>CM048755.1:208928332-210269403 GCA_026315105.1 Locusta migratoria | reverse complement strand
TTTTTGGACCTGTATATGTTGAAAATAACATTGAGTGGAGAATAAGAAAAAATGAAGAACTAAGACAGCTGTACAAACACCGTAACACCGTCGAAGTACTCAAGAAGAGAAGGCTGAACTGCGCAGGCCATATAGCCAGAATGACAGAAGATAGATTACCGAGAATGGCATTCAGCAGAACAATAGCTGGATCGAGAGGAAGAGGCAGACCCCGAAGCAGGTAGCGTGATAACATTCGAGAAGACACTGCCAGGATAAACAGACATCGACTGGGCACATAACTCACTCGACAGAAAATTGTGGAAGAGGCTCATAGGGCAGGCGTATCGTCGATAAGGCCCATGCCGCATAAAAAAAGAGCACAGAATTTTTTGTTGTTGATAATTCCCATGTGTATCTCTGTACATAATAAAATGAATAGAATGAAATGGAGTGTCTTGCGCCACTGGTTAAGTCAAACTGACGCAGGCGTTGAGTGTTTGTGGCACAAGTGTTTTAGGAAAAAATAGGGAAAACCTAAAGAAACAGCTGAAAATCGAAAAACACTGAAACTGGTAATTTTGGGAAGGCGACATTGTCACTTCGGATTACATTCGTATTTTATCGCTCCTACGTCATTCATCCCATTGCGATAAAATTTTGCACACTTGAGCTTCAAGACAAGAGGAACGGCACAGTCTACATAATAATTCGCACGGTGCATGGCGAACTGTACTTCACAACAGACTTTGTCCGCAATCTGAAGTTCTGTTTATATGATGATGAAATTTTGCATGCTTGACCTTCAAAAGGACGGACGTTCACTGTCTACTATGTCAATGGAAGGGTACCTTCAAAAATGTTCAAATATTTGTAAAGCTTATGGGACTTAACTACGGGGTCATCAGTCCCTAAGCTTATAAACTACTTATGAACTAGCTAAGACTAAGGACGGCACAAATATCCATGCCCGAGGGGGGATTCGAACCCCCGACCGTAGTGGCCGTGCAGACCGTGACTGGAGCGCCTCAGTCCCCTCGGGCACCGCGGCCGGCCGAAGGGTACCTTACTCCAAACTGAATCAGTTTGACCGACCCCATGTATTTGGCAGGTTTTGTAATTTTTCATACACAGGGAGGTAGGGGGGGGGGGGAAACAGACGGGAGGAAAGTGACAGAGAATGTGGCAGGTAATGACAGAGGCAGGGGGATGGAGAATTGGATAGAGGCGAGTGGTAATAGGACGAGGAGGACGACGACGAGACAGAGAGAGGAGGGAACAGTACACGGACTAACTGAATATCGGAATACATGAATACCGGAGCAACGCCGAGTTTTCAGCTAGCTAATACAGTGAGAGCCTAAGAGGACAAAGAGCTAAGAAACAGGCATAGAGATGGGAGAATTGATAGGCTGAGAGATTAAGGAAAGGCGTATAGCTTGTAGGGGCCCATGCCTATGTATGTTTTACGCGATGATAGCGTCAGGGCTCATTTCTTCGTCGCAGATGCGAAAAAATCATTCGACTTGATGCAGGAATCGGGATGACGACGATAGAGGCCTGTGGACCACAGGAACGTTACTTCCTAGCTTACGACCTGTGAATTTGGTACGGCTGAGAGGAATTCCCTGGATATTCACGAGGTAACACGACCTCTGGTCCAACGCCGGAATCCCGGGTTCGAATCGCGGTCCGGCGCAAATTTTAACTCATCATTTAATTATGTGTAGCCCGAGATAATCATCTCCCACTTTTCCTTCTGTTCTCCCCATAAGAGGGGTTTCAAGCATCTGTGTCAAATTTTACTTTTCTACCTACATTATTTCGAGACAGAGCATATTCAAAAATAAAAAAAGTTATGTGATATGTAGTTGTCTGTCTGTGCCAAGCTATCGTCTTTATTGTGAGTTGTAGGAAACTATCATAATTATCTTATTGACATTGTAACCTGGGCTTTAAATGCAAATATTTATGAAGAAAATAAGTAAAAGTATGTGATGAATTATGAAACACACACACACACACACACACACACACACACACACACACACACACAAATAAAAATAAAAAAAGATTAAAGTATTATGTTACTTCTTATGAAAATTTCTGTGGTTAATTTAGGTTTGTGGCTACATTGTATATCTTTGAGTTATAGCTGAACTTACTCGGTGGAAGGAGTAAGAGGAGCGGAAGAGAAATGAAATGTAGTACAGGAAGGAAAAAAAAGGTGAAAGTCTACATTGGCTGGGGGCCCCATACTCACCATGCACGTACTTATCAAAGAACTGTGAGCTCACTGAGGGTTGCCATGATGATGTCTGATTTAATCCTTCTGTTGCCTCAATAATTATTCTTATTGTAGTTACTGTGAAGGTAAAATTTATTATTTTAACAGTAGTATGATATTGATTTTGAGGCAATTGTTTGTCAACTCAATAAAATAAACAATTTATTTATCTGGATGATCTTATTACTTCAGAAGTGAAGTGGGCTGGCTCCTATTTTTAATATTGTTCTGGATGTGATTATTACTGATGGAATATTTTCTTTCTCTCGTCATATTTTTTATTTTATTTAAATTAGTAAGACTGGAACTAATAACATTGTTTGTGCTATTGTTTGAATAATAAAATGGTTAATTGCTGATTCCTTAATTATTATATTTTTGTTATCAGTTAATATTGGAATAATAGAAAGGAAGCTGATCTCTAGTCCTATTCAAATTGCTAATAAGGGATTTGATGAGATGGACAGGATTGTTCTTATCACTATTGATGCTAGGAATAGAAGTTTCATAGAGTCATAGTACATTAAATAGGCGAGGATTAATGCTTTTCTAAATGTGGTATGAACCCATTTCCTTTAATTTAGCTTACTTTTCTACTTATACATTAAGGTGTAAATTGAACATTAGTTTTGATACTAAGAGTGAGAGTTTAATTCTATCTTGTGTAATGAGTGTAATTTTTACTTATTTACCCTATGAAGGTAACCCTTTATTCAGGCATCTCGTTTGTATGTTTTTCATGTTATACATATATCGAAAATTCTTTTTTTGAAATTGTATGTGATTTTTTTCCTTTTATTCTGAATAGTTGTTCCTTAAAACTCGTTTTTACTTTCCTTTCATTTTATTAATTTATATAAATTATTTATTTTCATATATTACATTTAATTCAGTAAATCATTGTTATCGCCATGCGGGAGTAGCCGAGCGGTCCGGAGCGCCACGTTGCGGATTGCGCGGACTCCCGCGTCGGAGGTTCGAATCCTCCCTCAGGCATGAATGTTTGTGTTACTTCATAAGTAGTTCGTAAGTTTAGGGACTGTTGACCCCGCAGTTAACTCCCATAAACTTTACGAACATTTTTATCATTGCTATCTGCGGAGTCCATATCGAAAATGCTGAAAACATCACATAAGTCCACGTATTGATGCATGCTGTTGTAAAATACTGTGCTCCTTACAAATTATATCGCTTCTGATGTTTCACATGGAACAGATGTTATCGAGTCACTCCAATGTCAGTGGCAGAATTTGTCCACAAAGGCTTGTAATTAGAGTACCACAATGTACCATGTTAACCATGTAGTGTCACAGTGTTAGTGCTGATATTTCAGTGTCTTGTGTTGTAAGATTTTGTCTGTGGTATGTATTGAAATATCACTCAGAATTTTGACAAACAAAATTGTTCTTGAAGGACAATTATTTACTTTCAGTTGGGCTAAAAAAAAAAAAAAAAAAAAAAAAAAAAAAAAATAAAGAAAGAGAGAGAGAAAGAGAGAGAGAGAGAGAGAGAGAGAGAGATTGAAAACTGCCCAGTCGACAACTTTCTTCTTCAGCTCCCTACATTTCGTTACCAATTTGTACACGCCACGAAATTCTTCTGTAATCAGTTCCTGTTCCCTCGTGGAAGGTTAGTGGTGTGTTTCACAACTGCACATTGTTTGAAGTCTACTTCACATATAAGAACTACGAAAAATAGTTGTGCCATATTAATAAATAAACGTGTTACTATACACTTCTATGACCAGATCAAGACTTTTTCTTTTGAGGAGCAACTGTTCAGTTAGACATTTTTCTTTTTTTCACGTGAACAATATTGGTCCCATTTTAAGGGATGAAATGCACTTTTATTCCTCACTACGCTTACTTCAATCTTTCATTTGGTGATCACAATCTCCGAAGTGGGAACAAACGCTTTACTCTGTTGTGTATTGATAAGTGGTGCCATCTAGGTCACAGCACAGAAGGGATTTACTTACAGCCAGGTGGTCCATCATATTCAATGCTCTGAAGCTAGTATCAATTTGTCTTTACTTAACAATTGCTGTCTCGGTAACGTACATCCATTACATAGTATACATGTTTTATCTCTCGGACCAGTTTTTAAGCACAATCAGGTGTGCCATCGTTTCCGAAGGGATTCAACTTATGTATGAGGCTCTTTGGCTTTTTGTTGCAGCTTATTGCCTTGTTGGTGGGATTCCGCTTCTACTGTGACAACTCTACCGGCTGTTCTTATAACCTTACTTCGAAGTCTTTCTGTTCTAGAATTTATAGCATCTGTTAGACGTTCCATGCGTCAGGCATCTACGACCAGGCGGCGATGGAAAGATTAAATTCCGTGTGTGTTCCACAAGTTTTATTCGATTGTCACCTCAAGGCCACTACAGCGTTCGGTGACATTTCTGCTGTGTGATACATTCGATGTATGTGGTGAGAGATAATGCCTCCCAGGTTGACGCAGTGCTCTTTGACTTTCGAAAGGTATTCAGCCAGTTACGAATGATAAAATAAAGAACAAAATACAACCTTACAAAAATCAGATGTGTGTGATTAGGTTGAAAAGGTTATAGCAGAATGTACACGCTAATGGCCCCAATCTACATCTACATTAATTATCCGCAAGCCATCTTACGCTGTATGGAGGAGGATACTTTGCATACCGTTTCATATTCCAGTCGCGTATGTTTTCCAAGAAAGATGATTGCCTGTATGCCTCTGTGTGGACCCTAATCCCTTTGTTCTTATCCTTGTGGTCGCTTCGCGGGATATACGTAGCAGGAAGCATTATTTTTGAGTGTTCCTGAAAAGTTTGATCTTCGACCTTTGACAAAAGCGCGTTCCACGATACAGAACGCATCTGACGCGGCAGAATAACCGTGCGCACTAAGGCGCCCAGCTACGGTGCGTGCGGCCGTTCGCCGTCGGGGGTTCGAGTCCTCCCTTGGGCATGGTTGTTTGTGTTGTCCTTAGCATAAGTTTGTCAGTAGTCTGTAAGCCTAGGGACTGATAGCCAACGTAATGAAGTCCCTTAGATTTACAAATATTTGAATATTTTTTAGAACGCCTCTTTCGCATCGACTGCCACAGGAGTTTTCTAATCATCTCTGTGGCGCTTTCACGCATACTAAATGAACCCGTAACGAAGCATGCTGTTCTCCGTTGGATCTTCTCTATGTCTTATATTAGCCCTATCTGGTACGGATCCTACGCTGATGAGCAATACTAAAGTGCAGACTGAACGAGAGTTTTGTAACCTACTTCCTTTGTTGACAGACTACACTCTCTGAGGATTCTTCCAATGACTCTCAGTCTGACATCTACATTACCCACGACTGAATTTATATGGTCGTTCCATTTCAGATCGCCCCCTTATGTCTGCTTCCAGATATTTTATGAAAGTAACTGCTTCCAGTGTGTGTCCTGCTATTACGTAGTTATATAATAAAGGACCTTTCTTTCTATATAAGCACAGCACTTTACACTAGTTTATGTTGAGGCTCAATTGCCATTCCCTACACCATGCGTCAATACGCTAACGATAAAGTGTAGTAAATCTAAGGGACTTATCTACGTTGATCATCAGTCACTAGTGTTACAAAGTACATAAACTAACTTAAAGTAACTTATACTAAGGACAACACAAACACTCATGCTTGAGGGAGGACTCGAATCCCCGTCGGTGAGCAACCAGGCGCTCTGCAGCAAGGCGCCTTAGAACGTTCGGCCACTCCACATCGGCCGCTGCAGAGCATTCGGCATTTCGCTGCCCTCTTGCAGTGTTGCGACTTCTCGATAAACAACAGCACCATCCACGAAAGGCCTCACATGTTATCTACGATGTCATTTATATATACTGTGGAAGAAGAAAAACTCACGACACGCCATGCTATTCTCAACGGAGACAAGTCTTGAGACGTGAAAGTAATCTCGTTTGTACCCCAAGGGACTGTTATAAGGCTATTTATTCGCATATAAATGACAGTGGATAACGACAGAAAATTCTAAGATGCTTTTCGCAGATGATGCTTAAGTGGAAAGAGAAGTCACAGGGCTGAAAATAGTTACGAATTGTGAGATCTGTAGAGGATCGGTGCTTGGTTCAGATATATCCAGTTGTTCTCCAAAATAAATGTCACTTTTCGTGCATAAATAGAAATAACCATTATTGTATGATTACATCATTGCAGAACAATCACTGAAAGCTGTCACATCTATAAAGGACATAGGATGAATAAAACATAATGATAACTATTATTTTTATTTAAAAAGGTTTTATTGACAGAGGTACTTGTAGTTGCACAATTTTGATACAATCGCCTTCGTTACAGACTTTCGCCAAATGTTCTAAAAGCGTCGTGCGTCTACTTCTATTGATGTCCTCTACTGACCACTATATGGAATCGGTCACACCATCTCTGTTGTTTTATTGGATCCCTCACAGTGGTTGTTTAACTTTAGCAAAGAGTCACAGGGACTCATATAAAATGAGTGCGGTGGATGTTTTAGACTTTCTCATTGCCAGCAGAGAAAGTGGTTCTGGACTGTAGCAGTGGTATGGAGTCGTGCATTGCCATGCAGAATGATTAGGTGCTGTCCCATGAAATATCGCCTAGCGGCAATCAACGCCCAACAAGGGAAACGTCCATCAAGGGAGCAAGGAGTTTAATTGTATTGTTGTACACGAGGCAAGGTCCTTCACAATATATCTGCGTAATCTGTACGACTGTGCTGTATGTATGGCATTGCTGCATCACCACATGTCTCCATATTCCTTGGAAACATTCTTGCTTACTCCGACCTTGTACGACTTCAATTTTGACCCTAGAACGTATCTGTATCTTTGTAAACATGATGTTAGGGAGGTTTCACTATTTCTATGATGTTCAACGGTCTACACACAGCAGTAGATAGCGTACTGTCGCCACTCTTGTACAAAATTGGCCCTCGGGCTTCCGTTGTATCAACACAGATGGTAGCTCGCTCGCTCACGGGAATGCGCTACATTAGTGTCACCACTTTTATTTGAAAGTAAGCCTAAACAGCGATTTAAGCACAACATCTGAAGATCAAAACCAACTGCAGAACTATCTGAATAAGACATCACTATGGTGTAAAAATTGGCAATTGACTAAATAATGAGAAGTGTGAAGTCGTCCACGTGAGTACGAAAAGAAATCCGTTAAACTTTGTTCACAAGATAAATCAATCAAAAGTGAAGGCCTTAAACTCCACTAAATACCTAGGAATTACTATTACCTCAGAACTAAACTGGAAAGAACACATCGATAATGTCGTGGGAAAGGCGAACCAGACACTGCGTATTATTGGCAGAACCCTTAAAGGATGCAGCAGAACTACCAAAGAAACTGCATACACTACGCTTGTCCGTCCTCATTTGAAGTATTGCTGCCCAGTGTGGGATCCTTATCAGGTGGGTTTGACGGAGGACATTGAAAGAGTCCAAAGAAGGGCAACTCGTTTTGTATTGTCCCGATACAGGGGAGACAGCGTTACGGAAATGATACAGGATCCGGGATGGGAATCATTACAAAAAATGTTCAAATGTTTGTTAAGCTTAAGGGACTTAACTACGGGGTCATCAGTCCCTAAACTTACAAACTACTTATCAACTACCTTATACTAAGGACGGCACAAATATCCATGCCCGAGGGGGGATTCGAACTCCCGACCGTAGTGGCCGTGCAGACCGTGACTGAAGCGCCTCAGTCCCCTCGGCCAGCGCGGCCGGCGAATCATTACAACAACGGTGCTTATCGCTGCGGTGTGGGCTACTTACGAAACTCCAGTCACCAACGTTCTCCTCCGAATGCGAAAATATATTGTTGACTTCCACTTACATAGGTAGAAATGATAATCAGAATAAAATACGAGAAATCAGAGCTCGAATGGGGAGATTCAGGTGTTCTTTCTTCCCGCGCGCTATTCGAGAACGGAATGGGAGATAAATAGTATAAAGTTGGTTCGATGTACCCTCTGCCACCCACTGAAATGTAATTTGCAGAGTATCCTATGTAGATGTAGAACGATCAGGTAAAATTAATCGTAGTAAAGTTAGATACTAGACTGAGATTCATTGAAGGGATCCTCATAAAGTATTGTCGACACACTAAGGAAATAACTTACAAAACCTCGTTCGTTCTGTAGGTGAATATTGTTCAGTGTTCAATACGTACCTTGTAGGACCAATAGAAGAAGTAGGTAAAATCCAAAGTAGAGCAATGCGTCTCGTTACATGTTCATTTAGTAAGTGTAGAAGTGATGTCTCAGTTTTAGTGCCAGTCGCTGCAAGCGAGGTGTTTTCTAGTACAGTGTGGCCTACTATTGAAAAGTGTACCTACCTTACTAAAACGTAGACTAATGTAATACCTCCTGCTTCGTATATTTCACGAAAACACATTCGACATATTGTCTGCTGAATAATGACGGTGGCAACAGGCATGTGATGGTATATCGACAGCGCAGATGCTCCTGTCAGGATCAGAAGCGCGCCGGATCACTTTGGTGACGTCGGTCGCCGCGGGAAGCCTTTGAAGGCACATTCCTCCCCTGTGTGGTTGCTATGCGCTACAGGGGTGACGGCTTCTGTGGAAACACGCGCTAGCATTCAAAGTTAGCAATTGTCACCACCGTACAATAGGTAGAATATCTTCCTCTGGACGTAGGAAATACATATCAGTGGAATTTAGCGTGCACCAGACCTGTACAAAGTCCAGTACGACCGACAAGGTTAATTATACGAAGGCTACGGACTGAATATTGATATAGTTCACGTGTCGCTGTGCACTACAGAGACGCTTCGTAGAATCAGCGAAAACTTTGACCTGTCATAAAGGAGCCAAGTGGGAGATTGAAGGGTCACTGAAACAACGGTAGAAACCTCCTATGTACCGATCTATGGGTTTAAAAAAACCTGTTTCCTGTACTCCTCTTGTGTTGTTAGGTAGGAACTTATATTCCTTCTTGCTCCTTCTTCCCGCGTGATTGGACATAGTATCGTTTATTTTCGGCTAAATTGGCAGCTGTTACAAAGTTTCGTGCTTCCTTTTGTGAACCTGTTTACGACTTTACATAATCTGTATGTGTTCACCAAACTATGCTGTACTGGCCAAATGCAACTTAGGCGTACTGGGCTATGTACGGCTTTATTAAAGAATATAGCTGGACGACGCCTCAGGGTCGAAATGTGCATGTCTGCTTTCAAGTACAGCAACTACATTTGCTGTAAGTAGTTACTTGTACCTTACCTGTGATCCTACAGTCATACACTCTACGCATAGGGTAACATTTGAGAAAAAATAATGAAATATAAAGATAAATGATTAATTAATGAAAGAAGTTGTAATGTATGCAAATGAGGTCGGCAACGCCTGCTAACTCAGTTGAATAATTTTTACTTAAATACATGTTGTGATATATTGGAAATTATGCTATACTAATAAAAGAAATAAATTAAAGTTAACCTTATAAAATTAGCAGAACAGATGCATCAACTGCGTTATAAGAATGGGAGCAAAACCCCTAACTAAGAAATAATCAACGATGCTTAGTCATTAGTTCATTTCGCAATCAGCACGTAATAATCGTCAGCTCAAAATAGTTCAAATCTTACGATGAGAGGACGCGTACTCCTCATCGCCGAATTAGTCCAAATTTATTGTGCATGTAGGGCGTGGTGAGACATGAAAGCGCCCGAAGTGCGAACTCCAGATGTCCAAGTGTTAAGGAAATAAAAGGAATTTTGTTACGGATCTATCACCATACGCATCTTACCAAAAATCCCTGTGGAGGTATGTATAGGAAGCGGTGTTTGGCTCAGCGGTAAGGGATCGGAATCGCATCGAAAGGTTCGCGGGCTTGACCCCACCCGCCGGCAAATATTTTCGTGCTCCTTACATTACCCACAACATCATATAGGTAATTTACTAATGTATATGAGCACAAAAAGTATAGACAAAGGATGAAATTCGGGACTGCAAACATTAAAAAAGAAATTGTAATTAACACGTACACGGGAACTTCTTGTATGTAAATCGATACTTCCATTCTTTTGCAATTGATCAGTTACATGTACCGAGGTGATATTCATCGAAGAAACAGGGGAAGCAATAATTTTGAATGCATATTGCGCACGCTATAAACGCCGTCATTTTTGCAATGAGATGGTTTCTTTGATGTCTACATAGAAAAGAAAACTTGATTGACATTTCGAAAACAGCTTCTATCATCGCACGGTCCGCGTAACACAGCATGTCGCTAAATACTCCAGTGCCAGCTTTTGTCGCTGCCTCATCGCCCAGAGCGCTAAGTATCATAATTCAGTTGCGTGAAATTTCGTTGCCAGTTAATTTCTTAATTTTCGTTAGTGCTTCTGTTTTTAAGAGGCTTCTTCTCACCTACTTGACAGATTTCTCACGTATTTTGATAAATACCGTGTGTATAATTTTCGTCTGCTGCAAGATACGTGATTTAAGTCTCATATTGTCACTTCCTTAATTCGTGTTCTGCTTTAAGAAAGATTACATTCCCGCGCGTTTGATAACAGTGTATTCCATAGATTTTCTTGTTTATTTTCAAAACTGACGGACTAAGTTTCGTTGCTTTGACAGTGTAGTTACCACTAACCACAGTTCAGTCAGCTGCCAGCCGCCTTTATTAAATTACTAGGCTAGTTAAAAGTTGATTACTTAGTTTTCTACTTTCTACAGTTAATTGTATCGATAGGATGTGTGCCTGCTGTGTGCGGCTGCAGGAATTGGCCGCGGTTCGCGAACAGCTGAGCGTACTGTTGGCCACGGTCAGCCGTCTTCAGGCTCCTGTCTCTGGGTGCGGCGGTGGTGGGGAGTCTGGTGCGTCGAGTGGGACACCAATGAAAAAAAAAGGGCTTAACTATTCATCTTACACGAAAATTGAATAACCAAATTTGTAGAGGAGAACATTCTCTACAACTTTGCTCTCTTATGGTTTTTTTTTTTTTTTTTTTTTTTTTTTTTTTTTTTTTTTTTTTTTTCATATCTCGTAGCGTTTCAAAGATATTTGCAAAAATAACGGCGATTTTGGGATGTATGTCTGTCTTGTCTGTCCGTCTGTCTGTCTGTCCGTAACGTGTTCCCTGTTTTTCAGTCGAACCGTTCAACCGATCAGCACCAAATTTTACAGACATGATTGTAGGCCTCCAGAGACCAGAACCTCTCCTTTTGAATTGTTTGGGACAAAAAATACGGTAGTAAAAAAAAGCCGTTTCTAATATAATTGTAATTGCAAACGAACCAATCATCTGACACGAAAATTGAATAACTTAATTGATAGAGGAGAAAATTCTCTACAACTTAGTTCCCTTATGTTTTTTTTTTTTTCATATCTCCTATCGTTTGAGACATATTTGCAAAAATAACGAAGATTTGACACCCTCCATTGAATGAACGAAAACCAGGCGTTCGGAGATGTCACGTGACATTCCTCGCGTATTTGATGATTTTCTTATTGTAACTTACATGTTGTCATTTCAAAGCAACTGAGGAATTCAGAAAAACACCTCGTTCTTCGTACGATAAATGATAATCTAATGTCTACAAATACCATATTAACATCAGTTAACAACGGCCATCAATAGTACGAGATCAATGAACTACTGTTTCGATTTATAGCCGTAGCGTAGTGGGCAAGGTGCTGGACTGTGACGCGAAAGATGGTTCGAAACCCGCCACTACCTAATTTTTTTTCCCTAAAAGGGTTTCAGACACTCTTATTTATTAATTTATTATTATTTAGATTATTATTTTGGTCCAAAATGTTTGCAAAAACTTATAAAACTACAAATATAAAGTGGGCCGTAAAACACGTCAGTGCGATTTTTTTAGTTGGGTTGGTCTGCACATTCTTCAGGATGTAAATCAAGGTATACATGTAGATCTATATCAGTTCTTGCATGTTTTCTAATTTGTAAATGTGATGTACATACTATAAAAACATTTCTATTGAATAACAGTAATTAATACGAGTCCACTGAAGGTGCTGCAACTGCAGCGAAACATGTCTGGGTGACAAGAAAAATAAACATAGTGTTTTTCTGAAGGAATATCAACCCAATTAAAAAATCACAAGACTACATAATATTTTGATAAGGGTGCCATATGCGGAAACGTCATCTAATGACGCTATGAACACTTATTTATCTTTGACACTTCGAAACAAATCTCTTCAACTGCAAGCTCTTTGCTTTCTGCCTTTTGGGAGGAGATAGTATGGACCAAACCAAGAAAGAAGTCGTAAATATGGACTCTAAAATGAATACCTTGAGAGCTGTGACAAATTCTTCACCTTTCATACTGTCTCTTCTAATGATAAAGTACTCAGCTCTTAAGGTATGCATTTTAGAGTTAAGGTTTATTGGATTTTCTCTTGTTTTGGTCAATACTATCTTCTCCGAAAAGAAAAGAGGTTATCGTGGAAGAGATTTTTTCGCACTGGCAAAGATGAAGAAGTGCGAGTAGAGTCTCTTGGTGACATTTCCGGACATGGACTTCTTATCATTCACTCACTTCCCTCTTTGAGCCCTCTCATTTACTAAATTCATTTCAGATACACCCTATATTATAAGATAAAGTGGTAAAATCGATAGTAATATGGTATGACATGTTGATTTCTTGTATCGATAATTCCATTATGTTTCATGATGTCAGACGAACTTCCACAACAATGAAAGAGAGGAAAAGGATATATGATTCCATTTGAACACAGGTAGTACAAATTCGATGTGCTCCTAGCTACTGCGCTTCCGACTCTGTTGAAAGGAAATGTCACCACTTGACGTCATACATTAAGGAAAAAGCACACACTCGTAAGGTAACAGCCCCAGCAATCAATCTCGCACGACAGTTTTGGTTATAATTGTAATAGTAAAGTTTCTAGATATGCAGATACGCACTGATCTCTTGTAACTCACTTAGCTCCACTACATCTACCTAACACTTGAGCGTGGAGCGTCTGGTATTACTTGCTTTTAGCCATTATGCTAGTAGTATATCTAATGTCTACCTGGATTTGTACAGAGAAGCAAGAGGGTGACTTAACACTTTCATTCCCAGTGTTGTTCCTGGACAACAACGTATTAATAGCTGATTTATACCGTATTTTGTGTATCAGTAATTAAAGTTGCATTTTTGTTGATGAACAACATGCTTCTACTACGACATTTTGCCGCTTGGTACGGCGTGTAGCATCTTTTGAGACATTGATCTGCCCATCTGGGAGGTTGTGTTGCGTTGCCGTCTGTACGTGGCTGAGAGTGTGAGCGTGAATGTGGTTCCTTTTATTTTATTACAGCAGTGAATTGTCTTGTCTTTGGTGCTGTGGCGAAAATTATGATAGCATTATTGATCTGGCAGTGTTAACTATCAACAAAATAACGTCCAAGTAATAAAGTACCTCGATACAAACGTCTGTGTTGTGCATGAAATAGATCATATAAAAAAATCAATAATTCCGCCAAAAATTTTAAAACACGTATTTTGATGTTTACTGCACTGTATTAATACAGAAAACACTGAATTATAATTTTTCCAAAGCAGATTTCATAATGTTGGACTGAAAGGGTTAAGAGGTGGCATGGGTGAGAAATATTACAGATGGTTGAAATGTTTGTAGATCTGTGGGACCTAACTATTGCGGTTATCAGTTCATAAGCTGATAAACTACTTTGCCTAAAACTAACCTAAAGACAACACACACACACACACACACACACACACACACACACACACACACACACACACATACATACATACCCGAGGGAGGACTTACCCATACCCGAGGGAGGACTTGAACCTCAGAAGGGGAGCAACCCAGCGCTCCGCAGCAAGGCGCTTTAAAATGATCGGTCTCTCCACCGCGGCTTAACAGATGAAGAGAAATGGTTATACCGTGGGAGATTGCGCCAACATGTATGTGGCTCATTCTGATTGGCTGTTAACACCTCTTCTTGGGCGCCACTGTCTTCAGATTCATTTATTATTATTTAATACATTGAAATGCAGTTAATAATTTTCAGCGAGATAATTAATATGTATATGCTAAGATATAACGTAATTTATTTCATTCTGTGTGTAATGCTTACAATTGGAAACAAAATACAACGTAAAGTGTACAAGGTGTGGTTGGCGCCAAATTGTGGTGCAAGCAGAAGGCAGTCTTGGACTGTGTCAGTCAGTCTAGCATAGGACTCGGAGAGTAAACATGTATGTGGCTAACACACGCGCATCTTCAGTGAAGAAAACATTTTATCAGTATATATTATTCTGAATGTTATATTGTTTATGAAGATGTTTTATGGTAAAATTAACAGTGTCGTTTTGAGGCTTTTTACGCCCAACAAACCTGTGAACGAAATGTAAACTTACAGCCATCCCAGAAATCATGTTCGTAATTAGTGGAAGCTAATGATACTGAGCCACCAGCCTCACTTCAAAAACTACAGATCTGCGAGCTGTGTGATGAGTCTGTGTGGGGACATCTATAAGAAGAATACACTAGGTTAATAATTTATCAGAGACTTAAGTGTTCTACCCTGACGCACCAGAATACAAGTTGGCCCTCATACATTGTGCTCCGCCGCGGCGGAGTGGCCAAGCACATTGGGGCGCTATGCTCCGATGCACGAGGCCGTTATCAGTCGAGGGTTTGAATCCTCCCTCGGGCATGGATGTTTGTGCTGTCTTTTGTATAAGCTAGTTTATAAGTAGTTTGTAAGTTTAGAGACTAATGACCCCGCAGTTAAGTCCATAAGCTTAACAAACATTTGAACATTGTGCTCCGTAGTACAAATAGGCACACTTATGTACAAACTCGTACCAACACGAGTGAGGGTAAGGGAGGGGAGATATGTAGAGAGGAAGAGGAAAATGTTTTACCAACTTTCACACAACTCCATCTGAGCTGCAAGTTCAACATCTCTAAATGAAGATACTTTTCCAATTAAGATTATTTTTCTTCCTCTACCGCCGTAAGTGCTGCACGGTGTAGTGAATAAGAGGTTTGTGAATTACTGTTTTGACATTGGTGATACGGACTTTTCATTGTGCGTTTTCTGACCTGCAAATGATGTGAAATATAATTTGCTTTTAAAATTGAGAAATGCAGTGCAAATGGATGAAATGAACTTGTTATTTAATTATTAACTAGAGGACCCGTGCGAATACTTCGCACCGTTAGTGGACTGACAAAGAAGCTGTGGAAAGTTGGAAGTAAACTTCAATGTTCACGCATAGCTTTCTTCAGAATCAATCAATGCAAGTGTTTAAAAGCACAAACGAAATAGCTTGATCCGATGAGTGTTGTTAGATCAAAAAGAACTGCGCACCTTAATTAGTGTCGAAGATATTGTACAACAAACCGATTAAAATATACAGTCCAAGGACAGACGAATACCGCGTTTGAATAAAAATAAAGGATAGAGAGACTTAAGTTAATTCTGATACTTGATGACAAATCTGCGAATGAATACCTTTCGTTTAAAACAAAAATGAAGGAAATCGGTGGGGTAGTTTTGTCTGTCCGACTGACTTAAGTTTTTAATATATAAGATATGGCTGTTGTGCGTCATTTTATTTTGATGTTAATGCAGGAAGTGTTAAATTGAAGTTTATTTGCTGAAGATGAGCGATTGTTCAACGTGTTTGCGTAATTAAATTATAAATCGAAAGTCGTTAATTTATTTTATATTTCTTCAGTGGTTTACGTTTATTTATTTTGATTTTGGCCGTGTACATAGCGGCAGAATACAGGTTTTTGTGTTACTGTGTTCTTCGGTCCAAAGACTGGTTTGATGCAACTCCCCACGCTACCCTGTTCTGTGCAAGCCTCTTCATCTCTGAATAAGAACAGCTATCTACATACATTTGAATCTGTTTACATTGTTTGTCTCTCGCTCTCCCTCTGGGATTTTTACCCCACACACTTCCATTTAAAGCTAAACCGACGAACCCTTGATGTCTCAGAATGTGTCCCACTAATCGATCCCTTCTCGTAGTCAAAGTATGCTAGAAATTTCTTTTCTCCTCAATTGTGTTCATCACCTCATCATTAGTTATGTATTCTACTCATCTAATCTTCAGCAGTCGTCTGTAGCAACACATTTCAAAAGCTTCTATCATCTTTTTATCTGACCTCATCGTAGCCGTTTCACTCAAGTATCATGCTAAACTCCATGGAAATGTTTTCAGGAAGAACTTCGTAACGTTTAAATTAATATTTCATGTCACAAAATTTCGCTTTTTCAGAAATGTTTTTCTTCACATAGTCATTCTTCATTTTATATCGTCTTCACTTCAGTCATCAGAAGTTATTTTGATACCCAAATAAGAAACTAACCTACTACTTTTATTGTCTCATTAGCTAAGCAACCTATTCAGCATCTTATGATTTTGTACGAGTTGCATCCAACTTTTCGATCCCTATGTTTTACCTCTGCTACTTTTAGAATTTGAAAGAGTGTTTTCCAGTCTACATTGTTAAAAATTTTCTCCAAAACTATAAAAGGTAAAAACATCAGAATATATTAAAAATAATATTGAACGTATAAGTATATGAGTTTGTGCTCTCACGCATCCGTATTATTTTTCACCTAAAATAAAGTGTTCGGGAACAAGAAATGAAATAGGCATGTCCACCTCCCGCTGGATCTTTCCTCGCCTTCAACACACTGCAGATGGCAGGGCTCTGGTTGGCTCTCCAGTCCGTGAGCTCAATAATAAACTTGAGACACCACTCAATGGCGTCTTTGCTTAGAAAACTGTGACGATCTTTAGTGCAGCCGAAATACTGTAAAGGGGCATCATAGCTATTCAGTTTTCGAGTTATTCTGACGGATTCTGTCTTTATTTTTAGGAAAAATTGGCGTATGTTGTTGTAAAAGTCTGCGGTAATCGATGGACGACAGGAAGTGGCCTCAATTCTCACATGGAAGTTACTTGTACCATCTTTAATTATTTTTTCCTGTCTTCCTCAGCTGCGTGATACTAAATTTATAATTTTTGCTGTCGTCTGTCTATTGCAACTGAAATAAATTAATACTTTTATTGTTATATGCGATTTGCCTTTATTGTGTGCAAGGAATCCTCATTGGCCTGAGGTATACATAGATTTATTTATAAACAATTGTTTGTACATTTTAGATTTCTTAGTCAGAAGGCTTGAAGCAGTTCTGGCACATTCTATTTAACTACAGTGTAATGGTATAAAATCTGTACTTACAATTTTTGTAGATATTGGTCATTATATGCATTACCGGTAAGCATTTCCTGATTTCTTGCTGTTGTACATTTCTCCTATGGAAGAAATGAACAACAGGAGGAAGTACAATAGTGCACATGAACGCAAATATCTAAGTTGCAAGTATAGAATTATATACCAATATACCATATTTAATTCGAATGTGCCAGAGCAGTTTCTAATCTTCTCGCCAAATATGAACAATCTAAAGAAAATGTCTTTGAAAGAAATGGATGTACCGCTCAGGCTACTGAGGACACCTTTCGTACAGTAAAGCGGCAAGGCGTATGGAAACAAGAAAAAGATTTATCAATAGAAATTTACTTGTACATTAATATAATGAAAGGAAAATGATGTTTAAGTAAAGTTAATACTGCTACAAAGATGTCGAAAACCTTTTCCGCTTTTCTCAGTTGTACTTAGAACGTGTAAAGAAATGGAAGCATGAAATACGAAGGGACACTATCACCACCACCTAGAGAGAAGGCCGTGGCGCTCTAGTGTGACGTCAGGCAGAGTAGGTTGAGCGCGCATAGCTGACTGGCTCGCTGCTTCGGCAAGGTGGGCCGTGCCCCAGCGGCTACCCTGTCAGCTATGCGCGCGCAACTTATTCTGCCTGACGTCACACGAGAGCGTCGCGGCCTTCTCTCTGGGTGGTAATGAAAATGTTCAAATGTTTGTAGATTCTATGGGACTTAACTACGGAGTCATCAGTCCCTAAACTTACAAACTACTTATAAACTACTTACAACTAAGGACGGCACAAATATCCATGCCCGAGGGGGGGATTCGAACCCCCGACCGTAGTGGCCGTGAGGATCGTGACTGGAGCGCCTCAATCCCCTCGGCCACCGCGGCCGGCCGGTGGTAATGACTCTAACGAAATATGCTGTCATTTACAGCAATGATCTTTCGATAGGCAACTACGTGTACGCGAAGGGCCGATCTAGGTCTACAGCAGCAGAAAGAAAACGCTCTACGGAGTGTATTCAGTTGGCCTGAAAATGTCAACTGAAAATCAGAGAATGCGTATTATTCGGAATGCATCAAATTTGCTGAGATGAAACAGTATACTTCACGAGTAACAATGAAATACATAGCTGTTCATGTATATCTATGTAGTTCTGAAAAGAGTTAAATATTGATAACGCGCAGTTTTACTATGGTTTCATGAAATGAATGAGATCCAGAAAAATACGTTGTGTTAACCCGATGTCAGTCATGTGATTCAAGGGTAAGACCAGAGTATCTCATAGGATAGTGGCCCTTAGGGAAAACGTGAGAATATTGCAGACGAAGCTTCAGTGATGTGAAAGAAGGTGCAAACCGTGAAAGAACTAGATGAAACAGCGCAGTAAAGAAACTCTCGAAATTGTACTTACGGAAAATTTTAATTGTGCAACTTTAGAGTTTCTTGTTAGAAACACTGGTGCTAGAAACTAATGGAAGCAACACAGTGAATTAACGAAGCAATTTAATCTCACTCTGCTCTGTTGACATTTGTTTGAAGTCTAATTGTTTTATGACAGACTTATTTATACTGCCAGTTGTCTATTTTCTGAACAAGCCAATTTATTCGGTAAAGCAGATTGGTTAGTATCTGCAGTTTATTGTGAAAACGTATAGAAATTACAATTAATAGGACGGATGACTACTGTGTATCTTTATATAATATTAAAAGCACACACAAATGTCAGTGTCTGACACCACGTAGATATATGTTGAATGAAAAAAGTAATAAATACAAAATTAAATGTGCTTTTACCTGTTATTAATGTAACCACCTTCTTACTTACTCCAAATTCTTATCTACGAAGTGCTGTAAAAATTTGAAAAGTTTTTCATATTAATACACTCTTCAAAAAAGTGTTGCATTGTTGCATTATCTTGGTTTCAAGGTCTTCTGAATACTGATGTTGAATATATATATATATATATATATATATATATATATATATATATATATATATATATATATATATATATATATATATATATTTTTCATCAAGAACAAAATTATTTAGACTGTCCATAGAGGTGACTCAACATGCAAAAAGATGTAACAACCACGCATGAGCAGTGCATATGCGACGATGCGTTTAAGGCGGCAGATCAGTTTGTCGTAACACCAAGAAGGAAGTACACTGCTTGTGTTGACTTTAGTACTGCCATACTTGGAATGTTATTTTCGAAGTTTGATCTTATCCGTATTATTACTTTTTGTCGGGAGAGACTCCCTTCTTGGGAAGTTTCCAGACATCTCGGAGTGAACAGAGCGATATTGTGGAGGAGGTACTGAGATGCAGGAACTACCAATGACTTCCCTAGCTCTTCTTGCCCAAAGGCTACTACAACACCTGATGAACTTTACTTAAGGATTTAAGCTCGGAGGAACAATGAGAGGAACGTCACCATGATGAATAATGAAATTGGTACAGCCACTGGACACCGTGTTTCAATTCAAATTGCACGTAATAGGATGCATAATTTGCAATTAAGCCTGACATTCGTGGCGTGGTCAATGTTTGAGAAAATGTTGAAATGTTTGTATAGTCTATGGGAATTAAGTACGGGGTCATCAGTCCCTAAACTTACAAACTACTTATGAACTACTTACGAACTAGGACGGCACAAATATCCATGCTCTAGGGGGGATTCGAACCCCCGACTGTAGTTGCCGTGCAGACCGTGACTGGAGCGCCTTAGTCTCCTCGGCCACCGCGGCCGGCGGTCAATCTTTGACAGCTAGACACTATGAATCGCGGTAGAAATGAGCCCAACAGCATGCTGAATGGACTTGTCAGAATTGACAGCAAGTGCTATTCACAGATGATACTAGCAACTAGACAATTGTCGGAAACATTTTTGGAGGCAGCCTGACAGCCACAAAATCTTAGACACACCGTCCAGCCAGTGCAGCAACGTGGTTCCCTGGGGTGGCCATAAAACGCAATAAAATTGCTCTATGATACAGGGATGACATTCTCCGACGTATAGTGCAATCATATCGGTAGCATTTCAGTGTGGAATTCGTCCTAATGGATGAATTCATGAAGAAGTTTTATGGCAAAATTAACAGTGTCGTTTTGAGGCTTTCTACGACCAACAAACCTGTGAAAAAAATGTAAACTTACTGCCATCCCAGAAATCATGTTCGTTATTAGTAGAAACTAATCATACTGAACCACCACAATTCTGCACGGCCACTACGGTCGGGGGTTCGATTCCCCTCTCGGGCATGGATATTTGTGCCGTCCTTAGTATTAGCTAGTTCGTAAGTAGTTTGTAAGTTTAGGGACTGATGACCCCGTAGTTAAGTCCCATAAGCTATACAAACATTTGAACATTTGAACCACCACAATTAATTATTTTAGCCTCACTTCAAGAACTACAGACCTACGTCGGGATCTCTTTGAAAAGAAGACACAAGGTTAGTAATTTATCAGAGACTAGATTAGATTAGATCAATACTTTTTCCATAGATCATAAATAAGACATTTCGCAATGGTATAGAACGTGTTAATTTAATAAATGTTGCCATTCAGAAATTCTTTTAATTTTTTTTTAATACTAGTCGGCTATCTGTCAGACTTTTGATGCTATTTGGTAAGTGACGGAAGACTGCCGGCCGCGGTGGCCGAGTGGACTGAGGCGCTCCAGTCTCGGTCTGCACAGCCACTACGGTCGGGGGTTCGAATCCCCCCTCGGGCATGGATATTTGTGCCGTCCTTAGTATTAGTTAGTCCATAAGTAGTTTGTAAGTTTAGGGACTGATGACCCCGTAGTTAAGTCCCATAAGCTATACAAACATTTGAACATTTGACCGAAGACTTTTGTGGCTGTATAATTCACTCCTTTCTGTGCCAAAGTTATATTTAACCTTTAATAGAGAATATCACCCTTTCCCCTAGTGTTGTAACTATGCACACTGCTATTACTTTAGAATTGGGTCGAATTGTTAATAACAAATCGTGCACATTTTGTGAATGGGTTCCTTCAGACAACGACATCGCATGTTCTCTAAACATGAACCCTGTCTAAAATGCCTGAAATATAATGAAATAGGCTGTTTCTGGACGAGACGACCCACTAACCAATCTGAGAGATCTATGCCGAATCGCCGTTGAAGAATGGGACAATCTTGACCAACAGTCCTTGATGATCTTGTGAACAGTATACCACGAAGAACACAGGCATGCATCAGTATAAAACGACGTGTTACCCGGTGTTTGCTGCAATCTGGAACTCAGATTCAGTGTGTCTGGGTTATTGTCGAACAACATGTCAAATTTCTGTTTCATAAGCAATAACGAGAACTGAAATGTTGTTTTTGTATATCTGTGTTCCATTTTTATGGAAAGGGCCATGAACTCCTAGAATCGAGGCGATGCCTTACTTTATTTTAAGTGTGTATTAAAGCTTTTCCCCGGCTGGTAGAGAAGTGTATATGAAATGAAAAGGCCGGGCGCGGTGGCCGCGGGGACTGAGGCGCTCCAGTCACGGTCTGCCCGGCCACTACGGTCGGGGCTTCGAATCCCCCCTCGGGCATGGATATTTCTGCCGTCCTTAGTACAAGGTAGTTCGTAAGTAGTTTGTAAGTTTAGGGACTGATGACCCCGTAGTTAAGTCCCATAAGCTTAACAAACATTTGAACATTTGATGAAATGAAAAACTAAACAATGGTTAGTCCAGGAATGCATACAGAACATTCTTTCTTGTTTGTTTCACAGGGAGAAGAATTTTCCGTCTCATTAAAAACTACTTGGAAGTTTGTTACCTATCTGGCGAGATACTTATAACAAGTAATTTCTTACATTTTGTTTATTTTATGCTATATACTCTTGTTATTCACGAAATAAAATCCGAAAAATGAAGACAAAAATTTCTTGTGCAAAAGTAATATTTTCGAGCGGTACGAAAATTATTTGCAGTATGCCAAAAGAGCCGAATAACTGCGAAATTGATCATGGCGTGAAGAACTTTAGTAAGTATAGACCAATGTATAGTGAACTATAGGCATACCCTAGACAGCGTCGCACACTTCCCACAAATAGTAATTGTATTTGGTGTACAATGATTGGACGACTTGGCCCGGTTATACATTTTGGCTGTGACGTGACACGTCACGGATTAGCTCCTCTACAGTATATTTGGTGAGGAAGCTTTATTCCATGTCACCCCTGACACTTTGATACCTGGTTCAGAAGCGTGCCACGGTGTTACAGGAATGTCTGAGTTATTTTTCGCCATAGTCATAAAAAGAACTGAAACACCTGCCATATCGTGGGAGCAATTTTTGTATTTCCCTGTCGCACAAGTATACCGCCTGTGAATGGAACCAGAGTGTGACAGTCGTCTTCATCTCTTCGTCGTTGTGAAAACCCTCGCCGCTCAGGAATTTCTCGAGGTGCAAGAAAAGATGAGAATCGGTGGGATCAAGATCAGGCTTGTATGCTGGATGACTAAAACGCTGAAGCACAACACCTGCAGTAACCATTCGACGTCCATTTTTCTGGATGGCACGTTGGCCGGCCGCGGGGGCCAAGCGGTCTGCACGGCCACTACGGTCGGGGGTTCGAATCCCCCCTAGGGCTTGGATATTTGTGCCGTCCTTAGTAATAGCTAGTTCATAAGTTTAGGGACTGATGACCCCGTAGTTAAGTCCCATAAGCTATACAAAGAAAGATGGCACGTTGTAGTTTCCATACTGTTTCGCAATAAGAGCTGAAGACGACTATCACACGATGGTTTCATTCACATGCGGCAGACGTCTGCGACACAAATATACAAAAGCTGATCCTACCATATGACAAACGTCTCAATTCTTTTGGTGGCTTTGTCGAAAAATAGTTGTACCTGTTGCCAAGTAAGTTTTTCATTTTACTATGTTGCCTTTGTTTTAAAAAATCGCACTGGCGTGTTTTACGGCCCACTTTAGAATTGCCTGTAGTTTTATGATTTTTTCAAACATTTGGGACCCAAATAATAAAAATACAAATAATAAAAATTGATGAACGATACGATTACGACTCTACTGTTGAGATAATATCTACGTCCCCAACACGTAATATTCTTTCTGACCGTATTTTAACAAAAGTCTAAATTAATTGATATTTGAGTTCAGATTTGACAAATATTATGGAGCTCCTCATAAAATGTGTGAGATGTACTGGATGATAGTTATATAGAAAATGATGTGCTGGTGGGTAGTCAGATATAAAATAAATGGCTGGACATAAATAAAACAGTAAAATATACATACAATAATATCCACCATAGTGCACATGTCTGGTTGATTTTATGGAGGTGCTCAACATTTGGGGTTCGGAAATGTCACGTGACATGCCTCGCCGGAAACCTTTCCCGAAACTCTCTTTTGTATACGCCATCTTGCTTTCTGTATTTGATGATTTTCTTATTATAACTCAAGCGTTGTAATTTCAAAGCAATACATACTGAACATTATTAAAAAAACGGCGTTATTAGCACAATGAATTCAATCTCATATTTAAAAATGTCATGTTTCCAGATAACACCTATCGTCGATGATACGAGAATTACGGATTACTAAAAAAAAAAAAAAAAAAATCTACAAATGATTGTATACCTTATGGGACTTAACTACGGGGTCATCAGTCCCTAAACTTACAAACTACTTATCAACTAGCTTATTCTAAGAACGGCACAAATATCCATGCCCGAGGGGGGATTGGAACCCCCGACCGTAGTGGCCGTGCAGACCGTGAATGGAGCGCCTCAGTCCCCTCGGCCACCGCGGCCGGCTACGGATTACTCTCGCAGCTGTTCGGCGTAGCGTAATGGACAGAGAATTAGTTTGTGATGCACGAACGTTAGACGGTGGTTCGAAACTTGCCGGGCGCGGTGGCTCAGAGCGCTCGGTCAGAGACTTGTCGACGTGGTAGCTCAGTGTGCTCGCTCAAAGTGCTCGACGCCCTCTTACGAAAACCCGAGTCAACGACGAAACGATCAAATTAAAGAAAGAAAGGAAACCAACGTCCTGAAATGACCGATCAAACAGAAGAACCAATGAAAAGGGAGAAAATAATGAGGGGTCAACGCCATCTGTAATAAATAAAAAAAAAAAAAAAAAACTGAGCAACGAACATGAATAAACGACCACAAAGTATCGATGTACCTGAAGAATAAAAAAATATAAATAAATAAAAATAAAAAATAAAAAACAGCCACTGGCACTTTTTTCCATCTTGTTCCCTAAAAGGTTTTGGCTCACTTTTGTTAATTGAACACAACTATATCCTGCAATATTCTGAGTTGTTCAAAGGCAACAGCGCTTTCTCTGAAAACTGCATTTGTTCTATTTTGTGAACATATCATGAAATACATACCAACGAATTGCAGACATATATTTATTTATCACATGTCTACAAACTGGGGAGATACATTTACAATGAGTGTTGTAAATGACGTAATGATAATAGTAACTTTGTATATGGATTAAGTACTAGAGTTTTGTGGAGTTTGGTATTACTACACTTATTCCGTTAGTTATTTTAGCTGTAAAAGAAAACGTAGGCACTGTTTGAAACATAATATTTGCCCTTTATTTTAGCGCAGAACGAAGTAACATGAACAAAGTTATATCTGAACTACAGAAAAAGTAATACAATCTACGTTAAAAGTGTCCATAGCAACCATGCCAAAGGCAAACATTTGAGTAGACACATTGATTTTAACTAATGACTTTCAACATATTTAATTAATAGTGAATAATTGCTTAGGGAAGAAAACAGGTATTTTGTTGCAATGTATACAATTCTCTTCCGTTTCATTAAGGAACGACAGTTGCCACTGAAATCTAGGACGCCATTTATAAATGAAACTACCAGTATCTACACGTTGTTTAGAATATTCATTATGGCAGTATCCCCCCCCCCTCCATTGTTGTGCAAATGCTTCAGAAGAATAGTGTTCAATTTGTTGTTATGTATTTCACGGCATGTTCACAAAATAGAAAAAACGCACATTTTACAGGAGCACTCTTACACCTGCACAACTCTAAACATTGCAGAAGATAGCTGTATTTCATTAATAAGAGTGCCGGAAATCCTTTTAGGAGCTAAGACTAAAGAAAAAAAGTTATAGGCGGGTGTCACAAGGTAACGCGCTACCCACTACACCACAGCGAAAAATTATGATATTGCCCATTAATTCTCGTACTATTGCTGGCAATTTTTAATAGCTAAAATTACATGTTTAGACATTACATTATCATTTATCGTACTGAGAACGACGTGCTCTTATTAATTCTTCAGTGTGCCACTGCTTTGAAATGACAAAGCGTGAGTTATAATAAGAAAATCATAAAATACGGGAAGCAAGAAGGCGTATGCCAGAGAGAGTTCGGGTGAGGAATGTCACGTGACATTTCCTAACGCTTGGTTACTTAAAATCAAGAGGCGGTGTCAAATCGCCGTTATTTTTGCAAATTTCTCTGAAACGATGCAAGATATGAAAAAAACATAAGAGAGAAAAGTTGTAGAGAACTTTCTTCTCGACAAATATGTTTATTCAATTTTCGTGTCAGATGTATGGTTAAGCCGTTATTTTCGTTTAAATTTCGAGCTGTCAAAAGGCGATCGCAAAGACCCACTTTCAGTGTTACTATCGTAACCGAAACTGGGCCAAAATGGGTAAATTATTTTCTCAATGCGCCTTGCAGCGTCTCATAGCGGCCAGTCGGTCAGCCAGCGATCGCGCTGGCTCAGCACTACTCTTATCACGTGACGTGATAAAGTGGCGTACGATGTTAAGTCACAGTGGGAGCATGGAAGGAGAAAATGGAAAATGTGTTCGCAGGCTGGCGCAAAGGCATGCGATTAACGTCGTTAATTTGTGATGATGACAAAGAGAACTTAATATGTAAGTATTCTCCAAAAGGCCAATATCACTGTTATTTAATTGATAACCATTTTAGGCAAAACCCTGTAGCCTGATTACAACGTAGTTTTGCCGAAACTGGATATCAGTTAAATAATAAATAGCGATCTTGACTTTTTGAAGTGTAGTACTGTATTCATAATACTATAGATGAACCCCTAAATTTGAAGATATCAAAAATATAAGAGAAAGTATTTAACATGCAGGTAGAGAGGACGATGGAACATGCAGCCGATATTTTGAAGCTGATGGTTTGCAAATTACCGAAAGGAGACACGATGCTGACTACTTGGAATTAGTTTTATGCCGGAAGCAAGGTGCTCCCAATAATTATTCAGTTAACAAAATGGTTAAATGCTTTTTCAGGAAACAATTTCTATGTGATATGAATATTATAAAACATACCAACTTCGCGGAAACTGCACAGCTTTTGAAGCACACATGTTAGCTTCAGGTCATAACATCTTTTTAAGTAAATTAGAATTTTGTGGTGCCACGGGAATTGCTGCAAAATGGTTCAAATCGTACCTCGCTAACAGGAAACCAAGGGTGTCAGTGCAAGGGACTAGTGAATTAAGACAACAGTCATCATCAGATTGGGAGGAAATTACATGCGGTATCTCCCAAGCATCCATCTTAGGGTCATTGCTTTTTCTTGTGTACATTAAAGACCTCTCATCAGTTACACTGCCAGAAGCAGAGTTCGTTTTGTTTGCAGATGATACAAGTATTGCAATAAATAGCATGTCGAGCATAGTTGTAGAAAGGTCTGCTATTAAAAATAATAAATGGTTTAAAGCCAACTCATTTACATTAAACTTTGAAAAGACTCACTACATGTAGTTCAGAACATGTAAGAGATTTCCATCCAATATATTCATAAAGTATGAAGAAGAGCAGATAGAAGAGGTTGACAGTATTAAATTCCTGATATTACAGCTTGATAATTGCTTCAGTTGGTAGGAGCACGCCACAGAACTGCAGAAACGACTTAATAAAACTATATTTGCAATACGGGTGGTATCAGACATATGAGACATAAAAATAAAAAAGTTTGCTTACTTTCATTCCATAATGTCATATGGTAACTCTTGAAGTCAAGCAAAAGTTATCAGAGTCCAAAAGCGTGTAATACGTATTACTTGTGGTGTAAATTCACGGATATCCTACAAAATCCTCTTCAAAGAACTGGGTATATTTACTACTGCCTCGCAGTATTTTTATTCCTTAATGAAATTTGACATAAATAATATATCCCTTTTCCCAACAAACAGCTCAGTTCATACCTACAATACTAGGAACAAAAATAATCTACACAAGGGCTTACAACCGCTTTAGTTCAAAAAGGGGTTCACTACTCAGGAACACATATATTCAATAATTTACCAGCAACCATAAAAAAATGTAGCTACAAATAAAGATCAGTATAAGAGGAGCCTAAAAGATTTTCTAGTGGCCAACTCCTTCCACTACATTGACGAATTTTTAAATAGAACAAAATGATGCACGTATCTGTAATCATACTTTAAGTATTATTATATTACCATCTTATAAAAATGTATGTATCTGTATTAGCATTATTATACTATAAGCTTGTAAAAAACATTTACACGTTCCACATCCACGAGGATCTTCTGAACACGGATCTATGGAACGAAAAACTAATCTAATCTAATCTAATCTCTAATCTAACTTGCTCAGCAACCATATTGGCGGCTTTCTGTCAGTCACTGCTATGTCTGGCTGATGTATATAGATCGGGTAGTCGTGACTCAGATGTAGTTACTCGATCATTTTCCACTGAGCAGTGTTTACCAGAGTTGAAGAAGAGAACAAAAGATCGATGATACTGCTGTTGTTCATGCTACTGAGCGCGGCCGTTCGCCGTTGGAGGTTCGAGTCCTCCCTCGGGTCCGGGTGTTTGTGTTGTCTTTAGCATAGGTTACTTTAAGTTAGTGTTAGCAAGCTTAGGGACTAATAACCACTTTAGTTAAGTCCTTTAGATTTACAAACATTTTAACATTTTTGTTCATGCTCTGAAATATTTCCATAAATCAAACCTCTTTTCTTAACAAACACCTCTCAGTAACTCGTTCACAGATAAATGTGATAGGAGAGCCTCAAGCATATGGTTTGCATTAAAATCTTCACAAAGAGACGAGGTAAGGAAGAGACCCAATTTTTTCGCGACTTATACACAGGAGGACGCAATACGATGTTTGACTCTTCTAGGTGTTACACTCTTGGATCTTAACAATACACTATAACGCGATGCTGAACGCTTCTATTGCAGCGTCTACACTGGAACTGACTGAGCATCTCCATTCTCGATTACCAAATGAACCTGTATAGAGATGGGAGACTCTTCTTTGGATATTCTCTATTCCCTCTCTCAAGTAATATTCAAGTATTCCCTCTCTCAATTATATCTATCAAGGGCGAGTAATATTAAAGCATTGGTGGAACGATTATTTTATAAGCTACTTCCTTTGTCGATGAACTACTCTGCCTGAGACTTCCTCCAATGATTAACACTTTGGCATCTGTATAACTGTCAATTAATTTTCTATTGTCGTTCTACTTCGAGGCATTCCGCATGAATATTCGTAAATATTTTATGGGAGCCACTTCTTTCAATAATTGATCCACAATCAAGTATTTATACTCAAGCATTCCTTCAAACAGACCTCGTAATGTGATGTGGAATTGAGGACAATAGGTATCTAGATTTAATTAACAAAATTATTTGGTTCTGTGGCTCACATCAGCAGAGGGACAAAGCATCCATTTTATATGAAACTGATTAAACTATAATTAAATTGATCAATTAATCTGTTCTTCTTCCCTCCTCGACTGATGACCCCGCAATTAAGTCGCACTACAGGAAAAAGAAACAATTTGCGAACTGCATAATGACAGCTGAAAATGCATTCTGCAAGAAATGAAATTTAGAAATTTAAGAAGGTTATGTTTCGCAGTTGCTAGTTTCATCGATGGTGGTAGAACGTTTTTGACAACATGGTCAGGAGAAACGGCGATCTGTTGGTACATACTAATTACTAAAACTCTCAAAAACTGCACTAATAATTTAAAGGTTTTACTAGTTAATAGACGGTGAGGGGAAGAATGCTCGTTTGACACCGGGGTTTGTTGCTGAGCCAAGGGAGCAAGAGAGCCTGCAATAGCGAAACTATTCAGTCTAGTGTGGAAGATGATTGAGAAATGCGAAATACCTTAGAGCTGAAAAATAATGTAGTAATTACAATTACAAAGAAAGCACATACAGAAAAGTGGTAAAATCACAGAACTATCTGTTTAATAAGTTATGGTTGCGATATATTAACACGAATTATTTACAGGACAATGGAAAAACTGGTAGAATCCAACGTAGAGGAAGATAAATTTGGATTTAGGAGAAATGTAGGAACACGTGAGGCAATATTCACATCATTACGACTTGCATCAGAAGCGAGGCTACAAAAAGGCTAGTTTACATTTATAACTTCTGTATATTTGGAGAAAGCTGTAGTGGTTCCGGCTGTGATGAGATATTTCTCGATGGGCTGGGATGAACTGAAACAGGACAGCAGCTTTTAGGTGGAACCTTCAACTTTATTTACTTCACGCTGACTACGATGAATTGAAAAGGCCCTTCCTACAGGACCTGGATGGCGCTGCTCCACCCAGTAGCAGTTAGGAGTCCTTAGTTCAGACCCCAGTGACGGTAGTGCGAGGTTACTCGTTCTCCCCCGCCTGCCCTCAGATGCTGTGTTATCGTGTATCGTGGAGACGCCTGAGGTGCGGCTGCCCATCTCCCTGGATGGTGTGCAATAGATGGTTGTCGTGTGGAGTGGCTAGGTTGCCCTCTAGATATTCTCACTGTGGACGGCTAGGTGAGCAGTCTCCTTGGTTGAATGTCGTAGGTTCGAACCAAATGTTCAAATGTTTGTATAGCTTATGGGACTTAACTATGGGGTCATCAGTCCCTAAACTTACAAACTACTTATGAACTAACTAATACGAAGTACGGCACAAATATCCACGCCCGAGGGGGGATTCGAACCCCCGACCGTAGTGGTCGTGCAGACCGTGACTGGAGCGCCTCAGTCCCCTCGGCCACCGCGGCCGGCAGGTTCGAACCCTATCCAGATTAATCTCTCCCAACGTCTGCTGCTGGCGTTGGTTTAAGTCTCACCCGTGTTTATAGGAAGGCATAGACTGCCTTCGGCTTCACTGTAGAAGTTCCAGCCGACTGTAACAGACTAAAGAGGCTGACAATTATTGCTAGTCGAAGGTCGAGTGCGCATATAACGTGTGCTTCGATACTTCGGAACCGAAATACCTCTTGGTGTCTCAGGACAGATTATTTATAGTGTATGATGGTCCCCTTTGCTGTTAATGCTTTTTTTAAATTTTAAACATTACATACTTTAATAAAACATTCAGGGTTTCAAGTCGCTGCCCATGAGCTTTCGGCAGAGATCTTTACCATTGTCAAGTGGTTGATTGTCCTATAAATGCCGCTGTCGTGCTTATATATCCGCATCGCCGCGTCTTGACCATATTTGGCAGTTGTTTGGTAGTGTGACCGCCGAGCCCGCTTCTACTCCCCGATAACAGGTTCCCAGGACATCCTGAGCTGCAGTGCATCATATTTATTGAGAGTATTTTCAAATACGAGGTGAGTCCAGAAAGTAAGTTCCATTTGGTAATAAAATGAAATTGTACACAGATACAGAAGAAATTTTTATTGCACAAATTTCTACAACTCTTAAACTACTTTTCCACATAACTGCCGAAATTTTTCAGGCATTTGTCATAGTTGGCACCAGGTTTTGTATACCTTCTTCATAGAAATCTGCCGCCTGTGTCTTCAACCAGTTGGAAATAGTTTCTTTCAGCTCGTCATCATTGGTGAAGTGATGAGCAATAGTTGTAAACCTACGGTTTTCCTGGATCTTGTCATCAATCGCGTGAACCAGTTCTTCTGTACCCAAAGGTGGACGCACACTTCGTTCTTCATCGTCCACATCACTATGCCCGCCACTGAACTGTCGGACCCATCTTCTCCCCATCGAATCACTCATCGCATTTGGTCCGTAAACATCGCAAATTTGCCGATAAATTTCCCTTGGTTTCACTTTCCTCGCATTCAGTAACCGAATCACCGACCTGATTTCAAAGGCGGCGGGATTTTCAATCAACTCCGACATTTCAAACAAGCACAACAAAGCGTACGTAACCGATAGCGATCTCCAAATGGCGCACGTTCTTCTCCTTGATACACTTCGTCTACAGCGCATGTGCGGAACTGCAGTCGCAGCGCTGCAGCGGAGATAAATTGAAACGGAACTTACTTTCTGGTCGCGCCTCGTATTTTGATCTCTATTGACCCGTTTATTATGCTATACCAGAAGCCATTCATGCATTAGTAATAGACGTCTCATCGAACGCAATTCGATGTCCATTTTCCAGAGCATGTTCCACTACAGCTTCCTTTTCGGGATAACGTAATCTGTAATACTTTTCATGCTCTATGCGGCGCTGCTATATAGTGCGAGTAGTCCGGCCGACATAAAACTGCTCACACTTACACGGAATTATGTATATTCCTGGTATTCTAAGATCTACATAGTTTTTGTGGGATTCATTAATTGCCGTATCTTTGCTAGATCTTCGCTACGTCGTCGATACCTTAGTCATTTGGCTTCATGGACTAGAAAAGGTACATGAGTTCTTAGTACACATCTATAACATCCACGGCCACATAATATACACGATGGAAGCAGAGAATGGTTCCTTGCTATTTTTGTGCGCCCTTGTCCGCCGTAAAGCCACTGGGTGTCCAGGTCACAGCGTTTACCGCACGCTAACCTACACAGATCGGTATCTGCACGCCATCAACTACCAGACAATCAGAGCATAAACGGTCTGTTCAAAGAACTTTGTTTCATAGAGATGAAAGAGTCTCAGATGCTTAAACCCTACAAAAAGAACTGAAGCACTTACGTAAAGTTAAAAAAGAAAAATATGGTTATAGAGACAAACAAATATCGCAAGTTATTTCATCCAAGGCACGATGGCAGAAGAACACCGAAGAAGACACCAAATAGATTTCATTTTTACAGTTTTGTGGCTCAATAACAGAGTAGATTAGCCGCCCGCGGAAGAGACATAAAACTGACACAATATTTAGGCCTCCAGCAAAGATGCGGCAAGTAATGAATTCTGTGAAAGACGCGGTAAGCCTTACAATACCAGACATATAAAATATCCGTGTGTGGGCAGTTTTATGTTGGCCAAGACTATTCACACTGACAACACTCTCAATAAAGACGGGTAATTGCAGCTTACAAGGTAAACACCAAGTATGGTACAAACGAACTTTGATGGGTCGCAGGTATGTTGTGCGGGAACTCCTCCAGGCCACCAAGCTAATAGGATTTGTTCCAATACGCCTTGGTTTGAACAAAAATCAAGATCCAAGTCCAGCGCTTAACATCTATATGTGTATCAAGCCACTATCACTACGTGAGTCAGAGTGGGTTATTTAGCAATGCGCTTTATTACCGCACAGACGATACTAGTTCAAATCCCGTCGGAATTTATTTATTTATTTTTACACTTGTCGACGATTGATTGTGTATAATTATATGCTTACATAGCCAATCCAATGTTAATACTTGAGTAATTGGTCATGATAATAACTTATGTTAATTGCTCAATATGTTATGTATTGCTTGACGATTATTTTATTTTAATCGTTATTTCGAAGCATACTTTTACGGCGATTGAAAGATATTTACAAATCAGTAAATCATCCGTAGTTATCACTTATAAAACTTTTACAGCATTTGCTAGCTGCGTTTACAGTCCCCGTCCCTCCTGTTATACCGTCGAATGCAGTGAGCGCCCACTTGACGCGTCCCAGCGGGTAATTATGCTGCGGCCAAATGTGTTCTGTTGTTTAATTGTACAAGAACTTCATGTAACTGTAATTACCTGATGTAACTTTATCTTTGCAATAAAAATTGATAAAGTAAGAAAAAGGAATATAATTATACACAATCAATCGTCGGAAAAGTGTAAGGAAAAATAAATAAATAAAAAATAAAATAAATAAACAAGAATAAATTCTGAGAAGGATTTGAACTCAGGTCGTTTGCACGCGCGCCAGTCAAGCGCCTTGATAATTACACCACTCTGACTCACATTCGAGCGGTATAGCTGTTACGCCCTGGAATTTTATTAAAAAAAATGTTCAAATGTCTGTAAATCTATCGGACAAAACTGCGTGGTCATCAGTCCGTAGCTTACAAACTACTTAAACCTAGGTAAACTAACCTAAGGACAACACACACACACACACCACACACACACACACACACACACACACACACACACACACACATGCCCCAGGGAGGACTCGAACCTCCACGGCGAGCAACCGCGCGCTCCGCGGCGAGGCGCTTGAGACCGCTCGGCTACTCCACCGCGGCGGAATTTTATCTGGATTTTCCTACAGACTAAGGCGCATTGGGACAAATTCTTTTAGCTTGGTGAGTTCCCGCACAACATACCTGCGACCCATCAAAATCCCTTTGTACCATACTTGGTGTTCCCCTTGTTAGTGCGGCCTGGAAATCAATTTGCGAGGAGTTGAAGCGGGCGCCGTTTCCGCGCGACTGAAACATTACCATAAATGCTCAAGAACTGAGCCTCGGTGACGTCACTGGTGGCAACGCGGCTATATAAACACGGCAGAGAAGTCGATAGGGCAGTCAACCGCTAGAATATGGCAGAGGAGATCTCTGCCGAAAACGCGTGGAGACTGAACCACCTGACGCGGCTTGAAACTCGATAATGTTTTATTAATGGGTATCGCCATGAAAATATACATAACGTACTTTGTTTCAGCCCTGTCATCAGTCTTTCCCGATATCGCGTCTGCTCGCTGTTTTTAATTTTTTTCGGTATTAGTCGTCGGCCAGCGTTCTGTTGGTATGTGTCCGTCCTGACGGTTACATGATATCGCTGACTACGCATGGTGTGACAGGCCTTGCTGCCGGCTCGTTTCGCATACAGCCGTTGACGAAACGCACTCGTATGATATGTTTAAAGTCTCTCTTATTACTTCACGTGTCTGCCTTTCCCTGTGCCTCTATAAAACTTTTGACTATATCGATTGGAATACAATCTCTCACACTCTGAAGGTAGTAGGGGTAAAATATTGGGAACTAAGAGTTATATTTAAGGAAGGAAAGAAGCTTAGGGTTCATTTACTATTATTATTTTATCTTTTTTTCTGTTTCATAGGACCCAATTGAGGAGTGAGACTCCATGGTCATGGAACAAGTCAATACATTAATTGTTACACAAGAATGGTAATAGAAAAATTTTAAGTGGTCCTTTGCAAAAAAATGTTCAAATGTTTGTACAACTTATGGGACTTAACTACGGGGTTATCAGTCCCTAAGCTTACTATTACTTATGAACTAGCTAAGACTAAAGACGCCACAAATATCCATGTCCGAAGGGGGATTCGAACCCCCGACCGCAGTGGCCGTGCTGACCGTGACTGGAGCGCCTCAGTCACCTCGGCCACCGCGGCCGGCGGGTCCTTTGCACACGAAAATCTTAAAACAAAGTGAAAAGAATCAACAAAGAAAAAAATTAGCTTAAATGTTTAAATTTTCTAGGAGTTCCTCGACAGAATAAAAGGACTGAGCCATGAGGTAACTCTTCAATTTAGATTCTTTAGTTCTTGTGGCAGCTTATTGAAAATGGATGCCGCAGAATACTGTACCCCTTTCTGCACAAGTGTTAAGGTGGTGTGATGCAAATGTAGATTAGACTTCTGTCTAGTGTTCACCGAGTGAAAGCTACTAACTCGTAGGAATAAGCTAATATTATTAACAACAAACGACATTAAAGAAAAAACGTATTGTGACGCCAGAGTCAAAATTCCCAGACTACTGAAAAGGGATCGACATGACGTTCGCGAACTTACACCAGATATTGCTCGAACCGCCCGTTTTTGAGCCAGAAATACCCTTTTTGCATCAGGCGAGTTACCCCAAAAAACAATGCCGTACGTTATAAGTGAGTGAAAGTAAGAGTAATAGACTACTTTTCGTGTTGAAAAATCACTTATCTCAGATATTGTTCTAATGGTAAATATAACAGAATTTAGTTTTGGAACAAGATCCTGAACATGGGCTTTCAAAATCAAATGTTCAAATGTTTGTTAAGCTTATGGAACTTAACTACGGGGTCATCAGTCCCTAAACTTACAAACTACTTATGAACCTGCTTACGAACTAGGACGGCACAAATATCCATGCCCGAGGGGGGATTCGAACCCCCGACCATAGTGGCCGTGCAGACCGTGACTGGAGCGCCTCAGTCCCCTCGGCCACCGCGGCCGGCAACATGGGCTTTCCATGACAGCTTACTGTCTATATGAACACCTAGAAATTTGAATTGTTCAGTCTCACTTATCACATGCCCATTATGTGTAATCAGAATGTCAGGTTTCGTCAAATTATTTTTTAGAAATTGTAAAATCTGAGTTTTACTGTGATTTAACATCAACTTGTTTTCTACTAGCCATGAACTTATCTCTTGCACTGCATTATTTGATACTGTGTCAATATTACGAGCAACATCCTTCACTACCAAGCTGGTACCTATGGAAGTATCATGAAGGACCATTTCAGGTATCAGCCTAGGAAAGGCATTTTCTAAAAACGTTATATGATTACCTGTAGAAACTAGAGTTTTGTTTAGTTCCCCTACTATATTCAGAAAGTGTTTATTGAATATTGCACATATATCTAACTTGTCAGTAACAGAAACATTCCTACTACGCACTGACGTTATACCTTCTACCTGATGCTGCTGACCAGACACTTCCTTCACGATTGACCAGATAGTTTTAATCTATACCGAGAGTTTGCTATTCTTTTAGCGTACCACATACTTTTTGCATTCTTAATGACATTTTTCAGAACCTTGCAGTACTGTTTGTAATGAGCTACTGCATCTTCATTCTGACTGCTTCTAACATTTTGATACAACTCCCGCTTAGTTCTACATGATACTCTTATCCCCTTTGTCAGCCACCCTGGCTGTCTGTTACTGGAAGTACCCTGTTTTGAGCGTTCTAGCAACTTTCAAACAGCGCAAGAAATGTGTTAAGGAAAGTATTATATTTATCATCTGCATTATCAGCACTATAAACATCCTGCCATTCTTGTTCCTTAATTAAGCTTAAAAAGGTATCAATTGCAACTGGATTAGCTTTTCTGAGTAGTTGATATTTATGTTTAACATTAGTTTGAGAACAAATACTTTTTAGAATTAAAAGTTGGGCATCGTGGTCTGATAGGCCATTTACTATTCTGCTGACAGAGTGCCCCTCTAATAATGAAGAATGAACAAAAATATTGTCAGTGGTAGAACTGCTATTTCCTTGCACCCTCGTTAGAAAAAATACTGTTTGCATCATGTTATAGGAATTAAATAGATCTAACAGCTGACTTTTCCTTGAGCTATCACCTACACAATTAATGTTGAAATCTCCACACACAATTAAATTTTTATACTTCCTATACAGTGAACCCAGAACCAATTCCAGCTTGGGCAGAAACATTTTAAAATCTTTGTCAGGGGATCTATAAATAACAACTATTACTAGTTTAGTTCCATTAACATTAACAACTCCTGCACAACATTCAAATATCTGTTCTGTGCAGTGTTTAGAAAAATCGATTGACTCCGATGAAAAATCGTTTTTTACGTACATGGCCACTCCCCCACACTGCAAGGAACTCCTAGAGTAGAAGGCAGCTAACCTGTATCCTGGCAAAGGAAGTCTCTGAATTGTCACACCACTTAAAAAGTGCTCAGAAATACCAATAATGTCAGAATCAGTATGAATAAGCAGTTCATTAACTTTATCTCTGATACCCTGTATATTTTGATGAAAAACAGTAATTCCCTTATTACTTATATTCTTAGACTTTGTCAAAGGTGGTTCCTTCCTTAGAGGGACTTCCTTTAAGCAGGAATACATATCAGCTGTCTTCAGTCTAAAAAAAGGTGCAGCCCTAACACCAACTACTACAGGAATTTTTCCATGAGTGAAACCCCCGCCCCCTACTACACTGTCACCTATGAGCTTTGCCAACGCCGGCCGCGGTGGCCGAGGGGACTGAGGCGCTTCAGTCACGGTCTGCACGGCCACTACGGTCGGGGGTTCGAATCCCCCCTCGTCCTTAGTTGTAGCTAGTTCATAAGTAGTTTGTAAGTTTAGGGACTGATGACCCCGTAGTTAAGTCCCATAAGCTATACAAACATTTGAACATTTTTGAGCTTTGCCAACCTCTCCTTCCCATACTTATTGAGGTGCAGACCGTGCCTAGTAAAATCAGACCTTTGGATAGCCTCAACTGGCACCACTGCAATGTGATCCATGGCCTCCGTCATCAGCGCCTTCTCAAGCCCCATGTTAATACGGCTGACAGCTGTATTAAGACAAGGCCTATCATGACGCTGAAACATCTGTACGAAATGCACATTCGTGCCACCAGTTTGAGTTGCTATCCTTTTCAGATCACCACCTATATCATATTCCCCGTCCCTATCAAAACTATTCCCGGCCCCAACCACTATAACTACCTGATTCTCTTTTGAAAAATTCCTACATAAGTCCCCTGTGTTGCAAGTGACCTGAGATAACCCTGCACTAGGCTTCACTATGCTGGTGACCTGGTAATCACTCCCAAGTACTTCCTGCAACTGTTGGCCAACACCTCTGCCATGAGAACTGCCTAGCAGCAGAACCTTCTTCTTCCTAAGAGACCTGTCTACAGATTTCGGCTTCCTAAAAGCTGAGGTTTGCTGCGTACTTCCTACACCTACAGCTACAGCAGGTTCATCTCCACTCAACTCTGACAGTTGGTCAAACCTATTTGCAACTTGCAATGTAAAGCTATCTGAATACCTTCTCCTAGCTACCTTCTTGCCAACTGCCAGTTCCCATTCCTCAGCCCCCCTTCCCCTCCTCAACCTACCTAGTTCCTCTTCAGCGTTTTTCAACTGCACCTGAAGGGCGCAGATCAAACGCTCCTGCTCCTCTATCATCTTATTCCTGCTGCAAATCCTACAGTTCCAGGAGAGAACCTCACCACAATGCCCACTGTCTTCCCCACTGCACTCCCCCCCCCCCCCCCCCCCATGAAAATACCCATCGACAGCTTGGTCATTAGAGACGTAGCTAACGCTCACAGTTTTGGCTGAGGATTGGGATGGAAATCGGCCGTGCCCTTTGAAGGGAAACATCCCGGAATTTGCCTGGAATGATTTCACGGAAAACATAAATCTGGATGGCCAGAGATGGATTTGAACCACCGTCCTCCCGACTGGGAGTCCACTTTGTTACCACTGCGCCACCTCGCCCGGTGACGACATAGCAGTTATAAAAATCGAGGGTCATGAAAACAACGCAGTGGTTGGGAAGGAAGTAAGACAGGGTTGTAAGTTTTCCACGATGTTATTCAAAGTGTACATTGAGCAAGCTGTGAAGGAAAACGAGAAAAACAAATGGAGAAGTCATTACAGTTCAAGGAGACGAAATAAAAACTTTGCGGTTTGCTGATGACAATGCAATTCTGTCAGAGTCAGCAAAGGACCTAGAAGAGAAATTGAATAGACTCAGCAGTGTCTTGAAAGGCAGATATAAGGTGAACATTCAGAAGAGCAAAACAAGAGTAATATAATGTATCGAATTAAATCAGGAAATGCTGATTCCCAGCAGGGGACTGGGTGTTATGTGTTGTCCTCATCATCATTTTCATCATCATCTACACGCAAATCGCCGAAGAGGTGTCAGCTAGAAATACCTGCACTAGGCGGCCAAACAGTCCCAAAATCCAAAAGTCGCGGGTTAGATCCCCGCCAGGTCCTGGGATTTTTATCTGTTACTTTTCACTTCTTTCGCCTCTGGCAGTATTGCTCAAGTGAAAAATACCGAGTAGCACCGTGATTCGGAACCCACGTTAAGCTGTAGGTCCCCTGTAACTGGCTGGGTAAGTCAGTTCGAAAGTCGGAGGAAGGCAACGGCATACCACCTCCAAACAGGACCATGCCTAGTAAAGCACTGTGGTGTTCAAACCAATCTTCGGATTGTTGACTGATTTACCTTACATGCATACTTGATTTAACGCTGATTGAAACAAGGAAGGGTGGTCTAGCACCGAATTCCAAATCTCGACATTCTTAAGATTTCTATGTCGATTAATTTCGTGACATATTTATTAGTTAAGAAATTAAAGTCACGGCTCAAGTTAATCCATAAGTTTATTGCAAACTGTACTGTGCAAAGATTTAAAAAAAATGTTGCAGGACAAAATTATTCATACGTTAAGAAAATGTAACAAAAAATAAAATAAACAATAAAACATAGGGCTCTGGCAAATCATCTTGAAAAGGTTATGAATGACAGTTATAAACACTTCCTAGGAAACCCTTAGAATAAACGTCCTTATGTGTATGCAGTGTGTGTAAATTCGCGCAAAGGAAGCTACTCATGCAAGATGTCTGAGCAGTCAGTTTTGGTGAACCTGTCTGAATTTTCTGAGTTTTATGAAACAAACTAGCTTTGCTCCAACCTAATTCGCAGTCACGTTTTACTGGTGTTACTATCGCGGCAGTGTGTTACTATAAATGTTGCTCCGGGAATTAGAATCTGCTCCATATACGTGTTGTTATTACGACTTCTACTGCCAGGGGCTGGTTCTCGAATGAGTGTGGTACGATATTAGCATCTTCTCTGCATACTGTTTTGCGATAAAAACCTCATGCGCAAATGGCAAGGTAATGTCTATCCACGGTGAATAGAATTTGTGGGGCGGCGGGTTGCTTTGGTTCTGGTGTCAGTAATGTTCTGTTGGTACCGTTTGTCTCTGTAACTAAATTGTCTGCTTTTGTGCACGATTTTTATCTACCTGTACCTTTTCTAGAGCCTGAAAATTAATGTTATGATGAGTTAGAAAGCGATGGAGAACACGCTGTTATTAATATTCAGTCACCTAGCCCACACTTCAGCTCGCTGGAACAGTAATAGAATGTTCAAAATCTCTGTTATATTCAGAGGACCTGGGGACTACGATGAAAAGGAATTTACTCAATTCCCAATAATTGGTATATTCTTCATAAAAAAAAAAAAAAAAAAAAAAAAAAAAAAAAAAAAAAAAAAAAAAAAACACCCCCTCGCATCCAAAACATGGAACTGTTAAGTAAATCGTTGTTCACATATAAAAAGTACTCAAAACAGTCCAGGAACGACTTCTACATGAACTGTCAAGTAACAAGCTTTACTGTTCCGATTATCAAGCAGCGTAAGTCAACAATGCTCGCCTCATAAGTGGAGAAGGTTCTCAACTCTTGCCATGTGGATTTTCAAACGTCTATGCGCGGCAACACGAAATGAAATATCGAAACGCAGTTCCTGCTCCTCCCGGCTAAAGTGGAGTGTATGAGATATTGACCTGGCGTTAACTACCGGCATCTAAACCAGCACGATGTTGAAGGTTCAGTTGAATTCTTTCGTTTTTTGATCAAAAGTTTTGGAAGCCTTGAGCTTCTTCGCCTTCATGAGGTGTGAATTTTGTTAGTTTGAATCTTCTGTTTATATGTAGGTTGCCCTGCTTCGTGGGCGATGGTAATTTAGGTTCGCTGTAACGAATTGCATAACTGTTCTTTATTTCTTCCTTATTCTTGCTCGCCCGTTGGACAAGGAAGGTTGTCCTGCCGCCGCGGTGGAGTAGCCGAGCGGTCTAAAGCACCTCGCTGCGCAGCGCGCGGTTGCTCGCCGTGGAGGTTCGAGTCCTCCCTGGGGCATGTGTGTGTGTGTGTGTGTGTTTGTCCGTAGGTTAGTTTACCTAGGTTTAAGTAGTTTGTAAGCTACGGACTGATGACCACGCAGTTTGGTCCGATAGATTTACAGACATTTGAACATTTTTGGCTGTCCTGCCACCTTAAAGTTTCACGCCAGTGATATCTGAGATCCCTTATTATTGGGTTTCTTAACGCCGCTGATTACTCGTACAGAGAAGTGGCCAACTATTCTATTCTGCTTCTCAGGGGCTGAACATCTGCGATGGCGTCCGTTTCTTCCATCGGGACGTCGTGAGGCAGGTGAAGTGCTAATCTGAGTGTTCGCTTTAAGCTACCACCCACTTGCTTGACGCTTACAGATGCTAAATCAGCTAACTTGTATAAGTTTTCAACGTACAGAGGTATTAGTACTTTTGTGCAATAAAAGAGGGCTACCGTAGCAGACGTAGGCTGAATATTAATTGCAGTATGTTCTCCATTGCTTTCTGGCTGCTCATAACATTAATTTTCAGCCTCTAGAAATGGCAGTGGTAGATAAAAATCAGGCACAAAAGCAGACAGTTAGTTACAGACACAAACGGCACTAAAAGAACAATATTTTGTTACTCAATAAGAAGTTGTATGGAGTAGAAAACGACTGCGAAAAAAGTGCCGTTTTGTGATAGGTCACTGAACAGCCTGTTTATATTGGAGCTAGTTGAGCGTGGCAGCTATTTGTGCAAAGAAGAGGACGATGGTCTGAATGTTTTTAACAGTTACAGAGAGGAGGAAAATGGCTTTTTGTAAACTGCGTTGACTGGTTATCGTTTCCGCGAATTTCTTTGCTTGCGTCAACATGGAGCTGGTAGTGGCGCGCTTATTGTCCGGCTACCTCCGGCTCACCGCTGCCGCCTCCCGCTCGCTTTTCTGCGACTATTTATATAAGAAACAAGAATTCACGATACAAAAACCCCACATTGCCAATAAAGACATAAAGGAGAAAAGATGATCCGACTTCACAAAAACTGCTGATATTCTCATATCAAGTCAGGAAAGGATCAATCGGTCTTTCCTCCAGTGTATTGGCTGATCAATTAAATATCAGTTAATGAGAAGTGGCATGACAGGGAAGAAATAACGTTTCTCAGTACAGCTTGCTCCAAGTTCGCTAATAGAGCGTTATTTTATTCTCCCTTAATTTTGTAGATTCTCATCCGATTACGTACACATTTTGTTAGTACCAAACTACATAGATTAACATGATTATCAGGTAAGAGAAATCAGACCGAAAATTGGAAGATTTAGGTGTTCCTTTTCCCTGCGTACTGTTAGGGAATGGAACGGTTGAGAAATACTATGAAAGCTGTTCGATAACCCTCCTGCCAGGCACTTAAATGTGATTTGCAGAATAAATATGTAGATGCAGATAGAACGTCCTATAAGCGTCATTGACGAGAAGTCAGAGGGTATTCCCGAAGGAACCCATGCAATGCGGTGAATGGTTGCTCTCTACTAAGGAGCACTATGTCTAGACCAGTCAAGTGAGTTTTTCGGGGAGCAGTGTGATGCTCAGCGCAAACCGTGCCGCGCCGCGTTGAGCAAAACGGCTGTGCGCGGGTGTGCGCGTCCAGGGTGCACGACGAGCCGCGCCGCGCCACGCGTAATTTTCCGGCTGTTGTCGGTACATCAAAGGAAGTGGCGCGTTTGCGCGCGCTCGCTTTAGATGGGGCTTCGGCTGGCGGCGCGGTAGTTTACTGCATGCGTCAATTCGCGCTGACAGGTAGTGTGTTCTCGAGTAGGTACCCTCGTTATGGAGTGGGACATCTACATCTACATCTACATAGATACTCTGCAAATCACATTCAAGTGCCTGGCAGAGGGTTCATTAACCACTTTCATAACTTTTCTTTACCGTTCCATTCTCTAATAGCGCGCGGGAAGAAAGAACACCTAAATCGTTCCGTTTTCGATCTGATTTCTCTTATTTTATTGGGATGGTCATGTCTCCCTAAGTAGGTGGGTGCTAGCAAAATATTTTCACATTCAGAACTGAAAGTCGCTGATTGAAACTTCGCAAACAGATCACGCCGCAATGAATAACGTCTTTCTTTTAATGATTTCCACCCCAATTCTTGCAACATTTCCGTGACGCTTCCCCCCCCCCCCCCTAACGTGATAAAACAAAACGAGCTGCCCTTCTCTGAACCTTCTCAATATCTTCCGTCAGTCCCACCTGGTGAGGGTCCCACAAGGGGCAACAGTACTCCAGGAGAGGACGCACAAGTGTGATGTAGGCAGTCTCTTTGGTGGAGGTGGTGCATCTTCGAAGCGTTCTGCCAATGAAACGTAACCTTTGATTCGCCTTCCCCACAATATTTTCTATGTGTTCTCTCCAGTCACAGTTGTTCGTAATTGTAACTCCTAGGTATTTGGTAGAATCTACGACCTTAAGGTTTGACTGATTTATCGCGTAATTAAAGTTCAGCGGATTTATTTTAGTGGTCATGTGTATTACTTCACACTTTTCTTTATTTAGTGTCAATTGCCAATTTTCGCACCATGCAGAAATTTTGTCTAAATCGTTTTGCAGTTGCTTTTGATCCTCAATTGACTTCACTAACCGATAAACGACAGCATCATTCACGAACAGTCTAAGGGAGCTATTCAGATTGTCTCTTAAATCGTTTATAAGCACGAGGAAGAGTAGGGGACCTATAACGCTTCCCTGTGGAACGCCAGATATCACTTCTGTTTTACTCGATGACTTACCGTCAATTACAACGAACTGTGTTCTTTCTGTCAGGAAATCGTGAATCCAATCGCACAATTGGAGAGATATTCCATAAGCACGCAATTTCATAAGAAGCCGCTTGTGGGGTACAGTGTCAAAAGTCTTCCTGAAATACAGAAATATGGAATCGATTTGAGATCCCTTGTCGATGGCACTGGAACCAAAGTGAGAACCCCATAGAGCTGTATAGACAAAGGCGGGCACTGTGGGACCCAAAAGACAATAATTACCACATGAAAAATAAATGATGCTTGATGCTTGGCAGTGGGTCGCGAATGGCGTCGTCTGTGAAATCGACGAAGCAAAAAAATAAAAAATAAAAAAATTAAAAATAAAAATATATAAATAAATGAAAATTATAAAAAAATAAAAATAAATGACATCATTGTTGTCTCCCTACAGAAGTGAGAAAATCAAAATAAAGAAGTCGCGGGGCACTGGAAAAGGTAACTATTCGTAAACAATGTTTGTAACAGCACAGTGTCCCATTTATATTTATTATAACATCACACTATTGTTTCAGGGCTGACAGACACAATAGTAACTTGTTTGCTTTCCCAGAATTTTAATTCCTGAAGAAACGAGACACTCCCACTGGTACCATAAACACAGAATATGTAAGTGCATGTTATGTAACACCCTATATATATAAATGTGAATGTATGTTCGGTCATCTGAACCACAAAACATAAAGAGCTAAAAATTTGTACAGTTACTAATGTCTGCCCGGAGAAGGGTTTAGGCACGGTTATATGGCGATCGGATAGCTATTTATCTATATATATTAATGTGAATGTCTGTTCGGTGTTTATCACGTCCGAACGACAAGACGCAGAGGCTTAAATATTTGTACAGTTACTAATTTATACCTGAAGAAGGTTTTCGGCACCGTTTTATAGCGATCCGATAGATATTTAGTAATTTGAAGAATATAACGCGAAATGCGGAACAATAATTACTCTTTGAAAATTGTTTTATTGGTTGCATTGTTGCTTGAGGGTTGATAATGAAAAAAGAGTGGAGTATATTGGGATGAAAAGTTATCAGTGTATATAAAATTCTACGCGTGTGTGTGTGTGTGTGTTAATATTTCGCTCTGCAGCGATAACTACAGAACGAAAACGAATGGTCTGCGTGTAATTGTTGTCCGAAGTCTCCCATTGTACACCATAGCAGTTCCATGCCGATAGCTCTAAGGGGGTGGAAGATATGGTGGTTGAAAGTCATCAAATCATAACAAAAAATTGGGACTGAAGTCCAGCGATGACGTTTGCGACTCTATAACAAGGAGGTTACATACAGCGAAACGTGATGCCGTGGTCTATGCGTGCTACAATGTCTTCAGCTCTTTCTCTGTAAGGATAAGCATACGAATAAGGAAATATAAGAATAAATAAATAAAGCAGTTAAAAAGCAACTTCTTTTAATACATCTCTTTAAAAAAATATATTTCACGTTTCGCGCATTACATCAAGTGATCGATCTGTGATATTATTACAATCATTATTGTTGAATTTCGTGATTGGATTCTTCGAAACGAGTGAATTTTTAAGTGTGATTTGATCTACACTACTTACTATTCAGTCTCATAGCACACTACTGAAAAATAGCTTATCTATCATAATCAACCAACACGTGAGCGGAGCCGCGGGTTTAAGCTAGTTGTCTATAATATAGAGTCAGATTTTATTAGCACTTGAACACACTAGATAGTTCGGCCAAAGAGTGGTCTTGACAATGGTGTAGTGATAACACACACGTATATGCTTTCATGCTGCCTCATATTTCCGTGGTATACGTCCTTTTTTTATAAAATTGTCGGCTATCTCTTCGCGAATAGCTCGGCCATTTGACGAACTTTTTCTTGGCACTGCCGTTAAAGTACATAATGACATTGTTTGTGCTTTTTGTCTCCATGTTCCTTCCACTAAAGTACCATCTGGCCGCTCACTGTCCACTGTGCCGTCTGGAGCATACAAACTGAAAGATTTCTTGCTCTGTCTCAAATAATTATGCAGGTAATTAGTTTTCAGTAAAATAACACTGGCTTTTTCTGGGCCCAGAAGCATTGGTTTCCTCAAGACCCTAAAAACGAATGTCAGGATTCCAAAACAATTTTCGAAAACACGAAGGGCTCTTGGAAGTCTATAGTTGAATGTTCTCTCTTTTGAACCTTTCTTATACACGGCTTCGTATGGTTTCATCACATTCTCATGCAAAGCAAATGCTTCATCGGCCAATATAACATATGGGGTCATCTGTTCACGTGCAGGAGTGGTTCAGTTGGAGGTATGTTAAAGGAGTTGTCTTGCAATTTCTTCCACAATACAATGCTTTGAATATTCCATCAGATATACGACCTTGTGAACCTACATGTACAAGACATCCACCAGAGCAAATAACACAATGCTAAAAAAACGTTCTTGTAGTTATAGCACTCACTGACGGTATTTATTGATGCCTCTAACATTACGTGTTTACCGTCCATAGCAGCCAGGCAACGGGGAAAATTCTCTGTTTTATCATATTCGTCCGAACATTGTTACCATTCTTCTGTAGCACCCGGCAACTGAAAAGAAAGGCTTACAAAGAAGTTACAATATATTTTGTCTTAAAAACTGAAGAATTGAAACATGACTTTCTTACATACTCGTGTCAAGTAAACCATAATGAAACAGGATTCTGGCTGTGGCATTTACTGTCAAACCTAATATAATATAGCCTAATGTTTCATTTCAGAGTTCTGATGATGAAGAAAGCCAACAGGATTCTAGGGTAAATGTCGCTGAAAATGCATTACATGTAAATGACACTACTCAGGAGAGTCTTGGCGAGTCACCTCCTATTAACAAAGAAGAAGAAATGGTATACAGGGGAAAGGTTTTCCAGCCAGTAAACGTAAGAAGAAAGAAGATCCGATGCTCATGACGGCTTATGGAATTTTGGAAAGTGTGGGAAATGTACGTCCTGACGAGTGTTCCACATTCGGAAAACATATTGCAATGAAGTTCGGCAAATTTGACACCCGCAGGCGATCAGTGCTAATGCACAGAATAAACAATTTGATTTTCGATTCCGAGACTGATTTGTATGCACATCATCTGACATCAGACAGTTCGTCTCCTTCTGTCGTCCATTCTTCCCAAAGCAGTCCTGTTCCCCACCCACATCTCTCACCAATGCAGTCCTATTCCGCAACTTCTCCTTCGAGTCACTCCCAGTGATCTCTGCTCGTCTGGCATTAAGCGGTTCTCCCTACTCAACCAAGTAGCAGCAGTGAACAATATGACTCTATCTCGCTCCGTCTACCAGATTCAGCTCTACGCAAAGAAGCTCCGTCGTATACTTTTTTCAAATCAAATGTTTGTATAGCTTATGGGACTTAACTATGGGGTCATCAGTCCCTAAACTTACAAACTACTTATGAACTAGCTAACACTAAGGACGGCACAAATATCCAAGCCCGAGGGGGGATTCTAACCCCCGACCGTAGTGGCCCTGCAGACCGCGACTGGCGCGCCGCAGTCCTCTTGGCCACCGCGGCTGGCTATACTTTTTTGTAGGCTTTCATAAATACAAATGATTTGGCACATTCTGTTAACAATAACGAGTTTATGACATTTTTAATTGTATGCGGATATTTACGTACATACGTTTGTGACGAATAACAAACTGCAGTCAATAAATAATTGTTTGTAAGGAACTTTCTTTGATGTAATGCTATCAGCCCTCAATCCGTTTTACCTTGTACACATTTGAATTAAGACGGGTAACAACTTTATGGAAATAACTCAACTAGAAATCCTTTGAAAAGGATGATTTCATTTAACGACAATGGAGAATTATAACTTCTTACCATTACAAAGGGTTTCAGTGCATTCTTGAGAGCGGTGCAAACTTCGATGAAAATCTTTGATATACTTTGTTTAGATATTTTGAACAGATACATCAGACTTGTAAAGGAATCTCCAGTTGCCAGAAAGCGCAAAGTTTTTGCCAGTCTCTCTTTGGTAGATATAACACTTCTACAACTCATGTCCTTCTTAATTATGTCTGATTCGATCACTTTCAACAGATATTCGAAGTCTTCGAAAGACATTCGATAATAGTTTTCGAAGTGTCCACTGTCACCTGCAAGCAGTTCACTGAAAAGATTAATTACATTATTCTTGAACACTGATGTCACCCAATAACGACGATTTTTCCTCTTCTTCCTTAACTGATGGTACAGCACAATAAATGCGGCACTCACAATCTTGGCTCGCTCGCCTTGGAATGGCACGGCGCGGACGGCGCATTCTTCTCTGTTACAGCAGAGGGCGGGGTGCAGCGGCGCGCTGTGTGGACCCGCCTTACTATGCAGTCGATCGCTCAAATTGTCTGTCCATGCCAACCTACAGATAGTTGTGTCGGACAAGCTGCTTCATTCTAAACACGCTCCATTGGCCTTGGGACCGAGCGAGGTGGCGCAGTGGCAACACACTGGACTCGAATTCGGGAGGACGATGGTTCAAATCTACCTCCGGCCATCCAGATTTACGATTCCCGTGATTTTCCTAAATCACTCCAGGCAAATGTCGGGATGGTTCCTTTCAAAGGGCACGGCCGTTTTTTCTCTCCCCATCCTTCCCTATATAAGGAAAAAAAGAAACAAACTGAGCGTAAGCTCCGTCTCTAATGACCACGCTGTCGACGGGACGTTAAACCCTAAGCTTCCTTCCTTCCAATGGCCTTGGGGTAGCAGGGGAAGCACTTCCCTGAAGCGAACAAGGATCTACCTCCACTCCCTCCCTGAGACTGGTTATGGTTTGCGCGAAGCAATATAACACCACTCTGAAGTGACACATTGTGCCTTTGCACAGAATGACGAGCGATATCACTAATCTGCTCATTTGTGTTTTTTGAAGCAGTGTGTATGTAATGCAGCAGAATCTTGAGAGTGCAATCCGCAGCCCATGTTGCAAAATGATCCGCCGATAACACAGGCAAACAAAAACTAGTTTTGAAATTATTTTGTATAATTTAGGGTGATTTATATGTTTTTTGAGATCGTGAATCAAAATATGAACTCAGTTTTTTTTCCTATCACGTACTGATTATTTTGAATTTTTATTGTGTTACAAATTAAAAATTCATAGTGTACATGAGAAATCACAATAAAAAAAAAAAAAAAATCAAAGTCAAACAGTTCGCTTTTATTTTCATGTACATCATACACACAACACTGGCATTTTTCATACTACATAGCTTTATATTTCCTTACTATCTTTCGTCGAAAACTTCGCGTATAGATTTTCCTCTTGTGCAGCACACACTGATTTTCTCTATTAAGTAGTCTCCCATAATGCTCTGTGAGGATACATAATTGTTTTGAAATTTTTAACTAATCATTTGTTTTGCAGTTACAGAACGGAATATACTCCAACTCACGTTATTATTATTATTGATGTATATTTCAGGTTGAATGTGTCATGAAATTTAGTATAAAATTCCACTTAAGGTCGGAATCGACCCATGTTGTATTTTGTTTACTATTAGAGTCCATGTATTTCAGAGATTCTTAAGAATAAATGGCTATTGACGATCATATGTTTGTCGATCGTCAACTTATAATTATAGTAACAATTTTTTACGATTAAGAGTAATTATATTCACAAAATACTTCGAATGACTCACCTTGACCGAAATAATAATATAGGTATTATATGATGCATAATATGCTAGAATTTGTGTGTCAGATGACGCGACGGAATTATCACTATGACGTAAACCGTATTATATGATATGAAGTTTATTTAAATACTGTGATAAAGGACTCAGCGATATTATTTCTATGTGAAGGGATGTCTACATTCAAAAGCTATGATATGTGAGCTAAACTAGCAAGGAATATTTTACGTTGCTAGTCAAATGGGTGACGCACCAATGCTGTGAGCAGATACCTGATGTCAGTATTCAATATGAAGACTATTTTGGATTTTGTATGGAAGGTAACATCTCAGTACGACTGATTGTAATGTTCCAATGTTTGTATAGTCTATGGGACTTAACTACGGGGTCATCAGTCCCTAAACTTACAAACTACTTATGAACTACTTACGAACTAGGACGGCACAAATATCCATGCCCGAGGGGGGATCCGAACCCCCGACCGTAGTGGCCGTGCAGACCGTGACTAGAGCGCTTTAGTCCCCTCGGCCACCGCGGCCGGCACGACTGATTGAAAGGAAGTCAATTTAAAATTATAATTTGAACCAAACAAAGAAGATAATTTTGATTTCTGTACCATTTGTGTTTAAATAAAAGTTTTTCTCTTCGGAAGAACTTTTATGAGTGCAGTGTAAATAGTAGTTTTATCTCGATTTATCAACATTATTTAACAGTTGACTTTTTGTGAGTGTTTACAGTTCTTTTTGCATGATGTGTTCAGCTTACATTCCACCGACCCTGCTATCTCTTCTCCATTACCTTCATATCTTGGTGAAAACGCTCTCCTTAATCTTCACTCACGTCGTCCAAATATTCCGAAAAGAAAAAAAAATCAAGTAACTTTTCAAGAAGTGAATCCTTAAACTTAAGCCCAACTGCTTCAATTTTTTGAAACATATTTGTAACGATGGCTGCATATCCAGGGTCCTTCTTATTACCCGAAAATACAGTGACGCCATATTTGAAAGCTTTCCAGGCCTGCATTTCATACAAAATCATCGTTGATTTAAAATTTGTGTCAAGAAACATTTTCCGAATATCAGGTCCAACAAAACACTTTCTTTAAATTTTGGAAATTGCTTCATCAAACCAAGTTTTATGTGTAGTAAAATATTTTTCGGATCTACCAAGGTTTTTAGCTAAATGTTCTTTTCTCCAAACTGTAAGGTCTCCAGTGGTGTCCATTTTTCTCTAACCCCATGTTGATCTCTTGTACTATTATCCCATTCATAGAAGAAACAGAGGAATTTCGTAAATCGAGCGTACTGGCCTATAAGCATATGTAATACTTTTAAGTCATCACACAGCTTTCAACCAGGAACTAGGTAGTTGATTTTGTTGGGAAGAAGTCCCATATTTACATAGTATTATATGGGATATACTGACTGACCTAATGGCAGGGAAGCATACACATTACCATTGTGTAATGGAACTGCTATTTAGCTCGTCTTTGAAGAACTTATAAAAAGTCTCCACTCTTCCAGTTTATATTTAATCTCGTAATATCAGACCAATACACAAATTCATTTTCTTGTGTAAAGTACTGTGAAAACTCTTGACCTCTATTTCTGTACATAACATTTTATGTTCCTCTAGCTAGTAAGTTTTTTCTGTTAGTTTAGAGCCAAGAAGTTCAGTTTTTTTCCATAGTTAATCAGAAATGTCTACCAAGTCATTTAACTTAGTTTGAGTAAACTTTTGCGGTAGAACTACTGCGTTCTGATGACTCTACTGGTGCAGGAACAAGAATACTTGAACCACGGGGTACAGGACGGAGACCTGATGGTCAGGATAAGACATAAATTTCTTTTTTAAATTATAACCACTTACCGCAGAACTACAAAAATAACATTCAACAGAGTCATTTTTTGTTTGCCTCCATGTCATTGGAATGCCATACCTAAATGCTTTCTTCTCACAGTTTGACCATTTTCTTAAATTTTCAACACAGATATAAGAAACCTTGTGTGGTGTCCGTGCTTTATCTTGATCTCCTAATTTCATTACAAAATATGAAAAGTACGCTTTTTTAAACAAAGTCATTTAAATTCCTTTGACGTTTTTAATCACAACGTCGCCGCATATGAATCAGAAATTATGAGAAAAGATTTTACAGCCGCGACTGAACGTTGTAAAATTATACTTCAAATCAAAAGTAGAATAAAGGTTATATTGCTCGCATCAAAACAAAACAAAATGAAACCAAAGACTCTAGCTGTTTCGTGCTGTAACAGGGTTCTAAACTTCATTCTTATGAATTGCTTGTCAACCATATAACTGTAAAAAAATGTAAAATATTTATTATATCTTATTCACAATTAGGGATTTACTCCTGAAATATGGGAATAACAGATGGTGAAATTGTTAACTAACATTGGGTGATACGGCAAATTTAACTTCATTTTCATGTTTAGGAGCATGAAATTCATAAGAAAATTGTTAAAATGTTGAACAAGTTTGAAAGACAACCAGCGTTTCTCGTCATTTTGGTGGCAACATTCTGCAGAATCATCGAACGCTGAGTCACAGTTAACTGGGAGGTGAAAAAGAGAATTAACGTTAGAATGTTTTCTCGTTAGTCGGTACACAATATCATATTGTGTCCATGTTTTCCAAAACGAAAGCACCAAGCGTCACGGGAAGAATTAGCCTATACTCTTTGAAGCAACGGAGGCAAGATTCGACACTGGTAGACTATTTGTGGGGCGGTCCGTGTTTACCGACTATTAACGGGCACGCGCTGTTTACCGTTTCCCGCAATGAAGGAGGGCAGGTGCGCCGCGGTCGGATATTCACAGGCACGTGCTGTTTACAAGTATCCCGCACAGCGTAAATAGCTTTGGAATCAAAACTAATCTCCGAAATGTCACACGAGTCTGACATTCTATTATAATCTAGCACATGCCTGAGGGTGGGGTTGCGGTAATTTCAGAATTTTTCTCGATAACGAAAGTCAAACACGTTTTGTGTAATAGCCTCTGCCGGCCGCGGTGGCCGAGGGGACTGAGGCGCTTCAGTCACGGTCTGCACGGCCACTACGGGCGGGGGTTCAAATCCCCCCTCGGGCATGGATATTTGTGCCGTCCTAGTTCGTAAGTAGTTCGTAAGTAGTTTGTAAGTTTAGGGACTGATGACCCCGTAGTTAAGTCCCATAAGCTGTACAAACATTTTAATAGCGTCTCTAATCATTTAATCAATTACGTATCGACCGCACTCACAATTAAACTTATAGTGGCGGGTTAGAATGTGGAGTTCTGCTAGCCACTGCTTATAATTCTGATTTGTCACCGAAGTGAGAAAATTATACTTAGCTACAGTCACATTCTTTTGTTGATATGGTGTCTGTTCTTTTCGGATAGATACGAATGAAAAGACACCCTAAAGCGTCTCGCTGCGGTCCGCGCCGTTTCTCGCCGTGGAGGTTCGAGTCCTCCCTGGGGCATGGGTGTGTGTGTGTATGTCCTTAGGTTAGTTTACCTCGGTTTAAGTAGTTTGTAAGCTACGGACTGATGACCACGCAGTTTGGTCCGATAGATCTACAAACATTTGAACATTTGAAAAAACACCATTGGTTGACATAAACGACCGTAATTTTACGAATTCGAGATATTTTAAACATTTCCATTGTTTCAGGACATTAACATAAATCTAATGGCAAAGATGAAAATTTATGCTGGACTGAGATTCGAACCCCGATTTCCCGTTTCGGGCCAGTGATCGCTTTAACCAATTAAGCTATCCAGGCACGCTTTCCTGCCAACCCAAATTCTCAGCTTATAGCACACTACGATGGTTAATGCCCCCTGCCCATATGTTCCTCATGCTCGCAGCCTGTTCTTTTCGAACATATCCGAAAAGAACAGACACCATATAAATAATTGCTAAAACAGGCAACTGACAGTATCAATGTAGACGTAGTAATACGCACGATCCCTTGCGGGAATCCAGTATAGGCTGCGAGCAAGAAGAACTAATGTGCAGGATTCAGAATTTGGGCCGGAAGGGAAGCGTGCCTGGATAGCTGAAGTGGTTAAGGCGACCGTTGGCCCGAAGCGGGAAACCCGTGTTTGAATCCTGTTCGAAGCACAAATTTTCAACTTTGCAGTTGGATTTATTTCCATGTCCTTAAACTGTGAAAATATTGAAATATTTCGAATTCTTGAAGTCATATTGATATAAGAATCATAGTAATCGTCTAATGGAAAAACCAACTCTTCATACGTAACATTTTGAGGTGCAAGCTGAGTAGTTGATTTCTAGCAAAGCGATAAGTGGAGATACCGATAGTAGCTAGAGAATAATAAAGGTTTGATGTACGTTACACTTGAAGAGCCGCAAAATACGGAAAAAGCTGAGTCCATATTCGACCAGTACCCATGGTTATGGCAAAAGCAGTTGGATTGACGGCAAAAAGAAACAAAAACTCCATACTTGTTGTTATGCATCGGCTGCAGGTTGTGGATTTGGTGCTCTTATCGCTGCTGTCACAGTTTTGATAGGATCAGCATCGTCATTTCTACGAAGTGTTGCATTTGCTTGACCTGATATTGTATTACAGCATCATGAAAAGGGTTCTTAGCTGCGTTTTGCGAATTGCAGGCCATAGCTACACAATACAAACAACGAACCAATCTAAGGAAATCATCCAAAAAGGAAAAAAAATTAGCAGCCGGTCCTTCAGTAGGGTCCAAGCACGCACATAAGGGGGGGGGGGGGGGGGTCTGTAAGTGACTGAGAGCTCCAGCGTTAGGCGCGATATGGAGCTCCTTTGGCAGGCAGCGTCCAACGTCACAGCGCTAGAGTAAATCAAAGAAAGTTTATTGTCAGTAGAGCGAAGGTACCCAGGCCATAAATAATTAGTTGGAGGCGAATTCAATCTGCCGAGCATAGACCGGGATGTCTATGGTTTCACTACATGGGGTACAGACAAGCAGTCTTAGTAACTGATATTGAACACGTTTTCCGAACACTGCTTTGAGAAGCTAATCGTCAGCTTTTTCCGAACACTGCTTTGAGAAGCTAATCATCAGCTCACGAGCAATGGAATTATATCAGACATTATAGCAACAAATTAGCCGGACCTGGCATCTTTCGGGCCAGTAGATTGTAACTGTAGTCTTATTTATTGCAAATGGTCATTCATGTTATGTGGTGAGGTTTCATTCTAAATTGCACAGTGTGTTCTGGCCAAATTGTAACTGTAGTCTTGATTACTGCAAATGGTCATTTATGTTATCTGGTGAGGTTTTATTCTAAATTGTACAGTGTGCTCCGGCCAATGTCTAGAAGCACGGCTCAGTTACACTGCTGGTGTTTGTATAGTTGCCTAAGCAAAGCCTGTAGCGCCCACTGTTAATTATGTCTAGTGTTACTCTCTTGGCTATTCCTTGCTCAATTTTTCTTTTAAAATGGTATCCTTGTTGTAATATTGTTTTTTTATTACTATTATTTAAATCTCACTTTTTAATTTATAGGATCTCCTTATTGTATTGTGCTGAGCATCTGTATGTTTATCTATTCCTGCCAGTTGTTATCTGATGTTAAGCGTGTTGTTAAATTTTGACCTTACTAATAAATTACATTGTCTTGGTATTTTGATGAAAATGTCCGTCAGTGATACCCTCCTGTGCCCAGTATCCGTGTGCTGTTATTAAAGGATTTAAAATTCCGGTTTTCAACGGGTCGAACATAACGAGCCCACTGGTCAATGAATTGTGGGGCAATCAGATGGACAAGTTTGGGTTGGCGAATGCCTGTCATTGTATGAAGCGCCAACAGTGAATTATGGAGGACCCGGTGTTATAGTATGCTGCTATCTTTCGAGGTTAGGTTGCGATTCACTTATTGCGCTTAAGAAAACGCTGAACACCTAAAGATATAAATATATTATATAGCATTGTGAAGTGTGTAAAGTACAATTCAGAAACGATGACTGTTTGAATTAGCCTGACAACGCACCGTGTCATAAAGTAGCATATTTGAGGTATTGATTTGTGAACAATAAATTTTCTGAAATGGACTGACTTCCCTTGAGTACAGATCTGAATCCAATTGGGCCTACTTGGGATGACACTTCAGTAACGTCTCTGGTTTCGGCCGTTGACAAACAGTGGGTTTCCATTCCTTCACAAAGCCAGACACATGTCATCTCTTGGAATCTGGTGTACCGTCGGTGGCCGGCGTCTTCCTAATACGTTAACATCGTAACTAGGCATCTTCATCAAGTGTTAACTGAGACAGCGAATGAATAATGAGGCCGTCGAGTTACGACGACAAAATATCGCGTTGAGAAGGAGTGGACCACCGGCAGTACACCAGATCCTGGGAGATGACAAGGAATCGCCAGGAACATTTACCAAATTACATTAAGACACTTCACTGAAAGTGTCCCAGCAGAGCTCGCGTCGTCGTAAATGAAAACAATCGACACATTACACATTAGTGTTCACTGATAGCTATATGGGTGCATTCGATGGGATAGTGTATGCCAAAGTACTTTCCTGCAAACAGCCTCAAAAAATTACAAACCGATAACGTTTCCTCACTATCTTTGTTCTATACAACACTGAGTGATTACTGTTTCCTCTCCAAAAATTTAGTATACTTTTTGTCAATACCCCGTCTATTCCGCTATTGCAGCTTCTAAAGACGAACGTGGATGCAGTGAATTATTGTGGGCCAACCGCTTGTGACTAGCCTCTGATTTATTTGGATAGTATCCTGTTTCACAGTGTCATATCGGTTAGCTATCAAGTTGCCCACAATGTAACTAGTAGTCCACTGTCGATACGGATTATCACAAAGGAAAACGAATAGTCTAAAAATATTTTTAATTTAATCTACATCTACAGATACATTTATATAAATAGCCCACAAGCAACCATATGGTGCATGTAATAGGGTACCTTGCACCACTACTAGTAATTGCCTTTTCTATTTCTCTCAAATAGAGAGAGGAAAATGCGACTGACTATGCCTCCGTACAAGCCATAACATCTCTTATCTTTGTCACCCTTCAGTGAAATGAAATTAGGCAGAAAAGGTATCGTCCTGTAGTCAGCTTCAAATGTCGGCTCTGAAAAGTTTCTCCATACTGTTTATCGAAAAGTACGTCGCCTTTCTTCTAGAGAATCCCATTTGAATTCCTGATGCATCTCTGTAACACACGGGTATTGACTGAACCTGCCAGTAAGAAATCTAGCAGCCCAAATCTGAATTGCTTTAAGGTGAGGATCGCAAACACACGAGTAGTACTCAAGAATGGATCACACTAGTGATCTATACTAGATCGTCTTTAGCGAGGAATCACATCTTCATTCTCCAAAAAAATCGAAGTCGACCATCCGATTTTCCCTACAACTATCCTTACATGCTAGTTTCATTTCATATCGCTATGGAACGTTATGCTACATATTTAATCGACAACACTATATCGAACAGCACACCACTAATGCTGTACTCGAACATTACCGGATTGTACCTACTGCAGTTACTCAACGACGACACCTTCCAGCATACTACAGCATCATCCCCAGATGTATACTTACTCTGTCCGTTATATCATCTATAAGAATAGAAAATTCCCCTAAATAACTTCAGGAAAATGTTGGGGTGGTTGCTCTGAAAGGAGCCGGCCGCGGTGGCCGAGGGGACAGAGGCGCTCCAGTCACGGTCTGCACGGACACTACGGTCGGGGGTTCGAATCCCCCCTCGGGCATGGATATTTGTGCCGTCCTTAGGATAAGCTAGTTGATAAGTAGTTTGTAAGTTTAGGGACTGATGACCTCGTAGTTAAGTCCCATAAACTATACAAACATTTAACATTTTAGCTCTGAAAGGACACGGCCGATTTTCTTCACCAGCCTTACCCAAACAAGCAGAGCGTGGGCTCCGTCTCTAATGACCACAATCTTGACGGGACGTTAAACCTCAATCTTCCATTCATCCTTGAACACATGATTCCAAAGGCAACGTACTGGGTTCTATTACTTAAGAAATCTTCAAGCCACTTACATACCTCAAAATCTATCCCGTACACTAGTACCTTCGTTATCAGTCAGCAGTTGGGGTACAGTGTCCAGTGCCTTACAGAAAATGTGGAATCTACCTGTTTCCCTTCATCCATGGCTCACAAGACATCACGTAATGGAAAAAAGGCAAACTTAGAGCCACACGGGCGATGGTCTTTAAAACCGTCCTGATGCATGGACAGAAACATTTTTGTGTGAAGGAAATTAATTATATTCAAACTAAGAACATGCTCAAGGATTATGCTGAAGACTGTCGTTTAGGATATTGGTCCGTTATTTTGCGTGTGCGATCTTTTAGCCTTCTGACATACGCTTTTTCCAGTCCCTTGGGACTTTGCGCTAGTCCGGAGATTCGCCATACATGCTGGCTAATTAAGAGGCCACGGCCTCTGAGTACTTTTTTGAAACCGAATTAGAGTTCCATCTGGTCCTGGTGATTTATTCGTTTTCAACTCTTTCAAGCCAGCCGTGGTGGCCGAGGGGACTGAGGCGCTCCAGTCACGGTCTGCACGGGCTCTAGGGTCGGGGGTTCGAATTCCCCCTCGGGCATGGATATTTGTGCCGTCCTTAGTATTAGCTGGTTCCTAAGTAGTTTGTAAGTTTAGGGACTGATGACCCCATAGTTAAGTCCAATAAGCTATACAAACATTTGAACAACTGTTTCAAGATGCATCTCGTTTCTACTCCAGGGATTCCCATTACCATCCTTTCATTCGGGAGTCTGTGGGATGGCCCAACGGCGGTAGGTTTGCACGCGTATCTTGCGCGAACGACAGCTTTCCTTTTGCTGCCTTCTGTTCCCTGTCCATACTGATCAGTGAGTACACAAAGGAATTTACGACGCCCGCTGTCAGTGGGCACCGAAATAACTCAATGGGGACGGTTGAAATTTTGCGCCCAGCCGGGATCCGAAACCGGGCTGTAGGAACACAAACCGAGGTGCAGAATTACAAAAATGTCCAAAAGAACAGACACCAAACACAATGAGTGACTCGAAACATGCTCTGACCCGCTTATATACAGGCCTGGAAAATGAAAAAAGAACACCATGAATTCGTCAACCCAGCAGAACGAAATTTTATGGACACATTCTTGAGCATGTTTACAACACACGATCACGCAGTCAGAACCATACGCACGTCAGTACAGTCACCAGAGCGTGCACAATATCAACGCTAGTATCGTGTATACACTCCTTTTCAGCAATGGAGGGTGAGAGTTACTCATGAAAACGTTTGTAGAGGTGCCGAATGAAATCTTATGGTATGTCCTGTCATGCAGTTTCCATCTGATGCCTCAGTTGGACCAGAACTCGTACCGGTCGTGTAGATCGCGCCAAGATGACGTTTCATCTGGCCCAGACATGCTCAATGGGGCAAAGTTCTAGGGATAATGATGGGCAGGGTAGTTTACGTACACCTAGAAGAGCACGTTGGCTTGTACAGGATACGTGCATTGTCCTTTTGGAAAAGCCCATCGCTTTGTTGGTGCATGAACGTTGACAAGACGGATTGAATGATGTTTTCAATGTACCTTGTACTGCTCAATTTTCCCACAACGAACACCAGAGGAGAACGGCCAGTGTAGAATCTGGCTCCCCACACCATGATGCCAGGTGTCGGCCCCGTTTGCCTCTGGCCTCTGTCGCGTACACTCCAGATTTTTGCAATCCCCTGAACGACACCACACGCGCGTACGACCATCATTAGTACCGAAGCAGCGAGGAATCTCATTACTGAAGACGACACGCCTCCATTCGTCCCTTCATAAGCGGCTTCCATAACACCATTGGAGGCGGGCTGAACTATGTTGGGGCTTGAGCGGAGGAAACTCTAACGGCACACATGATCGTGGATCATTGTGATGTGAGCGATATTCTACACTCACCATTCTCCTCTAGTGATCGCCTAGAGAACATTGAACAGTGCACGGTACAATGAAACCATCATTAAACCCGCCTTGCTACCACTCATGCACCAACAAGGTGATATGCTTTTCCAATAGGACAGTGCAGATCCACGTATGACCCGTACCACACAACGTGCTCTTAAAGGTGTACGACAACTACCCTGGCCAGCACGATCGCCAGATCTCTCCCCCTCGAGCATGTTTGGGACCGCATGAAACGTCATGTTGGGCGGTCTGCATGAGCGGCACGAAATCTGGCCTAATTGAGGCACCAGGTGGAATTGCATTGCAGGCAATTCCACATAACCACATTCGGAACCTCTACGATCTTTTCCATGAAAGAATTACAGCTAGCAGTGTTGCAAAAGGAGGTTATGCACGGTACTAACTCCAACATTGTGGACGCTCTGGTGGCTGTACACACGTGCGTACGGCTCTGCCTCGGTGATCGAGAGTTGTATACGACCTCAAGAATCTGTAAATTAAAGCCGGCCGCGGTGGCCGAGGGGACTAAGGCACTCCAGTCACTGTCCGCACGGCCACTACGGTCGGGGGTTCGAATCCCCCCTCGGGCATGGATATTTGTGCCGTCCTAGTTCGTAAGTAGTTCATAAGTAGTTTGTAAGTTTAGGGACTGATGACCCCGTAGTTAAGTCCAATAAGCTTTACAAACATTTGAACATTTTTTGTAAATAAAATTTCCCTCTGCTGGGTCGACGTATTCATGGTGTTCTTTTTTCATTTTCCAGGAGTGTATTTTACGCAGAACCAAAATTTCGTCGGGTTATCGGCATCTTCTGTAACGGTATGATAGTTATAGTTTCATGAATAATGCTACCCGTAGCAAGAATTGGCCAGGTTGTTGGGCGGTGAAGGCAATGGGCTCCGGTTCAACGCGCTGAAATTGTCGCGCCATTTGTAGGCGCCATGTGAGGAACTGCCGTGGAGTGGACGAGCGTTCCAAGGCGCCTAGCTGCGGAGCGCACCGCTGATCACCGTCGGAGGTTCGAGTCCTCCCTCGGACATGGATATATTTGTTGTCCATAGCATAAGTTCGAACAAGTAGTGTGTAAGGCTTTGGACTAATAACCAGCGTAGTTAAGTCCCATATATTTACCTACATTTGAACATTTTTTGGAGGACCTCCCGCGCGTTTTTAGTCACCATGTGAGGAACTGCTGTGCCACCACCTCCGTAGGTTCGAGCCCTCCCTTGGGCGCAAGTGTGTGTGTATGTGGTCTGGGAACTGGAGACCACAGTAGTTTCGTCCTGTACAATTACAAACATTTGATTCCCGTTCGCCGACAGGGGCATTCACATCCCTGTCTTGTCACCCCATTTATAGTTATCGCTGGTTTTCTAATCACTTATGGCCGACTGCAAATGATCACTTTCGGAAGAAACCACAAATTTCGTTCTACACTCTTATCAATGTTCAAATGTTCGAATGTTTGTAGAGCTTATGGGACTTAACTACGGGGTCATCAGTCCCTAAACTTACAAACTACTTATGAACTAGCTAATACTGAAGACGCACAAATGTCCATGCCCGAGGGGGGATTCGAACCTCCGACCACTACGGTCGTGCAGAATGTGACTGGCGCGCCGCAGAACGCTCGGCCACCGCGTCCGGTACACTCTTATCCTGTTTGAGCTTGTGCCCCATCTCCAATGACCTCTTTGACGACGGAAATATTGAAATCATCACTTCTTTCAAACTATCTAGGCCCTAAAGCCGATGTTTCACCCATTTAGTAACTCCCATAAACCATTTGTTATCTAAATGCGCACGTACAACAAATTTATCTTTACATAGTTATTCCGTGTTGCATAACGTACGACAGGAACTATGCATTTCAAATATCACTTTTAGGAGATGGTATTAAAAGTGAGAGATAGATGCATATCTGCCTGTTACCGCAGATGGCTCAGAAATTTTGACATTTGTCACAAATACAAATAATAAAAAGTCACAAAAATCTTGGATAGATTTGTACGAACTGCTTCAGAGAAATTTCACCGTGCATAAAAATTAATATAAAACAAATATGTAATCGAACAATATCTCGGACTTTTCAACAAACGTTAGAAAGATATTTCCCAAAAACGCATTTTTCCATTTTCTACATCGTCATTCTAAATATGACCGTACCATCCTGTAATCTATGCCGCATTTAGACAACAAGGAATTAAATACTGCCACGCGTAATGGCCATGCTACGGACCGGGCGACCGTTCCCTTCGGAGGTTCGAGTTCTCCCTCGGGAATGTGTGTGTGTGTGTGTGTGTGTGTGTGTGTGTGTGTTTTGTCCTTAGTTTGTAAGTCTAGGGGCTAATGACAATAGCAATTTCGTCCAATAGCTTTAACAATATTTTTGAATTAAATACATTACCTGGTGGTGGGCACTGAATTACTTCAGTGATAAAAGTTGAAAATTTGTTCCCGACCGGGAATCGAACCAAGTTCTCCTGCTTACGAGGTAGTTGTGCTGTCCACTACGCCATCCGGACACAGTGATAACGAAAACCGCACGGGTCAGCCCTAGCACGTATCCCGTCCGACCTAAATTCTGAACTTATGCACACACTGCTGACATAAGGACACTACCCATTATCCTCGTTAACCGCGGCATTTCGCCGATTTCCGTAACAGTTCGAAATTAGTATATGGTAGATGTTAATCATTAAACATTACAAATTAATGAAAAGTAATTACCATTACGAATTCTTGCTCGTCTAAGATCTCAGTCTTCGTTTTTGTCTGAGCTTGGCAGGCAAAGATATTACATATACATTAATGAACAATATGGTTAAAAAAAATTAATACTGCTTTTTGCAATTTTCATTTCTTATAGTCGATATAGTAACTGAATCTAGGTCACAAAAGGGAACGATTGAGTGGCAGCGCGTAAGATGAGGTGCAGACGGAATATCGCTGGTCAGAGAGCGAGAAGTAGAGCATGGCGGCGCGGCGGACAGAGACGTTATTGGTAGGCGCGAGGCGGCAGACGGAGACGCGCGGCTGTGACGTCACGGCGTGCGGCGCGGTATCGACGCGCCGCGGCGCTGCGCTGCCACCGCGCACCTATCGATTGTACTTTTGCGCGAGTTGTGGCCAGCATCCGACTCGCTGCCTCCTTGTGGGGGTCAGCGACCACGCCTGCCATAGGGAAACTACTTCAGCGACATTAGTTACCCATCAACATAATTTTAGCGGCGATGGTGATCAAAGTGAACGAAAATGAAACATCGCCTCTCCCCGTGAGGGGTTATTTTGAAAGAATGTCCTCGTTCCGTTCTATAAATTCTTGCCCCTCTCTATAATGTAGTCTTTCCCTTATGCTACTATCACGAGCAGTGGAGAACCGTTGGTATCTCGATCTTCGTAAGTCAACAACGCAGACAGCGGTGCCTCTGGCTGCTGTCCCGTCACCTACACTCATTGTTTATCAAGGTAATCGGAACTTCATTCTCTCAGCAGATCTATAAATGTGTAACCCAGTACCTAATATTGCATGTAAACTCAGATTATATACAAGTTACGTCGTTTCTGTTTCTTCGAACATGTTCGAAAAAACACACTTCACACATCTATAAATAACTACGATGATGGCCAGTGACCCCTTAAGTACAGATGAAAACCACACTCAATTTCTTACAGGAATAGTTGAGATGTCATAGGTACTGAGAGTAATAGGCATGGGCAGTACGTCAGTACATTGTGGATATCTTGAAAAACTGGGTCAGATAGCAGGCGTGCTAGGGAAGTCTGTACAGTTTTGGCGACCCCGTGTCCGGGTGGTTTATTGGACAGCAGAACTGCCTCGTTAGCGGGAGAGCTCGTTCCGCTCAGGCACAAATTTTCAGCTTTACTCAGTGATGCATTTCTATTCCTACTGGTAGCTAAGGTCTTACTTTTGTGTATTCAATCACTGTTCGTATGGTTGTAGACCGATTAGACCAAACTGCTGTGGTCATCACTCCCCAGACCTACAAATTACTTGAACTAACTTACACTAAGGACAACACATGCACCCATGCAAGAGGGAGAACTCGAACTTCCGACGGGATCGGCAGCTCAGTCTGTAGCATGACTCCTTAGACCACGCGGCCACGCCGCGCGGCAGTGTTCAATGCAGATTGTCTTTTGCCGTAACTTTTTCATTTCTGTCCATTTGCTATATTTTACCTAGAACCTATTCCAGATGCTCCATGACTGTGAAAATGCTATCTTATGTCTCTTGTCCTTGAAAAATGCTTCGTCGTATACGGTACTACGATGAAATGTATCCAACGTGATAACAACTAACACGTATGGAACATTTAGAGACAGATATGTGGATATCTAGGTAAACATAATGAATATTGTTATAACAATTAAACTAAATAGATGGGTACCACTGGAAAAGTTCGAGCGCCGAAACGACATCGTCGCTTTATACGGCTCTCAATAAATTCATATTGCAGAAAAACCTTAAATGTAAAATAAAAATATGTCGTTCTTGCACCTGGTGCATGCTGCAAGCCCACTCGACTAGAAAATATTTCTTTCTCATTCTTCAGAACTATGCTAGACCAATAAATCATACTTGTCGTATGCATCCGTTTTACTTAGCTCGTTGTACATAAATTGTCCTGGTTCTGCCTCCTTTCCCATATTCCAGAAGGCTCAGTCCTCTCCCCAGACCTGTGCGCTCTACCCTTTACTGATTGGTCTAAACCCCTATTCCTGTCCACCACTAGTAAACCGGTAACACTTTCTGCTAGCCATACCATGCTCTACTCCTTCTTTTACAGAAATCCCAATGATCCCTTCGATCCACTTCAGTCACATTAACTCTCCCCCCCCCCCCCCCCCCACTTCCTCCTCCTAACTCACTCAATGTCAAACCAAGATGAACCCCTTTAAGATAAAGGATGTAATTGTAGAATTAACCACCCACATGTGCTGATCCAAAAGTTAAAACTTATATTTCAACTTTAACAACCATCACATTTATGTAGTTAATACACTAAGATACTCCAAAGTATTCCATGATCGCAAGCTAACTTAAACCCCCCACATACTATCAAAGGGAGCGTCCTGAATATACTAAAACTACTAAAATAGCTAGCCAGCCATAGTTGAAAATTGTATCCAACCACAATCCATTCACTCACTTAAAACTTGATGTGACCTATGGTGTCATGTCGGGGTTAAGACCGGTGAACAGGCTGGCCACTCCATTCGATCAATTTGCCTTTGCTTCAAGCATGTTGTCCACCAGTGCAGCTCTGTTGGGACGAGCTGTATCGTCCACCAGAAGGAATCCATCTCGTCTGGCATCAGCGTAGGAAACAACAAAATGTTCAATGATCTCATCTCTATACCTCTGAGCAGTCAAAGCGCCATTCTGAACGACACAGAGTTCCGTTCTTTCGCCAGTACTGACTCCTACTCTCACCATTCGTCCACCACCATGAAATTGTGATGTTTCTTGCCCATATGCAAGATTGTTCAGAGTTCAGAGTTCTTTCCAGATGACGGAACGATGATTGTCCGGCTGAACACAAACTCTTGACTTTTCCGTTAACAGAATCCGGTGCCATTTGTTACGACTTTAGTCTTTATGTTCCTCCACCCAGCTTCTGTGGGCTAAACGGAGTTCAGGTTTTAATGTGACACACACCATAGACCTCCGTGCATAGAGGCTGCATTCCAGAAAGCGATTTCGGACTATTTATGCTGATATCGCGCGTCCTGTTCAAATGTTTGTAAATCTAAGGGACTTCAATACGTTGGTCACTAGTCCCTAGGCTTACACACAACTTACACTAACTTAAAGTAACTTACGCTAAGGACAAAACGAACACTCATGCCCGAGGAAAGACTCGAACCCCCGACGAAAACGGGCGCGCGCACCTCAGCAGGGTGCCTTAGTGCGCACAGCTATTATGCCGCAGCGCGCGTCATGTTGCTGCCTGGAGGGTGTGTAGCAGCTGAGTTGCATTCGGTCTCCTGTTTCGACGGCCTGTTAACCGGAGATTTCGGTCATCTCTTGTTCATGTTACCCGTGAACGACCTTGGCATTGCCTTGTTTTAACGTTTCCTGTTCTCTGAAATTGCGTCCAGATCCTGGAAATTACACTTTGGGATACTCCAATAGCTACAGTCAGTTTCCGGTGGATCTCTCCCAAATCCAACCTTCCTATGGCTCTCCGTACGATAGCTTCGGGTAAATCACGTTGTTGCATTGCAGTACCTACTGAGTACACCATCTGAACCCAACCGTTTGAGTAATTAGTTTGGTGAAAGCAAGTCAACACCAACCCCCTCTGCAGCAACTTTCTGCTTAATAGCTATCTCGGTTGCCGTAATGTTATTGTCTACACTCTGCAGAACCGACAGAAAGACCTAGAACCATTTTAATTTATTCTGCTGATGACAATACTTCATGAACTACAAATCTTAACTCATCCCATAATTAATCTGTTTTGAATCACCTGTTTTGACGCCATCGACAACTGTTTCACCAATTATTAATGCAAATCACTCACCAGTTGTCAATAATAAAATTTATATGTCAGCACAACATGTTTCGGGACGACATATCTCATTATCAAGTTCTGTAAACCAAGTAAACATGAAATAAAATAAAAAGGGCGCTATATATCGGCAGCTCAACTACAAATATTGAAATTAAACTAGCATACTAAACTACCATAAAACTTATCTGCTAACAGACAACATCACCAAATACAATAATAGCAGCATACATACTTCATCAAAAATAAATCGACGAGCTGAACCAAATGTTCATCAGGTTGTTCACTAACGGACAGCAGTTCTTAACTGCAGTTGTCGCGTTGAAATTGAAGCAGGCTTGACTTCGAAGGCAGGGTTGTCGAGTGAACACAGCACTTACACTGAAAGCAGGTTTATTGCGAACTGAAACGTACACGCAGCACTGACTGCCTCTCGGGCAGAGTGCTCTGCTATTTATACACAGACAGAATGTACCAGAAATTAGAAGAATAGTTAACATAAGAAACAAGCAGATATTACAAGTGAACATAAGAAGCACCGTGAACATTCTGGAAATGTTAATTACAAAGAAATTAATTTTTGCCGGTGGAGAGGATTGAACCGGTGACCTTCAGCACTCCAGTCCGTGAAGCTATCCCTTGCGCCACGCCGGCAGTTGCGTAACTCGGGGTTTCGCGGTACTGCACCATGTCTTGAAAGAAACAGCGACCCCTGTTAGGTTCCCTTTGGAGCCAGCTGCAATGTCCTGGATATCGATCTTGTCATGGGTCCTCTATATGGCAGTTCTGGAGAATCCTTCCCTTCTGCACGATTATCGAAGACAGACGTTCCTGTCGTGGCTTCATCAGTATCATTACCGTCCTTAGATTCCTTGACCAAGAAACCATTTACGCCTATCTGCTCTTCACGATCGTAGTAAGGCTTCATACGGAGGACGTGAATAATGTCTCTTCGTTTTTGTCATTTCGACGACGGCTCATAATTCTCGATTTCAGATGTGACGTCTGACAGGCGGCGTATGACACGATAAGGACCAAAGTATCGCTTCAATAACTTTTCTGATAGCCCAACTTTCGGTACAGGGGCAAAAATCCATACCAGATCTCCTGGGCTGTACACAACAGGTCGGTGCTTGTCGTTATACCGCTGACGGTCCTTCTCCTGGGCGTCCAGTGTCCGTATGCGAGCCAGCTGTCTTGCTTCTTCGACCCTGGTGATGAGCTGTTTCACATAGTCATCCTGAGTGTCGTTCGGTTGGAACGGGAACAGCGTATCCATTGTCGTCTCAGCTTCACGGCCATGAAGCAGGAAAAACGGAGTGAAGCCTGTGGTGTCTTGTCTTCCGGTATTATAAGCAAATGTCACTACTGGCAGTATTCTATCCCAATCCTTCTGCTCAACATCGACGTACATCGAGAGCATATCTGCTAACGTCGTGTTAAAACGTTCTGTAAGACCATTTGTCTGAGGATGGTATGCAGTTGGCATTCTGTGGACAATGTTGCAACGTGACTTTACCTCTGATACTAGTTTTGACTGGAATACTTTTCCACGATCATATATCAAGACACGTGGTGCTCCATGCTTCAAAATAATGTCTTCTACGAGTAATTTTGCGATTTCTGGAGCTTCTGCAGTCGGCACAGGTTTTGTGATAGCGTAGCGTGTGAGGTAGTCAGTGCAGACTATTATCCATCGGTTATCGGTTGTCGACTTCCTTAACCTCCGTAAAAGATCAATCCCAACTCGGTGGAATGGAGCTGCTGCAGGAGGAATCGGTACTAGATGCCCTCGAGGTAATTGCGGCACATGCTTCCGTCGCTGGCACTCTTTACAGTGACTCACATAGTACTTGACAGATCGTTAGAGAGCCTTTCAGTAATGCCTGCGTCTGATTCTGTCTAGGGTCTTCACAAACCCCAGATGACCGGATATTGGAGAATCGTGGAAATACTCGAGAATAGTTGGCTGGAGATGAGCTGGAACGACCAGTAGCCATTTGGGGCCCAGTGGATCGTAGTCGCTCTTATACAATGTCCCGTTCATAAGTTGGAACTCTCCATTGGCCGGTTGTCCTTTCTCCAAGGCCTCTATGGTTTTTAATGATGCCGGATCTTTCCTCTGTTCAGCTGTAACTTCACCTAATTCAGTGAGAGCTGAAATTCCATTCATGCTCTTGTGTTCCATTAATGGATTGCTCGAAAGGCAGTCGGTATCCTTTGTGTTTGCGCCCGTTCTTGAATACCACTGTGACGTCATACTCTTGGAGTCTTGGTGCCCATCTTGCTAGTCGACCTGATGGATCCTTCAAATTGCTCAGCCAACATAAAGAATTATGGTCTGTCACGACGGTGAATGGTTTTACGAGTAAATACCGTCATAATTTGTTGATGGCCACTTGTGGAGTAGTTTATCTCGGATTTTGAGAGTAGTCTTGATGCATAGGCTATCACCTTTTCAGCAGCTTCCTGAACTTGTACAAGTACTGCACAAATTCCACACCCACTGGCGTCTGTGTGAAGTTCAGTAACCGCATTCCCATCGTACAAGGCTAGAACTGGTGCGGAAGTTAGCGCCTACTTAAGTGCCTGGAAAGCTCTTTCTTTTGTCTCATCCAAGTAAAACTTGGCGTCTCCTTGCAGAAGTTCTTGCAATGGACGTGCCTTGTTACAAAATCCTTTTATGAAACGTCGGTAGTATGAGCACAGCCCGAGGAAACTTCTCACAACACGAATGTGCTGAAGAGTTGGAGAGGATTGAAGCGGCGACCTTCAGCACTGCAGTCCGTGACGCTATCCCTTGCGCCACACCGGCGGTTGCTTAACGTGTGGTCTCGCGGCAATATGCATCACAGCTGTCATTGGTGACCAACGCTATTATTGCCTAGACATCTAACACTTATTCATAAAGTCATCCACTAAAATTGAAGGTGTTGTAATAGAAATAGGCCCTAAGTTACTCAGCGATCTTAAGAGCAAGAAGTCGATATTTAAAACAGGAGAAGAGATCAGTGCTTCTCTAGGAGTAGTTGCTCAAAGGTGCCCAGTAATGGCTTTTAGATAGCTCTGTCTTCCCATTGAGCACGTTTCTGGAATCTTCCCTCAATGCACGAAAGATCTCAATTTCTTCCTAATTAAATAACAACCAATTTTGTCCTACAAACTATCATTTACGCAGCCCAACGAATATTGTTCGATTTTCAGGTGCTTCGATACTGCAATGAGCCATTCTCTCTATTAGTGTGCTCTTTAAACCGAACTTTAAAATTCCTTCCTCTTTGTCCTACATACCGGGTGATCAAAAAGTCAGTATAAATTTGAAAACTTAATAAATCACGGAATAATGTAGATAGAGAGCTAAAACTTGACACACATGTTTGGAATGACATCGGGTTTTATTAGAACAAAGGAAAAACAAAATAAAGTTCAAAAAATGTCAGGCAGATGGCGCTTCATCTGATCAGAAAATCAATAATTAGCATAACAAATTAAGACAAAGCAAAGATGATGTTCTTTATAGGAAATGATCAATATGTCCACCATCATTCCTCAACAATAGCTGTAGTCGAGGAATAATGTTATGAACAGCACTGTAAAGCATGTCCGGAGTAATGGTGAGGAATTGGCGTCGGATGTTGTCTTTTAGCATCCATAGAGATGTCGGTCGATCACGACTTCAGGTAACCCCAAAGCCAATAATCGCACGGGCTGGTCTGGGGACCTGTGAGGCCAAGCATTGCGAAAGTGGCGGCTGAGCACACGATCATCACCAAACGACGCACGTAAGAGATCACCATCCTGCATCCTTGTTGTAATAAAACCCCATGTCATTCCAAGCATGTGCGTCAATTTTTACCTCTCTATCTACATTATTCCGTGATTTATTAACTTTTCAAATTTATACTGACTTTTTGATCACCCGGTACTTCATATCACAATCATGACACTTTACTTGATATTCTCCCGCTTTCCCCATCCAATTCTCCTCTACATCAGTCTTATGCTTCAGCCTATGTTACAAATTATTGTCGGTTCTAAAAAAAAAAAAAAAATAACGTCTCTCTTTTTAAATAGTCTCGCCAATTTGTAGAAGACCGGTCCCCAGAATGGCATTACTCTATATTTGTGCAAGTTTTCCAATATGTCTATCAAACACGCGTCATAATCATTTTATACAGCTATTTGTCTAAGAGCCTTCATTTCATCTTCCTTGTTTTCAGGGGTCTACGGAGATGAAATAACTCGATGAAACGCACTTTTAAAAAGGCTGTTTTGTGGCTACATGGGTGACATGACGTTTTATTAATAACAGCTCCTGTTTTAAAAGATTTTTTTACCTTAAATAGTGGCGCCCCTCCACGCTCGCACTAGCATGGTGACCAACTCAATAGTTCTACTGTAACCTCTGCATGTGTTAGTAAGTTAATGTAGGAGTCACAGGAGCGGGAACTGTGATGTGTGCCGTACGTGTGGGTAAGATTACTCATTAATACGGTCTATATCGGGAGATAGTATTGGTCGAAAAACTTCGAAAGAAGAGCGGGTTTAAGGGCAGAGGAAAAAAGTGCCAAGTCAAGCGCCAAGGGAAAAAAAACCTCTGCGACAGTCGGGAGCGGGTAGTAAGGGCAGTAGCGGATTCCTTGCTAACTGCGATTATTCAAGCAAGAGTAGGTTATGTTAGTAGCGGGTATCGTGCATCGAATACCGTGTCAGAGCTAAGGTCGTCATAAAGACATCAGTCCGGTGGTGCTGCAGCAGAGCCTGCTGCGTTGGGCAGCACTGCTACACTCGACCAGCTGGCCAAGTGCGGCAGGGTGCCCCGATGTTTCTTGCGTCCTCTCTCCGGCGGTGGCGTCCTTCGTCGCGGTACCTCTTCGCGCAAATGACTGCGCGGAGAGGTTCCTGCCGCAACTTCACTGTGTGGCGCACGACTCCTTCAGCGCCTTCTCCAGTGAGTTCCCGTCCAGTTTGGCCTTCAGGTCTTCTATCGCCCGCTTCTGAGCAGACGTGATCTGGTCGGCAGATGTCGACTGCGGTTGCACAACCGCAGGAGCGCCGGTCGTCACGGCAGTGGGCGCCCCAGAGCTCTGCGCTGCAGGCGTGGGCTCTGTAACGTCCTCAGCGTCGTCCTCATAGAGGTCACGCGCCAGTTCGGCGTGCAGCTGCCGGATTTGTCGGCAGGCCTCTTCCTTCTCCGCAGCAAGTTGGGCCTGGAAGGCAACCCTCTCTGCTGCCATGGCGGCTTTGAATACCGCTGCAGCCTCTTCCGCGGCAGCGTGCAGCTCGTCCCTGAGCCGCGTCGTCTTCTTTGGGGCGGGTGGTGCTGGCCCCTTTTCCGCTCTCGGCCGGTCCGCGCCGCCGTAGGCGTGGTTTTCCGGCCGGTCGCGGGCAGGGGGCGCAGCAGCCGCGCCGTCCTTTCGTCGTCGTCGTCGCCGGCGTCTCCGCCGACGTTGCGGCGCCGCAGCAGAGGCCGCCACGCCACCACCGGTTTGGCTTCGGCTCGAAAAAGCCGGACAGCCTCGCCAGTTGGCAACGTGAGGACCACTGCAGCGGGCGCAAGTTGGCGTCTCTTCTCTGCCGCGTACGCAGTCTCGCGAGTCGTGCTCCCCGGAGCATTTGACACACCGCGCTGCATTGCGGCAGTACTTTTCCACATGGCCCACCCCCTGGCACTTGAAGCACTGGGGGAGAGGGTCCATGTCGGCGGGGAGAGCTTCCACCGTCACAGGAAAGCCCAAGAGCTTCCGCAAGGCGAAGACGTCGCCCCCATCATCGACCGTTTGCACGGAGACAACGTAGAGCGGCGGCCTCGTCCTGTTGGTTCGGTTGTGCAACTTTACAGTTGCACCACCGAACCCGGCTCGCCGCAGCCCTTCCCGGACTGCTGCCTCGTCGCAGCACCATGGCAGGCCCTTCACGAGCGCCCTGGTGTACTTCTCGTGCTTCCCTTCAGTCGTCGTCATCAAGGGAGGAGCGTCGACAATGAAGGCAGCCACAGCGCTCTTGAGGGCCCTGTGATCCGCCTTCGTTGCTGTCTGTAGTGAAACGGTGGCATCCGAGTCGACCGTCTCGATGCCGACCTCTTTTTTGCAGCAGCCGACTATAATATCGTATACCTCCACCCACGCACCACTGCACGAAATGCACAAGGGCGGGGGAGGCGCACGATCTTCTTCTGTCTTCTTGCCGTGTTCAGCAGACTCGATGAGTTGCGTGATCGACGGCCCCTTCACTGCAGGTTTCTTCTGCTGCGCCGATTTCTTCACCATGCTGTGGTGCGGGACGACACGACAATTTGCTTCGTTGTTACAACAACGCAACGACAGTTGCTTACTTTTCCGCCACAGCACGGACTTCCTAGCAGTTCTCCGGCAACTGGTACAGAGTGCGCTGCACCGACGATGCGCCCGCCTCCGCTGCTCAGCTGCGACTATGTTAAATGCCATAGCATCTTCACCTAATAGTGGAGACGGTAGCAGATTGGCGACATTTCATATTGACGTGTGTCAGACAGAGAATGTTCAGGCACAGCACAGTGTGCAATTTATGTAGGGAGTGGGAAAGAACTGTGAATGTCTTTGATAGTAAAATCCAAACGTGAACTGTGTGAATATTTTCATTGGTAGAAAGAAGTTAACGAGCTGTTGCTATGCCCTTGCGAAATAATCGTAGGATGTGTGCACAGCACTCTGCACAAGTGTGTCGCAACTGCAGAGTACCGAGAATGCAACAAATACAGGTTCGAGTGCAGGTTCCGGCACACAATTTTACTCTGCCACGAAGTGTCATATCAGCGCCCTGCAGAGTGAACGTTTCATTCTGAAAACACAAGTGAGTTCAAATTTTTGTAAATCGAGGAGACTTAACTGCTGTGGTTTTCAGTCCCTAGGCTTACAAACAACGTAAACAGATTTATGCTATGGGCAGCACACACTCATCCATGCCCGAGGGTGAACTCGAACCTCAGACGGCGATTGCACGCTCCGCAGCAATGCGCCTTAGACAGCTCGGGCACTCCACCAGGGCTACAAATGAGTACTCAGCATCAGTCCTGCACGTGAGAAAGAGGGATGTTGTATGCTCACATACACTACAGCAGTATCGAGAAAGCTGACAGTGCATGCACGTGTGTGGTGCAACTGCAGCATCTAGCGAGCTGTAGCGAGCCGACTGTGCATACGCGGCGCACCGCCCCTCCCCCCTCCCCCGCCCACCTGCTGGCACAGCGCTTATTGCTAGCGCCAGCGCCTGCCTCGGCTTCTCTGCCCGCTAGCGCCTGCCTCTATACATAGTGTGGACGTAATTTCCTGTACTGTATCTTACCCAATATTGTATATTTTACCCAAGTAATAGTGTGAGGGTGACTCATCTGCAACCAGAATTAATCTATCACGTTCCTGTCCAGTGCTCTCAACCAAACGTTATCAGTATGACAACAATTCGTCTCTGTGTACCCGCGAACAATCACATTGTGACAAGTCGGAAACATTTAATATTGGTATTACATTCAATTGTTAAGTTGAAGACTTTAAACATCTTACTCATAAAGAACGGAAGAATACAATTCAGAGCCGTGGTAGAGTAGCCGAGCGGTCTAACACAAAATCAGTGTTAAAAATTAAATGAATAGCTAATTAAACATGGGACAGAGAGGATGGAATCATAAAGCAGAGGTTTGATACTTTAAAAGCCCTTTTATGAATATGGAGGTAACATGGGAGGAAATTTGCAGACACACAATGGGCAGCTGAAAACACATTCATTCATTCACAGACACGCGCATAAAGCTAGGTGGTACATTACAACACATGGAAGCAGCGGCGAAACGAAGAGTCGGTGGCGTCTTGACAAGATGGCGGGTGTCTTGACCACTAATTTTAAGTACACTGTGCATTAAATGAACTCATGTGCGGGAAGGCAGCGGCGTACCACGTGGTGTGTGACGATGGTGTATTACAGAGAATTTACAAAGGAAATTAATTCAGAATAAGCAAATAGAGCACACACAAGAATTCTTATAAAAGAAAGCTAGTATAAATAAAACTGTTGCTGAAGGCCGAAGTAATGACCGTTACAAAAGCACGTGGTGCAATCAGTCATACAAGACAGGAAAGATGGAATCAAATCAGAAAATCTGAGAAATGTTTAGCATACTCATGGATATGGAAACGACACGAGCACATTAGTTAAAAACACGAAGGAAATTCAAATGTACTGGGTTTACACAAAGGCTGAAGGCAACACATGTGTATTCTAACTTGACCAAAACTGGACTCACAATAATCAGTGTAATGAAAATACAAATAATAAATTTACACTGAATTTACTCGAGTTCTGTAAATTAAGAAATGCTTCACCTCTCATAGCGAAAGAATTACTCAAGAGAATTATCGCTGAAGAACCAAGACTGCCTGTTCACAAATAGATCAAAGTCCTAACAGCATGCCTCCCACCAGCATGATTCCGTGGAGTACTTACATCCGCAGTCGTCAGAGCCACAATGAAGAGTGAAGACTGAAGCTCTAAGGCCTAGGAAAAACCTCCGCCCGCCATACACGGGTTGTAGAGAGCGCTAAAAGCGACGCAGAGTGCGTTTAGAGACAAGACTTTACCAACCCTTCCTCAAAAATGTTCAAATGTTTGTAAATCTATAAGACCAAACTGCATTGTCATCAGTCCGTAGCTTACAAACTACTTAAACTAAGGTAAACTAAAATAAGGACAACACACACACAGAGACACACACACACACACACACACACATGCCCCAGGGAGGACTCGAACATCCAACGGCGAGCAACCGCGCGCTCCGCAGCAAGGCGCCTTAGACCGCTCGGCTACTCCACTGTGGCCAACCCTTGCTACCTGGCTAAGACAGTTCCCCCTTCAACCACTCCCAGAGAGGTCTCCTGCCACCTCATTCGTACAAGATTAGGTTGGTACGACAGGCCACCTCGCCGCCTTGCCAAGTAAGCTTGTCTCTGGCCACCCAGCAGACGCTAGCGCAGAATACAAACGAAGCCATGCGTTCTTAACTACAGCAAAACGAGGCCTAACGCGGGAGGCGGCGACTGTAAGCCATTGCGCGGCAGTCAGTCAATATTAAGAGGACACATTCACATTCATATGAACAAACAAGTTCCACCACACAGGTGGAAACATTTATAAATATGGGGCATTGATCATTAATAAATAGAATAAAATAATTAACACACAGATAGATAACATTAAAGATGCAGAAACACGTTAGGTTTGAGAATAAATCAAAATGGAACACGACCACACAATCAGTGGACGTGTTTCAACGTTAAGTTGTAGGTCCTCTTTCTCCGGTTGGACAAATGGGGTAGGCTAGGAACACGCAAGTCGCCGAAGTGCCGTCCAATTGAAAGATTTGCAGCATGTCAATGAGCCACACAAAATTATTGTTATTGTGTGATATGTTCTTATCTGAGATGTAAAGTCACATTTCAGACTGAGATAATATACATCACGAGGCTTGTCGTCCAGAGCGAGGCAGTGTGATTTCGTAACTCACAGTTTGTTCCAAATTCATTACTTTTTCTAATTATCGATTTACTGTTTGTGTTACGCCTTTGTCAAAAGAAACATTAAGCACAAATGATCTAGGAGATATCTACGAAATTCCTGGAAACGATTAAAGCCCATGGTGAAATGGCGGAGCACTGTAAGATGCCTTGGTGCGGAGCATGCTGTAGCTCCCCGTCGGAGCTTTGAGTCCTCCTTGAGGCATGTGTGCGTGTGTGTGTGTGCGCGCGCTCGTGTGTGTGTGTGTGTGTGTGTGTGTGTGTGTGTGTGTGTGTGTGTGTGTGTGTTTGTGTGTGTGTGTTTTGTCCTTAGGTTAGGTTAGTTTAAGTAGCTTGTAAGGCTAGAGACTGATAACCACAGTAGTTTAGGCTCATAGATTTACAAACATTTGAACAAATTTTACGATTAAAGTTACACAATGCATCATATTCGTCTGTAAAATAACGCTGTAGTTCTTCAGGTGGCTACAAATGCCGCAAGAAGACATTGAAGATTGCTACATCCTTGTTTTTCTTTACATTCGCCACCCGACGTGTGCCAGAAACACATTTATTGTATTTCCATCTCGTATAAACACACCACGAAACTTTGGTATTTTGAGTTTGTTGATTAGATTAAGTATATCCATGTTGGTAAGTTCTCTGTCTGGCATTTTTATGACAGTTTTTTGTTCCACTATGAGCAACCCAAGTCCAATTATTTATGGTTTTTCATACAATCATTTACCAATAGTTATTGCTGCCATATCGTCATTGTGTCTCTTGGCTTTATTTAATTGTTTCTCTGCATTTTTCTCCTTTCTTACATTGTGCTTCAACGCAAATTTCACTGCTGTGATAGCTGCGTGGATGCAGTGTTTTTTTTTTTTTTTTTTTTTTGTTTTTTTTTTTTACTGGTTTGCCATTCTGTTTTAGCGTACTTTGTGTTGCATTCATAACGTGCATTCCACTACCCATTTGAAGATTGGTTTGTATTAAAAGTTCTTATTCTTATGTATGTCAGTCAATATTCAATCTGCTACTGAGCTGTTTGCAGTTTGCAAGCTCTGTTATACACCAAATCATCAACGCTCACCCACCTGTTGTTTTGATGAAAAATCAAGCCAGTTCACATATGCTTTGTTGTCTTGGCACTTCAAGATTCACTCCACGAGAAAAATGCCTTTACTATCCTGTAATATGTATGTTCTAGAATTTGTTTGCTGGACTTTGGAAATTGTGAATATTTCCGTGGACCATTTCAGTAGATAAGATTTCTCAAACGTTATCTTATATTTTAAAATGAGAACTGGATCAGCCACCTAGGATTTCTGTTTGTGTAGGTCAATCATTTTCATACGATTGTAAAAAGATTTTACAAGCTAACTGTCTAAAATATCAAAGGGTTTAATTATAATAGTATAGTGCTTCGTTCGATTATATTTATCGATTATAAATGGGAAAATATCTAACCATTTCTATGACCCATGTAGTGTGGTCCCTTGTACTGTGGGTGTTTACTCCACTCAGCTATTCTATCACTTTAGTATACAGGTGATTTATAAGAGAGAGAGAGAGAGAGAGAGAGAGAGAGAGAGGGAGGGAGACAGACAGATTTTATATGTATATAATTTTGATGTAAGTTTTTAACTTGTGTGTATAAATAATATGTAGATGAATAATGTGAGATTTTTTAACAACAAGACCTATTTCCCTCGTTACCATGCAGGTTACGTCCGCGCCACCACTGCTCCATCATTTTCATGTTTATCTTTCCAGTCACTGGCTTGCTTTTACCAGTATCCATTTTGTCTTGCACTGGAAGCGAGGACAGCGTTTTTCCTCAATATTATACACGTTGTATTCAGGTAACAAGGCTTTTAGCCACATTACTTTCTCCTACCCAATCATGAAGGTTCTCCATTCAGATGAAATAATTGAGCATAGCCCAGCAACCGCTATCTCAACAAGCACAGCCGCTGAACCCATAGAGTGAATCAAATTCTGTTTTACTGAACTTATATCCAGCTCATAGTGGGATGTCCTCCACTGCAAAATGAAGACGCCAGATACGAGCAGTGTACTTCCTGCACCACGCAGTATCTGAAATACATAATATATATAATTTTTTTACATAAAGCGATTGCGTAAATTGCGGAAACCTTGGTAGTCAATAAATATGTCATACAAGGTCCTGGATTTGCTTGCACTGTAGCAATCTGTGTATCTTACTTCAGCTCTTTAAAGGGCGCCCTATAAAAAGAAAACAATGAGTGAGGTGGGGAGGACTTCTTGGAATTATGAAAATATACCCTCCCCACCACCACCATCATCAGGCGCACAGAATGCTCTGAATGCATATAGTGTAATTCTGTAATTTGATAGCCAGCAGGGTGGATGATCGTCCCCTCCTCTCCTCTTGACATGCGAAGCTGTAATACGACACCTATGACTTTGTAAGAGTGCTCTCATTGGATGTAGTGTAATCGTGTAATCTGATATGAACATGGGTGGGAGACCCTCCTCTGCCGTTAACACATGGAGACAAGTGACCTTGACGAACCAGCATTTCCAGAATGGGCCACATTGGTTCTTTGTGTCAAGAGAAGTCTCCAGACAAGTTGTAGTAAATCAAAGCGATGTTGTTTTGACGTGAAGAAGGTACAGAGATACAGGAATTGTTGATGACCTGCTGCCCAATGTCTACTACAGCAGCTGATGACCGTTACTTATCAGTTTCAGCTCGGAGAAATGCTGAGAGGATTCATGATAACGATATCCCAAGATAAGAATGACCAGCATGTTCTCCAGGCATGTACCCCATGGAATATAACTGTGATACGTTGAAATAAGCTGTTTTTGGATGAGACGACCCACCAATTAATCTGAGAGACCTTCGTCGAATCGTCGTTCAGGAGTGGGGCAATATGGACCAACAATCCTTCGCTGATATAGTGGACAGTATGCCATGACAAATAAAAGTGTTGCCATTTATTTGTATTCTGTAATCTGGACCACACATTTTGGAAGTCTACGTCATTGTCATACTACTTGCCCATTTCTGTTTTCATGAGCGATAAACAGACCTGAAATTTTCTTTTGTATATCTCTATTCTTTTTTTTTTTTTTTTTTTTTTTTTTTTTTTTTTTTTTTTTTTTTTTTTTTTTTTGTAAAGGGTCATGAACCTCTACAATCATGCTGATGTTATACTATTTGAGACGTGCTGTAAGCAGTCAAGAATTTCTGACTCCCTTACATGCCATTTTAATGTATACAAATAGAGCTGCATCGTTATTCTGATTAATTTGATACTCCACATATGGTATTTGTCTTGGTAATCAGTCAGTAATTGCTGTACTTGTAATTGTCAGTATTTTTAAGAATGCAACATATTACGTGGCTGCTGACAGAGAAGACATTATTCTGCGTGGTGTGGCGGCAGAACTGACAGGCCATGTTTGTTTTGAAAGCGGGCGCCCGGGACATAACTTGCTTTACCTGTGTCAGTCCCACACAGCGAGAGGCACAGAGAGAAAGCTTTTAAGAGTAACAAAGTAAAGGAGGTGAGGCCGAGGGCTAGCCCCACTGACTCACCCCCCTTTTCTTTGTGAGAACGCGACACCCAGACCCCAAATTAGATCGCGTCAGCTTCCCAAACACGCATAGCTGGCTCATAAAAGGAACGCATATCTACGAGGCGAAATGTGGAGGAGCTACTGGCGCTTGCAACCATACTCCTGATAATGAAATAAATCTCAATTTGCGATCAGTTATGGATTCACTGTACTGGGTTTAGATGAAATAACAAAATGCGGCGAATGAAAATTTGTGCCCGACCGGTGGCGGAGTGGTCAACACGTCTGCCTAATAAGCAGGAGATCCCGGGTTCGAATCCCGGTCGGGCACAAATTTTCATTCGTCGCACTTTGGTATTTCATCTAAACCTAGTACAGTGAAGCCATAACTGATCGCAAATTGCGATTTATTTCACTAATTTGAACGCTGTAGTGTCGTCTTAGCAGAGAATGGACATCATTGCCCGTGAGCGAGGGTAGGACGTGAAAGATATATACATTTTAACTTTTCTATGGAATTCTACATCCCTTCTCATGGTGACGGTCATTGGCGGAACACAATAGAGCGAGTGCGCGATGCCTAGTGTTGAGTTGCGGGCTTCAGCTATAATTATGGCACTTTCACTGAGTGAGCAGTGGACATTTATGCCCCATCCAAAATCAAATCTTTGTTAAGCTTAAGGGACTTAACTACGGGGTAATCAGTCCCTAAACTTAGAAACTACTTATGAACTACCTTATACTAAAGACAGCACAAACATCCATGCCTGAAGGGGGATTCGAACCCGCGACGAAGAACGGCCTCGCGCATCGTAGCATAACGCCTCAATGCGTTCGGCCGCTCCGCCGCGGCAGCTAATTAGCTGAATTATCATATTCTGCGATATAAATTTAAACCAGAGAAGTTAGCAGAGCTTGACTTCTTCAAGATTATTAAGAAGTTTTCGGCTGATTCAGTTCAGTTCCAGATTTGAAAAGGCAGTTCTGAAAAAATTTGAGAGTCGGGGATGCAGCAGGCGACTACGCAGTGAATGGTAAATAGCGTATTATGCGATGCTAAGTTGTTTCTCTGTAAAGTCGCTTCCATGCAGCGGCACTGACACCAGACCAACATTGTACTGAATTTACTGCGATAGCCTCGCAGCCTTTGTTAGTTCATGTTCCAGTTGTAAACTAATGTGTACGTGCGAACTTAGTCGCCCTCTAATAGATATTTTTTCTTTTATTATATTGTTAATTACTTGTGGTTTCGAGTATCAAAACGATACCGTTGATGGTCGAATCTTATCATTTTTTTCGTTTCTTTTTCTTGCGATTTCACTTCATTATTTTTAGCTTCATTTTTTTTTGTTTTCACTTTGCTTGAAGTTAAATATTACCTTTCAGAAGAAGAGCACTTTATTTGACTCAGGCCCTACTAACACCACACTCCCATACCCGGTAAGGTCCCTTAGCAGATTTTTTTTATATACAGGAGTAGTCATTCGGTTCATTCTGGACACTGTTCAAGACGTCTTACCTGTTTCGGATTGAGATGTGGACTGCTTTCTGAGTCTAAGGCTGCATGTCACGGTACGGTACAAACATATTGCATTTCAATCATTGTGCGTAATAATCGTAAGTCTATATTTTCAAGTCAGAGTTAGAGTGTGTAGTTTCTGAATCAAAATTCGGATACATTGCGTTATTTCCGAACGTTGTTATTTATTTGTATGCCGTGTAACCCAAGGATCTTACAACGGATTTCAAGAACTACAATCTCTTTTGAAGCTCAATATCTGTTGATGGTGGATATACACAGAGTGTAATGGTATATGTGCAGATACTTCTATTATTGAAAATCAAATGGTTTTTAAATCTATGGGATTTAACAACTCTGGTCATCAGTCACTAGGCTTACAGACTACTTAAACTAACTTATGCTAAGGACAGGAAATACACCATGCCCGAGGGAGGACTCGTACCTCCGACGGCGAGCAGCGGCGCGCTCCGCAGCTAGGCGCCTTAGAACGCTCGGCCACTGCACCGCAGCTCCCATCGGTGACTGACTATAGTGTACTGAACAACATCAGAATTTACTTCATTTGTTCATTAATAATTAAAGCTAGTAAATATCCCAGCTATTTCGTTAAGCCAGCCGCGGCGGCCGAGGGGACTGAGGCGCTTCAGTCACGGTCTGCACGGCCACTACGGTCGGGGGTTCGAATCCCGCCCCCCCTCGGGCATGGATGTTTGTGCCGTCCTTAGTTGTAGCTAGTTCATAAGTAGTTTGTAAGTTTAGGGACTGATGACCCCGTAGTTAAGTCCCATAGACTCTACAAACATTTGAACATTTATTTCGTTGAATAGTACCTCGAAGTATGCATGGACTCCATTACTATATTGAGTTAGAATGCTTTCTGGCTCTAGAGTCCTACTAAGGTGCTCCAGTCACGGTCTGCACGGCCACTACGGTCGGGGGTTCGAATCACCCCTCGGGCATGGATATTTGTGCCGTCCTAGTTCGTAAGTAGTTCATAAGTAGTTTGTAAGTTTAGGGACTGATGACCCCGTAGTTAAGTCCCATAGACATTTTGTCTACAGTCCTAGATTACCGATTAGTGTGGTTGAGTGTAAGTGTAGCAGATAGTCTATACGGACAGGCGTAGTTCACTATAAAGAAAAGTCACTCCAGACAAATTCCGGGATGGTTCCTTTGAAAGGGCACGGCCGATTTCCTTCCCTATCCTTAACCAAAAATGCGAGCGTAAGCTCCGTCTCTAATGACCACGCTGTCGACGGGAGGTTAAACCCTAAGATTCCTTCCTTCTTCCACTCTGCCATCTGATATAGCGCCGGAGATGTGGCGGCAAACGTTCCGTACTCTCGCCGTGACCGCACCGCCTAGACATATCTTCATACTAGAAAGAGCCGCGCTACAGTCCTTACGAGATGATGTGGGCGTTGTCGTCCGAGGAGATAAGGGGAACATAACCGTTTTACTAACAGCGAAGAATACCAGGAGAATATGTACAAGCTTTTACACGACACCGCTTACATGAAGATGACGGATCCAATCAGTCGGATACAATGCAAGACAATTCAACATCTTCGAGTTACTTTTAAAAACAAGACCGATTGTGAGCACAGTAGGAGCGCCAACATACCATCTTGTGAAGCACACGACGTCAGTTTTGTGACAGTACCGGCCAACGAGTAGCACTCAGTCATTATGTTTGAAGAAATTTATCAAAATAAATTAATTGACCCGCAAACACTGACCTTGCCAATGGACAAAATTGTTACACGCTTTTCTTTTATTAATTTTGGTATCATTATATCTATGTGTGCGCCTCGGTTGCACAGTGGTAGAGTGCCAGACTACGAATCCATACGTCGCGGGTTCGATCCCCTCCATGTCCTAGGATTTTAATCTGTCACTTTCCACTTCTTTCACCTCTGGCAGTATTGCTCATGTGAAAAACACCGAGTAGCACCGTGGTTCGGAATCCACGTTAAACTGTAGGTGCCCCTATAACTGGCTGGGTCAGTCAGTTCGAAGGTCGGAGGAAGGCAACGGCACACCACCTTCAAACACGATCAGGCCTAGTAAAGCACTGTGATGTTCAAACCAATCTCTGGATGGTTGACTGCTTTACCTTATATCTATGTAGACAGGTGATATTGATGGAAATGCATTATCTGTATAAATCTGTAATTTGGAAAAATCATGTTAAACAGCCGTGAATGTCTGACTCATATGGGCTGGCCAGGGGAGAGCTGGTGTGTGTGTGTAAGGCGGAAACGGCCGGCTGGGGGCGTGACTTTAGCTTTCGCTTTGAAAGGCCGTGACGTCAGAGGGAATTCACCGCGCAGCTAGCGAGGCGACAAGGTACTGTATACGATAAAATTAAATTTAAACATAAAACATAATGAAGACAGAGAAGTGCCACACAGTTTCTGAATGGGTTTCATATGACACGTATAGTAACGCACAGACATCCCTCCTATCAAGTACATATAGAAAGTTTTAATAGACTGAAAATACGGCAATTGAATGTTTAGTTAAAAAATTCGTAACTTGTAAACCATTCAAGATACAGAGGTGTGCGAGGGCTCACATAAAAGGTGTCAACAAGGTGCATCAGCTGATATGCTTACAGTCGACGTAAAATAGTAAGGATGACAGGAAACCTAATTCACTAATACGATTGTACAAATTTGTTAATAAAATAAAGTACAAGACAGACACGACCAGCATGGTAATGTTTTTTCACAGGTGCTGTATTAGAAAATGTTTATACCTTAAAATCACATTGTTCAAATTTACTTATGCATGTTTTATTTCCTTAAATAATTAATTTGTATTTATTCCCTCCATAGGAGAAATGAAATGAAATATAATGAAATGTTAATTACGATGATTAGTTTCATGTTTATTTGTGTTTAGTGTAAGTGCTTAAAGTTGTATATGTATGAATGTATGGTATACTTGGCAAAGCGTTGTACGTTGGTGGGGGGTGGCAATGGAGAATTTGGTGACGTATGGGTTTCTTAGTGGACAGGTAGAAAGGCTGGGCGGTACACCCACGTGGGGCAGTCTGTGTTTGGCTAGCATCGCGACGGTGAAGCTATGCCGGTCTGTGCCGCGACCTTCGGAAGAGTGAAACTCTAAAAGTTTTCAGAGTGCAAAAGTGCGGTTGAACTTAGAATGATTTATCGAGTGTGGCGAGTTATTGTTAAACTTGGAAAATTTCTTCTTGAGTTGCCGAGTGCTAAGTTGAATTTGAAGATTTCAGCGTGTGAAGTTTAGGCACTGTGACTTCAATACATTTCCGTTGGAAACTGATTGTAAGTGCATCTTATCAGGAAGTGTTAACTGAGTTCTCATAAACATTCATTCATTCATTCGATATCTGTTGTTGAACATTGTTTTTATTAAATAAACTGTGAATATAAAGACGAAGTATTCTTGGTCAGGCACAGACTAATGGAACGTTTCTTATTAATGAACAGTTGCCTGGTAGGCTAATTCAAAATACTTTCGGCAAAGTAAATTTTGTCTGGGGACTCACGAGCTGTATTAGATAGGCCAACATACAGTTCTTTTAGCGGTGACAGTGTTTTGATCCGATAAATAAACAGACTACTTAATAATTTTAAAGAAAAATGTTGAGACAATTATTTGTATTTAATGCACCCTTCTTCTCAATTTTCGTTGTGTTTTAATTAATCATATGCACGTTGGGACTGTGGAAGAATTTGTATCATCCCCTAGACAGAGCAGAACTTAGTGCAGTGAATTTGTTAGCGTTAATTAATAAGATTCTCCACAGAGCCCTCATCAAATAACCTCGCATTTGGAAGCTCAGGTCCGGGCTAGTTCGTGTTGGACTGACTCTTTAGGACAAACTAGGGTTACAAATAGAACAGTATTAAAGTTAAAACAGTGCTTCAATCAACGTCGATAGCGCTCGAACTCAGCGGCAGGCAGAGTCCGACCGGGCGGCAAAATTTAACCAGGCAGCGACGGTGCGGCAGACGGCACGCGGCGACATCGCACCTCAGCCACATTTTCTGCAGCGGACACCGACTGGCAGAACGATTCAGTGCATCTTAAGGTATGTTGACACTGGCCACAAAAACGGCGCCATTTGACTTACGTCACGGAACATGCTAGTGTCAATTGCAAATATTTGGATGGCGCCACTCAGATGTCGCCACTTGACAAAGTTCAGGTCATTTGAACTTTGTGACGCCATTTCTCAGAATAATAATAATAATAATAATAATAATAAAACGGCGTCATGTTTATTCGAAGGCTATTGCTGTGGTGTCGCACAAGTCTGAAGTGCGCGCCACGTACTTTCGCCGCACCGCCATGCAAGCACGGCGCGGCGTTCTTACGACGTCGGCCACGAGCGCGCTCTGCTGCAATCCCGCTCGTGGCCACCACTGAACTGCATCGGTCACTTGGGAATTGGTCAGGCACCAGATAAGTCTCTCATCAGTAGGCAGGCTTCTACCTAGTTAAACTATGTATCTGCATTCCACTAGTCATCAGTTAACAAAATTCAGTATTCTACTATTTCTACGAAATATATATCTTGTTCTAATCTAGCTTAATGTTTCTAGTTTCTGCTGTCCCACTGGCTGGTCACCTCAGACTCCGTACCCGCACACGCGTGCATCCTATTTCCCTGTGTCGGTCTCTCTCTACTCGGCTACCGACACGTAGGACAACCGGTGGCAACGAGACACAAAAATTGCTGTATTTGGTGTTTTCGTATATTTATGCCGACGTTATACAAACAATGTGCATTTTAATTGCTCATCAAATTAAAGATCTTTCCAAAATATGTGGTTTTAAATATGGTTTGTTGGGTAAAAGTAAAAGTGAGACATCGGAATGCAGGACAAAGTTTCCATGAGCATACTGTAATTTGCGTATATTATGATGTTCTTATACAATGTATGCTTAATATTTCTGTGTGATTAAACAGGTGTTTTTGAATAATTACTGAAGGGAGATTTGTAGGTACACAACGGACTATTTAATTCTACAAATACGATAAATAAGGTCGTGCTGGCAGTGTTTTCAGATTCTGAAATTGGCATCTTCATTGCTCATAAACACTTGCCACAGGGTTTTTAGAAAGGAAGTGACACGGTTTATGTTGTAATTTCTGATGGAAAGTATATGTTAACAAGGGAATGAACTGTATTACAGTAACTGTCAGTGCAGTTTTACAAAGTATAACCTCAAAAATCGATATAAATTAAAAAGTCGTCGTATTTAACTGTGGGCAAGTGTAGGTAGCTATATTAGGTTTCAAATAAGCGTCCATTAAATTATAAACAGCATCCAGAACATTACAGCAGAACACTGAACTTGTTTTCATGACAAGACATCAAGTTTGAAGAGATGGCAGGTAATGGTCAGGTGTCAAACATCACAATGACACTTATAGTACCGGTATCATTTGATCAAGTACTGTGTTTCTAATGTTGATATCGGACTTTCTTACTGAGCTTGAAAAGCAGGTTCCAATCGAAATTTACTTTTTTTTATTCGTAATTGGTTCAGTGATAGAGGTTTGTTTACATGCGCTACTTAGTTTATACCTGTCCTTAATATATGAGTGTTGTTTATATGCAAAATACATTTCCAAACAACAACATTTACACTTTATTTCCCTCTTATTATAGTCTTATATCAATTCTAATACGATAACCTAATCGAAAAATCTCAGCTGGCGCCATGTTGGTAGCCGTGCAACCAGGATTCTGACAGGAGTGAGTGGAAACGACTGTGACAGCACCACTTCCATATAAGCCGTAATGCCACATGCTATGGCACCGTTTTTGTGGCCAGCGTCAACGTACCTTTAGAGACAACGGGGTGCAGCAGCTTTCACCAGAAGTTAAGTAACGCAGCAGGCGCAAATTTTGTTTTGTAATTAAGCTCTCTGTGTCGAAAACATGGAAAAAGAGAAAAAGAAATCACCTTGATTCAGTAGGGGATGGTAGTATACCAGGCAGTCCCAGAACATCAGACAGTGACCAAGATTTAGCAGAGGAATATGTATTGTAACAATTATTGGGGCAAATAGCAAATTTACAATTAGATTTAACATCTGAGATTATAAGTGAGATGGGAAATATGGGAAATGCTATTGCAGGCGTAGAAACAGATATGGGAAATGCTTTCGTAGGCCTAGAAACGGAAATGGGAAGTTCCTTGGGAAAATTGGAACCAGAGATAGGGATAATAAAAAATTCTATGGTTGCTTTAAAGAATGAAGTAGTCACAGATCTTGATAGAAAATTAGAAGGCTAAACAGAAAGGTTTGAGACAAAGGACAGGGATCTGAATGCCAGAATTGGTACTGTTGAGGCTGAACTAAGGGGCGAGATAGATGTGCGAAGGCAGACATGTGACCACAGAAATGAGGGCACTGGGCCAGCTTTGACTGAGGTAGACAGGAGGATTGTGGCGGGTGATGAGGAAACAAAAACTCTTTTGACTGGCAAGTTGGAGAATACAAAGTATAATTTAAGAAAGAAAATAGAACAAGCAATGACAAGGAATAACACCGAAATAGAGAAGGTGAATACTAGAATTAGTAATGTAGAATTGTGCACTGCATCAGGAAATGCAAGTTGGGCCTTGATGCAGATGCCACATAGTAACACATTCTCAGGGGAAATTAAATACCGTCCGATAGATTTTATTGCAGTCTGTAAGGATCAGTTCATGCCTGGTATCTCTGATCAGTTTAAAATTAAAATGGCAAAGAAGTCATAAGAAGGCTCTGCACGAACATGGGCAAATAAATGTGCTGAGCAATTTGTTACTTTTGAGGCTTTTGAAAGACTTTTTCTGAATAGACATTGGAGCGAAGCCAAACAAATAAGACTACAGAATGAATTTTTGAATGGATCTATGTGGGGGTAAACAGATTCTGAGGAAATTTTGTCAGGAAGAATTAAGAAAGTTAGTACACTTAGACAAGCCACTGGGAATACTAACTGAAATATCTACTTGATGTAAGAGGTTGCCAGAGGACTTGAACCGGCAGCTGATTCACTGCCCTACAGATTCATTTGAATTTTTTTACATTTTATTGAAAAAAAAATTGATCATGCAATGACTAGGGAACCGAAACCTAGAGACACCAACCACATGAGTTATCAGAGGGAGCACAGTGAAAATAGAGGCAATAGGAATTGGGGTTACAATCAGCAGGAATACCACAGAGAAAGGAATTTGAATGAAAATTGGAGTAGTAGTAAGGGGAGAAATAATTGGGAACATAGAAATCAGAGGGATTCGTGGGATAATAACAAAAATGGTCAGAGGTCAGTGCAGGAAAATGGAAGTAAAAAAGGGGATCAAAATAGAAAAGAGAACCAAGGGCAAAATCTGGGAAACTAGGATTTACTACAAATGAGGTCCGCTTGGGGAAAAGGAACTATGGAAGAATAGGACCAAGAGATGGGATGACAAGGGATCTAATAATAATAATAATAATTACAGACAGCATATAGATACGAAAAGAAAAGAAGAAAGAATATGACAGATGGATTCAGTCATGAGTAGTAAGGAAATTTGGGGGGTGGGGGGTGGTTAGTACCATGATTAAAGAATGTGGGAAGTTTATTTAATATTTTATGTTGTAGGAAGGATGTTGCAGGAAACACCTCTAAAACTGACAGTTCTCCACAGATATGTCGACGACATGTTTGTAATTTGGCCTCACGGGAAGATGAACTTCAGGTTTTCTTCCAAAATCTGAATTCCACTCACTTCTCGATTCATTTCACAATGGAAGTGAAGCAAAATAATCAACTGTCCTTCTTGGATGTTTGGGTACGCTGAAAGCCGGACGGCCCATGAGACAGTGTGTGTATAGGAAGACAATCTACACGGACCGCAAAGGGAACGGGTATTAAACACGCTGGTCCACAGAGCGCGTGTGTTCCCCAACGAAGAAACTTAACAACGTACCTAGGTCACCTTAAGGAACAGTTCCAGAAAAAACGGCTATAGCGATTTCCAAATTCGACGAGCTTTCAATCAAAAGAGCATACAACAGAACGATCTCCTAAATTCGACAAGCGGGCATAGTTTCTGGAAAAATCGTCGGAATTTTACGATGACGTAACGTTAAATACACTATTGGCCATTAAAATTACTACACCAAGAAGAAATGAAGATGATAAAAGGGTATTCATTGGACAAATATATTATACTATAACTGACATGTGATTATATTTTCACGCAATTTGGTTGCATATATCCTGATAAATCAGTAGCCAGAACAACCACCTCTGGCCGTAATTACTGGTTTTGATACGCCTGGTCATTGTGTCGGAGCTTGGATGGCGTGTATAGGTACAGAAGCCCGTGCAGCTTCAAGATGATACCACAGTTCATCAAGAGTAGTGACTAGCGTATTGTTACGAGTCAGTTGCTCGGCCACCATTGACCAGAAGTTTTCAGTTAGTGAGAGATCTGGAGAATGTGCTGGCCAGGGCAGCAGTCGAATATTTTCCGTATCCAGAAAGGCCCGTAGTGGATCTGCAACATGCGGTCGTGCATTATCCTGCTGAAATGTAGGGTTACCTAGTGATCGAATGAAAAGTAGAGCCATGGGTCGTAACATATCTGAAATGTAACGGCCACTGGTCAAAGTGCCGTCGATATGAACATGAGGTGACCGAGATGCGTAACCAATGGCACCCCATACCATTACGCCGGGTGATATGCCCGTATGGCGATGACGAATACACGCTTCCAATGTGTGTTCACCACGATGTCGCCAAACACGGATTCGACCATCATGATGCCGTAAACAGAACTTGGATTCATCTGAATAAATGACGTTTTGCCATTCGTGCACTCGGGTTCGTCGTTGGCGCACACCATCGCCGGCACTCCTGTGTGTGATGCAGCGTCAAGGGCAATCGCAGCCACGGTCTCCAAACTGATAGTCCATGCTGCTGCAAACGTCGTCGAACTGTTCATGCAGATAAGATGCCTGTCATCTCGACTGCTAGTGATACGAGGCCGTTGGGATCCAGCACGGCGTTCCGTATTCCCCTCTTGAACGCAAATATTCCATATTCTGCTAACAGCCATTCGATCGCGACCAACGCGAGCAGCAATGTCGCGATACGATAAACCGCAATCGCGATAGGCTACAATCCGACCTTTATCAAAGTCGGAAACGTGATGGTACGCATTTCTCCTCCTTACACGAGGCATCACAACAACATTTCGCCAGGCAACGCCACTCAACTGCTGTTTGTGAATGAGAAATCGGTTGGAAACTTTCCTCATGTCAGCACGTTGTAGGTGTCGCCACCGGCGCCCAAAATGTTCAAATGTTCAAATGTTTGTAAATCTATCGGACCAAACTGCGTGGTCATCAGTCCGTAGCTTACAAACTACTTAAACCTAGGTAAACTCACCTAAGGACAACACGCACACCCATGCCCCAGAGAGGACTCGAACCTCCGGCGCCTACCTTTTGCGAATGCTCTGAAAAGCTAATCATTTGCATATGACAGCATCTTATTCCTGTCGGTTAAATTTCGCGTCTGTAGCACGTCATCTTCGTGGTGTAGCAATTTGAATGGCCAGGAGTGTATGTTTACCGCTCTCCAGCAAAGACTCAAACCTTACTAGGGACAGTGGAGGACGATCTTGGATTCCGGAATTCCGGAATGTATTACATACTTTGCGACTGTGGGAAAGCTCATGTCAGACAATCCATTAGTACAATTGAATAAAGGTGCAATGAGCACAAACGCCAAATTCCGCTATTGGGACTCTGTTACAAGAAGGCTATCGAAATCCGGCTACTTGAGAAGTTTATCAGTTGGGACAATGAAAGCCCACTGAACCGAGCGTGGAATCTCTCCATTCGCAGTAGAGGTGGAACATCGAATACAACAAAGGCAGAGCGCAGACTGAGGACCGCCCTAGAGTGGTGCAGCGCGCTATTTTTAGCCGGTTGCTGGTCGCCCGGTTAAGGCGGGACAGAGCTGCCCGTCTCCAGGCCTACGTGACTCGTCTTTATTCCGTACTCGCCACGTGTCTGTTGCCACGACTGTGGGCACACGAGTAACTGAGCATGACCGGTCACGCCGAGTCACCTCAGGCAACACCACCAAGAGACAGGTAGTATTGTCTCAGCTCGCCTCGCCTTGCTGCGCGGCACAAATACAACATCTCTCTTTCTCTGTCGTATTTACTGTTTCACTTATTCTTGCTCTCTATTAACACAAAATTAATGTTACTGAATACATTTTTGTGACGCAATTAACCTCATACAGCTTCTAAAAAATAATATTTTTATGTACAGCCACAGACAGAAAATAAGTCATTTCCAAACAGAAGACGTATTCGGCAACGACGCTAAAATTTAATGATTACTATTCCTGTAACCTAGAAAATTACTTAGTTATGACGAAAATCTACAAATAATCTAATATGTAAAAATTAAAGTTTGTTTGAATGTTTATTAGTATTTTATGCGCTGCCATATTGTTCATCCTATTGCGATGAAACTTTGTCAACATTTTGCTTGCACTTTCGCAAAGGTTATAGTTATAATTATATTACTGTATGACATGTAGTGCAGGAGATATGACGTTACGAAAACTGAGATGCGTGAAAAACTGCCGTATTACAAATGAGGTTTACGTTCATTACTTATTTGCTACTAAATGTATTTGCAATATATTTTGCTAGCAGTCTCTATTTATGCCAATGTATGTACCTACAAAATTATTTCATTTTATGACTTATATTGTAAGATTTGTGACTTCATAAACACTGAGAGGCGTGGGGAACTGCTGCATCATATCCGTTTGTATTTTATGCGCTGCTGTACCGTTCATCCGACTGCGATGAAAATTTGCACTGTTGATCTTAAAAATAAGAGGAGTCACTGTGCACGAAAAAAAATGTATGGAGTGTGGCAGAGTGTATTTTACCTACGAACTTAGACAAAATGTACGGTTTTGTTCTTATATGGGTGATATTTCGCACATTTGACCTTCAAAACAAGAGGAACATCGCCGTCTACCTATGATTTCATTCGGTGTAGTGTACCTTGCAATAAGCTTAAGCACTACTTTATAGACCATCATGGCAGTTATCGGAATTAAACAATTTTTACAGATGGAGAAGGAAATGGACTGAGGAGGTGGAGGGGGAGTTCAATAGAGAGACGAGGAGGTGATTGTCAGAGAAAGGGGGAGGTGGAGATTGGCAGAGAGAGGGATAGGAGGATATTGACAGAGAAGGAGAGAGAGAGAAAGGAAGCTTAGGGTTTAATATCCTGTCCATAGAGTGGTCATTAGAGACGGAGCTCACGCTCGGAGTGTTGGGTAAGGATGAGGAAGAAAATCGGTCATGGCCTGGAATGTGGATGGCCGGAGGTGCATTTGAACCACCGTCCTCCCACCATCCTACCGGTATTCCCGAACGAGTTCTATGTGAAATTTCTGACAACTCTTTTTTTTTTTTTTTTTTCTTTTTCTTCCCACCTGAAAACCAACAATTGAGCAGTTTATGCATGATAAGTCTCCAAGACATCTGAGGTTTCCGTCTACAGACAACAGAAATGTAAAGAATGAGAAGTAGTCATTTAAGGGAAAGATGCGCTAATGCCCTAGACCCGCTCAAGCCTTGCATGCTGGGCCACAATAGTCAGACTCGGACAAACCGTAGACTCGTAATGCTCGACTGCAAAATTGTGCGGGTAGCCTACCTACTTAGGCTCTTGTCAACTTACCATGCCTTTCGTGCTCGCTTATTCGGTCATGCAGGACTCTAGATCGCCCCTCGAATCCCGAGCGCGAGTTAACACCCGTTCAAGAATCTGTCAGCAGGAGTAACGTGATGATAGTCATATGCTACACACTCGAAAATTCATTTCACAATGACCAATCAATCCGGCTGCATGCCCTGAAGATCTCCAAGCGTTTTTGTAAATGTTTACGAATCGTGGAAGTGAGTGGAGACTTAGGTACCACCCAGATATTCACCTAGTTGGATGCGGAAAACCACCTTAAACCCACATCGAGGCTGGGCAGCACACCCATGCTCGTGGTTAATCCGCCGCGGTAATTTGAGCCGGGGTCACCGCACCCGACGGAATCCCGCATTCTAACATGTGCAGCTACAAGCCTAGTAAGATGCTTTCTTTCAATAAATTATTGTAGACTGATACTACTTCGGGTTGCCTTCAGTTTTGCCTTAGTTTTCCTAAACCTACTTCGCCCTGTAACGAGACTGTACAGTTGTGAGGTAGAAGCAAGTCACCTCATTACAACAAACTCTTTGCGGGATACGGGGGTCTTCTCAGGACATATTTATCTGTCCACACCACGTATGTTCGTCGAAAACAACAAGGACCAAACGAAACAATGCAAAATGAACATTGTTTTCAAACACTGACTTAAAAACCAGTTATTCCCATACCAACATGAAATGAGGTAATTTCGATGGACAGTGTCAGTACTCACTCAGTGAAAACCAAGAAATACCCTACTTCGCGATTACTTGTTATAAATCACATTGGAAATACATGTACTTAACAATAGTCATACTCTTCTGTTCAAAGGAAGTAGACGGTATCGTGAAACAGAATTGACACGTAGGTGCCACCAAAGAGTGACATTAAAATTCTATCGAGCTGATATGGGGTCGGTTAAAATAGTATTTAGTAGTAACATCAACTGTACAATTTTATATTTTACTCGTGTAGGAAACAATCAGTGAACGAGACATCACTTTAAAACAATTTTTTTTTACATTTTATAATAACTATAATCCGTATTTTATTAACGTAATACGTACAAGACTACGTGAAATCGCTAGTTTATTACAAACTTCGCGAGTGTGGGACAGCTTATGTCTAGCAAACCATTCGCACAAATAAAGAAACGTTCTACGAGTATAAACGCCACATAGATTTCCGGCGATCACAATACTAAACCACAGTGAACAAGAATATTAATGAGACTGATGATCTAGCAGCTCAGTCCCCTTAAAAATTCCAGCAACAACGTATATTAGCGCTATTGCACACTATCAGTCGATCTCACCAGGACAGCTCACGTAATGACTCTCACCGATTTTGCTCATATTCTGTAAGAAGAAGCGATAAATGAACCTTTCAATTTTCTAATAAGTCTTTCCTAAGAGGGCAATTAGAAAAGAGAAAACGATTGCGAAAGTTTTCCAAATACAATATTAGCGCAATATCAGCAAGTTAGAGGGTCTTTATATTCACTGTCGGTCAAGCGCAGTGGAGAAGCGAAGTTTGCTATTGCTGCGGTTGCTGTTGCTGCGGTTCCCGTTCCTTCGTAATATATATATTTTTTAATTTATCCCTTGCACTGTTAAATTTTCGATAATAAAATTTAAATTTACCCAAACATTTCAGTTTATATACATAAATTTTATATAATCCGTAAACGTTTCACTTTATGTACTTTTAAATGTTCAAATGTTTGTATAGGTTAAGGGACTTAACTACGGGGTCATCAGTCCCTAAACTTACAAACTACTTATGAACTAGCTAACACTAAGGACGGCACAAATATCCATGCCCGAGGGGGGATTCGAACCCCCGACCGTAGTGGTCGTGCAGACCGTGACTGGAGCGCCTCAGTCCCCTCGGCCACCGCGGCCGGCTATGTACTTTTAATATATTCGGTTTAAATGTAATTACTTTAATGTAACTGATTAATGTACATAATTTAAGCAGTTAATTTTTATAATATGATAACGTTTTAAATGAAAATATTTCCAATAATTCTGGCAGTTAAATATCAACAGGAGTTACATTACATTTTTAGGTGATATCGTCAAACACAATGTTCACCATTCACATTTTATGAAAGCGTTTTAAGCAAGAATATTTATCAGAAATATTCGTCAACGTAAGTATGCTTCCGTCGATTTTTTAAATTAATATACTTCCTCTGTTAATTTGATGTATATCAAGCATACCGAACCACTGCTGTCAAAACAGAAGCATTAAAATGTTGCTGAATGACACATCTTCTCTTGACAATAACTCTCGCTGTTGCTGTAGCCATTCAGGGCCACTGAAATTTTTAAGTATATCTAAATAAAGGAATAACAGAAAAAATAGGAACTAGTGGAAATTAAGCCCGGGCAACAAATTTTGGATTCCTTGATGTTACCTAGTACGCTACATCAACATTAAACAACGTTTTACTGAAACTAGCTAATATTCTGCTACGCTGTGTTCATAAACCTTTCGCGACAGTCTCATTTCCTGTGGCCCATTCAGGCAACTTATTATAGGTGTTCTAAAGGTTTATCTACGTGCTGATTCTTACACAGTTTGTGTAAAATTGGTGATACACAACCCACGATTTACACTTGTTAGTTAGCTGTTCACGAAAGTGTCTGTGTAGGTGAGTGAAGTGTACTTTAATGGAATTAGTACTCCTCAGTTTCTTTTCAGCCAAACTGCAATCAAGAGCTTATCTCATTATTGGCATCCTTGGTCCTCTATTAATTTCTTAGTTTGCATAGTCTGAACTCATTTGCGACTTCTTCTTGGAGCTGTTTGATGATTGTTTGCTTGCGATGGTTGACAATGGCACATAATTTAAAAACAGTAGTGCGTTGTTTACTAGGTGTACAATGTTTTCATGGAAACGGCGGAACTGTTAGCAGCAATAATATCGCTACTTACGCGTGCTTGTACCCTCTCACAACAGCCCGTTCTGTGCTGAAACGACACCACTCAGGGGGTGAACTGCTGGCTCTGCAAACTACTCTCCCTCTCTCCCTCCCTCTCTCTCTGTCTGTCTCTGTCACTCTCTCTCTCTCTCTCTCTCTCTCTCTCTCTCTCTCTCTCTCTCTCTCCCCCTTTATCTATCTATCTATCTCTCAGCATTGGGAGTGGCACGACACCATGCTTAACTTAGAAAAGCACTTGATCATGAAAAACAGTGGTCTATGTCATTTCCATACTAAACATTGCATTGTAGTTCAAATGTCCAAATCTTTGTAAAGTTATGGGACCTAACTGCAGTGGTCATCGGTCCCTAAACTTACAAACTACTTAAACGAACTTATCCTAAAAACAAAACACTCACACCCTAGCCCCATGGAGGACTCGAACTTCGGACGGCAAACGGCCGCGTGCACCACAGCAAGTTGTGTTAGCGCGCACGGCTATTCCGGCGCGGCTCCAACAAAGTACAAGTAATATTTGAATAGAGGGAAACAAAGTAACGAAGTATCAGTACCATAGGACGGAAGTCAGCGCATCACATTTTGAATGAACAGTGCCCGAAACCATCTGCTTGGAAGTAATTAAGAAAGCGAGAAACACACACATCTTACATACTTGACTGTGCTATTAGTCCGCGAAGTAGACATGCGAATTTAGGTGAAGTGGTTCTACCTCTACATCTACATAAATATTCCGCTAATGACACTTAAGAGCATGGTAGAGTTTTCCTGGAACTGCTTTTATGATATTTTTCTTTACTTTCAAACATTAATGGCGCGGGAAAAAGGGAATACCTGAATCATTCAGTTTTTATCTAATTTCTCTTATTTTATTAAGATGATCATGTCTGCCTGTGTAAGTGGGTGCTAACAAAATATGTTCGCATTTGGAAGAAAATGTTGGTGATAGAAATTTCGGTAATAAACCTCGCCGCACCGAATGACCCCTTTCTTTTAATGATTCTTACCCCCAACTCGTGTATCATTTCTATGACACTCTCTCCCCTATAACTGAACTATCTCTACATCCTCCATCAGTCCCGCTTGGTGATGATCCCACAATGCGTAGCAATACTCCAAACTAGGACGCACAAGTGTAGTGTAGACTGTTTTTTTATTAGAACAGTTGCGTCTTCTAAGTGTTCTGCCAATGATATGTAGCCTTTGGTTCGCCTTCCCTACAATATTTTCTGTGTGTTCTTTGCAATTTAAGTTGTTCGTAATTGTTACTCCTAGATATTTAGTTGAATTTACGGCCTGTAGATTTATCTTGTAAATGAAGTTTAACGGGTTTCTTTTAGTGGTCATATGGATGACCTCGTCTGGTGACTTTACTAACCGATAAATAACAGCATCATGTAAGAGAGCTGCTCACATTGCTCCTAAATCGTTTATAAAGATTAGAACAGTAGGAGACCTGCAACGCTTCCCTGGAAAACGCCAGATACCACTTCCGTTTCACTCGATAACATTCCGTCAATTACAACGTACTGTGTCCTTTCTGACAAGTAATCGCGAATCCAATCGCAAAACTGTCGTGATATTCCATAAGAACGCATTTGATTACAAGACGCTTGTGAGGTACAATGTCAAAGACCTTCCGGAAATCGAGACATATGGAATCGATTTTAGATCCATAGCGACAGCACTTATCACTTCATGTAGGTAAAGAGCTAGCTGTGTTACACAAGAACGATACTATCTGAATCCGTGTTGACTATGGATCAACTGGTCAAAGAAAGAAAACACACCCCACTAAATCCAAGCTTTTAATTCGAAATCAATTTACATTCAAGCAATCCAATATCAAAATCCGCACTAATTACATTTTAAATGATGGTACGAGTATGTGAATGTCATCACCACCGTTCGCCAAACTTGCTGCAAAACAGGCTTATGCTTTGGCGCAGAAAAGTGGTTACAAATCATTGACTTAAGGGTGATGATGAAGTAACGCTTATGTTACTCTTCAACTTTGTTTTTACCATTTCATTGACATTCCGCATCTGCACTTTATGGACTAACGTCAAAATTATCCTGTGTGTAGGAAATGTGCGTTTCTCGCTCATTTGTTTAAACAGCGGAGTTTTGCTACTGTTGACTGAAAATGTAATGATACACTGACGGTCCGCCTATGATATTGGTATCACGTTACTTTGTTTCCCTCTATTCAATCGTATCGGCAGCATTTCGTTGTGGGATTAGTCTTAACGGATGCTGTCATCGTGCACATCTTGACAATGCGTTCCTTTATGATAACGAAACCGGAAGAGCAGAATTGCCGACCTGTTCTTCAGACATGAGCCCTATCGAACATACCTGTGATACACTGAAAGGGGCTGTGTTTCAACGAGATGACTCACCAGAAAATCTCACAGATCTACGCCGAATTGAGTAGTTGGACGAGTGGATCAACCATATGTTGATTATGTAGTGAACCATATGTTACGAAGAATACAGGCCCGCACCAGTGCAAGAGGACGTGGTACCTGGTGTTAGGGGTATTTTCTTATGCTTAAGTCTGGAACGAAAATTATGATTGTCTAGTTATTGTCGTACAACTTCCGTATCTGTTTTCACGAGCAATAAATAGAACTGAAATATTTTTGCATATCTACTGTAATATTTCGGTCAGGGACGCTTTAGCTCAGAGCCGTTGTCGATGGAAGCTTTGACGCACGCCACGCAGCCTGCAGCCTAGAGCACTCCAGCCCAGCGCCCCGCTGGCCTGGGGAGCCTGATGGAGCCAGCAGGAGACCGGAAGGCACCACAACTTCGCCACCGGCCGCCGCCCCGCATTCTCCCGCCCCAGCCTGACTTTAGGAGCGTCTAGATAAATGGCGACAACAGACGCAGGGCAGAAAAAGCCGTTATCTGCAGATACCAGAGGAGTCGTTTCCATGAAACAGCGACGACATCGCAGATAAACCGTGGTCCCCTGCAGATGGGAATAAGACAAGCAAACCCCTGCAGTGCACACGTGCGTGAGTGGGAGAGAGGCTGGCTTGCAGTATAGATAAAGTGGGTCCACGAAAACAATGTTTCTGTTCAGGGAAAAATACCCTGATAAATGGCATACCAGACAGGCCTAACGCAGCTGCCACAAAGAACTGTTTTTTCGAACCAAGAATGCAGAAGATAAAGACAACACGCTTGTAATGTGGGAATGACGCCAGTTTGCGAGTCTTCACCTTCGCCCACAGAAAATTTCCCCCGGCGACTGAGAGGCGTGGTCGTAAAAAACGGCGATCAGCTATTGGATGGCATTGCAAAATCAACCCAGCTATCACCATCAGCCAAGGAGACGCATAATTCGAGGAGAATCTGTAGATGGAGAGCGAAGGGGGAATTGGTGAAGCGCTATGCTACGATGCGCATGGCCGCTCCCCGTCGGGGGTTCGAATCTCCCCTTGGGCATGGATGTTTGTGCCGTCTTTAGTGTAAGGTAGTTCATAAGTAGTTTGTAAGTTTAGGGACTGATGACCCCACAGTTAAGTCCTTTAAATTGTACAAACATTTGAACATTTGGACTTGGTGAGAAACCACCGAAGAAGAAACTTGGTCCTTTGCTGGAGAAGTAAAGAAGATATACAGGCAGCTGCCGCCTGTGCAGACACGGGACTTAGACGACTTTGCTCGGGGGACGCAGAGCAGGGCAGGCGCGCGACGCTACCGCGACCGCCGCCACCACCGACGCGCACACACCGCACCGCGCCAAATGTTCAAATGTTTGTATAGCTTATGGGACTTAACTACGGGGTCATCAGTCCCTAAACTTACAAACTGCTTACGAACTAGCTAACACTAAGGACGGCACAAATATCCATGCCCGAGGGGGGATTCGAACCCCCGACAGTAGTAGCCGTGAAGACCGTGACTGGAGCGCCTCAGTCCCCTCGGCCACCGCGGCCGGCGCGCACCGTGCCAATCCATCGCCTGTCGCCATCAAGTTAATGTTGGTGAGACAGGAAATTACTTCGCCCTTCCCTGTTCATATCTGAGTCAAATGTTCAAATGTTTGTATAGTCTATGGGACTTAACTACGGGGTCATCAGTCCCTAAACTTACAAACTACTTATGAACTACTTACGAACTAGGACGGCACAAATATCCATGCCCGAGGGGGGATTCGAACCCCCGACCGTAGTGGCCGTGCAGACCGTGACTGGAGCGCCTTAGTCTCCTCGGCCACCGCGCCCGGCCATATCTGAGTCGTGTCCATGCCCTGTCAAATCGGCCCTGAGAGATTATCGTTATCTAATCTTTTAATAAATAAAACTAAATTACATGTGGTAATCCTCTGGGTAAACTGATATGTTCTCAAATCAATCCCTTGAATAAAATTTCCCTACCTACCTAGTTCCATAATTGATCATTATATTTTTATTTAATTTTACTGCAGTGTGGTGGTTATTCAGGGGAGGGTTTCGATTTACCACACCACTTTTATGTAAAGGGGTTAAGATCCCCTGTAATCATTTTGATGGAACACTTTTTGACGTTTTTCTATATAGTCGAGTGTTAATGTAAGCATGGTATGGTGTGGTTTCGAAGCTTTCGATGGGAGAGGTGTCTCTTTTTCAACAAAAATCACATTTGTGTTTTCCTTAGTCTTCTTTGAGAGAGAAAGAGAGGGGAGTTAGCGCTTGCTGCACACACTCATACACACGAACACGCGCTCAGGTGATGTTTTTTTTTTCTTTTTTGGTAAATGATGATTGAGAAAATATACAAAATTATTACTACGGCAAACTGATAAGTACAGTGTAATGAGTCGCTACAAAATAGAAATATTCTCTCCATTAAGCTCCATAATTATTTAATTTTGCAGTCAGTTCAACACTTACCATGATACCTAGATAATTCGAACTATAGTAGGAGACGTACAGTTTGTGCACTAGTCACCCAAGCCAGCTATTGTTCGCTTTGGCGTTGGAATTAATAAAGCTAAGGAAAATTATTATAGTTTCAGAAGTACTGCTGAGACAGTCAGAGTCAGACACTAACATCATAGCTGCTAGCAAAATACGTTCGGTGCTCCTAGTCGGTAACGATTTGCTCCGCTGAGACCAGTGAATAGGGAGGATACGAAAACTACGCCGGCAGCATAAGAGTGCGCGGAGGAAGACAGGCGAGTAGCAAAATGTTTCCCTTGCTCTGAGTTCGCCAATGGTAATCAAAGGTCTATAAAGCTACGAACAAACTGTGTGCAGGGGGTAAGGAAACAGTTCACTCAGGAACTTCGACCTCCTGGTATATTCGTCATTCCTTAAAAATTACCTACCGAGGCTATAGTACAGCACCTCATTACCGCAACTGACACATGCGAAGCATAATATGAATGAATAGGAGTTCAGAACTTGAAAATAAAAGAGTGACATGCTTGCAAAGTACTCCTGAGTTAATCATATGTCATTGTTTTAGGGCCGAAAGAAAAAGAACGGATGTTTTACAGAACGAAGGATGGATTATCGCAGATATGAAAGAACACTGCTTCGTAGAGAGGACCGATGGACAGTTAAGAAAGCAGACATTAAAAGAGGCAGTATTGATTTAACGGAAACAGTTTCGGGGGAATAGACCAGAAGGGCAACTAAGGTTATAATTTAAGGGAGGTGATAGAGAGAGAGAGAGAGAGAGAGAGAGAGAGAGAGAGAGAGAGAGAGAGAGAGAGAGAGAGAGAGAGAGAGAGAGAGAGAATGGAGGAGAAATTAACAACGAATAAATGCAAGACCAAATCGTTTGCATTTGCATACTTTGTAAAGGTCAGAGAGTGTATTAATGGATTGAGGGAGAGGGGGGAGGGTGAGAGAGAGATAGACGCGTTTGGAGTAACAAAACATGCTTTGACAGCGCTTATGTTAACCGATTACTCTGTGTGTATGGAGTCAGGGTATAAATGAAATAAATGTCGAATATTTAAAAAAGAACACTACAATTTAAAAGGCAACTAAAAAGAAAAACTAACTCATATATTGTTTCTTTGCCAAGTGATCTTCCACTGTTTCTCACTGGGGAAAAAGAAAAAGAAGACATAACAAAACATTATAGGGACTATCATATGTTATCCACAATTCCTCATTATTTTTTACTTCCATCATGCGTCTTCGCCTAGACTTTTTAAGTCGTCGGACGTAACAGCCTGAAGAAGAAACTTCCTCCAATGCTTCCAGAACGCAGTCCCAAAGAGCGTTCGGTGTAATTGGATGGTTTTGTGGTCAGCTCTCTGTTAACGTCCTGGCGGCCTCAGCCCACATATTTTCCATGGAGTTCATGTCAACCGCCTGCGGCGGCCAGTCCATCACATTGACGCCAATCATGGAAAGCCACTGCTGGACAAATGCAGACTTATGAACAGAAGAATGCTCCTCTTGCAGTCCTCTTCTCCATAAAGCATTCGCACCGACGGAAGCATCACGTTTACCAGTATGTGGGCGTACTGCACACTGTCGACGATGCCTTCTATCCAATGGATTCGTGCTGCTGATGTAGATATCCAACACCAACAGGAAATGGATATGTGCTCACTTCTTCTCGTCGTTGTTACATATTCTCGCCGATGGCGAGTCCCTAGAGGCCTCTAAACGACCCTTGTACCGTCGTTACTGGTGGAAAACACTTTTTCATAGGTGAAAATACAGTTTTCCCACGACACCCTGAGATGGAGCTTTGCAAATGAAAGTCGATATGTAATAATTTCTACGCTGAAGTTTTGTTTCACAACGGCCCGTCGTGCATGTAGTCCAGTCTTCGACGAATCGTGTCACTGGAGCCGTGGAAGTTGGTTACCTGCCGCAACTGCTTCTCGTTCCAGAACGGATTTTGTCTGCTCGTAGACAATAGCTCGTGATCCTCTTGCTGCGAGCTTACTCTCTTTCTGCCTGAGTCAGAAGCTCTCTCGGTGCCTCTGTCAAGGTAGTTCCTCCAGCATCTCACTGCAGTGGTATCTGACACTGTAGTCCTTCTGCCAGCCTCTCTGATGGAGCATCCTCCATCTTCAATAAGAGCGACGACTCTGTCTCGAGATGACCTCTCCCAAGTGTGCCATTGCCACAGACTGCCTGACGCCTGCATCCGCTTGTCGCTCTGATGTACCAGGAGAGGAAGTAAACACTTTCATGTCAACATGAGCGTCAGAGGCAGAACCGCGTGTACGGCCTGCTATCCCCCTTACGGCACCGCCATCGGCCTTGCCCAACACCACCAAGAGACTTTAAATAATTGAAAGAAACGTCAAAGGTTATGTGAATGCTCAGGTTATAGAGAAATACCTCTAGTTGTGTTAGTTTAAACTAAAGATCTGGGTAGGTTACATGTGACTTTTCATTCTTCAAGGGGTGAACGTGGCTTTGCAGCCTGGATCTGTATTCGCCCAGGCTCGCGAACTACGGGGCAGCCGGGCTGGGTGGATGACGGGCTGACCGGCGAGAAACAGCCTAGTGCTGATGCGACGCAAGGCAACACCACCTACAGAGAAGGCCTCACAACAGCCTGTGCTACGTCATACTGACCAGGCCGCGACCGCCATCTGACTGGCTAGCCGCTACGAGTCAGTGGGCGTGCACCAGCGGCCATCCATTCAGCTGTCGGCCGCGACCTGGTCAGTATGACGTAGCACGTGCTGTTGTGAGGCCTTCTCTCTATGTGGTGTTGCCGTGCGTCGCATCAGCGCTAGGCTGTTTCTCGCCGGTCAGCCCGTCATCCACCCAGCCCGGCTGCCCCGTAGTTCGCGAGCCTGGGCGAATACAGATCCAGGCTGCAAAGCCACATTCATCCTTCGAAGAATCAAAAGTCACATGTAACCTACCCAGATCTGTAGTTTAAACTAACACAACTAGAGGTATTTCTCTATAACCTGAGCATTCACATAATCCTTTGACGTTTCTTTCAATTATTTAAAGAAGTTAGAGAATATAAGTTTAATGATGGTAAACGTAGCTACCACGTAATATTTTACCTAGCTAATAATGATATGACGCAGGAAACTATTCTATCATGTAAGCTCTCTGCGATCTAGAGTTAAGAAACTGAGTATTAAACCTAGATAAGTAAGCGAGTTGTAAGACTAAACAGTTTTCTTGGCAGCAGCACAAAATGTAAATACGTAGTATATCCTTGTGCACTTATAAAGTGTCTCTGAAACAATAAGTGCTGCACGACGGAAATTTACTTATTCTGATGTCCTTCATTTACATGATTGTACTATTATTCACAGTTACGTGTTTCGTAAAGGATTTATAGTCGCTTCAATTTCTCGACTGTTCCACACTTATATGAAGCTCGAAAAAAACAAGTTCCAAAAAGCGTATGTGCGAGTTCTAATTTTTGTTATGTTATCCCTACAGTTGTAATACCGTTGTACGGCAGTGAGAAAAATGCTCTTTCCATTCGGATGAAAAGGTTGGTGATTGAAATGTCATGGAAAAATCGGTCAGCAGTGAAAATGTTTTTGTTTTAATATTGCGGCTGCACCTCATCCCGCCTCCCTCCCACCTCCCCCAACTTGACGAGAGAGAGAGAGAGAGAGAGAGAGAGAAACAACATCCGAGACCTTATTTCCCATAATTCACTATGCTACACAATCTGATATATTCTTTCAAACTTTTGGACGTCCTCCCTAGACCCCGTCAGGTAATAATCGCACACTGCTCAGCAATACTGCAGAAGAGTTGGAACAATTGTAGGTTTGGCAGTCACCTTACGAGACGTTTAAATATTCTAATGGTTGTGTCAATAACAGACCGTTGGTTTCACCCTCGCCAAAACATGTGTTATTCCCAGATAACGTTGTTTTTACTTGCAACCTAGGAATTTCGTTATATGTATAACCTTCAAATTTGATTTGGTTACCGATATCTAGAATGCTGACGAAACTCTTTTAGTAGTCATGTTCAGAGGCAAATGCATATTGATGTTTGAGGTCAATTGTCACAATTTGCGCCTTGAAGATACGAATTCAAAATCATTTCGCAATTGACTTTGCTCTTCTGAGGAGTTTACTAGTCGCCAGCATTAACTACCTCAAATACAAGAGCAATGTTCGGATATATATTCGAAACAGGAGAAGTCTACTTCACTTTGATGGAAGAAATATACTCGTCACGTCCTTTTCACTAGTAAAGATTTCAAAATCCATTCTGGTTTGATGTTAATACGTGGTATATTTCTAGATATTTCATAACGATGGAAAAAGTATATGCACAAACATCTATGTCCGAGGACGGATTCGAACCCCCCGAGTGGGAACGGCCTCGCAGCACAGCATAGCTCCTCAATGCGCTCGGCCACTCCGCCGCTTCGTGGATCATGTCTGGTGATTATGATATTTGTGCTGCTTCCCTGAATGACAGAGAAGAATCTAGATTGAGTGTGCATTGCACTGAAGGCTGAATCTGTGATGGTATTCTCCTTAATTATGTATATTTATGTTGTGTCTGGTTTTTGAAAGAACAGTCACCAGACTTATACGTATAGAGAAGAATCTTTCAAGATTCAGTTGATGTATTGGTGGTATTCCAATTAAAATGTCTGAAAATTCAACTTTGGTGTCATCTAGTTATCAAGTGTGATGAATTTCACGTAGCAACTACAACTATTCTCGTTCCCTACATTCTGAATTATCTGCATCAGCCTTGACAAGGGCAATGAGGAGGCGATTCACGCTGCAGCTGTTCGCTTCCTATATGAAAATGTCGACGCTCTCTAAGGATTGAGGCAGTAGCTCTCAATTACAAACTGGAACGAGAGTAACATTTTACCGCCTCACTGACAGAGCTACAAACGGCTACATCGAACTGAGAAATATTTGTTGCAGATTATGCTGCTGTCTAGTAAACATCTCAGAAAAGCGAAGCCAATTTTAAATTGATATTGAAGTTATATTTCACGCTGAAAATTGTGACAATTGACCCTAAACATAAATGTTTTCACAGTTTACCACATGATTACTAGAAAATTTTCGTCAGGCTTTGAGAAATCAATAAACAAAACAAATATAATTATTGTACATCTAACGAAATTTCTGGTGGGTACAATTGAAAACAACGTTAACTGTGAAAAATACATGTTTTGGCGAAGATAAAACAAACGATCTGTTATCGACACAACTATGAGAAGATTAAAACGCCTCCCAAGGAGAGACAACCTCGCAGTCTCTCCACCTCTTCTGCAGTACTGCTGAGCAGTGTGCGATTATTACATGACAGGATAGAGGGAAGACGTCGAAAAATTTGAAAGATTATATCAGATTGTGTAGTATAGTCTCGAATGTTTTCCGTTCTTTTCCTTCAAGTTGGTGGAGGGGGGAGGGAGGGGGGATGAGGTGCAGACGCAGTGTTAATACAAAACATTTTCACTGCGCACGATTTTTCCATGAAATTTCAATCACGAACCTTCTCTTTCGAATGCAAGAGCCGTACAAAGTAAGGTATTACAACTGTAGGGATAACATAAGAGTAATTAGAACTCGCAGAATGCTTTTTGGCACTTGTTTTTTTCGAACTTCGTATAAGCGTGGAACAGTCGAGAAATTGAAGCGACTATAAATCCTTTCCGCAACACCTAACTGTGAATAATAGTACAATCATGTAAATTAAGGACATCAGCGAAATGTAATTTCCAGTCTTTTAGAACTTATTGTTTCAGAAGCATTGAGTACTCCATAAGTGCACAAAACGTGAATGATACACTATGTGTATACATTTGCGTTGTTGCCACCAGAACTGTTTAATTTTACAACACGTTTAGTTTTCTAGGTTGAATACATATTTTCTTACGTCTACATCTAATGCAGAGCGCTGAAAAGAAAGAAATTTTCCCGTGTAATATGATTTCTATGTAGGTGAAACATTATTGGTAGCTACGTTTAGCATGATTCCATTCTTAAACTTTGTTAAATATTTAAATGAAATGTCAAAAGACGATGTGGATACTCATTGTATAGCAAAAAAGCTCTAGCTGTGGTTGTTTATACTACACATTTGGGTGGATTGGCAGAAACGTTTGACACTTGAAGGGTTGAGCCTGGCTGTATTAGACCTGGCTCGATAGTTGTAAGCTGGCCAGTCAACAACAGTTAGTGCCGAAGCGAGGCTTGAGGCTTAGAGGAAGCCAGCGAGTTGGCGGTCGCGGTGGAGGTCAACAGCCCCTAGCACAGCGCTGAGTGGGGCTCTAACGTAAATACAGAATGCTTACTTCCTGGCATCATAGAGCGGAAAGCAGAAAGCAGAAATACAAATCAAGCCATCTCACTGCGCACAATCAACTCGAAATAGAGTCGTCGCTCTTACTGAAGAGAAGCTGGTCTCATGGCATTATAGATTCTATGCTGAATTACATATGGAAGAAACAAATAATGAGGGCTTCTGAAATAATTATTAGTCCTTAAAACAAACTCTTATCTCACCTGTATTTTCATATTTCCTAAGTGAGAGACTATTAACGATCACTTGGCAACTGAAATAAAATATGAATTTTGTTTTTCCTTTGAGCTGCCTTTAAATTGAAGTTTTTTTAATATACAGTTCCTTTATTATCCTATTTTTATTACAAATTTATATAACTAGAGACAATTTTCCATATCAGTATGTCAAATACATTGAGTGAAAGGAGAGACATTGAATTAAAGTAAATATAGAGGTCTGGGTTCGATTCCCGTATGTGGCACAAATTTTAATTCAATGCTTTTCCTTTCACTCGATATCCTATTTTATTACATGTATACCCAACCTCCATGGATACAGCGTAATCAGTTTAGATGGACACTGTCAAAGTAATTTTTGTTATTTCAAATACGTCTTTCTCCTCCCCTCCCTTCATTAATACACCCTCCGTCCTTCAAAAAATACGCAAATGATTTGTCTTGCATTTATTCATGGTCAATTTCTATTCTGTTCTCTCTCTCTCACTCGCTATCGCCTTTCTTACACAATAACCTCAGTTACCCTTCTGGTCGTTTCCCTCAAAACGCTATTTGGTTCTGTCGACAGCATACATTCTCTTTTAATTTATGCTTTGTTAATGTCTATTAGTCCTCTCTATAATATCGTGTTCTTTCCTATCTCCTTACCTAAAATACATTCTTCGTTCTGTGAAATACAGAGAACTGGTGTTTCGATTGACCACCTCTGCTTTCATCCCAATAGAATGTACTGTTACAAATGGTATACATTTCCCCATTTTAGAAAGCGTTTTCTAATCTGTAAACGACGCACCTCGCAACTTTTAAGATGCGTAATGTTTCATTTTTTATGGTAAGAGCTATGCTACAAACTTGAGCGGCGCGCAGAGTAGTTGCGCGTTCTAAGGCATCTTGTCGTGGATCGGGCGGCTGCTCGCGTTGGTGGTTCGAGTCCTCCCTCGGGCTTGGGTGTCTGCCTTGTCCTTAGGTTAAGATAGATGAAGTAGTGTATATGGACTAATGACCTCAGCAGTTAAATCCCATGAGATTTCACGCAGATTTTTGGTACAAACCTGAGCAAAACAAGATCATAGTTACATAAGCAGACAACAATGTGTCATACAAAATCACCATGGAGCATGCTGAAACATAGTATACTATCATACGCAATGTTACACATTACTAAATACTTTATATAGTTTTTTTGTTGTAGTTCTAATGGCCCAAACAGCTGAGGTCATCAGTTCCTACCTAGCCTTATAAGCTACTTTATTTAATTTACGCCAAGGACGACACACACGCACACTCACACATACTTACACACATAACTACATATGCCCGAGGAAAGAGTCGAAGCTCTGGCAGGAGCGGCCGCAGCTCCGCGACAAGACGCCTCAGACCGCGAGGCCAATAAATTATTGTTACGTAGACAGATACCGACGAACTATTTTCCTTCTCGTACCATGTGTTCTGCACACTATTTTGACAAAAACATTATACTACGACATCAGAAAATCGGTAGTTTGTCAGGCTGATGCTTTTTTCAAAAAATGTTCAAATGTTTGTTAAGCTTAAGGAACTTAACTGAGGGGTCATCAGTCCCTAAACTTAGAAACTACTTATGAACTTCCTTATACTAATGACGACAGAAAGATCCATGCTCGAGGGGATAACGGCCGTAACGGCCGTGCAGACTGTAACTGGCGCGCCGCAGACCACTCAGCCACCGCGGCAGGCGATGCATTTTTGTAACGGCTAAGATATGGTTTGTTTCTGCTGGAGTAACAGTTTTTAACAATCGCAAACATTCCCCTCTCCACCTCCAGTAGCGCAAACTAGAGAATTTAGGTCTACGGCGTGTTTCAAATCACATTACACATGTCCATTAACTACTGACTAGAACAAAGTTGGATTAGTTTTCGGTGTTTCCTCAAAATGCCATCCCGTCCAGGTCTCTGTTAACGGCGCGATCCTAATTACTAGTGAACGAGAATGGGAGACTTGTTACCTTGTCGTCTGAGGTCGACGGTGACGATAGGCGTGGAGTTGGAGTTCCACGCAGTACGAAGTTACTTATTGCGCTACTTGTAGCCAAACATGTGCACATACCATTAATGGCGAGAAAACAGTAAATATTTCATCTCTATGCTTATATATATATATATATATATATATATATATATATATATATATATATATATATATATATATAATAGCGAATACTGCCGGGTTTATGTCCATGCCGGGAAAAAAGTCAATTGTATCGTCATTACAAGTTCAAATATAGTGCTATTTGCGAATTTGTTTAATCTATGACTGTGATCGTGCTTAGTTAACGATTCATGAACGTACTGCGTTCTATTACACAATGTTATGACGTTTGACACCTGTGAGTTGCACTGTATTATGCCTTTATTGGTTACCTCTCGCCGGCCGCGGTGGCCGAGGGGACTGAGGCGCTTCAGTCACGGTCTGCACGGCCACTGCGGTCGGGGGTTCGAATCCCCCCTCGGGCATGGATATTTGTGCCGTCCTTAGTCTTAGTTAGTTCATAGATAGTTTGTAAGTTTAGGGACTGATAACCCCGTAGTTGAGTCCCATGGACTTTACAAACATTTGATTTGGTTACCTCTCAGCAACAATTTGAACTTCATGCAATTCCTGGTGCAATGCTAAGGTTAACCATACATTTCTGGCTTCGGACATTGGCCTTCTAATGAAAACGTCAATGTTTTACGTCTCTTTATGCCTAATAGAGTTTCGAACAGAAACGCAAGCTGCTTTTGGTTAACAGTGCGTTCAAATTCAGAGTACGAACAAAAAATCATTGTGTCATTGAAAGAGTTTTATAAGGTATTTGATTTGTTATGAAATTGAATTTCGTTGCTGTCTCGTCTCTAATAACTTGTATTATAATATTTTTTGTATGGTGGTATTGAATTACATGTGGACTGACTGACACAAGGAGCAGTGTTCTCTACTCCTTCTTATAGTACCCATCGTGAATAGTCGAACGAATGTACTCGACAGGGGTTTGGTGGTTAGAGGACCTGCAACACAGCTACGTTAGTTGGGTTGCAGTTAGCAACGATCCTTTGTTTAGCTATCAAGTCTACGTAATGTTCTGAAATGTAGTTTCGATCATATGAGAAAAGAATGTTCACAGTGGTTTTAACTCACCGTATGCCTCTTTCAGAATATTCCAGTGGCCTAATTTTGCTGGCCAGCTGCTTTTGTATCCTCTTTAGACTTTTCCAGGAGTCTTTTCCTTACTCTACAGTCTTCAGTGGTGGCTTCCGTAGCCATTTCAGCTTCAAATAGTCGCTGATGATCTATGGCAGTCAGAGCAGCTATCATATTATTACCTGGTTGGATGCCTAATTTGTCCATTATTTTTGTCCTGCTAATTACACCATCATTGAAACAGATAACAGCATCCATCACACCTATTTTGAGTACTGCCCATCCAACAAACACTGTTGCCATACACAGCTGTTGAAACTCTCATTAGGGTTTTGTGTACGGCCATGTAGATATTTTCTAAGTAATTTTTCGGCCCACTTTAGTTTTTTTTATCTGCAAGGTCCCTGTATATTGGCTTTATTATTTTCGTGACTGTAGCAGGCATGTCATATTTATGGTGATATTCCTTGCTTGAAGCATCAGCGTGGCCAGCGTGCAGACATTTGTTAAAAGAGCGTTTAAGACTATAATAACTATTTAAAAGTAAATGTACAACACATTTTTGAAAAGGGAGAAATTTGTCTTTAAGAATTTTCACGTCCAGGTCCCTTTAAGTCTCTTAGATTTACAAATTTTTGAACATTACTGGTCCCAGTTACTGATGTGCGAAATTGGTATGGCGCAACCAACATAGGTTCTATGATTCACTCAAGCAATAATATTTGTGAACAGTTGTGACTTTTGAAATCGTGTCCATTAACCCCTTGTGTGACATTGTGAAAATTACTAGGAGGCATATTGTATAATGTGTCATTCCTGCATACATTCTACTCATAGAATTGGTAAACCATTCCCTTTATTTTGAATTGCTAATGATAATCAAAATACAACACTGCCGTAATGTGTGCAATAATGATAAATGATAAGAATACAAACTAAGCGAGTAAGGAGGACGTGCACTGTGGCTGACTATCGTGACCTAAAGTGTTCTGCCGCATTGTGAATCATGTATGGTTCTCATAAATCACGAAAAGACAGAAATATGACGTCTCATTAAGAGAAAATATCAGTTTTTGTATCTATATTTTTACACAATCTCCTTGAGAAAAATTAACACTTTCAAATGGCGACGCGAAAAAATTACTCGTCTAATATTTGAGAAGAGTCTTATTTTACGTGTAGAGTGAACGAATAACTAGCATGTAAAAATGGTCACGAGTGTTCTACCCAAAATAATATGGAGTCGTTCAGAGATATTACCCAAACTCACGTAGCAAAATTAGGTCACTGGGTGTCGTTTAAGCTTTAACGTATCTTCACTCCGCGCACTGGCATAATTTGCACCTCCCGCCGGTCTTTAATTAACACGAAAAATGCATTCGAGATAGTACTAATCAGTGACCCCGTATCCAGTAACATGTACAGAGCTGCTACATATACCTATACTGGTATAATGTTTTGCCCTCAATACTCTGAGAATTTTCAGCTATCAGTCGATCTTTTAAAATTATTTATTGGCAAATTATGATTTCGGCCAGTAACTGGCCATTATCAATGCATGTGTTTAACTGTAGGTGTTATTAAAACCTCAGTTACTTGGCGTGGTGTGAGTTTTTCCACATTAATAACTTCTACAGTTAAACACATGCATTGGTAATGGACAGTTACTGGCCGAAATCATGATTTCCAATAAAGAATTTTAAAAAAGATCGACCGATAGCTGAAAATTCTCAGAGTATTGGAAAAATATCATTGTCGTGGAGCGCAAACCATCGAAAGTAATCTGATAATGTTTTGTGTTCGTCTATCTACTTTCCTATCGTCCACCTTTTCCCATAACAAATCTTTTTGAATTTCCAGGCTTTGCCAAGTTATATCTCCTACTCTCACTTCTTTCCACTTATACGGCTGTTTCTTCTTCCTCCCTATCTTAACTGTCTGTGCTAGTTCGTCTTGTTGCTCACCGAGCGAGGTGGCGCAGTGGTAACGCACTGGACTCGCATTCGGGAGGATGGTGGTTCAAATCCATCTCCGGCCATCCAGATTTAGGTTTTCCATGATTTCCCTAAAATCACTTCAGTCGAATGCCGGGATGGTTCCTTTCAAAAGGGCACTGCCGATTTCCTTCCCCATCCTTACCCAAACCTCCGAGCGTTAGCTCCGTCTAATTACCAAGCTGTCGACGGGACGTTAAACCCTAAGCTTCCTTCCTTCCTCCTCTTGTTGCTCGACGTCTACGTCACCACTACCATGCATATGAGCGTTGCCATTTCATTCTAACCACTCTACAGGGCCTTTCCCGGTTTCAGTAACTTTCTAGGCTTGAGGAACTTCACTGTCGGTGCCGTCCAATAACGAATCCATGTTATTTTCTACTGTATCGTGTCCGACCTCCCTGTCTTCAGACTCATTCAGGTTGCTTAGGACTCCTTCGAAAATAACTTTACTGTCGCTACTGATAACGTACGTGTCCTTATCTACTTTAACATCTACATCATTTTATTTCTTACGGCAAGACTTTATAAATTCTTCCATTATCCTATAATATTTTTAAATATCTTCAGAATCATGTATTATTTCACCACTGGAATAATAAATTACTTCGTCTTCTCAGACTGCATTAACTTCGGATGTTTTAATTCATGCAAGACATCTGAGAAAGTATTAACCGGTTCATTTTGTTTATTTATGTTGGATACTTCCTCTATTCTATTCCACTGCCTGGCGAATCGCTTCCATAACTGTATACTTCCGCCTCTACAATCATTTTATCAAAATCGGAATGGTCTCTATCATGGTCAACTCCGGATGAGGACGCCGTTCTTCTCGGAAAGTTAATCATTTTGTAGTAGCCAGTTTTCAAGTCGATTTTCATGTGTTTCATCCAAATTTTAAAATTCGTCACATACGTATACGACCGAATGCTATGATCCACGCTGTTTCGCTTCAATCTTGGCTCTGCCTGCGTTATTGTTGTCACTTCTTGCTACAACCTGTACCTCTCTGCACATCCGTTTTTTCAAAATGTTCGTATTGACCCAGAACCTTTTCTCTACTTTTGACCATTATTTCCGTTTGATTTTTTTACAGTTAGGTTTCTCTCTTCAGCGATCGTTTCTTCGCCTTCTTCTGTCGCCTGTATCCCAACAGTTACTATACCAACGTTTCTATCTCGAAACCTGCCTTCAGTGTGACACCACCTCCTATCATTGCTGTATTTTTTGCTTTAGAACTTTCACTTTCGTCGGGCCATATTCTTTCTCTCTTCCGCGGTCGATAGGCCCTCGACCTGCGTGGTTCTTACTTTTCTTGATTTTCAGACACTCTGCAGTTACCTCTTCCGATCCTTTATGGCACCTCTTTCGGAACCGTTTTGGTTCCTAACATTTCTCTGGTCGCCTGTTCCGCGCCACCTATTTTCATCATTCATTATTTCGGGAGCCTCTCTCCCCTTATATACGGCCCTGACTTTACCCATTAGTCAAGTTCATGCCACGTCATGTTGCGACACATCTATCAGTTTCTTTGTTCTTCAGTGTAGTAGAGAGATTTTGTTTAGTTCATTAGGGCTGCGGCCTTCGTGGGGTAAAGTTTTGGTAATAATTCCAGATTCAGCATTCAAAGGGTAAAAGCGTGTTAGGGCCCTCATAGGGAGAGATTTTAAGCTGGAGACTTCGTAGAAAGAGGCTTTCGCGGCAGAGTTTCATAGTGGAAGGACTTGTCTACAGACAGAGGAGGAGAAGGTCTGAGGTATGCAGTGCCGTTGTAGAACAGTTTTAGCGTTCAGCCATAGAATAAGGGTGACAGTAATTGCATGATTAGTGTCAGTCAGTGATTATTTGATCACAAGACACCGAGCAGTATCGTACGCAATCATTGTCAACTACATATTAACAAGTGACAAATAATGTGGTTGTTCGTATTTTCTATCAACGGGAGTGTTATTAAATACCTTCCACAACTATCTACTCTTCGCAAGTAAATATTTTGTCTCTCTCTACATGTTAATTAGATACTAGAGTAATTAATGATTAATGTTCAATCGTTTATTTTCTGTACTTGCTAACACTCGAGCTTTTTGTAATAAACATACTCATAGCCTAGGATCCATGCTTTGATTCCAGTAGAAAGGAAATCGTGATAGGAACCAACATACCTATTCATAAACAACTCATCTCGCAACGATTTTATAGACAAAGACGGTGTTTAAGAACTATTATTAATAAGGGAAATTACGAAGGAATGTCAAACAAAATGTACAGATAGCCTTAACCAAATAAACATATTCCGTTGTGCACTGGTACAGCAATTCTGCTGTTCTATGAAAAACATCTGAAAAAACGTCGCTTGAAGTAATTGGAACATAACTTCAAAATACGCGATCATAAATCAAGAACTGAGTCTGCAACTCGACGAAAGCGTTTCGCATCAATAATAGAATATTTATTAAGAAAGAAATGAAAGACCGTCGCAGGGACTGTCATGATATGAGTTAAACTTCTGCATTGGACAGCACAATGTTATGACAATGCGAGTTTTATGTCTTTGAGTGTCCTCCTTGGAAACGGAAGAGTTCCACTGTTCGCAAGTTATGTATTGGAAGGAAAGAACTCTGACGCAGTTATCAGATCATAAACTGACATCATCCTTTGACGACGGATATCAGTTTCATCACTAGAAATTTGTATTGAGGGACGTGAAAGCTGCTTAAGAGTTAGAAAAGTTTAATAAACAGATGAAGTAAATAAAATATTTTGAAATGCCTCTCATAAATAGTAATAAGTGCAACTTGATTAAAGTGTTGGTATACCACTACGTATTTGCTGTGTCACAATAAGAAAAACTATTATTGATATAAATAACGTAGCTCTGAAACGTGGAAATGAAATCGCATTATTGTTTGGCATTAGGCCAGCACTGTTGGACATCTCTAATACGACTCTCCTGCTTCCCGATAAAAGTGTAGGAAGGATTGATAGCCTTCTTTTTATTTCCATGCAGCTGTTTAGTTATTATAACAAAATATGATTATGTTCTTTTAATAAAATAGCATACGAAAGTACTTACAACTTAATTAACTGACAATTGCCTGAATTCGAAAACTGTCGACTGTTCTCCTACATTTTGTAACTGTTTGTAGTTACACTTTCAAAGGAACTAAGCTGCTTTGCTTCCTTGTTTAACCAATTGTTTCGAAGTAAAAGAAAATTCTGTAAGAATGTTGGTATTGCTAGCAATGGAAAGGATAAGTTGCAATTCAAGAATATAATGGCCATAGGTCGCAACTCACCAAAAAGACGGTCGTCGAGCCGCAGAAACGCACATAGAAAGATAACCACTTACAAACAGCACAGATTTAGGCAAACCCTTCGTCAAAACAGAGTACAATCACACAAGCAAAACTCACTAACAAAAGGGCGTCACACGTGACCGCTGAATTTCGAGGAGCGACACCGCAGTGAGAACAACATTGATTGGGGATTAGACGGGAGACGGAAACGAATGATACAGGTCAGGGTGGGGACGATATACTAGTAGTGCTTGGTGGAATACGTAGCTGATGTTTGCAAAGAGTTGCAGCTTAGGAACGCGGCGGGGAAGCAAAAGGAGGAGGAGGAGGAGTAGATAAGGGCGGAAAAAAGTGAGATGGTTTAAGATAGAAGGGGTGGCAACTGTTGGGTGTGTGACGACAATAGATTACTGTACCCCGCGGCCATGATAATTCCAGGACTTTAGAATACTCTGTAAGGAAGGATAACTCTCATCAATGCGTTTCAGAAACCCTGGTGGTGATGGGAGGGGGGGGGGGGGCGGCAGGTGGGACAAGGGCCTTCACTTAAGAACCAAAGAAACAGATTCACTTGACTAATATCGTGTAGGGCCCGTGCGAGCACGCAGAAGTACCGCAACACGACGTGGCATGGACTCGACTAATGTCTGAAATAGTGCTAGAAGGAGCTGACTTCGTACATCTTGCAAAGCTGTCCATAAATCCATAAGAGTACGAGGGGGTGAAGATCTCGTCTGACAGCACGTTGCAAGGCATCCCAGATATGCTCAATAATATTCATGTCTGGGGAGTTTGGTGGGCAACGGAGGTGTTTAAACTCAGAAGAGTCTTCCTGGGGCACTCTGTAGCAAATCTGGACGTGTGGGCTGCCGCATTGTCCTGCTGGAATTTCCAAGGTCCTTTGGAATGCACAGTGGTCACCTCAGAGTCGCATCTAGACGTATCAGGTGTCCCATATCACTCCCACAGTTCACACCCGACACCCCTGCTGACATGCAAGGTCCATACATTAATGTAGTTGTCTTCCTATCCGTACATGTCCATTCGACCGATACAATTGAAAGCGGACTCTTTCGACCTCGTAACATGTTTCCAGTCATCAATAGTCCAATGTCTGTCTTGACGGGCCCAGGCGAGGCTTAAAGCTTTATGTCGAGTAGTCAGAAAGAGTATGCGAGTGGGCCTTCGTTCCTAAAGCCCATATCGATGATGTTTCGTTGAATACATTCCCGATATTCACGCTGAACTCGTGAAATGGTCGTACAGGAAACTCTCCACGTCATGCTTACCTCGCAGATGCTGTGTCCCATCTATCATGTGCTATATACCACGTTCAAACGCACTTAAATCGTGATAACTGTCCATTGCATCAGAAGTACCCTATCTATGTGGCAGACACAAGTTGTACTATATAGGCGTTTCCTACCACAGCACCGTCATAAGAGTGTTCACAAATCTCTGTGTTTGCAAACGCATTCCTATACCAGTTTCTTTGACTCTTCTGTGTGGTTGGCCCATGTTGTGAAGCAGCAATTGAAATCCAACGTGTTATGCTCAGCTGCATGCCTAGGCACACGGCAATCTACCCTGATTTTGACCATAGTTTGTCGATGCCAATTCATCTTCATGGATAAATTGGGCGGGCTCTTATGACTACAGTAGTTTAGCGCCCTTAAAAAAATAATAGAAATTAAAAAGAAATGGATAAATGGACACGGCCAAACTGTAGCACTGATTTCCTAAGCTTCATCTTTTTCTACCAATGTTGCCCCTAGATCAAAGAAACCTATTACATCATTCCCACTGTCACCCTCACCCCTTCTCCCTCCCCTCTAGTCACCAATCAAAGTTGCTCTCACTACACTGGCGTTACTCGGTTTTCATCGGTCAGAAAGGACAGTAATGTGTTAGTGAGCCGTGCTTGTGTGTTTGTATGAATGAGTGGGTGCTCTGTTCTGATGAAGGCTGGAGCCCAATGCCACGTTGTGTGTGTGTGTGTGTGTGTGTGTGAGAGAGAGAGAGAGAGAGAGAGAGAGAGAGAGAGAGAGAGAGAGAGAGAGAGAGAGAGATTGTCTTTGTTACATACCCATCTGCTGCTCGACGATCGTCTTTATGGTAAGTTGCCATCTGTCCTGATTATACTGTTGAATGTTCTTATGGAATAGATACACGTTAACATGTTTGCGAAGTCTGTACTCTACATTTTTTTTCCAAAACTGAAAATGACAGTGTGCGATTGAAAGTTATGCCTACACTACCCAGCATTTTATCCAGCTACTTTCTTCTTGAGCCATAGGTAGGTAGCATAAAGAAGCCACCTAAGTGTCACGTCGACGTTGAAGGATAAAACAGTATGATCGCTAGTCGTCATATATTGCATAACCTCCGAAAATATAGACTTATCAGCCGCAGCCCATTTTACCAAGCAAATGTGTATATTGGTCTCTTCAATTGTAGTGACGGCCGCGGTGGCCGAGCGGTCTGCGGCGCGCCAATCACGGCCTGCACGGCCACTACGGTTGGGGATTCGAATCCCCCGTCGGGCATGGATATTTGTGCCGTCCTTAGTATTAGCTAGTTCACAAGTAGTTTGTAAGTTTAGGGACTGATGACCCCGTAGTTAAGTCCCATAAGCTTTACAAACATTTGAACATTTTTCAATTGTAAGATTTTCAAATGTTATAGGTTGCCCGTTTTTAATTGATCACATCCAGGTGCAGTTTGCAGCATTGTTCCTCGCACATCAGATGTTCTTCTATGCCAAAGTATTGACATTGATTCGTAGGATCATATGTTGTTTAACCTCCTAGAGTATACTTCTTAGCCACTGCCAGATTTACTAGGGAAATGTCTATATTGGTTTCTACACCGGTACTGTTTGACAATTAAGTAGGCTAAACGATCTTATCGATAATAGCCAAGTTCACTGAGCTTTGTTCCACGTTCGTATGAGATTCTGTCATGCCAAAGCATTGACACCACGTTCGCAGCAGCGCCTGTTATATGGAATTCCCTTGTTCAAATGTTTGTAAATCTATGGACTTAACTGCTTGGTTATTAGTTCCTAGCTTACAAACTACTCAAACTAAGTTAAACTAACCTAAGGACAACACATACACCCATGCGCGAGGGAGGTCTCGAACCTCCGACGGCCAACGGCCGCGCGCACCGTAGCACGAAGCCTTAGTGCGCACGGCTATTTCACCGCGGCTGGCATTCACTAAGAGTCTAAAATGCAACAGTTCTTAAATTGTCTGAATACGGAACAGCCATATAGTAGTATTGCAAGTATATGCAGGTATTAATCCACTTTCATTAATGTGTACACATTTACTCTGTCACATGGCTGTGTAACTTAGCTTAAACAGAGATTACTGCTGCCTTGGCATTGTGGTGTCCAACTGGTCACTTGCATTGGAAAGGATGGAAGTTCCCCACTGCTCTCGCTCGGTTCCTGGTCTAGCACGACATCGACACCCAGAATATGAACTTTCGCAAATCACTCATTATTGATGGTCGGTGCTTGGCTTTTGTCTTCAAGAATCTAATGCTGCTATGCCTAACTTTTATGGACATTGTAGTTATATGAAGGTAAAATTGAGCGTATTAGAGTCGGTCATGGGTCTCCACAAAATACTTGTACAGCTGTCAAGATCAAAGGCTTCATTATGGCGTGAAAAGGCTTGCCTGAGTAATTTACGGACGTCTTTAGTATCTACTAGGAGATTATTGCACCTAAGCAACACACAATTAACTGGCTTTGGTAATACAAAATTATGTCATCGTTTGAATGTGCCGCGCGTGTTTCAGATCTCATGCGTGCATCAAGAATTATACACTCTTTTAGTATAAACAACATGACGCTACTTGCTGTATTTTCTAATATCTGATTCGGTTTCGTCGACGTCGCAAATGGAATTATGTTAGTATGTTATGTTTGAACGGAGAAGAATGCATTATGTCTATTGTTTTACGATAAAGATTCGTCTGTCGTGGACCCGATGAGATCTCTATTTGCTTAGAGGATCTGCTGCTACTGGTAGTAAATACACCTGGAACTTCCAATCCGCTGATTTGTTTGATGTCTGCTGAAACCAAAATAGAAGAGCTAGATGCGCAGTATTTGTCTATATATTGACACATGCTTATGTCATATACAGTGCTTCGTATGATCGGTGTCGTTTCTAGTGATGCAGATGAAACAAATGTTACTTCGTTGCTACTCTGTAGGTCAGCGGCAGAATTTGCCCCGGAAAACTTTTAATCATTTAGAGTACTAATAGGTACGAAGTTAGCTTTGTTTTATCGTGCCTTTGATGATATTACTGGATCTCGGGTAGCGAGGTTTTGCGTACAATTTGTATCAAACTATCGCTCTGAAATTAGAGGATCATCATAGCTCTCTAATTTACATTATTTACTCTCAATATCGTGTATCTTAAATAAAAGATGACTAACGAATTGCGCAATTTAAAGCATTATAATACCGCTCCAGAGCGGTCTGTTCTTATATACTTTGTTACTTCCGAAATCCATTTGTGCAATCAATCATTTCGTTGTAATGGTATTAAGCTAAGTTGGTATGTATGGAGCGCCACGTTATGGATCGCGCGTCCTCCCGCGTTGGAGGTTCGAATCCTCCCTCGGGCATCGATGTTTGTGATGTCTTTAGTGTAAGTTTGTTCATAAGTAGTTTGTAAGTTTAGGGACTGGTGACTGCGCAGTTAAGTCCCATAAGCTGTACAAACATTTGAAAATTTTTTTGGTATGTAAGGCAAGCAGCATCATATGATACACTGTATATTATTTTGAGTTTCCCGACAATTAGAAATACCAAATTTTCCGCTACAGTTTATTGCTCTGTGCTCTTTCCTTACCTTCGTTAAGATGACATTTGTTGCTTGAGGCTGTGCGTTGTACTGAAATCATCTGCACGTATAAGGATTTGGAAAATCAGTAGTGCCATAATAATAAATATACGAGTTACAAAAACTTTCTTAAACAGTCCGAACTATTTGCCCTTTGAGAAGGAAATGGTAAGCGGGACAGTTTGTTTCATTTCCTGTGAACAATGTTTTACCCTCATTGAGAATGGAAAGCATTCTTGTATATCATCAAACACATTGCAGCCGGTTTTTGCCGTTCGTTATCTCCGCATTGCGGGGTTGCCGACTCCGTGGGTCACCCGGTGCTCGTACATGCCCTCGAAATTTTTGGGGGTGCTTAGCGCCCACACAAAATGGAGAAGGACGAAAAAATAAAGTAAATTAAAATGAGAATATTTGGGGCAAATTTCAAAGAAGACATGCTAGGCTGTTCAATCAGTGCCCTACACACCCCGCTTACAACGGCTCCCAGAACCGGATTTCGTAAACTAATTTCTTAATTCTGCTTTTGGTTGGTTACGTAAACACCACAAAGTCGATTCTGGAAATGCGATTTTATGAAGCGGTTTTCCACTTTCACAACCAATTATCGTGCCTATGCAAATACAGCCCTTTCTGAAACTTTCTTTGCTTGTAAGGTTGCGTCTTCTAGTTAAAAATTTTCGGCTGATACAGTCAGAGTGACTTTTCTGCAGTGAAACAGAACTATTCGATTGAACACGAATATACTGGGTGTTTCGCTAAGTGTGTTTGCCTCTGTAACTTGTAAAATAATAGGTGACGGGAAATTTTAATGCGGTAGGTCAACACAAGAAATGTTACACTTTCTGCGGAGCTATGGACATAGTTTATTGTATCATTTTCCAAAGAGCTAAAGCACAAAGATATAATTTTTTTTAATGGAACAATAGTGTTTTATATCGTGCATTGGATTCGTTGAAACCAGCTGCATCTAAATTAATTTATACTATATTCCTATCACTGTTAGTTTGGGAGCTACAACCCTGCCGGCCGCGGTGGCCGAAGGGACTGAGGCGCTCCAGTCACGGTCTGCACGGCCACTACGGTCGGGGGTTCGAATCCCCCCTCGGGCATGGATATTTGTGCCGTCCTTATTATTAGCTAGTTCATAAGTAGTTTGTAAGTTTAGGGACTGATGACCCCGTAGTTAAGTCCCATAAGTTCTACAAACATTTTTTTAGCTACAACCCTTCAAAGTTTCAGGGGCAGATACCTACCACACGCTGTACATAATACATGGCTATGTGGTGGGTGATGGATGTTATGGCGGTGGGAAGTTGATTTACATGAGATGTTCAAATGTGTGTCCATGTTCCTCAATGCATAATGCAATGCGCCGTCGAAAGGATCTGCGGACGAGATGTAACATCGCCGGTGTGACGGAGCGACATGCGTCCTCGATGCGCCGTTTTAGATCATCTGGGGATGTGGGCTCAGTGACATAAACACGATCCTTTAGATATCCCCACAAAAAGAAATCTACTGGTGTTAAATCGGGCGACCTTGCGGGCCATGAATGAGGACCATGGCGCCCCAACCATCTTCCTGCAAACCTTTTGTTTAGTTCTTCCCCAACAGCACGTGCATAATGGGCTGGGTGACCATCGTGCTGCATCCACCTATGGACTCTCGTGTGTAGACACACATGTTCAAGGAGACCACCCAAACGGTCGGCTATAAAAGCGCGATATAACTCACCTGTCAGTGTACCTGGGAAAAGTGTGGACCTATGATTTCACCCCCAAGGATTCCACACCACACGTTAATAGACTACCTACGTTGACGGTCGACAGGTCGTATCCAACGAGGATTGTCTGCGGCCCAGTAGTGCATGTTATGGCGATTCACTGCACCATAATTTGTGAACATGGACTCATCAGAGAACATAACACTTTGTAAAGACTCCAGCGTGAAATTACGCATGGCCCACTCACAGAATGTCACTAATGCACGGAAATCGTTCCCATGCAGCTCCTGGGTCAGTGACAGGCGGTACGGGTGAAACCTGTGGCCGTGTACTATACGCCACACAGATGTGAGACTGACACCAGCGACTGCAGCAACGGCTCGTAAGCTGACGTGAGGATCGTGGTGTAGTGCAGCTAAAACAAACACCTCCGTCTCCTCACTTCTTGCAGGTCTTTGTCTGTTACTGCGGCACATTACCAAGCTGCCTGTTTCTCGAAGTCGTTGTTCGGCACGTAAGAACGTAATGGCTGCCGGGGCTCTTCGCCTGGGATATCTCACGACATACGCCGTGGCTGCTTCAGTGGCATCGTGTCGGCACTCGCCGAGTATCAGCAACATGTCAACGTACTCGTTGTTCGTGTATGCCATCGTCATCCGATGTCAGTAACTGTGGTATATTGAGCCACGGTTGTTTGTGTGGCTCCAATTGTCGAGTATACGGCCGTGTGCGGCGACAGTCGGCAGTCCAACAGCGCATCGAGGAAGCTTCTCGCTCCGTGACACCGGCGACGTTACAACTCGGCCGCACCACATTTAGAAGGCGCATTGCATTATGCGCAGGGTTTGTGGTATCTGCCACTGAAACTTTGAAGGGTTGTAGCTCCCAAGCTAACAGTGATAGGAATGTAGTTTAAATTGATTTGGACGCCGTTGGTTTCAACGAATCCAATGCACGATAGAAAAAAAACTATTGTTCCATTTTAAAAATTATATCTTTGTGCTGTAACTCTTTGGAAAATGATACAATAAACTATGTTCATAGTTCCGCAGAAAGTGTAACATTTCTTGTGTTGACCTACCGGATTAAAATTTCCCGTCACCTATTGTTTTATAAGTTACAGAGGCAAACACACTTAGTGAAACACTCTGTATATATTTAGGTAAAGAGAAATAGTGATTGTGCTAACTAAATCAGGAACTGATCAGGAAGTGAAACAGCTGTTTTTCTGACGCCATATTTGAGTGGGCAAGGAAATCCACTTGAGGATTTAACATGTAAATACCACGGCAAAAAAAGAAAAAAAAAAGAAACGGTTTATGAAATTCGGTTTTCGTCTTCCGGAAGATGTGTTGCATACAAATGTAGTAGCTTGGAGCCCGTGTTGAGTGACAGCTGCGGTTCCTTTATTTTTTGATTACGGCGCTGTGGGTGGTCGTGGAAATTACATTTATATTTATTGCGACTGACTGACATACGCATTCCCTTTTATGTCACTTGGTTCTATGAAGTACAAATTACATTGGTATTACACCACTGGTATTTTGGTGTGAGGGTCTGAGTGGCTTGGTATCCCAAACTGCAAATGATTTATTTAAAAGTGGAAATCTGGATTTCGTTTAACAGTAGATTAAGAAGGCTACTCTCTCGCTTATTTATCCATATTTTTTTCTTCTTTTAGTAAATTGTCAAAAAGAAGGACGTATAGGCCTGGAGGAAAGGGGGGGCTGCAGCCCCATAGCTGGGGTCTTTGTCACTGAATTACACACATCTTCATGCAAAACATGAGAGCTGGTAGAAGGCGAGGCACGCAGAGAGCTGGTAGGGAGGCCTCATGGATTCACAAATAGACTCAAAAGTGAATTCGGAAATTACGTTTTGCGTGCGTTGTCACAGTATAAATGCCGACCAGGTTTAAAGGAGTCCTAAAAAGATTCACAATTTATTGCGATAATTGCACGTTACCTTGCCATTCTTGAGGAAATATAAATCTCTATTGAAATGGAAGGGGCAAACGTGTTTGTATCATGCCATTCTATGTATCTGTAAAGCTCCCACTTGGAGCGCTATCGTCGCTTCTGCGACTTTTCGTGTTGATACTCTTTCTCCCCTAAGAGTGCTACCATCGTTCTAAGTGCAAGACGGAAACTTCTTCATATGTTACACTGTGATATTAGTATGTAAATACTGATATGGAATGCTGAGGAATTATAATTATGGTATGCATTGTGTTTTTAAACATATTATGTAGAACATATCAACCAATCAAATACGTACACATCGACTTTATAGGCGTAGAATATAAATTCCACTTGTATGAAGCTGCGGGTGGGCCGCTAGTCCATAATATAATATTACAAGGAGTTACCACCACTCCGCCTTCTCCGCCTACTGTAACTCCCTCCAAATGCTAGAACGCCGCGCCCTCCGCCTCGCTTACCGCATACGCCTCCCTTCCCTCACACGGATCCTCTACCAACTCATTCCTTTCCCTCGCCTTCTAAAGTTTCTCTAACATATCCGTATCCTCTTCATTTCCCGCAAAATTGAATCCCGTCACCCTGCTGTCTCTTCCCTCCTACTGAACCCCGGACCTCTACCACGCCGGTACCAGCATATCCCTCCCTCCCTATACCTACATACTCTTCATATCCTCTCCCAGGGTACTTTTCACCACCTCCCTCTTCCGGATGACGCCCTCCGTGCTGATATTTAGCCATCCTATCAGCCCTAATCCCTCCCCTCCCCAAATATTGCGTGCCCCTCCCCTCCCACTCCCCTCCCTACCCTCCACAGCTTGGATCTCCCTTCCCGTCCCTCGGAGTTGTTAAGTGGCCCGTAAAGATCCAAACATGCTTGGCGAACCTCACGTGAATGACGAGAAATGTGACTGTGATCCACGAGATTTCACTCTCACCGGGTGCTTGTTGTGCTTGGCAGACCAGTGGATTGACTGGCTTGCTTGATAGCTGTGATTGGTCCCTCGCCTTGCTACTAACCAATCAGTCACCACCGCATGGGTTTGTTTTGTATGCGCGCGTGTTTCCTTTTTGTAAATAAGTAGCGGACAGTAGAGTTTTCAGAAATGGCCCTAGTGACCGTAAGAGAATAAACATTACAATTTATTTCTCTATGTACAGAGAATTTACGGAGCTGTGGAAGGTACGCAGCAGCGAATACACGGATAAAAATAAAAGGTCGTCTGCCATACAGAAAATGATAAACTCTACGCCTGTGCAACCCAAGGGTTACAGAGGACGACGTGAAGAAGAAAATAAACATTTGGCGTACTTTTTTCAGACGGGAAAATTGCAGAGTGTGGAAGAGCAAGGTTTCAGGCTCTTCGACAGACAGTGTTTATGTACCAACTCCGTGGTACTATAACGAACTGAGATTTTTGGAATATAAAGTTCGCATAACTGTATCCTTCTTCTCAATACGAAGGCGAATTAATTCCAGCAAGTCATTAAATATGTTATTGTCCATTCGTAGGAAATTCCTGTAATTCCCTGGTTCTGTAGGTAACATTTCGGACAGGAGATTTTCGTGAGCGTACTTCTCTCGTAATTTCAACCATTCCTTGGTTCATCGACGTCTACTTATTCTTTTCATACACAGAGTTAAAGTCAATGCAATACAACCTTTATCTGCAACAGTAAGCATTTTCACTGTACTGTTAACAGTAAACTGTGATTACAATTGAAGTTAAGGAAATAGTCGGCACACAAGCGCGGCAACGTGAACACGAAAACCGCTTGACGGCTTGCTTGAACGTCTACGCATGTGCTTGTCAAGCAAGCGGTCCGCCGATAGCGTTTTTGCCAAGCAGGCTTGCTGGTCTACGGCCGCCGGTTACTTTCCCCCCTCCCCCACCCCTTCCCCCCCTCCACGCCTTCCCCTCTCCTCCTGCGGGGTGTCAGTGCTTTACTTTTTAACCGTGCAATGTGCTCAAGTGCTGTGTCAGTGTCAAGTTGTGAGTGTGATTTTAAGACTTCAGCAACTGCCGTATAGGCAGAACACTGTGTTTCTACGTTTTGTATCGTCTCTTTGTTCTCGTAACATTTGTTGTGCACAGTCTGTGTTTTTTAGCCACCGTGGCAGTTTTAATACTGAGTATGTGTGTTTTAAAGTAATCTTGCGCGTAATAGTTCGTGACCGAGAGCGCCCACTTTATTTCGCAGCTCTGTAGCGAACTAGTTCGCTATTTTAGTTCGTTCGCTCCCACTGGGAGCGCTAAAGACCTAGTTGTCGTGCGCCCATAACATCATATCCATCCATTCCACTGAGCGGTGTGTTCTGCGCATGCGGGTGGAGGGAGAAGTTCCCCACCTAGCTGCTTCATGGGCTTGCTAACGATATCACGCAGACCAAAAGAAACAGTTTGATGATAATTTCTCGCGTTCAAGTTTCGAGTTATCTTTATATCCTGGCATTATGGAATTTATTAGTCAGATACTGCAGAGTGCAGAAGAAAACAGAAGTATTGTAGCACTGAACTGTGTAACTCTAGCTGGCAGACGCTCACCTCGAAAAGGTTCTCATCGGCAGAAGGCAAGCACGTGATTTTTAAGTTTGATGCGCGCCCTCTCGTTATTGCCCGTCGGTGATCGAAAAAGGAACCAACGATCCGAGGTACGAGGTGCGTTTGGCATAATAGTTCGTGACCGGTAGCGCATATTTTAGTTCGCGCTCCGTCGCGAAAAGGTCGCTGTTTTTAGTTCGTCAGGTCTCATTCCCGAGATGGATCGTTACTCGTTAGCTCTTTTCGGCTTTTGCTACCGCTGTTGGTATTCAACTACTGCATATACAGAGTACTCGTAGTATTTTATTTTTAAAATGGATTTATTTATTAGGTCATTGAAGAATCATTACCTAAAAAATACGCTAAATGCGTTTATTTTTGTGAATAAAAAGATTTTTTTATATAAGTGACTCAGCTCGAAATGGGGGTAACTGTCAGAAGGGAATCACGTGATTCTGCGCGCTCTCGCATCCTCTCGCTGTTCTCCGTCAGTCTTCGGAAAAGGAGCGAACAAACTGAGAGACGAGGGACCTGGGAACTAGTTCGCATAGTTCGCCTTTGGGAGCGCTCTTCCGAACTAGTTCGTTCGCGAACTACACAAACATATTTTAAAGCCTTCATTTCATTGTTTCAAATTCGCCAATATATCTCGGGTTTTATTATTTGACTACATATTAATTTCTTCTGTTCTAATATAAATTACCAATTGTCAAACTTGCATGTACTTTGGGATGAAGAGCAGTGTACGAGGCTGCTGCCAGCCTGCTCCACGGGGCATTAAAATACAATAAAGAAAAAAGAAAACGAAGATGATGAAGAAGAAGCTACCACCACCTGGTAGCAGGCACGCCCGGAATTGGTTTCGCTATCCATTCTGGTTCTTCTACCAGGCCCATCGTGCTGGTCAGGGGTGATGCTGGTGATATGCAATAGTTCTGGAGTTCTTTACTCAATTTTTAAATATTTCTCCACATATTCGCGAAAAAATGCAACAAATTTTGTTTTTTCCGAAATAATTATTTGCCTATTATCGCAAACATAGTTCTGACCACAGCTCTAAATAGCTCTCAAAGTGTTCCACAGAAAATCCTAATGATATTTCTTTACCCAGATAACAGTTCATGAGATAATTGCATAAATGAGGGACATAAACTATACAAAATTGCACTAGAGTGCAGTGGCGTAGATATATCACCAAGGGCCCCGGGGCGAAAATGACATTGGGGCCCTCTTTTAAAACTATACAGCTACAAAACTACTTCATCATCAGCTCCTTACCACCCACTGGAAGACATAATGAGGCAAACCTAAATACTACTAAGTAAAATATTATATGTCACGCAGCAGATAATATTTGATCGTACTCTCTAATACAATTACAACTGTGAAAGTTTGTTTGGTTGTTATGCTTTCACGCAAAATTTGCTGGGTGGATTTGGATGACATTTTGCAGAGGGATAAGGTTGGACGTGGGTAGGACATACAGATAATACACCCCATGGGATAGTTTTCGAAGTTGCTCAATACTAGGCGAATGAAGTTTTAGGAAGAAGCTTCACTGATGACGCGCCGATCAGTAATAAAATCCACACCATTCACTACCCATATTTTCTCTTCTTCTGGCACGAATTTCAGAGTGCAATTGATTACAGAACTTCATTGGGATCTATGATTAAGGAGCACTCCCTTGGGGGAATTCACTATACAAACAGTTGAGTTACCATAATACCGTTCTGTAAGAATACACTGTAGAGACTTCATATTCAAATGTGGTCACACGGTGATTGTCAAACACACTGCTAGTAATTCAGCGCCATTGACTGTTATATCGTAAAGATTAGCAGCCATGGCAATTTCGACTGCAACCGACAACACGCTAATAGTGGCAGGGTCCACGTCGTAGTGGACAAGCAATATACCTTGTTATATTTACATTCTGAGTTGGGAATAATTTTTGGATATCACTTCGTGCGTCTGAGATTTGTTGGCCAGGGTTCAAAACGTTAAACGTCAGAAACCTTCATTCAACTAAAATACAGTAGAACGTCGATTGTCCGAAGTAATTTGGGGACATGGATGTTCGGAAAACGGGTTTATTCGGATAATCGTACTATACACTTGTATTTGCCAATATGAAGTTTATACAGTATTTGAAGGCCCGCGATCCTTCCCACTGCGCCGAGAGACACGCCGCAACACTTGGAAGGCTCAGCTGCTGCTGTGGGATGCAGCCACAACTTCTACTGCTGCGTCGACTGAAATTGAATTGCAAACGTAGGCTTCCGCGGCTGTAGTCACTATCAATAAAATTCTTCTGGGTATGAAACCGCGTGGTCATTTTATAAATTCCACCGACGTTTCGGCCACTGTTGCAGGCGGCCTTCATCAGGGTCTGTGTCTGACTGAAATTGAATTGTTGCACACAGCGACTGGCAGCTTGGCCTGTCAGCAGCGCCACCGAGTGGCGTCGTGTGAAGTATCAGCCCCATTAGAAGCACTGCTTCTAAATGATTTTCTTTTTCAAAAATCCAAAAAATCGACGCTCTACTGTAACTTTTTTCGAACGTCGTTCACGGAGGCCGAGGGGCCCCTTGAGCTCGGGGGCCCCGGGGCACTGCCCCACCTAGCCCTATGATAGCTACGCCACTGCTAGAGTGGTGTGAAATTGGCACCCCTTTTACGTGGAATATACATTTTTTCAGAGTTCTAGACAGATACGCAATAGTTCTGGAGTTCTCGGTACAAAATTCAAGTAGTTCTGCAATATTTCGGGAAAAAATAAAAAAAAATTTAAAAAAAAAATTAGTTTTTAAAAATAATTATTTGCCTATTAGCGCAAACATAGTTCTGCTCACAGCACTAAATAGCTCCGATAGAGTTCTACAGGAAAGCCTAGTGAGATTTTTGTGTGCAGGCTTTACTTTATAAGATAATTACAGTAATGTGCAATTTATTTTCACCCTACTGTGAAACGAACCACTTTTTCGAGAAATATATACTGTTCTCGGGGTTCTGTGTAGATATTCTATTGTTCTAGAGTTCTTTGTACAAAATGTTAATAGTTCTGCATAATTGCCCGAAAGAAAAATTATGATCATTATTCACATAGCGGAAAAACTGTGAATTTGGACCCCTTATTCGAGAAATATAATTTTTTTTCTTAGGTCTTGATATATATTCTATCCACTGCACATTGTCTTTGTTCTTTTTACGTCTGAATACTTCCTGCATATCGTAAAGAAGCAAATACGCAAATACGTATAGTTTTTGTGTAAAAAATTAATTTTTTTCCTGAATTTCAATTTCGACGCCTCATGCCCCAGCATGTGAAGCATCCAATCCATTTTGTCAACGTAGTAGTATGTCTGTACAAATTATTACTATTATTATTATTATTATTATTATTATTATTATTATTATACACTGTTATATTTACCATCGTTCTTTCTTATCCGGCCTTTGGACTGGCAATGGCGAATATAAACATTTTTTTAGTTATATTTTTATTTTTAAATTTTTTTCAGATTCCGGTGAAGCAACTTGACTAAGAGATCTTCTTAGCATGACAAGTTTCGAAACAGCGTGTAATACACAATGATGATACGAAGCATGTTTTGTATTCATATTTCGTTTCTAGGCGCGCATTCTTTTTCGAGCAGACTGCACATCCTACGCCATACTCCGCGGTTTTTGTATTGATCACTTGGAACGACATTAGGAAAGTGCCTTCCAGTAACTCATAGAAGATTCTCGTCATCAGAGAGTCTTCATTTCCTATATTCTCTCCGTCTTGTTACAATTTCTCGTATCAGACTTAAATGACAATGTACCAATAAAAGGTCCGCAACATAAGAAAAAGGTTTTGTATTATTTGACAGATTTACATATACATCCAACTAAGGTTTGTTGCTTGTCAAAGACGTCTACTACGCCCACCCATACATGATCTTTAATCAACAATACATTGCCGCTTCATTACTTTTATCGCCAGTCTTCCTGTTTCCCTTTCCCATTACATGGGTTTATGTAGTGTTGCAGGCAGACAACATTAAGTTTTCTCTTTTGTCACAGCACTTGATGGCTAGCACTGTTTCAGTTTACACAGACTCGACTTATCCTCGTTTCAATTTCTTCTTCAACTAAGGGAAACCGCGGCGAAGCGACCGAGCGCATTGAGGCTCTATGCTACTATGTGCGAGGCCGTTCCCTGTCGGGGGTTTGAATGTTTGTGCCGTCTTTAGTATAAGGTAATCCATAAGTAGTTTTTAAGTTAAGGGACTGATGACCCCAAAGTTAAGTCCTTTAAGCTCTACAAACATTTAAACATTTGAACAACTAAGGCAAGTTGCGCCCTTTGCTACATACAGTAACGCATGGTACTGTCCTGTAGTTGTGAAGCCAGAGGAAGAAGTGTGGGCCTGGAGATATAACAGCTGCAGAGTAAATGCGGAATGCATAAGAACTCTATATACTATTTTCCCAACTTCAAGCAAACTGTGTTCTCCACGATTGGCAGTGTTGTATTTAAAATGCAACGTCCTCAAAAGTAATATTAAAATGTCGGAGGACATAACTTTGATGAAAATTGGAGTGCATCTCTGGACTCATTTGTAGAAGCGAAATAGCAACGAAGAAATACAGTTCCTCAAATCCAATATTTTTCCACGAAAACAGTCGAGAATGGACTGATTCTGACGTATTTCCCATCATGAACGCGTAAAATTGGTTTGTTTCAAGCGCCTATGAATTTCATCAGATTTTCTGATAGAAAAGGCATGAAAAATGATAGAATACTTGACTCTGGTGCTATGTGGCAAGTATTTCCTGAAGATGGGTCACCAAATGCATGTACTACTGACCTGAAGGCATGTCTTTGCCTATTTAACTTGTTACTAGGCGTGACGCTTTCCAGATCCTTTTGCCTTTACTTTCAGAAACTGAAGAAGAATTATCCTGGTAAGCTGTATTAAGTGAAGTAGGTGGAGGCGTATTGCTACAAAACTCCGCTCAATAATCATCGTCACCACTGCAGTCATTAAAAATGGCACACTCGCTATCACTGTTACTCATCGTGAGTTTCTTCTGTATCTCTGAGTGAGTATAGCCAGTCATGTTCCATTTTTTCTGAGAACATGTAAAGGCACATTTGCATGAGGAGCACATTTTCTCAAATATTTAAAATCTTTTATGTATTCATATGAGTAAAGTAAAAACGTTAAACGTAGATTATAATATAAGACCATGTAACCACATGAGGTGCATTCGCTGGAAAACAGCGGGACATAACGCCACTCTGATGTTCTAGCCTTTTTGAGAAAGACAGACTGATTAATTATTTGTCGCGGTTGAGTAGCCGAAAGGTCTAAGGCGCCTCGCTGCGGAGCGCACTGTTACTCGCCGTCGGAGGTTCGAGTCCTCCCTGGGGCATGGGTGTGTGTGTTGTCCTTAGGTTAGTTTACCTTAGTTTAAGTAGTTTGTAAGCTACGGGCAGATGAGCACGCAGTTTGGTCCGATAGATTTACACACATTTTTTGATTAATTATTTATTTATTTCGAGAAGCAGTAAATGCAATGACTAAATATGGCATGGACGTTCCGGAATAAAATGTTTTGAGTAATGATGGGCCCGTACGAGCTGTACGTCTTTGGAATAATTTACGAAATCCGAAAAATTAAAAATTCACGAATCGAACTGAAACGAACCATTATCATACGTACTGTATTTTTAGCACTTAGTATAATTGAAAAATCAATTTATTCATAATATTTTATTTGTGTAAATTGAATATTTATATCACGCACCAATCTCGTATCGCAGAGCATAAAAATTTAAAAATAAATGTTTGTTAAGCTTATGGGACTTAACTACGGGGTCATCAGTCCCTAAGCTTACAAACTACTTATGAACTAGCTAATCCTAAGGACGGCACAAATATCCATGCCCAAGGGGGGATTCGAACCCCCGACCGTAGTGGCCGTGCAGACCGTGACTGGAGCGCCTCAGTCCCCTCGGCCACCGCGGCCGGCAGTATAAAAATTATTCACTCTAAAAATCCTGACGAACAGGCAGAAAGGTAAACGAAACCGCAGAAGCTGAATGCACATGAATATGGTTAGAGCTAACACGAATGTCTGTAGAGGAAATGCGGCGGAAATAGCGCTGAGTGGATTAGGACGTTCCCAGCACCGCAGGTAGCGGAGCCGACAGACGGGAAAATCTGGCACTTACGTAGTGGCGAGGCTCTTGGGGAATACGGGGGTTCGCCTACCGATATGCAAGGATTCTGGAGGCTATATCAAACTCTATCAGGAGGAGGACACAGTAACAGGACTCATACCAGTGACACCATGGGGTACTTCATTAATTACAACTTGAAATTCTTTTAAAAATATATCCTAACTGCGATGTTGTCTACTATAGTACATTTGACAGAGCTTACCCAGCTCTTTAATTACTCTCTCCGCAGGATTCGACAGAGGATTAAATTTAGAAATGAATACTGTTTTTATTTTATGCCTCCTGTGCATATATTTCCATAACTTTGATCGATATTAAGGCTCATTGTCTGCAATCACCTTATCAACATGACCTACTTCACTCAAAACCTGTTTACAAATACAGATGACACTGTTTGGGCTGTGGCTTTTTTCAGAGGTAGAAAAGTTACATATTTTGATATCAATTCCACGGCAACCAACACATATTGATATCCATTCAAGGTTCGAGGCCGGCCGCGGTGGCCGAGGGGACTAAGGCGCTCCAGTCACGGTCTGCACGGCCACTGCGGTCGGGGGTTCGAATACCCCCTCGGGCATGGATATTTGTGCCGTCCTAGTTCGTAAGTAGTTCTTAAGTAGTTTGTAAGTTTAGGGACTGATGACCCCGTAGTTAAGTCCCATAGACTATACAAACATTTGAAACAAGGTTCGAGGCAGTGGTCCGAATAGGTCCGTTGCTGCGAATTCCCTTAACTTCGCCGGTACTACGGGGTATAAACGTGCTTTGCAAGTGACAGGAGATGGTTTTGCATTTCGGCAAACCTTCCGAATAATGAGTACGCGTCGTACACGCCGCTCCATGTTTACAAAGTATGCAGTTTCTCCCAACTTTTAGCTACAGATTCTCGTCCCAAACTGTCCATAACTGAGGTGATAATACCAGATAAATTTGATCACAAGTTCATCCGGCACGCATAGTAACCATTCTGTCTTTACCGGAGTCTTCCTATAAAACAAAATGCCATTTCTTATCATATAGAAGCTCCGGAGATTGGACTCTCCCGGCTAATTTAGTCTCTCCTTTATGACACGCTAATTAGTATCCTTGTCCTGTTCGCTTACTATTTTGTCCATTGCATTGCCAACAGAGATATCATAGGCTATCCCTCGCATATACAATAAGTCATTCAGATTTTCCTTCGGGTCACTGTCTTCACCTTGTGTGGGACCAACAGGACCTCCCGAAAGTGTATGTGCTGCAACGTTTTGAGGACATGCACAATGTTAAAATCTTGAAGGTACATACATCGTCCATCTCATTAACCGATCGTGCGTCAATTTTGCCGACACGAGGAATTGAAATGCTTTACGGGCGGTATAAATTTTGGTTACTCGTCCACACAAGTAATAGCGAAATTTCTCGGATGCCCAGACGATCGCCAACAACTTCCAGTTCTGTAATAGTATAATCGTGTTCGGCCTTATTGAGCATTCTGCTCGTAAATGCTACAGCAGGAGCACCATAAATTCGTACCGCTGTGTAAAGTAAACAACAATTGGAACAAGAGGATTCAAAATAGGTGGAGGATATATGAGCATTATACTGGCATATCACCCTGACGACGGGACAAAGCGCGGATACTATATATTGCACAAAAGCTTGCATGCGTTCTTTATTATATAGATGAGAAAGACGACAAAGGAAATGGGGGATATATGAATGCTACAATTGGAAAAATTCCTGTTAAGGACTCACTGCGGAGCGGCCGAGCGCATTGAGGCGTTATGCTACGATACGCGAGGCCGTTCCCCGTCGGGGGATGTTTGTGCCATCTATAGTATAAGCTAGTTTATAAGTATTTTGTAAGTTTAGGGACTGATAAGCCCGCATTTAAGTCCCATAAGCTTCACAAACATTTAAACATTTTTGAAGGACTCACTCGGAAAAGACCAGCAACCACGCACAGTGCCAAAATGCTATGGAAATATGTATTAACGGGTTGCAACAGAGAGAGATGCACAAACCTAACCTAACGGATGTACATCAATATCGGAGTATTTAATATCAATATAAAAGACGGACAAAGTATTCCAGGACGTGAGAGTGATAAGAAATGTTTGTTAAGCTTAAGGGACGTAACTGCGTGGTCATCAGTCCCTAAACTTACAAACTACCTTATACTAAAGATGATACAAACATCAATGCCCGAGGTAGGATTCGAACCCCGACGAGGAACGGCCTCGCGCATCGGAGCATAGCGCCTCAATGCTCTTGACCACTCTGCCGCGGCAGAGTGATAAGAGGAATGGATATAAAATACAATCATTTCTTCGTTAAGACGGAAAGTAACACGTATCACTAAACAGGCAATAACAGCTCACAAAATGGGGTCAAGAAAGAAGCATCATGGAAAACTCATTTAGTAAATGATCTTAGCACAGGAACTTTGTATTAATCACGTATAATAATCTGTACGGTAAAGTAACCTATGGATACACAGTACAAAATGCGAAACTGAATGGCTAGTTCAACTGGATCGAGAGAACAGCTTTCGAAGCACCCAGGAAAAGAAAAAATTCGAAAGTAATAAAGTGACGTACGTCATACATTTATTCCTGCTTACTTGGAACCGATATTTCATCACAAATTTGACGCACAGCAGTTAACGTCTCATTCCACTCTGTAACGGACATCACGTTTAGTTGTCGGAAGGGGCCTACATAAATTTTGCTATTCTGTGCAACGTCTGAAGTTCGCTTTCTCCTCCATGAGATGGAGACAACGCTATTTGAGCACTCGTAGCACATACAGTAACATAAGATAATACGACTGTTGTGCCATATCGCTAAATACCAGTGACGTTACTACTGGTGCTTGCAACTTGTTGTAATTTGCATTCGCTGGACACGCACCGTATATTACAGAGGAAAACAGGATTGACAATAAATGAAAGATAAGTACCTCTGTGTCGTCAGGCCCTGCTTTGTAATGACTTTTCAGTTTCTGCAGCCGTAACACAACAAACTGAGTTGTAGGGTACTTTTCACCTTCGAGCACGTCAGTTGCTACTTTGAATGGGTTCAAAAATGTTACGAGCTCATTCGCAGGTCCGTTGTTGTAACCATTTAGTTTTTCAGAGACGCCCTTTCCCGCAAGTACCTCCATGATTTTTTCGTATTGGCTAACTAGATACTGTAGCATTGTAAATAAGCTATTCCACCTCGTCTTCGTTTCTTGCTTCAGTATTGTCTCTAACGCATTCACGTCACCTGTTTTTTTTTATGTAACGGACTGTGTCTTTGGCGGCGTTAATCGTGGAATAAACCACTGGAACCTCAGTCTTCATATATTAGTCATAGAACACTTGTTTCAGCACTGTATTCAAACGATGTGTCGTGCATGCATAATGTTGAAAGGATTGCAATGCCTTGCGTATATTAGCGCAGCTGCCGGTGACAAATGAAATCTTCTTAATGTTGTGGGGATTTACTCCGGAGTTACATAATGTTTCCTCAATATGGCGCATAATAAATTCCCCAGATTTTTTCTTCTCTGAGAAATGAGATGTTGCTAATATCATGTGCTTCAGTGTACAATCTTGAGTAATAAAATGTGCAGTAACAGATAGGTAAGACCGCTGTACATGCACATGCATTTATTTCTGCGGCCTGGACAATGTTGGACATCATATTCACTCGTATTTCATCGGCCTGTCGTTCATTATTTCGTACCACTGTCGTAGGATGTGACAGAATGGCGGAGACATCCACCTTTCCACTTTATGAACCGACATTTACCAGCTCCCGACATAACGAACGAAATCCTGCACCAGATATTAATGTAAATGGACGGAGGTCCCTAGCTCACATATCTATGCACTTTTTCGTAAGAGAGTCTTTCACTGCAGTCGGAACTACCTCATGACTTGCACCTTGCCGTGTTTTGCAGATATGTCTCTTTAGATGTGTCGTCGTAGATCAGTAAGACAGAAGAGCCGAGTATTACTGCGACCACCACCTTTCGCAGTCAGGATGTGTTCTCTAGCGTTTAGTTTGCTCCTGACACTCGTCTTGTACTCGAGTTCACACGACATGGCGTGGCGGTGGGTGACTGACAATGAGTGGCGAGCGGGCAGTGTGGACGGCCGGGCCAGTCGAGCGTACCCCGCTCGAACGAGCGTGCAGGAAGTTAAGCGCAGCCACACGCCTTGTCGCAAGCTGCAGTACCGACACCTGCCGGACTGTCACAGAACGACATGTATCACGCGATTCGAGCGAGCAACCGAGCGAGGTGCAGACCTCTACTGCCGACCTCAACGTTTCTTCCCGGTCCGCTGCCGAATTCCAGCAGTGGTATCAATTCATTACTATCTCGCTTTGGGAAGACCTCGTCCTCCTCCCGCAATCCACCTGCCCCGAAATCAACACCACACCCGATGTCGTCCTGGTGTCCCCCAACGCAGGAGGAGTTGGCCGCGGTTCGCGAACAGCTGAGCGTGCTGTTGTCTACGGTCAGCCGTCTTCAGGCTGCTGTCTCGGGTTGCAGCGATTGTGGGGAGTCTGGTGCGTCGAGTGGGACACCTCAGGTGTCTCACGCTTCGCTCTCTGTCCCTGCTACCGAGGCACCTTCAGGTGTACCGGACGTCGTCGAGCCGCCTTCTCCGCAAGGGGAGTGGCGGGTTGTACGGCGTTCGCGTCGCTCGACGCGGAAGGCCAATGTGGAGGCTGGACGTCCGTCCGCGCCCGTTCGTCCTGTGAGTGAAAGTGTGGCCACTCCTTCAGCAGGGTCCGAGCAGGTGCACGGGGGGAGGGGATTACTAGTTATTGGGAGCTCCAATGTTAGGCGCGTGATGGAGCCCCTTAGGCAGATAGCGTCCAGATCTGGAAGGAATTCCAACGTGCACTCGGTGTGTCTGCCGGGGGGCCTCATCCGAGATGTGGAGGCGGCCTTGCCGGCGGCTATCGAAGGTGCGGGGTGCAGTCGACTGCAAGTCGTGGCTCACGTCGGCACCAATGACGCTTGTCGCTTGGGTTCTGAGGACATCCTCAGGTCCTACGGGCGGCTGGCGGAACTGGTGAAGGCTGCTGCCTTCGCACGCGGGGTGCAAGCAGAACTGTCGATTTGTAGCATTGTTCCCAGGGTTGATCGAGGTCCTTTGGTTTGGAGCCGAGTGGAGGGTCTGAACCAGAGGCTTCGCCGACTCTGTGACAGTCATCGGGTGGGGAATTGTAGGGTGCCCCTAGATAGATCAGGGGTGCACTACACTGAGGAAGCGGCTACTCGGGTAGCAGAGTACTTGTGGAGTGCACATGGGGGGTTTATAGGCTAGGTGCTAACTCTGATGAGCACTCGCCTGTCAGCATTCTAACAGCGAATTCAGGCCACGTTCTGAACAAAAATTCGAACATAAAAATATTAGCCGCGAACTTACAGAGTATCAGAAACAAAGTTCCCGAATTTGCAGCACTGCATGGAAGTTATTGCGCTCAGATAGTTTTAGGCACCGAAAGCTGGCTAAATGATGATGTGGCAAGTTCAGAAATATTTAGCGAAGCGTGGAATGTATATCGGAAAGATAGATCTGATACAACTGGAGGAGAAGTGTTCATCGCTGTGGACAAAGACATTGTTTCTACTGAGATCGAGGTTGAAAGTAACTATGAAGTTATCTGGGCACGTATAACAGGTCTAAAAGAAGTAAAGTTAATAGTTGGGTGTTTTTACCGGCCCCCCAGTGCTGCTGTAGCAGTTTTAGAATCATTCAAGGAAAGTCTACACCAGGTAGTGCATAGGTATCCGGGCCATGTAATATTAGTCGGAGGAGTCTTCAACCTTAAGAGTATAGATTGGGACCTCGCTAGTTACATTTCAGGCGGTACAGACATGCAGTCTTGCGAGCTACTTTTGGACACATTCTCCGAAAATTGTCTTGAGCAGTTAAATCAGCAACCCACGCGCAATGGAAATATTCTAGACCTTATAGCCACAAACAGGCCTGACCTTATTAACGATGTCTGTGTAGAGACAGGAATTAGTGATCATGATATCGTCATAGCGTCGATGGTGACCAAAGTTCATAAACCAATCACGAAGGCTAGGAGCGTGTTTTTGTTGGGAAGAGCCGACAAGCAAATGTTACAATCGCAGTTAGAAAATGAATGAAAATCGTTTAATTCCGGGACTATGGATGTAGAGGAATTGTGGACTAAATTTAAGTGCATTGTTAATAAAGGGTTAGAGAAATATGTGCCAGTAAAGACGATTAAAGGATGGAAAAGATCCACCGTGGTATAATAATAATGTTAGAAAGATGCTGAGAAAGCAAAGGCTGTTGCACTCTCGATTCAAAAAAGAACACGCAAATGATGACAGGCAAACGTTAGTAGAGATTCGTGCGTCTATAAAAAGATCGATGCGCGAGGCATACAATAATTATCACAGCCATATCTTAGCAAAAGGTCTTTCCGAGAACCCGAAAAAATTCTGGTCCTATGTAAAATCGATAAACGAGTCAAAGCCCAATGTCCAGTCAGTAGTTGATCATTTCGGGGCAGTAATAGAAGAAAGCAAACGGAAAGCTGAAGTTCTAAATTTAAGCTTTAAGAAATCTTTCACGCAGGAGGACCGCACAAATATACCATCATTTGATCAACGTACTAATTCCGAAATGGGGGACATAGCAATAGGTATTTCCGGTGTAGAGAAGCAGCTGAGAGAGCTAAATACGAAAAAGTCTGTTGGTCCGGATGGAATACCAGTTCGGTTTTACAAAGACTATTCTGCGGCGTTGGCCCCCTACATAGCTTACATTTATAGCGAGTCTCTAATTCAGCGCAAAGTTCCTAGTGATTGGAAAAAAGCGCAGGTGACTCCCGTGTATAAGAAAGGAAAGAGAACTGACCCATACAATTACAGGCCAATATCGTTGATATCAGTTTCATGTAGAATTTTGGAGCACATTCTCAGTTCGAATATAGTAAATTTCCTTGAAACGGAAAAGCTTATTTCCATGAATCAGCACGGGTTTAGGAAACATCGTTCATGTGAAACTCAGCTTGCCCTTTTCTCACATGACATCTTGCGAGCCATGGATGAAAGGCAACAGGCGGATTGTGTTTTTCTCGACTTCAAAAAGGCGTTCGACGCGGTGCCACACTGCAGACTGCTAACGAAGATACGAGCTTATGGAATAGGTTCACAGATTTGTGACTGGCTGAAAGACTTCCTAAGTAATAGAACGCAGTACGTTGTTCTCGACGGCGAGTGTTCATCGTAGACGAGTGTATCGTCAGGCGTGCCCCAGGGGAGTGTGATAAGACCGCTATTATTTTCTATCTATATAAATGATCTGATGGACAGAGTAAGCTGTAATTTGCGGCTGTTTGCTGATGATGCTGTGGTGTATGGGAGGGTGTCGTCTGTAACTGACTGTAATAGCATACAGGGTGACTTAGACAAAATTTCTAGTTGGTGCGAAGAATGGCAGCTAGCTCTCAATGTAGAAAAATGTAAGGTGATGCGCATGAGTAGAAAAAACAATCCTATAATGTTCGAATGCAGCATTAGTAGTGAGCTTCTTGATGCTGTCGCGTCGTTCAAATATCTAGGCGCAACATTGCAGAGCGATATGAAATGGAACGAGCATGTAAGGACAGTTGTGAGTAAGGCAGACAGCCGACTTCGGTTTATTGGGAGAATTTTGGGAAGATGTACTTCACCTGTAAAGGAGACCGCGTATAAAACGCTTGTACGACCACGTCTTGAGTATTGCTCAAGTATTTGGGACCCGCAGCAGATCAGTTTGAAGGAAGACATAGAGGCGGTTCAGAGGCGAGCAGCTAGATTTGTTACCGGTAGGTTCGAACAATGCGCGAGTGTCACGGAAATGCTCCGGCAACTCAATTGGGGATCGCTGGAAGAAAGACGACGTTCTTTTCGTGAATTTCTGTTAAGTAAATTTAGAGGGCCGGAATTTGAAGCTGAGTGTAGTACGATCTTGCTGCCGCCTACTTACATTTCGCGTAAAGATCACAAAGACAAGATAAGAGAAATTAGGGCTGTACGGAGGCATATAGGCATTCTTTTTTTCCTCGTTCAATTTGGGAGTGGAATAGGAAAGGAAATGCCTAGTAGTGGTACAGTGTACCCTCCGCCACGCACCTTACGGTGAATTGCGGAGTATGTATGTACATCTACCATCTACATCTCCATGGGATACTCTGCAAATCACATTTAAGTGCCTGGTAGAGGGTTCATCGAACCACAATTTTACTATTTATCTCCCATTCCATTCCCGAATAGCGCGCGGGAAGAAAGAACACATTAATCTCTCTATTCGAGCTCTGATTTCTCTTATTTTATTCTGATGATCATTTCTACCTATGTAAGTGGGAGTCAACAATATATTTTCGCATGCGGAGGAGAATGTTGGCGATTGGAGTTTCGCAAGTAGCCCACGCCGCAGCGATAAGCGCCGTTGTTGTAATGATTCCCATCCCAGATCCTGTATCATTTCCGTAACGCTGTCTCCCCTGTATCGTGACAATACGAAACGAGCTGCCCTTCTTTGGACTCTTTCGATGTCCTCCGTCAAATCTACCTGATAAGGATCCCACACTGGGCTGCAATACTCCAAAAATGGACGGACAAGCGTAGTGTATGCAGTTTCTTTAGTTGTTCTGTTGCATCTTTTAAGGGTTCTGCCAATAAAACGCAGTCTCTGGTTCGCCTTTCCCACGATATTATCTACGTGTTCTTTCCAGTTTAAGTCTGAAGTAATAGTAATTCCTAAGTATTTTGTGGAGTTTACGGCCTTCACATTTGATTGATTTATGTTGTAAACAAAGTTTAACGGATTTCTCTTCGTACTCATGTGGACGACTTCACACTTCTCATATTTAGAGTCAATTGCCAATTATTACATCATACTGATATCTTATTCAGATTGTTCTGCAGTTGGTTTTGATCTTCAGATGATTTTACTAGACGGTAAATGACGGCGTCATCTGCAAACAACCTAAGAGAGCTACTTAGATTTCCCCCTAAATCGTTTATGTAAATAAGGAATAGCAGAGGACCAATAACACTACCCTGTGGAACGCCCGATATCACCTCTGTTTTAGTCGATGCCTTACCATCGATTACTACGAACTGTGTCCTCTCTGACAAGAAATCCCCTGTCCAATCGCAAATTTGGGGCGATATACCATAACCACGCAATTTGATTAAAAGCCGTTTGTGAGGTACGGTGTCAAAAGCTTTCTGGAAATCAAGAAATACGGAATCGATTTGCGAACCTTTGTCGATAGCACCCATCACTTCGTGTGAATAAAGAGTTAGTTGTGTTTCGCATGAACGATATTTTCTGAATCCGTGTTGACCTTGGGTCAATAGATCGTTCTGTTCGAGATAATTCGTAATATTTGAATAGAGGATATGTTCCAAAACCCTGCTGCAAATTGACGTCAATGAAATAGGCCTGTAGTTTAGTGGGTTACACCTACTGCCTTTCTTGAATATAGGTGTGACCTGTGCAACTTTCCAATCTTTTGGTACAGATCCTTCTATGAGAGAGCGGTTGTATATGACTGTTAAGTAAGGAGCTATCGCTTCAGCATAATCAGATAGAAATCTAATGGGTATACAATCCGGACCAGAAGACTTGTTCTTGTTAAATGATTTTAGTTGCTGCACTACTCCGATGATATCTACTTCTACGTAACTAATTACGGCATCTGTTCGTAATTCGAAATCTGGAATATTGGTTTCGTTTTCTTTGGTGAATGAGTTTCTAAAAGCTAAGTTTAGTAACTCTGCTTTAGTAGCGCTGTCATCGGCAGGATCGCCATTACTATCACGTAGTGAAGGTATTGTTTGTGATTTGCCCCGAGTATATTTAACACATGACCAAAATCTCTTTGGGTTTTCAGTCAAATTAGAGAAAGAGTCTCGTTGTGATAAATATTGTAGGCATCTTGCATTGAAATCCTCGCTAAATTTCGAGCTTCTGAGTACGATCGCAAATCCTAGGGATTTTGTGTTCGTTTAAATTTAGTATGCCTTTTCCTTTGCTTTTGCATCAGTGTCCTGAACTGTTTTGTGTACCAAGGGGGATCGCCTCCTTCTTTTATTAATTTATTTGGTTTAAAACTGTCAATTGCTGTCGATACCACTTCTTTGAATTTGAGCCACATCTGATCTACACCTACGTTTAGTGTTAGAAACGAGTGGAAACTGTCTTTCAAGAAGCAATGTATTTTGTTTCTATCTGCTTTCCTGAACAAATATACTTTGCGTTTATTTTTGGTAACTTTGGGACTTTCGATATTCAATTTCGCTACGACAGCTCTGTGTTCACTAATACCAGTATCCGTTTTGATGCTCGTTATGAGCTCAGGATTATTTGTTGCTAAGAGATCAAGTGTGTTTTCACATCCATTTACAATTCTAGTTGGCTCATGAACTAATTGTTCGAAGTAATTCTCAGAGAATGCGTTGAGTACAATTTCGGACGATGTTTTATGCCTACCTGCTGATTTGAAACGATAATTTCGCCAACAGATCGAGGGTAAATTAAAATCACCACCTACTATTATCGTGTGAGTCGGGTACGTTTTTTGTAATTAGACTCAGGTTTTCTTTGAACCTTTCTGCTATTGTATCGTCAGAGTCGGGAGGCCAGTAAAAGGAACCGATTATTAACTTCTTACGATTTTCGGGTACAACCTCTACCCATAATAGCTCGCAGGAACTATCAACTTCAACTTCGCTACATGAAATACTACTTTTGACGGCGACAAACACGCCCCCACCTATTTTGTTTAATCTATCCTTTCTGAACACCGATAGACCTTTTGAAAATACTTCTTCTGAACTTATTTCCGGCTTGAGCCAACTTTCGCTGCCTATAATGATGTGTGTTTCGGTGCTTTCTATTAACGCTTGCAGTTCTGGTACTTTCCCGACACAGCTACGACAATTTACAACTGTTATACCGATAGTTTCCGGATCTACATTTCTCTTGTGATTCACCTGCACCCTTTGAGATTGCCTATTTTCTTTTTCCCCGAAGCTCTTTATCCTAAAAAAAAAAAAACGCCCAGTCCACGCCACACAGCCCCCGCTACCCGTGTAGCCGCTTCCTGCGTATAGTGGACTCCTGACCTATTCAGCGGAAGCCGGAAACCCACCACCCGATGGCGCAAGTCAAGGAATCTGCAGCCTACACGGTCGCAGAACCTTCTGAGCCCTGATTCAGACCCTCCACTCGGCTCTGTACCAGAGGTTCACAGTCGGTCCTGTCAACTATGCTGCAGATGGTGAGCTCTGCTTTCATCCTGCAAGCAAGACTGGCAGTCTTTACCACTTCAGTTAGTAGATGTAGTTGTAGAACATTCTTTGTGCGGCTCGCGGTGAATGTCCTCAGCTAATATGCAGGGACCATCAGTGACCATACCCCTGTCTTCCTCACTATTGACCCTTACCACCCCACGCCCATGCTCCCCTCCTATCCTACCTCCAAAGCAAGTCCATGATTGCTCCCATGTCGACTGGAATGCCTACTGGTGGTCCATAGATACCTCAGTCGAGAGTCATCCTCTCTCTCTCACTGCACTCATGCTGACAATGAACACACTTCCTTCTTCCTTAACCAGACTGTACTGTTGCGGACGCCATACAAAATAACATACCCACCAATGCAGTCAACCCCTATCGTCCCACCCTTCTTCCACAAGCAGTCCTCCTTGTCCATGAATCCCATCATCTCTACCTCTCCTTCTTGTGCACCTGGGACCAGGACGCACTCCTCCGCCATCAGTAAATCAATAGACGCATCAGAAATCTCCTAGCCGCGAAGAAAAGCCGAGATTGGTGGCAGACTTGCACCAGTTTTAATGCCACACTCACCGCCAACTTCTCCAAGTACTGGCGAGCCTTCCACCGCCTTACTGGCAGTCATCCTGCCCCTCATTACCCTCTCCTTCACAATGACCAACCCTTTCCTGACAACGGCAGTATCACAGAACATTTTGATTCTTACCTCACCAAAACCTTTTCCATCCTACACAATCCCAACTTTGATTATTCTGCCTTTCCCAATGTCTTCGATCCCCCTCCATCGCTCGCCCCAGGCTGCTAGTACTTGAATCTGAATCACACACACCGCCTTCAGAAATAAACATTCCTATTACCGCTCTAGACCTACAATTAACACTCCACAACAAACGCAACACTGCTCCCAGTCACGACCACCTGATCTATCGCCACCTCCCAGCCTACCCTCCCACCCTCCCATATCCTTTCACACTGCCCTCGCCTCCTTCTATAATTGTATCCTCTATACTGGTTTCTTCCCCGACCTGTGGAAAATGTCCCATATCCTGATGTTCCCTAAGCCCAACAAGTCCCCATCCACAACCTCCTCCTACCGTCCTATCAGACTCCCCTCGGTGTTCACCATAGTCCTGGAAACCATCTTATCCTGTTGCATCCATCAGCACCTAAGCCAACACCACGTTCTCCCCCTCTCCAAATGAAGCTTTCGACCTTCCTTCTCATCCGACAAGCAGCTCCTTCTCCTCACCCACCTCCTCACCGTCTAGTACAGTTCCCATCACTCCGCAATCATTGTCTTCCTTGACAAAGAAAAAGCTTACGGCGTGTATGGAATTCTGTCCTATACAAATTCCAGACCTACGCCCTACTTATCAAATACGTCCGTTTCATTGCTTCCTTTCTCTCCCACCGCCCATCCTACGCCACTGTCAGCATATACAATCCCCGTTTGTTCTACCCCTCTGGCGGGGTGCCTGAAGGCACCTTTTTCCTTTTCCTCTTTTCTTGTGCAGTTCCCATCCAGCTTGTATCTCCGCCCGCCCCCCCCCACCTACTACACATCACTCTAGATCCTAGAATACCATACCCTCCTACCCTCCTCCTTGCTTACCATATCTGCCTCCTATGTGGATGCTATTTGATCCCATCCCCTTCTATCACCTCCTGTTCCTTGAGCATACCCCCATTCTTTATACGACCCGCAAAATATACTCCCATCAACCGTTAATGTACCCTAGTCTCACCAAATGCTGGGCCCCTGCCATGCCTACGACATTGCATCTCTCCCTCTCTTCAACTTCACACACTCCACAGCCTCTCCCAGGCGAACTTCCGCCACCTCTCCCTACCAGATGATGCCCTCCATCCTGAAATCTACCCGTCCTACCAGCTCTAATCCTATTCCCATAGATTTGGTACCCCTCGCCCTTGCCCTCTCCTGCTTATCCTGCCCCACACTTGGTTCCTCCTTCCCCATCCTTCCTCAGCGCCGTCTCTGCGCTCCCATCCCATCTCCACCACAACTCCTGACCCTTCCCCTCCTTCCGCGCCTCCCTCTCCCTCTCTCCCTCCCTCCACGGGGTAATCCACGTGAAGTGATGGGAATTTTCATCTGTGCTTCTTGATTTAGTGTTGTGTGTGATTTCCGTTTTCATCGTGTTGCAACCGCCGCTTGCGGCAGAACAAGCGTTGCCTGTGGATTTTAATGTGCTGCCGTCAACGTTTTCGTGCTTCTGTTTGCGTGAAACTATATTTCTGATTTTAGCCACCGTGGTCGTTTTATTGTTTCTACATATGTGTTTTTAAACTTCATTGTTTTGTTATATAGTCACTATCTCACCTTGGCTTGTTTACATACACCATATTTATCTTCATTTTATAACATTTCTGACAAATTGTCAAATTTTGCTATCTTATAGCTGCAGATATTATGAAGAGGATATTGCTCCTCTGTTCTTGGGTCAATATGACCATTTTTTACTTGGAGGTGATTCCGACTGAGTGCTTGCCCCGAATTTTCAGTACCCATATTATACCTCGTGCCAAGAGGCTGGTGAAAGATATGAACTTGATCGTTACTTGGGAAAGCGTCCATGGCAATCGGATAGGATACACATACGTTACCAGTCAAAGCGAGTCGTATTGGTCGAGTTCATGTTACACCTGGTCTCACAAATGCTGTTTTTGATGCTGAAATGTGGCCCGTTTATTGTTTCTACATATGTGTTTTTAAACTTCATTGTTTTGTTATATAGTCATTATCTCACCTTGGCTTGTTTACATACACCATATTTATCTTCATTTTATAACATTTCTGACAAATTGTCAAATTTTGCTATCTTATAGCTGCAGATATTATGAAGAGGATATTGCTCCTCTGTTCTTGGGTCAATATGACCATTTTTTACTTGGAGGTGATTCCAACTGAGTGCTTGCCCCGAATTTTCAGTATCCATATTATACCTCGTGCCAAGAGGCTGGTGAAAGATATGAACTTGATCGTTACTTGGGAAAGCGTCCATGGCAATCGGATTGGATACACATACGTTACCAGTCAAAGCGAGTCGTATTGGTCGAGTTCATGTTACACCTGGTCTCACAAATGCTGTTTTTGATGCTGAAATTGGCCTGTAGCCTTCTCAGACCACACGGCATGTACGAGTATATTCTCTATCTCACTCCAGCATCAGGAGATGTGGAGGAAAGAGGCACCAGGAAAATGGATGTAGCACACTTCCGGGATCCAGAGTGCACACATTTAATAATAGATACCTGGAACACCTGCGAGCGATACCTACCGTCGTTCCCCACTACAGTTCATTGGTGGTTGGACTGCGCAAAGCGTGTTATACGCCGAGCATTGATTGCATACGAAAGAGAGCAGTTCCTGTGGAGACGGAACACCATATACTTCTATTTTACGACGTTACGGGAGTTCTCAACACACGCACCTTCACCAGATCGGCACTCTGCAGTAAAAACGGGCACAGACACAGGTAACATCCATAATGCGCCGCCGGCCGCGGTGGCCGAGGGGACTGAGGCGCTTCAGTCACGGTCTGCACGGCCTCTACGGTCGGGGGTTCGAATCCCCCCTCGGGCATGGATATTTGTGCTGTCCTATTTCTTAAGTAGTTCATAAGTAGTTTGTAAGTTTAGGGACTGATGACCCAGTAGTTAAGTCCCATAAGCTTTACAAACATTTGAACATAATGCGCCACAACCTAGAAGGCACTGTAGTCCGAGCTAGAGTTTTTGACCGCGGACAGGGAGAACTACCATTGATGCACCACGTCATCAGGGAGAAACAATGAAGTCGGAGAGCTTTAATACGTGTCATCGAAATGCCGGGTGGTAACAGTTTAACATCGCAAAAAGATATTGCCAACGCCTTTATGGAACATTACCGACACCTCTACGACAAAGTTATTGGGAAGACCTAAAAGGCATTGAAGCCAGGCCAAGACGGCAGAAAATGGTGAGCGAAAGGCGAGACTGAAGCGGAAGAAGGAGGCCCATTAAAAGAAAAAAAAAGTGGTTAATGCGACAGCTGGCCTGAAGCAGGAGACCCCGGTTCGATTCCTGGCCGTGTAGTAAAACTTTAAACGGGAAAAAAGGTTAACGCAACGCCTCACGAGAAGCGGGAAATTCGTGTTCAATTCCCGGCCTGGCACAAATTTTCATATACCATCATCAATTTGTACAGCTGACGACTGATCATATTCGCAATTGCGAATCCGTACATTTCTTGTATTCTTGGCAGCTGCAGTGCCCCTTTTTTCAGAGAGGAAAGCATATTTGAAGGAACATGAAATGAATAAATCCTATAGACACGGACACTGTCCATTGTACTTACGAATGAATAAACGCCTGAAATAAATAAAAAGAGGAAGAAAGAAGTCAGCATTACTGCAGTCGAGACGGAGTGATGTGGCGTACTAGTTAATGTACTGAACTCGTATTCGAGATGGTCGCTGCTCAAACATACATCAATCCATCCAAATACCCTAATTCGCTCAACAAAAATGTCCGGGTAATTCCATTGAGAGGACACGGCCGATTTCCTTTCTATACTTTGAAACATTAAAATTCGTACTTATGCTCTAATGATTACCTTGTCGACGGGACATTCACTCTAATCTCCATTCCGTCCTCTCTTCTTGCCTCATTTATCAGGTTCGAAAGACACAGTTGAATATTATAAACAGTTGCAAATCCGTGATCTACTGCGATCGGTTGTTATTTTAAACCTGAATATGCATGCTCAAAAACGATATTCGAATCCTTTTCCGCACAAATCCTTGATTTCTGAACATCATTTAACTTAAATGAAGGAGACGTATCTCCAACAAGGCTACAGGTTATTCCCCGCACCATCATATTTGAAATGGCCTAGTCCATAGTTTACACTTTCAATACGAACGTATTAAATTCTCGTAGAAGATTTCATACAGTGTCTGAGATTAGAAAAACATTAATGGGCTCATAACAATTTATCTGAACATAGCACCTGAATGAAAGCCCCTGGCTGAACAGCGGGCTTCGCTGGGTAATAGGCAATCCTCGCATAATGGCATCTTCCTTATAGGGGCGTCACTGCTTTCAGTGTAACAGGAAATGAGCTGCGAGATGTATTTATCGACCGCGTCTCAGATGAGGCTTCAGCGTCTACATTTCGCGCCAAATAGACCGCAGCGGCGTTGCACTGCAGTGATTCAATTGTCGTAGAGTTGCACGTAACTGCAACGTGCCAACGTAGGTGCCAGCGAGGGCTGCCTCCTTGTACACTCAAGTATTTTTCGTACTTCGGTCTCTCTACTACTTTGTTGGGCGTTGTATTCTAAATTAGGACTTACATAGACCTTCCCTCTTGGAGTTTACTACTGAAATGTATATTTAATATATATGAAGGAACAATACGCGCAAGAGTTGCCACCCTACAGCCTTGTGAATAAAAATAATTTTTAATTTTTTTTCTAGTTTTGACTCTTATGTTGTTTCATTATACAATTATATGTAACATCTAGATATTTGTATTACAAACACGGTGGTATGGGATTTCCCTAGGAAAAGTGGCCTTATCTTAGAGTTGCCGTGATTTAAATGTTTAATAACTGAGTAAGAGAGTCTGGCGCGGCGGAGAAATAATTAATCTACAAAACTATGTTCAAATGTTTGTAAACCTTTTACTACTTAAACTAACTTACAATACGGACATCAGACACACCAAGGCCCGTGGGAGGACTCGAACATCCGGCGGCAACGGCCGCCCAGTCCGTAGCATAACGCCTTAGACCACGCGGTCATTCCGCGTAGCTATAAACCTATGTTATATAGATATGTAATACGTATAGGATAGTAACCAATAAAAATTTTCCAAAAATTTAGTTTTCGTAATATGAGACAGAGTTATTGTTACTTCCTAATTAATGACAAATGTTAAAAGGAAGCAGATTAGAATTTAAATTTCCGTCGACATCTTGGTAATTAGAGATGGAGTACACGCTGGAACAGTTTTTGCCGGAGATGGGGAAGGAAATCAGCCTTGCCCTTTGAAAGGTACCATGCCGGCATTTACTTGAGGTGATTTGTGGAAATCATGGAAAAAATAAAAGCCGCGGTGGAGTAGCCGAGCGGTCTAAAGCACCTGGCTGCGGACCGCGGTTGCTCTCCTTCGGAGGTTCGGGTCCTCCCTGCGGCATGGGTGTGTGTGTTGTCCTTAGGTTAGTTTACCTTATTTTAAGTAGTTTGAAAGCTACGGACTGATGACCATACAGTTTGGTCCGATAGATTTACAAACTTGTTATTTTTTAAAAAATAAAAAGAAAAATGTTTCTATACAAACAAACTTTATAAAAAAAATCAATTGTTTGTAAATCTAAGGCCTTAACTATGTTGCTCATCAGTCCCTAGGCTTACAAACTACTTAAATTAACTGAAAGTAACTTCTTCTCAGTACAACACAAACAACCATGCCCGAGAGAGAACTCGCACCTCCGACGGCGAGCAACCGCTTTCCGCAGCAAGGCGCCTAAGAACGCTGGGCCACTCCACCACGGCAATCATGGAAAACCTATCGTTGTAAGAGCGGATTCTGTACCATTAAGTGCTTCCCCTGCTTAATTATGGTTGTTTGTAAAACCAGTGGATTGCTATAGACTACAGTAACGATAAACTTAGGACGACTATATAAAATTAGTAACAATATGAAGTAATTGTACTTGCTTGAAAATATAAAGCGAAAGGAAAAGAGAAAGGAGGAAGAATAGGTTTTAACATTCAGTTGACAGCGTGGTCATTAGAGACGAAGCACAAATTCGAACTGATTTTGTTAGGGATGGGGAAGGAAATCGGCCGTACTCTTTGAAAGGAACCTTTCCAGCATTTGCGTAATGCGATTTAGGGAAATCAAGGAAAACTCAAATCTGAATGGCTGGAGGCAGGTTTGTAACGTCATCCTCCCGAATGCGAGTCCAATGTGTTATGCACTGCGTCACCTCGCTCGGCGGAAATCTAAATATGAAATATAAGACAGAGGTTTTAATCCCAGTCCTCCTTAGTATACTAGTACACTGCAGATTTTCATACATTTCTGTTATATTTAACTCTTATTTTGCAGAAGGCCCATTTAAAGTGAAAAGTAGACTCGATATTGTGGCAGGGAGTGGAAACACACACAAGTAAATTGCACCATTCACGAATGGAACTGGTGAAAGGGTCGTAGGTCTCGCCGGGCGCAACAGTTCGTTGCCCACATCTACGTATTTACTACACGGACCAGTATGAAGTGTGTAGCAGAAGGAAAGAAGGAAGCTTAGGTTTTAACGTCCCGTCGACAGCGTGGTCATTGGAGACGGAGCTAACGCTCGGAATATTTGGGTAAGCATGGGAAGGAAATCGGACGTGCCTTTTCAAAAAAACTATAACGGCATTTACCTGGAGTGATTTAGGGAAATCACGGAACACCTAATTTGTATGGCCGGAGGTGGCTTGAACCAGCGTCCTTCCGAATACGTGTCCAGTGTGTTACCACTGCGCCACCTCGTTCTATGCGTAGGAGAAGCTGTTTCATTGTTATATCAGTGACTTTATATAATTTCAATTTTTGTGATGAAAGAGGGAAAGGTTACTGCTATTATGTCCCCCTAAGATGCTTAATGCCTCTTGTCATTTTCTTACGAATCTTATGCGCAATATACAATGATGACAGCAGAATTGTCATACAGTGCATCTCTGGGTATGAAAATCTTGCCAACAAGGTCTCCCAAGAAGTCTACTACCTATCTTACAAAGATTTCTACGTGAATTTCCCGAGCACCATTCACATTTTCGTATGAGCCATAGCAGCATGTAACCAAACTATAAGTGTCTCTGAGTTGGTTATTGCTACTCTCTTGACTTCTTCATGAGGAGCAACACAATAATACAGTTCACAATTTCCTTATTATACGAATGCCTTTACATATGTACTGCACTTTTCCACAGCCTTTTCCATAAATCTTCCAATGGCCTTCCCAACCACTATTCAAACGTTCGAATGTTTGTTAAGCTTAAGGGACTTAACTGCGGGGTCATCAGTCCCTAAAATGAAAATGAAAATGAATGGGCATCGTTTAATTCCGGGACTATGGATGTAGAGGAATTGTGGACTAAATTTAAGTGCATTGTTGATAAAGGGTTAGAGAAATATGTGCCAGTAAAGACGATTAAGGATGGAAAAGATCCACCGTGGTATAATAATAATGTTAGAAAACTGCTGAGAAAGAAAAGGGTGTTGCACTCTCGATTCAAAAAAGAACACGCAAATGATGACAGGCAAAAGTTAGTAGAGATTCGTGCGTCTATTAAAAGATAGATGCGCGAGGCATACAATAATTATCACAGCCATACCTTAGCTAAAGATCTTTCCGAGAACCCGAAAAAATTCTGGTCCTATGTAAAATCGATAAGCGGGTCAAAGCCCACTGTTCAGTCACTAGTTGATCATTCCGGGGCAGTAATAGAAGAAAGCAAACGGAAAGCTGAAGTTCTAAATTTAATCTTTACGAAATCTTTCACGCAGGAGGACCGCACAAATGTACCATCATTTGATCAACGTACTAATTCCGAAATGGGGGACATAGTAATAAGTATTTACGGTGTAGAGAAGCAGCTGAGAGAGCTAAATACTAAAAAGTCTGCTGGTCCGGACGGAATACCAGTTCGGTTTTACAAAGACTATTCTGCGTCATTTGCCCCCTACTTAGCTTGCATTTATCGCGAGTCTTTAATTCAGCGCAAAGTTCCTAGTGATTGGAAAAAAGCGCAGGTGACTCCCGTGTATAAGAAAGGAAAGAGAACTGACCCAAACAATTACAAGCCATATCGTTGCCATCAGTTTCATGTAGAATTTTAGAGCATATTCTCAGTTCGAATATAGTAAATTTCCTTGAAACGGAAAAGCTTCTTTCCATGAATCAGCACGGGTTTAGGAAACATCGTTCATGTGAAACTCAGCTTGCCCTTTTCTCACATGACATCTTGCGAGCCATGGATGAAAGGCAACAGGCGGATTGTGTTTTTCTCGACTTCAAAAAGGCATTCGACGCGGTGCCACACTGCAGACTGCTAACGAAGATACGAGGTTATGGAATAGGTTCACAGATTTGTGACTGGCTGGAAGACTTCCTAAGTAATAGAGTGCAGTACGTTGTTTTCGACGGCGGGTGTTCATCAGAGACGAGTGTGTCGTCAGGCGTGCCCTTGGAGAGTGTGATAGGACCACTATTATTTTCTATCTATATAAATGACCTGATGGACAGCGTAAGTTGTAATTTGTTGCTGTTTGCTGATGCTGCTGTGGTGTATGGGAGGGTGTCATCTCTTAATGACTGTAATAGCATACAGGATGACTTAGACAAAATTTCTAGTTGGTGCAAAGAATGGCAGCTAGCTCTCAATGTAGAAATGTAAGGTGATGCGCATGAGTAGGAAAAACAATCCCATAATGTTAGAATACAGCATTAGTAGTGAGCTTCTTGATGCTGTCATGTCGTTCAAATATCTAGGCGTAACATTGCAGACCGATATGAAATGGCACAAACATGTAAGGACAATTGTGAGTAAGGCGGACAGCAGGCTTTGGTTTATTGGGAGAATTTTGGGAAGATGTACTTCAGCTGTAAAGGAGACTTCGTATAAAACGCTTGTACGACCAAGTCTTGAGTATTGCTCAAGTGTTTGGGACCCGCAGCAGATCAGTTTAAAGGAAGACATAGAAGCAGTTCAGAGGCGAGCACCTAGGTTTGTTACTGGTAGGTTCGACCAATGTGTGAGTGTCATGGAAATGCTCCGGCAACTCAATTGGGGATCGCTGGAAGATAGACGACGTTCTTTTCGTGAATTTCTGTTAAGTAAATTTAGAGGGCCGGAATTTGAAGCTGGGTGTAGTACGATCTTGCTGCCACCTACTTACATTTCGCGTAAAGATCAAAAAGACAAGATAAGGGAAATTAGGGCTCGCACGGAGGCATATAGGCATTCTTTTTTTCCTCGTTCAATTTGGGAGTGGAATAGGAAAGGAAATGTCTAGTAGTGTTACAGTGTACCCTCCGCCACGCACCTTACGGTGAATTGCGGAGATTGTATTTAGATGTAGATGTAGAAACTTACAAACCACTTAGGAACTACCTTTTACTAAAGACGACACAAACATCCATGTTCGAGGGAGGATTCGAATCCACGACCGTAGCGACCGTGCAGACTGTGACTGGCGCGCCGCAGACCGCTCGACCACTGCGGCCGGCCCCAACTACTGGGTATAGGAAATGCAAAGAAATAAATTCTCGAAATTGAAGTGGAAGGCTACTCTTTTTAAGCTAAAAATTATTTTTTTCGATCTCATCTCCTTTAAGGGCATTGTAAACTATCCTTTTTTTTTTCGCAGTGAATTTATTCCTCCTCTGAAGGGAAATTCTGGATTATCTGCAAAATGTAGGGCTCATACTTATGGTTGTGGGAAATCGATTGTTACTACTATGTTTCCATAATATAACAAACACGACTGCGTTTTAGAAATCTACAAATTTGAAACTCTGTTGGCATCCTCTGACGGTATTACTACTATCAGGTGTCAACATGCATTTTCATAGATAGATAATAGATTACAGAACATTGTTTTATGAGTCTGATGGGAACGTCTAAATTTTACCTGTTTGAACGCGTATGTGTGTATCAGAGACATTAAAACGCAAGAGTGACAGCTGTGCTACTTATCCACATTTGTCAATTGAACTCTAATGTCAGTGCTAGCGGATAATTTACACATGGCCTGTCCTGCTTGATTAGAGGTGAGAAGAAGGAGGTATAAATAATGAATTAACGTTCAACAAATTTCAGTATATGGTTAAGAGTAATGTCCTTCACACTTTTAAAATGTATGGCATAATTAGTGCAGCACCTTAACTAGGAGGAGGTAACGAAATAAAATTTTACTGTTTTAAATGATACGTGATATTACAGTATTTCACTGATAAAGATAACAAGTGAAATGTACAAAGAATCTTTGTCAGTATGACGTTGCAGCCCTTCTGATCTGGAGGCATACACTGATGTAGTAGGGAGGGGTGTCAAAAGGCCGTTGTATACTATCTTGAGGCAGTCTGATAGACAACACATTACAGTTGGTGCGTTTCCAGGTTGCTATAACTTGTTTGATCTACGTGAATAACATCCTGCGACCCGTAGCCTTATCATATCTGCATCCCAGACGCAATTTTTCAGCAAGACAATGCACGACCACATGTTTCTGCACGAATACGTGCATTCTTGGCGTCACAGGATGTTACACTGTTGCCATGGCCCGCCATATTACCTGATCTGTTGGCAGTGGAAAGTGTGTGGGATATGTGATACGACGAGTGCTGCATTGTGACCCAATGCCAACCACCACAGATGAACTTTGAAAGCATGTGACTGCAGCATGCTGAAACAAGTAACGTTTAGTACGTGAAATTTGAGTACATAGACGAAAGTGAAAATAGAACATTGCAATAAAAATGCTCCTGTGTCAACTGACACAAAAGCATTCCACACTGAAATAATTTATCATTAATAACTTTCGTTGTTCCCACGCATATCCACGTTGCTCAATAAAGTATTGTCAACAACAAATGAAAATACTTTTAAAGACGGTGTAGACACTCAAAAGTGTGGTTTCATCAACCACAGTAGCGACAGAAGAAGAAATATCTCAAACCACACTAGGTACATAACTGAGCATTTTTTTATGGCGTGTAGTTCAAGGGACTTGCAGGATAGGTCATATGAAGCTTCACTCTTGGGGCAGCTAAGAGACATCAGTCGGTATTTTGTTTGAGTATAGACAGACTGAGATCAAACTTCTTGGACGAAGTGCTTGTCGTTTTACCACTTCGATTTGTGGATTTAAATACGAAACACACACTTTAGGCATATTTCATCAGCAAAAATTGTATAGGCAATACACACTAAATACAATATAAACTAAATACAACACTCGATGCTCAACAACATACGATAGACATACTCTTCTCAAGTGCACTTGGGGGACTGATGACCGTTGCAGTTTGGTCCCCCTTAAACATCCAACCAACCAACCAACTCAAGTGAACTGACTACCAAAAATATGGCGGCCGAGTTTACAGAAGTTGCCGCAAAGAGCGCTGTAACTCGTGTGTTAGCCACTCTGTGTAATTTCAGTTCGTTGGTCAGACGGGCATGTGAGTGGTCGCGAGTCCATGATCAACTAGCTGTGAATACCCGAGCGGTTACAGACTGAATGGCGGAAAGCGGGAGACCGCCCGTTTGGCCTTGGTGAAATATGAAAAAAAACTACTTAAAATTAATAACTATTGATCCATATATGGTACAAAACGACGAGTAGGCTCATTTTAAAGATAAAGACTGGACGGTTGCGCTGATATAAGCGCGCCTGCTGTCACTTTAATAGTTTTTGAGTTACAGGAAATTAAAAATCATTATAAAATAACAATTTCGTAAACGATATATCTTGAAAACGGCTTAACCGAATATTACGTACAAGGTGTCAAATGATAGATCTAAGTGAATACTATTATGATGTATATTTAGTTTTTTGCGCAAATTCAGTAAATTTGAATTGGAGGCCAGTAACATGGTTTCCAGGTATAAAAGTTGAATTTTTTATAAATAAACAATAATAACTGTAGTATTAGCGGCAGTCCGGTAAACTAGACATAAGTAGATAAGTTAATGAACCCACAGGATCAATAGTACAGTGAAGAATCTATCATTATATACTTAAAAAGCAAATGTAGAGAAGTTTTATTTATTGATAATGTAAAAACTACGGTATGTACTTTGATGCCATATTCTGTTTCAGCGGAAAATTTCCGTCAAATACTACTATCACATGTATTTATTTCATTTGTATTTTATGTAAAAGATTTTGTGAAAATAAGATACTGATTTGAATTCAGAGTAAGCCAGCGAGAGTACTTAAGGCTTGTTAGGGGCAGTCTGTTAGTGTCGGTTTGACAGACAAGACGTGTCGTTACGATGGGCGATTGTGGAGTCCCTTGAGGACTTGTAAAATTTCAGCGAAGTGTTCTAGTGTGGAACTTAGAAATATTTTTTCTGTGGTGCATTCGAGAACTTTGATTTTATTCTGCGTCTGTGTACTGTAACTATATTCTGTGACAGTGGAATTTAGAGTTTCTCAGGTTTATTACTAGAGTAATTTTCATTTGGCGACGGTGCGACTTCGAAACTATTCAGTCAAGTTTCCATTTTTTGGTGTGGTAGCCTTAAGGAATTCGGCATTGCTCTGAGGTCAGGTCTAACAAACATTCACTGATCGATATCAGGCGGAATAAACATCAATTTAGTTAGAAATGATTATGTCGTTAAGCATTTTGGTTCCTGCCTGCATTTATTTAAAGCGAAACATTTTGGGGACATTGCAGCAGGTGTGGCTGGCCCCTAGACAAGACACAGCCAGTTTGTATAGCAAATAGGGTCTACAGCCTCACTTCACGGAGCACCAAACAAACACAGGCTGTGAATGAGTGATTTATTTATTTATTTTGTGCTGTAGTACTGGGGGCTCGAACCAACTGAAGGAAATAACTAAGTAAATTGTGTATAATTTTAGCACCCTGCACAGAATAGTGTGTTTTTTGCTAGTTTGTTTTTGGAAATTTCGTGTGTAAGCTCGCAGTATGCACTTCTGTCTTAAATTTTTAACTTTCCTGTAAAGTATCATTTGTAATTTTTAAATTTCCTGCAGCGCACACTTGCATTTTTAAATTTAGCGCTGCTGCTCTCTTCATAATATTATGCGTTCAAAGTAATTAGTGACATAATTGAAGTACAAACTGGCGTTGGTAACTGTACTACATACAATGTAATAAACTAATAAAAAGCAAATGTTCGCAGCTGACAGGGATGTATGAACGAAGGTGACGTACAAACTTTTCATGAAACGCAAAAAGTTTTGCAGATGATCAGTTCCTCGTGCAAATAATGGCATCTGAAATGAAACGGAACGAAATGTAACACGCTATTTGTAAACAGACAGACGAATATCGTTTGACTGAGTGATCAGTCAGTAGAATCGGTCACGACGTTCAAATACTTAGAACCTAAGATAATGTGATCACATATTCTGACGTTTGGAAGAAAGATATACGAGTCATATTTATTCTAAGATTCCTAAAGAAGTACAATTCAAACTCGGAAGAGGACGCTTAAGATCATCGTTAGACGAATTCTTGAGTAATATTCGTATCTCTTTAATTCTTACCATGTTGGATTAACGTCAATTATAGAAAAGATAGAAGGAAGAGCCCTTTGATTTTCACGGTTTATTTAGAATGAGGATAATAAATGTTTAATATGTGGGAGAGACTGCAAGAAATATAATGCATATCGTGCAGAGCCTTAACCATAAAATTTCATTCCAAAATGAATCAAGAAATATGCTGCTTCCTCCAACATACCTCTCGCATAATGACCAGAACGCTAAAGTAAGAGAAATACGGGCCATTTCAGCAGGGTGCCGGCATTCTTTCTTCCTGCATATCATTAACAAATGTGAGAGGTAGGGGCTAAATGGAGACTAATAGACTGTGTACCCTACGACACACTGCTAGACTTGTGGACTAAAGATGTAGCGCAGATATAAATGCTGAATATCGTTTCTGGCCATACATATGACCGAATAGCATAGTCTCACTTTTTACACCTTCCTTCACATTGACAAGCACATATTTCGTAATTTTTGCGATGCACTGTGATGTACAGTGCGCGAAGTTTATAAACAGATAGATGAGATAGACTCGTATGAGATCCGCGTGGCGTATTAACGACCGTTATTGATGTAATTTTTAGGTGGTTCCTCACACTCTTTTAGACGAATACTAGGTTTCTCTCCAACTTCCGCCGGAAAAATCGAGACACATAAACAATTAATAAAACGCGGTAGCAAATGTTCAAATGTTTGTAAATCTATCGGACCAAACTGCGTGGTCATCAGTCCGTAGCTTACAAACTACTTAAACCTAGGTGAACTAACCTAAGGACAACACACACACCCATGCCCCAGGGAGGACTCGAACCTCCACGGCGAGCAACCGCGCGCTCCGCAGCGAGACGCTTTAGACCGCTCGGCTACTCCACCGCGGCAGCAAAAAAGAACATTAATATATAGTTTTGTACATTCAGTTTTGTACATTGCAATAAGAAAGTTGTTCGTTCCGTAGCTTCTAAAATATTCAAATGTTTGTAAATCTATCGGACCAAACTGCGTGGTCATCAGTCCGTAGCTTACAAACTACTTAAACCTAGGTAAACTAACCTAAGGACAAACACACACACACACCCATGCCCCATGGAGGACTCGAACCTCCACGGCGAGCAACCGCGCGCTCCGCAGCGAGACGCTTTATGCGGTAGAAAAAAGAACATTTTAAACGATTATTTATACGAAGGACGCTGCTTTTAAGTAAGTTATTTATTACGACAGCCCTCTTTCGGTGTGATTGCCATGGTCAGGTTAAATGTAAAATACATGGCTAGGTATGCTATTAAATTAAACTGGATAATGTATCTCATAAATACATTCTTCGTGCATACCTCGGTTGGTCTTCTTCTCCTTGTAATATCGACTTCTCATGCTGTATATTCTGTTTAGTTGTTAGATCTACAGATATATAACAACTGTTATTCTTGTGGTTGTTTAGAAAGCTGTTCATTTATCAAATTTATTTCTTATGTGAAAGCTATTTTGACAGATGAGTTATGCAGTTAAGCCTTTGCTATTTTCTAAAGCATATCTTGTCGTCGTTGGGGTGTTAGGAGTATAAATTGTGTTTATGAACTAGTATGCAATTTAATTATCAAATTATTTGTTTATAGAATTAATTCTGTAGTAATTTTGTCGTGTATGAGGTTCGTAACGATTTTATGGCTTTTTAGCATAGTTGTATGCTTGCCGTTGATTGCTTAAAATTTCGTGATAATAAGATCTCTGACGCGTTTGTAGATTTAGTTTTTGTCTTTGGTAGGAAAATACTAAGAATGTTTTCTAAGTAACTTTTATGTTTTAGGTCGATTTGTTAATTTATAATAAGTTGAGGCTAATATTGTCGCGTTGAAATGGAAGCAGGTTTGACTTCGAAGACAGGGTTCTCAACTGAACACAGCACTTATACTGAAATCAGGTTTATTGCGAACTGAACATACACGCAGCTCTGACTGCCTCTCGGGCAGAGTGCTCTGCTATTTATACACAGACAGAATGTACCAGAAATTGGAAGACTAGTTAACATAAGAAACATGTAGAAATTACAAGTGAACATAAGAAACATGTATAATATTCTGGAAATGATAATTACAAAGAAATAAATCTTTGCCGGTGGACGGGATTGAAGCGACGATCTTCAGCACCGCAATCGGCGATGCTATCCATTGCGCCACGGCGGCAGTTGGTTAGTTTGTGGTTCGCGGTAATATTTGTGTATGAATAAATGTAGACCTCCTCAGATCATCAAATAATGAATAAATTTCCAGAGACATATTTCGTTTAGATATATCAAAGATACTGAATACAAGGAGAGCCACTGAATTAAAATTTGTGCCACGGCTGTAATTCGAACCCAGGACATTTGTTTACTAGGCAGACGCCATAACTACTTTTTCTGATAGATGGTCTGTTGGGGACGAATTTTCAGTTTTGTTCTGTGTTGGTCCTTCAGTCTTGTCCCAGTTCAGCCACGGCGACCTTACGGATACAGCGACTACACGGACGTCTCCCTCCACAACACTGACTTCAGTTCTGCCCCATATCCCTATACGTAAAACGTATCAATACTGCCGAGACTCTCCAATAGAGGGCGAACACCTCAAGCTATGAACGGAACCAATACTGCCTTCTACCTCAGGGAAAATATTACGTTGATTTCTGGGCGCCGGCCGCGGTGGCCGAGGGGACTGAGGCGCTCCAGTCACGGTCTGCACGACCACTACGGTCGGGGCTTCGAATCCCCCATCGGGCATGGATATTTGTGCCGTTCTTAGTATTAGTTAGTTCATAAGTAGTTTATAAGTTTAGGGACTGATGACCCCGTAGTTAAGTCCCTTAAGCTATACAAACATTTGAAACATTTTTGATTTATGGGCTACTATTCCACTAGCTATCCTTAAGGCCGCTGTGGGTGAGTGCTTAAAGTGTTTGCCTATTAACTAGGTTGGAACTGTCTTTTGCCCGCCGAATAAAGTTCGTGCACTGGTGCGGAGCGCCAAAGATGATCTCGGTTTGAGGAAGGCCGGCGTGTACCAGATTCCGTGTCAGTGTGGCAAGTCATATATTGGACAGACGATGCGTACCGTCGAGGATCGATGCGTTGAACACCAGAGGCACACACGATTGATGTATCCGAGCAAGTCAGCGCTCGCTGAACATTGTCTGTCGGAGAATCACGGAGTATGAACGCACTAGGAGTCTGGTACAGACGTCCAGATACTGGGACTGCGTCGTTAGAGAGGCCATTGAAATTCGCACAAGTGACGACCTCATAAACCGTGACTGTGGCTATAATCTTCCAAAGTTTGGGAATCAGTGATTGGGTTAATTAAGAGTAAATCTAGCAAACGTAACGTAGTGACGACCACGGCGGACAGAGCCCTCACGTCGACGTCATCTCAGACGCCGTCGCAATCGGTTCCACTGCGCGACCGCGGCGCGGCGCGGCGCGGGGCGCGGACCACGGAGGGGCGCTCCGCGGGCGAAGGGTATTTAAATCGCCCGCCACTGGGCTAGAACCCAATTCCCTTCGAGCAGCCGTAGCGTACGGATCTCCGTGCCGGCACGTTTCCAGGAGCTCAGTCCGTCAGTTCACTTGATGATGGCGACATGTATGATCGCCAAAATATTGTGCCTGTTGGACACTGTAGACCGGCAGTACACCCGTGGATATTTTGATTATCAAATACGCCGGGAGAAACTCAAGAATCCGGAGATACCGTGTTCGAATGCCAGCTGCCGAACGAATTTTCATTCATTGCAACTACTGCTCATCAATATCATAAAACTGAAAGTATATATTTATATAAGTAGTAAATTGTAGTCTATTATAGCAATTGTTTCCTCGATTTGAAATGTCCGTGTAGAGATTTCTGATGTCATAGGAGACAAATTTGCCATTGTTTGGAATTTTGATGTCTTATTTATTGTGACACGGATATGAAATTTTTGATAGTGCATTTCTGTTGAAAGTGGATAGTTTCTTTAGAATTTTATGTATTTTTTGTTGAGTAAATATGAGGACTATTTATACTATCAACTACAGGTCGGTAAGGAGCTAATATTTTATGTATCTTAGCCGATCCTCGTAATTTTTCGTAGTCAGTTAGGATAGTGTTACATTTTTTAAGGTTTTTTTTTCTTTGTTGTACGTCCTGGGTATTTGTTTCTGGGTTCTCTAGTGATTTGTGTGTTGCTACTTGCTGTTAAAAAGGCATTTTTGTATGGTCATTTCGTATTAGCATGACTAGACAGTAACATTTAACTGCCTTTATTGTCATTGCATTGTTTTTTGGTAGTTTATCCTTAATTTCAGGTAATGTCATACAGTTTTTGTGTTGCTTTCTGTGATAATTAAGTTAGTTAGTTCTTTCTCTTTCTATTGAATTAGATGTTTTAATGACGATTTCATTTTGTTGTTTTATTGGTAATTTAGCTACATCAATCGCTACTTTAATTGTTGATTTATGTTGCTTATTGGATATATTATGGAATTTGAGTCCAAATTATACTAATTACACAGAGGGAACAAAAGATCTAATAATACTAAATCCTAAAGCACGTTGCACGAAAATAAGTCACACCGACCCAAATAATTCTTAAGCTTAAATATCAATTCTTAAAGACGTCTCATAAAAAGAAAAACATCATCGCGCCAAAAGACGTAGTACTTCATCTTTGCCGGCCGCGGTGGCCGAGGGAACTGAGGCGCTTCAGTCACGGTCTGCACGGCCACTACGGTCGGGGGTTCGAATCCCCCCTCGGGCATGGATATTTGTGCCGTCCTAGTTCGTAAGTAGTTCATAAGTAGTTTGTAAGTTTAGGGACTGATGATCCCGTAGTTAAGTCCCATAAGCTTAACAAACATTTGAACATTTGAACTTCATCTTTACTTTCTAATTATTCATTCCGGTAAGAGAGGTATATTTAACTTGTATTAGAATGGGTCCACAGACGTGCTTTGTAAGTGAAATTACATGCTCTGGTTGCTATCTGGATAGAATACGTAACAATTACAAGGCGAACTCTGTAGAAAAAGGTTCGCATTAGTCTCTAGCAAGTTCTGTTTGTTTTTTAGGAAACGTTTGTATACCTGCAGCGCCTGCAAATGCTTGAGGATATTATACTGCGCACAGGGGTGTGATGTGTGTAGTCTGCCATGCAGGGGCTTTTTGTGGTCAGACGTAACACACCTCCCTTCCGGGAGATCTGCGCGAAAGATTGCTAGCTGCGATATCTTGGAGGTGAGCGGCTGCCGCTCCATGGAGGAGGCTGTGTAGGCTGCCCCTTGGAGAATATGGTGCTGCACGTCCTTCGATGCAGGCTGAGCCACGTACTGACTGTCATGGCGGCAGGGTGGCACCAGTGGCATCGGTTCGTCTTCCTCTGTGGCCGCCGGCTGTTGGGGAGGTGCTGAAGAGGGGTCGGGCAGCTGGTCCGTCGGCTGCGGCTGCGGTGTCGGCGGCGACGGCGGTGGCAGCTCCGCTGTGACGTCACCTATGCAACAAATAGATGACATTAGTGAGGAGATCTGAGGAGGAGATATGTTATGGGATGAAGAGGCGGTGGTGGTCCATGCCATAGGGAGAGGTGTAGGGTTGGCAGGGTAGCGAGGACGCAATTGATTGCAATGGCGCCAGACTACGTGCTCGACCAAGATGACATCAAAAAGTTGACGGTCCCGGAAACAATGGATGACTGCAGGCAGCCAACCTGCTTTACTGCCGAAACCTCGGGTCCAGACTAGTCTGAATTTTGGGGGAGAGAAGATGAAGGAGGGCCCTGTGTTGGCGGCCGTGGAGTACTTTCGCCGGGCTTTTGTCCCCTATCTGAGTGGCTCTATAGGAACAGAGGAATAGTGTCAGGGCATCTCCAAGGGAGTGGTCTTTGATATATTTGATAATCTGAGTTTTGGAAGTTCGGACCAGCCGTTCCTCTTCCCCAGTGGACTGAGGATGGAAGGGCGGGGTGAGAAAATGTTGGATGCTTTTTTCAGTGCAAAAGAAGAGAAATTCTTGGCTTCTAAATTGCGAACCATTGATCGTGACTATGGCTTTCGGTAATCCCTCCATGCAAAATATTTTTGTAAGAGCTGACAGAGTAATTTTCGTGGTGATTGGTGAACACCAAACGACATATGAAAAAATGGGAAAATGCATTCGTGACTATGAGCCACTCATGACGCAGGAATGGTCCAGCGAAGCCAAGGTGGATACGGTCCCGGGGACTGTCCAGCGCAGGCCAGGGAAGGAATGTTTGGGGGGGCCGGGGCAATTGTCGAACACAGATGGTACAGCATTCCATCATCTCCGTGATGTCAGACGTGAGGCAGATCCAAAAGACATGTCTTCTTGCGAGAGATTTGGTGCGAACACACAAGTAGAATAATAGCTTGGAGAAACCATACAGGGTGTACGGCGGTGTCCATTGTGAGCTGGTCCTTAGCTGAGCGAGGACTGGCTGTACCCGTTTTTTTTCTTTGTTGTTTTTTAAAACCCCTAGAAGGGGCAGGCTGGCAGTAGCTAACATGCTGCTCTTCAGCCGAGAGCAAAAAATATGGAAACAGAAGAATTAAAATAATAAAAGAAGAATAATATGAAGAATTTAAAAAATAGACACGGTGAGAGTAAATGGGTTGAATGCCAATGACTGTGAAAAGGATGACAAATGTACATATTCAGAACGTAAAACACCACGGTGGATAAAACTTTCACGTTGAAGAAACGGAGCGATGACGACGAGACGAAGAGACTCATTTAAAAAACATGGCAACACTATGCTCTGCCTGTGCAGCGGTTGCTGACGTTTTAAAAACACACGTACACTCGAAGCACTAAAACACTGCACACTTAAAACCACTGACACACAATTAAAATCTCTGAGCAGGCCCCGCAGTGGAGAGGGAGGGGGAAGGAAAGCGCGGTGGTTAGAAAGGGAGGGGAGGGGGACGGAGTGTGGATGGGATGTGATGGGATGTAAGGACTCCAAGGAGAGGGATCCAAGCGGAGGAAGGGGAAATGATGGGTGGAGGGGGACGTGCCACTAATCTACAAGGAAAACTAAGGTTAATAAGAGGGGTATATATTAAGACGGAGGGCGTCATCCGGGAGAAGAAGCTGATGAAAGTTGCCCTCGGATAGGATGTGGAGAGAGGGAGGAACATGTTGGTAAAGGCGTGGCAGAGGCCCGGGATTCATGAGGATAGGAGAGACCAGTGGGTGACGAGAGTCAATTTTTCGGGAGGTGTGTAGGATGTGGAGATGTTCAAGGAATTTTAGAAGGTGGGGAAAAGGGATAAGATCATATAGGATCCTCGTGGGGGAAGTGAGGCGGATACGGTAAGCGAGGCGGAGGGCTTGGCGTTCTAGGATCTGGAGGGATTTATAGTAGGAGGGCGGGGTGGATATCCAGACGGGATGAAAGCTACACAAGACGGTAGGTGTAGAGGATGGTGGAGGGGCTCAATCCCCATGTCCGGCCAGAAAGGAGCTTGATAAGGTTAGGGCGGGAGAGGGCCTTTTGTCGGACAGTTTTAAGGTGAGGATTTCAGGAAAGGGAACGATCGAGGCCTAGGTATCTAAGGGTGGGAGTTTGCGGGATGGGACGGTCATGGAAAGTAAGGTAGAGGGTCGTGGTGGCGGAAGGAGCTGGTGGTACGATCTATAATGATTGCACTGTAACCTCTGCAGAAAAAGGTTCGCATTAGTCTCTAGCAAGTTCTGTTTGTTTTTTAGGAAATATTTGTTTAACAGCTGCGCCTTCAAGTGCTTGAGTGTGTTATACGGCGCACAAGGGTGTGATGTGTATAGTCTGCCTTGTACGGGCTTTCTGTGGTCAGACGCAACACCAAGTATTAAAGGAAAAGGTAATTGTTGGATAAATTATACGTAATTATCTGATATAAATAACATTAAAAATAACACACCCAACTTGCAGCATAATTTGGTAATTATGCACGCAGGAAATCGATCAAAGGATCTGAGGTTCCAGGGTACTGAGAGTAAGGATCCATAAACACCGTAAATGGAGTATCCTTTTGCATCACATTGGGGGATGCGGAAAGGAGTGCATCAGGCCATTTTGCGTCATGTGACTTTATTGTTGTTGTGACACAAGGGGGACAGACAGTGAGCTTGAATTTCACCAGTGAGATTCCAAACTCAATACCTATAATTCGTTGCGAGTTCCCTGTAAAATGTTCAAATGTTTGTTAAGCTAATGGGACTTAACTACGGGGTCATCAGTCCCTAAACTTCAAACTACTTACGAACTAGCTAATCCTAAGTACGGCATAAATATCCATGCCCGAGGGGAGATTCGAACCCCCGACCGTAGTGGCCGTGCAGACCGTGACTGGAGCGCCCCAGTCCTCTCGGCCACGCGGCCGGCAGTTCCCTGTCAGATAACCTGTACAAAAACGTTAGTATTTCTGACTTTTTGAACTAAAAAAAGCTAACTTATAACACTTGTATCCTTTGGCAACAACTGACAAATTGTCGAAGCAAAGATATTACGCGGAATATCTGTGAGCCTTGGAAGTAAGAGAGAATGTTGGACTTTGCAACACTGCGTTTTTCGTCTTTTTATATTCAATAAAATTATTTATGGCGCTTTCAATAATATGTTTCAGAACTGAAATATGGCGAAACAAAACGTTAAGAAAAATTCTGCGATGCCTGCCCTACCCTTCACCGACCCTCATAGTTGCCGTGACGGTAAACCTTAGTCTTTCCATCATCGAATTACTTTTGTGGAAGTTTTTCACCTCATGGTCAACGCAAATGTCGTTTTCTAATATCTGTGAATTTTCAAATACTTAAAAACCCCAAAGTCGCCCATAGTACCACTGACAGTGCACAAAGTGTGGGTACGTTTGTATTCCACCATGGGTGTCATTACATCAAGGCAGATGCATGTGCCACCCTTAACGTTAGAGTTTCGCCTTTTCCAGGTACACATCAAGAATCCTTTCACATCCATGTGAGGCAGATAGAAGAAATAATATGCAGTGGATCCTGTGAAGGAAATAACTCAAAAAGCGCCATTTTTCTAGCTTTCACCCCGTTTTGGAAGGACTGTGCCGTAATCCAGTAAGATCAAATTTATTTTCTACATCTACATATATATTCCGCTATCCACGTTAGGCGCGTGGCGCAGGGTACACTGTACCTACCACTACTAGGCATTTCCTTTCCTATTCCACTCCCATACACGAGAGAAAAAAGAACGTTATATGCCTCGGTACGTACCCTAATTTCTCTTATCTTTGTGATCTTTACGCGAAATGTAAGTAGGCAGCAGGAAGATCGTTATAGACTCAGATTCTAATTCCGGCCCTCTAAATTTCCTCAACAGAATTTCTTGAAAAGATCGTCGTCTTTCCTCCAGAGATTCCCATTTGAGTTCCTGGAGCATTTCCGTGACACTCGCTCTTTGGTCGAACCTATCAGTAACGAACCTAGCTGCTCGCCTCTGAACTGCTTCCATGTCTTCCTTTAAATTGATTTTCTAAGGGTGCCAGACACTTGAGCAATACTCAAGACGTGGTCGTGGAAGCGTTTTATACGTTTTTACAGATGAAGTAAATATTCCCAAAATTTTTCCAATAAACCGAAATCGGCAGTCCGTATCACTCACAACTATACTTCCATGTTCGTTCCATTTCATACCGCACTGCAATGTTACGTCTGGATATTTGAACCACGCATCTGCATCAAGAAGCTCACTACTAATGTTGAATTCGAACATTATCGGATTGTTTTTCCTACTCATGTGCATCACCTTACTTTTTTCTATACTTAGAGCTGCCATTCTTTACCCCAACTAGAAATTTTGACTAACTCATCCTGTATGGTTTTACAGTCAATTGAAGACGACACCCTCCCATTTACGACAGAATCAGCAAACAGCCGCAAATTACAAGTTACTCTGTCCATCAGATCATTTATATAGATAGAAAATAATAGCGGTCCTCTCACACTAACCTGAGGCAGGCCTGACGATACACTCGTCTCTGATGAACACTCGCCGTCGAGAACAACGTACTGCGTTCTATTACTTAGGAAGTCTTCCAGCCAGTCACAAATCTGTGATCCTATTCCATAAGCTCGTTTCTTCGTTATCAGTCTGCAGTTGGCAACGTGCAAATGCCTTTTTGAAATCGAGGAAAGTACAATCTGTCTGTTGTCCTTCATCCACGGTTCGCAAGATTTCATGTGAGGAAAGGGCAAACTGAGTTATTTAACTTTGCCACCGGATGCCCTTCATGACACCACAATCGTCAGGTACCTAAAGGAGAGAAGTCGTGTGCGCAGTCTGTGTGGGAATTGTGTAACGTGTGTTCTGCTTCCATTCGTTTGGCACCGCTGCGTCATATATGTCATTTAGAGACATATCTGAACGATTATTTATAGCAAGGATGATGCTTTTAAATAAATGATTTATTCCGACAGGTCTGTTTCGGCGTGATTGCCATCGACAGGTTAACTGTGAAAATACATGGATAGGTATACTGTTAAATTTAACTGAATAATTTTAAGTCATAATCACATTCTCTATTTCTCGCGTTGTTTGTATAGTCTGTTTAGTTGCTGGAGTAACAGATATATACGAACTGTTGTTTTAGAAGTTCTTTATAAAGCTGTTCATTTATCAAGTTTATTTCTTATGTTTACGTTACGTGATAACTCATTTTACAACAATAAAAAAGGTGAAAAATTCTTCGCCGACACTAGAGCGGTTACTGAAGTGGTCGGTACACGTAAAGTTTACAATATGGATCAAAGTGGATTTAATTTAGAAATGACGTCAGGTCGATCTCTTGCAAAAAAGGAGACAAAAGATGTCGCCAGAGTCGTGCAGTCCGTCAGTAATACGACTCATAGCTTCACAATATTGCCAACGATGTCTGCAGACGGGCATTTTTCATTCATCTCTGTTCATTGTTTTAAAAGAGCTCCGGATCGTTTGGGCCACGAGTCAGACAAAATTTGTTTCACGCAGACAATATTGTCGTAGTCACCTTTTCTTCTGGAAAAGTGGAGAAGGAATACTTACAGCGAGCAGAGGTGTTTAATAAAAATCATCCGATATGATAACAGATCAGTTTAAATAGTGTACTCGTTTTCTGGTCATAAAGGTTTGTCATTGGATGAAGGCCACGGAGTTGAAGAAGTGTCAGTATGAACTTCGGTCAGCGTAACACCATTCTGCAAATACAGTCGCTTAGTTACAGGCAGTTACGTGGACCAGTATTTAAGTCGGTGTTCCGGTACGTTTGGTATCGAAGCGGCTACACCAGAACACTGTGAATATCCGGAGACATACTGTTTTGACGCTGGTGGAGTGCTGTGTTCATTATGTCAAAGTGCGCGTTTTCTAACGTGTAGCTGCTGTAGAAGGTCTCTTTGCGTTGTACATTTTTATACCACGCTTCAGAACTGCAGTGGAAACGAATGAGACGGTTTTTCAACAAGCAGTGTAACGTAATTAAATGTTTAATACCTCTTATGCACATCATTTTGGTGTGTAAAGCTGACACTATTGAAGTGGAGTAAAGTTAAAAGAATTACTGTACATAAATTTCATTTTTAGTATTACTTCCTCCTCCACGTCCCTAGCTCTTGAAATTTCACATTTGTCCCTTCATTGTCAGCACTTCGCGTTCGGGCATTGAGCGGCCGTAGAGAAGCGGGCCGAGTGAGGAACAACCCGAGCGCGCGAATGTTTAAAAGCTGTACTTTGAGGAGGCCGTAACTGCGTAGTATCTGAATAATGGCCCAAATTTTCACGTGATATCGATTTCTGGGGTTTGTTATCTAGCTCATGTATATTTTTCTCAAGAAAATTTGAGGTTGAGTTGATGATGTTCCCTTGTAAGTAAGTGTACCATTTGGGGTAAAAAACTGAAATACCGTTAAATACGTGTTACACTAATCAATAACAAATTTGGTTCAAGCTCTGTAATTACTAAAATGATCTCGTTTGCATTTTCAAGTTGTACCAACACTGTCAATAGTTTTAACTATTCACAAGAACGTTTGGATCGTTTTATTATTTATATTGCGTAGAAAAGTTTGTTATATTCACATACAGAAAGTTAATCATACAACTGATAATATCATGCCCATCAGCTAATAATGATTTAATGTCCAGACTTTTAGCTTTCATAGATACATTGACTTTATCATTTTGGTCGCTATATGTATTCGATCGGGTTGTCTCCTCTGATAAAGCCAGAAGGAAAGGAAGCTTAGGGTTTAACGTCCCGTCGACAGCTTGGTCATTAGAGACGGAGCTAACGCTCGGAGTTTTGGGTAAGGATGGGGAAGGAAATCGGCCGTGCCCTTTTGAAAGGAGCCATCCCGACATTTGCCTGGAGTGATTTAAGGAAATCACGGAAAACCTAAATCAGGATGGCCGGAGGTGGATTTGAACCACCATCCTCCCGAATGCGAGTCCAGTGCGTTACCACTGCGCCACCTCGCTCGGTTAAAGCCAGAAGGGATGTTTCGCGTTCAGCAATATAGACATTTGGCTGTGATGGTTTCTTTTTCTGACAGAATCACTGTAGCATAATGAAATTTAATCTTTTTTTTTTTTTTTTTTTTTTTTTCGATGACGCAAAATTTATTCTTTCGATGTTTGTTGGAAAGTTTGTGGTTCAGAAATTTTAGAGAATTTTCTGGTCACTGACAGAAAAATGCAAATAACATGCAGCCGCGGTGGAATGGCCAAGCGTTCTAAGGCGCTTTGCTGCAAACCGCGCGGTTTCTCCCCGTTGGGTGTTCGAGTCCTCCCTCTGGCGCGGGTGTGTGTGTTGTCCTTAGATTAGTTTAAGTTAATTGAAGTAATTTGCAAACTTAGAGACTGATAACAGCATTAGTTCAATACCATAGATTTACAAGTATTAAATAACAGGCTGCTTTCGAAGCACTGATGAAGCGAGAAAGACCCCTCAACTATAATTACATAAAAATGTTTGCATTCATAAAAATTTTTGTGACATCTGTTTAAAAAGATATAGAATGCTCTCGTTGGTCCGCACAAAACTTTCACGCTATCAGTTAGAACGGTGAAAGTGTTTCAGACAAACACTTAATAACAACACCCAAAACTTTTGATTATTTTAACTATATTATTTATGTGAAAGTAAGTGATGAGATATGCCTGCAATTTATTTCAACGCGCAGAAGTGCCCATCTTTCAAGATTACGAATGTCGTTCTCTATGCAGTAATGGTAAATTTGAGATTGATTATGTAAATGTGATTTGTTGAGACAAAGGGTGGAAAAGCAATTCCGATTTGTTACTACAAAATGGAAAAGAAAAATTTTTCTCTTACAGCTTATCTCGGTGCATCCTGGAAATGACGACCGGAAACTCGTTAGCAGCAGTGGGGGGAAGTGCGCTGTGTTCCTCACCCTTAACGGAGAGATTTGGCAAACAGCGCACTTTCCTCCGCTGCAGCTAACAAACTGCAGCCGTCGCTCACCAGATGCGTTGAACCGTTTATGTGCGCGTTACATGAAAACATGCTTTTCTGTTGTAATTTAACAAAAAATATTTCTTTTTCCACAAGTTTTATTAAAAAAATCAAATTTCATAGTCATTCATAAATTAACCACTTATTATCTTCAGACTGCATTGAGTGGGACATTCGCAAACTTCAAGATTGTTTAACTCTGTTCGTTCAAATATAATCTGGATCAATATCTTCCACTAATTTCCTTTCACATAAATGACATAGTTCATGATCATACGTTTTGAGAGTTGCTGTTAAGTGTGTGTTTGCAACACCTTCGTTGTTCGAACTGAAATCGTGTAAGTTTTGTGTATTCCAACGAGAAGTTCTTGCGTGTTTTTCAACACTTGGTATAATTAAAAAGTTTTTGAGATGAAACAATTTTATGGAATTATAGTTTATGCTTCTTTCTTATTCCATCAGTGCTACGATAGCAACATTTTATTTACATATTTTTATCTCTGACCAGCAAATTCTGTAAAATTTATGGAAACACTAACTTCATAATGAACATCAACAGAAATAATAGTAGGTTCTCCGCTGAGGAAGGTCGCTAATTAATACTGTTCACGTCAGACAATGAAAACTTCTAATCTTCGTGTGCCTAGTACTGAACTAAAAATGTTTCAAATGTTTGTATAGTCTATGGGACTTAACTACGGGGTCATCAGTCCCTAAACTTATGAACTAACTAAGACTAAGGACGGCACAAATATCCATGCCCGAGGGGGGATTCGAACCCCCGACCGTAGTGGCCGTGCAGACCGTGACTGAAGCGTCTCAGTCCCCTCGGCCACCGCGGCCGGTGGTAATGAACGCAAAACATCTCCCCCAGTTTATCAGAGAAGACAGTCCGGGATTAATACTTACAGGGACGAAGATGATAAAGTCAATGTATTTCTTAAAACTAAATACATCGTTATCAAACTATTAGTAGCTGACGGACCTGACAGCAGCAGTTCTATTTTCGACATTTTGCGTATGAAAATGGATAATCTTTCTACACAGAATGAATAGTACAAGCTAGTATCTTATAAGGCTATTGACGGTGTCTCAAGACGTTGACAATGGAGACGAGATATTTCATTAACTGGAGAGATTCAGCAGTAATAATAATGATAACAATAATAATATGGTTTTCTGTTCCGCAGGACCCAATGATCATGAAACAAGTCAATACATGAAGTTTAAGACAAGAATGGTAATAAAATTTTTTTATATAGTCCTATACACACGACAATCTTAAGACAAAGTGAAAAGAATCAATAAAGAAAAAATGAATTAGCTTAATTGTTTAACTTTACTAGGAGTTCCTCGACAGAATAAAAGGAGTGAGCCATGGGGTAACTCTTCAATTTAGATTTGAAAGCTTGTGGGTTGGTGCTAAGATTATTTAGTTCTTGAGGCAGCTTATTGAAAATGTATGCTGCAAAATACTGCACATCTTTCTGCACTATTGTCAAGGTGATGTGATGCAAATGTAGATTCGACTTCTGTCTAGTATTCACTGAGTGAAAGCTACTAACTCATGGGGATAAGCAGATATTATTAACAACAAACGACATTAAAGTCGTTGCTGTTTATAGGGGACTAAACAGCTCATCGGTCCCGCTTCAGCAGTTCATTAATATAAGACACTTGGCTGCGTTCTGATACGTGGTACGAATATACGATTAAGATCGTCCCCACATCACATCACAGGTGTGAGCAGACTAAGTCCGGCCATGCCAATGTATCTATATGGACGAGAGAGCATTTTTAGATCACTTCAGATGATGATCCGATTCAAATGTTTGAAATGTGCTGATTCTGCTTCTAAAATCTGTCAGTTTCTTGAATTTTTTGTAAGAAAATCTGTATTTCTGTGTTTATAGGGAATGAAAAACATGGCATATGACATAATTTCCTAATATCGTTTGGATTATTCTCAAAATCACGTACTTAAGAACGTTTGTAATTCAATAATTTAATTAAAGCATTTTTCCAGAAGTCTTGTCTTACAATTCCGTTAATCTGTTTTGTTAATGCTTATGGACATAATTGTCATACCATTCTGTCTGGTTGCTTCGAGCAGTGTAGGAATTAGAGTGCTGCAGCGCGCTATGTTTGTCCATTTACAGCTCGCCTAGTGAAGAGGGGGGGGGGGGGGACCGAGGCAAACCTTGTCCGGGCTCACATGAGTCGGCTTGGTTTCGTACTCGCCGCATGTCTGCTGTCCGGATTCCGGGCATGCCAGTATCAACCATGACCGGTCACTGCGAGTCTCCACTCGGTTCGCTGCACAGCGGAAATCTGACATCTCTCTCTCTCTCTCTCTCTCTCTCTCTCTATGTCGTTTTTGCTGTGTTTCCTACTCTTCCTTTCTTTTAACACAAAATTAATATTATTGAATCCATTTTCGTGAAGCCATTAGTGTCATACAGCACGCGAAAAAATTTTTTTTATGTACAATCACAGAAGGTACATAAGACTTGTTTCCAAACAGAGGATTCATTCTGCCATGACGCACACAAGTTATGAGTATTATACCTTTCACCTAGAAAAAGACCTATTTATGAAGAAAATATACAAATATTATATATTTACAGGAATAGTGTTATACACTTTCCTCTTGTTTGCAAAATTAGAACATTAATGTTATTATGAATCATCAGCAGATCACTGTTGCGCTAGGTATTTGTCAATAGTATGCCTGCGTTACTGAAACACTGCTCACTAGGCGCGCTTGTTGCCAGAGTACATAAAATACGTCTTGCAACTGCAGCCAGTTCTGGAAGATCTTTCTCGTGATTTCCGCATCACTGCAAGATATCATAAGAGTACATTAAAACATACAGATTTGTTCCATCTGCTGTGAAGGTTTCGTTATTCTTTTATTCCTCGAAACGCTATCGTTTTCTAGGTGGCGATGACACTGCTCTGGGAGATTTTGTGATAAAAAACAAAAGAGAGAGAGATGGAAAATGAATCCTCACCCAGTCAGTTGCAACAATAGTGGTTTAATAAACTTTCGACCGAGGTTTCAACGGATATAAACCCGTCTTCTTCAGAAATCCATCTGATACCTAAAGGCAATGTGACAGCATAAATTACAAATTCTTTATCATTATGTGTGATACGCGTCATATTGGGACTACTGTCTAAAACATCGTGAAATACAGTTATCGGAATAAAACAGGTAATTATATAGTTACATATCGCAGTAGCTGAAACATTCCGACAATCAATGAAATGTGTGTTAAATGATTGCAAGAAAAGTCAGCTCATGTGGAGGCATTCACGCCTAGTGGGTCATACATACTGGAACATATACGTTTAGTGGCTTAAGTGTCTATGGGAGAACTTACATTCAACTGACACCGATGTTGAATGAATGGAATATTTGAATAAAAGGAGGGGAGAGAGAGTTGAGGGAAGCTATAGTAACAAATATTACATTGGACTGTTGTAAAGATATGTTAACTAAAAAGACAAAGAGAGAGAGAGAGAAGTAAAAGAAATGTAATGTGGACATCATGAAGTCGTAACCGAATAGAGTGTGTTTCAGGTCGACGAAGTATTATAGGAATTACAATATTTACCCAAAGTTTTGTATACTGCATAAGTCTTAATCATTTGTGAAACACTAGTAAGAATTTTTTAATGTTTAATTATGTCAGGCCTACTGATATAACGGAATTTCGGCCAGAACATGTAATTATAATTTTCTCTCGTAGGAAAATCCGGGCTCAGATTTAATCCCATTTATCTCCTATAAAATAGATAAGCTGTCATAAACCAATCACACAAGTTAATTATAAATGCTGAAAATACTGCCATACTATTTTTATTACTACCGGTATGCCTGAGCACGGTGTGTGTGAGATTTCTGACAAATTTTGCTTTTTTTTTTTTTTTTTTTTTTTTTTTTTTTTTTTTTTTTTTTTTTTTGCAACTGCAAAAGAGTTTAGAGCTGTTGATGCATGATGAGTCTCCAACACATGCAGAAAAGTCAATAGAAATATATTGTAGATGTCGATTTTACGTATTTTAATATGTAGGCTATACATTTGTTTCAGTCTTACTGTTGTTGCATCATTTGAAAGAGTCACGTTACGAATGAGAATGCTATGCTGGTTGTAGTCATTCACGGAAAAGATGCGCTTGACGCGTGTCACACACTGGCCTAGTAGTCCAGTCAAATGGCAGTTTGAAGTCGAAAAATTTGGTGTAATTGTTTTAGTGGTTTATTTTATGTTTTTTGGGGTGCTGAACACGAATCTGAAGTTTTCCAACAAAAATTCCTTCGGCAAATATGAGAAATCACCAAAAAATCACTAAAAATCACTTTTTTGCGGTTATCAAGTTATAACTCATAAAGCAAGCTATTTACACGAAAAGTGGCCGAGTAGTAAAATAAATTACCTACAATTTATGTTTGTAATATTTTTCTGTAAGTCGTATGATTTCCACAAAAAACAGTGGTAAAATATCAGGAAAATCAGTCTTTTTTTGTAAACAGCAAAAAAGATCAAAATGTTCAAATGTTTGTAAATCTATCGGACCAAACTGCGTGGTCATCAGTCCGTAGCTTACAAACTACTTAAACCTAGGTAAACTAATCTAAGGACAAACACACACACCCATGCCCCAGGGAGGACTCGAACCTCCACGGCGAGCAACCGCGCGCTCCGCAGCGAGACGCTTTAGACCGCTCGGCTACTCCACCGCGGCAGCAAAAAAGAACATTAATATATAGTTTTTATTTCTTGAAATTAAAGATTATTGTAAATCCTTATAAAAGATACCACCTATTCTGATGATGACATTATCAAATTCGGGATCTCCTTTTTGACAAGCTACAGTAAATCTTGCCTTTAGGTATAGAGGCTGGTCGAAGGTGTTCACATCTGCTTGTTGATTAATTGATTTGCTCTGTTCTATGGATGCGACTAAAGTTATATATATATATATTGTATTGTGATCAGATGGTGGAGCGTTTATAAATGGTAGACAAGCAACATAGGTTGTATGAAAGGGAAGACTACTTGTGATTTGCTCGATGAATCCACTCCATCCTGGAATTCCAGGCACATCTTTTCACTTGCCATAAAGCCAAAGTAGATCTGATAAATTGGAGCTGGTATTTTTACTTGGACAATTCTTTGATCCAGAGCAATGGCATTTCTAGGAGTAATCAGATGTATTTCTCCTATTGCATGGAAGGTATTGTATCCATCCAATGTACGTGTTTTAAAATCAGAGTTGTCATGAACAAATTGATGGAAAGCTGTCGCATCTATTTGTAGTGCTGGCCTCATGATTGCTGACACTTCAAGATGAACTGCTTCGGAATAAGAGGCGCAAAATCCCCAGGATGAACAACATCAATCAGTTTTCGTGATCCATACTTCTTATAAAAGAAAGCTGATAGCCCAATTTGTAACGTGGAAAGGAAAGAAGATGGCCTGACAGCACTAATAATGCTGTGTGAAATGGCTTCTTTTTTGCACTTGTCAGTGCTTGTTCGCTTCTTCTGGAGTATCAGTCTTTCCAAGAAAACTTTGAGAACCTCCGGGACAAGGCTTTCAGTTTCGTCCATGAAAGTGTCTGGAGGAGGATAGTCGTCCATAGCATACGGTATGGATCGTATCTCTTCGAGAATTAAATCAGCTGCTGTCCCAACTAATCGAAGACGTTCTTCCCGCTCTGAAGAACGTCTTTCCATGTACCGCGCTTCAGTCAAAATCTTATGACCTGTATTTTTGATTCATACGACTATATTCTGTTTGATCTTTGATACGATAATATCTTTCCCATATCTATCCAATAAATGTTGTATTACAGTTCTTCTTTCAGGAATTAAGTTGCCCTCTATCTGAGTTATTAGCTGATATAATGAAAGCTGATATTCCTAGTCATTCCTTTCCATAAAATTGAAAATGTAATTCATAGCCCTCTGAATCTCTTCAGCATAAGGGCCAACTGTTTTCTTTTTATCAGTGTTGGCCCTACTAATGTAAAGATTTTTTAAAACATTTATCATGGTACTTAGTCAGCAGCCACCATGTATGTTATGGGCTGCATCCTGTTAATAACTGCTGCACCGAAATAATCTCCACGTAGTTGAGCATGTTTCACAACTGTGTCTTTCATCTCAATTTTCATCACCAGATGCACCAAATTACGTTTATGAGGAGGCAGTTGTTGTTGTGACACATCACGTTAAGTTTCTATTCCTTTTTCTTTGACCACTATCACTGCACCCTCACCTAAACCTTTTCACAAATAAAACACTTATCACTCGACATTGCGCCCGAGTTGTTGCGTTATATTTCAACGAAAACATTCAAACATAGCTTCATGTCTTTGAGAGAAAGGGAAATAACACAATCACTGCATCGAACGTAGACAAACTGGAGAATTGAGGACAGTTCGGTGTTTCGGCAGGAAGAGCCCCCTTCGCCTGTCATAAATTTAAGGGCAGCGGCCGCATAGGTGGGACGGAGGGGCGGGCCGCAGCCACGGACAGCATGGGCGCGCAGCTGAGTGCACGCTCACAAAGGACAAAAGGAAGAGCTGCTTCCATGGTTCGCAAGGTAAACACGTTGAAAGACAAGGAACTGCTGATGAAATAATCCACCCGAAAAAACATGCAGTTTTTTTCTATTTTTCCAAAATTTACTGATTTCACCGCTTTTTCAACGCTGTTTTACGTGGAAACCATACGACATACAAAAAAATGTTACAGATATAAATTGTGGGTAATTTTCCCCTCTTCATTTTATTACTGGGCCACGTTTGGTGTAAATAGCTTGCCTTTCAAGTTACAAGCTGAAAACCACTGACAATTGCGATTTTTAGTTGTTTTTTGTTGATTTCCCATATTCGCCGATGGAATTTTTGTTGGAAAACTTCAGATTCGTATTCAGCAGCCCAGAAAACATAAAATAAGCCACTAAAAACAATTACACCAAATTTTTCGACTTTGAGCCTTTTTTGTGCACGATTTGACTGGACTATAGAGTTGGTGAAAACCTGCCACAATAGTCAGACTCGGTCAAACCGCAGACTCGCTCAAGCCTTGTATGCTCGGCATGAGGGCAGCCTATTTAGTTACGCTGTGCTCCACTCATCACGCTTTTCGTACTCGCGTACCCAGTCATGCAGGACTCTAGTAGTATTTTCGAGTCATGTGTAATATCATTCAAATGTTCAAATGTTTGTATAGTCTATGGGACTTAACTACGGGGTCATCAGTCCCTATCTACAAACTACTTATGAACTACTTACGAACTAGGACGGCACAAATATCCATGCCCGAGGGGGGATTCGAACCCCCGACCGAAGTGTAATATCATGTCAGAGGATGACTCTTTATAAATGTACTATATGTTACATGGTTTCCATTCCACAGACTTTTGAATAGGAGCCAAACGAGTCACTTACAGACTTTTTTAACTTTTTCTCCTGTTTTTAAGTATAGGAATACTAGTAAGATTTCGAATTTTGTTTTGTTCAACATATATTGATCAGTCATGCGAATAGTGTGTAATTCTGTAGATCTGTAGTTTTTGCGAAAGGACGTATGGCAACAGATTTGATTAGTATGTGTTTCGAGCGTTAAACAAGTGATTGGCTTCGCGAGACTTTTCTAAAGGTCAGCACCAGAAAGTTAAGCACTTCTACATCTACATAGATACTCTGCAAATCACATTTAAGTGCCTGGCAGAGGGTTCATTAACCACTGTCATAACTTTTCTCTACCGTTCCATTCTCTAATAGCGCGCGGGAAGAAAGAACACCAAAATCGTTCCGTTTTCGATCTTATTTCTCTTATTTTATTGGGATGGTCATGTCTCCCTAAGTAGGTGGGTGCTAGCAAAATATTTTCATATTCAGAACTAAAAGTCGGTGATTGAAACTTCGCAAACAGATCACGCCGCAATAAATAACGTCTTTCTTTTAATGATTTCCACCCCAATTCGTGCAACATTTCCGTGACGCTTTCCCCCCGTGACGTGATAAAACAAAACGAGCTGCCCTTCTCTGAACCTTCTCAATATCTTCCGCCAGTACCACCTGGTGGGGGTCCCACAAGGGGCAACAGTACTCCAGGAGAGGACGCACAAGTGTGATGTAGGCAGTCTCTTTGGTGGAGCTGGTGCATCTTCTAAGCGTTCTGCCAATGAAACGTAACCTTTGGTTCGCCTTCCCCACAATATTTTCTATGTGTTCTCTCCAGTCAAAGTTGTTCGTAATTGTAACTCCTAGGTATTTGGTAGAATTTACGACCTTAAGGTTTGACTGATTTATCGCGTAATTGAAGTTCAGCGGATTTCTTTTAGTGGTCATGTGTATTACTTCACACTTTTCTTTATTTAGTGTCAATTGCCAATTTTCGCACCAAGTAGAAATTTTGACTAAATCGCTTTGCAGTTGCTTTTGATCATCTGTTGAGTTCACTAACCGATAAACGACAGCATCATCCGCGAACAGTCTAAGGGAGCTATTCAGATTATCTCCTAAATCGTTTATAAACACGAGGAAGAGTAGGGGACCTATAACGCTTCCCTGTGGAACGCCAGATATCACTTCTGTTTTACTCGATGACTTACCGTCAATTACAACGAACTGTGTCCTTTCTGATAGGAAATCGTGAATCCAATCGCATAATTGGGGAGATATCCCATAAGCACGTAATTTCATTAGAAGCCGCTTGTGAGGTACAGTCTCAAAAGCCTTCCGGAAATCCAGAAATATGGAATCGATTTGAGATCCCTTGTCGATGGCACTTAACACTTCAAATGAATAAAGGGCAAGCTGTGTTTCGCAAGAATGATACTTTCTGAATCCGTGCTGACTATTGGTTAATAGGTCGTTCTCTTCGAGGTAGTTCATAATATTCGAACAAAGTATATGTTCCAAAATCCTACTGCAAATCGACGTCAATGAGATAGGCCTGTAATTTTGGGGATCACTCCTATTGCCTTTCTTGAATATTCGAGTCACTTGGGCAACTTTCCAGTCTTTGGGTACGGATCTTTCCCTGAGTGATCTGTTGTAAATTATAGCTAAGTACGGAGCTATTGCATCAGCATACTCTGAGAGGAATCTAGTTGGTATACAATCTGGCCCGGAAGATTTATTTTTGTTTAGAGACTTAAGTTGTTTTACTACTCCAGGAACATCTACTTCTAAGTTTCGCATGCTGGCAGCTGTTCTTGGATTGAATACTGGAGTGTTCACTTCGTCTTCTTTGGTGAAAGAATTTCGGAAAGCTGTGTTTAGTAATTCTGCCTTAGCAGTACTGTCGTCGGTAGTATTACCATTGCTATCGCGTAGTGAAGGTATTGTTTGTGTTTTGCCGCTAGTGTACTTCACATATGACCAGAATTTCTTCGGATTTTCTGCAAGATTACGAGACAGGATTTCGTTGTGGAAACTACTATAGGCTTCTCGCATTGAAGTCCGCGCTAGGTTGCGAGTTTCAGTAAATGATTGCCAGTCTTGCGGATTCTGTGTCTTTTTAAATTTTGCATGCGTTTTTCTTTGTTTCTGCAACAGTGATCTGACCTTTTTTGTGTAGCACGGGGGGTCAGCCCCCTCTTTTATTAATTTATTTGGTATAAATCTCTCGATTGCTACTGATATTATGTCTTTGAAAGTAAGCCACAACTGATCTACACTCGCATTTTTAGTTTTGAAGGACTGGAGACTATCACTCAGGAAAGCGTGAAGCGAATTTTTATCTGCTTTATTGAATAGATATATTTTTCGTTTATTTTTGGTGTATTTGGGAATGTCGACTTCAGGCTATTTCTAATGGAGTTTTATTTTTGCATCTTAATATTGTAATAGGTTGCTCGTTACAGACAGAATACTTAGACATTGCTCTCAACTGCATATATGCAATTCTTAATATTTTAAACTGCTTACGAATAGAGGTACTTAAATACTGTTAGTCTATTTATTATGAATGTATGCACATGTTTAAATGAAACTTAAATATTTTTGATCTCTACAAAATCAGTAACAGGGTGAACCTGGGAACTCCTCTCTATGTAATAGAATGGTTCTGACACTTCGTGATAAGGATTCAGTATTGAGTGGTATGATTCATACGTGCGGCGGGTGTGTTACACGTCATTAGCTTCACTAGTATTTTCGAATGCTAAATTCATTACAGTACAGCAAATCAAACATTTCAACTAATTTTGAGTTGATGATTACGACATTGTGGAAGAAACCCCAGTGATAACTCGTTTGTCATGTACGAAATGTTCAAATGTTTGTGAAGCTTAAGGGACTTAACTACGGGGTCATCAGTCCCTAAACTTACAAACCACTTATGAACTACCTACAACTAAGGACGGCACAAATATCCATGCCCGAGGGGGGATTCGAACCCCCGACCGTAGTGGCCGTGCTGACCGTGACTGGAGCGCCTCAGTCACCTCGGCCACCGCGGCCGGCTGTCATGTACGAAAATAGCAGTTGAACTATTTGTACAAGATTACAAAGGTTTAAGAAATGACAGTAAACACGCAATTTAATCTATGAGTACACAGTGAAAACGCCGCGTAAGATGTTCATAATAGTGTTTCCTCTTACTGGCAAAATCTTTGTGGAGTACTTTTGCTTCCAATGATAGCGCGAATACTATGTAAACGATATACTTCAAATCCTTACTACATACATTTCCACCAGGTGTTCTGCTGCACATATCACTTAAGATATGTTACACTTGGAACTATCACGATGTTGTGGAAAGAGACAAAACCTACACCAGCGCTCGGGAATGGCCGTGCGTTCTAAGGCATCTTGTTGTCGGGTGCACGGCTGCTCCTGGTCAGAGGTTCGAGCCCTCCCACGTGCATGTGTGTGTTGTCTTCACGTAAGTTAGTTTAAGCAGTTTGTAAGTGTAGAAGCTGATGACCAATATAGTTTGGTCCCATATATACACTACTGCCCATTAAAATTGCTACACCAAGAAGAAACGCAGATGATAATCGGGTATTCATTGGACAAACATATTATACTAGAACTGACATGTGATTACATTTTCACGCAATTTGGGTGCATAGATCCTGAGAAATCAGTACCCAGAACAACCACCTCTGGCTGTAATAACGGCCTTGATACGCTTGGGCATTGAGACAGAGCATGGATGGCATGTACAGGTACAGATGCCCATGCAGCTTCAACACGATGCCACAGTTCATCAAGAGTAGTGACTGGCGTATTGTGCCGGCCGCGGTGGCCGAGCGTACTGCGGCGCGTCAGTCACAGTCTGCACGGCCACTACGGTCGGGGGTTCGAATCCCCCCTCGGGCATGGATATTTGTGCCGTCCTTAGTAGTAGCTAGTTCGTAAGTAGTTTGTAAGTTTAGGGACTGATAACCCAGTAGTTAAGTCCCATAAGCTATACAAACATTTGAACATTTGAACTGGCGTATTATGACGAGCCACCGTTGACCAGACATTTTCAATTGGCGAAAGATCTGGAGAATGTGCTGGCCAGGGCAGCAGTCGAACATTTTCCGAATCCAGAAAGGCCCATACAGGACCTGCAACATGCGGTCGTGCATTGTCCTGCTGAAATGTAGGATTTCGTAGGGATCGACTGAAGGGTAGAGCCACGGGTCGTAACACATCTGAAATGTAACGGCCACTGTTCAAAGTGCCGTCAAAGCCAACAAGAGGTGACCGAGACATGTAACCAATGGCACCCCGTCCCATCACGCAATGTGATACGCCAGTATGGCGATGACGAATATCCGCTTCCAATGTGCGTTCACCGAGATGTCGCCAAACACGGATGCGACCACCATGATGCTCTAAACAGATCCTGTATTCATCCGAAAAAATGACATTTTGCCATTCGTGCACCCAGGTTCATCGTTGCGTACACCATCGCAGGCGCTCCTGTCTATGATGCAGCGTCAAGGGTAACCGCAGTCATGGTCTCCGAGCTGCTGCTGCTGCTGCAAACGTCGTCGAACTGTTCGTGCAGATGGTTGTTGTCTTGCAAACGTCCCCATCCTTTAACTTAGGGATCGAGCGGTAATGTCGCAATACGATAATCCGCCATCGCGATAGGCTACAATCCAAACTTTATCAAAGTCGAAAACGTGATGGTACGCATTTCTCCTCCTTACACGAGGCATCACAACAATGTTTCACCAGGCAACGCCGGTCAACTTCTGTTTGTGTATGAGAAATCGGTTGGAAACTTTCCTCATATCAGCACGTTGTAGGTGTCTCCACTGGCGTCAGCGTTGTGTGAATGCTCTGAAGAACTAATCATTTGCATATCACAGCATCTTCTGCCTGTCGGTTAAAGTTCGTGTCTCTGGCACGTCATCTTCGTGGTGTAGCAATTTTAATGGCCAGTAGTGTAGAAAGGGGGCTACCTATTGATTTGAAGGTCAAGTGCATAGAATTTCGCCAAAATTAGTATAAAACTGTAGATTTGTGTTATAAAAGATCTTGCAGTCCTTCTTGTGACGATTACATTTTATAATAGGCGAGTAATGACCTGTTGCCCTTCAATGTTAGCGGTTTTACTGGTCCTATTGAAGTGAAAATGTACTGGTGGCATTCAAGGACAGTGGATTGAAAAAATGTGCAGATGCCGCTAATCTCTCCATAAAATAATGCAATCGGGCTAATATGCGGTTAAGGGTACTATTATACAGTAATAAAAGAATGTAAACAAATCAAAATCTACATCATTCTTCTTTGTGTTTTTGGACTCATTTCTCTGCAGTTGCAGTTATACAATTTGTATTGGTTAGTCTAATTTAGACTAATTTATAGTTGCATAAGTCGGTTACCTAACCTATACAAATTGCATAGCTAAATACACATTTTTTTCATTAGAGCCCTGAGCAAATCGACGTCAATACTACCAGACTAGCAGACAAGGCAAAACATTGGCATTTTTTGTTATCTAGTGTACCGCTATTCTCTTTTTATCTCTGCCGTCACTCATTACCATTCAGTCATTGTCTTTTGTAATATTTACTGTAGCCGTATTTTTACACAGAAGGAATATTTTCTCAAGAGTTTTCTTTTATAACACACAGTACAGCTGTTAACAGTTTGCCATGTTTATAATAATAATTGTAATTAAGTCTTTTCATATGAGACATTCCAACGGACGGTTCACCACACTTGGCCGATATCCCTTTCGCTACTAGCCTCTAGCCTGACCGAGTTGCCTCGCTCGCGAGCGCCTGTGCTCAAGCAAAATCACGTAGAAAACTAGGTGGTGTCGTCTCAAGCCACGAGCTGCCCGCTGCGCCACTCCCGAGCAGCGGCCGCACTTAGGAGTGACGAGCGAGTTTCTTGAGCCTGCCGACCGGCTCTGTCCGCCACTGGAGAAAGTGGTTCAGTACGTGCACACGACTGTCAGTGCTGACTAGTGGGAATGAAGCATCTTTTTTTCTATGCCAAGTTAATCAAAATTGCATTTCTTTTACTTGAATACAAAGCAGCGTCTTGAATATTGAAGCACGCCGGAGTGACCGAGCACATTGAGACGCTATGCTCCTATGCGCGAGGCCGTTCCCCGTCGGGGGTTCGAATCCTCCCTCGGGCATGGATGTTTGTATTATCTATAGTATATGGTAGTTTTTAAGTAGTTTGTGAGTTTAGGGACTGACGACCCCGCATTCAAGTTCCATAAGCTTAACAAATATTTTGATTTGAATATTGACTTGATTGACAGTAAACTACCTTGTTTAGAGTGTAGCCGTTGAACGGTGGGCTATAGCTCTCTGTGTGAACCTAAGTGCTGACTCTCTACGTTGTAGAAACACGAGCGTTGAACTGTTTCGTGAGACCTGTTTCCGATGTTTTGTATGGTGCCGTTCTAAGATTTGTCTAATACTTATTTTACTTAGTTTACACCATTGGGAGTGTGTTTATGCTGTGTGGTGAACGTGCAAATTGAGTAGACATAACGGCCGTTTCAAAATATCAGCCACTTGTCGTGGCTGATGAAACCGTAAACTGAAAGTTTTACTACATATTTAATACGGCCATCCATTTATGGAACTATCTACACAATTTGTTACTGCAATATCTTATTAGAGACATCTGTGAAATTAGTTCTACGATCTCTGAGCTCGTTACAGAGGTCAGAGTAGGTTATTTAAATTAATTTTACTTTTTAAAATTGGTCTTACAAAACGTATTAAATTTAAATAGATTAACAGCCTATGTTTCAGTCTTAACCGCATTTAGAATTATGGTTTTATTGATGAGTGCCCTACAGAGGACAACGCCCGCTGTTTAAATCAATTCCAGTGCTTAAAAATTTTCTTTAAAAAATTATTAGCTTTTTGTGGGTTTAATTGTAAATGGGACCAAGGTAAAATTTCTGAGCTCTTACAAAGGACAAACCTCTCTTGAGAAATTAATTTTTGTTTTTAGAAATTCAGTTAGAATTGCTCGAACGTAAGTGGGCTACTATCCCTTTGTTGTGTATTGACTATTCACTTAGTACGTATAAATTAGGCTAATGCCGTTTGAAGCCAGCAAAGGCACTCCAAGCTGTGAAATCTGAGAGAGCGAACTCGCAGGCTAGACAAAACTGTGGAGGTTACTGTTACATGTAGTACACCGAAATAGGAGCAGCCTGCGAACTTACAGGCGCTCTGGCAAGCGGTCTCGCGGTTATAATTACGGTTCACAGAATTAGCAGGTAATTCTATCCTGCGTTTACATGCTGTTGTAGGGTGTTACAATAGACGGGAGCCCAGAGAAGACAGGTTTAAGCTGAGTTACTAAGTTAAATACGAGCCCTGAGAACCGTATTATTATCGGTTTCTCAAGCGCCAGAGAGAAACGGAAAATGCAGGAGACTGCTGTAACAGCGGTCCCCTCCCACAAGAGCCGCGAAGATGAGAAGCAACACCAAATGTTGCTAGCCATATTAGGAGGAGCCGTGCCGTTTAGCCTTCAGCTGATCGTTGTTGCTACCTTACCTGGGGTTTGTTAATGTTAAATCCCAGAGCACCCTTTTTTACACTGTGAGAGAGGGGACAGCGCCAAATTCTGGTTGGCCAGAAGCGTTTTGGAAGGTGCAGAGCATCACGTAGGATTTGTTAATGTCAAAAAAAGTGCGGGTCAGGTGGACGTGCCCACTGCAGATAGATCATTCACAGTACACTTCCTCAATCCTTTAAAAACCTCTTTTTGGAAATTCAAAGAGATTCTCAATCAGACTTGGAAGAGGCCGACTGCTTGTCGCTCTTCGCTAGTCTCGGACACTCTCACTTGCATTGCTACAGTTCACCTCTGTTTCATTGCACTGCTGAAAACATTCTCTGTTCCTAAGCGTTACCTCTGGTACTTTCTGTCCGCAAAACGCACCCTGTGGCTTCTGTTGTAGCATCGTGGGCTTTTCAGCATCTAGCAATTTTGAATACTTGATTTAACGTAGTAGTCAGTCTGACTTCAATGAAAGTGTTGTCCAGCTCTCTGCCTTTTCTGACTACCTTTCGAGTCCCGAAAATTAGCGTCTCTAGCAGGTGTCTAGTGACTGTGATTGCCTCTACCCTTTCCCATGCCTTCTTTCGACCATTCTACACCTACCGGTCGGAAACTGCAGATTGATCTAAAATCTCTACGTCCCTCTTTCGTATGCCTGGATCCGACATTGTTTACAATCCGAATTGTAATGAGAATTGTGATTAAATTTCTGAAGTCGTTAATTATGTTGCTTAAAAAAATCTCTTTTTAAACAGGTTAAATTCAAGTTGACTATTTCCGTTTGGCGATCTGAATTAGAATTAGAATTACGGTTAAAATTTCTGATACCATTACAGTGGACAAGGTGCGTCATTTAAATTAATTTTACTAGTTAAAACTGTGTTTCTAAAACTGGTTGGATTTCAGTGCAATGCGATTTTGATTAGAGGTGGTTGTGAGATTCCTAAGTTCGTTATGAAAAACAAAGCTCCTTATTTAAATTACAGTAGAAATATTTTAATTTTAAGTGCGATTTTGTGCTGAAAGACACGTCCATTATTATAATCAATGTCATTTAACCATCTGAAGTTGCTTTCCATAACTAGTTTATTTCAACTGGATTACAGCAGTTAATATGAATTGTTGGTGTTTGTATAAACTGTCAAGTAAGCGAGTGCTCTTTCGAGTTTCAAGTTAGAAGATATTGTATTTCAGCATTTATAGTTTACTGTTAAATTTGGTTATGTATTTAAAGTTAAAAAAACAATTAGTCAATAAATTGGGCAGTATACCAGTGCATGCATAGTTATGTTTTGATTGTGTTAATAACATTTGACATGAAGCACCTTAGTGGTCTCAATTCGAGAAAATTTTTATCCGAGCAAATCCCTCTAAGCAATCTGTGCCTGTCCCGCTAGCGTTTCAAGTGCGTTATTGAAAATTTGGGTCCATGGCTTCGTGATGTCTGGGTTACAAACGAAACCTACCATTAGCTCTTATCAAATGAAATGAGAACTCATCTGACGAAGCGACTGTTTTCCAGTCGTCTAAGGTGCAGGCGATATGGCCGTGAGCACTGGAGGGTCGCTGCAGGCGATGTCGTACTTTTAGAAGAGGCACTCGGGTCGGTCGTTTGTTGCAATAGCCCATTAAAGAGAAAATGCACCCCAAAGTCCTTACGGATTCGTTCGTCGTACGCCCCACATTGATTTTAGCTGTTATTTCACGCCGGCCGTGGTGGCCGAGGGGACTGAGGCGCTCCAGTCACGGTCTGCACGGCCACTGCGGTCGGGGGTTCGAATCCTCCCCCGGGGATGGATATTTGTGTCGTCCTTAGTTTAAGCTAGTTGATAAGTAGTTTGTAAGTTTAGGGACTGATGACCCCGTATTTAAGTCCAATAAGCTATACAAACATTTGAACATTTTTTTTGTTATTTCACGCGGTGTTGCTTGTTTGTTATGAGTGGCCACTGTGCGGAAACGCCGCTGTTCAATAAGTGCAGGCCATCGGCCACTGCCGTTGTCCTGTTACAGTGATAATTATATGAAATTCGATTAAAATACATTAGAGGATAGCTGTTATTTCCAAAACATGTCGTAATACTATTGAGCCTTAATGGCATCGTGACAGCTACCTTTGTAAAGGTATGGAGTGTCGTTCTACTGCTGGTAGTTGGAATGGCGAAGAGAGCAAGCTGCTATAAACATATACAATGCCTGGTCAACATATACAATACTATTATTTATTTATCAATCATTACAATAGCTGATTGGCCCTGAGTGTGTGTTCATCTCTTACTAATACACTGGAATTGTCCGCGTCCATAGCTCAGACCGCAGATGGAAGGCGCCCAGGTTCGATTCTCGGCAGGGGACTGGGTGTTGAGTGTTGATCTAATCATCATCATCATCATCATCATCTCATCATCATCGGCACGCAAATCGCCCACGAGGCGTCAACTAAAAAAACTTGCACTACGGAGGCCGAACAATCCCGTATGGGATCAAAAATGTTCAAATGTTTGTAGAACTTATGGGACTTAATTACGGTGTTATCAGTCCCTAAGCTTACAAACTACTTATGAACTAACTAAGACTAAGGACGGTACAAATATCCATGCCCGAGGGGGGATTCGAACCCCCGACCGTAGCGTATGGGATCCCCCGGCCAAAAATTCCATTCGATCATTTCATTTCACTGGAACTGACAGAGACGGGTGCACGTGTGCACGCATTTGGATCGTGACTGCTGAGCTAAGGGCAACGTAATGCACACCGTCTTCTGTGGCCGCGAGCTGTGGCCAGCTATGAAGCAATGCGGCGCTGTCCGGTCCAGCTGACGTCAGCAGCAACGTCAGCAGCCACATACTCCAGACGCGCTCACGCACAGGGCCAGTGTGTCCCTACGGGACGCAATGATGGTGGGCGTGGCGAAAGTCTGGGGCTCGCTGCTCCTTTACGGTGTCAATTACAATGGTGGGGCTGACTGACGCAAGCTAAGCGTCATTCCGAGGCCCAACTGCATCCAAGTATCTCTTTGATGGGACACAGTGACTCAGGTTGGACACTACTGCATCCGACCTATACGCGCTATCCAACGGTAGTTGAACATGCTTCTTCCTCGCTGATGTCTACGGTTTCCAATGGACAGCTGATGATGGAAAGCGCCAGCATGTGTCACTGCCCCAGCTGATGTTTTGGTGGTACAATTATTGCACACTGTGTCGTCACTCCTCTATCAAGTACTCTGTCAATCGTTCCACATATTGGCAGTAGACGTCCTTGATTCGTCAGGTGTCATCTGACTTGGTATCGTCTTAAGCTAGTCCTCATTATCATGGGATGCTACAACAAGCCGGAGAACATCTTTAAACCTTTTTAATGCGTTTAATTACTCTTAACCACTTCTACGTCTTTGCTCCTCTCCTTCGCGAAAGAATTCTCTCCCAACTTGTATTAGCAGCAAAAACACAATGTTCACTACTTCTTACTCAAAACACATACCGAAAACACAGAGCTACCTCACTGCAGGTTTTACACACAGCTCAGTTTTTCTATTCTGTCTAGTATTTTAATTACCATCTGTTTCACTTCTTTGCTCTGTTACAGCATTGATACCCGCGGGGGACGATGGGAATCATGAAGGTACCTGCATTTACTTGCGCGTACTAAATAATTTTCATCGCTGATTACATACATCTTATCTGTATAAAAACTCTAGGAAAATCCTGAACTCTCACATTGACATATACGATATCAGCATAAGTGTCACCAGTTTTCATTATTCGCTTGACCAGGCACTCTTTGGCCTAACAAGGAATCAGATACATATACAGTCTTACAGTATTTTCTTACCATCTACGATTTACAGTAAATTCATAACTCACCTATACTGACTAAAATGATTTGTGCACTTTCCTGCTGGAAACTGACATTTACTTACACAAACTTCTTTGTCGGATTATTGTTGTTGTGCTCCATATTTTTCATCATACTGTTTTCAACAGTACAAAACTTAAATGAGGAATATGTTTACATTGTTGTCGTCACGTTTGAAGACTTGTAATCTCGGAATCTATCTCCTATCACTTATTACTCTTTAAAAACTCCCTCAACCCTCCATGCCACTCTTAGAGATTGACCTGTGATTGAGCTTCACGTGCTTTCTGATATCACTGACTTAGCCGCAGGCGCTATACCCAGCTCACCTATGGTGTACAAAAACAAGAATAGTTCCACTGTCGTCGTGCGCTATCCAAATTCTACGTATTCTGTATAACAAAACAAAATTTTCATCCCCTCCAACCACAAGCAGTATAAGAGCCCGAGTGTGCTGTGTCAAACTACTTTCCCAACTGCCGGTGCTACACAAGGCCTACCCGAGGCATACATAACAAAAAGTCTGATATCTACCTTCTCCTTCCGTAAAATTGACAGGTCTTCGCCCTTGAGTCCCTTTTCTTTGTACACTTATTGCTCGTGATTTTACTGCTATCATGAACGTAGGAAGCTACAAAAATCAAAATGTTCAAATGTTTGTTAAGCTTATGGGACTTAACTACGGGGTCATCAGTCCCTAAACTTACAAACTACTTATGAACTACTTACGAACTAGGACGGCACAAATATCCATGCCCGAGGGGAGATTCGAACCCCCGACCGTAGTGGCCGTGCTGACCGTGACTGGAGCGCCTCAGTCACCTCGGCCACCGCGGCCGGCCGTAGGAAGCTACCTTCTATTTACAATTCGTGTGCTAAATTCGCAACACTGATAACGTACAGTGCATCTTATCATTATACAAATACGCTAACACGAAAACTGAAATACCAATTTTTAATATTAATTAAACATATAGACCAATGAAAACTACAAAATTCGAAAGGAGCTTTGCCGAAGATGTGTACAAAACAAAAATAGCGAGTCTACGTACCCGTTAAGAATGGTTAAAGGAAATGTATGTTTTCGTATTTAAAAAAGGGATATTAAACATATAGGTTTAGCACTACAGCCATCCAGCGGTACACTGGGTGGAACTACGAGGTCGACCGTGTTGTCAGCTGTGGAAATTAATTGGTTGAATCTGGACCACAGACAATACTAGTCTTTATAACAATTCAGAGAAAATCAGGTTAAAGTATACCTCGATACCATAAGTCCCCTAATCCTGCGCTATTCACGTAACGAGGCACTAACTGGACCAGGAGCAATTTGACTTTGGAGTTACGTTTCTCGATTACCTTGTGCCTGTAAGGTATTTCAATACGTCCGCTTTTCTTAGTACAAGCCACATGACAAAATGCAATAAATCACACCAAAACAACACCATTGCGACTGTTAGGTGTCGCTGGCATTGCACAGTGGCTCTACCCTAAACAAACTGACCACATAATAACTCAAGTAGTTCCTCCCAGACCATTTCTTTTAACTTTGTCCTAAGATACTTCACAAAGAAGTACCCTATGCAAACGCTACATCTATCGACTTACTTACCCATAAATATCTATCCTGTACGGTTTGAATTATAAAACTAAATCGTACGCTTCTTCCGTCCTTTTCCTGCGGAATTCTGAAAATATACCTGATACGGCTTCCCACGCCTCAGCCAGGTACACTCCCTGGACTGTCTGGCGTAGTGTCCCTTTTTTCGCGAGACCCAACAACCCACTGACAACGAAAGTACTTGGTCTCGAACAAACACATATACACCAAAATCGCATGAGAGATAATGTAAAGATCCCTTATTGCACTAGTGATACTCCCGCATCTGCAAAACTCTGCAGTCGTCCGTTAGAGGCCTCTGCATGTGCCTTGCCACATTGCACTTTGACCTGACGGTTCGCCAGTAGGGACGGTGCAGTGTGCCTCCGAAGTTGCGTTTTGTGACGTTATTTGTGTGGTGAAGCGACAGATGGGGCGGTGATTGGTAATCAATCCTGATAATGTATTGCGATTGATTGAGATGAAGTTACGAAGAACCCTTCTTCCTGAAGATGGTATTAGTGTAGAAGATGAATCATTCGCATGCTTTCTCGTATCTGTTATGGTACAGAAATATGAGCATAAGTTAGATACTGTTGTCACACTAACACATAATGATAATAATAGGGATGATAATGACAGACAACTCATTGCAAGCGATAGTGGTACAGCAAGTGCAGGTAGAGGCGATGGAAGCAGTGGCAGTGAATACTAACAGTCTTCCGAGAAGAAGGTTAAAGTTGCAACTATCATCACGGCTTTTGATGACAATACGCTAGAGAACATGTACGATGATTAATTCATAAGTTATAGTTAAGATTTCTGCATTACGTATGGCGTCTACAATTACATCTACAGTGCTATATAGTGCATGATTGCAGAGTTTTGCATAAAAACGACACCCACCAGCACATTGAGGTGCACGTAGAGATCCTGTAAGCAAACGTTCATACAGATATGTTTGTTCGCGCCCATGTACTTTCCTTGTGAGTGAGAATTATTGAATGGCGTTGAATTCCCAGGTAAGTTGCTCCGTATGTATATTATTGATGTTAATGCCTCATCCCTCGTTACTTGAAAGGATTCTTCCATATTTTCTATCACTGACATAATAAACAACAATTACGAGAAGACCAAATTACAGGTTAACAGGACTGTCACAAGTCAAACTTCAAAGCTGGTGCTGCTGCTTATATCCAGTTGCTGTACCAGACTTCACAAACTCCCTTCCACGTGCGGAAAGGCGCTGCTATGTTGAACTGGCTTCAGGTTAGCAACCTTACATCATTAGGAACAATCCATCTGATACGAACGTAAAATTTAGAGTGTCTGACGGCAGTCTGTAATTTAGAGATCGGTAATTAGGACAAATGCTGTGAACAACAAAAGAAGTTTCAACTGTGCGTAATATACAGTCGTTGACTGCACGAGCTGCAGGCAAGTGTGTGCCTAGGATTGGCCCTGGCTGCTGAGGTAACGGCAGTGGAATCTGCTCACTACGATGAGCGACCGCCGGCGCGTTTCTCGGTGGTAGAGCCGAGAGTGGTGTGCAATACACACCGCTTAAGCAGGAGGCCTGAGTGCTTCGTGTTACGCTACGCAGAGTAGGTCGTCATCGCGTAACTGACTGGCTGGCTGCTACAGCACAGCCCACTGTCTTACAGCGGCCAGCCAGTCAGCTAGCAGAGGTTCCAACTTTTGAATATGGCAAATAGTAATGCGACTTAACATGTATGAGCGGAAAAAGGAGAGGGATAGAAAAGGGTTAGAGTTCTTGATCAAATTCGTTTGAATTTTATTTGAGAATACAGCTTTTAATATTTTCCAAATGAACTATTGTATTAACGTGTTTCCGGCAGCCATCTAGGCCGCGACGTGATACCGAAATATCTCTAGCACACACTACACAAAAAACATGACTGAGGTTTCTCTGAAGCCTTCAAAAACAAGGACATGCTTCATTATTTTCCTTGTGATATTTTTGCTCGATACGAGTTTTCTTCGCGAGAGGATTAGTTTTTCCTTGCAACAAAAATTTCATTTTGCGAAAGAACCATAAAAAGAGACAAAATTTATCGGTGTTTTTCTCGTAGATCTCTATTGCACAAATAAGAAATGTTCATCACACACTTCGGCACAGGACAAAACGAAATCGCTGTATTACCAGATATGATGCAATAAAAACAAAACCAACACAACTTCAACTCTGAACTCTGATTAACTAACTGGGATATATTATGAACGTTGTTTATTATTGTGCAACACTTCAAGATTTTTCCTGTAGGACATGCTGCAGTTTCATTCGCTACTGCTAGATTCCACAATGGCGCACCTTTTGGGATCCATCCCTTATGGCGTATTACGTAGTTGTCGAGTTCGTAGATGTTACTGTCAATACTGGGGATTTCCACAAGAGCATGCTACAAGATGTTGCTCGTAACCAGTTTATTATTGTCGACGACATCTCACAAACGATCTCGAAAGAAACCTAGTTTTTGCCAACGGAAAACAAATCACACGGATTTGTTATTTAAACCTGAGAATCGGAGTTCTAACCACAACAATCGTAAACTCGTAATTTTCAATTATTTTCGTAACAATTACGATTAAATCGTAATGGTTGGTACCTCTGAGCTAGGCAGTTGCGTCGTACTCTGTGTGACGTGGTACGTCATCGGTGAGGTGTTCTCTTCAGGTGGTGCTGGCAGTATGACACAGCTGTGCAACATATCAGCGGTACTCTGGACGCACTGCCTGGCGAGGCCGCCGAGCGTCCACAGCATGCGACGACGATAGGCTTGATGGCTGCTTGGCGCGCAGACAGATCAAAGTCTGGCGTCGACGCTCTGTCACGGTGGCCGCTGGCTAACAGAAGTGCAACTCAGTCCGACGATCACAGTGATGAGCTGTGGGGAATGGCATAGCTTGGAGGTCACTTAATCGCGCAAATGCATCAGACCACGATGGGCTGTCCTGCAGTCATTAAATACGCTTCATCTCCACTGCTTTCACTACAGATTTAAACGTTGGCAAAACCTCATAGACAAGAAAAAATAACGGGCTGTGATGACAAAAGTAAACTACGGAGGGCCATGCATGATGTATTCAGTGCCTTGAAAAGAAATTTTCTAGGTAATGAATTGGCAGAAAATGCTAAGAAGTTTTGATCTCTTGTTAAATCAATAAACGGATCCAAACCATATGTCCAGACACATTGAAACCTTAATGCCGTGGAGACTGATGATCGCGCATAAAATGTTTTTTCTTTAGGTTTTATCATAATAATTGATACTGCAACTCACTTCTGAGAAGAATAATTCGGACATCCGTCAGTATATCTTGCGAGAGTAGAAAGGATATATATTCTACTGACGCGCATACCACGGAGCGTCGGCGGCGAACATGTGCCGAAAGCAACATACAATCGCTCGCGGCTCTTATAGAACAACGGTAAGGACCAAATGTTCAGCTGGTAGACGGGTAGACCATCAGACGGACGATATAGCGCTTACGGGGAGTGTGTCTCTTGGTGGTTCGTCAGAACTTTCACTTCTACATTACCTTTTATATTGCCAGCAAGGGGCTTGACTTTTTTCACTTCTTAAAGAGCAATGTGATTTATTACACTGTTCAAGGACACTCTCTTGCTTCACGGAATGTTTTAAGCAATTAATTAATTTCTACCCTGTTAAACGATTTGTATTGGAAGACACTGTAAGAAAGCTTTTATTTGATGTTAATGCTATTTCAGAAGAAGCATTTTTCGCTGTTGTTACTACGTTTGCTGAAGACACAGAATTATGCACATTCATACCATTGTATCTGTAAACAGTTTTCCCGACTATGTCTGTGTGCCAATTTGTAGGTTTATTTCGCAAAATAATATCAACACCTTGCAGTAGATTATATCTTATTACATGTTGGTACTACTGGGTACGTGTTAACACAGAGACGCAACTGACAAACGACGTCTAGGGCGTTACTTTGCAGTATACGTTTAGTTCTGCGACGGTTTACGCAAATGACGCGTGAAATGTGTGATCTCTCAAAGTTCTATAGAACCCAACCCGATGTTGCGCATTTAGTGGTCCTTCTGTGACGAAACCATTATCACTTTTTAGGTTAACTAGTGAAAATATACACGGTAATGACAGCGTCCACAACACATGACAAAAAGGGAGAGGGAGCGAAACCCGAAGTTGACTGTCAACGACCTTCGAACATTAAGAACAATTGTGGCTAGACAACATAAAACTGCCACGGTAAAAGCGACTGAAAAATCAATACTCACTTGAGTAATAGTGTTTCTATACAAGCAGTAAGGCGAAAGCTTAAAATTAATTGAAGGACTGAAGTTGCTAAAACCCTTAATAAGGGATGTCAACGCGAAGATGTGAATTAGGTGGAGCCACGACAGCTAAACAGATTTAAACTGACTATATAAATATTTTTATGGTTGTGTGGTAATTCTACAAATATTGTGATGCAGTAAAATGAAAGATTTAGACAAAAGCGTAAGGAACCTTTAGTAAGAATGCCAAGAGTGAATCTTTATTACATTATTATTTAGTGACAAAAACGGCAAGTTACTTCAATATTCGCTGCAATATTACTATGAAAGAAACAAACGTACACACACAAAGAAGTATCCTATCACCACGATTCTAGGGGTTAATGACTCTATACATAAACATGACACAGAAATAAAAAAATCGTGGGGAAATAACGTAAATATTCTGAATTAATGTTGCAGATGCAGGATGCACCAGTACCCCTCACATCCGGCAAATATATTCTCTTACAATGCTGGTATTCGTTGTGGCATACTAGCCACTAGATGACCAAGGGACTGTTGATTCAGCTGCTACCACTCCTCAACGACGATTGGTGGGTCGTCTCGTCCAAAACCAGCCCTTTTCAATGCATCCCAGGCATATTCGCTAGGGTCCATGTCTAGAGAACATACTGGGCGTTTTAGACTTGTGATGTCGTTATCATGAAGGAACACATTCACAAGATATGCACGATGAGCGGGAAAATTTTCGTACATTAAGACGAATCCCTCACAGAAACGCTTGCGATATACATCGGAGGATATTATTCCATTACCGTATAGCCGTTTTATTGCCTCCTACGACCACTAGTGGAGTACGGTGACACCATATAATACCACCCCAAAATATCAGGGAACCACCACCTCGCGGCTGGACGGTGTGTCTAAGACGTTCAGGGTAACCAGGCAACCTCCAAAAACGTCTCCGACGATTGTCTGGTTGAGGGCAGATGCGAGTTTCATCTGTGAACAGCACTTGATGTCAATTATAACGACTCCATTCAGCATGCTGTTGGGCCCATCTGACAGCGCTTCATGGGGTCTAGATTTAAAGCTGGATCTCACCATAGACATCGGGAGTGAATTTGCATGTCATGCAGCCTATTACGTAGAGTTTGAGTCGAAACTCGATGTCCTGTGACTACACGAAAATCATTCTTCTGCACGGTGACACTCTTCTCAGTGTTCCACCGAGCTGAAATCCGTAAGTAGCGATCATCAGCTGCTGTGGTAGCCTTTGGGAAGCCAGAGCGAGGCAAGTCATCGACAATTTCTATATTTCTGTGCCTCTTCCACGTCCGAACAACATCGCTTTGGTTCACTCTGAGACGTCTGGAAACTTCCCTTCATCGGTGTCCCTCCTGACACATATTAAGAATGCAATAATATCAGACTGCGGGTTAGACGTTCTGGACATGACAGAACTACAGTCAACACAAATAGTATACTTCCTTCCTGGTGCTATGACTGGAACTGATTGCTCGGCTTACCTTGTCGGTCGCATTGACACTGCTCATTCATGATTTTTTACATTTTTGTGTGGGTTGAGTGACAATTGTGGACAATCTAAAGAACAGTTTTCTCGATGCAATACAAGATGCAACGTCTGTGTTCAGGATACCCACAAACTAAGGTGATGTAACACTTTCTTTGACGCGTGTGTGTAAAATTACGTAAATTATTTAGGTACGAAAAGAGAGTGTAGAAAATTTAAGTAACGTGATGACGCTGCTGAAATGAAGTCTGATAACCCCTGTAGAGTTTAATACCGTATAAATCGAAATTAATATAGGTTCTAACGACTTATAGATGTATTCACTTTTCTCCTGCATAAATGGATTCACTTTTGTTAGATAACTCTTTCGGGTTAATCTCTATCGACATAAGCTAAAACGCCGTCGGGGTTTGAGTCCTCCCTCGGGAATGGGTGTTTGTGTTGGCCTTAGCGTAAGTTACTTCAAGTAAGAGTAAGTAGTTTGTAAGCTTAGGGACTAATGATCAACGTAGTTAAGGCATTTGAACATAAGCTAAAAGAAGAATTTACAATTTATTGCCGTAGCATATAAACGGGGAAAAGGCATTTAAGTGTGATACTGAATAATCTAGGAGACAATACTTTCTTTTATTTCCAATGTACATATTTTATGTTTTTATTTAAAAGGAGATTCGTTTATTAATGCAAATGGGAGACTTTGAAAAAGACTTAAATATTTTGTCAACATGTTACTTCTCCGAAATTCCTAGTCTCTTTTTATAAAAGTAATTGTTCGTCATACAAAAGTTTGCTGAAATTATTTGTATGATGGTGAGACATTATATCTACTACATTTTATTTATAATGTGTGAAACATTTTAAATATTCAGGGAGGAATCGTCACTAGTAATAATTTGGAATGACTATTGTCAACCATGTTTCACGAATGATGTCCAGTTTGATAGCACACCACTAGACCTTTACCTTGCTTGCTATGTGTAGCACTACACATTTTGCGCTATTTGCGAAATAAATGGGCCATGTTCATAAGAAGTTCAGCTTAAAATTGGAAATGATCTAAATAGTTTTCTTGTCTGCGCTGGCTTGGGTTCAATTGGAAACAGATTGAATCTATTGTCATGCAGAGCGCTGGCTGAAGCTGGAAAGAAAACCACGTTGACTGTAATCCTATAAGAAGAGCTCCCTGTAGCAGCTACCTTGTTCTTGACAGCTCGCTTCGGCTTCCGCTGTCAGGAATGGCACACGTCGACCGTGATGGGAGCTCTAGGTCTAAAATCCAGCGTTTGCCATCGTAGGGTAGCACGTGGGCCGTAATCTTACTGGTTAACGTGTCGCACACTTCACAAGAATCCTTGGGGCGTGTGTTCTTCAGAAAACGATAATTGAAATTTTGTAAATTCAATAATGCTTCACAATTAAACTGCCTAAAGAAGGAACACAACAATTTATCCCCGCGTACTAATTTTCGATGACATTCGTTGGAAATAACAAATTTGTAACGAAAACTGATTCACATGCAAGAATTAAGGAGTTTTAGAATCATCACATTGCGGTGTAGTCTACTCTGTGTTCTACTGTCACTTATCCCTTTCTGTTGTATGGAGCGAACGATGATGTTTAGTGCGAACGATGAATTGTAAGCCTCATTATTTTACCTAAATACTTACCATGAAATATATCTGTGCTGTGCTACAGAATCAAAAGACTATGTTTTCGAAGCACCGTACGCTCTGCCCCTTGCGTCCTATAAGTTTGACATTTGCTGCTTTAACTTTAAAAAGTGTTTTAACTTTACACATGTAGTGAAACAGGTTTGTTGTCTCTCTGCTCTGGAAAATGTTCAAAAGTTTGTATACCAAAGGGACCAGAATGTATAGGATATTGGTCCCTTGACTTGCAAATTACGTTATGCTATGGGTAACACATATACCCATGCCCGACGTAGAAGACGAACTTCTACTAGGAGCGGCCGTGCATTCCGTGGCAAGAAGCCTTAGACCGTACGGCCACTCCCGAGCGGCTCTCTGCAATCATGAGTCGTGTGCAACTTAGCACTGCGTAGACCAATACAGACAAATAGACAAGAGATGAATAATAATGTTGAAATGCAACCAAATACGTGCATTGAAAATAACAGTACAATTGTGGCAAAAGATGTAAACGCAGCGGCAGAATAGCCGTGCGCACTAAGGTGCCCAGCTGCGGTGCGCGCGGCCTTTCGCCGTCGGAGGTTCGAGTCATCCCTCGTACATGGGTGTTTGTGTTGTCCTTAGCATAAGTTACTTTAAGTTAGTGTAAGTCGTTAATAATTTTAAGGACTTATGACCACCGTAGTTAAGTCCCTTAAATTTACAAACATTTGAACATTTCCTGTTTATTTTATTTATTTTTTTTTTTTTTTTGGAAGATGTAAACACACTGATGTTAATACACGAAGTAATGGAAGGCTGAAGGGAAGAATATTGACTTATTGTAAATGGAGACAAGACACAGTACATGTTAATGTGTCATTCTAAGGCTAGAACAACACAACATAATGGGAAGGTATCTAATAAATGTTTTAAGGCGGTCAAATGCTTCCTTAATCTAGAAGCCCTCTTACTCTATGACAATATAGGAGAATATATTAGAGAAAGGATAAAAGCAGGTAATGTAGCTTATCATGAAAACCTAAACGTATTCCAGCATTATGTAATTAAAAGAAAAGCAATCTAAGAATTTACTGTTCCCTTGTGGGATCAGATGTTATACTGTAAATGGTTCATGAAGGTGAACCAAGTCAGAAGAAGACATAAACCTACTAAGGGCGTTCGAAATGAAAATATTGCAAAACATTAATGTACTTGTGAGAAACGCAGAGGGTTGAAGAGGGCTTACAGATATAATATACAAAACCCGATACGAGAGAAATACAGTATAGAGTGAAATGAACTAAATCTCAAAGAATACTTTGGTTTATACATGTGGAGACGATGACAGATGACAGGATGCCCAAACGAGCAATAAAAGCCGCACTTTAGTCTACCACAAGGAAAGACCGACCGATAACTAGGAGGAAGGTTGTTGAAGAGGCCAAGGTCCATCAGAGGATTTAGTGCCAAAGAAGAAGAATAAACAGCGATTAATCCGTGCCGGCTGGGATCTTGAATTTTTCGCGCCCGTTATCTCTTTCGCACTTCATGATTTGCAACTCACTTTGAGGTAGTGCGGCGCAACTATTTCTCTACTTTCAGCGTCTCAAATGTTCAAATGTTTGTAAACCTATTGGGCCAAATTGCTCTGGTCATCAAGCCCTAGACTTACAAACTACTTAAACTTACACTAAGCATGACACATACACCTACACGCCTGAGGGAGGACTGGAACCTCCAACGGCGAGCAACCGCACGCTCCACAGCAAGGGCCCTTAGAGCGCTCGGCCACTCCCCCGCGGCTCGCAGTCTCTGCTTCAAGTGGCGCTGACATCTTTGAATTTCGATTGATTTCGATATTAGCGGGAGACCTATGAACGAACAGTGCTGTGGCGGGCGGGACAAGATGGGGTCTGGCCGCACTGCTGACAAGGAGAGGACGCCTACTCGTCATTGCCGAAATTTATGGTACATGTAAGGCGTGGTGAGACACGAAAGTGCCCCAAGTGGGAACTAAAGATGGCCAAACATTTAGGAAATAAAAGGAAGTTTGATACGGATCTATCACCATATTTATCTTATCATCTGTCCCTCTGACGGCGTGTTTTGGAAGAGGTGTTTGGCTGGGCGGTAAAAGATCGGATTCGTATTGAGAAGGTCGCGGGTTTAACTCCACACGGTGGCAATTTTTTTTCTGCTTCTTGGCAATGCGTACACCTACATATTGTTCCCGCAGGTGTCATGTGAACAGGATTAGATTAATTACAGGAAGCACGAAGGCATTTAAACAATCATTCTTCCCACACTCAATACGTGAATCGAATGGGAAAATACTCTAATAACTGGTACAGTGGGACGTACCCTCTGTCATGCACGTCACAGTGGTTTGCAGAGTATTGATGTAGATGTAGACTGACGTCACAATTAACCGCAACATCATATAGGTTATTTTATTAATTTATATAAGCAAAAAATGAAAGGACATTGGATGAAATTCGGGACTACAAACATTTAAAAAGGGACTGTAGTTAACGGGTACTTGGGGACGGCGAGTATGTAAATCGATACTTCCATTCCTTTGCAATCGATCAGTTACGTGTACCGGGCTGATGTTCATCGAAGGAACAGGGGACGCAATAATTTTGACCGCATCTTGCGCACGTTATGAACGCCGACCTTTTCAAGTTACATGTATTTTAATGTCTGCATAGGAAAACAAGCTTGATTGACATTCTGAAAACAAAAACAAAAAAATATTTTCTGCCCGGAGGAATCGAAATTAGAAACCTCTCAATAAAAAGCCGATTTCTCACCGCTGAGCCAAACACCGGTTTCTAAAAACGTTCATCAGGGGCAGTTGATAAGGTGCATATGGTGATGGATCCGTATCAAAATTCATTTTATTTCCTAAACACTTAGCCATCTGGAGTTCCCACTTGGTGCACTTTCATATCTCAGCACCATAAATTTGGACGAATCCGGCGATGACGAGTAGGCGTCCTCTCCTTGTGAGAGTTGCTCGCTGCGGCCCCGGTATCTCGTGGGCTGTCGAGTCGAGTGTCACATCATAGCCAGGCGGACTGCGGTCTGACACGGCAGTCTCGTGTTTTCTCTTGTCATCCGCTGTGGAGGAAAATGGAAGACGGCGTCTAGTCAGTGTCGAATTCGATCCCGGCAGCCTGTGGTTGCACCGCTGTCGGCGCGTGCAAAAGTTACCTGAGACTGCGGTGAGCTTGTTTCCGTTCACCTGTACACAGTTTGTTTCCGGCCGATCCCCTGCTCCCCGACGTCGGGCTGCACTACTTATCGAATTCCTCTCTGGGTCTTCAAGACCTGGCAAGTGGTGATTTACTCAGGTATTGCAATTTCAGTCTCTCGATTAATAGCTGCAAGGTGTTGTCTATATTCCCGCACCGCATTGTAGCTGTTAGATTTGTGCGGTGATTTAAGGGGTTCTCGCGAAGGAGGCGTGGCCGATCATCAATTCTGACAATTTCTTTCTGATTCTATTAGCAGATGGCCCTTGTTATCTGGTTTACGTCCACGTTTGGTGTTGTAGCTATTCAGCTTGTTAGTGTTTTTCAACCCCCAAGGAGGTCTCGCCGGCCGCGGTGGCCGAGGGGACTGAGGCGCTCCAGTCACGGTCTGCACGGCCATTGCGGTCGGGGGTTCGAATCACCCCTCGGGCATGGATATTTGTGCCGTCCTTAGTGTTAGATAGTTCATAAGTAATTTGTAAGCTTAGGGACTGATGACCCCGTAGTTAAGTTCTACAAACATTCCAAGGAGGTCTCAAAGTATTAGTCGGGGAGTCGCCGTCACAGGAGGAAGTACTTGTTCAAATGTTCAAATGTTTGTTAAGCTTATGGGACTTAACTACGGGGTCATCAGTCCCTAAACTTACAAACTACTTATTTACTACCTTATACTAAGGACGGCACAAATATCCATGCCCGAGGGGGGATTCGAACCCCCGACCGTAGTGGCAGTGCAGACCGTGACTGGAGTGCCTCAGTCCCCTCCACCACCGCGGCCGGCAGGAAGTACTTGCACCATTAAATAACTAGGGGCTGAGTAATACATAAACATTTGCCTAAGTGAAATTTATTTACTGTTAAAATTACGAATTTCTTTGTATAAATTTCATTATGAGTTGATCATAGATTGTTTAATACAGAGCTATGCTCTGCACTGTTTAGAGTTGTGCATATGTAATAATACTCCCTCTAAAATGTGCATTTGTTCTATTTCGTCAACATGCAGTGAAATACGTAACAACGAATTGAACAATGGTCTTCCGAAGCATCTGCACATGAACTGGGAGGATACTGTAATTATGAATATTCCAAACATCTTGCTGATACTGGAAGTTTCACATATACATTAAATACGAGATTCCTGTGGCAACTGTCGTTCCTTAATGAAACGGAATGGAAGTGTATACATCGCAGCAAATTACCTTGTCTCTTTTTTTCTAAGCAATATCCACTACTTATGGAATATGTTGAAAGTCATTGATTAGAATCTATGTGTCTACTAAAAGGTTTGCCTTTGGTATGATTGCTATGGACGCTTATAACATATATTGTATTATCTTTTCTGTATTTCAGATATAACTTTTTTCATATTACTTTGTTCTGAGCTAAAATAAAGAGCAAATATTTTGTTTCAAACCATGACGACGTTTTCTTTTATAGCTAAAATGACAATCGGAATAAGTGTGGTAACACTGAATTCCACATAACTCTAGTACTTCATCTATATACAAAGTTACTACTATCATTATGTCATTTATAATAGTCATTATAACAGTATCTCCCAGTTTATGTACATGTAAAAAGAAGTCTTTGTTTGCAATTCGTTGGTATGTATTTCATGGAATGTTTACAAAGCAGAACAAATGCACTCTTCAGAGAAAGCATTTTCACCTTTGAACCACTCGGAATCTTGCAGAGAATAGTATAGTTGTGTTCAATTAACAAGAGTGTGCGAAAACTTTTTAGGAAATAAGATGAAAAAAATCAGTAATGGTTTTATATTTTTATTTTTTTATTATTATTCAAATAGATCTACGCTTTTCGGTCGCTTGTTCATGTTCGTTCTGGGTTGTTCATTGAGAATTTTGCTTAGTTTTTTAATTACAGATGGCGTGGAGCCCTCTTCCTTTCTCTCTATTTTCATTGGTTGTTAGGTTTGATCGGATCTTTGCGGACATTAGTTTTTGTTTTATTTTGATAGTTTTGTCGTTGACTCAATTTTTTTCGTTTCAGACGGAGTCGAGCCCTCTGACCGAGCACGATGAGCTGCCACCTCTGACCGAGCGCGCTATGCTGCCGCGTCTGCCAAGTTTCGAGCCACTGTCTAACATGTTCGTGTATCACAAACTAATTCGCCGCCCAATACGCTACGCCGAACAACTGCGTAATTGTCGTACCATCAATGGTAGGTGTTATCTACTAACACGGCATTGTTGGACATTTGATTATAATTCATTGTCCTAAGAACGATGTGTTTTGACAATTTTCAGTGCGACATTGCTTTGAAATGACAACGCTTGGGTTATAATAAGACAGTCATTAAGTACACAAAGCAATATGGTGCATGAAAAAGAGAGTTCAGGGCAAGGTTTCGGTCGAGTGATGTTACGTGACTGATTTCCGAACGCCAAACTTCCAATCTATAGTCATTCATAAGTAATACTGACAAAGAAAATAAACTTTGAACAAACTACCAAGGCAAGACAGGTGACAATATTTTAAAGAAAAAAGATAATGAAAATGTGGGAGAGATATTAAAATAATAGTTTAAAGAGGTAAAAGGTAAAAATAAGAGTATGTTTGTCAAAGATAAACTCAAATATCAAATAATTTTGTTTGTTTCTTAAAATACGGTCAGGAAGAATATTAAATATTGGGTGCATAGATATTATAACAATAGTAGAGTCGTAATCTATCGTCGATAATTTTGTATTATTTTTGTCTGAAATGTTTGTACAAAATCATAAAAGTATAGGCAAATCTAAAGTGCCATTTTTACTTTCACACAGGCTGAGAATGGTTTATTACATAAAGTACAACTAACCATTTCAGCTCAGTAATGATCCTGTACTCTGTAACATCATAGTCGATTTAAAAATTCCTTTATAAGAAGCTCGCCAACTGAAATATTTACTTGAATGCAATAATAATATAAGTAAAGATATTTACATTGTAGTTTAACGTTCACTTTTTTGAAAATGGTTTCGTGAAAAGGTTTAATCGTTAGCTGTAAGAAGATGGTGCGTTAATTTCTGAAAGCGACAAAGGTAATACAGTCGTCCTTGCTCATACAAAAGACTATATTGACAAAACTGGATTTTTGTTTGTTGATAATGACGTCGTTACGGCTATCGTAAATCCAACCTCGGTGTTACAAAAGAGATTCATCAAGTTCTATCCAATACAGAAAGCTTGTTCGATAATTAAAAAAAAATGGCTCCTAAACATGAATTCGAAGCCACCTGCAATTAGAATTAGTTGAAGCTTATAACGTCTCCCACAGTAGAAGCTGTTGCGTAGTGCTCTCGTTGCCAGAATATATATATATAGTGGGGAAGGGTACAGTATTTAAAAAGGAAACAACAATTTTGTCTAATAATGGTTTTCTACAAATTAAATGGTTAACTCAATGAGATTTGCGACTTCGCTTAGTACACTTGTCAATTATACCTTCTGTATTTGGTATGAAGGTTGTCAGTTGTACGCGTAAATAGTCTTCCCCGCATTGTTTTTTTTTTTTTTTTTTCTTTTTACATTAGTTAAAAGAAAGTTAGGAAGTGAGAGCTCGCATGAAAAAGTTTTTGTGAAACCCGTCAATTCCTTCAGAAATGTAATTTGTTCATAAATAAATTCTGCTTGACTCTTTAAAGAAAGTTTTTAAAGAAGAACTTCATGTTAACTCCATCAGGGACTCTTGCTCACTGTCGACAGTCTTAGCAGTTTGTTCAAAAAAAAAATGTTCAAATGTTTGTAAATCTATCGGACCAAACTGCGTGGTCATCAGTCCGTAGCTTACAAACTACTTAAACCTAGGTAAACTAACCTAAGGACAACACACACACCCATGCCCCAGGGAGGACTCGAACCTCCATGGCGAGCAACCGCGCGCTCCGCAGCGAGACGCTTTAGACCGCTCGGCTACTCCACCGCGGCTTAGCAGTTTGTCTTTTAACTATGGAAGTGTAGTAAAAATGAAACAAACCGCAGTTAACATGCATGTACCACACTAAATAAAATAATGCAGCATCCCACGTCAGAAAAAGACTACTCATCAGACTTTTTCCTGAAGTCGATGCAGCGATGCCCTACCTCAATTACCAACGGATCCTACGGCTGCGCTGTTCTCATATCACCCCGACTACGTTATTAGTCACGATAGTTCCTTATTTAGAACGTGTTTGGAACAGATCTATTCAGTTTATAAAACTTTCCTCTTGAAATACACTTTTATATTTTTTCAATAGGTCAGTTATTTTATTCGGATATTTTAAGTCTTCTGGCGAACCACTTGAATAGATCCCACTAGTAAAGGTGTCGTGGAATCGCCAGCGGAAACTTCGGCCGCTTCCAACGGCCGGCAGATTTGAAGATGCCACTGCGACCCACCCAGCTCAAATTCCCCCTACTCCACCGGCCGGCACGCCGCATTCTGGAAGGCCGCAGGGGTTGCCTGGCGAATTCTCGGGCATGATGAAACGCGCCCGACATTATGAGGGTGGAGATAGGAAGCCCCGCGGATAGAGGATAGACCACACGCGAGTGGGGATCCCTGCAAGCAAAACGCCATCCTTGCTAAAAAGCGAAAGTGTCCCCGATAAGCTGTGGTGCTATGTAGATGGCAAGAAAACAACAAACAGCCAAGGAAGCACACATCATGCGTGAGGGAAATCCGTGGCTTCTAAATGTACATCCATACTCCGCAAGCCTCCTTACGGTGTGTGGCGGAGGGTACCTTGACTACCACTATCAGGTCTCCCTCCTATTCCAGTCTCGTATTGTGTGCGGAAAGAAAGACTGTCCGTATGGCTCTGTGTGGTTTCTAATCTCTCTGAATTTATCCTCATAATCTCTTTGTGAAATATATGTAGGGGGAAGCAATATACTGCTAGTCTCCTCAGTAAAAGTACGTTCTCGGAACTTCGACAAAAGTCTGTACTGAGCTACAGACCGTCTCTCTTGCAGAGCCTTCCACTGGAGTTTATCGATCATTTCCGTAACGCTTGGACGGTTGCTAAATGATCCTGTAACGAAGGGCTCTGCTCTCCGTTTAATCTTCTCTACCTCCTCCATCAACCCCATCTGGTACGGATCCCACGCCCATGAGTTGTATTCAAGCAGTGGGCGAACAAGTGTACTGTAACCTACTTCCTTTGTTTTCGGACTGCATTTCCTTAGGATTATTCCAATGAATCTCAGTCTGGCATCTGCTTTACCGACGATAAATTTTATAAGGTCGTTCCATTTTAAATCACTCCTAATACCTACTCCCAGATAATTTATGGAATAAACTGCTTCCAGTTGCTCACCTGCTGTAGTGTTGCTAAATGATAAAGGATATTTCTTTCTAAGTATTCTTAGCACATTAAACGTGTCTACATTGAGATCCAATTGCCATTCCCTGCACCATGCGTCAATTCGATGCAGATCCTCCTACATTTCAATTCAATTTTCCACTGTTACAACCTCTCTATATACTACAGCATCATCCGTAAAAAGCCTCAGTGAACTTCCGATGTTATCCACAAGGTCATTTATATGTATTGTGAATAGCAAGGGTCCTACGACACTCCCCTGTGACACACCTGACATCACTCTTACTTCAGAAGACATCTCTCCATTGAGAATGACATGTTGCGTTCTGTTATCTAGGAACTCTTCAATCCAAACACACAGTTGGTCTGATAGACCATAAGCTCTTACTTTGTCCATTAAACGACTGTAGGGAACTGAGTCAAACGTCTCTCGGAAGTAAAGAAACACGGCATCTACCTGAGAACCCGTGTATATGGCCTTCTGAATCTCGTGGACGAATAGCGCGAACTGGGTTTCACACGATCGCCTATTTCTTCCAGCTAAGATAATATGGACATACCTTAAGAGATGTTTGATAGAAAGCCCCGGTTTGCAATTAAGATAAAACGGACCTGTCTTAAAAAGTGTGATGGAAACGGCGAGTAAGGCACCAGTTCTTAAGATCCATACCAGCCCACGGAAGACTGGAAATTCCCACCGTGCTGCGAGAGGTGTGATAACGAGAATGACGAACAAACATCAGTTGGTATTGTAAATGTAGTCCACCAATAGCGACGCAAAAACGGAGAAATTCGAGAAGTAGGTGAGCTAATGAATGAAATGCAGGAGAAAGGAGACATGTGGAGAGACCACCGACTAGGACACGCGGTCAGATGCCACAGAAACAAAAGAACACGGAACCTCCTCTGTCCATCGTCGGTACAGCTTTTCGACTTTGACACTTTCTTCTGGGGTGCCGCAGAGCCACCTACTGTAGACGTATGAATAAGTCTGCTTAAGGAATTTGTTGAAACAGAATGAATCGTTTTCTGCACTAATTGTTGAATCGAGAAAACAGTGTCGCTGCCGCTGCTGCTACCGTTAACACCGCCGCAGAGTCACACCCCAGCACGCCGATCCAGTGTCTGCCACTTGTGTCATCACGCAAGCTAATGAAGGTAAGATGAATAATTCATCCCCTTTCCCTACATAACTGAGTCGTCTCCACACCCAAATTGGCTTTGTGACTTTTTTTTCTTGTAAATTATATCGCAACAAATTAAACTAAATTTCATGTTGTAATCTTCTGACGGGCATGGATATTTGTGCCGTCCTAGTTCGTAAGTAGTTCATAAGTAGTTTGTACGTTTAGGGACTGATGACCCCGTAGTTAAGTCCCATAAGCTTTACAAACATTTGAACATTTTAATCTTCTGACAAACATGTTCAATTCTCCATCTTACACTGTTTAGACTTCTTCATTATAAAATTAAGGATTTAATTGTATCTGAACAAAATTTGTCGATCAAAATTAGTACAGAATAATAAACAGAATTAAAATGGCACAGTGCACTGCTGCCACCTAGCTGGTTTCTTTTGATATTGTTAGCTCATATACGAATGTCCCGCTTAATACAACATAAAAGCAGTATTATTCACACTGATGAGCTCACCATTTTACTTAAAGTTGTTATCAAATATAAGTATTTTACGTTCAGTAGAAAAATGCATATCAACCCAATGGCTTGGCTATGGGTCGTTCGCTTGCTGGTATTTCGGCTGATGTCTTTATTGTTCATGTATTGCGACTTTGAAGGCCACTAAACAGCAAGGTATTCAGTCCCCATGTCTATATTAAAACTCATCAAACAACATTTTTCAACTGCGGTACTGAATTACACCAGAAAATTCATTTTATGTGCAATATGTTTAAGATATTATCATTGTATTTGACGGTAATGACACAAGTTGAAGCTTCTTTTCAGTGTCTCAGTGACCTTTAACATTGTTGCCGAGGCTGTCCAATAGTGGATTAGTGCCCCAGCACTGAATGTAAATGGGAACAATATTTGCTTGTATCTCAGGCGTAGGTGATATTAATAACAAATGATAATTACATTTGCAGAGACAGATACAGGGTGTTTCACTAAGTGTGTTTGCCTCTGTAACTTATAAAATAATAGGTGACGGGAAATTTTAATGCGGTAGGTCAACACAAGAAATGTTACACTTTTGCGGAGCTATGAACATAGTTTATTTTTCCAAAGAGCTACAGCGCAAAGATATAGTTTTATAAATGGAACAATAGTTTTTTCTATCGTGCATTGGATTCGTTGAAACCAGCTGCGTCCAAATCAGTTTAAACTACATTCCTATCACTGTTAGTTTGGGAGCTACAACCCTTCAAAGTTTAGGGGGCGGAGGCTACGACAGCGTACCTGACTGGCTAGTGGTCATGAGACAGTGGGCCGTGCCCCAGGCGATAGCCAGTCAGCCAGTCAGCTACGCTAGCGCAGCCTGCGCCCCTGGAACTTTGAAGGGTTGTAGCTCCCAAACTAACAGTGATAGGAATGTAGTTTAAATTGATTTGGACGCAGCTGGTTTAAACGAATCCAGTACACGATAGAAAAAACTATTGCTCCATTTAAAAAATTATATCTTTGTTGTGTAACGCTTTGGAAAATGATACAATAAACTATGTTCATAGCTCCGCAGAAAGTGTAACATTTCTTGTGTTGACCTACCGCATTAAAATTTCCCGTCACCTATTATTTTATACATTTCATTCCATTCCATGATGGTGGTGGTGGTGGCGGCTGGTGCAGCAACAGTGTTGAATAATTAAAAATGCTCAGTCTCTTTTACAATATTTTATTCTCCAATAACGCGTTTCACGCTGTTAGCGCAACGTCAGATTGGGCGGAGATGGAGCCACAGAACTATCTATAGCTGTGTAGGAGGTATCTTAACAATCTGTGTTGTCATTGGGCGCCATAGCAGCAGAGGAGTCGCTGTCGCGGCAGGTCCACGTTTACAACACGTTCAAATCCCGTCCATGACAGAAATTTTAATTAAATGTCTCTCCTTCTATTCAATATCTATGATATATTGAGACAATATATGTGTGTGGGAATGAAATAATTGTTTGATAAATGTCATATAGCTGCTTTACATGGTGTTTTCTAATATGAAGTAAAAGTTTTTATTCTGTCGGTTGTAAAGATTTTGTGACACGCCCACACTTGTTATAGGCAAAAGTCTTTATATGATGCGTTAATATCAGACATTTATATTCATGTGTGTAACATTTATTATGTCACATTGTCTTCAGGCGACATGTATTTCTGAAAAAGACGGCATTACATCCAAGGTTGAGTAAACTACAAACTGGAATCAAGTTAGTGTCATCGTCACTGATGTGAACTGATGTAATCAGTAAGATACTTGTGGAATTATCGTCAAGTAGCTACAGTGCTGCAGATCATCCACCATTACAACAGTAATTAACAATACGTGACTACTGTGCCACAAATAATCATATCTCTATAATTATATGGTGAAGATCCAGTACCTCAAACTGTCAGTGTGTAAATCAACCGCTAAAACGCACAAAATCTGTAATGGACCCTGGTCATGTCCATGGGTTTCCAGAGGCATGCAATGAAGTGACAGACTTCAACGAATCTCGGTCAGGGCTAGTTCATGCAATGGTGCAATGGTACGGTAATACTACGCCCTAGAACACAGCGCGAACCGGTAATCACATCTTACTAAACTAACTGCTGGAATTTCGTAAAATTATACTTTTGGAGAAGAAAAAACGTATTTCTTAGTCACGTGACAGAGATATGCTGGGAAGTTCAGTTTGCATTTATATACATATTAAATCTTTATCCTTTATTGATACAATTAACCCATTATCTATGACTAAATGGGTCCTATTTTAATACAATTCTTTTCAACTTTGTTTTATTTAAACTCTATTATATATTTATTACTGACTTATCCTAAGTTTAGTTAGCTTTGTTTTTGTTGGTTTCATTGTTTTGTGTTTGTTGTTCCGATGCTGGGGTTCTTTGTGTGAAAATGCTCTATTTGATTGGTGTTGTGTCTGTGTTGTTGTTGTTGTTGTGTGTGTGTGTGTGTGTGTGTGTGTGTGTGTGCAGGTCCCCCATCTGCAGTGTTTACAGGTGTGCCAGAAGATAAAAACCTACTGTTATGTGGCCGGTGTTCGCCGAACTAATTCCAGCGAACATGCCCCAAGCACTGGGCTGAACCTTTACACTGCAGTACTTTGTGTAGGTGTCGTGTTTTGTGTTCCTACATCTAATTTTTAACTTAAAAACTAGCGTCATATCCGGTTTTTTGCTGCATCGGAGTCCTCTTGATCCAGGGTGCGGCGGATTCCAGTCATCACGGCGGCCATTGCACATTCCAGCGGTATGGCTCTGGTGCAGCTGTCACATCCTGGAAAAGACTAGACTTGATTCAGTTATTCATCTCTGATGAAGTCAGGGATGACATTGGTCATTTCATTGAGGATGTTAAAAGTCTCTTCTGATTTTATAGTTATGTTATATCTGTGTGAGGCAGTTGTTGTCTGTATTGTGTTACCTGGTTGTCATATGTGGGGCACTCAAATACGATGTGTTCTGGTGTGCCTTCTGAGTTACCACAGTCACACTGCGGAGTCGCCCATTTCCCAAACCGACACAGGTATGTTGGGTATTGGCCATGGCCAGTGAGAAAATATATAAGTCCTTGGGTTGGATTGAAGTACGTCATCTGAAGCCTCTCCCTGACATCAAGTAAGAAACAATGACTTCTCCCCGTCTCTTACTGATCCCAGAGTTCTTGCCACAGCTGAAGATCCCTTTCTTTCACTGCTGCTTTCCCTTCCGCCTGTGTCTCAAAGATTTCCTCCACCTTCTGCATACTCCCTTCTTTAATCCAGTATCCAGCAGCCAAGCCTCTTATTCTGATATCAATGGCACAGAGTCCCATCAATACCAGGAGAGAGCTGCGTGGAGAAGTTCGCTATAAGTAGGTGAGCAATGAGGCTTTCACCCCACAAATTTGGGGCTTCTGCGCCAACCTTGACCTTTTGACCTTGACCTTGACCATTTGACCTTTATCTTAACCTATTGATCAATCGACCTATCGATCAAAATGATCAATCGACCTATCGATCAAATAGAGCTAACGCGCTATCGATCAATCACCAAATCGACGGATCGGTCAATCACTCAATCGACCTATCGATCAAATCGATAAATCAATAAATCGATCATCGTAACAATATGGCGGCCATGAACAACAACAAGATGGCGGTCATGAACAACAACAACTACAATATAGTGGCAGTAATTTTTGACCAAATTTGTCGAGTAGAAAAAAAATTGCAACAATATGGCGGACATGAACAACAACAACAAGATGGCGGACATTGACAAGTGCTGCACATCAATAATTTTTGACCAAAATTGTCAAGTTGTTTGCGTTCAATGTCCACAGAATCGCTACCGGAGGACCAAAATAGACTTTACAATATACCAAATGAAGCGTCATTCTATGATGTATCGAGTGGTTGAAGTCGCGAGTCTATAAGCCCAACCCTTCTCTCGCCAGACGCAATAGAACACAACAATGTGCGACGTGTCTAACGTTCGCGACGCAGTGTTCCACCTAATGTCTTCCAAGAGTCAAAGTTATTGCTACTGGAGGGCCAAACTAGACATTTTCCGATTTGCAAATGATCGTTCTACGATTTAGATTCCACCCCGAGTTTGTGGGTGCATTCAAATATTTTCTACGAATGTTTAAAGTTCCCCTAGGCGCAATAGAACTTTGCACAATGCATATAAGTACTCACTAAAAAGCAAGAATAAATTCGGTCGTCCTAATGATTCGATGAAACAAACAGCTGCTTCGACGGCTTCTTGAAACGTTTTGCATCACACAAGTCTGATTGATTTGTTCACTTCATCCCCATACAACCCGTGTATGAATGTGTCAAGGGCTCTCTGATTGGCTTCGAAAAGCTGAATTCGATTCTCATTCTCGTCTTCTACAAGCTTGTATGTCTGAGCATTTAAATTTCGAATTCTGTCCGCAAACTGTTCAATAGATTCCTCTCACCACATGTGCAAACTGTGTAGAAACTGATCGCATTTTTGCGTTTGCATCTCTAAACTACTACTGTTTTGAATTTCTTTACAAACTTCAGTTTGCCGCGGTGGAGTAGCCGAGCGGTCTAAAGCACCTCGCTGCGGAGCGCGCGGTTGCTCGCCGTGGAGGTTCGAGTTCTCCCTGGGGAATGAGTGTGTGTGTTATCCTTAGGTTAGTTTACCTAGGTTTAAGTAGTTTGTAAGCTAGGGACTGATGACCACGCAGTTTGGTCCGACAGATTTACAGACATTTGAACATTTTTGAAACTTCAGTTTTCATGAAAATCGGCTCCGCGCTAATGAAATTTTGTGCGGCACCTGTAATTCTTACTTTGGCAACTGCTAACTTATCTGAAACAGTCCACGAACCCAACAGAGCAGCGCCTTCAAGTTTCCGTAAAAATACTTCTCAGGTTTACCGCTGAACACTGGTATCGATTGTAACAACGACAATTTTCAATCGTTGCAGAAGTACATGAGCCATCGTGTGACAAATCATTCGGAGAGCTACACTCGTTCCTGTCTGATTTTAACTGCTGGATCTCTCTTTGTAGATCGCTTATTACAGTTTCCAGATCAACCGTGTAGTCACTCAATACAGAAAGAATTTACTATCCGTCACTGCCTTTCACGTGAAAGCCAATCTGAGTAGACTAACCTGAATTCCAGCGTTGGATGTCCCTGCGTAGTCGGATGATGTCCTTGGCTGCTGCTTCTGTGTCGCCATGTAGAAACTCCGATGTTATCCTAAGTTTACACATCGCTGCACTTTTCAGGACTATAAGTTTTTCTAAATTTGTCCCACTTCTGACACCACTTTTATATGGGGGGGGGGTGTTGGTTGGTTGTTGTTGACCCCTAGATAATTGTCAGGATGCGTAGGCGTGTGGGTCCGGGTAGTGCAGAATGCGCGAACATGGAGAAGTGAGATTCACTAGCTTAATTTACGAAAAACAGTACAGATACCGCGCACGCCAAGTAACGTCATCATAAGTGTGTCTGACGTCCCCTTCCGAGTAATTCGTCATTCCGTAAAAGCTACATTGAGTTATTCCGCCGGAGAATGTATCGGAGCATTACTCAGAGCGCGTTCAAGACGGAGTATTGAAGCAGACTGCCAGCGACTTGTTGCCGGGTGGCGGCTGAGGAAGCGCGTACTCGGGTTGCGTTCCGTCAGTACTCCGTGATAAGTGACACCCGGGCGCCTCTGGATGCCTTTCGCCCACTCGCAACAAGTGCGCCACTTACAAAGATAATATTTTTATTGATTTTTTTATCATCGTTTATTCAATATAACATTGATGATTTTACTGAAGAGGAATATATGAATGATTGTGCGGAAACATACATGAATTAGTTTTTAATTGGAGTCGAGGGGGCTGGCATTAAAGATTTAGCGAAGGGAAGTATTTTGTATTCCGAAAGACCCTTTAATAATTTTCGAGTTAAAGCGTTTTACAGCTTCCACAAGGCAATTTTAAAGACACTACAAAAATATTTAATGAATGTGATAATCTCGCTGCGGAGCGCGAGGTTACTCGCCGTGGAGGTTCGAGTCCTCCCTGGGGCATGGGTGTGCGTGTTTGTCCGTAGGTTCGTTTACCTAGGTTTAAGTAGTTTGTAAGCTACGGACTGATGACCACGCAGTTTGGTCCGATAGACTTACAAACATTTGAACATTTTTGAATGTGATAAGTAAACATTTTTCTCACAACCGAGCACAGCATATCAAGGATCGAATAAAGTATTAATGGAGGATTATATTGCTCTCAAACGAGATATTTACAACAAAAATAATATCGAAGAGTGTAATGTTGAAGAAATTGTAGATTATTGCTGGGAAATAATAAACGAGGAAGAGAGAGGAAACTACGCATCCGAGCTCCAGCGAGAAGAAGAAGAAATAAACACGGAAGAGAGAGAACAATACGCATCCGAGCGCGAACGAGAAGAAGGGGAAGAAATAAATGCGGAAGAGAGAGAACAATACGCATCCGAGCTCCAACAACAAGATGGCGGTCATGAACAACAACTACAACAAGATGGCGGACATTGACAAGTGCTGCACATCAATAATTTTTGACCAAAATTGTCGAGTAGAAAAAAAAATCATAACAATATGGCGGACATGAACAACAACGATAATATGGCGGACAGCGGCAGCGGGAAGATCATAATAAAAATATATAGCCAGGCATACAGCGGTGTTCTTTTTTTTTTATTTATTTATTTATTTATTTATTTTTATCGTAAGCTGTATTCCCAGCTTCCCTGGATGCTAGTAACAGGACCGATCGTTCAACCAGTTCATTCAGATCATCGCAATGTACATAACTCACATGCTCAGTATTAGTTTTCCAATCTTTAACTTTGAGATCACCATATCCAATTCCTTCTTTAGGCAATACACTTTCTTTTTCTAACAATGGGCGAATTATGTTAGTATACTTGTAACCCTGGACGACATTTATTGGTCTGTACGAATTATAACTTTGGATTTGTGGCAGATAGTATTTTAGCATAGTTGCGCAGATCCTTAGCTGTATAACTGTTTTAACTGGGTATGTTTTTAAACAAGAGATTGTACAATCCTTTCGTTCCAGTATATTTTACTTTGGAAATTATTAAATCATCTCCATCAACTGGAGACTTTGCAATCGCCCACGTCTTTAATTCATCATCAAACCTAATGCCGTATGTAAGATCCGCTGTTTTTCTGTCTCGGGGTTTATGAAAAATATTTTCGCCAGTCTTCCTTCATTCTCGTCATCACTATCATCATTCCCTCCTCCTTCTTCTTCTTCCTCTAAATCTTCTTCTTTTACATCTAGAGCTGTGAAGTCTGGTTTCTTTTTATCCACAACTCGAGACTTGAGCTGATGGGTCTCTCGAATCAATGCCTGTAGCGGTTGAGTTACTGGTTTCATTACTTTGTTCAGTACACTCTCAGCTTCTGCCTCTCGTCTTTGCAGTAAAGCCAATTACTTGAGTATAGCGCGTGAGCTTCCAGTACTCGCTTGTTAAGTTTCATCTTCTCATTAAAGCGAGCGTGCAGTGGTGTGCTCTCGCGTCCTTTTTCTGTCAATTTCTTGCGATTTATCTTGCAATTGAACTGTGCCATGATTGCACTGTGTATTTCCTCTTATATATAAATATACTTATCAAAATTACAGCGATAACGTCCATTATTTAAATCATCATCTTTACTTATAACTAGGAAATTATGCGCGTTTGCACTCCATATATCTTTACACATATCAATGAATTCATTAAATGTCATATCAGGATTAACGTGATCGCAGAAAACGTGTCGCATATTACGTTCATCTTGTTTGAAGAGAACAATAATATTAGCGTTATCTCTGATTAACAGTTTCGGAATTTTGCTGTAAGTCTGACCTAAGTAAAAACAGTCTACCGCATAATGGCGCCCTATTGAAAAGTATGCTCTCATATTATCTTCTTTATCACAAACGATGTCATCAAAAATGAAGATGGAGTGTTGAAGTGCTTTATCCGGCGGTATTACTTCATCATTACTCGAGAATGGGAAATATCCAATATCTCCGATGCTGTCAATCACTTGAGCTAGAAATTTGTGTTTATGTTGCTGCAAAGATTTGGAGAATACATAAACGTTCTTAAATGGCAGACCATTCTCATGCACAAGAAGATTAATTACCACATTCGTTTTTCCACAGTTTGAAGGGCCGGATATAATGCATCTAATTGTATCTGGAAATAGATCTCCATGTTTGCAACTGATGTCCCAGTAATTGGAGCAATGGGGAGTTGGCGAGCGTGTGTCTTGAAGCGCATCTTGAGTCTCTTATCTATATGTATAAAAGTGAATTTCTGTTCGTTAGTCTCGGTAAAAGTCGAGAATGGGTGAACCGATTTGACTAAGTTTAGTCTTGACATATTCGTGTAAGTCCAGGGAGGGTTTAAACGATGATAAAATATGGAAAAATTGTCCGGAAAAGAGGAAAAACTGAAACAGCATTTCCAGTGAAATACCGTTCGCCCAATTGCGATAAAATTTTGTAAATTTCATGTTGAAAGCAAGATAAATTCAGGAAAAACCGAAAGCGAATTTTTTTCTACGAATAAAATAAATTGCCACATGGTTGTAAGAGCATCACTTGAGTTCGGCTTGACAGGACGAGGTTTGTATGAAATATATATATATCTTTTTTTTTTTTTTTTTTTTTTTTTTTTTTTTTTTTTTTTTTTTTTTTTTTTTTGGAAAATCTACCGGAAAATTGGAAAATTAGAGAAAAACCGAAAGTGCGTTTCTCAATGTGTTTTTGATTGAATTCAGCACTATAACTGACTATTCGCACAACGGAGAGAGGTAATTCTCTTTCTGTTTCGTTCCTTATGGTCTTGGAAAAGTTTTCACTAAAACAATAGAGACAGTCAAAAGGGAAAGTCGCAAAATTCTAACCAAGTTTCTTTTTCATTGTCTTTATAAATGTACTCAATACTATAAGTTGAGAACCATTCATCCGCTTGCGATAAAAGTTTGATCATTTGACGTTCAACGAAAGATGAACGTTTTTATGAACTAAAAAATCGGGAAGGTACCCGGAAAATTTGGAAATTCGTGAGAAACTGAAAGAGCTTTTTTCAATGAGATATCAATATCATTCGTATGGTTGCGATAAAATTTTGCATATTTGACGTTCAAAGCCAGAGTAACGTTCTTATGAAATAAAAATTTGGAAAAGTTTTCCGGAAAACTGGAAAATACAGATAAAATGGAAAGAGATTTTTCTATGAAATATCAATACCATTCATTTGATTGCGATAGAATTTTGCACATTCGACGTTCAAAGCGAGAGGAAGGTTTGAGTGAAGTAAGCGTTCGAATAGTTGGCCAGAAAATAGGAAAATTTGTGGAAAACTGAAAGAGCTCTTTTCTTTGGGTATCAATATGATTCGTACGATTGTGATAAAATTTTGCACATTTGACGTTCAAAGCAAATGCCTTTATAAAGCTACTGGGTCTAAAATACATATGATTTAAATTGGAATGATTTATATTAAGAGATAAGTGATACGAAGTACGAAGTTCACCGGGTCATCTAATATATATATATGAGCAATACTATTCAAATTTCACTTCTTAATACCGCTATCAATCACCTACCTATCGAACTGCATATACCTGGTTACTCTTATTGCGGACCAGGCACAAAGTTATCAAAAAGACTGCACAGAGGCGATGTTGGAATCAATAAACTAGATGCAGTTTGCAAAGAACATGATATTGCGTATGCAAAATGCCGTGGCGCGCCCCGCAGAGCCACGACGTGGCGCCGCAGCGCAGCCCTGCGCGCGCCAGCTCAAGACACGCACACGCCGCGCACCGGTAAGTCGGCAGCGGCGGACGGTTCGAACCGCGCGCCACGACCGAGTCCCGGCTCCTTCCGGCAGGCGGCACTGCACCGCCCCAAGTCTCCAGGTCCGCTCACCGCGCAGACGCGAGGGACCTCTTCGCACCTCGCACGAAGACAGTATGACTGTCTCAGAGGCCAATCAGCGGTCGCGACATGCAAATAGCGGCGCAAGGACACTAGCCGCCGCGGCCTTAAGTATCCGCACACGGCTAAGACCGGCGTCTTCTGACACCGCGGACCACGAGGGAGCACCGCCGCAGCCGGACCGTCGCCGAAGCCACGTCTCCGCTACGCCTGGCCACCGACTGCCGGGCTCTGCCGCTGCCGCTTCCTGCCGAGGTCCGGAAGCAGAGGACACCGAACTTCGAGGAACCTCTACTTTGTACAAGAGTCAGAAATAATTATCAGGAAGACTTGCTTCTAGGGCATTATTTAATCTATCAAAGAAGTTGTGTTTTTGTTTTTTGGTTATTGGTAATTGAAATATTATTTTTCATTGTACTGTGCACGTTAAGCAGAGAATATATTCTGAACTATAAAGAGATACAGATCATTTCGTGTTTCTGTTGTATATAACAGATATTGGCGACGACGAAAAAAGAGTCATATACTGTTTCAGATTGGCGGAAGATCAATCAGTGGACTTTACGCAAGCAGTAGTGGGCCTATTGCAGAACCTCCAGGCCTCCAACGAGCGTCTCGTGCATGAACTACAGCGGCTGCTCCAGGAAACCCGCCCACAAGCGACGCCTCTGCCACCCCCATGCCAGGTACTGCCTCCGTTCCCGGCGTTCGACCGACATATGGAACCTTGGACCTGCTATCTGGCGCGCCTGGAACAACACTTCACAGCGTACAACGTAGTGGGTGAGACGCAGCGACGCGCATTTCTCTTAGCTCAAGCTGGCCCCTCCATCTATCAATTAATTCAGCAATTACACCCCGACGAAGAGCCCAATCACTTATCTTACAATCGGATTAAGGCAAGCCTCTCCGAATATTTCGACGCGCAGATTCATGTCGCGGCAGCAAGGCACAAGTTCTTCAACTGCCAAAAGAAGCAACAGGAGACATACAGGGAGTGGATCGCCCGGTTACAGGGACTTTCGCGGGACTGTAAATTCGCATGCTCGAATCCCAACTGTCAGAAATCATATTCCGCCCCCCTAGTCAGGGACATGATTCTCGTCCATGCTCCCGACGAGTCCCTCCGTCATGATCTGCTGAAACTCAGGGACCCTAGTCTAGACGCCTGCCTGCCAATTATTCGTGCATTTGAACAATCGCAGAGATCAGTTGGGGCAACGCAGGAACCAGCACTAGTTTTCAACAATAGGGCTTTTCAGCCACGGCAACTGGGCCGGTCTGACAACTTTACAGGCTCACGGACGCCACAATTCGAGCAACGCAGACAGCCTCTTCCTTCCTGCAAGAACTGTTTCATCAAACACACTAGGCAGGAATGTCGGTTTCGCAGAGCCCGATGTACCACTTGCGGCCGAAAAGGGCATAAGGCGGAAGTCTGTCGTTCCCCTCACAAAATGGATGTAGATCTCACACAAGAGACTATCTCGGAAGCAGGTTCGGACACCCACGAGGTGGCGATTGTTAACACGCTACTGCCGCCATCACATCATAAGATGTTCGTCCTTGTCCACATTAAGGACCGACCGGTCAAGCTACAGGTTGACACCGGATCGGCAGTATCCATTATCAACAAACAGACACACGAACAACTGGGTTCTCCCCCTCTCGGCCCATTCAACACCCCTCTGAAAAGTTTCACTAATGACACAATCATGGTTGAGGGTGCTTTCACCACTCGCATCCGCTATGGCAGCCGATCGGTCATGGGCCGCATTCTGGTCGCCCCACGTCCAACCGCCACCAACATTCTGGGCCTCGATATATTCCATGCATTAGGGATGCAAATCCATGATGCTGAGACGTCGGTACAATCGATACACCACCATGAGCTCGCGGAATATTTCAAAGAAGAATTTCCCACAGTTTTTCAACCGGCCACGGGCGGTGTTAACTTCTAAGCCAGCATCGAGTTGGTGTCCCAGGCGGTGCCAAAATTTTACAAAAGCCGCACAGTGCCTTATGCGCTCAGGGACAAGCTACAGGCCGAATTACAGAGGTTACAAGAGGAGGGTGCCATATCTCCCATTACCTGCAGTAAATGGGCTACGCCAATCGTCTTGGTGGAAAAGCCAAATAGAGCACTTCGGATTTGCGGTGACTTTAAACATACAATAAACGCCCAAACAGTCACCGAGACATATCCCATTCTCAAGCTGGAGGAGATCGTCAACCGCCTCACGGGTGGCAAACTGTTTACAAAAATAGATCTAAAAGACGCATACTTACAGCTGCCCCTGGATGACGCCACGAAGGAAAAGTTGGTTATCAATACACCTTTCGGGTTATTTCGTTACAACCGCCTACCTTTTGGAATATCGAGTGCTCCGGCGATTTTCCAAAGATATTTGGAACAACTGATTCGCCACATACCAGGCACAGCTAATTACCTGGACGACATCATTGTCACTGGCCGAAACAGGACGGAGCTTGTTCAAACCCTCTCGGAAGTCTTCACTCTCTTCAAGAACGTCAATCTGAAATGCAATATTGAAAAATGTGTGTTTGGGGCGCCACAGGTCGAGTACATTGGCTACACATTCTGCGCCTCTGGAATCAAGCCCACACCAGCATACGTAGAAGGCATCCAAAAGCTGGTTCCACCCACCGACACCACTCAACTAAAATCAGTACTTGGGCAACTAAATTATTACCGTCGCTTCATTCCGCACGCGGCGGCGATAGCCGAACCACTCTACAACCTGCTTCGTAAAGGTGTTCCCTGGCACTGGTCATCAAAATGTGCACAGGCTTTTCATGCCCTGAAGAATGCACTTCTCAAAAGCACATGCCTCTGCGCATATGATGCCTCGAAACCCCTCATACTCGCTGCCGATGCCTCGGACTATGGAGTAGGAGCCGTGCTCTCGCACATCATCGATTGAATAGAACGACCCATTGCATTCGTTTCAAAATCACTTACGGCTGCCCAACGCAACTACAGCCAGATTGAAAAAGAGGCGCTGGCCATAGTCTTCGGGGTTAAGAAGTTCCATGATTACTTGTACGGAAGACACTTCACCCTGCAAACAGACCACAAACCACTGTTACCACTGTTCCGCATGTCGGCAGATATCCCCACCAGGACAGCCCGTCGAATTCAACGTTGGGCCCTTTTCCTGGCTGAATACAATTATGACATGCAATATCGGTCATCAGCGCGACACGCAAATGCTGACTTCATGTCCAGGTTGCCAGCCAGCGACGATCCGATATTCGACTCTGACCCAGTCGTCTGTTTCCAACTGGACTCTGAGGACGAAGACGTACTGCTGCACCTCCCACTCGACGCACAGCTTATTGCCAAACTCACCGCAGATGACACAGTCTTGACAAAGCTCCTCCGGTTCATCAAAACGGGTTGGCCGGGCAACAAAAGGCAGCTCCAGAATGACGACCTAAAGGCGTACTGGGATAGGCGACACGAGTTGTTCACCTGACAAGGTGTTATCCTATGGCGAGGAGATAACAACGTCACTCGGGTCATTATTCCTGCAGCTTTACGGAAGAAGGCCTTGGACCTCGTGCACAATGGGCATTGGGGGATAGTCTTAACGAAGCAACTGGCGAGGAATGGACCGTGACATTTCAGAAACTATCTCCAAGTGTCAGACACGCCAACGACAGCAAGCAGCACCGCCTAAGAAATATTTCTCGTGGCCACCATCTGACACACCGTGACTCGGGTACACATAGACTACGCGGGACCATTTTTGGGACACTCCTGGCTCATTGTGGTCGACTCCACCTCTGGGTTCCCGTATGTATCACAAATGTCCTCCACTACTTCCTCTGCAACGATTCAAGCTTTAGCGCGGATCTTTGCTATTGAGGGACTCCCAAACACCATAGTCTCAGATAACGGACCGCAATTCACCTCGGCCGATTTCACCACATTTTGCCAGATGAACGGCATTGCCCTGATTCACACAGCTCCATTCCATCCTGCTTCTAATGGCCTCGCGGAGCGCTTTGTACGCACATTCAAGGTCCAGATGGCTAAACTCACACAACATTACTCAGTTTCAGCGGCTCTGTCACTATTCCTCTCTTCTTACAGGACGCAACCACGTGATGGTGGTTCACCGGCAGAACAACTTCATGGTAGACAACCACGATCAACGCTCTCATTGCTGCTGCCACAAGAAAAACAGGACATTCCACCATGCCGCACTCAGTCCAAGTATCAGAGAGATCAAAAAGTCTGGGTCAACGTGTACACCCAGGGACGTCCTCACTGGCTCCCCGGAATGATCGCTCGGACGAAGGGGCGCGCGGTGTACGAAGTTGTATGCTCCGGAGGCGCCATCCCTATTCGTCATCAAAACCAAATTCGGCCTCGCAGGGACGACGAATCAATACCTCCATCAGTAACTCCAGATGCTGATGCCTGGGACGACATCCCCGACCTCGACACCCAACGGACCTCCAACTCGTGTCCTGGCCAGCAACAACCCCCAAAGGATCCAATGGAAGTGGACACACGACCCGATACGCCTCTTCCGGGGACAGAGCCAATGGACACGTCCACGGGAGGAGGCTGCCTCCACCTCGGAGTCTCCATCCTGGGGGGGGGGGGGGGGAATGCCGTGGCGCGCCCCGCAGAGCCACGAAGTGGCGCCGCAGCGCAGCCCTGCGCGCGCCAGCTCAAGACACGCACACGCCGCGCACCGATAAGTCGGCAGCGGCGGACGGTTCGAACCGCGCGCCACGACCGAGTCCCGGCTCCTTCCGGCAGGCGGCACTGCACCGCCCCAAGTCTCCAGGTCCGCTCACCGCGCAGACGCGAGGGACCTCTTCGCACCTCGCACGAAGACAGTATGACTGTCTCAGAGGCCAATCAGCGGTCGCGACATGCAAATAGCGGCGCAAGGACACTAGCCGCCGCGGCCTTAAGTATCCGCACACGGCTAAGACCGGCGTCTTCTGACACTGCGGACCACGAGGGAGCACCGACGCAGCCGGACCGTCGCCGAAGCCACGTCTGCGCTACGCCTGGCCACCGACTGCCGGACTCTGCCGCTGCCGCTTCCTGCCGAGGTCCGGAAGTAGAGGACACCGAACTTCGAGGAACCTCTACTTTGTACAAGAGTCAGAAATAATTATCAGGAAGACTTGCTTCTAGGGCATTATTTAATCTATCCAAAGAAGTTGTGCTTGTTTTTTTGGTTATTGGTAATTGAAATATTATTTTTCATTGTACTGTGCACGTTAAGCAGAGAATATATTCTGAACTATAAAGAGATACAGATCATCTCGTGTTTCTGTTGTATATAACACAAAACACCCAAACAGTTTGTCAGACAGACATAGAGCGGACTTGATTCTAGCAGATAAAGGAGTGCAAAGAATAAAGGCCTCAGACGCTAAGCTCAGTGAAAAAAATAGCTGCTCTAGCGGTGGCTGGGCAATGAAGGCCAAAGTTAAACTCGGTATGGGTATTAATAATAAGAAGACGAATATGAAGAAGAAAAATATGAAGAGGAATAAAAAGACTGGAGATAATGAGGTGAAAAAAATTTGCACTGGTCTTAAACCAGTCGGAGCAGTGAAAGCAAAGAAGAAATCACGCATTTTATCGCTTTCCAAGAGAGGTGGCTTTTTACCCCTCATTCCGATTTTGGCGGGTTTATCACCACTTGGCAGTCTGGCGGGAGGAGCTGCAGGCATTGCTAAGGCAGTTGTAGATGCGAAAAATGCTCGCAAACAGCTGTCGGAGTTACAACGACATAACCAAACTATGGAAGCTATAGCGCTTCGCAAAGGCAAGGGGCTGTATTTAGAACCTTACAGGATGAATGGTTTCGGGCTAAATGCGGGGAAAAAAATTCTGATTACAAAGTCTTCCGAAAAGAGCACTTAGAAACATCGACTTAGAACGCTATGTTAAAAATCTTGAAATCCCCCACTTTCGAGGTGTCTTCTACAATCGAGAACTACTTACGAGAATGGGCTATAGTGTGCTAAAAATACCAACGTCTCTCTTTCAAAATTGCTAGCAAACTCCTTGTGTTATCGATCCCTAGACTTTGACATATATAATTTTTTTTTTACGGAGCACTTTCATCTCTCTGACATTCATTTCTTTTATTTTTCGGACAAGTGAGAGAGTGAGGGAAAACAGCGTCTGCTAGTATCTTCCGACACTATTATTCGTGCAGTCATTGTTGTGAATTTGTTAAATTGTCCATTTTCATAACCTGCAGTCGCTTTTCCTTTCTGTAATGTTACCAATGTCTTCTTTGCTGAAAGTGAGAGAAGATTTACTCCGATGACTCCGTTACCCCATTTCAATACCATAGATATAAACTGTATGGTCAACCAGCTTATGCTTGCACTGATACAATACCAATAACGATAAACGATAAAAACCTGTACCTGTTGCCTTGTGAAAGCCGTCTTTATATTCACAGTCGACTATTAAAAGCGGGTGGATCGGGAGTGGCCACATTTAAACAAAAATTGTATGCTTCATTTGTTTTCTGAAATTAAATATCATTTGAATAACAAGCAAATAGGAAATGTACGCAATCCTGGAATTGTAACGCTGATGAAGGGGTATGCCTAATTCACACCGAGCGAAGTTAATGTACTGCAAAATGAAGGATGGCGAGAGATAGGAGAACTGAAAGAGTATGTTAATTCCGATGGACGTTTCAGCTTCTGCATTCCACTGAGCATGGTATTCGGCTCCACTGAGGATTAGAAAAAGATTATTGTAAACGATAAATATTAACTTGTGTTGGTTCGTAACAGTCATGATGCAAATAGCATTATCGCAGATACTGCCGATACTTAGTCAAAAATTATAAATGAAAATATTTCCTGGGATATACCTGAAATTGAGGTGTCTGAAAAAGAGAAAATATCATTAATGAAAATCATAAAATATGATCTAAGGCTGAATTTAACGTTCCGCCACTGGGAACTTACTGAATGTATCGCGCCGCAACTTGATCAATGGACTTGGCAAGTAAACTGCAAGCCGGGTATCGAAATCGCTCGATATGTAATTATCACATTTCAAACAGACAGGAATACCATCAACACTGATTGTAGTACATTCGACGCTATAGATTTGACAAAATTAGAGATACAACTGAACTCATCAAAATATCCCTTCGAGGACTACTCGGTTAACTTTACCACGAAGGACACGGCGCTAGCGTATGCATTGTATAGTAAATTTCCATCTGTGAATTATGAGACAAGTGGAAAAATTGTAAATCCTTTCATGAGTCGTAAACAGTTTCAGAAATGTCTAATTCATGTCTTTGATTGCTCATGACAAGTAGATAAACTGTCATCTTCTAACTCTGCTATGCAAATTCAAATGAAGCTTGAAAAAACCATTTCCAAAGAATACAGTGACATACTGTCTGCTTCAAATTCAAATGTTCAAATGTTTGTTAAGCTTAAGGGACTTAACTACGGGGTCATCAGTCCCTAAACTTACAAACTACTTATGAACTACCTACAACTAAGGACGGCACAAATATCCATGCCCGAGGGGGGGATTCTAACCCCCGACCGTAGTGGCCGTGCAGACCGTGACTGAAGCGCCTCAGTCCCCTCGGCCACCGCGGCCGGCCTTTCTGGTTCTTCACGACGTTGTTATTGAAATGATACCATCAACATCCCACGTTACACGGATGGAACAGCGCGTAAAAACCAATGCAATGGTTATTCACGACGCTGAAATAACGCATAAAAAGAGGAAACATGTATATACTAATAATAATAACGTATCTTTTCTTTTTAATAATTTTTTAAAAATATTTCCACCTTCCTGTAATATATAAGTAATTGTACCATTCATTCACGCAGGCTGCAATAGCAGAGGAACTACACCGTCCTGCTCGCAAAATTTATCCCGGGAGAAGCATCATCGTGAAAGGAATCGATGATTTACATCAAGCTGATTTAATTGACCTTATTGCATACAGCAAATAAAATTCAGAATATAAATATTTACTAGCAGTGGTTGATGTCTATTCTAAATAGCCGGCCGCGGTGGCCGAGGGGACTGAGGCGCTTCAGTCACGGTCTGCACGGCCACTACGGTCGGGGTTCGAATCCCCACTCGGGCATGGATATTTGTGCCGTCCTTAGTATAACGTAGTTGATAAGTAGTTTGTAAGTTTAGGGACTGATGACCCCGTAGTTAAGTTCCATAAGCTTAACAAACATTTTAACATTTTTTTAATTCTAAATACGCTTGAGTCGCTCCTCTGAAGACCACGAGGTCACTAATGCGTTCAGAAAAATAAATATGAGAAGTGGAAGGATACAAAAATTTGCAAACTGACTTCGGTAAAGAGTTTTACAATAGTAATTTCACGACGTTAATGCAGAAATATGAAATTAACCATTACTCAACACATTCTGTAATGAAAGCTTGCGTGGTCGAACGATTCAATAGAACTCTTAAAGGCATGATGTTCAAACGTTTCACGGCAAAGGCTTCCTACAAATGGATTGATGGAGTGCAAGATCTCGAAGGTCAATACAACAATACGAAACATAGAACCATAAAAATGAAACCAGTTGATGTAAAGGACAATGGTCTTTTACCCACAGTGTACAGCATAATCAAGATGTTAGATCCGCAGAAACCCAAGCTGAACATCGGCTATTATCAAATAAATCGCAATTTGCGATCAGTTATGGGTGCACCAGTGTCGTAACTATGACTTGGCTTTGGGGGGGGGGGGGGATAGATCTGCTTGTCGAGCAAAATTTTAGTCACTTTCCAGACAGACTAGCATCTACCACTCCCGTTGAAAAAATTAATTCACTCCCTTCCAATGGAAGCTTATGGTAAAACACTTCAACTTTCAAACCTTTACCAGATTGCTGTTATGCGATTCCTTTTTCTTTTTTTCTCTATTTATTTATTTTTACCTTTCAGGTTCTTGGGGGGGGGGTGTTCTATCCCCCTCATCCCCACCCCCATAGTTCCGCCACTGGGCGGCACTGTACTAGGTTTAGATGGAATACCAAAGTGCGGTGAATGAAAATTTGTGCCCGGCCGGGATTCGAACCCGGGATCTCCTATTCTGTAATGCTGCGCTCCTCACGATAGTTAATTGTTTCTCGATGCCTTATGGTCTGTTCTTCCTGATGCGGGAATACAGTATTGTGGCTGCGAGCATTACAGAACAAATAGGCTGTGGTATAGGAATGAGACAGTGTGGCGAATGGAGATTTGGGTGTGGCGGGAGACGTGCAGGGAAGAGTCCTCTGCAGTGGGGCTGGCCAGTGTGTCCTCGGTGGCGGAGTGGTCAACGCGTCTGCCTAGTAAGCAGGAGAGCCCGGGTTCGAATCCCGGCCGGGCACAAATTTTCATTCACCGCACTTTGGTATTTCATCTAAACCTAGTACAGTGCAGCCATAACTGACTGCAAATTGCGATTTATTTCATTGATTGAACGCTGTAACATCGTCAAAAAATATATAATTATCGGCTATTATGTTCGAATTAGTAAACACAAGTCTGTTTTTCGAAAAAGGATTCACACCAAATTGGTCTACGGAAATATTTAAAATTATAGATGTGCGTGAGAGTAATCTACGAACATACTTTCTCGAGGATTACCCGTTACAACCCGTTGCAGGGGGTTTCTACTATGAAGAACTACAAAAGACAAGATATCCTATGTTATACTTAGTCTAAAAAATCATTAGAAAAAATAAAGCTTTAGTGAAATGGCTTGGATTTGACAGCACTCATAAATCGTGGATTGCGACTCATGACGATGTAGGTAAAAATGCATGAAATATTTTGTGCCACAACAGAGATACAGGCTGCTGCGACAAACAGTCATACCTGACGAACATAAGGCGCTACCTGGTGGCGCCGAGGCAGCTGAGCGGCCGTGATAAGCAGTTGCGCTTTTCAACCACAGTGACAATGTGCCCCCTGCCCATCGTTTCTAGCCTTAATACAAGATACGGTATGACAAACAGCGTTGTTGACAATGTGTGTAGCACAATATTTCCGTTTTACAGCAATAAAACATCAACAGTGCCCTTTAACGATGATATTTAAGCTGAGTTTACACTAGCAGGTGTTGCAGCAATTTACTTGCCGAACTACTTGGGAGTGTAAATACGCCACCAAGTCGACTTGTGCCCATTGCAATATATTGCACAAGTGACATGGCGCAAGTATCAGACTTTCAATGTGAACAGTATGCAAGAAACTTCTGCAAGGTTTCTTCAGCTTTTAGGATTCATTTCTATTTTCTGCAATTTGAAGTATATCGTCTGCATCACACACACACACATACATATTTAACATTTTAATAAATGCTAAGATTAATTTAATACAACCATCCAACGTACTATATGTTAAAAAATAACAGAAATGGAGGAGAAACGAAACTGGAGAAAGCAAGATACTAAACACTGAATGAGGCTGTGGAGAACTTCCCTCATAGGCCTATATAAAATGTCCCCAGTACAGTACACGGATTATAGACAGTATAAATAAAACAAGTGTAAAGGTTTAGTGAATTTAATATATTGCAACAAGTCTCACAACAAAGTCAACGGAATGTACTGTAAATTTCATATTGTGATGAAGGGACTTTCTTAGGAAATGGTATAATATAAAGACGCAATTTTCGCACAAACTGAGAAAACACTGGTAAAAAAATAAAAAGTGGCACTTCAAAATATAGTGTGACAAGTAAAAGTTCAGTGGCTGAAATAACTGTGTGATATGCATCCTGTTTCAATATGACGTGTCCAGTTGATGTTAATAAACAATCCACATCATTTATAGACATTCTAGAAAAGTTTTCAAAGCTGACCATATTCCAAAAACAAAGTTCTAGCAACACGTATTGTGGTCTTCTAAGCATCCTCTGAAACGGAAATATTTATCTTTTTCGTGTTCTTCGTAATAATTGAAGAGCTACAGCATAAATGATCCTCCTACTTGTCATTTTACTTGCTCTCACTAAACGTAAATGTGAACGGTGTCTGCAAGTTATTGATGCATATTCTCCAGATCTATCACCAATTGAAAACGTCTGGTCAATGGTGGCCGAGCAACTGGCTCGTCACAATACAGCAGTCACTACTCTTGATGAACTGTGATATCGTGTTGAAGTTGCATGGGCATCTGTACCAGTACACACCATACAAGCTCTGTTTGACTCAATGCCCAGGCGTATCAAGGGCGTTATTACGACAGAGGTGGGTGTTCTGGGTACTGATTTCTCAGTATCTACGCACCCAAATTGCGTGAAAATGTAATCACATGTCAGTTTTAGTAAAATATATATTTCCAATGAATACCCGTTTATCATCTACATTTTTTCTTGGTGTAGCAATTTTAATGGCCAGTAGTGTAGTATTGGCTTCACTATTAGTTGACTGTAGTTTGATTGTTCAGTTTGTGAAGAGCTACGACGCAGTTTTTGGAAAGTCATCTCCATAGCAACAAATTGCTTTCCGAGCAGCTGACCTACTTAACCATCCTTTTAAGTGATAAGGTGTTCAACTCGTCTACACACACATAAACAAGAATTGACACAATACGTGGAATTATAGATCCCAAAATATATAACTGAGTTCGAAAATCCTAGTGGGATTCGCACCACCCACTCTATGGTTGTGAAGGTATAACACTACCACCACAGCTACACCGACAGATGCTGCAACTGTTTTAATTGTTGGTACGTGTACTTTGCAAAACTTTAAAGACGATTTTCTCGAGAATTTTTGAGAGTTGCGTCGAATGGCTTTGGCTGATCGTTATTTAAATTCTGAACTTCGTGTACCATAAATATAAAGCAATTCTAAAATCCGATACCCATGCGGTCTCCTTGTCAGAGAATAAATTCAGTTATTTTTAAGAGACTAAACGATCCGTGAGTGTGTCGATTATTTCTAAAGTTAACCCTGTCTGTCGTGATTTACTGAACTGAGATAAACATATTTAAAATTGTATTTTCATATTTCAAAAGTACACTTCGACCATTAAGCGAGGAGTGAACAGATGACCTATTTTATGAACATAAACGTTTGCGCAGCAATAAAAGTGAAAGTTTCAGGTAAGCACACCCATAAACACATCTCGCAACAGTGATTAAAACAGTCATACTGTGAACGAAGTGCACATCCCGGTAGGAACGTGAAAATTGTGAAATCCTGAAAGAATAAGCTGTTAGATCCTCAGTAACATTGGGTCAGCGAACATCGTAAATTATATTTCTATATATTTTATTAAGCTGTCGTCGCCGTTTTTTTTCCGGACATTATACAATCCTTTCCGCCTGTTTGCTATAATTAAATGTGCAACTTTTATTAATTTGTAGGCTTTCATGCTCAGTGTCAAGTTCTATAAAATAATTTTAGGTGTTTCGCCGCGTCCTTTTAAGTATCGTACCAGGCATGTGACGTCGGTAGCTCCAAGATAAGAGAAGTGCACAATAGATAGGTAAAGATATTCATCAGTACCGACCAGTTAACCTCTGTGAGGAAGACTGGTACGAAGTGTATCAAAACGTCGGCAGTTCATTTGCTTTCGTGTTCTATAATGACGTGGTCGAATACTCAGAATTTTTTATTAACTTTTGTTCAGGAAGATTAACTTGTACCTAATATTCCGTAGTGATCTGGAAATTTCTCAAGTTCAAAAGAAAATCAATTGTGAGTTGACATAAGTTAAGCCAAAGTAACTTGAAGCCATATACATTCTGCAAATGTCATGTAGTTACTCCTTCTCGTTTCCGTTGAATTTCTGTTCGAATGATAAAGTCATTCAATGCACATTCATTTGTACACAGTATCCGAAAAATCTAGTAAATTGAAACTACGTCGTACGGAAGCTAAAGGTCGATGTCTTTGTCACCGAAAACGCGCGACTTGAATTTCCACTGCGACACGCGCTTGCCTTCTTCTGAAGGCAGAACGTTCACTTTCTTCGTGAAATATATTGAAACTGAATTTAATTATCCCTTTAAATAGGTTTTAAATCCTCACGGATGGCCAAGTGAATTTATGCGTCGCTCCTGGGATTTGGGGAGGCAAGCCATTCTCGATCCGCCTCCGCCTTACGGATTAACGAGGAGGCCTGTTGAGCCGTTCAGCCTGGATGTGGTTTTTAGGCGAATTCCCACACCCAAGTAGGCGAACACCGGACTGTCACCCAAGTACTGCTCACATACACACTACAAACATGTAGAACTGGCTGTAAACAACATTTCTTGTAACTTGTTTAGGATCTAATATGAATATATGAATAATTTCTTTTGTGAGCCTACCCCTAAGCAAGCGACATAAAGAAGCTGCCTGTGGAAAAAAAAGACCTGGATATCTCAGATCCACTTCGAAGTATTTAATCGTAATATCAAATGAGTCTCAATGGAAACTGACGTCTCTTGAAGGGGAACGGTAGGTGTGTCGAATACTTCTTCATTCTCTTCCTTTCCTTGTAGCTCTATAGAAGTCTATTGCTTTCGCCTCAGTCATGTGCGCTTCACAGATCAAAATTGTCAACAGCAGAGTCAGCTTTCAGGAATTTCCTTAAGCTCACTGGAATTCAGGAGTGTCTTACCAGTACATACGAAATGAATTAAAATGTGGTGCATGATGTGACACATTTTACCCACCACAGTATATATGATCTCATTTTTATTGAATTTTATGTTCTACAGTTGTATAATTTACAGGTATATATTCATTTGCGTAAGTGTTGTATGTCTGTACACCAAGAGGAAATACAGATGATAAACGCGTATTCATTGGACAAATATATTTAACTAGAACTGACATGTGATTACATTTTCACGCAATTTGGGTGCGTAGATCCTGAGAAATCAGTACCCAGAACAATCACCTCTCGCCATAATAACGACCTTGATACGCCTGGGCATTAAGTCAAACAGAGCTTGGATGGCGTGTACAGGTACAGATGCCCATGCAGCTTTCACACGATACCGCAGTTCATCATGAGTAGTGACTGGCGTATTGTGACGAGCCAGTTGCTCGGCAATCATTGACCAGACGTTTTCAATTGGTCAGAGATTTCGAGAATGTGCTGGCCAGGGCAACAGTCGAACGTTTTCCGTATCCAGAAAGGCCCATACAGGACGTGCAGCATGAGGTCGTGCATTATCCTGATGAAATGTAGGGTTTCGTAGCGATCGAATGAAGGGTAGAGCCATAGGTCGCAACACATCTGAAATGTGGCGGCCACTGTTCAAAGTGCCGTCGACGCGAACAAAAGGTGACCGAGACATGTAACCAATGGCACCCCATACCATCACACCAGGTGATACGCCAGTATGGCGATGACGAATACACGCTTCCGATGTGCGTTCACCGTGATGTCACCAAACACGGATGCGACCATCATGAAGCTGTAAACAGAATCTGGATTCGTCCGGAAAAAATGACGTTTTGCCATTCTTGCGCCCAGGTTCGTCGTTGCGTACACTATCGCAGGCTCTCCTGTCAGTGATGCAGCGCAAGGGTAACCGCAGCCATGGTCTCCGAGTTGATAGTCTATGCTGCTGCAAACGTCGTCGAACTGTTCGTGCACATGGTTATTGCCTTGCGAACGTCCCCATCTGCAGCCATGCGGATAATATGCCTGTCATCTCGACTGCTAGTGATACGAGGCCGTTGGCATCCAGCACGGCGTTCCGTATTGCCCTCCTGAACCCATCGATTCCATATTCTTCTAACAATCATTGGATCGCGACCAAAGCGAGCAGCAATGTCGCGATACGATAAACCGCAATCGCGATAGGCTACAATCCGACCTTTACCAAAGTCGGAAACGTCGGAAACATGACGGTACGCATTTCTCAAATGTTCAAATGTTTGTTAAGCTTATGGGACTTAAATACGGGGTCATCAGTCCCTAAACTTACAAACTACTTTTCAACTACCTTATACTAAGGACGGCACAAATATCCATGCCCGAGGGGGGATTCGAACCCCCGACCGTAGTGGCCATGCAGACCGTGACTGGAGCGCCTCAGTCCCCTCGGCCACCGCGGCCGGCACGCATTTCTCCTCCTTACACAAGGCATGACAACAACGTGTCACCAGCTAACGCCGGTCAACTGCTGTTTGTGTATGAGAAATCGGTTGGAAACTTTCCTCATGTCAGCACGTTGTAGGTGCCGCCACCGGCACCAACCTTGTGTGAATGCTCTGAAAAGCTAATCATTTGCATACCACAGCATTTTCTTCCTGTCGGTTAAATTTCGCGTCTGTAGCACATCATCCTTGTGGTGTAGCAATTTTAATGGCCAGGAGTGTATCTGTTGAGAATGCAGATAGTTGTAAAGAAGTAACAGATTAAAACCTGATGCGTGAGAGGGCGGTTTTGTGTGACTGTTACTGTTTATAATTTGTTTATTATTTATAATTTAACACACGTTATTGTTTTACCCATAGTAACATTGTAAATTTAATAAATAACAAAAATCAATTTTGTACACTTTATATATGTAATTCCAATTATTATTACCAACATATATAATGTTCTAATTTCAGCTTGTAAATACAGTACTTTTGTAATATTAATTTTTGTGAATAATATCATCTATAAAATTGTTGGGAATTGTAATTGTTGCTGAAAATTCATATTCAATTATGGTATACCTCTGTATCACAATTAAATTGTAATTGCTTTATATTATTATTAACATTACTGCGTTACAAATTGATATGTAATTGTACGTATGATTTAGTTCCATGCACTTATATTAGATGTATGAACTCATTCAGTATGTATAATAATACACTACAGAACTGTGGAAAACGTCTTCTATTTGTATTTCTATTTCGACGTCTTATGTGTTTATATCGATGTTTGACCTCATAACGTTGAAATGTGAAACATGTAACAAACTTGTAAGAACTAAACCACTGTATATTTTAAATATCAAAATGTATAAAATTGTAGCAATTTCATTTTAATTTCCTGACGATATTTTATTATTATTTATTAACATGTTTGTAAGCTGCAGAAGTAATACTGCTGACTCTCAGAAGAATGTGGTCCACCTCCACGGGTGGGGCACGGGCACGTTGCACTGGGTTTCCCAGTGCAGCGGCTAAGAGACTAGTTGTGAGAGCACGACCCGCTATATTGTATAGGCAGCGGGTCTAAAAGCAGGCAGCAGTGAAAAAAATCGCACTGACGTGTTCAACGGCCCGCCTTAGATTTGTAGTTTTATAAGATTTTGCAAACATTTTGGACCAAAATAATAATCTAAATAATAAAAAACTAAATAATCAGATTGTCTGAAACCCTTTCAGTAAAAGAATTTGTAGGGCTTTGCGGGTTCCGAACCACTGACCTTCAGTGTCACAGTCCAATACATTGCCCACTACACTACAGCGAACACCTAGAAGTTGTGATCTGTAATCTCATACTATTGATAGCCGTTGTTAACTGATGCTAATATGGCATTTGTAGACACTAGATTATCATTTATCTTACGAAGAACGGCGTGTTTTTGTTAATTATTCAGTGCGCCATTGCTGTGAAATGACAACGTGTAAGTTACAATAAGAAAATCATCAAATACGCGACGCAAAATGGCGTATGGCACAGAGAGTTCTGGGCGAGGAATGTCACGTGACATCTGCGAACGGCTGGTTTTCGTTAATTCAATGCAGGTTGTCAAAAGAACGTTATTTTTGCAAATATCTCTCAAACGATACGATATATGAAAAAACCATAAGGGAACAAAGTTGTAGAGAATTTTCTCCTCTACAAATTCGTTTATTTAATTTTCGCGTCAGATGAACGGTTTACTTGCAATTAAAATTACATTACAAACGGCTTTTTTGGTATTACTAACGTATTTCTTGTCCGAAATATTTCAAACAGCGAGGTTCTGGTCTCTGGTAGCCAACAATTATGTCTGTAATATTTGGTGCCGATCGGTTGAACGGCTCGATTTAAAAATTGGGAACACGTTACAGCCAGACAGACATCGTCAAATCGCCGCTATTTTTGCAGATATCTCTGCAACGATGCAAGATATGAAAAAAGCATAATATAGCGAATTTGTAGAGAATATTTCCATCTACCAATTACGCTATTAAATTTTTGTGTCAAATGAACGGTTCGTTTGCAATTGCAATTATATTACAAACGACTTTTTTTGGTATTACTACCGTATTTTTTATCCGAAAAATTTGCAAAAGGGAGGTTCTAGTCTCTGGCGGCCTACAATTATGTCTGTAAAATTTGGTGCTGGTCGGTTGAACGGTTCGTCTTAAAAACAGGTAACACGTTACGGACAGACAGACACAGACAAGACATACATCCCAAAATCGCCGTTATTTTTGCCAATATCTCTGAAAAGAAACGAGATATGAAACAAACATAATAGAGCAAAGTTGTAGAGAATATTCTCCTCTAAAAATTAGATTATTCAATTCTCGTGTCAGATGAACGGTTAAGCCGTTATTTTGATTTAAATTTCGAGCTGTCAAAAGACGATCGCAACGGCCCACTTTTAGTGTTACTACCGTAACCTAAAGTGTGCCAAAACGTGTTGCTGTTTATGTCGAAATACCTCGTGAAGTACGTGTCGTGCTGTAATACAATTGCCGGCCGACGAGACTGAGGCGCTTCAGTCACGGTCTGCACGGCCACTACGGTCGGGGGTTCGAATCCCCCTCCGGCATGGATATTTGTGCCGTCCTTAGGATAAGCTAGTTGATAAGTAGTTTGTAAGTTTAGGGACTGATGACCCCGCAGTTAAGTCCCTTAAGATTAACAAACATTTGAACATTTTTTTGTAATACAATTTTGACGGTATATTCAGCTGTATGTGTCTGTACAGTCTGTAAAATTTCCTGCGAGTACAATATGTAGTTTACAAGTTATAAATAGTAACGTCATACCGAATGCCGTAGTTTTACTTTATGAACAGCGGAAAAATAGTAAGCGAGAAAATTATTTCCTTTCATCTTTTTTCTGTGGTTGTTGGCGGGAAATAGTTTGGAAATTGTGTATAAAGTTTGCTACAAACAAGTCACTAAGTACTGTCATTTTCATGTAGTGTATTTTGAAAGACTTGTCGTATTATGTGGCCGTTTCATGCATCTCCTATTGTTTAGGACGTTATATCTTCTGAACCATATGTCATATGTGCTTATTACCCATAGAAGAACTGTTAACTAACGGTAAGGAATATGTTTGCCAAATTTGGTTGAAACTGGTCCAGTGGTTGAGGAAGAAATGTGCAACATTGTCGTTGATGCAGCAGTTTTCGCGCATCTCATTTTCTATGGAGTCATATTTCCTTAACTATGTATTATTCGTGATCCATACACTTACGGTGACCGTCCTCTTGGTCTGAAGTTCAAGTGTGCAAATGTTCATAAGGATCGTAAAAATACTGTAGATTTGTGTGCAACACGTACACGCAAACAAACATACGAACATTCTGCTTTATATATAAAGAAGAAGAAGATACCCTTTTTACATTTCAGTATGACATTTATGGTGGACGCAAACAGACTGGATAATCAGCTTTCCGTACCATGGGAAGTATAAACAACAGAAAGGACTGATGCCCACTGACTTCCAGTAATATCACAATCACCTATATAAAAATGTCGACGCTTCAACTAAATACGATAAAGAAAAAGAAGTAGAAGTGAAATGAATTCTTAAGGGAACACGTGGGAGAATTTTCGGCCTAAATGAGGATCAGAGAAGTTGAAAATGACTTCGTAAGTGTCAAAAATTATGTGCAAACGTAATCAATTTTTATTATATTATGTAGAAATGGAAAATAAAGTTTCATGTGTGACATACAAGTGATCTTCAAAGGACCATGTCATTTTACATAACCACTCACATACAAAAGTTATAACAACGCTCAAAGTACCCATAATTGTATTATTTAATGAGTGGAGGAAGAATTGGATAATGCCGTTCCAGAATGGTGTGAATGAACAGAAAACGGATATGGGCTGCCACGTTGGTGTGGTCTTTAGTCCAGACACTGGTTTGATGCGGCTCTACACCCATCTCTATCCTGAGAAACCTCTTCATCTCCTCATAAGAACGATAACAAACATACATTGGAATATGCTTACAATATTCGTATCACCCTACATAGTTCCTTCCAGTGCCAAATACACGATTCCTTTATGTCTAAGAATGTGTCCTACCAATCGATACCTTCTTTTAGTTAAAGTGTGTCAGAAATTCCTTTTCTCCCCTATTCTGTTCAGCATCTTCTCTTTTTCAGCATTCTTCTGTAGGATCACGTATCCCTACCAAGATGCTATTACGTAGAAGGAAACAAACATTCCTTTGAGGAAATACAGTTCGAAAGAATCTACTGTGATATGATAAAACCACGAAATATGTAATTACATAAAGTCCTCACAAGGAAGCAATCGTCTTACCATAGTCCTTGAGCATGTCGTTTGATGTTCCAATTTCGGTATTAAAATATAAGTGCCTATACTAAACATTTATTCACATCTAACAAAAAGAAAAGTGGAACGTCTTCACGGCAGTATATGGAAATAAATAGTGTCCCTTTGTCCTATAAGCTATGCAATTTCTCGTTAACCAATCTCCTCTCCAAACAGTACTACTGAATGGCTAGACACGGACGTCTGGTAGCGCGCTTCATATAAGCATTTGTGGATCCCAATTGGAGATGAAGTTCCCATAGCAGATGTGAAACTGAATATATGGTTTCTAATGAATAATATTATATACCAATACACGTATGAGAACGTAGTATGAAAGATGTCTATAGCAGATAGATTTTTAAGAAAATACTGTATTTTCCACTTCTTTCGTTTCCTGTAATGTTTGACGGAAGGTTCGTCAGCTCCCGATCACGAACGTTCCCCTACTGGACTGAATTACCAACAAAAAATAATATTAACCATGGAAACAGATGGAAGTGATTAAAAAACATTGTATCTCGACCTCAATTCCCACGACAGGGTCATCATTTTAATGCTTGTTTGAAGGATATAGATGTAACTAGAGTAAGATATATAGTATACTGGAATTACTGTACCTCTAAATTTAATCTCATACGATACAATATTTCATTCACGGCGGCCAAGAGCGTTCATATGCTATTATCAACAGTAACTCTTGAAATACAGGGTGTTCCATTTATCTGATGACCACCGCGCGGGGCTTTACCGGCCACTGAAGTTGCACACGCCCGTCAAATGGGTCCCGCGTCTCCCTGCTTACGCCTCCCTACGGCCGCGGTGGGGTGGCCAAGCGCATTGAGGCGCTATGCTCCGATGCGCGAGGCCGTTCGCCGTCGGGGGTTCGAATCCCCCCTCGGGCATGGATGTTTGTGTCGTCTTCAGTATAAGGTAGCTCATAAGTAGTTTGTAAGTTTAGGGACTGATGACCCCGCAGTTAAGTCCCTGAATTTTAACAAACATTTGAACATTTGAGCCTCACTACGCCGTTGAAGGCCATTGTGGCAGCCTCGCTTCAACAGTGAAACAACCATCACAAGTTTAACAGTGAAGTCTGCAAACGTAAAAATGGCAAGACCGAATTATTCCGTGGCTCAATGAGTGTTGATTTACGATTCTTGTGTGTGTATAGTTTCCGCTCGTATTGTTCGCAGATTGAACAAAAATTTCCAGCTCTTCGAATTCCGAATCGTGATGCAATTCACAAATTAGTGAGTAAATTTTGTGAAACGGGAAGTGTTTGTGACAAGAAGCGTAAGCGAAGACGTACAGTGCTCTCAGAACCGCATCTCGATGACATTGACACCGCCTGCAGTATTCCTCTAAAAACTCTCTTATACATCTTTCATAGAAAACTCAAATTGTTGCACCTCTGATCTAAGAGTTACTACGTTACTTGGGCCAAGGCCCTACAAAGTAACAGTAATGCAAGAACTTGAACATGGTCGCGGTGGAGCGGCCGAGCGTTCTAAGCCGCCTAGCTGCGGAGGTTAGAGTCCTCTCTCGGGCATGGGTGTATTTGTTGTCCTTAGCATAAGTTAGTGTAAGTAGTTTGTAAGCCTAGGGATTGACAACCAGTGTAGTTAAGTCCCATAGATTTACAAAAATTTGAAGATTTTTGAACTTAAAACTGGTGATTCCACGCAGCGAGTTAGATTTTGCGAATAGGTTTTGAAAGAAGTACATGAAAGTGAAATGGATCCTTTCCTCATTTTCTTTTCAGACGAGGCCTGATCCATTTATACGGATATGTTAATTCTCAAAATAGCCGACACTGGAGTGCCGAAAGACCTATTCAGCTTCATGACGAACCCCTTCACGACCAATAAACAGGGGTGTGAGCGCAGTTACAAGTGACAGAATAGTAGGCCCGATGTTTTATAATGACACAGTTAACAGTGAATGATATGTTCAAAATATTTAGCAATCTTTCTTAATCCGAAATAGCGCTCACGTCCTTCCAGAAGGAGGATAACGACAACTTCCTTTTTTATTCTTGTCTGTAAGAGTTCGTGTACAGTTTCATATGTTATTTCTTTGAATCGCCTATTCCCATTGCAGATAAATGTTAGCTTGTGTTGTCGATTGAAAAGAGGTTGGATACATCTGCAAAGTTGAGGTTCATATAGAAGATACTGAAGACTTCCTCGTAGTTGGATTTATATTTCTGCCAATTTCTTCAATTTTTGAACATTTATATGTATATATTTCTTCTTAAATGTTGTTTTAATAATAATGATTCGTCAGATTAAAATTATAAAACATTCATTTGGACGTCATTCCAGAAAGAACGGCAGTATTTCAAAATTAATGGCGTGATTGTGAAAAAAATCACTTATTACGATCTTGCGCAGTCATATGAAGGTAATTAATAGCTACTGAGAAAAAAATTAAACAAAAAAATAATTCCGCGGTATCTGGGTTAATGAGCTTGGTGAAAGAGAACGAAGTTTTGCGTATTTTCATCCGGATTCGGCAAGGGCTCATACGGCAAATGTTTCTTTGCACATGTTTGGTACAACGGGCGACGCGGCATCTGATTCAGCGGACAACGGAGTGCTCACCTATGGGCATCCACTGCGCGCTGCGCGGCCATCACATTAATGGAACACCCTGTACTTGAACTCAGTCAGAACGCGATACATTTAATACGTCTATGAATGTCTGTTCACTTCATTCAGCCAAACCTATTGAAAATCGAAAAAAAACTCGCATTATAGGCAAGAAAGAGATGAACATGTGTCTTAAAATAGCCTTATATTTAACCGAATATCTCATAATAATTCGAAGTATTCCTATTCCTCTCAAGATAACTGTTTTCTTTCAATCCATGTCCAGAGTAGTTTTCGAACTCTGATTCTATGACACCCTTGATCTGAACGTAAACACCCATGGCTCATTTCGCACGTGACATCTAAGTGTACAGTAAATAAATTTAAGTCTCAGGAAAAATTGACTAAGAGTCGTTACTTCTGTATTAACTGCTCATTAAACATATTTAAGTCGATTCTGATTTTCACTTCCAAAGAAGTGAATGTGAAGTATGAGCCTTCTTCTTCATCATTAGAACTTCAAATGTCCTCACAAGATTCGAAACTGCGGCTCACATCACTTTTCCTACATTCCTTTATGATATACATTTAGTGTAAACTGCCAACGCTGAAAACCACCCGCACATAAGTAGGACGTTGCGAAATGTTTAAAAACCTTTCGAACCATGTTGCTCTTGCGGATACTTCTGCTTCACTAAGATCCAGAATTCAAGCAGTGATTACGAAATCAACTATTTCAATGTGGAGCCTGGAGAAATATCAATAAACACTCCTGCAAACCGCGAGGCAGTGTTTAAAAAACCTCTCCTGTAGACCAATAAATCTTCAACTTTATCCTGGTTACGTGCACTATGTGGCATTTATCCATAGGCGTGGCCATGTAATAGAAAAGCGTGTGAGGAAATTAAATAACTAATACAGTAATATACTGATTTAAAAATATTTAATAATAGAAAGAAAGAACAGTTTGTTCTTTCAACAACAAAGATTTGCCTTACAGGATTAAAACAATTCACACTATAACGTATTAAACCTTGTAGATTCTGTATTAGCAGCTGCTAAATCATCTTCGAAACCAATAGCAATCAATAATTACCATGAATTTCATATTAATTTAAAGAATTACCAGGAAACATGTTTCTCATGAAGAGACGTAAGTAATGTTGTCACAATGATAATGGGTAGGGCAATGGCTATCGCTAATTCTGCAAAGCTATTGAGCTGATTTGCAAGTATGAGTTAACACAAGAATTCACGTAGACGTGTAATGCGTGTCGAACACATGTAACATTAACTGCAGCAAACGATTTAATGTCAGTGAAAATGGACAGATATGGATGGCGTGCTTGTATCGAGTCTCGGTTCTGGTAGAGAACGCTTCTGGGTATGACATTCAGATTATTGATGCAGTAATCGCATTCTAAATGTACGTATAACACGACTAATTGAGGAGCTCTTCATTTCGGGCTGCACTTGTGGCGATGTAATAACCAGACAATGCTGCAGGTAGTTATATACTTGGAATTTAGTACTGTTAACTACAACAGTGACTCATTCATTGGGTTAGCACTTGATGGACGTTAATTACGTCCTAGAAAATATATACTAGATGCCGATATTAAGCTACAGGCGTCGCACCATTATTGGAATTTCTGTAAGACTGCCTTTTTCCTTGACGTCATTCTACTTCTAATTGTTCTGCAACGTTAAGCCTAGATATTAATGTGACGCGACTATGTCACGCAGAACACTACTAATACTGTATTAGAACGTTATGGGATTTTTTCCCTACTCATCTGCATCACCTTATATTCTTCTACATTTGTAGTTTCCATTCATAACGGGAACTAGAAATTTTGTTTAACTCATTCTGTGTCATAATACAGTCAGTCAACATCACATTCCATGACACCACAGCAAACTCTCACAGACTGATACTCATTTTCCAAACGTTCAAATGTTTGTTAAGCTTAAGGGACTTAACTGCGGGGTCATCAGTCCCTAAAATTACAAACTATTTATAAACTAACTTATACTAAAGAGAGCTCAAACATCCATGCCTGAGGGAGGATTCGAACCCCCGACAGGGAACGGCCTCGTGCATGGGAGCCTAGCGCCTAAATGCGCTCGGCCGTTCCGCCGCGGCTCACCTTGTCCGTCAAATAATTTGTGTTGACAGAAAATAATAACTGACGTATCAGACGTCCCAGGGTCCCTCTCGACTATATCCTTGTCTCTGAGGAAAACTCGCCATCGAGGATAACGTACTTTCTACGAGGGTCGTCCACAAAGTAAGTTCCGTTTCTATTTCTATCCGAGGCAGCCCTACTATGGCAGTTCCGAGAATGCTCTGAGTCAAGGGGAAGACATGTTCGGCATTTTCAAATCGTTGTTGCCGACGGGTGGTTTGTACGGCTTCTTTACGATGTCAGCCGTAATTGAAAATGCCGCCATGTGTGAAATCAGATCTGTGACTAGTTTTCTAAATGCAAAGAATGTTATACCAAAGAAAATGCATTGGCAAATCTGCGGGGTTTACGGACAAACTGTTATGAGTGATTCAATAGTTAGAAGATGGGCCAGACTGTTCAATGAAGGACGTGATGAAGTACACGGTGAACAACGAAGTGGTCGCCCGTCTGTCATTACTGATGATATGGTTCACATAATTGAAGAGAAGATTAAGCACAACCGTACGTTTGCACTTAGTGCACTAAAATGTGTCCTTGATGGCCAACACTTCGACGATGATGACGAGCTCAAAGAACGTGTTACCACATACACAGGCGGCAACCTTATATTAAGAACGCCTACAAAAATTTGTGCCACGCTATGATAAGTGTCTATAAAATTTCGGAAGCTATGTAGAAATGTAGTTTAACAGTTTCAGAGTTTTGTACAATACAAATTTTTTCTGTATCTGTACACGTTTGCTTTATATAATCAATCGGAACTTACTTTGTGGACATACCTCGTATTAATTACGATGTGTTCGAACCACGCATATATGGGATTCTATTCCATATGCTCAGACCTTGGTGAATATTAGGGGTGGAGCACCCTGTGAAACGCTTCTGGGCCACGTCGCCACGTCGAGGACTGCGTGGTCTCTCCCGACAGAGGTTCAACTCCTTCCTCGAGAATGACTGTGTTTATTTGACCTTAGATTAAGTTAGTTTAAGTAGTTTGTAAGTCTAAAGACAGCTGACATATGCAGTTTGGTCCCTTAGGTTTACAACATTTTACTATGAAACGGCTTGACAATGCGAGATAAAGACAACACATTGAGAAGAATGTGTACTTAAGAGACACACTTTGGAAATACAGGGAATGCAATATTCTTGTCGGCCTTCATCCATGGCACGTAAGATATTGCACACGAACGATGATTTCTAAAGTTGTGCTGATGGACTGACGATTATTGTACAGACTAAAGGAAAATTACTATCATCGAACTGAAAATATGTTAAAGAATTCTGCAAAATTGTAACGTTAGTTACATTTATCTGCAATTTTACGAGTCTGTTCTTTTACCTCTCTTATAAACAAGAATCGCCTGTGCTTTTATTCTATTCGCTTGAGACTTTGCAGTTGTTTAGAGATTCGTGATAAATCCAAGCTAAGTAAGGGTTGAATACCATGGAGTACTCTTTGTAAAACGGAATTGAGATTTGTGACGGTACAGCCCCCCTAGTAGTTTATTTTATAAAGTTTTGTACTGAGTGCTATCTCTGCCGTAGCTAATTATGAAGAAAAGCGTAGTGGCCGGTCCATCATGGCGGGAACCCAGACACCAACACAATACTTTTGAAAATATGAGTCATTAAATTGGAACTCATGAACCGATTAAGATACTGGAACGCCAGTAGCACCAAATGAAAGAGAGAATTACGGCGAGTTATGGGGCAGGAGTGTCACTCGGTGACTCACTTAGTTTTTGAATGATTCAACATCAATTTGAAACGGTTCAAACTTTCGAAATGTGTAACAGAAAAACCACTGGAGCTATTTCTGTAAACGAAATGGCAATGGTTAGGGCTCACAGAGATCTATCGATAATTGACCCTAGAATTACAATGTTTATATCAAAGGTATCTCTCATTTCAGCAAAATATGTATTTAAAAAGAAAAATTTGTTCCGTATTACAATTCCGATTACAGCATCGAAATGCTGATAAAAGGTGAAATCAAATTTATATAAAATACGTGTAAATATAGTCATATTTAAGATTTTTATATATTTAGTCAGCTCAGTCAAAGCTGTACACAGTGGCAACAATCTTACAAGGGAATGGTCAGACTTGTCATGTTGAAACCTGTGTTGCTATTTTTACCACTGTGAGTTAACATTGAAGGAAGTCTGTAGGCAGACTGTTAGCTGCTGACACGACCTGGAAGTCTGTAATAACTTTTATGAAGTATGACACTATTGTCGCATGGTTTCCGCGCTTATAACTGCCTGTTGTACAACCCTGACCTCTCGCTACGTTATACCAACGCCATCTAGGGACAAGGTGGCGTTAGCTATGCGCCGCTCTCCTGCCACAGCAGTGAGAGAGCTGATTCGCCCAGTGAAAGCGATCGTACGATAATTAATAAATACGATAATAATAAATTCGGTGACAAATGTAGCTGATATGTTATCTACAACATTCTTTCCAAATAGCTATGAAATAGACACATATACATATACGTTTTAGAACACGTCAAACATTTATTTATTGTAATTACCGCAAAAAAATGCGAAATATTGGTAGCACAAAACATAGGTTTTTTGTGCACCAAGAACATACAAGCAAAGACGACATATCACAGCCCTGCGAATCACAGACGTTGTTAGACATCCGTAGACAAAACTCGGCCGGTGTTAGGAAGGAATCAAGCATAATATCAGTATATTTCGAAGTGTGCTACGCATATTTAATCACATTTTGAAACCGTGGAGAGGAAAACTGATAATGTACGACTGATTGCAACTTGAGAATATTGTCACTGTGATAAACAGGAACTGCAGTGATTTGCACACAATAATTTTCTCTGTTAGTTTTCGGTAAAATGCATTCCGCTGGCGGAAAAATTCTCTGTCTAACGGTTGAATTACGTTCGTCGTGCCGGGTGGAATCTGAAGTATGTCTACTTCTTTTTCCGCGTGAGCTCTAAATACAGCTTTTAATGAATCAGATCTTTTATGACCTAAACACTAATCTAGAAGGAGAAGAGATTTGTTCCCGCAGAACGGAAGAAAAGCGTGACGCATGAAAAGTGTAACGTTATCATTTCCCATTTTTCCAGACTTCGATGCGTCTATCACAAGATTGTCTGGTCAGAACATTGTTTGTTTGACACGTGGTCCAAAACGTCCAGTTGGTTCTTGATGATACACATATAGTTTAAGCAGCAATGAACCATCCAGACTAATTATGGGCATTATAGTGTTTGAATGGATGAGTGCAGTTGCGCAATTGCCTCAATATTTTTTCCCCTTTGAATGACAGTGTTCTTTTCGCACGCATTTTTTTTTTTTTTTTTTTTTTTTTTTTGAAAACCTGACTGATCGGAATTGTAAATGTAAGATTCACTATAACTGGCGATCTTATTTTTTGCAGTCGTAAGAAAAGCTTCTATCATTTCCATTTGAGTCACTTCATTTTCCGACCTGTTTCTCGATACAAATTTTGTTATTTTTCGTGCCACAATTTTATGTGATCTTTTGAAGCGACTAATCCAACTTTGAGAAGCTGTAAATTCTTTAGCGCCTATCGCGTTGGCAATCTCTAATGATCAATCACGCAAACTTGTGTCGCTGACACTCAATGACTGTCGTCTGGCATCGGTAAATTGCAAAAAGTCGCGCATTTATCTCCGTCGCAATTTCCAGTCCACTCTTACGTCGTCCAGCGACTTCCTTTTTCCATCTATACAATTCACGTTCAGAACGGACAAAGCGATACCTATTTTGAACAGTACTGACACGTAGGCGTTTCTTACCACTTTCGTTCAACCAATGCTTACCGCTTTTTCTTTGTCTGATAATGTAATTGTAGTTGCTGGTGTTACTTTCGGAGATAATTGATGATGGTACGTGGCACTATCACTCTAAGAGTCTTCATGTGTGCAACTTTCTTACGTTTCTTCGCCGTCTGTAGATTCACAGTATGCAAATCGAGTGTTTCAGTCGTTTTTAGCCACATGTCTGCTCTATTTACTTCTAGAAGTTTAACTACCATGTCGCACATCACATAGTCTTCACGCGTGTCTTATGTTCATTGCTCCATTTGGCGTCTGTGGTATATCTCCATGGCATGCAGCAAAATATTTACAGAGTTTGCACTCACCTGTGAGTGGAGACTGAATGTTCATCGTAAAGTGGATTGCGGGGTATAGATGTAGATGTACAGAATATCTTTCACATCTCTAACCAGTTTCAGGACGTTATGTTTCGAAATACGTGCCAGAAATGAAAAGGAAATGCAAGCCACAGAAACGAATATTCGTTGCCCCTTTCCACCAAAACCGTGGAACGATATTCCTGTTTAGTGAACGCCCCGATAAAACGGCCGCACCTCGCGACCGTGCGCACAACGCTCACCATAACAACAGCTCGCGACTCGCCATTTCCAGGGGTGGCCAGCCGTCACCGCAAGCGCCAAGCAGGAAAAACAGCCATTTTCGTGATTTTTTTTAGGTGACTTCCAGATCATGTCAGCAGCTAACATTCTGCATACAGACTTCCTTCAATGTTAACCAACAGTGCTAAAAAAATCAATACATGTTTCGGCATGACAAGTATGACCATTCCCTTGTTAGATTGTGGGCATATGTTAGGAAGCGTATTGGTAGTATCAACAGCTGCCGCTCGATGCTTGGCCTGGAAGTCACTTTGCGTTGTCTAGAGAAAAAAAATTAAGTGTCTTTCATCGAATTTTGGATTTTTCAGGTCGTGCGGATACGACTCCGGACTTGGAATTTTTCGCATCGTTCAGATACGACCACGGACTACGAAAATTTGTCGTTTGTTTTGGTGCACGAACGCGAATTCACATATTTACGAGGGGCTTTCAGATGAAAAGGTACGGACGTTTTAACAATCAAAGTGGTTGAACTTTCAATATGCCGCCTTGGTATAACTAGTGAGACATCCAGGGACGCGAAGCATGCGTCGTCACTTCGCCCTAAAAACTTGAAGACTCTGCCCTCACCAGGCAAGGTAAGCTCACCGTCTTTTTCGACATCCGGGGTCCGATACTTATCGAATTCCTCAAACACGGAAAACCATTAACGGTGACGCCTACTGTGAGAAACTCCGTAGTATACGCAAGTGTATTATCATCAAACGGCCTGAGCTGCTCACGGAGGAAGTAATTCCGCTCCATTATAACGCGCGTCCTCCCGTCTCCAAAAATGTTCAAATGTTTGTTAAGCTTGTGGGACTTAACTACAGGGTCATCAGTCCCTAAACTTACAAACTACTTATCAACTACCTTATACTAAGGACGGCACAAATATCCATGCCCGAGGGGGGATTCGAACACCCGACCGTAGTGGCCGTGCAGACCGTGACTGGAGCGCCTCAGTCCCCTCGGCCACCGCGGCCGGCCTCCCGTCTCCAAGATCACACAAAGTGTGTTCGTCACTATGACATCGTGATTTTCCAAATGTTCAAATGTTTATTCAGATTATGGGACTTAACTACGGGGTCATCAGTCCCTAAATTTACAAATTACTTATAAACTAGCTTATACTAAAGACAGAACAAACATCCATGCTCGAGGGGAGATTAGAACCCCCGACGGGGAATGCCCTGGCTCCTCAATGCGCTTGGCCACTCCACCGCGGCGAAATCGTGATCACTAACCTCTGTCTCCATATTGACGTCATTGATAAGGTCCGGCTTGTTTGTAGCTACTGGGTCCAACATGCACTGAAGAGCCAAAGAAACTGGTACACCTATCGTGTAGGAATCACGCGAGCACGCAACACAAGGCATGGATTCGACTAATGTTTGAAGTACTGCTGGAGAGAATTGACACCATGCATCCTGCACGGCTGTGCACAATTTCGTAGGAGTACGAGGGGCTGGAGATCTCTTCCGAACAGCATGTTACAAAACATCACAGATATGCTCAATAATGTTCATGTTTGCGGGATTTGGGGCCAGCGGTGATGTATAATCTGAGAAGCGTATTCTTGGAACCACTCCGTTACAACTCTGGAGTGTAGGGTGTCGCATTCTACTGCTGGACTTGCCCAAGTTCGTCGGAGTGTACATTGAACATGAATGGATGCAGGTGATCATCCAGGATCCTTAAGTACGTGACACCTGTCAGAGTCGTATCTAGACATAACAGGGGTCTCGCCCCACATCATTATAGAGCATCCACCAGCTGCTGACATACAGAATCCATGGATTCATGAGGTTGTTTCTGTATCCATACACGTCCATCTGCTCGATATAATTGTAAAGAGACTTGTTAGACCATGCAAAATGTTTCCAGTCATAAACCGTACAATGTTGGTGTTGAAGTGCCCAGGCGAGGGGTAAAGCTTTGTGTGGTGCAGTCAGGAAGAGAACACGAGTGGACCTTCGGCTGGGAAAGCCCATTTCTATGATGTTCCGTTGAATGATTCGCACGCTAACAGTTTCTGATCGCTCAGCATTGAAATCCTCAGCAGTTTGTTGGGGGTTGCACTTCTGTTACGTTGAACTAGTCTCTTCCTCGGCCCTGTTGTTGCAGGATCTTTTTACTGCCGCAGCGGTGTCGGAGACTTGATGTTTTACCGGAATCTCGATATTCACGGTGCACTCGTGAAATGGTAGTACGTGAAAATGCCCACCTCATCACTACCTCGGAGATGCTGTCTCCCATCTCTCGTGCGCCGACTATAACACCACGTTCAGAGTCCCTTAAATCGCGATCAACTGCCATTGTAGAAGCAGAAACCGATCTAACGCTTGCGCCGAACATATGTTGTTCTTCATAGGCATTATCGACCGTAGTCTTCTAAGTGTTTATATATCTCTGTGGTCGCATATGCATAACTATAGTACTTCCGTTGCATGTGGGCTGTCGTATTAGCTGCTCATGACAGTTTTCGGAAAATGTGTTGAAAAGTGGTCAACAAGCCTGCCTATTTGAATCATCTGCAGTGAAACCATAGAGGTCCCAGTCTTACTCGGTAACTTCAACTATCCCGCGAATAATATTGCATGATCCGGTTATCTACGCGCTTTTGAAATGCCACGTCGTAACCTGCTAGCCGGTTGTGTGTCTTTTACACTGGTGGAGGCAACATCTGTCACACTGTCACTCAAGGAAATCTTACAATGTTTGGAAACCTAAGGGACTAAACTGCCGACGTCATCGGCTCTTATAAATACAAACCATTTAAACTAAGTTACGCTAAGGAAAACATACACACCCACGGACAAAGGAGGATACTAACCTCCCACGGGAGTGGCCGCAAAGTCCATGAAATGGCCTATCCCGCACGGGACTCACTCTCAACTTCGACTTCGCTAGAAACAACACTTTTGTTACGTTCAAGTAACACACCCACTCATATGGCGCCTAATCTGTCTGCTGTGCAATTAGGGATGTTTGCTTAGTTTTATAATCATTGGCTTTAAATACAAATAACAATTTAACAAGAATAAATACAGTTTCCATAAACAGAAATTTACATAACTTTGAAAGATTATCTCTCGCTATATTTAAGCTGATATCGTCAAAATTGCATGGAACTACAATAAGCATTCGTCACGAGGAATGATTGGATTCAGTTCGAAATAATTCAGAAGTAAATAGAATAGTAAGCGTACGTGCCTTAATAAACACAGGTTGATGATTTACAAGCCCATATGAGTCCTCAAAGAAAGAGATACAGAATTCATAAATCTGACAAGTAATCTCAACAACGTCTTCCCAGTATATGAACAATAGAATTATTTCATAATTAAAGAGGCAGTATAATTTACAGTACAATGAATTGGAAAGATAATACATAAAGAGGTGAAAAAAATAAAGGGATAATAATACGCACAAATTCCGATGGCGGTAATAACGCATAGACAAGGTATAGAAGAGCGGTGCTTTGGCAGAACTGCCACATGTACTCTGGTGATTCATGTGAGAAGGTCTCCATTTAATTATTGTTACTAGACGAGAATTTACAGACTATGAACGGGGAATGGTAGTTGGAGCTAGACGCATAGGACATTCCATTTCGGAAATCGTTAGAGAATTCTACATTCCGAGATCGCCAGTGTCAAGAGGGTGCCGACGGTACCAAAATATTTCACCCTGTATCTCTCTCCACGGACAGCCTTTACTTGAGAACAGAGAGCAGCGGCGTTTGCGTATTGCTGTCAGTGCGAACAGATAAGCAACACCGCTTGAAATAACCGCAGACATCACTGTAGAAAGTATCTACAGACCTATCCGTTACGACGAAATTTGGCGTTAATGAACTGTAGCAGCAAACAACTGACTCGAATGCTTTTGCTAACAGAAGATGGCCTGCAGGGCTTCTCTCGGGCCGGCCGCGGTGGCCGAGGAGACTAAGGTGCTCCAGTCACCGTCTGCACGGCCACTACGGTCGGGGGTTCGAATCCCCCCTCGGGCATGGATATTTGTGCCGTCCTAGTTCGTAAGTAGTTCATAAGTAGTTTGTAAGTTTAGGGCCTGATAACCCCGTAGTTAAGTCCCATAGACTATACAAACATTTGAACATTTGCTGCTCTCGGGCTTGTGACCAATGGCGTGGACCCTAGACGACTGGGAAACCGTGACTTGCCCAGAGTCCCGATTTCATTTGGTATTGTCAGAAAGGCCCTTGCAAATTGGTGGTGGCCACGTAATGATGCCGGCGGTTTTTACACAGGACGGGAACTTTCTCTGGTTCAACTGACTCTACCATTTATTGGATATGGTTATTCTCGGCTACTTGGAGACCAATTACAGCCGTTCATGGACTTCAAATAAAATGTTCAAATGTTTGTAAAGCGTAATGGACTTCACTGCAGGGTCATCAGTCCCTAAACTTACAAACTACTTATGAACTACCTTATACTAAAGACGACACAAACATCCATACCCGATGGAAGATTCGAACCCCCGACAGGGAACGGCCTCGCGCATCGGAACATAGCACCTCCATGCGCTGGGCCGCTCCACCGCGGCTCATAGACTTCACGTTCTCAAACTACGATAGAATGTTTATGGATGATAATGCGCCATGTTGGGGTATCACTAATGTTCGCAGATGGTTTTGAGGACATCCTCGACAATTCCAGCGAATGACTTTAGTTCCTAGATAATTTTACATGAATCGAACATTAAGCAGAACTCAGTTTGTTGCACAAAATGCTGTACTGCAACATATTCACACTTATGAACGGCTATAGAGGCAGCATGGCACAATATTGTCGCAGGAAACTTACAACAAAGTGTTGAGTCCATGCCTCGTCGAGCTGCTTCGCCGGTCAAAAGAAGGTGCTCTACCATATTAGGATCGGTCCCATGATTTTTGTCAACTCAGTGTTCAGTGCTATAATCAACTACTATTCAATCCGGTATGAACAACCTGCGATTTCCTATTTTACCACGCGTAAACGCGATTACGAATTCCTAGTGAAGAAATTGTGACAAGTGTCTAATCACTTAGCTACCTAGCCTAAACTTTACAATGGTAGTTCGTTGCCGCGGCGGAGTGGTCGAGCGCATTGAAACGCTATGCTCCGATGCGCGAGGCCGTTCCCCGTCGGAGGTTCGAATCCTCCCTTGGGCATGTACGTTCGTTTTGTCTTTAGTATAAATTAGTTCATAAGTATGAAACTTCCTGGCAGATTAAAATTGTGTGCCGGAACCGGGACTCGAACGTGGGACCTTTGCCTTTCGCGGGCAAGCGCTCTACCGATTGAGCTACCCCGACACGACTCACGATGCCGCCTCACAACTTTACTTCCGCCAGTACCTCGCCTCCTACTTTCCAAACTTCACAGAAGCTCTCTTGCAAACACGCAAGACTAGCACTCCTGGAAGAAAGGATATGGTGGAGACATGGCTTAGCCACAGCCTAAGGGATGTTTCCAGAATGAAACTTTCACTCTGCAGCGGAGTGTGCGCTGATATGAAACTTCCTGGCAGATTAAAATTGTGTGCCGGAACCGGGACTCGACTACTTCATAAGTAGTTTGTCATTTTAGGAACTGATGACCCCGCAGTTAAGCCCCATAAGCTTAACAATCATTTGAACATTTTGGTAGTACGTTGATGGCAGAGGAATCTGCACACCAGCACATGTAACTATCAAAATCGGTCTTCCTCCAAATTCGGAGCACTGAATAGGACACTTCCAAACAAGGCACATGACACAACAAGAAAGGCGAAAAATATTTTGAAGAATACCAGTCTCCATGTTTCCAACGCGTAAGGGCTTCCCGTTGATCTGAATAGAGTAACACCCCCCCTCCCCCGAAGATGTTACCAATCAAAGAGGATCTGAACAGTACTTACATCGATCAACTGAAACTGATTATAACAGATAAGAGTAATTCCAGAGGTAAATGTCACTAACTACTTAAAAGAAATTTAATGAAAAGGAATGTAAGTACCAAATGAACAGGCTAACTTCGACTTGAAATAAAACAAAAATGTATAGAAGACAATAAAGAAACACTGAATATAGGACTACATGTAGTATACATTTCCAAAACTGTTGCTCTATTACAAATGGTCCATTGTTTTTTTCCTTTTTGTTTTTTGGATGTCGTGCTGGAGGTACACCTGAGATTGCCTGAGGGATTACTGTCGGGGGTTCGAATCCCCCATCGGGCATGGATGTTTGTGCCGTCTTTAGTATAAGGTAGTTCGTAAGTAGTTTGTAAGTTTAGGGAGTGATGACCCCGCTGTTGAGTCGTTTACACAGCATCAAACAATGGCTGCTCTCCTACCATAAAAATCCCACAACCCACAAAGAAAAAGAAAGAACGTAGCTCTTCTCTTTTTTAGCGTAGTTTTAACTAACCACCTGTATGTGTAATTCTATTTGAAATTTGTCATACTCAGGGGATGGATATAATGCTATGAATCAAGGATGAAAGGTAAAATATTTGTAAGGTCAGTAAGAGGTGAATCAAGGATGAAAGGTAAAATATTTGTAAGGTCAGTAAGAGGTGATAATTGGCAGGTGGTTGGTTTCCTATACATTTTGAAAGTATGGACGTGATTATGTATTTATGGGTAGATATAACGAATTATCATCTGTTAATTGTGAAATCAGTTTCTATAAATACTGTAAATGATCAAGACAATTAGAAGCACAATGTTGGTTCAGTATTAAATAAAATACTCCACTGAACAGTACTGTCATGCTTGGGATGTATCGCAGTGTATATTTATTATTAGTACTGCGTCGGTGAATGTCAAAGTAACTATTTCGATAGGGTAATTTTAAACAGAAAGCTGAACATTGTGTGCTCCCATGCGACAATATGAAAGATACTGAAATGGTACTATTAACATTTTGAATGTGTTCTGTTCATGAGTTTAGTGTTATCTGTATCAATGGATAGTCTTTTGACGTTGTGAAATCCCTAAGACAGATATTTCATAATTTGGAGTGCAGATGATTTTTAATTAAAAAAGGGAGAAGAAAGATTTGTGTTATCATTCCGTCGATAGAGTGGTCTTTACAGTCATAGAAGAAGTTCAGAATGTTTCAAGGACGTGGAAGGCAATGGGCTGTGCAATTACTAAGGAAACAACCCGGCAGTCACTTGGGCCGATTTCATGAAGTCGCCGAAAAGGTCTGTATTTGAGTGTCCGAAAGCGGAGTCCGGTGTGCTACCCACAGCTTCACTTCGCTCAATGATTCCATATCAAACAGCGGACTCATGGTAGTCAATGGAAGTGCCAGTAGACTGAGAAGGAACGGTCCGAATAAAAACGAAAGTTGTTAGGAGTCCCGGCCAACCCTTCGCTGGAAAGAGGCCAGAAAGACCGGGGGAAGTGGCGGGGCTGGGGAATGGGATTGTAAATGAAAACATAGCAGTGGCGGAGCTCTGGCTACGTCACAAAGAAATCACTGGGGACGCCAAAGTGGATTGCTTCCAGTTTACACATTCATTGGTAGAGCTCTGTTTGATAGTAATTCAATGAATGTTGCATGAGTGAGATTTACAATTAAATATCAAACGCTGTGGCAATTATCATGTGGTACACGTTCGGATCAACAGCCACTCAAAGCGTGAGTCACATAGGACATGAAACGGAGGCAGTAATTGAGAAGGGGATGAGACAGGCTTGTAGCCTGTGCCTCATGTTATTCTATTTGTTCATCAAGAAAGTAGTAGAAGAAACCAAGGGGAAATTTGGAAAAAGGTCGTAAGGTTAATAGAGAAGATAGAGGCTGTACGAAACACGTATTAGGAAGTTTAGGGATTTATACTCAGTATCAAGATATTACAAAAATTTAATGTGATCGCTAGTCTGAAAATCCTTCGTTAAGGAAGTATGAAGGCAACAAACACAGTTACGTGTATGAAAAGATTAATTATTCTTCGCAAAAAAATGTTGCATTTACCAAACACACCAACGTTTTAAAAATTGGTCTAGGAGAATACCTCCAGCTTCGATGCATACTCTAAAGCTGCGTTGCATACGATATGGCAAATTCCTCGGGTGTTTCATATTTGATAAAATACAATTTGTGTACGCTCCATGAGAGCATCGATATTGCGTACAGGAGGTGAATAACGCACGATTTTTTTAAATTTTCCCAATACAGAAGTATCCATTGGATTCAAATCTGGTGATCGAGTAGACCATTCAGTGGATCCATCCGTTCGGAAATTAACTGTCGAGATACTGGCGAACTATTCATGTAAAGTGAGATAGATCATCAAACTGTACAAACCACATAAGGTAGTCTGAAGCTGTATACTCAATTAAGTGATGCACCTGATATATCTGGAACTGTAGACACATTGGCACATTAAGACAGTACGGAAAGATGTTAGGGGAGTGAATTATTGCCTCTCATACATAGAACCTCAACCTATGTTCATCGATAGGCAAACAATCACGGCGACAGATTTTCTTTTAATTTATTCATTTATTTATCCTGTCAGTATTAGGGCCTTCAGGCCCTCTCTTACACCTAACCAGGCGTTCTACATATTTTACATTTTAAATATTACGTAAGTTATATTAAATCTACAAGAATTGAAATTTTCAATCAGCACAGGCAACAAAAGGACATACATACAGTTTATATTCGTCTAATATATGAAGCAGACTGTCCGTATGTTTGTACGTGTTGCATACAATTCTACAGTTTTGTTCCAATATTTATGAAATGTTGTACACGTAAGGCTCAATCCATGAGGACGGTCGCCGTAAGTGTAAGAATCACATACGATATATAGTTCACGAGATATGACGTCATAAACAAGGAGATGCGCGAAAAACTGCTGCATTTTGCGACAATGCTGCTTATTTTCTCCTAAACCATTGCACCGATTTCAACCAAATTTGGTACACACATTCCTTACCGTGAGGTAACAATTGCTGCATGGTTAAGAATCACATACGGCACATGGTTCAAAAGATATTACGTCATAACCAATAGAAATCGCAGAAAATGACATATAATGCGGCGAGGCTGTGTGAAAACGACACTACTTAGCGACTTGCAACAAACTTTAAACATAATTTTAAACCTTTATTAAACCTTTTTCTCGCTGGTAAACATAGAAATGATGAAAGGAATAAAGTTTCTCGCTTACTACTTCTCCGCTGTTTATGGAATAAAACTACGGCTCTCGGTATGACGTTACAATTTGTAATTTGAACACACCACATTGTAGCGACAGGAAATTATACAGACAGTATACACATATAGTTGAATGTAGCTTCTAAATTGTATCACATTCCGACACGTAGTTCATGAGATATTAGCACGTAAACCGTAACGTTCATAGAAAAACGCCCCATCCCGCACCAAGATTTTATCTATTACTTCTTTACTACTAACTCTATTCTCAAGATATTTTACAGACATACAGCCCTTATACAAATGAATATATACCTGAAAAATGGCAGGAATTAATAAATAAATACCCGGGCAACGCCGGGTTTTCAGCTAGTATTTGATAAATAAGAAACATGGCAAGTATTACAATACTGAAAGGTTTTAATTATGGCTGCTAGCAGCAATGGACACGGAGGAAGGGGGTAGGAAAGGGGGAGAAAAATGAGTGTAATAATACAGAAGGAGATATAACGGAAGAGCAGATTATGGTAAAAGAAAGAGGAAGTAGATGGTCCTACAGTATTCCGCGCATGACGAACTCAATCACACGCCTGAAATCTGATTCACCAAATCATAATTATATAGGCGCTGCACAGGACCTGCAGACAAAAGGTACTTCGTATTCATATATTCATACGGACTGCAACGTGTTCTTCAAGTGTACACTTCGAGTTAGCAGAGCTTTTCACCAGATACACTTCGCCGATTTAGGACAAAGTACTGCGTTACGCAGAACACTGTCACAGGTCGTGCTCACGTATTAACACTTGAAAGATCTGGAAGGCAGCAAGAGTCTTTGAAGAATTAATGCACGAAGCCTGGACCTATCATTCATTACTGCAGTAGTATAACACCAAGTTGAGTATTCATTTAATTTTAAGAATATTCTCACGTATTTCTAAAGTGTACTTACGCACGCCTACCATATAAAATACCACAACAGTTGATAAACCCATACATGTTTGTTACAGTAGCTGAAGATAGCCTCATCAGTTAATGTGTATAGTCTAAGAATTGCAGAAACATACCACACAGTAAATTGTACTTATCTGATAGTCTGCCTCATTTAATCCTTGCTCTGGTAGAAGTTGGTAAGGACAGAGAATATATTCATACAGAATGTTCCAGATTCTCATGTGAGTAGCACCATTCCTTTTCACCATTTGACTCCCGTACTAGTTTCATCCGTAGGATGAAGAACTTACGATTCACGCACAGATCATAAATCACGTGGTATTCCACTGTCTGCAATCTTTTCACACATGAGGCTGTCTTATGTAAGTAGAAAAGGTGTAACAGAATGAGACAAACTTCTGAAACCAATTATTATGAGACCAATGTGATGACAACGCAGGGACAGCGATTCTCTGCCGAATGTGGGTGAAGGTACATCAGGAGAAGGTAATTCGTTGGTACAAAAATTACGTAACAACAGTTGTTTTACAGACATCGGACTCTGATGATGATAGCATCGTTGGCGAGCGAAGTTTCGCGGTGTGCCAAAGTCTTTTTTCTGTGTGTAGGTAATAGCTATGCGCGCCAACCACATTATGCCCACTGCTGTCTCTAGGAAAGGCTTCCGTATCGCGGCAATATCACAGACGTATGATGTGGCTACTTGGTTGTGATATATGTGAAGCACTGGCTGTAATGGCGCGGTGAAGACGTGATCTGCTAACACCTCGACAGAGGCGGGGATACATAGAAATCATCTTCGTAGTCCCGGTAAGGCAGTGTAGTCGTGTGTACAGATGCTCAGACGGTGGACCAGTTTGGAGCACACTGACGGTAGAGACGACTGCATCTTCAGTGTGGCGTTGGACAGTAAATGCAGCTCGTCACATCGCTGTCCAGCTGTTCGACCATGACTGGACGGTTCGGAAGAAGTTAAAAGGCAGCTCTTCGGATCAGGTTCCGCGGAAGTCATCAATTGTTGGGTGGCCGTTGCCGAGACCACAGCACATCGCCACTTGTAAGTGTAAACGGCTTCTAACGAGAAGTGACTTATTTTGACTGTTCTGTGTGGTTCTTGCTTCAGTTTATTAAATTGATCGTATGCTTGCGAGTTTATTAGATCCAGATTCACGTTACATAATTACCTGGTTAGGGTCTTCTGCGGCCATGTGAATCGCCACCGTCTTCTGTTGTTGTGTCGAGCCGAGTTACAGTTGCTTTAGTACTGTTAGCTATCAACAGGCATAACCGAGAACGCACAAAAGTTCCAGCCAGCCAGCTATTTTCATTTGACCCTATATTTCACTGTTATTTTGTTGTTATTCACGTGTGAGGATATATTCATTTTCTACAATGAGATTTTCCATGTACTTATTGTATAATCTGCTTTTGGTGCAATGTTTCAACATTTTTCTAATAGCATTCTTTCTTTGGGGTGTAATTCTGTGTCAGTAGGATTTACTTAAACGTGGGTGTAGTGTGTGTTGGTGTTCTGAATTTTCATTCCAAATGTAAATATGTGCATCTCTCTTCTTGGTTTTTAATATCATTATTTCCTGTTCATGTTGATTTTTTAAGTGTTTCATTGCTGTGTATGTTCTGTGGTCAATTTAGTCTATCAGTGCCATAAGGACTGTGACATTTCCTATGTTACGTGCTAGCTCTAAGTTGGTTTCATAAAGTACCATGCCCAGGTATTTCGTTTTAGTGTATAACCCCTTGACTTCATATAGAAGCCAACATCTTGCTGCTTACAATTTTGACTTTTGTGCCGCTACAGAACTGCTTGTAACCTGTGCATGAATGTAATATGGAATTAAGTTGTTAATCTTGCAAGTTTGGTTGAATTGCATGTGCTGTGACGTTTTTTGGAGTCTTAGATGTATATTCTTGAACCTGTTGTACTCATGGACAGGAAATGCTTGATATGGCTGTAGTTCCTCTTTTGTCCTCTCATTCCACAGTTGCTTTTTTTATAAGGTAGATATTTATGTAAACCGTCTATGCAACTGAATAATAATAGTTGTATATTGCTATAAGCATTTCACCTTTTTTTGGTAGGCACATGTCATTTTGTTTGTGGTGTGTTTTTGTTTTGGTGGTGTTGCCAACTGTTAAATATATATTTTGTCCTATATTTGCTTTATGCCAGTGTGTGTGTGTGGTATGTGCGTGCGTGTTTGTGTTTCCGATGTAATTACATAAAGAGCTGCACCAGAGACAGACAGAGAGAGAGAGAGAGAGAGAGAGAGAGAGAGAGAGAGAGAGAGAGAGAGAGATGTCAGATTTTGTTTTGTGTATTGATCTCATTTTTTTTTCTTTGACTAGGTTTAGCAGTGAGTTTTCACTGATGTTTGTCTGTCTGTTTATTAGTTTATTTGTTCGTGTCCATTAGTACTGTTGCATTCCCTTTGTCTGCTTTTGTTGCTTTAATGTTGGTCGATGTTAATTTGTTTCAGTGATTTCATAGTGTCTATGTCTGTCTGATTGTCCTTGCTTTTTGATGTTGTGTTTATTGTTTTATGTTTTTATTTCTTTCTTTACCAACTTTCTAGTGAGCCCTATGTTTATTTCACTGTAATTTTGTTGTTCTTCACGTTTGAGAATAAATTCACTTTTCAGAATGAGATTTTCTGTGTATTTTTTGTAATAATCTGCTTTTGGTGCAATGTTTCAAACCTTTTTTCTAATATTATTATTTCTTTGGTGTGTAATTCTATATCAGTGAGATTTATTAAATTTGGGAAAATATGTATTGATGTTCTTCTGAATTTTCATTCCAAATGTAAATATGTGCTTATGTCTTCTTCGATTTCAATTTTATTATTTTCAGTTCATGTTCATTTTTTAAGTGTTTCATTAATATGTATGTTATGTGTTCATTTTACTGTGTCAGTGACACAAGGACTGTGGCATTTCCTACGTTATGTGCCAGCTATATGAGGTTTCATAAAGTATCATATTCAGGTATTGCTTTTTGAAGTATAACCTCTGCATTTCATATAGAAGCCTACATCTGTCTGCATATAGTTTTGATTTTTGTGCCGCTGCATAACTGTTTTTTACTTTTACATGAATGTAATTTGGAATTAATTTTTTAATCTTGCAGGATTGGTTTAATGTTATGTTCTCTACCGTTTTATGGAGTTTTAGATGTTTATTCTTGAAGCTATTGCACTTGTAGACAGGGAATGCTTGACATGGCTGTCAAGTCTTGTCAGTCCACAGTTGCTTTTTTATATTATGATGTAGATATTTATGTAAACCGCCTATGCAGCTGAATAATAATAGTTCTATATTGCCATATACATTTCGCCTTTATTTGGAATGCACAAATCAGTGGCCTGTAATATATACATGAATATGTTATACAATATTTCGTTTTTAGTATTTTAGGTTATAAACAGTTCTGGTGCGTTATCTAAGTATCGTTAATAATAGTTGGATGTCATTACATAAAATATTTTGTGGATGATGGCTTATATGTAGTGCTGATTGGTGACTTAAGGTTGTTTTGAGTGTTGTTGCCAACTGTTTAATGTGTGTTTGTCCTACTTTCACTTTATTTCAGCCCGAGTATGTGTGTTTGTTTGTTTGTGTGTGTGTGTGTGTGTGTGTGTGTGTGTGTGTGCCGCGGTGGAGTAGCCGAGCGGTCTAAGGCGCCTCGCTGCAGATCACGCGGTTGCTCGCCATCACAGGTTCGAGTCGTCCCTAGGGCATGGGTGTGTGTGTTGTCGTTAGGTTAGTTTACCTTAGTTTAAGTAGTTTGTAAGCTACGGACTGGTGACCACGCAGTTTAGTCCGATAGATGTATAAACATTTGAACATTTTTTGTGGATGTGTGTCTGTGTCTATGTTAGTAAATGTATCGATTCCACTAGGGAAGGCGTTCAGGGCCTGTTTTACGAGATTTTTGGAGGATCTATGATTATTGGTAACTACCCCTTGGTTGTGCTTCAACAGCTTCCGTACTACAACACTGATGGTGAAAAGTCTGCGGATTGAGACATTTTTCTGCAATGTACGAGACCTAGACATGCGGTCAGCGTGGATACTGGACTGCAGCTGGCAGTGACCAACGTCTGCTCATCGCCCAGTGTTAAACTGAACAAAATGAAAGTGCCTGGAATAAGCAATGTGACGGATGAAAGAAACAATAAGTTTTGCTCTGGAAATTTATTAATCGTGACAAAGTTTTTATATTTTATTTTGCATTAGTTTTAAATTATTATATGTCTTTATAGACATTAGGAACTTCATGCTGCTTCATACACCTCCACACCATTATTCACACTATTGGACTGACAAAGTTGTAATGTTTTATGTTTATTTTAGTATATAAGATTAGTCAAATTGGTGCGACTTACTATGCCAAGTTAGCCAACTACTTGACACAGAAAGTGGAAGTATTGTAAGGTAATGGATACTTAGTCCGCATGTGACATAATTATTCAAATTACCGGAACTGTATGGGACGCAAGGTGACACTCATTCAGGCGGGCGAGGCGTGCAGCTTCTGTTTAGGAGGGGAGGGCGAACGAACAGGATGCCTGTGTTTGGCCCCAGGGAACCGGTGAAGACCGGGTAAAACCCTGGTGGACAAAATGTGTAAATCATGCTTCTAAAAGGAGCTGAGGCGACAGGGAGACGTCTTAACGGAAATTCTGACAGATACTTAAAAGATGGACACTCTCTTAACCCTTTCATTCCGAGTGCTTTTACTGGACAACAACGTATTAAAAGTTGATTTATACCGTATTTTGTGCATCAATCCTTAAAGTTGCATTTTTGTTGATGAACAACACGCTTCTAGTACGATAGTACGACATTTTGCCGCTTGGTACAACATGTAGCCACTTCTGAGGCATTAACCTGTCCATCTTGTAGGTTGTGATGCGCTGCCATCTGTACGTGGCTGAGAGTGTGATTGTGAGTGTGGTTCCATTTATTTTATTCCAGCAGTGATTTGTCTTTTCTTTGGTGCTGTGGCGAATATTATGCTAGCATTATTGATCTGGCAGTGTTAACTATCAACAAAACAACGTCCAAGTTGTGCGTGGAATACATGACATAAAAAAATCAATAGTTCGACCAATTATTTTTAAACACATATTTTGATGTTTAGTGCATTGTATAAATAGAGAAAACACTGAATTGAAATTTTTCCAAAGCTGATTTCATAGTTTGGGACTGAAAGTGTTAACTTACAAATAAAAAATCAGTGTTATGTTTGCATCAACTCTAAAGGCATCTAGAATATCAGAAAGAAGGCGAATCTCCTGAACCAACAATAATTTTAATACCTTCAGAACTACAGTACTGTACGAATAAATATTTGAATACAGCAAAATTAAAGTTAAAATTACCAGCTTTTGAATGTGACATCTTTTAATTTAAGGATTTACATTTGTCATATAAATTTTTTATGGAAATATAGTCAGGTAATAGAATCTTCCTGAGTAGCTTAGCAATTGCAAGCAGCATAATACGTCCCTATTGTCATGTTCGCGTAACTATTTGATGAATATTTTCCTATTTTTTCAGTAACTTTACGTAAATATTGTTTAGTATGTGCGGCCAAGCTCATGAAGGCTGGCTTGTTTTATTTATTAATTTCATACGGTTATGAAGGAAAGCAAGGAGAAATTTGGAGAAGTAATTAAAGTTCAGGGAAAAGAAATTAAAACTTTTCTGTTTGCCGATGACATTGATATTCTATCAGAAACAGTAAAGAACCTGGAATAGCAATTAAACGGAATGGAAAGTGTCTTGGAAGGAGGTTATAAGATGAACATTAAAAAGAACGAAAGGTTATGGAACGTAGTGCAAGATCAGGCGATGCTGAAAGAGTTAAATTAGATAATGAGGTAATAAAAGTAGTAGATGGTCTTTGTTATTTCAGTAGCAAAATAACTTCTGATGGCAAAGTAAAGAAAGAGTAAAATTCAGAATGGCTACGTGAAGAAAAGCATTTCTGAGGAAGAGAAATTTGTTGACATGAAAGATTAATTTAAATGTTAGGATATCCTTTCGGAAAGAATTTGTCTGGAGTGTAGTATTGTACTGGAGTGAAATGGGAAAGATAATCAACTCAGAAAAAAATTATGGTGCAACAGACGGATGCTAAAAATTAGGTGGATAGATCGCGTGTCTAATCAGGAGGTATTGAACAGCAGCAGGGAGAAAAAAAAAACTCTGACATTTCTTGCCTAAAACAATGGATCGATTTGTCTGACACATTCTGAGGCATCAAGGAATCGTCAATTTAGCATTGGAGGGGAGTGTATGGGGTAAAAATCGCAGCGGGAGACCGAGAGACCAATACAGTAATCAGGTTAAAAAGAATGAAGGTTGTCGTTTTCAGTCAGAGACGAAGATACTTGCACAAGATAGGGTAGCGTAAAGAGCTGCATCAAACCAGTCTTAGACCGAAGACCACAATGCCAACCGTAAAAAAATACGTCAGTAAGATGGTGTACTGAACAATATTCTATACGAAGAATTATCTTGCTTCTAAATACGTTTCTGGTGAGTTATTACAAAAATTTTGAGTACTGTGATGATGTTTTCCTTGATAAATTTATCTTGGGAGAACAAGCATTAGAAATCCACATGAGCTGCATGGGTACTGGATGTCTGTTTCAACTTCATACAGCTAAATACCTCGAAAATGACGCATAGTACGAAACAAATGTCTATGGGTAAATTAATGTTGACGAAGTGGATATTTGTCTATGCTTCAAATGGCCACCATCCAAGCGCCTCTCCTAATGGGTGGCGTCAATTTATTATTTGACGGAAACGTATTTTCATTGCATATTCGAATTCTACTCAGGCGATTGTTTCTGATTCCTGGTAGGTAGTGATGTGATTGAAAAAAATCTGGTGTGCCCGCTTTTGCTATTAAGAATTGACGCATTAGATTCTATACTTGATTTGCAATACAAATGTGATCTTTTGTGCTCTAATGGTTGTTATTTTATTATCAAATGTTACTTGAGTGTTTCTAATATGATTGTAAAGTAAAAATAATATGGTCAGCCATTGTTATTTCTCGTAGATACACTGATCACCCAGAAATTATGACCACTATCGATGTAAACCATGCAAGCCATAGCAGTGTCGCCTAAAGATGAATGATGCTGCATGAATACTAGTGAGTATGCTGTCTGTATACAGAAATGAGAAGGCGCGCGATCGTTCTGAGTTTGACCAAGGCGAAGATACTGATGGCCCGGAAGTTCAACACGATGATTTCGGGAGCAGTACGACTTGTCGGGTGTTCTGGGAGTGAGGTGGGAGTGTTTTCAGCTAGTGACGAAACCAAGGTGAAGGAAAGTCCAAACGTCGAGGGATTGGGCGGTCATCCGTCATTGCAGATGTCGGACGTCGTAAGCTGGATAGACTGGTAAAACAGGACAGTCGGCTAACTGTAGCAGAGCTTATATCGAAGTTAAATACTGAGCAGAGTACAAGTCTGCCTGCCGCGGTGGCCGAGGGGACTGAGGCGCTCCAGTCACGGTCTGCACGGCCACTACGGTCGGGGGTTCGAATCCCTCCTCGGGCATGGATATTTGTGCCGTCCTTAGTCTTAGTTAGTTCATAAGTAGTTTGTACGTTTAGGGACTGATGACCCCATTGCTAAGTCCCATAAGCTCTCCAAACATAAGTCTGACTGATCACATGGTACGTTGTACACTCGCAGCCGACGACTGATGCATATGTCAATGTTAACACCACGACATTGACAACTACGATCGAAATGGGCAGGTGACCATCTTCACTGGACGTTGGCGTATTGGCAGAGCGTTGCATGGTCTGGTCTATCCCGATACCTTGTTCATCATGCCAATGGGGGCTGCGATTCCGTCATCTTCCATAGGAGCAGCTCCTTAACACCTATAGGAAAAGTTAGGGGAAGGTGACGACGAGTATAAGATCATTAATTTAATGCGATTGTCGAGACAGAGCAGCAAATAAAGGTCTTGCCTTGCTAGCGATTAGCCCAATGTCATCATTTAATACTGACACGCTACCATTTGTGTTTACGCACATGTTGGTTGTAATATTTCAGTGCTCCGAAATAGCATCTCGAACACGTGTGGTAAATTTTTCCAAGCTGGTTTCGTAAACTATAAACTACGCTGTTTCTTTAATGTATATTTTACTACAAAGAGAATTTAATGAAGTGTTGTTCTTAGGTTTAAATTTTGAATGGCCGTTTCGGGTAAGTTGACGAATTTACTGGGAGGAAAGATGACGACTTTCCCAAACAATTCGTAAATAATTTTAATGAGCTTTTCATACCAAGATGAGGCATTGTGTGTGTGCAGCAAGTATAAATGAAGGACCGAAAAGCAGCAATGGCCACAGGAATGCAGGAATCGATGCCATTATGCAGTAGGCACAGAATGCTGCAGTAGCGAATGCACCCTCGAAAAGGAAGCAGAGAAAAAAAAGTTGCCCTCATTACACGTCGCAAATAGAAGCGAAACTGAATAAAAAGAAATATAAACGAAAAAAGTAGAAAAAAGAGAATGACAAATACGGGACTAAGAGGAAAAGAAGATAACAATACAAAAGTAATGAGGCCGTCCTAATTCCTGGATATCAGTCAATTACACTCACGGGAACGACGACGATCATGATTTCGTTAGAGAAGTACCCAGTGAAATGAGCAATTACTGTGGTAATTTATGGACTTTGTATTGTTATTCTTGCTGTCATAAATGGACCCACGCTGCTAGTGCCGAACTCAATGCGGCAGATACGAATCGTAAAGCAAATGTTTGCCACTTCTGTGCTTAAAAAATGTTCAAATGTTTGTAAATTTATCGGACCAAACTGTGTGGTCATCAGTCCGTAGCTTACAAACTACTTAAACCTAGGTAAACTAACCTAAGGACAACACACACACACCCATGCCCCAGGGAGGACTCGAACCTCCACGGCGAGCAACCGCGCGCTCCGCAGCGAGACGCTTTAGACCGCTCGGCTACTCTACCGCGGCTCTGTGCTTAAAATAAAATGATTTTTTATGGTTATCCAATTGGATTTTTCTTCGTCGAATTACCCGCCGACATTCGTCGTCTTACCCGCAAACGAGGGTAAAATGACGAGATTGACATCATTTGAAAAAAAAAAAAAAAAAAAAAAACAAAGTGAATGTCAAAACTGTTACATTTAGAAAAAACTACAAAATCTGTAGGAGGGAAGAAAATTCGAATGGTTTCTCGGAAGTATTCATGTAGGCGTCAGATCTATAATAAGAGGATAAAATTTCTGAAGCTTAGTGTCGTCCTCCTTTCCCCTACTGCCGACGGAGACAAGCGAGCGGTGACTCAGTTATGCTGTGGGGAATACTCACATGGGTACTCATGGATGCAACGGAGCTCGTGCAACGCACCATGATGACCATGAAGTAGCGTACACTGGTTGCAGACGTCATACACCCCTTCGTGTCGATCATCATTCCCAACTGTAGTAGCATTTAACAACAAGATAATGCTCCATTCCATAAGACCAGAAGTGTGGTTGAGGGCATAGTGACTAGCTGCAACTGATGTGCTGGACCCCCAACTGTCCAGACGTGAACTAGATCGAACACATCTGCATTGTGATAGAACTAGTGGCGGAGCTCATCGCCCCCTCTCTGGAATTTACGGGAAACAGGTGAATGGTGTGTAGAGCTATGCACGAGGGCCCGCTAGCCCGCCGCAGCCCACCACAGTCGAGCTGGCCCGTCCCTGTCGGTCCTCTCGCTTAGTGGCCCTGCAGCCCGGGTAGAGCAACACCGCCTAGAAGACAACGCCTCACAAGTGGCCGAGCCTACATCACACCGAGATGACGCGGCCGCCAGCTAACTGGCTGGCCGGTGGTGCACGCATACCGCCTAGTAGCATTCCGACAATCAGCTAGCGTTGCAGCCTCTGGTATTAGGTTAGATTAGATTAGTACTTGTTCCATAGATTATGAATACGACATTTCGTAATGATGTGGAACGTGACAGGTTAATGAAAGGTGCCTTTACAAATTATTACTTTGTACTAAATATTACATGACACTATATATATATATATATATATATATATATATATATATATATATATATATACCAGGTAACTAGGTAGGAGTGGATATAACGATCAGTTTTCTAATAATATCCATCACGGTAGACGATTGCCTCGTTTCCTGGACAAATTTTATCATCTTCAAATCGTTACTTTGTTTATGCATCAGATCGTAATATTTTTGGGAGAGAAAATATGAAGAATACTGTTAAGTACTTCTGTAACAGCATTGCACCCATATCGTTACGAATTGGCGTTAGGTTCTTGGTTTTTATAGTCACTGTTATGAACAGGAAGGTATGTGTTTATTAAAAAAAATGTAACGTACAAAATTATTTTAACTGCGTACTATTCGAGTGAGAAAGGAAATATTTGCTGATTAATGGTTAAATTTGCTCATCAAAGTGTGTGGTCTTCTTATAGTAATATGAGGAAAATAAACCAAGATCGCAATATTTTTTTAAAATTATTTTAAGTATTTTGTCAAGTAGGCTCAACCACAGAAATCGTGTAAAAACACTAAAATAGGACGCGTTTCAAGGGTCAATCCCTCATCATCAGATAATCTGTACAAGAATCTTAAAAACTGAGACAATAAAAATCTAAAACGTAATAAAAGAAAACGTGCTTACTTCCCTTATTACCGTGTCTACGCAGAAAGGTCCTCAGCATACTGTGCTTCGTCAGGATTTAAATCAGACCCCAGCACTGGCGGCGCATAACACTACCGAAATGCACGGAGTCAATAACACGACTGGGGCGCACGTATGCACATGAAACCAAAGACCTCTAAATTCCAAAGATCATCCAAAGCAAGTGGGTACATTTAGGTGTCACGAAATCATTTGCACAGTAAGGCAGAGGTTGAAATTTAAAATAAACGACAAAGTTTAAAAAAAAAGCTCTATGTATTACCTTGAACTTGTTCATTTAATGGAACGTCGCTTTTAGTGTTATGTATTATAATCTCCAGCTGTTCTAGCAGATCTAACTTTCTTCCCTTAGCCTGTCTTTGAAAAATCTTAAGGTCATCTTCAATCCGCTTTAATGGGGGGCCAGTTTCGCGGATATTTTTTTATGCAATACGACTAGTATTTGAAACTGAATGGTTTCATCTCCTGATCTCTTCGGAAATTTACAGAATGTATTGTTACATAAAATAATTACAAAATACGTACAATTAATTTAGTTAGATAAAACAAATAAAATAATAATCGAAAATAACTAATACCGGCTACATACCTGCTACAATTGTTATTTATCTACTTACTAAAGCAATCCATATAATATTTTGAAATTGCAATAGTGGATAGTCAAATATATAACAGTTTTGTACTGGTGGAAAGTAAACATGAAATAATAAAATAGATATAAACGAAGAACTACCATAGTGCATGTTGCTGGCTGAGCACCACCATAAAACTGATTACCGGCGTCGCGATTACTGTAACGAAATCTATGAATGCCACAAGAGTGTAAGTAAACGTATTTCTACTATTAAATACCTATCGATTTGCAAAATAAACTATCGGTTTTAATTTTTCTACAATGCCATCGTCTCTTCTGTGTCATGCAGTTTACAATTAGCCAGAAGTTAAAAATATATTGACAAAAATTCATTATTGCAAAAGAACAAAAGCTTCAGTTAAAGTACTTTCACATTAAAAAATGTTCAAATATTTGTAAATCTATGGGATTTAACAGGTTGGTTATTAGTCCCCTAGCTTACGAACTACTTAAACCAAGTTAAACTAACCTAAGGACAACACATACACCCATGCCTGAGAAGGGACTCGAATCCCTGACGGCGAATGGCCCCGCGCACCGCAGCACGGCGCCTCAGTGCGCACGGCTATTCCACCGCGGCTCTTTCACATTATATTGCCTCTATTTCTTATATATGTTTTACAGTAGTAGCTCAAGGTGTAGGTGAGCGATTTAAGTCTAATTACAGCACCTAAGGCTTGTATAAATATAAATGCAAAAATTTTACCAGAGGAACATACAATGAAAGACAAACATTGCTGCACAAGTGCTCGTCACTACACAAAATTAACAACTGTGCTTCGATGTACAGTGTAATATGTCAAGCTCTAGGTGAGCAGTTTGAGAAGTTGTTTAGACTAATTATTTAGACCTTGAGCTACCCATGTTACTGTGTAGAGCGACGCACTCTTAATAATGAGTACTTGAACAAGTACTTTGGATTTTTATTGTATGACTATTTGGAAAAAAATCCCTATAATCTACTATAAATACTAGTTACATTCCGTGAGTATACTACTATAAATATTAGGCACTGTCAAACTGTTTCAAAAGGTTCAAATGTTTGTAAATCTTTGGGACTTAGCTACTCTGGTTATCAGTCCAGAGGATTTCAAACTACTTAAACTAAGTTATGCTAAGGACACTCATCCACAAGGGAGGACTCGAACCTCAGACGGCGAGCAACTGCGCGCTCCTCAGCTAGACGCCAAGGAACGCTCGACCACTCCACCGCGGCCAAACTGTTTCACTTAGTACTTTGACTGTTCAGAGTAGTAGCATATAAACAGTAGCAATATATATATATATATATATATATATATCGTACGGGATGTTGTGACATGTACTGCTATTTCTGTTATATTGAATATTCTTTTTTAAAAGGTTTTACATGTAATGTTACAAAAAAATTGATTACTGTCATTGCTCTTCTCAATATGTAAAATTTTAATCAATTATTCTAATCAGTATATACAGGGTGTCCCACTCAACTGTTTCACCCCAGAAACTACAAGAGATATTGAAAACCCACTTTCACGGTCATGAACGTACAGCAGGGGCTTATGAAAATAGGTACTATGAGACACTCTAAAACGTGAAGAAATATTATTTTCAACACAAACTTATTTTTTTAAAATGGATAGCCCATATTATTTCTTAAGCAATCGATAGGACGAAAAATCACAAAAATAATGGCGTCGGGTGCATCGCGATGCCTCGATTACATCCGGAGAAACTGCAAAGCGAAGTTGACGTTTGAAATACATGTGGGGCGCTGCTACAATGAGCATTGTAGTTGAGATGGAGTCGCCCTCAAGTGCCGTAATATTTAACGTATCAGTGTAAAAATTACACATCGGTATTATCGTATGCATATTGGGATAACCTAGAAGGGTCGTTAATGTGAAACAACTGGGAAATAAACTACAAGCGAGCTATGCCAACTGGGAGGTATTGTGAAAAATTTGCGTCATGCTCACGCTTAGGGTCTCTTCTTGTTTCTTTCGTTCCTATCTGTTTTTGGGTGTCTAGGAGTTAGCTAGCCTATTCATCAGGTGTCTTCCAATTTTATTTGCAGAACATCGCACAGCAGTTGCTTTGTCATCGTTACGAGTAGACAGTTCATTCCATCTCTTTTATTATTACAGAAGGAATGAAAGGTTTGTTTCCGAATTACATACTGAAACATCACTGTCGCTAAATTTCTTTCCTTTGCTTCACACTACCATCGTAAGTGCATTGTAAATGTTAACTCATATAATTTTTCCGTAGATGCTGAGTCATATTTTTCAGCCACTGAGAAGATTCTTTTAGACGGTTTGTATGTGTGATTGTAAACTTTATATTACATGCAGCTTATGAATTTTTTTAATATTCGCATTTTGCAATCATTGTAATGCTGACTTTACATTTTGTACATGAATGTGTTCGAGTTGGTGACAAGAAATGCATTGATAAGGATAATGGTTTTCATGTATATGACATTGAAATGTATCATACTCATATTATAGCGTCTCGTGATGCTAGAAATGTAAATCGATTTCGATGAAGGGGTTTTTAGTCTTCAGTTTGCTTAAGGCAGGAAAACAAAATTACCTATGACAGCTACAGAAGCGGAGAGCGTCTCAAATAATTTCCCCTCTTCGTAATTTATTGCGTGGAACAGACAGGCTAAGTAATCGTATCCTGCCTGTCGCTAGTCTAATGGAGAACTTGCAACATTGGCGAATGCTTTTGGCAACTTTGTGACCAACGGGTTACTTCCTTGTTGCCAAAGAATTGATCTGATAAATTCACTTCATTATTGATGATGTTTCCACTCAATAACTTGAGTCATTTTCACTTAACCCTGCATTGGTCCACTGTAAAATGAAACGTAAGTGGTCACATTGATTACATATGTATGCCATTTTCTCAACTAAAAAAAGAAGCAATTGAATTTCCAAAGAATTTTCTTTGGTGTTTTATGTATTGTCCATAGTAATATCTATTAAAACTATCATCAACACGAACAAAACATATCAACACATAAAAAAAACTTTTAACGGCCATCACAATTTTAAGTAAGATAACATTTTTGGCTTTGATCTACTTTAAAAGAACACATATTTGTTTAAAAACAAATCTAAACAAGATTTTCTGAAGAAATACAGACGATCTTGGAATGATCGGATCAAATAAGTTCTTTACATGTGTTACACAATTTTTGTATTTCTATTTCTTGATCTTCCGCTGTCCTAGCAACGACACACAGAACTCCATTGTGTCATTTCCGAAGTTGATGGCCGGCCGCGGTGGCCGAGGGGACTAAGGCGCTCCAGTCACCGTCTGCACGGCCACTACGGTCGGGGGTTCGAATCCCCTCTCGGGCATGGATATTTGTGCCGTCCTAGTTTGTAAGTAGTTCATAAGTAGTTTGTAAGTTTAGGGACTGATGACCCCGTAGTTAAGTCTCATAGATTATACAAACATTTGAACATTGTTTTTTCGAAGTTGATGGCTGACTTTCCACCAGAGGAGTGCCAAGAAAGTCCGTTATTTTGAAAGACGCACTTCTTGACAACATTTTTTCGTTTATCTCCGCTGAGCCAGAAACTTCATGCTGGAATTCGAGCTTCTTGCCTCTGATCCATAATTTTCCGAAAATTCAATGAAATGCTATTATTATTTCAAATATTTATACATTGTAAAACAATATTGAATTTATGGAGTACGTATTCCAACAAAAAAAGTGAAAAAAACTGACTAAAAAGAAGCAGTATTTGTAAAATACGGATTACAGTGGTAGACTACCGACTTTGACGAGGTCACTCAACACTGAGAGCATTCACCAGCAATCCATCTTACAGAACACAGAGGCTCGAATCACTGTCGCTTCTGGACTTTCAGATTTATTTGAATTTCCCCAGATGGATTACATATGTAATCCAAACGTCCACTGGGGGATGAACGTTTGAAATAAGTTTATTACGTCCTATTTCTGAGTCCAAGGAACTCATTACACCCTGAAATTTCGATTAATCTTATCGTTTGATATGTTCTATGTATTGCGAGGGGAATTAGGACGAACGAAATACCGCCATTCTTCGCTAGCTATGTTGTAGTGTCCTTGCCTGTGAGTTTAAGTTTCTTACAGCTCATGTGTCAAGCATTAGGTGACAGAGCTACAGGTATCCGGATCTGGAAACATCAAGGAACTTTTTATGGAACGTAGTGCGGCTTTTTCCAGTATTCTCTCTCATTATCCGAAAGAGTCTGAGTATGAACAGGTACTTTACTGTCCCCATGCTTGTAAAAATCAACTAGTTACGAGTTAAGGATGTCGTCACACTGTCTGGAGTGCATTTTCGCCCAAAGAAACAATTATTTATGAAATTGGTATTGGGGGTTACAAAAATGAATTGTCCTCTCGCTAGTGATATTGTAAATGATCAAGAAAAGAACCTGCAAAATATTCATTTAACATTTTTAACTTCAAATTAATTCACCACTGTGTCCAGTTACTAAAGCTGCATTTATCCGGCGGAAAACTGATGAAACTAGTTTTTTGATAAATCTGTTAGTCTGCAACATCATGAACCACTTTAGACAGTGCTCCCTTTGTTGTTGAGGCAGGTCTTCTCAGTGTAAGTGTGGCGTAATGAGAAAAGTGTTAAGGATCTATGATAGTTGTGATCGAACACTGTCATTTTTGCAAGTTTAATTTTTTGTAAGTAATTTTTGGTTTTAGTGAATGATATCTACAGTTACAGGAACACAATGCGTGACATATTTTACGTGAAATTTTTATGCAGTTCTATCAGGTCTTTCCCTACCTGGCCATTGACCTGAGAAATTTTTGCCGGCCGCGGTGGCCGAGGGGAGTGAGACGCGCCAGTCACGGTCTGCACGGCCACTACGGTCGGGAGTTCGAATCCCCCCTCGGGCATGGATATTTGTGCCGTCCTTAGTATAAGGTAGTTCATAAGTAGTTTGTAAGTTTAGGGACTGATGACCCCGTAGTTAAGTGCCATAAGCTATACAAACATTTGAATATTTTGAGAAATTTTTGAAAATTAATGTTTACACATTTTAAGAGGGAATTAAATTTCTTCATCTACCAAAACGTTTATATACGTTGTCACAGCAGTAGGAAATAGTGGTTTTTGAATCATTTAGTGGCTGCACTTTCACACATTTCGCTGTCTGGAATGAACGAATCTCCAAGAAGAAAACTAGAAATTAAATTAATGAGTTTGGAAAACATTGTTTCGTATTAAGAAGACTGCGAACTGGTATATGATTCAATATGAAAATATCAGTCAAGTTCGCAAAGAGTTTTACACTTTATCAAATAATAAGGTAACCGGTTTCGATCTGTGCTAAGGTCATCCTCAGATCGTTTTGTCTCGGCATCAACATGAGACAAAACGGTCTGCGGATGACCTTAGCACAGATCGAGACCGGGTACCTTATTATAAAATAAAGTGTAAAATGTTTTTGCGAACTTGACTGATATTTTCATGCTGTAGGAATTAAGTGCCTCGTGGACGGAGTTCATGCAATTATATTTTAGACATTACAAAATCAAGTGAAACGAACAGTGAATTTTCCATTTTGAGCTCTCTCTGATGTCAGTATGATATTACACAGTCTGGGACCTGAATGGATAAAGGGCTAGTTTAGGTCAGACATGTATAGAAACGGAAGCCACATCGCTATTTAGTCTCCACTTCGTATGTATTGCTTAAACACGTAATTACTGTAACAGTATACTCCTGAAGCACAGTAAATCTCGTATTTTGAACTGATATAATGTTGCTGCTGTTAGCATTTTACAATACCATGCGATATCTATTTTCAAATAACATCTTCGTCAGTTAATTAAGTTTTCATCATATGAACGAAATATTGGCAATATCTGATTTTAGAATGAAATATACTACCTAGACATAGAAATAAAGTTATTTGTTTTCTGTAACTGCTTCCAAAACCGAGAAAAAAAGAGTAAACTCTCTTGAGACATATGTGTGTCGGCAGCGGTTTGAAGTAGGTATGGGACTGAGGCGCGGTAACTGGAGCGCACCGACAATTTCCGGAGCTGCCGCAGGTCTCCAGAGGGTCAGCAGAAATTGCGCCGCGGACAGGAGCATGTCTCTGTGCGCCAGCCGATATTCACAGGCTACGCTCTCAGCTCGCTGTCATTCTGATTCGAATATGGATGCATGAAAAGGAAAGTGTGGAGCTGGCAGTACGTAACGACTGATGCAATATACGTCTTAAAAATCTCCGTGATGTAGAAAAAAATACAACCGGCATGAATAGAAATTTAAAATTACACAAATTATTCAGCAATGCAACATGGAAGAGCAATCTTCTATTAATACAAGTCAGACAAATTACCCAAGTGTAGATGTAGTATACTACATTAAAAGGAAATTTGGTAAAAACAATGGAAAGTGTCAGAATTAGTCCGACAGTATCGGAAATTTTAATTTCTTATTCTAACTCCGAGAGCATACAACATGCATCACATTTACTGCTACGCAAACGTTTGAAGAATATTGGGATAGAGGAAGCAATAGTCAGTATTGTAGTTCTAAAGGGTGATATCTGTGGTCAGAAAGTACTAGAGCTATAAGCTGAAATTATAAGCACGGAAGCTGAAACCTTTGTACGACCTTAACGCTGGTTAAAACCGAAGATACTGTAACCTCTGCCGAATTTTTTTTCTCCGATTAGTAAATGTATGTAGGGACTGTTTGGGTGTAATTTCTTGCAGCATTTCTCTTCCATTTAAGTATAAAGACATGTGGAATGCATATTTGTTTATGGTAAGAATGAATTTTTTGTTTCGCGTCAGATACGTGTTGTAGTTAATAATAATACTATGATTTTGGACTTCTGAGAAACATTCTGCTACTATTACTAACTCAGTACATATAAAAGGAAGACGTGTACTTGACGCCAATGTGTTCAAAAATGCTCCAATGTTTGTAACTCTAAGGCACTTAACTGCTACGGTTATCAGTCCTTAGGCTTACAAACTATTTCAACGTATGCTAAAGGCAACGCACACACCAATGTCCGAGGAAGGACTCGAACCTCCGACGGCGAGCAATCGCGCGCATCGCAGCAAGGCGCCTAAGCGCTCTCGGCCACTCCACGGCGGCTCGTTAATATGTAAAGTACAAATTGTTCCTTGCACATACGGAAAACGGTTACGACTATGGCTAAATGCTTCCTTGAAGAGTAGTTTCGCTGAGCCTCCAGAGAGTGCGCCACTGTCGACAAATTCTTTAGAGTACGCGAGAATTTCTCGATAATTTACCCTAGCGTCGTGCGTTTCTCGAGCGTGCTCATAGCCCATTACTAGCATAAAGACTTTAATAGCAATGCTGACGGTATTAATCGAGTTGCATGGAACTTCCGAACTAAGAAATTTCTTGAAATTGTGACTTAGAATGAGGGCTATGATGGCTAGAAGCGTCTTCAACACCGTTGACAAAAGAGCAGTTTAATGTTTCCGTGTCGACGCTCATCGCTGCGTGAACTGGATTTGGCTGAATTTGGATATGAAGAACTTCTAGTTGTCAACCGACTGTTCTCAAGTTAAGCAAAGTTAAGCAAATTCTGTGTGTGTTTAGTGAACCTTACTGTCTGTGATGAGCTCATAAGGTGGTTGCTGCCTAAATAGCGGTGAATTTGCTGTTCAGTCATCTTTTACCTTGTTGTATGATCTCCATTTGCTTTATTGCGTTGTTTAGTGGGATTCCTGCCCTTGTGTTTACCATCACCTCTCGCATATCGCTCAGTGAACCGGATTTGGTTGGCTTTTAACTTGAATAGCTTCTAGTTGTCAGCCACCTTTTTTTTTGGGGGGGGGGGATGGGGGTGTTAAAGTGTGCTACAGCCAATGTACTCTTTGTTTAGTCAAACTTGCTTTGTGTTGTTAGTTGGCTGGATGCGTGATGGGTTCATAAGCAGGTCGTTGCCTTCCAGTGGTGAATTAGCTGTTCAGTCATCATTTGCTGTGTGATCTCCACTTCCTGTTAGTGTGTTGTTAAGAGGAAGTCGACCTCTTGTGGTCACCACCACCTCTTCTGTCATTTGTTTATCCTCGGGGTGCATTTTTTTTCTAACGTTCCAAGTGCTTGTTAGTGTTTCGACAGTGAAGCCCCCTTGGTTGTTGTTAGCACGGCGACCCAGTGCGCACGGCTAATCCGCCGCGGCTTAAGTAGTGATCAGTTAAACTACCACTTAGTGAAAAACCACTCGCCAAAGGTACAATGTTTAACAGGTATGAGAAAACACTCGAAAAGGCCAAAATACTTCTATATTCCGATGTTCATAACGAAATTTAAATTTATGTGATGTTTACTGTTTGAGTTATGTGACAGTGTCTCAGGCCCTAATGATTGTGGTAAAGCTTCTTAAGTGTCATTTATTGCACTAAAGATGAGTTAACAAGCGGTAGTGGTTGTCTCATACTTCATAATAATAAGTGTAAATTCTTACGTTTGTTTCTTGTTTTTCTGTTTAGTAGGCCCCCTCTCGCGTATTTTTATAAATAGTGTAATTTGATAGCAGTGCTTTGCGCATTCCTTACCGCGTCAGTCGTTTGTTTTGTTTTGGTACGAGTGTCAGCAGCAGTAGTCGATTCAGGTGGTCTTCAGTTATCAAATCAGAAGTGTTTGTAAACCTTATGGGACTTAACTGCGATGTCATCAGTCCCTAAACTTTCTTATGAACTAACTTATAATAAAGACAGCACAAATATATATGCCCGAGGGAGTATTCGAACCTCCGACTCGGCAGGCCGCGCGATCCGCAACGTGGCGCTCCAGACCGCTCGGTTACTCCCGCGCAGCAAGCTATCTAGCAGTCAGCACCGACAGCGCTCTCGTTAATTACCAGAGAACTATTTTCATTCACTTGTCTGTCTGCAGTGTAAATTCTTACATTTGTTTCTTGTTTTTCTGTTTCGTAGGCCCACTCTCGCAGATTTATCAAAATAGTGTAATTTGATAGCAGTGCTTTGCGCATTCCTTATCGCGTCAGTCTTTTGTCTTGTGTTCGTGCGAGTGTTATAGCACCAGTTTGCCTTAGTTACCCCCTGTCGAGTCTACATCACGAGTATCTATTTTTTAGTTTTTCTGGGTATTGTAATCATGAATAGGGACTGTGACTGCTGCTTGCGGATGCAGACTGAGCTGGTGACACTTCGTTCCCAGCTTCAAGCTGTGTTAACCTCGGTTACACAGCTCGAGGATACGCTGGAGGGGCGCCGTTGTTGTTGGCCGGTCGTGGGAACCGAACGGATGCCCGGCGTGTCCACCGATCGACCTGCGGCAGCGACAAGCCCTGATACTGCTCGCATTGCGGCAGACATCCCACTCGTGATTGCGTGGTAGGTCGCTCCAGTGCGTGGCAGGAAGCGTAAGACATTCCGGGGGATCGATCGTGAGGCCTCCCCGATTCATTTTGCAAAAAGGTTTGTGGCGCTATCTGTTCAGGACAACGCTCCTCTGCAGGATGTGGTTGCTCTTCCTGAAATCACCACGCAGCCTGCAAGATCCGGGCTTTCACAGAGTGTGGGTTTCCTTGTAGGTGGGAGCTCGCAACGTTAGGCGGGTAATGGATCCCCTTTTGGAGATGGCGGCCAAAGAGGGGAAGAAAGCCAATGTGCACTCCGTGTGCATACTGGGTGGGATCATTCCAGATGTGGAACGGGCCCTTCCGGATGCCATGAAGAGCACAGGGTGCAGCCAACTGCAGGTGGTGGCTCATGTAGGGAGCAATGTGTGTCGCTTTGGATCGGAAGAGATCCTCTCAGGTTTTGTGTGGCTATCTGAAGTGGTAAAGACTGCTATTCTTGCTTGCAAGATGAAAGCAGAACTCATCATCTGCAGCATAGTTGACAGGACCGACTGTGGACCTGTGTTACAGAGCCGAGTGGAGGGTCTGAATCAGAGGCTCAGACGGTTCTGCGACCGTGTAGGCTGCAGATTCCTTGACTTGCGGCGTCGGGTGGTGTGGTTCCTGGTTCCGCTGAATAGGTCTGAGTCCACTATACGCAGGAAGCTGCTACGCGGGTAGCGGGGGCTGTGTGGCGTGGACTGGGCGGTGTTTTGGGTAGAGGGCTTTGGGAAAACACTAAATGGGCTGTCTCAAAGGATGCAGGTCGATCACAGGAGAAATATAGGACTAGGAACTATCGGTATAACAGTTGTAAATTGTCGTAGCTGTGTCCCTAAGGTACCATAACTCGAAATGTTAATAGAAAGCACTGAAACACATATCATTATAGGTAGCGTAAGTTGGCTTAAAAAGGAAATAAGTTCAGCAGTCGTTTTTGCAAAAGATCTTTGTTCAGAAAGGATGTATTAAACAAAATAGGTGGAGGCGTGTTCCGTCAAAAGTAGGATATCGTGTAGTGAAGTTGAAATTGATAGTTCCTGTTAGTTATTATTGGTAGAGGTTGTAGTCGACAATCGTAAAAAGTTCATCTGGGTTCCTTTTACCGGCCTCCCGACTGTGACGATACAATAGCAGAAAGGTTCAAAGAAAACCTGTGTCTAATTGCAAACATGTACCCGAGTCACACAATAATAGTAAAAAAAAATGTTCAAATGTTTGCAGAACTTATGGAACTTAACTACGGGGTCATCAGTCCCTAAGCTTACAAACTACTTATGAACTAGCTAAGACTAAGGATGGCACAAATATCCATGCCCGAGGGGGGATTCGAACCCCCGACCGTAGTGGCCGTGCAGACCGTGACTGAAGCGCCTCAGACCCCTCGGCCACCGCGGCCGGCAGACTTGTACTCTGATCAATATTTAACTTCGATATAAGCTCTGCTACAGTTAGCCGACTGTCCTGTTTTACCAGCCAATAATAGTAGGCGGTGATTTTAATATATCCTCATTTCATTGGTAAAATTATATTTTCAAATCACGGGGTACGCATATAACATCGTGCGAAATTGTACTCAACGCATTCTCCGAGAATTACTTCGAACAATGAGTTCATGAGCCAACTAGAATTCAAAATGGATGTCAAAACACACTTGATCTCTTAGCGAAAAATATTGCTGACCCTATAACGAGCATCAAAACGGATACAGGTATTAGTGAACACAAAGCTGTAGTAGCGAAATTGAATATCGAAAGTCCCAAAGTTACCAAAAATAGACGAAAAGTATATTTGTTCAGGAAAGCAGATAGAAGTACAATACATTGCTTCTTGAAAGTTTCCACCCATTCCAAACACTAAACGTAAGTGTAGACCAGATGTTGGTCCAATTCAAAGAGGTTTTATTACCAGCAATTGACAATTTTGTACCAGATAAATTAATAAAAGAAGGTGATACCCCTTGGTACCCAAAACATGTCGGGACAATGTTGCAAAAACAACGGAAAAGGCATGCTAAATTGAAACAAACACAAAATTCCCAGGACTGGCGGTTCTACACAGAAGTTCAAAATTTAGCGAGGAATTCAATGCAAGATGCGTACAATACTTACCACAACGAAACTCTTTTTCGAAATGTGACTGAAAACCCAAGGAGATTTTGGTCATATGGTAAGTATACTAGCGGCCAAGCACAAACAATGCCCTTACTACGTGATAGTAAAGGCGATCCTGCTGATGATAGCGATACTAAAGCAGAGTTACTAAACACAGCTTTCCGAAACTCAAACGTTCAAATGTTTGTAATTCTTAGGGGACCAAACTGCTTTCGTCATAAGTACCTAGACTTACAAACTACTTACAGTAAGTTAAACTAACCTAAGGACAACACACACACCATTCATACCCCAGGGGGAATTCAAACGCCCGACACGAGAGGCCGCGCGATCCGTAGTCCGCTCAGCTACTCCCGTGCGGCTTTTCGAAACTCATTCAGCAAAGAAGACGAAACCAATATTCCAGATTTCGAATTACAAACAGAGGCCAGAATGAGTAACGTTGAAGTAGATATCCTCGGAGTAGTGAAGCAATTAAAATCACTTAATAAGAACAAGTCTTCTGGTCCGGACTGTATACCCATTAGATTTCTATTTCATTATGCTGAAGCAATAGCTCCTTACTTAACAGCCAAATACAACCGTTCGCTCAACGAAGGATCTGTACCAGAAGACTGGAAAGTTTCACAGGCTACACCTATATTCAAGAAAGGCAGTAGGAGTAACCCACTAAACTACAGGCTTATTTCATTGACTTCAATTTGCATCAGGGTTTTGGAACATATCCTGCATTCAAATATTATGAATTATCTCGAACAGAATGATCTATTGACGCAAGGTCAACATGGATTTAGAAAATATCGTTCATGCGAAACACAACTAGCTCTTTACTCACACGAAGTGATGAGTGCTGTCGACAAGGGATCTCAAATCGATTCCGTATTTATTGAATTACAGAAGGCTTTTGACACCGTACCTCACAAACGGCTTTCAATCAAATTGCGTGGTTATGGTATATCGTCCCAAATTTGCGACTGGATAGGGGATTTCTTGTCAGAGAGGACATAGTTTGTAGTAATCGATGGTAAGGGATCGACTAAAACAGACGTGATATCCAGCCATCTACAGGATAGTGTTATTGGTTCTCTGCTGTTCCTTATTTACATAACCGATTTGGGAGAAAATGGAGATTGAACAACTGCTTAGGGCGGCTACTCTGTCATACATAGGTTTGGTTCCTGTTGATGATATTGATAGATGGGATTTCACTAGGCATGGCCTGCGTCTCAATAGGAAAGGGAAGGGGACACTGGCTGGGATGATAGCAAAATCCTTAAGGGGGGACACTGCAGTTCATGGAAGTACTTCTTTTTTAGGCTAAGATCAGTGTCCAGTGAGAAGCTCAGGCAGTCAGGTGCTAAAAATGTTGAAAAATCAAATGTTTCTCACAAAAGTAAAGTAAAAAATAATGTTAACATTTTTCACCAGAATATTGGGGGACTAAAGAATAAAATAGATGAGCTTTTCTTTGTTTAGATGATATAGAAACTGATAATGTAACAGTTATACTGTGCCTGACTGAGCATCACATTGTCACTGGTATGGAAAATGTGAATATCAGTGGATATAAATTAACTTCTAATGTAAGTAGAGATAATAAGGTAAGAGGAGGAGTTGCCATTATGTCAAAAGCTATCACAATGTAAAAAATTTAGAAACAAAAAAGTTTTGTGTAGAGCAACATATTGAAGCATGTGCCTGCCAGCTTAAACTCAATGATGATTATCTTATAATTGTAACAGTATATAGGTCCCATTCAGGGAACTTCCAGTTATTTCTGGAAAACTTGGATGCCTTGTTGTGCTATCTGTCAGATAGGGGGAAGCAAATTATTATTTGTGGTGATTTCAATGTAGATTCACTGAAAGAGTGTAATAGGAAGAAAGACCTGGAAGCCTTACTTGGCCCATTCAATCTGACATCCGTTAATGATTTTCCTACTCGGGTAGTAAAGGACAGCAGTACATTGACAGATAACTTTTTTATAGACCAAGATAAGTTTAACAACGTAAATGCTTGTCCCGCTGAGAATGGTTTTTCCGATCATGTTGCACAGCTAGTTACAGTATATGACATAGCTCCGTACAGTAATTCGAAACAGTCCTCCAGAGTTGCGCTCAATTAATTTCCAATAACGTCTACAGCAGTTAGACTTGGATGAGGTTTGTAAGGAACAGGATGTTAATTTAAAACATACCTTATTTCATGATACATTTGTAAGGGTATTTGATAACAGTTTCCCCAAGAAATTAGTTAAATATGCTTGTAAGAAACTATGCAAAAAACCATGGTTTACTAAAGGAATAAAAATATCTTGTAACCAAAAAAGACAACTATATCTATCCGCAAGAAAAAGTAATAACCCAGAAACAATAAAATATTATAAACACTACTGTGCTACATTAAGAAAAGTTATAAAAAAAATCAAGAAGCATGTGCATCATGTCTGAGATTAGTTCCTCTGATAATAAAATTAAAATAATTTGGAATATTATTAAAACGGAGGCAGGGCAACGAAGAGCAGAGGATGAGCGTAATACCATCAAAACAAATGAAAACCTTATTAACAAACATTCAGAAGTTGAAAACATTTTTAATGATTACTTTTTAAATGTTGTAGATAAAATAGGATCTAAATGTTCATTAGAAGGAGCAAGGCAGTTAATGGAAGAGGCCATACCCATTCAATTTGATACAATTGAAATTCCACCGCGGGCCGCGGTGGACGAGCGGCCTGTGGCGTGCCAGTGACGGTCTGCAAGGCCGCTGCGGTCGGGGATTCGAATCCCCCCTCGGGCATGGATGTTTGTGTCGTCTTTAGTGTAAGCTAGTCATAAGTAGATTGTAGGTTTAGGGACTAATGACCCTGTATATAAGTCCCATAATAAACTCTCTCAAGAGTAAAAGATCACATGCAATTGATGGCATTTCCAGCAGGGTATTAAAAGCTTGTTCCCAAGATATAAGTAAGATTCTTAGTCATATTTATAATAGCTCTTTAAAGCAGGGTATTTTCCCAGATAGAGTGAAATATGTTATTATTAAACCTTTGCATAAAAAGGGAGGTACATCTGATCTCAACAACTACCGCCCCAACTCACTTCTGACAGCTTTATCCAAAATTTTTGAAAAAGTTGTGTATTCTCGAGTAGTTTCACATACTAGTAAAAATAAAGTTCTAATAAAATGTCAGTTAGTTTTCAAAAAAGCTTTTCAACTGAAAATGCTATATATACCTTCACTGATGAAATATTAAATGCTTTAAATAACCGGACATCACCAGTTGGGATTTTTTGTGATCTCACAAAGGCATTTGATTGTGTATATCATGGGATTCTTCTACATAAACTTTAGTGTTGAGGTATGAGAGGGACAGTGCACAAATGGTTTAAATCATAATTAACTTGAAGAGTGCATAAAGTTGAAATAAGCAGTTCACAAGATATAGATTGAAAAATTAATTCCTCTAACTGGTGAGTTATCAAAAATGGAGTCCCATAACGTTCGATTTTGGGTTCTTTGCTGCTCTTAATGTATGTTAATGACTTGACATTCTACATTCACGAATATGCTAAGCTAGTTCTTTTTGCTGATGATACAAGTACAGCTATCACACCTGACAAACAGTAATTGACTGATGAAATTGTAAATGATATCTTTCAGAAAGTTACTAATTGTTTCTCTACAAATGGACTCTCATTAAACTTTGATAAAACCCAGTATATACAGTTTCATACAATAAAAGACATGACACCATTTATAAATTTAGACTTTGAACATCAGTCTGTAGCTAAGGTAGAATTTTCAAATCTTTTAGTTGTTTCAATTGACGAGGGATTGAATTGGAAGAAACATTTTGAAGATCTCTTGAAACGTTTGATTTCAGCTATGCATGCTATCAGAGTCATTGCAAAATATGGTGATAAACATCTCAATAAATTAGCTTACTCTGCCTGTTTTCCATCACAGCTTACACATGGGATCATATTCTGTGGCAATTCAACATTGAGTGAAAAAGTATTCATTGCACAAAAGCGTGTAATCAGAATAATTGCTGGAACCCACCCAAGATCATCCTGCAGACATTTATTTAAGGATCTTCACTGTAGCTTCACAATATATATATATTCACTCATGAAATTTGTTATTAACAATCCGACCCAATTCAAAAGTAATAGCAGTGTGCATAGTTTCAACACTAGGAGATAGGGTGATATTTACTATTCAAGGTTAAATCTAACTTTGGCACAGAAAGGATTGAATTATTCTGCTACAAAAGTCTTCGGTCACTTACCAAGTAGCATCAAAAGTCTGACAGATAGCCAACTAGTATTAAAAAAGAAATTAAAGGAATTTCTAAATGGCAACTCCTTCTACAATGTAGATGAATTCTTAGATAAAACTTAAAAAAAGTAAATAAAAATCTTTAACATATTGATTGTCATGTATGGACAACATTTACTAAACTGACATGTTCCATATCATTACGAAATGTCGTATATATGATCTATGGTACAAGTATTAATCTAATCTAATCTTATCTAACCAACTGTCCATAGAGTTGTACGTAAATGAAAAAAATTGATAATGAACCAAGATGTTACTGGTTATAACTTCTTAATTTATTAGTAAATTTGCGAATGAGTTATACTACTTTGTGTGTGTGATGCATTGTGAAAACACCAAAGCCTATGGCGCACATTTTTCTCTACACAAACAATAAAGGTCATGCTAATATATATATCCTAACTATATGAAAGAAGGACCTAATGTTCCCCTGACGCCGGCCGCGGTGGCCGAGGGGACTGAGGCGCTCCAGTCACGGTCTGCACGGCCTCTACGGTCGGGGGTTCGAATCCCCCCTCGGGCATGGATATTTGTGCCGTCCTTAGTGTTAGCTAGTTCGTAAGTAGTTTGTAAGCTTGGGGACTGATGATCCCGTAGTTAAGTCCCATAAGCTACACAAACATTTGAACATTTTTTTGTTCCCCTGACATCTATGAATAATGTTGATGTTTTTAGTTGGAACAAAACATAAAGCCTGACAATTATGCAAATACGTCTCTCATCCTGTGTTTTATTTATATAGATTGCCGTCAGTAGGTGTTCGATGAGTGAGCAGAAAGAACCATAAAATGGTTATATCTTTCGCTAAATTAACTTAGGAGCTTACACCGGCATAGGGCGTAATCATGTATTGGATATAAATTGCAACTTAGTACCTCTACTAATTCCTGAGAGAAAAAAGGAGTCTTGACAAACGGTCGGACAGCCAGCCAGAAAGATAACAGTAGAATTATAGTTGCGACGCATTATGGGACTTTGAGCAATGCTTTAAATAGTCAACTCAGTCTCAGCCAGTATATAACGTACCAAAAAGAGACCGAAAATTATAACAAATTGCTTAAAAACTGGGCTGGCTTTTAACTCCTTTCGTCTCATTTATTTATTAATTTATTTATTGTTTTTTTCTGTTCCATACGACCCAATTAAGGAGTGAAACTCCATGGTCATGGAACAAGTCAATACATTAATTGTTACACAAGAATGGTAATACTGTAGAAAATTTTTAAGTAGTCCTTTGCACACGACTATCTTAAAACAAAGTGAAAAGAATCAATAAAGAAAAATGAATTAGCTTAATTGTCTAACTTTTCTAGGAGTTCCTCGACAGAATAAAAGGAGTGAGCCATGAGGTAACTCTTCAATTTAGATTTGAAAGCGTGTGGATTAGTGCTAAGATTCTTTAGTTCTTGTGGCAGCTTATTGAAAATGGACGCCGCAGAATACTGTACCCCTTTCTGCACAAGTGTTAAGGTGGTGTGATGCAAATGAAGATTAGACTTCTGTCTAGTATTCACCGAGTGAAAGCTACTAACTCGTAGGAATAAGCTGATATTATTAACAACAAACGACATTATAGAAAAAAACGTATTGTGACGCCACAGTCAAAATTCCCAGACTAATCTTATCATCTTCTATTATTTGTCACTTTCATCGTGTTACACTAAAGATTTACAACACCATAGCCGTCATATAAAGCGATTTCTTACAGGAAACTTTTACTAATCGCAACATTTATTTCAATAGTTTGTGTAATTACTTTAACTGGAGTGATACGTACCCCTCTAACAAAGCTGGAGGATCTACAGATCTGCAGTTTAATCGATAATCAACTAGTGTACTTTTGAAAACACACGCATAGATTGCGGCGTTGTCTTTAGTAACAGAAAAAGAGTTTTTCCCCAGAAATGTTACTCGCATCATACGTAGATGAGGCAGGCTAGTTTAGTGCCCTCCCTCCTCCGGCCACGTGGGCGGCAGACAATAGCTGGCGCGGCGTAATTGCGCAGCAACCGCCATCAGGGCGACTTCCGCCTCCGCCATGCGGGAGACCTCATCATCCTGCTGCCTGCTGACCCTCGCGGCAGATAGCATTGAGCGGCCACCATTGAGCTCACCCGCAGACGCGCCGCTGCTGATCAGCTCGTTATCTCGCCGCCCACGCCTGCTCCTCCTCTCACATTCCAGTCACTTACCGCTCCGTAATTACGGGCTAATACTAGCTGTATCTAGAGTTGAGGGACGGAAAAAAATTATCTATCACGTAGATTCCTACGATGATGTGCATACATTAAACGGAGACTCGGGAAGTTATATATTAAAAGAATCTACGAAAACTAAAGTCAGTCGGCCAGACCAAACTACCCGGCCGATTTCGTTCATTTTTGTTTTATACGAAAGGTATTCATCCGCAGATTTATCATCAAGTATCAGGATTTACATAACTCTCGCCTTCTTTTTTCTATAATCAAACACAATTTCCTGATGTATATTTCTTATGGGGACGTCCTTGCTGTAAACTAAAGTCAGTTGGTCAGGCCATTCTATCCGACCGATTTCCTTCATTTTTTCTTTAAACGTAAGGTATTCATTCGCAGATATGTCATCAAGTATCAGAATTAACTTAAGTCTATCCAGCCTTAATTTTTTTTCAAACGCGATATCTTTCTGTAGGCCTACTTGGATAATGTAATCGGTTTTTTTTTTTACGATATCTTTGGTTCTAATTAATGTTTGCAGCTATTTTTGACCTAACAACACTCAGTGGATCAAGCTCTTTCATTTGCGCTTTTAAACAGCCGGCCGCGGTGGCTGAGGGGACTGAGGCGCTCCAGTCACGGTCTGCACGGCCACTACGGTCGGGGGTTCTAATCCCCCCTCGGGCATGGATATTTGTGCCGTCCTTAGTCTTAGCTAGTTCATAAGTAGTTTGTAAGTTTACGGATTGATGACCCCGTAGTTAAGTCCCATAAGCTATACAAACAACTTTTAAACACTTGCATTAATTGATTCTGAAGAAGGCTATACTTGAACATTCAATTATACTTCCATTTTCCCCAACTTTTTATAATACCACTATCGGTGTGAAATATTCTTCCGGGTCCACTAGTAGTTTTATTACAAGAAAGTGTAATAGATAACAAAACACAAAATCTTAATTGAGCTTACATCTTTTACCTTCTTTCCTGCATAGTAACTAAGGTTTTCGAAACATTTTTCTCGTCTCGATACCAGTTTCAATATGCCGTGTCCTTTTCGTTGGAGTAGAGCGATCTATGGATTGCAGATTTCACTTCCGCATCTTTCGCAAAGCATTGGCCTGCAGCGAGTTTCTTCATGGGGGCAAACAGACGAAACCTCGACGGGCAAGAACACTACGGTAGGGATGCTGGGTCAGCCCCATGAAGAATTTTGAAACCATCAGCATGAATGTGTGACGTTTGGTGCGAAGGGCACATAACCAAAATTTTACTGTGCTAATGTATGCTACTGCATTTCAGCTGTCTCGTATTCAGCGAAGTCCATAAATAACACACCATGTACACTTGACAGCAAAAAATGTGGATCACCCCTGAATTCGTAAGTGGAGACCGCACCTGACGCTATGCAACCATCATTGCACAGCTGCGTCGCAGGTCGTCAAATCATTGCACAGTACAGTTATTACCTACCCACAGTAAGTACTAAGTAAGTCTCCTATTTCTCCTTATGGTATTCAGGCAAGGTACAAACTAATACTATCGTACAACAAATATTAGAATAAACGTCATTAGAGATGAGACAGTAACACTTGTAAATTAAATTTAGTTGCAATAAGTGAAAAGTCAGATACGTTATCACACTTGTTTAGTGACATGATATGTTTTTGTTCATGATCTGAATCTGAACGCACTGTTAAGCAAAAAACAGTTGTATGCCTGATCGAGATGCGATTACAGGTCACGCACTTTTTCGTGGCCCCTCTCTGATCGGCGGAAGTCGGCTGAGCTCGTGTGTCAACGGAATGTTTATGCTCTCTACCAACCTTACCTCGTAACAGCATTGTACACCGTAGACCTCGTCAATGTATTGTTGATTTGTGTTTCGTATTGATTATTGTCTTCCACTTTGTTATTTGCTAAAATAAGTCCACATACCCGACGACTTCTTTTATAAGAAAGAAGGCTGTCCTTGAAAGTGGTGTGAAGAATGTTAATTCTGATTTTTATTCTGTTACGGCAATAAAAAGAGGCAGAGAGCGTTGTTACACCCGCTTAATAAGTCCCTTTCAAAAATTAACATTTCGTAGATAGGCGTTCCACTTTTCTATTACTCAAACATTAAAGTGATACTTAATTTCGTGTTCCATCTGTAACGCCTTAACCCCTTACATGTTGTTTCTTTTAAAATCTGTAATATATACGCCGTAAGCTGCCGGCACTGGGGGAAAGAGGCGGGGCTTGTTCTAACAGCCAATCCGCTATGAGCTGAATGCAAGCTTCAGCTCCCAACACTCTCCACTCAGGGAACACGTTTAGGTGCGCGTGATCTCTAGGCATAAATAGACGTAAAATACTGACGTTTTCGTTAGTTTCTTAGACCGATGTCTGAACCCAGAAATAAATGATAATCTTAGCACTCCACCAGGAGTTGCATGAAACTCCTATTGTTGCTGAGAGGTAACAGCTGAAGATACGTAATATAGTGCAATTCACAGATGCCATACATCATAAAGTTGTGGAATAGAATACAGTGTATTGATGATTTGTTAACTAAGCACAATCAGTTGTCACATATAAAATATGTTCACAAATAGCGTTATACTGGTACCTGAAACGACGATACAATTAATTTTTCCCTGACAGGGACTCGAACCCAGCACCATTTGCTATTGTATAATAGGAAGGAATACTGCTGATATATTTATTGTTTCTTCCGGGCACTCCCCTGCGTTCTTTATTGGAGTTACTGGAGGTATTTTTGGGGCCGTTAAAAACTGTTACCCCCAGCGGGAATCGGACCCATACCTTAGCTATTACAAGTTAACCTCATCCCGGCCTCCAGCAAATTACAGATGCGTTGGCATAATGTTTTGTCATAATGGATTACTCATTAGACAGTACGACCAGTCAAAGAGCTCAGACATGTCTGGCTAGGTAAGACATTCTTGGCCGCGCGGGATGGCCACATAGTGTGAGGCACCTTATCGCGGATTTTGCATGATATTGTACTACGTTTTAGTATGCTACATTACTATTTGGTATGGCATTCTGTAGTAAGCTTATTTAACTATGATATCATTATAATAAAGATTGTTGGCTAGCTGTTGCCACGATAACTAGAATATTAGGCATTTTTATAGTTATGAGGAACGTGGATTATGCGTTAAAAAATTTGAAATTCGGAAAAGTAACTTCGTTTTGACATTTATTCACCACGTTCAGGAACATAAACAGACTTCGAAGAAGGAGATTTCTGTGATTTATTAGTATGGTCACTGACAAGGTATCCGATAACTAGCAAGTGTGTCGAGCAATTATTCTTCACGGTATGGTTGCCTTCAATAGTCATACTGAGGTTACAAAACAGCAATGTGGATTCTGATACATTGTCGCATCGAAAATGCGATTACATGGGAAGCATAATATCCTTCGATGGGGGAGAATTTCAGTCTCTGCCATTTCAAAGCTTGGATACCGGTATTTGTCGGAATACATGTCCATTTTAATGGTGACAATAGTGCTTGCACGGTGAGGTTCAGTTGTCCATTATATCCACGTGCTTTTCGAGAGTCAACGACAGAGAAATAATGAAAGTAATTAAAAAAATCTGCCAAGCACAAAATTGTGAAAAGAAGCACGAAGATGCAGATAAATATTTCAAGGGACGGGTAGCAGGAGGGAGGGCGGGATCTAGGAATGAACAGGAGTGCAGAACTGGAAAACAAAAGAGTGAAATGCTTGCAAAGTACTCCTTGCTTATATATCACATTTTGTTTTAGGACCGAGAGAAAAGGAACGAATGTTTTATAGAACGAAGGATGGATTATCGGAGATATAAAAGAACACTGCTTCATAGTGAGGACCCATGGACAGTAAAGAAACCAGACATTAAAACTTCCGTTTTAACGGAAACCACAATTTTACAGCATTTTGGGGGAATAGACCAAAAGGGCAACTGAGGTTATAATCTAAGGGAGGTGACAGAGAGAAATAGAGAAAGGAAGAAAAATAAACAACGAATAAATACAAGACAAATCGTTTGCATATTTTGTTAAGGGCGGAAGTGTATTAATGGATGGAGGGGAAGAGAGAGACGTATTTGAAATAACAAAAATTACTTTAACAGCGTCCATCTAAACTGATAACTCTGTATGCATAGAGTCTAGGTATAAATGAATAAAAATAGAATATTGAGTGAAATGAGAAGCATTGAATTAATATTTGTGCCACAGGCGGGAATCGAACCCAGACCTCCATACTTTCTTTAATTCAATGCTTTTCCTTTCACTCAATTTCTTTGACATACTGACGCGGAGAACTGTCTCTAGGTATATAAATTTATAATAAAATAGGATAATAAAGGAAGTGTATATTTAAAAAAAAAAGCAATTTAAAGACAAATCAAAAGAAAAAGATAATCATATTTTATTTCTTCTATAGTCTCACTTAGGAGATTAAAAAAAAAAAAAAAAAGAACATTTTAAAGTACTAATAATTTATTCAGAATCCCTCATTATTTGTTTCTTTCATAATACATCTCAGCGTAGAATCTATAACGCCGTCATACCATCTTCTCTTCAGTAAGAGCGACGACTCTATCTCGAGTTGATTGCTCGCAGTGAGACGACCTGATTTATATTTCGGCTGTCTGATCTTACTATGATGCGAGGAAGTAAACATTATGTGTTTACGTCAGAGCCCCACTCTGTGCTGAGCTGGGGGCTGTTGGGCATCACCGCGACCGCCAGCTTGCTGGCTTCCACGAAGCCTCGCATTGGCACGAGCTGTGGTTGATCGGCCAGCCCATAGCTCTCGAGCCACGGCTAATACAGGCACAGACCGCAAAACCAGGCTCAAACGTTTCTGCCAACCTACCCAAGTGTGTAGTATTAACTACCACAGCTAGAGCTATTTTGCTATAAAATGAGCAGCCACTTTATGTTCTGACATTTCATTCAAATATTTAACGAAGTTAAAGAGTAGAATAATGATAAACGCAGCTACCACATAATGTTTCACCTACATAGAAATCATACGACACAGGAAACTATCTTTTCAGCGCTCTGCATTAGATTTAGACACAAGAAAATATTTATTCAACCTACAGAACTACGTATGTTTTAAAATTAAACTATTATGGTGGGAACAACACACATATATATATGTAGTATATCATTCACGTTTTGTGCACTTATAAAGTGTTCTCATTGTCTCTGAAACAATAAGTGCTACGAAACAGAAATACCTTCTGCTGAGGCCCTTCATTTACACGATTGTTCTGTTATTCATACTGAAGTGTTTTGTACCCATGCCTGAGGTAGGACTCGAACCTCCTACGCGAGCAGCAGCCCGATCCATGACATGGCACCTTAGACCGCGCGGGTACTCTGCGTGGCCTTCTTACAATTGTAACATACTTTGTACGTTAATGAGTACAAAAGCTCTTTGCATTTGTAGGAGGTTGGTGATTGAAATCTCATAGAATAAGCGTGCTACACTGAAAACTCTTTTGTTTTAATATTTTGCTTCCCCACCTCATCCCCCTGCCGTCTCCGTCCCCTCCCCAAGCTAAGTAGGAAAAAAAAACAAAAAAAAACGGCAAACATAAAAACATCCGAGACCTTCTTTTCGCTAATTCACTATACCACACAATCTGATATCTTTTCCCAACTTTTTCAGTGTTCTCCCTCTATACCGTCAGGTAATAATCGCACATTGCTCAGCAATACTGCGGAAGAGGTGGAGCAATTTTAGGGTTGGCAGTCTCCTTGGGAGACGTTTTAATCTTCTAATGGTTTTGTCAATAACAGACCGCTTGTTTTATCTTCGGCAAAACATCTATTTTTCCCAGTCAACGTTGTTTTCAATTGTACCCCCCATAAATTTTGTTAGGTGTATAATCCTTAAATTTGTTTTGTTTATCGATTTCTCAAGGACTGAGGAAAATTTTCTGGTAATCATATGGTGAACTATACGCATATTTATGTTTAGGGTCAATTGTCGAATTTGCATCGTGAAGATATAACTTCAATATCATTTTAAAATTGGCTCTGCTTTTCTGAGGTGCTTACTAGACAGCAGCATAATCTGCCACAAATATTTCTCAATTCGATATAGCAGTTTGTAGCTCTGTCAGAGAGTGGGTAAAATGTTACTCTCGCTCCAATTTGTAACTGAGAGCTACTGCCTCTTAATCTTTAAAGAGCGTCGACATTTTCATGAAGGAAACGAACAGCTGCAGCGTGAATCGCCTCCTCATTGCCCTTGTGAAGGCCGATGCAGATAATTTAGAAAGTAGGGATCGAGAATAGTTGTAGTTGCTACGTGAAATTCATCACCCTTGTCTGTAATCATATATGTGATAAGTAAATGACTCACCGAAGTTCAATTTTCAGACATTGTAATTGGAATACCACCAATAAGTGAATCTTGAAAGGTTCTTCTATATACATATATGTGTCGTGACTGTTCTTTCGAAAGGACAGACACCACATAAATATACATAATTAAGGAGAAGACGAGAACAACTCCAGCCTTCAGCGCAAATGCACACTACGCCTGAACTCTCGAGGTAATAGGCAAAGTGCCACGAGAAGTAAGTGCAAATTGGAAACGGCAACTACGTTAGCAGTGTGCGGAAGTCTGAGTCTTGTGGGTGACGAGGGGAGAGAGGAGTGGTAACCCGCACACCTGCGATGATCGTTGTTTTCCCGCTCGTGCAGTGGTTACCGTAACTGCTCAAAGAACGGTAGGAACTGGACCCGAATTCCGGCTGGGCACAACTGTTCAACTTCCCCAATGCGTGCACTCAGTGGCCACAGGCAGCTTGTGTCGGATTATTTCTTTTAATCTAGATTTTTCTCTGTCATTCCAGGAAGCAGTACAACTATCACCAAACATGATCCACAGTATTGTCATTTCACTACCATAGTCGTACCAGGAAGATCATTTGTCTACAGGCAATGTCTTTCTCGAGTGGTCCAACACCTTAGGAGAACATCTTGTGCACACATTATGCATGTCTTAATTACTTCTCCTACGACGTGCGGTCGAGCATTGATGTATTTATAGTGAGGGAGACGAATGGAATGTTGCACAGATATATAAAGAAAATAAAAGTAATCCACTGAGTTACAGATCCATTGTATTGATATCGACATGTAGCAGGACGTTTGAACAAATATTTTTTCGAGCGTTATGAAATGTCTAGAAAAATTAACATCAAACTGGCAAAGGTTTCTAAAATCTTTACTCTTGTGAGACTTTGGCGATACTATATTTTCATGATCTACTGAGTACTCTCAAAATTAATTTCATATTTATAGAGTGCCAAAACGATTTTTGGTATCTTCAACGCCGCAGTGGAGTGGCCAAGCGCATTGAGGTGCTATGCTCCGATGCGCGAGGCCGCTCCGAGGCGGGGATTCTAATCCCCCCTCGAGCATGGATGTTTGTGTCGTCTTTAGTATAAGGTAGTTCATAAGGAGTTTGTAAGTTAAGGGACTGATGACCCCACAGTTAAGTCCCTTAAGCTTAACAAAAAATAAATAAATAAAATAAAAAACTATTTTCAGCCATAATCAACTTCGAACCATATCGCTTTCCTAAGTTGTGCGACTGGACTCGTGATGTCCTATCTGCAAGTAATAGTTTGTAGTAACAGACGAAGAGTCATCTAGTGAAAAGGACATGGCGAGTGTAATTCTTCCAGCAATGTGAAGTAGACTTCTCCTTATTCGAATATATATTCGAAATATTTAATGAGCAATTAGAATATTGCTCTTAGATTTGAGGTAGTTAATGCTGCCTACTAATAAACTTATAAAAGCAAAGTCAATTGTGAAATGAATTTGAATTTCAATCTTCACGGCGCAAATAACGACAATTGACCTCAAACATCAATATGCATTTGGCTCTGAACATAAGTACTCAGAGTTTCTTCAGCATTCTAGATATCGATAAGCAAAACAAATTTGAAGGTTATACATACAACGAAATTCCTGGGGGTGCAATTAGAAATAATGTTAACTGTGAATAACACATGTTTTGGCGAAGGTGAAACAAACGGTCGGTTATTGACACTACCATTAGGAGATTTACACTTCTCCTAAGGAGACTGCCAACCCTACAATTGTTCCCCCTCTTATGCAGTGCTGCTGAGTAGTGTGCGATTATTACCTGATGGAATAGATGGAGGACGTCGAGAAAGTTGAAAGAATATATCAGATTATAACTCGCACATACGCTATTTTGCACTTGTATTTATTATTATTATTATTATTATTAGTAGTAGTAGTAGTACTATTAGTAGTAATATTTCCAGCTTAGTATAAGCGTGGAACAGTTTCAAATGTTTCAAATATTTGTATAGCTTATGGGACTTAACTACGGGGTCATCAGTCCCTAAACTTACAAACTACTTATAAACTAGGTAATACTAAGGACGGCACAAATATCCATGCCCGAGGGGGGATTCGAACCCCCGACCGTAGTGGCCGTGCAGACCGTGACTGGAGCGCCTCAGTCCCCTCGGCCACCGCGGCCGGCCGTGGCACAGTCGAGAAACTGAAGCGATTATATGAACCCATTACGAAACACTTCACTGTGAATAACAGAACAATCGTGTAAATGAAGAGCCGCAGCAGGAGGTAATTTCCGTTGTTTAGCACTTATTGTTGACAGACACATTAAAAACACTTTATAAGTACACAGAACGTGAATGATATACTACATGTATACATTTGTGTTGTTGCCACCAGAACTGTTTAATTTTACAACATGCTTATATTTCTAAGTTAACTACATATTTAATTACGTCTAGATTTAATGCAGAGTGCTGAAAAGAGAGAATAATTTTCTGTGTTATATGTGAAATATTATGTGGTACTACATTTATCATGATTCTGTTCTTTCACTTCGTTAAAAATTTGAATGAAGTGTCAAAAGATAATGTGGCTGCTCATTTTATAGCGAAATAGCTCTAGGTGTGGTAGTTTATACTACACATTAGGGTAGGTTTGCAGAAACTTTTCATACTTCAAGCGTTGAGTCTCGCTGTATTAGCCGTGGCTTGCGAGCTACGGGCAGGCCGGTCAACGACAGCTGGTGCCGAGGCAAGGCTTGGCGGAAACCAGCCAGCTGGCAGTTGCGGTGGCGGGCAACAGCCCCCAGCACGGCACAAAGTGGGGCTCTGACTTAAATATAGAATGTTTACTTCCTGGCTTCATAGTGAGATTGGAAAGCAGAAATACAAATCAGGCCATCTCACTGTGAGCAATCAACTCGAGATAGAGTCGTCGCATTTACTGAAGAGAAGCTTGTCCGATAACGTTATAGATTATATGCTGATATGCATAACGGAAGAAACAAATAATGAGGGATTCTGAGTAAATTATTAGTCCTTCAAATGTTTTTTTTTTAATCTCATCTCTATTTTCATATTTCGTAAGTGAGAGACTGTGGAAGATGTATTTCTTTTTCCTTTGAGCTTCCTTTAAAGTGGCGGTTTTTTTAAATATACAGTTCCTTTATTATCCTATTTTTATTATAAATTTATATACCTAGTTACAGTTTTACGTGTCAATATGTCAAAGACATTGAGTGAAGAGAAAAGTATTGAATTAAAGTAAGTATGGAAGTCTGGGTTCGATTCCCGCCCATGGACAATTTTTATTTCAACAGTTTTCCGTATCAATATGTCAATATATGTACTGACTGAAGGGAGAAGTATTGAATTAAAGTAAGTATGGAGTTCTGGGTTCGATTCCTCCCTGTGGTACAAATTTTAATTCAATGCTTCTCCTTTCACTCAATATCCTTTCTTTTTACATTTATACCCAGCCTCCATGCAAACAGATTAATCCGTTTAGATGGACGCTGTCAAAGTAATTTTTGTTATTTCAGATACGTCTCTCTCCTCCCCTCCATCCATTAATACATCCTCTGTCCTTCACAAAATACACAAACGGTCTTGCATTTATTAATAGTTAATTTCTCTTCTGTTCTCTCTCTCTCACTCGCTGTCGCCGCTCTTGCATCATAACCTCAGTTACACTTCTGGTCGGTTCCCTCACAATACTCACTCTCTTTTAATTTATGCTTTCATTACTGTATATCAGTCCTCTCTATGAGACCGTGTCCTCTCATACACCCTTAAATTCTCCGTTCTGTGAAATACAGAACTCTGATGTTTTTCGATTGACCTCCTCCGCTTTCATCCCAACAGACTATATCGTTACATGTGGTATATATTACCCGTTTTGTAAACGTTTTATAATGCGTAAAAGACGCTCCTTGCTACTCGTAAGATGCGTAATATTTCATTTATTATAGTAAGAGCTATGTTAAATTCTTGAGTGCCGCGCAGAGTAGCTGCGCGGTTTAAGGCATCATGTCTTGAATTGGGCTTCTGCTCGCGTCGGTGGTTCGAGTCCTTCCTCGGTCTTGGGTGTCTGTGTTGTCCTTATGTTAAGATAGTTTAAGAAGTGTGCAGACTGATGACGTTAGCCGTTAAGTCCAATAAGATTTCACACACATTTTTCATACAAACTTGAGCGAAACGAGACTGTAGTTAAATAAGCATACAGCAACATATACAAAATCACCACAGAGTATGCTAAAACGTATATTATCATACGCAATGCTACATAATTCTACAAACTGTATATAACTTTTGATGTTATAGTACTAATGGACAAATCACCTGAGGTCATTAATCCCTACCTAGCCTTACATGCTACTTTAATTAATTTACGCTAAGGAATACACGCACACACACACACACACACACACACACACAACTACACATACCCGAGGAAGGAGTCGAACCTCTGGCTGGAGTGACCACAACTCCGCGACAAGACGCCTCAGACCGCGAGGCCAAGAAATTACTGTTACGTTGACAGATCCCGCCTAACTATTTTACTACTCGTACTGTGTGTTCTGCACTCCATTTTGACGAAAAACATTATACTACCACATCTGAAAATCGGTAGTTGATCGGGCTGATGTCATCTTGTAATGTCTAAGATATGGTTTGATTCCTGCTGGGGAAACAGTTTTTGACAATCGCAAACATCCCCCTCTTCAGCTCCAATAGCGGCAAGTAAGGAATTTAGGACTGTGACGTCTTTCAAATCACATTATACATGTCCATTCGCTACTGACTAGAACAAAGTTGGATTAGTTTTCGTTGTTTTTTCAAAATGCCAAACCCCTCCAGATCTAATCCTAATTACTAGTAAACGAGATTGGGAGAGTTGTCACCTAGTCATTTGAGGTCAACGCTGACGATAGGCGCGGGGTTGGAGTCCCAGGCAGCACAACGTTATTTATTGCGCTACTTCAAAATGTTTGTAAATGTTTGTAAATCTATCAGACTCAACTGCCTGGTTATTAGTCCGTAGCTTACAAACTACTTAGACTAAGGTAAACTAACCTAAGGACAACACAAACACCCATGCTCGAAGGGGGGACTCGAACCCCCGACGACGAACAGCCGCGCGCACCGCAGCACGGCGCTCCAGTGCGCACGGCAAATCCGCTGCGGCTTGTGCTACTTCTGGCTGAACATATGCACATCCCGCTAATGGTGAGAACAGTAACTATTTCATCTCTTCGCGTATATAATAAATAGCGAATAGAGCCGGGGTTGAGTCCCTGCCGGGAAAGAAGTCAATTGTATCGTTATTTCAAGTTCAAATATAGCGATATCTGTGAATTTATTTAATATATGACGTGTGATCGTGCTTCGTTAACGATTCATATAGGTACTGCGTTCTATTCCACAATTTTACGACGTTTGAAACTTGTGAGTTGCACTGTATTATATAGCTTTAGTGGTTACCTCTCAGAAACAATTTGAACTTCATGCCATTCCTGGTGCAATGCTAAAGTTAACCGGGTTCGGACATTGGCCTTGTAAACCGATACCAATGAAAACGTCAATGTCTTACGTCTTTTCATGCCTAATCTAGTCTCGATCAGAAACGCAAGCTTTTTTTGGTCAACATTGCGTTCAAATTCAGAGCACGAACAAAAACTCATCGTTTCATTGAATGAGTTTGATAAGGTACCCGATTTGTCACTTAATGTAATGAAATTGAATTTGCGTTGCTCTCTCGACTCTAATAACTTGTATTCTAGTGTTTTTTGTATGACGGTAGTGAATTACATATGGACCGACTGCCATAAGGAGCAATGTTCTCTACTGCTTCTTTGGTACCCATTGTGAATAGTCGAACGACTGTACTCTACAGGGGTTTTCAATGTGGAGTACCCGCAACACAGCTACGTTAGTTGGGTTGCATTCAGCAGTGATCCACTTTTTTGCTGTCAAGTGTACATCCCAATACACTGTCACAAATACTTCCCCAGCAGACAGTCAAAAAAGTTCAAATGTTTGTAAATCTATGGGACTTAACTGCTTGCACATTAGTCCCTAGCTTACAAACTACTTGAACTAAGTTAAACTACCCTAAGGACAAAACATGTCCTAGGGAGGACTCGAACCCCCGACGGGGAACGGCCGCGCGCACCGCAGCACGGCACCTCAGTGCGCATGGCTATTCCGCCCTGGCAGATTGAGTCACTTTGAATATTTTCCGTACTGCAGACCCAGCACGTTCCGATTTCTTTCAGACAGTCATGCATTTCTTCAGCGTATTGCATGAAGTGATACAAGTTTGGCATCGTTCGCTGACCAGCTACTTAGGCATGCAGCGGGTACTAACTTCACGAAATTTCACGTTGTCGTGAACAATATCGTACAATGCACCACAGGAAATCTTATACCGCTACGAAAAGGTTTGCAGTTGCACAAGCCGTTCGCCGATAATTGCAACCTCAATGGGTCTGACATTCTACATGGTTGTGGCTATTACGGGCCGTCCGGAGTGTAGCGAATAACTAACGTTCACACGGCCCTCATGGAAGAAGACATACAACCTGGAGACATAGCTACGGTCCAAACAGTCATTCCTATGCACGCCACACGCTTTCTTAGAAATTTCACTAGGTTTATTCCCTTTGCTCCACAAATGTCGATCCACATTTCGCTGCTCTTCACAACTTGACAACAGCAATTTCGAGGGGACTGAGGCGCTCCAGTCACGGTCTGCAGGGCCACTACGGTCGGGGGTTCGAATCCCCCCTCGGGCATGGATATTTGTGCCGTCCTTAGTATTAGTTAGTTAAAAAGTAGTTTGTAAGTTTAGGGACTGATGACCCCGTAGTTAAGTCCCATAAGCTATACAAATATTTGAACATTTGACAGCAATATGCGCGTCATATTTGTTTCGTAGTTCAGGCTTCTCTCACAAGTGCTTAATATGAAAACATGATACCCTCTGTACTGCAAAACGCAAAATATATAGACGTGAAATTTCAACATTCCACCGCAGTAACAGGGGAGAAAAATTATTGTATTCTACTTTCCAATCCTCCTCATATTTCGTTTCAGTGAGAATAGCGATCACATGTAGGTCGAGGTTTAACGCAACGCATCCGGCGATGAAGTAAATCATTTCATTTCACGAAGCTTTACAGGTAAGCGAAACATCATTGCCGACCCGAGGGCCGCGGTGGAGTGGCCGGACTTTCCAAGGCGCCTAGCTGCTCGCCGTTGGAGGTTCGAGACCTCCGTCAAGCATGGGTCTATTCGTTGTCCTTAGCATAAGTTAGAATAAGTAGTTTCTAAGCCTAGTTAAGTCCCATAGATTTACAAACATTTGAACATTTTCTGACCCGAGGGTCGTGACTTCTTATCCCCTGAGCGTCGCCGCGGCGGAGTGGCCGAGCGCATTGAGGCGCTATGCTCCGATGCGCGAGGCCATTCTCCGTCGGGGGTTCGAATCCTCTCTCGGGGATGATTGTTTGTGTTGTCTTTAGTATAAGTTAGTTTATAAGTAGTTTGTAAGTTTAGGGACTGATGACCGCGCAGTTGAGTCCCTTAAGCTTAACAAACATTTAAAACCTCAGCGTCAACACGTGGCAAGCAACCAGGAAAATTACAGCAAGCACATATCTATATGCGATCTACTAATGCACGATGAGTCTCTCATACATTATTCTGTTCTCATGAAGACATATAGGCTAGCTTATAGCACAGCAACCCCGGATCCCTGCTCCGAAGCGCCCCAAACTGCAATCTTCTTTCAGGCATCTGCTGACTGACTTCATCGCAAAAACATAAAATTTCTCGAAACACCAACAGGTCCTAACGAACACTATGACTGCTGACAGCGCAGTAAAGAAAAGAAAAGAAAAAACTGATAAATGTCTCGCCACTATCACTTATTCGTTAAGACGCGTCTACTAGCTGTCTGTCTTCAGTAATAGTTAGGTTGAATTCTCTAGGTACTCCTGATTGTAGAGATATCAGTTTTTTCCTGTATGATATTGTTAATATATAATGTCAGTTCACTTTCTCTTTTCATATACGGTCAATCTAAATAAAATATACTTAAAGACAAAAACAAATAAACATAGTAAATTAAACTAAACATACTACATGCCGAAGGAATTATCCACATTGGTCGGAGATCCGTAGATGTGATGTACATGCGCAGACGAAAAATTGATTTCAATTAAAGAAAAATTGGATGTCTTATTCAACAGAAAGAGTGTCACAATTTGAACGTTAATAATGTCAATAATGGGTTGGCAAGGTATTGATTAATAAAGATGTTGGATGTCCTACTGATGTATATCGCGCTAAATTCTGTCCAATTGCCGGCCGCAGTGGCCGAGCGGTCTGCAGCGTGCCAGTCACGGTCTGCACGGCCGCTGCGGTCAGGGTTTCGAATCCCCCCTCGGGCATGGATGTTTGTCCCGTCTTTATAATAAGCTAGTTCATAAATAGCTTATAACTTTAGGGACTGATGACCCCGTAGTTAAGTCTCATAAGCTCTACAAATATTTGAACATTTGATTCTGTCCAATTGCTGTGCTGCACTGTCAAACTCCCCAGCTTGATGGAGAGTGCTGCTCATGATGCTCAAACGTGGGAGAGAACTGGCTAGATTGCTGGCCAAAATAGGGTTTGGAAGCACGAAGAGCAGCAGTTTAAACTCTCGACATTTCTGTGTGGTCATTATCTTGGTGAAATGTAAGTCCAGGGAGGCTTGCCATGAGGGAAAGAAAACTGGACGTATGATATCGTACACGGATGAGAACCAAAGGGGTTCTGGTTTGAAATGAAATGCCACCCTAGACTATCACTCCAATTTTCGGATTGTATATCGTGCGACAGTTATGATTGTATTTCACCCCTATCTGTGACGTCTGAAAACACGTCTTCGATGGTAATCGGGTTTCGATTCGAAACGAAACTAAGTGTTTCAGCCAATTACATACTACTGAATAGGATTCCACCAGGCCGAATGTATTCTACATCCGTGCAAACGGGCTTGGTAGTCGGCGCAAGGAGCGTGTGAGCTTAGCCTCGTTTTGTGAGTCGCCTGTGTGGTCACTGATCCACCAGCTGCTTTTCATTGCTATGGTGATGATAAATCTTAGTCCTAATGACTAATTGCACGGTCTTGACGTACTGTCATTTTCGTAGGCCGACTGCTTCTTCTTGACCACTGTTCAGTATTTCCTCTCGAATATCGTCGAATATGAGCATCGCTCGTATTCAAATGTCGCGTGGTTCCCAAATCATTTCAATCGTTTCTTTGAACCCAATTACATGGCCTCTCAAATTCTGGTATCTGCATATAAATTTCACGTGCCTTTTCGTGAGGCATAGGTCCTGTTCAACCGAGTACACGAAATGGAATAGGCAAGTTGCCTATTTACTATCCTTGCCAGCTGTACAATGAAACTGCATTGCAGTGGCACAAATTTGTCCATCGGCTGCCAAAAACTACAATATTTCCGTCGAAACCCGTATGCATATAACACATTAGTTTACGTAGCTCATTAGTAATGAGTCTGTTTTCGTCTTATTGCGGATATTCAATTAATATCAACAATATTACTATGTACTATGTTTCAGTGTGATTTGTAAGCCTTGATTAAATATTGACTGCCATTTTTTAGAGTTCATAATAAAAAATTTTAAAATATCAATTTCGCTAAAAGTTTCATTTTATGTCGCAGATGAAGTGACACTATCTTTTAATATCAAATCCCATTTTATACTGAGTGTTCTATCCTTCGACGGTTTGCAATATAAGATTATGTATGTGCTCTAACGGAAGAATGACGGAAGGAAAATAAAACGTCCCGACTATATCGTGGCCATTAGAGATGGAGGAAATCATCGGATAATTTTTGTCAGGGATAAGGAAGGAAATAGGCCATTTCCTTTTAAAGGAATCATCCCGTAATTTTCATGGTGTGATTTACGAAAATTTCGGAAAACCTAAATCAGTATGGCAGGAGGTGGGTTTGAACCGTCTTCCACCCAAATACGAGACTACTGTGTCATCACCTTGCTCGGATGTTCTAATTGTGTTTCTTTTAACACCCCTTTTCACAGTGCAGAACTCGTTATGGAAACTGAAGAGGAGGATGTCTCACTTGCGGTGGAGATTAAATATATACTTGCCATTTATACGTGATGTCGGGCTACAAAATTAAACGGAACTATTAAAGTTTTTCAATAAAACGTGTGTGCGGTACAAGGGCTCAATAAAAAGTAATGAGAGCTATAATTTATCTCCGAAATATCTTTGTTGACAGAAGTACTTACAGTTACACACCTTCAATATAATCGTCCCCGTTATTTATGACCTTTCGCCAAATGTCTGCAGGCGTCGTATACCATCTGTGCGTCTACTACTATTAAAGTGACGTATTTAACGCCCAATGGCGTGGTTAATGTAATCTCTGGCGTCAATCACAGTGCTTCATTCACTTTGGCAAACACATCGTTATCGCAGAGACGCAAGCTGTGTGAACACGGTGTATATTCCAGAATATCGTATTGTCAGCGGTTCAAGAGGTACTCGACAACATCTGCCGTATTGAAGCGTGCACTTTCTTGCATAATTAGGAGGTGCTGCTCCATGGAATATCTTCGCTTTCGAGTGGGTGCTGGTCGCAGGTGGTGTTGCAGGAACGTGCAGTAGTGAGGCATAGCCTACCGTCACCCTCGGTGGTACGAAGTGTAATACGCCACAGTGAATGTCATATTCGTAGCACTTGGTGTAGTGCTCACGTTCTGTAGATGGGGCAACCCAGGATGAGGATTAATTAGAATGGCGTTTCAAAATTGGTTGTTACGAGTGCGCCTGCGTTTGGTCGATACTGACGATGCGTCGAAGAAAGTCATTACTATGCTTTTGGTTCCGACCCAACTGCTCACCACATTTCACGCAGTCTGCACACATTCTTGCATACTCCGATCTCGTGCCCCTTCCATTTTGAACCAAAAAAGTTGCTATACCTTTTTAAACATGATGTTATGCCTGTAGCACTATTGGTATCTCATCTAACGGTGTACACTAAGGAGTAGATTGAATAATACTGTACCCGCTCGCTGTGCAAGCTGGCCGCGGTGGCCGAGGGGACTGCGGCCCGCCTGTCATTGTCTGCACGGCCACTGCGGTTGGGGAATCGAATCCCCCCTCGGGCATGGATATTTGTGCCGTCCTTAGTGTTAGCTAGTTCATAAGTAGTTTGTAAGCTTAGGAACTGATGACCCCGTAGTTAAGTCCCATTTGATTTCGCTGTGCAAATCATCTCACGGGCCAACGCAGATGGCACCTCATCGACTCACCGGCTTGACGTTACAGCAGTTTTTCCAGCACTCTGTAATCAGCCCATATAGGATATAATACATATTTTACTTTTTCACAAAACAATGCAGGGAGTTTTTTTAATTGTTAAGCTTATGAGACTAAACTGCGGGGTCATCAGTTCTTAAACTTACAAACTACTTATGAACTAACTTATACTAAAGACAGCACAAACAGCCATGCCAGAGAGTGGATTCGAAACCCCGACGGGGAGTGGCCTCGCGCATTGTAGCATCGCACGTCAATGCAGGGTAATGTTAAGGAAGTCACTTCGATGTATAGCACGAAGACTGAGACGTTTTCATAATGAAAGTAAACTGAATTTAGTCGTTCGTGCAATATATATAGCACAAAAAACTGAAGCCGCGCGGGCATGGTCATGCGCGCTAAGGCGCCTTGTGCGGCTGCTGCCCGTTGGAGGTCGAGTTTTCCCTCGGGCATGGCTGTGTGTGTTATCCCTAGCATACGTTAGTTAAAGTAGTTTGTAAGTTGTTGTTGTTGTTAGTTTTTAGGGGACTAAACAGCTAGGTCATCAGTCCCCTAGTTTGTAAGTCTAGGGACTGATGACCACTACTGTTTGGTCGCATACAAACATTTGAACTGAAGGAAGAGCACAGCGGGCGTGATAGTAGGAAAATACTGTATCACCACCCATGACAAGTTAATGTTTTTAGGTGGTTTGCTTTTGAATTCCTCCGACTTGTTATGGAGGGTAAAATGTGTATCCATGGTGTGCCGATGACTGTGATGACATATTGTGGTTAGTGTTGTGCAGTTAGTGAAAATGAAAGAGAGGACGAGTAACTCGGTTTCCACACAAAGCTTACTCTTTCTTCCACCGTGTAAAACAAGATGTGGGTGGGTAGGTGGGATTAACGTTGGTATCTTTCCGACAGAAGGAAGAAGGAAGGGAGATGAGCGTTTAACGTCCCGTCGACATCGTATCAGTAAAGGCGGAGTATAAGCTCAGATATTTCCTTTCAAAGGAACTAGTCCGAGATTTGTCTGGAGTGATTTCTCCCCAGGGGGCTGACTGTTCTTTCGTGAGTACGTGCGTGGCGAGCACGGGGCCCCGAGCTAATGCAGTCTTCCTTCCTTCTTTACTTCCTGAACTATATTTCCTTTCCCCCTCTCCTCTTTTCCTATCCTCACTCCTTCCCCTCCCCTCCGGGGACTGATAACAACGCCGCGGTGGAGTAGCCGAGCGGTCTAAAGCGTCTCGCTGGGGAGCGAGCGGTTGTTCGCCGTGGTGGTTCGAGTCCTCCCTGGGGCATGGGTGTGTGTGTTTGTCCTTAGGTTAGTTTACCTTGGTTTAAGTAGTTTGTAAGCTACGGGCTGATGACCACGCAGTTTGGTCCGATAGATTTACAGACATTTGAACATTTTTTATTTTTGAACTGATAACAACAGTAGTTTAGTCCCCATATCCCAAGCAAACAACCCAACCCAACCCAACCCTGGAGTGATTTAGTAATATCATGGAAAATCTAGGTGCCCCTAGATAGATCAGGGGTGCACTACACTAAGGAAGCGGCTACTCGGGTAGCAGAGTACTTGTGGAGTGCACATGGGGGTTTTTTAGGCTAGGCGCTAACTCTGATGAGCACTCGCCTGTCAGCATTCAAACAGCGAATTCAGGCCACGTTCGGAACAAAAATTCGAACATAAAAATATTAGCCGCGAACTTACAGAGTATTAGAAACAAAGTTCCCGAATTTGCAGCGCTGCATGGAAGTTATTGCGCTCAGATAGTTTTAGACACCGAAAGCTGGCTAAATGATGATGTGGCAAGTTCAGAAATATTTAGCGAAGCGTGGAATGTATATCGGAAAGATAGATCTGATACAACTGGAGGAGGAGTGTTCATCGCTGTGGACAAAGATATTGTTTCTACTGAGATCGAGGTTGAAAGTAACTGTGAAGTTATCTGGGCACGCATAACAGGTCTAAAAGAAGTAAAGTTAATAGTTGGGTGTTTTTACCGGCCCCCCAGTGCTGCTGTAGCAGTTTTAGAATCATTCAAGGAAAGTCTGCACCAGGTAGTGCATAGGTATCCGGGCCATGCAATATTAGTCGGAGGTGACTTCAACCTTAAGAGTATAGATTGGGACCTCGCTAGTTACATTTCAGGCGGTACAGACAAGCAGTCTTGCGAGCTACTTTTGGACACATTCTACGAAAACTGTCTTGAGCAGTTAAACCGGCAACCCACGCGCAATGGAAATATTCTAGACCTTATAGCCACAAACAGGCCTGACCTTATTAACGATGTCTGTGTAGAGACAGGAATTAGTGATCATGATATCGTCATAGCGTCGATGATGACCAAAGTTCATAAACCACTCAAGAAGGCTAGGAGCGTGTTTTTGTTGGGAAAAGCCGACAAGCAAATGTTACGATCGCACTTAGAAAATGAATGGGCATCGTTTAATTCTGGGACTATGAATGTAGAGTACTTGTGGACTAAATTTAAATGCATTGTTAATGAAGGGTTAGAGAAATATGTGCCAGTAAAGACGATTAAGGATGGAAAAGATCCACCGTGGTATAATAATAATGTTAGAAAGCTGCTGAGAAAACAAAGGCTGTTGCACTCTCGATTCAAAAAAGAACACGCAAATGATGACAGGCAAACGTTAGTAGAGATTCGTGCGTCTATAAAAAGATCGATGCGTGAAGCATACAATAATTATCACAGCCATACCTTAACAAAAGATCTTTCCGAGAACCCGAAAAACTTCTGGTCCTATGTAAAATCGATAAGCGGGTCAAAGCCCACTGTCCAGTCACTAGTTGATCATTCCGGGGCAGTAGTAGAAGAAAGCAAACGGAAAGCTGAAGTTCTAAATTTAACCTTTAAGAAATCTTTCACGCAGGATGACCGCACAAATATACCATCATTTGATCAACGTACTAATTCCGAAATGGGGGACATAGCAATAGGTATTTCCGGTGTAGAGAAGCAGCTGAGAGAGCTAAATACGAAAAAGTCTGCTGGTCCGGATGGAATACCAGTTCGGTTTTACAAAGACTATTCTGCGGCATTGGCCCCCTACTGAGCTTGCATTTATAGCGAATCTTTAATTCAGCGCAAAGTTCCTAGTGATTGGAAAAAAGCGCAGGTGACTCCCGTGTATAAGAAAGGAAAGAGAACTGACCCATACAATTACAGGCCAATATCGTTGACATCGGTTTCATGTAGAATTTTGGAGCATATTCTCAGTTCGAATATAGTAAATTTCCTTGAAACGGAAAAGCTTCTTTCCATGAATCAGCACGGGTTTAGGAAACATCGTTCATGTGAAACTCAGCTTGCCCTTTTCTCACATGACATCTTGCGAGCCATGGACGAAGGGCAACACGCGGATTGTGTTTTTCTCGACTTCAAAAAGGCGTTCGACACGGTGCCACACTGCAGACTGCTAACGAAGATACGAGCTTATGGAATAGGTTCACAGATTTGTGACTGGCTGGAAGACTTCCTAAGTAATAGAGTGCAGTACGTTGTTTTCGACGGCGGGTGTTCATCAGAGACGAGTGTATCGTCAGGCGTGCCCCAGGGGAGTGTGATAGGACCGCTATTATTTTCTATCTATATAAATGATCTGATGGACAGAGTAAGCTGTAATTTGCGGCTGTTTGCTGATGATGCTGTGGTGTATGGGAAGGTGTCGTCTGTAACTGACTGTAATAGCATACAGGTTGACTTAGACAAAATTTCTAGTTGGTGCGAAGAATGGCAGCTAGCTCTCAATGTAGAAAAATGTAAGGTGATGCGCATGAGTAGAAAAAACAATCCTATAATGTTCGAATACAGCATCAGTAGTGAGCTTCTTGATGCGGTCGCGTCGTTCAAATATCTAGGCGTAACATTGCAGAGCGATATGAAATGGAACGAGCATGTAAGGACAGTTGTGAGTAAGGCAGACAGCCGACTTCGGTTTATTGGGAGAATTTTGGGAAGATGTACTTCACCTGTAAAGGAGACCGCGTATAAAACGCTTGTACGACCACGTCTTGAGTATTGCTCAAGTATTTGGGACCCGCAGCAGATCGGTTTGAAGGAAGACATAGAGGCGGTTCAGAGGCGAGCAGCTAGATTTGTTACCGGTAGGTTCGACCAATGCACGAGTGTCACGGAAATGCTCCGGCAACTCAATTGGGGATCGCTGGAAGAAAGACGACGTTCTTTTCTTGAATTTCTGTTAAGTAAATTTAGAGGGCCGGAATTTGAAGCTGAGTGTAGTACGATCTTGCTGCCGCCTACTTACATTTCGCTTAAAGATCACAAAGACAAGATAAGAGAAATTAGGGCTCGTACGGAGGCATATAGGCATTCTTTTTTCCCTCGTTCAATTTGGGAGTGGAATAGGAAAGGAAATGCCTAGTAGTGGTACAGTGTACCCTCCGCCACGCACCTTACGGTGAATTGTGGAGTATGTATGTAGATGTAGATGTAGATGTGAACCTAAATCATGATGGTGGGAGGCAGATTTGTAACGCCTTCTTCCCGAAAGGGAATCCAGTGTGCTGACGACAGTGGTAGCTCGCTCGGTCCTTCGGACAGGTCACCGTCAATATGTCCTCACTTCATGAAACGTTTGCACTTAAATCAAGGACACGGCTCTAACCCTTTCATTCCCAGTGTTGTTCCTCAACAATATGTATTAAAAGCTGATTCATACCGTATTTTCTGTATCAGTCCTTGCCGCTTGGTACGGCATGTAGCCACTTCAGATGCATTAATCTATCCGTCTTGGAGGTTGTGGTCTGTTGCCGTCTGTACGTGGCTGAGTGTGAGCGCGAGCGTGGGTCATGTTATTTTATTTCAGCAGTGAATTGTCTTGTCTTTGGTGCTGCGGCGAAGATTATGCTAGCATTATTTATCTCACAGTGTTAGCTATCAACGAAATAATGTTCCAAGTAATAAAATACCTCGATAAAAAATGTTCAAATGTTTGTAAATCTATCGGATTCAGCTGCTAGGTTATCAGTCCGCAGCGTACAAACTACTTAAACTAAGTTAAACTAACCTAAGAACAACACACACATCCATGCCCGAGGGAGGATTCGAACCTATGACGCTGGAGGCCTCGCGAAACGAAGGTGGCGCTCCAGACCGCTCGGTTTCTTCCGCGCGGCTACCTCGATACAAACGTCTGTGTTGTGAATGAAATAAATGACGTAAAAAAAGCAATTGTTCGTTCAGAAATTGTAACACATATTTTGATGTTTAGTGTACTGTGTTAATACAGAAAACACCGAATTTTAATTTTCCTAAAGCTGAATTTATAATGTAGGAATGAAAGGGTTAAGAAGAGTGAGCCGCGGTGGAGTGGCCGAGTGTTCTAAATACACATGTTCAAATGTTTGTTAAGCTTATGGGACTTAACTGCTGGGTCATCAGTCCCTAAACCTACAAACTACTTATAAACTACCTGTAAACTAACTTATACTAAAGACAGCACATACATCCATGCCCGAGGGTGGATTCGAACCCCCTACGTGGAGCGGCCTCGCGCATCGGATCATAACGCCTCAATGCGCTATACCCGAGCGTTCTATAAGGCGCCTAGCTGCGGAGCGCGTCGCTGCTCGCCGTCGGAGGTTCGAGTCCTCCCTCGGGCATGGGTGTCTGTGATGTCCTTAGAATAAGGACCTACAATTAGACGAGAAAATTTCATCAACCACCAAGAATAGAAATTGCGTACCTCGATGTTGCGCCCCAGACAATACTACGCAGCTGTATAACAGACATGTAGCTGTGTAAACAATAAATTTTACTGTTAAACGTCGTAAATGAAATGTTTGTGAGGTACAAATAATGTAAAATTAATTTGTAATTATTCATGTTACAAGGTAGGATTTACGGGATGTAGAAAACAAAATAACAGTGACTGCTATGAAAACTGAAATGTTTGTGATGTATAAGTAATGTAAAATGAATTTGTAGTTATTCGTGTTACATGGTAGGACTTACGAGACGTAGAAAACAAAATAACAGTGACTGTTGAAGATGATGATATATTACTGAAGAAAAACGAGACTGAAAAATTTAAGGACATAATAATGCTTTTGTATTTGGATTCACATAATAACTTGGACTCTAAGGGTTCAGTGAAAACTTTATAATTGATACATGGACAAGTAAGTGTAGGCATTAATATCTGACATGAGATCAGCTTTACCCAATATAAATTCCTGCTAACTGTTGTAAATATCTATATCTATAAAGATCTATGTGTGTATGTGTGCATATAGGTATGTATGTTCCCTGTGGACTCAGGTTAGCTGGAGCAAAAACTGAAATGTTCAGGAAACCTTCAGATGAGCCCATCGGGTGATCCTGTGAAGTTTGGTAGCGATCGCATCAATATAGTTTTTGACTTGAAGACTACAACGTGAAATATGGACTATCAAAACTTATATTTGGAATAATAATTGCTCTTTGAAAAAGGGAATTTACTCTTTGACTTTTTATCTTTCAGAAAATTCTTTTAATGGTTGCTACGTTCTATGTAATGAGTCAACACAGTGAATATCATTCATATACAATCCATATTTGTGTACTAATATCAGAGTGTAGCGTATGCTAAATGTGAACGTTTGACACTTGAAACGACATCCGGAACTCTAGGAGAGAGAGAGAGAGCCTACCGCAGCGGCACTATCAATGCTCGAGCAACCACGGAAGCGACACTAGCGCTCCAAGCGGCAGCATTGCAGTGACAGAAGTATGGCAGGATACAAACAGAGAAATTGCTACTTTTAATGCTGCCATTCCCATACTTCTTAGTCACTAAATGTAGTAGTGAATTTTCCAATACAAATAGGAAAAACTAATCAAAGTAATATTCCATCTCCTGATAACATCAGTCTATTGGAGGATTAAATTTGGAACATCGTTGCCTTTCATATGGGCAGTTGGATATGGATTACTCCCGAGTTGGCATACAAAAAAGTTATACGTTTTTAATCCAAACAGAAACACAAAAAAAAAAAAAATATTATCTATCCGCTGACCTTAAGATATATTAGTAAAAGAAATATGATTTCCTATTTGTCTTAAATGCAGTTTTTTTCTTTTCCTTGGTGTAGCAAGGTAGCACCGTACCTATAAATATATCTGCTAAAACTTTGTTACACTATCTTCTCCGTCCATCCATCAGAAGTCATGTGGGTACTGTTATTATTGCTACCCGTGCAAAGCAGGAGCGGGTCCCTGGTGTGCATATATTAAACCAGCGGCTCCGCTTTCGTGTTGGTTGGTTATGATAGATAAGCTATCTTTCAGTAGTGTGCTACTTATTTATTCTTATATTTCCTTATTCGTATGCTTATCCTTACAGAGAAAGACATGAAGACATTGTAGCACACATAGATCAAAGATAAGATCTGTGGCATCACGTTTCGCTGTATGTAACCTCCTTGCTATAGAGTCGCAAACGTCATCGCTGGTCTTCAGCCCAAATTTTTTTATAATTTGACGACTTTCAACCATTATATCTTCCACCCCCTTATAGCTGTCGACATGGAACTGCTATGGCGTACAAAGGGAGACTTCGAAAAACAATTACACACAGACCATTCGTTTGCGTTCTGTAGTTTTCGCTGCTCGTGAGGAAATCCGGTATGGCGAGCATAAAGACGACTGCTGGCCCAAAAGCCCGGTCCGCCAAAACTTTTCACATGTCACCGTTGAAGTATATCAATGCTTTAATGCAACCAAAGATAATCCTATCCACCCTTTCCTTCTCCACATAGAAAGTAACTGTTGAATAACCATAAATGTTATGCGGGACGCTAAAGGAAGTGTTATGTTTCCCATTAAAGCCGCGGTGGAGCGGCCGAGCGCATTAAGGCGCTCTACTACGATGCGCGCGGCCGTTCCCCGTCGGGGTACAAATCCCCCCTCGGGCATGGATGTTTGTGTCATCTTTAGTATAAGCTACTCCATAAGTAGTTTGTAGGTTTAGGGACTGATACCCCGCAGTTGTATCAGTTGTATCAGAGACAATGTTGTAGGAAGGAAAGAGGAAGTAGATCAAGATGAAATAGGAGATACTATACTGAGAGATGAATTTGACAGAGCCCTGAAAGACCTAGGTCAGAACAAGGCCCCAGGAGTAGATGACATACCCTCAGAGCTACTAAAGTCTCTGGGAGAGCCAGACATGACAAAACTATTTGAACTGGTGTGTAGGATGTATGAGGCAGGCGAAATAACCTCAGACTTTAAGAAAAATGTAATAATCCCCACTCCAAAGAAATCAGGTGCAGACAGGTGTGAAAATTACAGAACCATCAGTTTGATAAGTCATGGTTGCAAAATTTTTAACACGAATTATCTACAGGAGAATGGAAAATCTGGTAGAAGCTAACCTTGGGGAAGATCAGTTTGGATTCAGGAGGAACGTAGGAACCCAGGAGGCAATACTCACTTTACGTCTTATCTTAGAAGATAGATTAAGGAAAGGCAAACCTACATTTTTAGCTTTTGTAGATTTGGAGAAAGCGTTTGACAATGTTGACTGGAATACACTCTTTCAAATTCTGAAGTCAGCAGGGGTAAAATACAGGGAAAGGAGAGTTATTTACAACTTGTACAAAAGCCAGACCGCAGTTATTAGACTCGAAGGGCATGAAAGGAAAGCATCAGTTGGGAAAGGAGTAAGACAGGGTTGTAGCCTTTCTCCGATGTCATTCAATTTGTACACTGAGCAGGCGGTGAAGGAAAGCAAGGAAAAATTTGGAATAGGGATTAAAGTTGAGGGGGAGCAAATAAAAACATTGCGTTTTGCTGATGACATTGTAATTCTGTCAGAGACAGCAAAGGACCTGGAAGAGCAGTTGAATGGAATGGACAGTGTGTTGAAGAGAGCGTATAAAATGAACATTAACAAGAGCAAAACAAAAATAATGGAATGCGGTCTTAGAAAATCAGGCGATTCTGAAGGAATTAGATTAGGTAACGAAACAATGAAGGTGGTAGATGAGTTTTGTTACTTGTGTTGTAAAATAACATGCAATGGTCGCAGTACAGAGGATATAAAATGCAGAATGGCAATGGGAAGAAAAGCATTTTTGAAAAAGAGAGCCGGCCGCGGTAGCCGAGGGGACTGAGGCGCTCCAGTCACGGTCTGCAAGGCCACTACGGTCGGGGGTTCGAATCCCCCCTCGGGCATGGATATTTGTGCCGTCCTTAGTATTAGGTAGTTCATAAGTAGTTTGTAAGTTTAGGGACTGATAACCCCGTAATTAAGTCCCCTAAGCTTCACAAACATTTGAACATTTTGAATTTTGGAAAAAGAGAAATTTGCTAACATCGAATATTAATTTAAGGGTAAGGAAGTCTTTTCTGAAGGCATTTGTGTGGACTGTTGCATTGTACGGGAGTGAAACATGGACGATAAGCAGTGCGGACAGGAAGAGAATATAGGCTTTTGAAATGTGGTGCTACAGAACAATGCTGAAGATTAGGTGGGTAGATCGCATAACTAATGAAGAGGTACTGAACAGAATTGGTGAGAAAAGGAATTTTTGGCATACCCTGACCAAAAGAAGGGATCGCTTGGTAGGACACATTCTTAGACATCGAGGAATCGTAAATTTAGCATTGGAGGGAAGTGTGTGGGGGAAAAATCGCAGAGGGAGACCACGAGACGCGTATAGTAAGCAGATTCAAGTGGATGTGGGTTGCCGTTCTTATGAGGAGATGAAAAGGTTTGCTCAGGATAGGGTAGGGTGGAGAGCTGCATCAAACCAGTCTCCGGACTGAAGACCGTAACAACATAACAACCCCGCAGTTAAGTTCCATAAGCTTTACAAACATTTGAACATTTTTTGCTTATTAAAGTGTTGGGGGTAGGTATTGGAGAGGTAGGCTAAGGCTTAAGTATAGTAAACAGGTTGGATGGTCCTTTTTAGAAAGTGTTCTCAGATGATTGTAAACGTAAGGGACCAAACTACTATATATGTATGTGTGTGTGTGTGTGTGTGTGCGCGCCCGATTCTCCGACGGGAGTGGCTGCTCAATCCGTAACGTGACGTCTCAGACCACACGACCATACCCACACGACTGTGCTTTTTCAGCGGTTCCTTGTACCTCGGCTGTTCCCCGTTGTCACAAACGTCTTCGTTGTCGACTGCATTGGTTATTGATGCTTGACAACCAAGAACATCAGTACCGGAGGTCAGCCATTATAAGCTCTTTCCTAGTAGATTTCTTCGAATTCTGAAGACTGTTTAGTCTGTGCAACCAGTTACGATACAAGCTGCCTGTTTCGTGGCTTTTCGAGTACAGCGATAGACTGTATATACCCCAACTGTCAACGTATATTGTTGTCTAAGGGAAAGTATGCGAAAGGTTTTCTAAATGGCTGTGAATCGAGTAACTGAGGCGGGACTTCAGTATCGGGCCGGTATTTATCCACTATGATGTGGAAAATCGCCAAAAATCCACATCCAAGCTGGCCGGCATACCGACCCCCCTGTCATTAATCCTCCTGGCGTATTCGAACCGGGGTTAGTATACTTCCTCGACAAGGAGAGCAGCGCTTTAAACCGCGAGGCTAGCCAGGAGGGTAAGCGAAACTTCTATATAGTGCGCACATGTTTGAGATTGCTGAGTGAGTCGCTTTCAGTCAAACGATGTTTCAGTGGTAGTAAGCTAATTCATTCTTGTCTGTATACGGAAGTATTTTCCCATAAGTCAGAATAGATTTTGAAAGCATTGCTTATATGAAACGCAGCTCACCAATTCACATCCGCTTTCTGTGGACCATTGGTGGAGGGCAAAAGGTAGCTTTTATGTATGACCTTTGGGACGTATCCTTTATATTAGTACACATGAGAATTTTAACTACGGTACGAGCGTAGGAAATAATTGTAGAAAAAGTGGCTGGCTTAAAGACATTATTATTACGTTGATCTGGACGATGAGTGTTCATTAGAGTCAAAGGTGCACCACGACAGTCGAGGTAAGTGTGATACGACCGCTCCTCTTCTCAGAATAAATACACGATCTGTTGTATTGGATGGACAAAATCCTTGTCTGTTGGCTGATGACGTATGGGCATGTGTTGTCGTTAGGTGACTAGCGAATTCGGAATGACATGAACGGAATTTGTGTCTGTTGTGATGACTATAAGGGTGTTTTAAATGTTCCTAAACGTAAATCATTGCTGGTCGTTAGGGGAAATATTCTTATTATGATGGAATGCAACATTTGTGGTACGCCGCTTGATTCAGCCACAGACATTAAGTGTTTGGCGTATCATTACATGGAATAAAAACTTAAGATCAGTTATAAGGAAAGTTCACAGCATCCTTAAAGTTTTGCGAGGATTCTACAAAACTGTGGGGCTCTAGTGAAACTCAATACTGAAGAAACAATGAGGCGAGGGGTTATATCGGTTAGAAGGCGTTGATTTAGCTTATGTCGGTTACAAGGCGTTTTACATTTCAAATGTCTTGCAGAAGTTGTCTTCATGCTTAGACGAGAATCCTTGGAGATGAGGAGAAGACTTTCCGCGGAACACTGTCGAAGAAACTTAAAGATCCTGCGGTTATGTCAAGACATCGGATTAAAAATACGTCCTCCAAAGTATACTTAGTCCGAGGAGCGCAAGAACGAAACAGGTGAGACTATGGATACTGCAGAAGTTTACAAGTAATTTTTTTTCTCTCGCTTCAATTGAAAGTGGAAATGGAATGGCAATGAGAAAGTATCCTTGTAAAATTAAAACTTGCATTAGGAAATGAATATTCGAATGGGATGGAGGCAATACCGAAATTCCCTATACCACCAGTGATGTCATAACGACATAACAAAGCTTTCTACTACGCACAAAGAAACTTCCCTTCGCCACAATGCTCAGTCAAGCTGTTGCCATTTACGAACGATCAAAGTTTACAGTATTTATTTAAATCATGATGCTTGATAGGTGTATGTCTGAACGTAAATAAATCAGTTAGTACTGTAAAAATTAATGACACATTCATAACCAAAAATCCCTGTTGCAAATGTTCAGTATTTCCAGCATGGAACACAATACGCCGATGTCAGGGGTCAAAGCCGAAAGGTGGTATCCTGTGATTCAGTTGACATGGGACGGAAATCTGTAGCTGTGATTTACAAATGATCGATTATTTTAAGTGGCTGATTTATTCGAGAGAACGGGCCTCAAAATCCAGCAAATCAATAACTCCTTGTTCCACTTCTGGCTCTTACGCAAGCAGTTATACAGCTTCGGCCAGAGTGATAGGAGATGTCTGGTGTTGTCCTAAGGAATATTGTACCGAATTCTGTCCAAGTGGAAAATGGTGCGTTATATCGTACAAATCCCGAGCTCATTGGAGGATCCTGCCAATAATATTGCACACGTCCTCAGTTTGAGAGATATATGGCGTCTTTTCTGGACAAGGTGGTGCTTAGCAAAGATTTATTTACATAAACGATTTAGGGGAAAATCTAAGTAGCTCTCTTAGGTTGTTTGCAGATGACGCCGTCATTTACCGTCTAGTAAAATCATCTGAAGATCAAAACCAACTGCAGAACGATCTGAATAAGATATCAGTATGGTGTAAAAATTGGCAATTGACTCTAAATAATGAGAAGTGTGAAGTCGTCCACATGAGTACGAAAAGAAATCCGTTAAACTTTGTTTACAACATAAATCATTCAAATGTGAAGGCCGTAAACTCCACAAAATACCTAGGAATCACTATTACTTCAGACTTAAACTGGAAAGAACACGTAGATAATATCGTGGGAAAGGCGAACCAGAGACTGCGTTTTATTGGCAGAACCCTTAAAAGATGCAACAGAACTACTAAAGAAACTGCATACACTGCGCTTGTCCGTCCATTTTTGGAGTCTGATAATGCGTGCTTGTCTTGGATGTTTTCTACAATGAGTGGCTTCGTACATGAGTAGCGTATTTTCACGAAATCCGCATGCATGAAGCAGAAATAGATTTATAACTTTTATTTGATGTGCTCATTGTGTACACGATATAGATCAAAACGTCTGGTAGCACTCACATTTTTGATTGGTGTAGGCTCTTACAAAAACCAGATATGATTCAGAAGTTGTTTAAGTTGAGAATTGATATTCCATTGTGTAATCGTTTGGTCAAACGATGTACTGTTGCCTAATATAGTCCCCCCTCCAAACACGTGAATGCTCACTGGATACAATAAAAACAAATATTTTTATAATGTGGATAATAATGGTAATACAGACAGTTATAGTGGAATTATCTGGAAAGTTCACATCATACAGTGTTGTATTTGGTTAAATAGTGGATATTCTATATAGTCTTCACTTAGGGAAATGACGGCGAGAGGTGTCTTTACATCCCGCTGACATTATATGTACATAATTTCTGTGTCTGAATGTTGCTTATAATCGATCATTTCATTGAGGGTCACATAGCATTCACCGCCTCTAGTAGACGTGCCAAGTACTTATCACGTTATCTTGCCATAGTGGTCTGCTGGATCGCTTGTAATTTAATATCTGCAATGTGTGCGTTCGATTCTCCCCTTCAGGCATATATTTTTAACTGGCACTATTATATCTACTTCACCTCTGGTAACACAAAGTGCAGAACGTCAAGTTGAAGTGTACCTCAAAATCTAATATATAAAGCAGAGTGTCTGTGTGTTTGTACGTGTTGCATACAAATCTACAGTTTTGTTCCAATATTTATGAAATTTTGTACACGCAAGCTTCAATCCATGAGGACGGTTGCCGTAAGTGTAAGAATCACAGTTCACGAGATATGACGTCATGAACAATGATATGCGCGAAAAACTGCTGCATTTTGCGACAATGCTGCTTATTTTCTCCTAAACCATTGGACCGATTTCAACCAAATTTGGTACACACATTCCTTACCGTGAGGTAGCAATTACTGCATGGTTAAGAACCACATATGGTACATGGTTCAAAAGACATTACGTCATAACCAATAGAAATCGCAAAAAATGCCATATAATGCGGCGAGACTTTCGAAATACACTGTATGAGAATGACAGTACTTAGCGACTGGCAACAAACTTTAAACATAATTTCAAACCTTTATTAAACTTTTTCTCGCTGGCAACCGTAGTAAAATGATGAAAGGAAAAACGTTTCTCGCTTACTATTTTTCCGCTGTTTATGGAGTAAAACTACGGCTCTCGGTATGACGTTACAATTTATAATTTGTACACTACACATTGTAGCCACAGGAAACTTCACAGGCAGTATATACGCATATAGTTCAATGTACCTTCTAAATTGTATCACAGTACGACACGTAGCTCATGAGATATGAGCACATAAACAGTAATGTTTATGGAAAACCGCCCCATCATGCACCAAGTTTTAATCTACTACTTCTTTACTACTAACTGTATTCCCAAGAGATTTTACAGACATACAGCCCATATACAAATGAATATATACCTGAAAAATGGCAGGAATAAATAAATAAATACCCGGTCAACGCCGGGTTTTCAGCTAGTCTAATATATAAAAATGAATGTTTGTATGTTCGTATTTTATGTGCGGCCATTCTGTTCAACGAATTGTGATGAAACTTTATCACCATATTGTTTGCACTATCGTGATGATCATAGGCAGCATTAAATGACTTTATGACAAATAGTTCAGGAGATATGCCGTAATAAACAATGAAATGCGCGGAAAAGTGTTGCATCGTGTGATGTCTGCTTCTAAACCACTGTAGCGATTTCAAACAAATTTGGTACACATATTCCTTCCATGAGGTAACAATTGACGTAGTGGTAAGAAGTGCTTCCGACATATAGTTCAGGAGATATGACGTCATAAACAATTTTATGGTTGAAAACCTGTGGCATCATGCGAAATGCAAATAAGGACACTTTATTCACCCTAAAATGTTCATGACATTTTGGACACTTTACCTTCAAAACAAGAGGAAGGTCACTGTTGGATAAAATTTTGGATGTTGCATGACGAAGGATACTTTACATAAAGATTTTGTCAGATTCTACAGTTGTATTCCGATCCTGATGAATTTTTAAAATATGATTCAACAATTCAGTTTATCAGTGCAGTATTAATATATTCAGATTACCTACAATCATTTAAATTAATTAACGCGACTAAATGGTTAATTTTCAGTTTTCCGCAAAGATTCTAATGAAATAAAATTTCTGAAAATTCTAGCAGCTCTCTCTGGAAGTTATGTTACATTTTTCATGGTGATAATCATCAAATAAACGTTTAAAACATAAATATTGTTCACACCACTTCATTCAGATTTTTAAATCACGGATTTTTGGCTGTCAGCTTTGATGGACACCCAGCGTACCAAAACATTGGGATGAAAACCACCAGCAGAAGGAATCTATTGTTACCAATGTATAGTAATGCGAATTTGAAAATACTCTAATATATAAAAATTAATGTTTGTTTGTTTGTCTTTCTGTTCGTATTTTATGCACACCCATACCATACATCCAATTGTGATAAAACTTTGTCAACTCATTGCTTCGACTCACGTATAGGTTTTAGGCATACTAAAATTAACTTCGTATAGTGCATGGGGGAGGTTGCGTTACATTTAGTTAATTTGTTTCTTCACACAGAAATGTCAGGATGTATATGTATGTAACATGGAACAGAGGAAGCTTATGTCCTTATTAATATATGGGCTGCCTTTCGTCAGCCACCATATGGTATGTGGTGGAGGGTAACTTACAATGGGATAATACGTTTGCTACTCCTTCATGCTGAAAGGGATACACAAATTTGAATGAAACTTGGAATGAAGATAGCTTATATCCTGAATTAGCGCACGAGCTACCTGTAGGTTGCCACTGAATGGTGAATGTCAAAGGATACTTTGCAAAAAGCTTTGACTGTTTCACTGACCACCAGGAAAGTTGATATGTATGAGTTTTCCCAGATGGGGAGGGGGGGTGGTGGAGATCAAACAAGTTGATGAGTATCTAATGGAAGCAATCGACTCAGAGAGAGGAAGGGGGAGATGAAGAGGGAGATGAAAAGAGAGATGGAGAGAGAGGACGGGAGGGATGATGGACTCCACGAGTATGGACTAAATAAACACCCGGGCAATTCTAGACTTTCAGCTAGTCTAATATATAAAAGTTAATGTTTGTTTGTCTTTTTTTCGTATTTTATGCACAGCCATACTGTACATCCGATTGCGATAAAACTTTGTCAACACATTTCTTGCAGTCGCTTGCAGGTTATAGGCATACCAAAATTAACTTCGTATGGTGCATGGCGGAGGGTGCTTAACAATTAGTTAATAAGGTTTTATGCCTTCATGCTGAAATGGCTGGACCGATGTAAATGAAATTTGGAACATTGCAGCTTATACCCCAATTATTACATGGGCTACCTTTCGTAAACCATCATATGGTGTGTGGTGGGGGGTACCTTACAATGGGTTAATAACTGTGTTTCTCTTTGCTCTGAAACAGTAGGGCGGATTTGAATGAAATTTGGAATGCAGATATCCCCTACCCTGAACTAATGCATGAGTTTCCTTTTGGAAGCCACCTTACGGTTCATGGCAGAGGGTACCTTACAACGTTTTAACACGTTTGTTACTGTTCATGCTAAAATGGCTACACAGATTGGAATGAAATGTGTAATGAAGATAGCTTATACTCCAAATTAATGCATGGGTTACCTTTCGTAAGCCTCCGTAGCTCTATGGTGGAGGGTACATTACAACAAACATCCAAATTGTTTGAATGGTCACCATGAAAGCCAGCACATAAGTGTATGTTTTCATGAAGGAGATTTTTTTAATCTGAAGCCAAATGAAATTAGCATGGCAGAGGGTACATTTCGACATTGAGGCCATTTGACCAGTCACCATGAAACTTGGTGCATATATGTATGTTTTCATGTATAGAAGGAAGATTAGTAGGTGGACAAGGAGACGGTCGGAAAGGGGAGGGTGGAGATGGACCAAAAGGGGGTAGAGGACGAGACGGACAGAGAGAGGGTAGCGGAGGAGAATGAGAGAGGGGAGATTGTGACAGACAGGTGACAGGAGATAAACAGAGTGAGGGAGAGGAGTAAATGGTCAGAGAAAGGGACAGGAGGAGACGGGGGCAGGAGCAAATGAGCAGCAAGAAGGGAAAGGAGGCGATGGACTAGTGGAAGATTGGACTAGAGGAAAGTGCCTGACTATGTAACATATTTTATGGTGCATGGCAGAGGGTACTTTACCTGTGAAACTCGACAAAATCTATAGTTTTATTGTGACCTTAATGACTTTTTGCACACTTAAGCTTCAAATCAAGGGGAACATCAGCGTCTACCTAAGATTTTAATACAGTGCATGGCAAAGTTAATTTTGCTATAAACTTAGACAGCACAGATCACCATGAAAATTAACAGAGTTATATAAATTCGCACAAATGAAGAAGACAATGGTCGCAAGAGGTGGAGAAGTAGTTCCACAGAGAGTAAAGGAGATGATTGGCAGAGAGAGAGATGTGTAAATGGGTAGACAAGGGATAGGAGGAGACGATGGAGATGGATAGGATAGGAGAGATGATGAGATGAACTGAAAGAGAAAGAAAGGGAAGATGGAGAGAGGAAAGGAAAGACGAGATAAAGACTGGAATAAATAAGTACCCAGGCAATGCCGGGTTATTTTTATAAATGTAAAAATCAAAATTTTTTCTATGTGAATACAAACACAACAAAATGAGCAAAAAAGCTGAACTTCTTAAAAACTCAAAAATTTTTCTAAAGAAAAGTATGGATTTAGTTAGAAAGATGTAGATAATTATTGTACAGTAAGGGGTTATTCATGTGGAACTTGAGAAGGTGAATTTTAATTTCATGACTATTTTACTTGAAAATCAACATGTAAAGAAATGTGGACCAAAGAAATAAAATATAAATATGTAAAGGAAATTCTATCAAATGCTAATAAAAATATTTGAATAATTATTCCAAACTTAATAAACAAAATTTGACTGATCTTATTGTAAATCCTATTTACAACATTAATAACAGCGATAAAGATATCAAACTGAATGAAAGCAATATTAAAACTAGTCTCAACTTAGAAAAAGTCTGTTAATCGATCTTATCAGAAAGTAAGCTTAACATCAATAACAATTTGTGTCAAATATTTTTATGGAATCTTCATGAGATCTTTAAACAAAAAATCAAATAAAAAGTGCATATTTAGGGAATTGATGACATTATCAGCAAATGGGTAAAGAGGAAAATGTGTACCTCATCAGGATTCAAACTTCGGTCACCTGCTTGCTAAGCAGTTTCACTGGACACTGGCCAACTGGGGCACAGTGATCATTGCAGTTGCGGTGACTACTCTAGAATTCCTCCTCCCAGATACAAGTTCTTAATTCTTTCCTGCCAACTATAAATCAAATTGGTTGTTTTTGCAACGTTTTCTCACAGGAGTAAGGGCATAGGAGTGCCTCTGCACCGAAGATGGGTCATTGCCCAGCTGTATTTCAGTGCTGTCTCTTCTAAAGGAGTTAAGAATTCCATTGTGAAAAATGAAATAACTTGTGATGATTACAGAAAATTATTAGTAGGCAAATTAAACAATGTATGTTAATCATTTTGATTACATCATTTAAACATGAACTGTATACAGCTGCATGAAATACAATTGTTTTATGTTCTGATGATGATAAACATGTTGTATTATAATATAGAAATAGTAGTGTATCATACAGTGATAAATTACAAACAAATAATAATAAGTATTTCTAGAAAAAACTGAATAGTTGCACTGAAGTTAGTAAGAAATAAAAATAATAATTACTACTTAATATTTTCCTTGATATGTTAATTTGTGATGTATTTTCAAATACAATTTTGAAAACAAACCGTCCACAAGAACATTCAAGGTATGGATAATCTCTTTCTTTATGTTTTTGATTCTGTATAGCTACTATCGCATCTAGAATTATTACAGCTACTACTAAACCATTTGCACGTTTTTTGCTAACGAATGTTGTAATATGACTAATATGAAAAAATTCTTTTTGTCTCATTCTTTTTAAGGAAAATTATGTCTTCATTTTAATTTATTTATGAATTTAGCGTTCATTATTGCATACTGGACAAATCATTTTATTTCCATATTCAATTTATAAGGAAAAAATATTAAAAAGCCAAAATAATAAAATGACATTTATATAAATAATTACAGTCACTTGAGGATCTAAAATATTATAAATCTATTGATAAATGATAATTTTTAATAATTACAAATGAGAAACATTATCTTTCTTTTAATAAAATAAAGTTACTGAACTTTTAGGGCACGACTGTTATAATAAAGCATTTAAAAACTATGTTAAACAAATTTACTGTAGATAATTGGAAGCACTGAAATGGTTGTAGATAAATATAAATAAAACTGTAAAAAGTATCACAATGTGCCCATTATATTTTTATGAAACAAAGAAATTTCTTTTGCATCAAATTTTCCAGATTTGGTTTACTATGAAATTTTACCATAAATGCGAAGATATGGAGAATATACAATGATATAGTTTTATAAAGATCAGATAAAGTATAAGTTATTGTATAGAACTAGGAAATATCAATGAAGAAAAGAACATAAACTTGTGATGGAAAGTATTTTAACAAGTAGGAACAAAACACCAAAAATGAAGAAATCATTGAATTAGAAGACAAATGAACTAAAATTTAGGACACAGATTGCTTCAGAAATTTTACAAGAAAGAAACGTAGAGATAAATAATTTATTGCCTCACTTTGTTCCTCAAAGAGAAAATAAAAAGTTAAGTCTAACTTTTGTCAAATGTAGAATTCAAGATTTTAATTATGAATATTATGTTACTTGAACAACAAAAATGCACAAGATCAAATGTAAGTATTTGGAAATATACATGAAAAATGCAAAGAAATTTTTTGCTCGTTACATAAAAAATTGAGTAAAATCATAATAATGAAAAAAAATTGTGAACCGTTTGGCACCAAACGTACTTCAATACTTTGGATATTTATTCAAATCAACATGTCTATGATGATGAAAATAATGCTGCCAATTTCTCTTAGTATATATAACCGGATTTCCGACCTCTATTTCCATAATGAAAATACATTCAATTTTCATAACTATTTTCATATATGTTTAATATGCAAAACTCACTAAACCCAACTAAACTTTAATAACATGAAATGATTTTGACATTAATCGGTTTTTGGTACCTTTATTTGATTTTCAACATAAACTGTATCTTCTCTAACAAAACATAATATCATGAATAATATTTTTACCAAACATATGAGCTCCATTGGTATATAAATATTTTTAAAAATTGCTTATATTTTATTTACAAACCTACTTTGGGAATTAAACGTCATTACATCTCTTACGTTAAAACTTTGCAACAAGATGAACATTTGGAAAATTTCAATTTCATTTTATTTTGGCAACTTTTAGACACTACAGTTAATATGCAGTAGGATTAACATTTTCAATTTCAAAAGTTTCTTTTAACCAATTTTCTGTATACACTTTTCCGAGAATTCATATCATTTTAGTCATTCTTACACAATTTCATATTTAAACAGTGTCCAATAAGACTTTTTCCAGTCTAATTATTTACATGTTTTAGTTTCATACTTTACATTAGATGCATTATGTTGTAATATGAGAAATGATTTAAACACTCAATCAAACACATTATAATATCCTTGAATTGAAAATTACTTTTTTTTCATTTATGTAATAAATCGTTCAAAACACTTGCTATTTATTCACTAAGTGTTAAATAGTGATAAATGTTCTATGTTTTCACCAATCATGAAAATCTTAATTATAGAATTCTTGACCATTTTCTGTTTCTGAAAACGTTTTGAATTGTATCCATCTCTAAATAATTTTCTGAAAGAATCAATTATATATTAACCTGTCTTCACTTTAAATGGAGTTGCTGAAACAAATTAAGGAAAACTAGTAATAACAGTTGATAATTTTGAAATTCCTTTTAACTTTTCAGAGTCAATTTCAGTTATTTCAGCTTCCCATTAATAATATATTTAAAAAGAAATTATTCTTTTAATTCTCCTTAATGGGTTTATCTAATTCAGTTATCACTTGTGCATGAAATGTTTGTGCTTCAACTACAGTTTTTTAATTTACTCCTTTTACTTTTATAACTTGACAAAAGTTCTTCAATTCCTCCCATTCTAGTTGTTAATCTAATATGTGTTTCAGTAAAGTTTTGCACTGAAACTAGCAAATGTGATTTATAATCTTCATTTTATAGAATAACAAATAATCAATTTCTTATGTTCATTTATTTCTAATGGAGAGTTGCCAATTGAAATTATCGTTACATAAACAAGAAGAGTTTTAACAGAATCTTTCATAGTTACAAAACTTTATTGGTATGCAATTGGTAATAATACAGAGACACAAGTTATTTTTTAAATTTTAACCAAAACCCTTCGATATCTATTGGAAACAGAAACATTATTTCTATTTATAGTTATGCCTATGACAACAAGCTGATTTTTAAGAAAATCATATTGGAAGTTATGTCTGTTCTCCTGTAGTCAATAAATTTATCATCACTGATGTTTTTCAATTTAATAAATTTAAGGTCTACTGAAGTTCTGTAATTAAATTGATATTCAGTAATCTGAAAAGATAGTAACTATTTTTTATATTAAATTAGTTTAATTAGTTCTTGTTTAGTAAGTTAATAAATGAGCTGTTTTAAAATACTAGAATACTGGTTTTTTTAACATTTGATAACTCACTCTGAAAATATTGTTTTTCCTATGTTTCATATGTATTGGAACATTTATGTTTGCAGTTCGTTTTCTTTTAAAATCAAGGTAACTAAAATAATTATAAATATGTACTGAATTGTTTAATAATATATTTTAGAAGTAATTAATTAATCTACATTAACTGTTCCAACTTTTATTCATTCATTTGTTAATTCTCCAATAATATTTAATTTCTTCAAAAATATCAATTTAATTATCTCAGCACAGTTTCAAAACATGTTAATTCCAAAAACCACAAATAAATTGATCAAACTTTTGTATTCTTTGGGTAGTGTTAATAAATAATTTTTCCCAAATAGTGAAGCAGCTGTTTTCTAATAGCTCCTCCAAATGTTTTGCAAACCAATGTTATATCTTTATTTTTTAAAAACAAGTGAAATGAGACCTAATGTGAATAGAAGTACATAAATTTTGGTGTCCACATTCTAGAATCTTTCTTTTCATTGGGTAATTCATTAATAATATTGTTCATGTAATCCTTCTATTTCAAAACCAGATAAAGTATTATTAAGACTTTCGATTATTTCTCAATATTTCTTAGCTTTTTAATTCTTTTACTTGTGTTTTATTTTCCGTTGCTTGATTATGTCGTTTTGTTCTTATAATACTTTATCAACTGTCTCTTATTCATTTCTGCATCTGCAAATGTTGCAGACTCATCAGCAAGTGAACTAATAGTTGCTAAACAAGGTAATGTAGCTAATAATAATGGTAAATAGGACCCTTATTTTTCGTTAATAGACTTCATTCTTTTTTGTTAGATTTTTTTGACAACAGATATAGGTAAGCTTATGAATAAGTTTCCTCCAGATTTCTCCTCTTGCTTACTGCTTTGAACATAACTAAATATGGTAAAATTTTCTTTTGTGATTACTTAATTACATTTTAATTGAATTTAGTTCCATTTTACAATTTGGTAGCAAAGTGTAATCGATTGAAAAGTTATTCCTTTATATAAATTATGAAAATCCCATCAGCAATTTTAACTAATTGTAAGTGAATTCTAAATTTTCTTTATCCATACATTAGTCCTCTAACTGCTGTTGCAGTTTTTCTGTCACTTCATAGCATCACTTGCAGGCATTCTTTTTTTATCTGCTTCATATCCATTTCCTAAACCTTTATTATCTCTGTTTGCAGTATAATGTTTTTTACAGACTTTACCTAATTTATTTATTACTGATTGATGTCAATATAATATTATTTGTAAGTTAATTCGAAGACTAAAATAACTGTAACAAACAAGATACATTTCCAATGGTAGTTTAGTAATCAAAGTATTTAGAAATCCTTTTTCACATTTTTCGATTTTCCAAACTGTATGCAGTAAATTATTCGAAAATCTAACTAAACATGACATTCCTTTGCAAATATAAATAATACAATCATTATGCTTGGTTAATAACATTTTGCTTATTCCTACTTTTGCCACTATGATAATTATGATTTCCAACTATGACTTCACCGTTAATAACTGCAATTCATTGAAGAACATTATTCATTCAAATACATTCAGTTCAGTATGTTGCATATCTTTCTATTGTAACTTCAGCAACTTCTTCAAATAGATAAATAAGATTTCTTTCTAGAAAATCTAGGAAAATATTCACTGACAATTGTTTTATTAAAATCATTACATTTATTTTCTAGACTTAATTTTTATTTTCTAATTAGCATTTGCATCGACAATATTTTGGGATATATTTGAAAATCATATATATATATATATTAACTTCACTGTAAGTGGTAAATTAGAATATTTCTTTTTTCTTAAATTGAATGTCTTTTTGTTATTTCTTTCTTCATTATTTTCTAAGAGGTTATTGAGGTTAGATTCTTTTAATGTAAATTATATTTTATCATTTTCATAATGTTTAAAATTGTTGGACTCTCAGTAAATGCTTCTATGCAATGTTGATTGGTAGGAACCATTTCATTATCGACTTCTCTGTTTTGTTCAGTTACTTTTAAAGCTTATTCTTCCAATCCTCCAATTCCTTCATTCATTTTTTTTTCAATTTCATTCAAATGTTGTGAATCTACTTTTTTAAATTTGTCATATTTTTTCTTTGTTTCTGTGTTTATATTCAAAGTGTAAAACAATTTTAAAATTTTCTCTACATATGACTTCACAAAATTTTCTTGTCATATCTAATTTAATACAACCAAGTATGTTTTTATTCCAAAATTTAATATAAATTATTAAATTTTAAATCACCAGTATGGAATTAGTGTTAAAAACAATTAAATTTCTATTATCTTCAGTAAAGTTATTTAAAAAATAAAATTGTCTCCAACTAATTGTTTAGGAAAATCGGAATATTTTTTACTGAATTAAAAACCATATTTTTTATATGTTTCTCAAGCAAAGCATCCTGTAACTTTATCTTGACTTTTGTTGAATGAGATCATTGCAATGTACACCTATATTGTCACCACATTTAAGAAATAAAATAATGCCATTACTATTTTCAATGTAAGTATCAAGTTTTCATGAATAAGCTGACCAATTTACCACATATTTTTAGAAATTCACTAAACATTTTGAATAAATGTACATTTGATTTATTTCTCTCAGTTCAACAACCCAGATGTTAAAATGTAGTTATCAATCAACAATGATTTCTTCAACAACCACATGGTAGTGAAATTGCACATCATATAGAATTCGATAGAGGCTTGCCATGTGTCAGTTTTTATTTGTTTTCAGGAATTCTAATTTTTGGTTACCAATCTATTTATTTACTTCATTTTTAATAAAGTAAATGAAAAGATTAATTCAGTTGGTTACAAATTGCCTTTTCTAAAAAAGATCACGTTAATAACAGATAATTTTGAAACTGTTGCCCTGGATGGTTTTTATTCGACTTTATTAAGTGCATATATAACATCAAAAGTATTTAATTATTTACTAATGATGAAATGGCATTAATTTCTATTCGACATTAAAATTGAAAACTTTGGCAAAATTTCTTCATTCCAAAACTCCCAATTTTTATATTAAATAAGATAAAAATTTCAATGGATATGTTATTGAATGTAGTGTTAAATTATTTATGAATAAAGAAGATTGTATTGGCAACATGAAGTTTTAATTAATAAATTAATGAAGCTAATGGACAGATTATTGATAATGTTATTACCAAAAGTATTCCATTCAAATTATCAAAAGTATATTTTAATCTGTTTTATGGAATTTTTTTAAACATCATCATTTTCATAGGATAACAAATATTATTACTTCAGTCCAACCAAACGCTTAATTTGGTTCTCCATTAATTTATTAACAAAATAACATTACAAATATTTTAATTTTTGTGTTATTCAAAATTGAGAAATAGTTATAAGAGATGGAAACGAAAATTTAATTGACTTCTATGGTGCTTATTAACAGTTGTCCTGGAAATGATTTGGTAAATTTTTCCATGAATAAATTATGAACCAAACTATAAGTAATCAACTTTTGTCATTTGCAGTTAATGAGAAATAAATAATGAAAATATTAATAACAAGGAAACAGAAAGTAATATTAATTTTGGTGATGGTTGGATTCAGTGTCCTTTATGATTTCACTTAGGAAGATAGTGTCACCAAGTGGAACATACGATCTGCCTCTTTTCTTAAAGTACATCAGTAGGTTTTGAACAGTAAATTCATACCTAATTTATGTTCTTCAAATTAGAAGCATGTAGGTAGTGAGTAAAGTACACATGAGAGCCAAAGTAACACATGTAGGAAGTGTATGTACACACAGAGAAGTACAAACACTGAGAGGATGGCGCTGCCATCTGCAATGGCTATATAAGGGAGCAGGTGTCTGACACAGACAGGTTATCACTATTCAAGTGAGTCTGAACTTAGAGTCTGCATATGAGAGATTAGACACAGCATCACCGAGGTAGTGTTGAGTTGGGGATTTTGCGATACAACCATTTCATGAGTTTATTTATATTGGCAATCTGGTAACACATCTACTCTCCAACACTGCCATGGTTGGAAAAATTATATAATAACAAGACAAACATCTACTAAAGAATATCGTTCAACGACACAGTAGAGCAACCCTGCCACAAATTGCTGCAGGTTTCAATACTGGGCCATCAAAAAGTGTCAATGTGTGAATCATTCAATGAAACATTACCAATATGGGCTTTCTTTGCCGAAAATTCACTTGTGCGCCCTTGCTGACGACAGGACAGGAAGATTTATTCCTCGCCTGCTCCTGTCGACACCGTCATTGCGCTGCTGATGACTAGAAGTATGTTACCGCGTTTGACGAGTCTTGTTTCCAATTGTATCGAGCAGATGGGCATGACGGGTAATGAGACAACCTCATGAATCTATGGAACCTTTATGTCAGAAGTGGACTGTTAAAGCTGGTGGAGACTGTAATGGAGTGGCCAGGTGACAAGTGCATACATATCTTGGCTGATCACTTGAATTCACTCACGCCCATTGTGCATTCCGACAGATTTTGGCAAATCCAGCAGATCAATGTGGCATCCCAAACGGACAGATTTGTTACACAGCGGTTTCAGGAACGCTTTTCTGGGATTAAACACCTCCAGTGGCCACCAAACTCCCCAGACATGAACGTAATTGAAAAGTTGTTCCCTCATACATGTATCCTGCTGTTATAAGAGGTATGGGAGGTTTACTCATGTTTGCTTGACAAAAGTTTGCTCTAGTTCATCTGCAGTGCAACTATCTATACACAAGTTCCATAATGATTCTACCAGTACTATGCATACCTTTTTCTTCTGTTTGTGCGTGTGGGGGGGGGTTGATCGGGTCTATTTTGAGCGGATTTTAGGTCTCTTTTGGAGGGGGGATGTTCAGTACTTTCAAGTACAAGATGTTCATTTAGATCAGCGTCCCATCCTTCCCCTAGAAGGAAAAATTGAATAAGCTATCGGTGGAACCATGCTGGAAAATGTGTTTTGTGTTGGTCACTGTAGATTAACTAGAGAAAACTGATGACAACAAAACATGCATGATCCGCTTCTACAATTAACGGTTTTACAATGTGGGTGCATGTATGTGGAAGTACACAATCCGTGGAACAACATACTGAATGGAAATTGTAGGTTCCATTTTGTTCACTAACTGTATGCTTTCCAAATGAAAGACACTGAATTTGGTTTGAACCAACGATTGTGGCAAAACCTCTGTGGATGAAGATTGCACTAGTTATTGGGACCTGTCTATAGCTAACGATATATTGTGGCATATAATTTGGTTGGAATTTTATGAGCAGCACTACTGAAACTCTCTACACACTGATTCACCTGCTGTCACACATTCTGACTTGTCAGGGTGTTGGGGATTTTATTTCAGACCTAAAGTATTTCCTTACGCAAATATTGCCTTAAAAGGGATGCTTCTTATACTATTTCTACTTCTGTTTATAGAATTTATGTAACTTTCCTGCAGTTTAAGACTAGAGGGTATGCTCGGGCAACATTTCTAGCCCAGCGCGTAAAAGGGTTGATTATTTTCAACAATTGTCACAGAATAATGGCATCGCATGGTGTATTCCTCAGGTATGAAACACACTTCCCACTTATACCGTGCTGACTCCAACGGCGGAAACGTTTCTAAGCAAATTAGCATTAAAGTGTGTGGTCTATGTCTGTAGCCTGCGTGACCGCTCATGGAAGTAAAAATTACGAGTGCGAAAATTGTGGGTCTGAGGTAAATATTCAAAAAACTGTAATAAATACTTTAAAATTAATGTGGATGATTCGTAATTTATAGTATTTTTGATTTTACACGTTTTTGTTGTTAGAGTAAATTTGTAATATGTGCATAATTATTTTTAGATGACGGGATATTCATCTAATATCGATGAACAAATTCAGAGATGGCTGCTGGAAGATGACGAAGATGGAGAGGTTTTAAGCGAAAGTGAAGAAGAAGTATAATAGTCAGAACAAATGTATCACCTGTATCGCATCATCATATGCTCATAACTTTGAAATTTACGCCAGTGTACAATCAGTGGGACCATTTCGACAGTCAATTAGAGTGCCTGACATCGTTGATAGGATTCTAGGATTCTGAGTCCACTGTAAGGCCTTGGATGAAACATCACAATTGACAACTGGTTGAGTAGTGTGTCAACATGCTAAAGAGCTGTTGGCTCACAAAATTACTGCTATAGGAACAATAAAAAAGAATAAACCAGAGATAACAGAAATATTCAAGACAACACAACCAAGGAATAAACGAGTCTATTTTCGGGTTTCAACCAGATTGTACGCTGGTCAGTTATGTGCCAAAGCGAAATAAAGTACTTTAGTTGTTATATACTCTTTACAATGACGACGAAATCGATGCTGGTAGTGGAGAAGCAAGGAAACCAGAAATCATCATATTTTATAACAAAAGAAAGTGTGGCGTCGATATTTTTGATAGAATTTGTAAACATTACGACTTTTCTCGAAATAGTCGTTCATGGCCTCTCACGCTATTTTGCAATTCTCTGAATATGGCGGGCTTAAATAGACTCGTTACGTATCTGATGAATAAATTTCAAACGAAATTCGTCTGCTGCCATTACCTGCAAGAAGTTGGATATGGCCTAGCAAGACCTCCTATTGAGCGTCGAATATCGAAAAAGAACATACCCATAGGCATCAAACTGAAAGGCAGACTTCTGCTTGGGATCCCAGAGCATAACAAAAGTACTAAGCACATGTCTCCGTTCGACATATTCGAACCATCACAGTTGCAAGATTAAGAATGTATCGTGATTCATGAACATTGCAACGCTGTGACACAGCACCAAGGTCCAGTTTCGAACATCACGAACTGATTTAAGTTGTAGTTGCCGATATAGTACTGTTAACACTGGTACACATGGATCGTTGGAGCAGCGGAGCCCCGTCGTTAGGATTATTTGAGATACTGTGTGTTTAGAAACACTTGTATTTTGCCCAGAATTAACGTCTGATAATATTTCCACCACAGTCCTCTTTTGAACACCCTATAAGTCGTGAAGTTTCCAAAATGCTTGTCCCAAGCCTCCTGAACAACTTACTCTGTCCTCGGACAAACTGACATTACACGCCTTCCACACGGTCAGCATGCTCACAAGCACTACATGCACAGTGCATTTGTGTACGTAGCAGTCATTCTTCGACGGGCGACGGGAGAATAGGTATGTGGTCGTAATGTCATGGATGATCAATGTATATTTGTGTGTTACAATTTAATTGTTAAATTTAAGGTAGCATATGTCGTTGCAGTATCCCTTTTAACAATTCACTCCACACCTTCCCTTAGTCTCCCCCCCCCCCCCAAACCCGTCCGAAAAAAGTCGTTTTTAGTTTGCTGTTTCATTTATTAAATATCTCGTAGCAGAGTCTGTGTGCTTCCGCCTAATGGTTATTTACGGTACTAAGGGTACACGTTTCTCGGTGCATGCACCATCTGCTGTATTTTACTGGTATCCTTGCTCCCCATTTCCTGTTAATCTTCATACAGTTTCTCAGTTCAAGTATTCATTTCACTCGTGGTTTAAATGATTTTGTTGTTTTGACATTCTCGCAATTACATTGACCAATACTTCATTACTGGAGATACGAAGTTGCGCTTATATATTTGATTGGACTCATGTCACGTTGACCTTAGTTCCTCCACAGTTCGCTGCCTGTCCCATTTTACCAGTCTTCCCAACCTACAACGTCCGACATCAAAAAAAATGTTCAAATGTTTGTAGACCTTATGTGACTTAACTACGGGGTCATCAGTCCCTAAACTTACCAACTACTTATGAACTAGCTAATACTAAAGACAGCACAAATATCCATGCCTGAGGGGGGATTCCAACCCCCGACCATAGTGGCCGTGCAGAAGGTGACTGGCGTGCCGCAGACCGCTCGGCCACTGCGGCCGGCGTCCGACATCTGTCTTGATCTATGGGTGCAGAGCCCTCGACGTTTGGACGTATTTCACCTTTGTTTCGCGACTAGCTGAAGACACCGAAACGCCCCTAAAATACCTGACTAGTCGTTCATTTTCCAAAATGCTTGTGCCGTTCCTCAAGGCCCTCACAATCATACCTCAATCAGAGTGGGACCCATGAAACTAAGTATTGTCTAATGTAGTACGGTGAATTGGTGATCCAGTGCGCTACGAGCAGACACGTACTGTTTGTTTGGACCTAAAGCTCTTCCATAGTGTGAACACTGAGGTTAGACTATGTGTATGGTTGTACATTGTACCTTGAGTATCTCATAATGAATCTTTAGGCCCATGCACGCTACCCACCGACCAGGCGAGTTATTTTTCAAAGCGTCTGAGACGCGTTCATTCAATTGCACATCATATCCGGTGACGAACGTCGTAACACACTTGGGCATGGTGGAGCTTTGGATCTGTGATATATTTTACATCATATAAATGACAAGCCTATTTAGCACTTCTGCTTTAGTAGCGAGATGTGCTCTCATTATGGGGACGAGGTACATATATTAAAAGTATTGCACAAGATATGTATATATGTTTTAATTTTGAGTTTCCTGTTATAGAACAGATGTACGGTGTTCAGATTCTCGTAATGATTTTCCTTTATTGAAATAGATCTGAAGATGAAAGTATTTTTCCTCTTGAATTGGTAATAAGGAAATAAAAGAAATTATAACTTTAAAATGCGATTCTGACTGAAAATTAATTCTATTACTACAAATAATAATCGTGCCCTGCAACATATGTAACCAAGATAAATGGCGCACATTGTCCATTCTACACACTGACAGCACACTCGCTGATACTACATGAACTGTGCCTTTTTCTAACAGTGATTCATTGTCAGGTGACACTCCTGGGCAGGTTTATATCAATGGTAACTAGGTTGTCATAATGTTCTTACTGATCTTGTAATTACTGCCTTGGCCTGATGCTTACTTTGTCTGTATTTTAGATGAACAAAAATTGCCACTCTTGTATTGCAGTTACCATGTAAGTGACCAAGTTCAATATGTAACTGATTGTAAGCTATGGATGAACATATACAGGTATATGTACGAGAAGCAACAATATTACCGAGGATTAAGGGCAGCTGGGATTTGTACTAGTAAAGTACTGGGTGTCATGCTCTTTAATGTATGTATAAATAATGGTCTCATCAAGTTGTCAGATACTGATATTCATAACGTGTACATTAATATGATAAATATCAAAAGGTACTTCTGCACTTTAATTACTGTTTGTCGGTCAAAATCTATATCTATAAATGTGAATGTCTGTTCAGTGTATGTTTATCACGTCTGAACCACAAGACATAAAGAGCTAAAAATTTGTACAGTTACTAATGTCTACCCAGGGAAGACTTTAGGCACGGTTTTCTGATGATCGGATAGCTATATATATATATATATATATATATATATATATATATATATATATATATATATATATATATCCGTTCGGTGTTCGCTTATCACGTCAGAACAACAAGACGCAGAGACTTAAATATTTGTACAGTTACTACGTTATACCTGAGGAAGGTTTTAGGCACGGTTTTATAGCGATCTGATAGATATTTAGTAATTTGAAGAATATAACGCGAAATACGGAACAATAATTACTCTTTGAAAATTATATTTACTCTTTGAAAATGGTTTTATTGGTTGCATTGTTGCTTGAGGGTTGATACTGATAAAAGGGTGGAGTATATTGGGATGGAAAGTTATCGGTGTAGATAAAATTCTACGAGTGTGTGTGTGTGTGTGTTAATATTTCGCTCTGCAGCGAAAACTACAGAACGCAAACGAACGATCTGTGTGTAATTGTTGTCCAAAGTCTGCCGTTGTACACAATAGCAGTTCCAAGCCGATAGCTCTAAGGGGGTGGAAGATATGGTGGTTGAAAGTCGTCAAATTATAAAAAAATTCGGACTGAAGGCCAGCGAGGACGCTTGTGGCTCTATAGCAAGGAGGTTAGATACAGCGAAACGTGATGCCACAGACCATATCTTTGGTCTGTGCGTGCTACATTTTCTTCAGCTCTTTCTCTGTAAGGATAAGCATACGAATAAGGAAATATAAGAATAAATAAATAAAGCAGTAAAAAAGAAATTTATTTTAATACATCTCTTTAAAAAAAGGTATTGTATTTCATTTCATCCTTCAAAACCAGTCTCATAGCACACTACTGAAAGATAGCTTATCTATCATAATCAACCAACACGCGAGCGGAGCCGCAGGTATAAGCTAGTAACTTATAAAAAAACAGCAATAATTGAGTGTTGAGTTTGCAAAAATGTATTTGTTACAAAATTATAGGAAAACTATTGGACTCAAAGAAGAGGTTGCGTTTTGAGTAGCAGCTACATTTGCAAAGATCGTTTCAAACAGTTTTATGTGAAATGTAGTGGGCAGTACCATATAATGTTAATACATCTGAGGTAAAAAACAAATACAACTGCCGGCCGCGGTGGCCGAGGGGACTGAGGCGCTCCTGTCAAGGTCTGCACGTCCACTACGGTCGGGGGTTCGAATCCCCACTCGGGCATGGATATTTGTGCCGTCTTTAGTGTTAGCTAGTTCTTAAGTAGTTTGTAAGTTTAGGGACTGATGACCCCGTAGTTAAGTCCCATAAGCTCTACAAACGAACAAACAAACAAATACAACTGCTTTTGTTCTACATTATTTTGAGTAAATATAGTAGCGTTATTTATATTTTGTTTAGCACAGAAGATTAAAGGTGGAATTTATATTTAAATAATTGCGAAGGTTGATTGATCCTGGATGTCGAAATGCATGCCAAGACTTATGAATGTTACTGTTGTTGCTTAGGAATATAAAACGACGACAGAACGTCGCAAATCGTGCTGTAGGATCTTTGAAGGAAAGGTGGAATGTTAGAGTCTAGTGCTTCGTGGAGGGTGAGGTCATTAGAGGGAGAAGGAACTCTGAGACGGTCATTAAAGTAAAACAGCGGCGAGAAGCGTTAATGGGGCGTGGGATCTCGCTGCGGGTTGGATCGCTCCAGCAGCCGGACAGTTATAGCTGCGTGACGTAACAGCCACCTGGAACACCGAGCCTGCTTCACGTCATGTCTGCCAAATTCACCTCCATAGCCATTTTAGTGCGATCATATCCTATGGCAGATTCCCGTCGCCGTGGTATCTGCTCTCAGTAGACGTCAGCAGTGTACGGCGTCAGACTGTGAAACTGTTCGTACTCAACTCTGCATAATCGAGCTATTTTGGTTATTAATGCCGCTGTTACATATATACAGGTGTTTCACTAAGTGTGTTTGCCTCTGTAACTTATAAAATAATAGGTGACGGGAATTTTTAATGCGGTAGGTCAACACAAGAAATGTTACACTTTTTGCGAAGCTATGAACATAGTTTATTGTATCATTTTCCTAAGAGTTACAGCACAAAGATATAATTTTTTAAATGGAACAATAGTTTTTTCTATCGTGCATTGGATTCGTTGAAACCAACTGCGTCCAAATCAATATTAAACTACATTCCTATCACTGTTAGTTTGGGAGCTACAACCTTTCAAAGTTTAGGGGGCGGAGGCTACGACAGCGTATCTAACAGGCTGGTGGTCATGAGACAGTGGGCCGTGCCCCAGGGGATAGCCACTCGGCCAGTCAGCCAGTCAGCTGCATCACCGTGGCTCCGATTAGGCAACGTAAAAGCCGTCGCTTACACGGATTGGAACCGGAATACAAGGGATATACCGAGTACGTCCTTCCGAAAGTCCGTATCATCAGAAGAACAATAGACACGAAACCATCGGTAAGCCAGCTGCACATCAGACACCCGTCGGTGTTCTCTGGAGACGCTGGACAGGATCCCAACAAATGTCTTAAAGGGCGCCGGCTGTGGTGGCTGAGGGGACTAAGGCGCTCCAGTCACGGTCTGCACGGCCACTACGGTCGGGGATTCGAATCCCCCCTCGGGCATGGATATTTGTGCCGTCCTAGCTCGCAAGTAGTTCATAAGTATTTTGTAAGTTTGATGACCCCGTAGTTAAGTCCCATAAGCTATACAAACATTTGAACATTTGCTTAAAGGGTTCGACCGAGTCGCCAAGTACAACAGGTGGGATCAGACAATGTGCTTGCCCATCGTTTATTTCTACCTGGACGGAACAGCCCAGCAATGGTTCGAGAACAACGAAAACAAGCTGAACGACTGGGAAACGTTCCAGGCGGAACTTTAAGACTTTTGGAGACCGCCATCGACAAATCCGCTCGGCGGAAGAACAACTGAAGAACCGGGCCCAACGACATGGTGAGCCGGCACAATCGTAAATACAGAATGTTTTGGCCCTGTGTAACATAGTCAATCCGAACATGACTGAGGCGGCCAAAATCACTCACCTGATGAAGGGTATTGCAGAAGACATGTACCAAGCCCTTCTCATAAAAGACGTTGCTACGACAGAAGAGTTCATTACGTGTTGCCAACGTATTGAAGAGATGCAACAAACGAGGGTTGGACGCAAGAAGTATGACAGACTCCCCAATGTAGTCTCTATGGCCGTTGTGGAAGACCAGCTTGACTTCGCTTCTCTCATACGACAAATTGTGAGAGAAAAATTACAACAATTTATGGCAACCGGGACCGTTAGACCGAGCGAGCATCAGATGATGGCCATGGATGTAGATCCTGTAAGTCACGAGGGAGAAAGAGGTATTTCAGACATTAGCTCCTGTCTGCCCCATCAATCTCACCCGACGTGAAAATGGCGTCACCCTGCTATGACTTACGCTTCAGCCGCCAAACGGCAGCCCATGACCCGGCCGACGGGACCACAATCAACTCACCCGGTAACTATGACGCTCCGCAGAAGAACAGACGTCTGAAGGACAGAAGACAACACACCACTGTCTTTCCACTGTGGGCGCCCTGTACATGTCGTACGCTACTGCAGAGAGAGAAGGCGAGTATTCGACGATAATTTTGCCGCAAGACGTCAGCCGTCGGAGCAGTTCCATCCCAGCAGTCCCTGCTGATGAGTTCAGTCGACCTATCGGAAGAAGCCTATCGCCGTACCCTAGACTCGCTCCCCGACGCGTCGATGGCGTTTACCGTCTCCGTAGGCCTACAGAGGTACCAGCCGCTTCCCTAGCCGCCGCGCCCAGGAAAACTAAGCGAGGCGACCATCTACGGAGGTGAGGCCGTTGCAGATGAAAATCCTCCCTGGACGACAGTCGCTAAGATGTCGGGAAATCTCATCGACGTCATAATCGACGGCCAACCTGTCCGGGCACTTGATGATTCAGGGGCGTCTTTCTCTGTATTGTCGGATAATTACCGCCGCAAACTAAAGAAAACAATGTTCTATGATACGGGGGCAACTATGCTGAAGGTCGCAAATGGAAAGTACGTCCAGCCAGCAGGAACGGATAATTCGGTAGGAAGTGGAGAAGATGTTGCGAGTTGACATTATTCAACCTTCGGAGAGTCCTTGGTCGTCTCCGGTGGTGCTTGTAAAGAAGAAGGATGGCACCTGGAGATTCTGTGTCGACTATCGGCGGCTGAATAGAATCACAAGGAAAGATGTCTACCCATTGCCGCGCATTGACGACACCTTAGACTGCTTGAAAGGATCTACACACTTCTCAACTATGGACATACAGACAGGTTACTGGCAAATCGAGGTTGATGAAGCTGACAGGAAAAAGACGGCTTTTATTACACCTGACGGCCTCTACGAATTCAAAGTCATGCCACTTGGATTATGTAATGCTCCAGCCACATTCACATTCGAACGCATGATGGACAAGTTGTTTCGACACCTTAAGTGGACGACGTGTCTTTGCTATTTAGATGAGATTGTTGTTCTCTCGAAAACATTTGAAGAACATCTGAGTCGCCTCTCAACCGTGTATAAGTGTGTTCAGGCTGCAGGACTCCGCCTCAATCCAAAGAAGTGCCTCTTCGTCGCCATATAGATCAAAATCCTGGGACACCTTGTCAACGGAGATGGTGTCCGTCCTGATCCAGATAAAGTAAGGGCGGTCACATAATTTCCAACTCCTCAGCACATTCGTGATGTGAGAAATTTTCTCGGGCTGTGCTCATACTACCGACGTTTCATAAAAGGATTTTGTAACAAGGCACGACCATTACAAGAACTTCTGCAGGGAGATGCCAAGTGTTACTGAAATGAGGCAAAAGAAAGAGCTTTCCGGGCACTTAAGGAGGCTAACTTCCGCACCAGTTCTAGTCTTGTACAACGAGAATGCGCAAACGGAAATTCACACAGGCGCCAGTGATTATGGGATTGGTGCAGTGCTTGTACAAGTTCAAGAAGGTGATGAAAAAGTGATAGCCTATGCGTCAAGAGTACTCTCAAAGTCCGAGATAAACTACTCTACAACTGAAAAAGAATGTCTCGCGATTATCTGGGCTACCAACAAGTTCCGGCCGTATTTATTCGGCAAACCATTCACCGTCGTGACAGACCACCATTCTTTGTGTTGGCTGACTAGCTTGAAGGATCCATCAGGTCGACTACCAACATGGGCACTAAGACTCCAAGAGTACGATGTCACAGTGGTATTCAAGAACAGGCGCAAACACAAGGATGCCGACTGCCTATCGAGGAACTGGAACACAACAGCATTAATGAAATTTCAGTCCTCACTGAATCAGATGACGCTACAGCTGAACAGAGGGAAGATCCAGCACTATTAAAAACGATAGAGGACCGACCAATGAAGAGTTCCAACTTATAAATGGAACATTGTATAAGAGCAACTACGATCCACTGGGCCCCAAATGGCTACTGGTCGTTCCAGCTCATCTCCAGCCAGCTATTCTCAAATATTTCCACGATGCTCCAATCTGGGATTCGTGAAGACCCTAGACAGAATCAGACGCAGGTATTACTGGAAAGGTCTCTACCGATCTGTCAATCACTATTTGAGTCACTGTAAAGAGTGACAGAGACGGAAGCATGTGCCGCAATTACCTCCAGGACATCTCGTACCGATTCCGCCGGCAGCAGCTCCATTCCACCGAGATGGGATCGATCTTTTCGGGAGGTTCCCGAAGTCGACAACCGGTAACCGATGGATAACAGTCAACACCGACTACTTCACACGCTACGCTGTCACCAAACCTGTGCCGACTGCTGAAGCTCCAGAGATCGCAAAATTCCATGTAGAAGATATTATTTTGAAGCATGGAGCACCACGTGTCATGATGTCTGATCGTGGAAAAGTATTCCAGTCAAAACTAGTATCAGAGGTAATGTCACGGTGTGACATTGTCCACAGAATGACAATTGTATACCATCCTCAGACAAATGGTCTTACGGAATGTTTTAACAAGACGTTAGCCGACATGCTGTCGATGTACGTCGATGTTGAGCAGAAGGATTGGGATACAATTCTGCCAGTCGTGACATTTGCTTACAGTACCGCAAACCAAGACACCACAGGCTTCACTCCGTTTTTCCTGCTCCATGGCCGTGAAGCGGATACGACAATGGATACGCTGTTCCCGTTCCAACCGGACGACACTCAGGATGACTATGTTAAACTGCTCATCACCAGGGTCGAAGAAGCAAGACAGTTGGCCCGCATACGAACACTGGACGCGCAGGAGAAGGACCGTCAGCGGTATAACGACAAGCACCGACCTGTTGTGTACAGCTCAGGAGATCTGGTATGGATTTTTAACTCTGTACGGAAGGTTGGACTGTTATTGAAGCGATACTTTGGTCCGTATCGTGTCATACGCCGCCTGTCAGACGTCACATACGAAGTTGAGGATTATGAGCCGTCGTCGAAACGTCAAAAACGAAGAGACATTGTTCACGTCCTGCGCATGAAGCCTTACTACGATCCTGATGAGCAGATAGACGACAATGGCTTCTAAGGACGGTAATGTTCCTGATGAAGCCACGACAAGAACGTCTGCCGTCGATAATCGTGGAGAAGAGAAGGATTCTCTTGAACTGCCATACAGAAGAACCATGCACGGTCAAGATCCAGGACATTGCAGCTGGCTCCACAGGGAACATAACAGCGGGTCGCTGTTTCTCCAGGAGAGGGAGCAATGTCACGAGAGACGACGAACACCGACTGCCGACGTGGCGTGGCGCAGGGGATAGCGTCATAGACTGCGGTGCTGAAGATGGCCGGTTCAATCCTGCTTACCGGCAAAAATTTATTTCTTTGTAATTAACAATTCCAGAATGTTCTACATCTTTCTTGTGTTCACTTGTAAATTCTACTTGTTTCTTATGTTAACTGTTGTCTAATTTCTGGTAAATTCTGTCTGTGTATAAATAGCAGAGCACTCTGCCTGAGAAGCAGCCAGTGCTTCGTGTATGTTTAGTTCATAATAAAGGTGCTTTCACTATAAGTGCTGTGTTCAGTTGCCTTCGAAGTCAAGCTTGCTTCCATTGCAACGCGACAATATACTATTTATAGTCACGGAATTTACGACGTTAACTGCGAATGAGTACAGCTGAAAATGTTTATCCACCCGTGACTGGAAGTCGTATCTCGTGCTTGCTAGGCAGCTGTCCCGATCCCTACAACACTGGGGACACAGAAATTATGACAACTGCACGGACCACTTTAGCTCACCTCTCGTCAGATACAAATTCTCAAATTTTCCCTGCCTCCTATTATTCAAGCGCGTGATTTTTTTCAAACTGAATCGCATGGGAGTAAGGACCCTGGGAGTGCTTCCGCAATGGTGAAAAGATGATTGACCATCATTAGCTTATTACGTACGTTTTTTTAAAATATGAGGTGTCTGTCCTTTCGGACTTTTTTTTTTTCAGGAACGTCAGAAAGAACAGACACAGTAGATACAAAGTGATTCAGTAAGAACGTCACATAACTTTTTTTATGTCATTCTACATGTGAAAATAAACCGATAACGTCTCACGCGCCGCGGCGGAGCGGCCGAGCCCATTGAGGCGCTATGTTCGAAGCGCGAGGCCGTTCCCCGGCGGGGGTTCGAATCCCTCCTCGGGCATGGATATTTGTGTCGTCTTTAGTATAAGGTAGTTCATAAGTAGTTTGTAAGTTTAGGGAGTGATGACCCCGCAGTTAAGTCCCTTACGCTTCACAAACATTTGAACATTTTTCGTCTCACGCACACACGTCCGATGTCCGATCGTCGCGGAACTGCCGCGGTTTGAAGACTACATACATTTCATCCATCAACGATTACGAAGTTTAGTGTGAATATTATTTACCGGAATGCTGTGTAGGTGCTCTGTTGAATAGAATAATGTTGGATGACTGATACATCGTACAAGAGGTGTGGAGATTCTCCAGCAGATGGCAGCGCTGTGGCGTCGCAGCGGGCAGCAGCAGCAAGCGTACCCACTGTGCAGTCTGTTGGAGAACCATCACACCACTTCAAGGATGGATCAGTCATCTGTTCCACCATTTTCTTTCAGACACAGCAGTTGAGTCAGTAATATTTACACTATTGTCGTCGTATTCATTCAAGGAAGTGTGTCGTCTTCAATCTATTCCTCTTCCGTAGCGATCGAAAATCGAACACATCTGAATATATATATTTTTTCTGTTTAAGGTACAAACGTAATATTCCTCTCTTAAACATCCAAAATAAAAATAAAAATTAACTCTCACATTCATCTGTGTATTTATAATTTTCATTCTTTCTTCTCGCCGTTTTATTATGTGTGTATACTTCTTGCCGATTTGTTAAATGCTTGGATGAAGACTGGTATACAGGCCGCTGGCATCCTGCACATTCAGGGGATTGGAAATAGCAATAAAGAAGAATAAAATAGAAACACACTGTATGAATTCTTCACATATTGACCTTTCTGATGTTTGTCTTTCACTCCTTCTGTACCTGAAGTCCAAACAGCTTCATCTACTACCAACATCTGAGACCACATTCCGGAATTCCCAGTGTTCTGGCTATTGTCCAACGATATTTAGTATAAGTGATCCGCTAAGTTCTGGCTTGCTGCAATTTTCTGCACGCTATAATTTTCATGGAGAAAATGTATGTGAGCAAATCATCTTCGCGTGATATATTTACTCAGTAGAAACGAAGAAAATGGCCCACTGCGAACAAAACAGCAATAAAATCGGATCATTTCTCAATACCTCCATAAAAACTAGACCTTTCATCTTGGTAACGGCCGTCTGCAGAGGATTTTTCAATTTTGTCAGCCTAACATCCATAAGTTGTCGCCTCGCATAGATTTGCTGAATTCCGAAACTAGGCTAGTTACTGATACTGAACTGCGACTGCGAATGGCTACGGTGAGTGGAGAAACAACTTTGCTCAGGATACGACGATGACATTCGACACACAGGTTCATTACATTCGCTTGCAGTCGTTTGTGGTGCAATAATCCAACACTAGCCTTCTTTCTCTGTAACAGCTCATAACGTGTACGAGTTTGCCGAGTAATTCTTCGCCTCTATTAGTTCGTGCCGTGTTCATTCACATTCTTCAGTATACTCGGTCCCAGATTTTGATTGCGATAAAATATTGTACTATACGCAAAAACATCCGAACGACCTGAATTGCGTTCCGCCTGATGTGTATGCAACCCAAATAACGTACGTCTCTTGCGGGTACTGTAATCGATTCGCGGTATAGTCGATCGACTATTCAAAATGGATCCACTAGAGGAAATTGCTCCTCACGGCATCATTCCAGATGTTAATTAACACCACGATATTGCAAATAAATGAAACTTCACGTATTACAATAACCGTCATATCAGAAGTATTACCACACTCAGTAGAGTTAGATATAATATAATCTATGTCATAAAACATTCAGCAATCCTTAGACATCAATTGCATGGTTATTTTAAAAAGGAAGTAAGCCTATAGGCTTCTAAAACTGTCTCCTGTCGCAAGAAATCGAATAGTCAATACCAAAAGAACTTTATCAGATATAGCATCCCTCCAAAACGTATCTTTCTTTTTTATTGTAAGTTCAATCATTGAAAGTAGCTGGTCTAAGTGTTAATATTATACAGGGTGAGTCACCTAACATTACCCTGGATATATTTCGTAAACCACATCAAATACTGACGAACCGATTCCACAGACCGAACATGCGGAGAGGGGCTAGTGTAATTGGTTAATACAAACCATAAAAAATGCACGGAAGTATGTTTTTAACACAAACCTACGTTTTTTTAATGGAACCCCGTTAGTTTTGTTAGAACATCTGAACATATAAACAAATACGTAATAAGTGCCGTTTGTTGCATTGTAAAATGTTTATTACATCCGGAGATATTGTAACCTAAAGTTGACGCTTGAGTACCACTACTCCGCTGTGTATCGGAGAGCACCGAATAGAGTAGGGGTTCATAGGGAACAGTGATGTACCTTAGGTACAGATGAGACTAGAACAACACATTACGTCCACATGCTAACACCTTTATTGGTCTTTTTCACTGACGCACATGTACATTACCATGAGGGGTGAGGTACACGTACACACGAGGTTTCCGTTTTCAATTACGGACTGGAATAGAATGTGTCCCGACATGTCAGGCCAATAGATGTTCAAAGTGGTGGCCATCATTTGTTACACACAACTGCAATCTATGGCGTAATGAATGTCGTACACTTCGCAGTACATCTGGTGTAATGTCGTCGCAGGCTGCCACAATACGTTGTTTCATATCCTCTGGGGTTGTAAGCACATTACGGTACACATTCTCCTCTAACGTACCCCACAGAAAGAAGTCCAGAGGTGTAAGATCAGGAGAACGGGTTGGCCAAATTTATGCGTCCTCCACGTCCTATGAAATGCCCGAAGAACATCCTGTCAAGGGTAAGCCTAGTGTTAATTGCGGAATGTGCAGGTGCACCATCTTGCTGCTACCACATACGTCGACGCGTTTCCAGTGGGACATTTTCGAGCAACGTTGGCAGATCATTCTGTAGAAACGCGATGTATGTTGCAGCTGTTTGGGCCCCTGCAATGAAGTGAGGACCAATGAGGTGGTCGCCAATGATTCCGCACCATACATTTACAGTCCACGGTCGCTGTCGCTCTACCTGTCGGAGCCAGCGAGGATTGTCCACGGGCCAGTAATGCATGATCCGTAGATTCACTGCCCTTTGGTTTGTGAAACCCGCTCCATCGGTAAACAGGTAGAACAGCAACGCATTCTCTGTTAATGCCCATTGACAGAATTTCACTCTATGATTAAAGTCATCATCATGTAATTGCTGATGTAGCGACACATGAAACAGGTGAAAGCGGTGACGATGCAGTATGCGCATGAAAGTACTTTGACTCAGTCCACCGGATCTCGCAATGTCCCGTGTACTCCTGTTTGGGTTCACGGCAATAGCAGCTAACACACCAAATGCACCCGCTTCTCCTGTGACGGGCCTGTTGGCCGGCCGCGGTGGCTGAGGTGACTGAGGCGCTCCAGTCACGGTCAGCACGGCCACTACGGTCGGGGGTTCGAATCCCCCCTCGGGCATGGATATTTGTGCCGTCCTAGTTCGTAAGTAGTTCATAAGTAGTTTGTAAGTTTAGGGACTGATGACCCCGTAGTTAAGTCCCATAAGCTTAACAAACATTTGAACATTTTTGAACGGGCCTGTTACGGACCCGTTTGCGTGCTGCGACCATACCTGTTGCATACAGTTGGCGGTAGATGTTTTGAAATGTGCGACACATTGGATGCTCTCTGTCCCGGTACCGTTCTGCATACACCCTGCAGGCTTCAGCTGCATTTTGTCGACACTCGCCATGGATGAGTATCATCTACGCCTTTTCAGAGTTTGAATACACCATGGTCACAGTTCCTACAACACTACACTATCACAGACGTCTGGTAACACAGTGTACTACAGTTAGTCTGCGTGCAAAGACGAATGCAGAATAACAATAGCAGCAAGCACTACATGCGGACATTGCGACAGCTAGACAAAATCACAACAGTGGACTGCAGCCACACTCGTAAACACGGTCGTCATCGTAAACATGTCCCTGCAGATGCTGCTCGCCGACCGTGGCCTGTGTTTGTTACAAATGAACGTCGGAGGTTTCAAGCGTCAAGTTTAGGTTACAATATCTCCGGATGTAATTAACATTTTACAATGCAACAAACGGCACTGATTACGTATTTGTTTATATGTTCAGATGTGCTAACAAAACTAACGGGATTCCATTAAAAAAACGTAGGTTTGTGTCAAAAACATACTTCCGTGCATTTTTATGGTTTGTATTAACCAATTACACTAGCCCCTCTCCGCATGTTCGGTCTGTGGAATCGGGTCGTCAGTATTTGATGTGGTTTACGAAATATATCCAGCGATAATGTTAGGTGACTCACCCTGAATACAGATTACTTGCAACATGTTTTAAAACTAACTGATTTCGTAATTGAATTTCGGTCGGAAGTGATACAATACACTTCATCACCTTTATACAGGTTTCCTTGTTTAGTTTGCAATTACCAAATGTAATTATTCACATTCCAAACCGTTAATGCATCGACCGCGATTTGTGCATCCGATATGTTTACGTTGGCTCTCGATGAATTCAACTGAATGTTGGCTCCAATGTGTGGGCACTGTCGCTAGCGTTGGTACCAATATGTGGACGCGGAGTAACCAGGAAGTAACTCGAGGCTCACAGAGTTGGCATCTGGTCTCTACAATGTTGCATATTCTCCATTAGACTGGCAACAGACACAATAAGTTTGTTGGAAATCTGTGTTTCTGGCACTGGCTTAGGGCCGGTTCCCACTAGGGGCTGCTGCGCGGAAAAGTTGGCGGCAGTGGCCCGGCTGCTAAGGACACGCCCCGCTCGACGCTACGCGGCAAGCGCGGGCAAGTTCCCACTAGTCACTGCCGCATGATGAACGCCGCGGCAGCGGCAGGGTCGTCACAAGAACGCACTCTACGGCGCGATGCGGCAGGCTCAGCGGCGCGGTTTGTGCATGTTGAACGCTGCCGCGCGACGCACTCCAGGTCTGTAGCCAATCACAGAACGTGACGTAAGTTGTGTTCACCGGCGCCCACGAGGAATACTCGACCCCGTGTCAGCGCTGAGAGCTATCCAGTGAGCTCAAAGATATTCTGGAGTTAGTACTGTGTATTGCTAAGTCGTGACGCTCGACGCCATATTGGTGAACTTATATCTGTCATACACTATCCAGTTGTTAGTGTTATGTGCTTCTAATCGTTTCTATTAGTTACTTTCGTAGACACTATCTCATAATACAACGGGCACTACATGTTTCGAAAATTTGAATACTATTTACTAAATATTGGAGACATGTAATTAACAGTACCTCCCGAGCGAAACAGTAGAAAAAGACACGAGCTGTGTAAAACGAATACTTGAGTTATATTTTGATTCAGAACTAGTGTTTCTCCCAGATTGCATTTAATGCAGGCAGGTTCCACAGCGGAGAGAGTGTCATAAAAATGAAGCACGATTTGGGCTGGAAATCAGTCAAAGAAAGACGTTATTCGTTGTGGAGAAATGTACTTGTGAAATTCCATTCAGCTATTTTCTCTTCCACTTGAAAATATATTCCGTTAGCACCTACCACCATAGGAAGATATGATCATTATAATAACATGTATCAGGTCTAAAACGGAAAGATTTAGGTGTCCCTTTTCCCCAAGCGCTATTAGAAAATGAAACGGTCGAGAAATATTACGCCGCGGTGGAGTAGCCGAGCGGTCTAAAGTGTCTCGCTGCGGAGCGCGCGGTTGCTCGCCGTGGAGGTTGGAGTCCTCCCTCGGGCATGGGTGTGTGTGTGTTGTCCTTAGGTTAGTTTACCTAGGCTTAAGTAGTTTGTAAGCTACGGACTGATGACCACGCAGTTTGTTCCTATAGAATTACAAACATTTGAACATTTTTTAGAAATATTATGAACGCGGTTCGAGAAGCCTTCTGCGATGCACTTAAATCTGATTTGCAGAGTAAATATGTATCATCTTCATTTCTTTCCAGTTACTGCAACCCGCATCTAATTCAGTCTGTTAGTATCGTCAGTGGTTGGCCTTCGTCTACTGTCTTTAAACGCATTCTTGCTTCCATTATCGATTTGATTTTTGAAAGATATCTTACAATATGTCCTATCAAACAATCTCCTCGTTTAATCAGCTTGTGCAACAATTTACTTTCTTTCTCTAGTCTGAGCCAGTAGCTGTTAATTACTTTTACGATCTACCTATATAATCATCAATTTTAGGAATATATTTTGAAAGCTCCCAACCTCTTCATGACTGATTTGCTTGTCGTTCACGTTTCCCTTACTTTCAAGGTTATAGTCTACAAAAATATCTCCGTGTAACCTAATTTCTTTTTCAACAAGGAGAAAACAGTAGTAATGAAATATGTGAAAGAATGTACGTCTTCACCCAACATCGTGCTCCTTTGGTTAATCACATGTACTGCAGGCGGCAGTCACTAACATAAATGTAGTAATCTATATATTGACATGAAACCTGGGTGTGAGATGGGAGTTCAAATGTTCAAATATTTTGTAAATCTATCGGACCAAACTGCGTGGTCATCAGTCCGTAGCTTACCAATTACTTAAACTAAGGTAAACTACCCTAAGGACAAACACACACACCCATGCCCAATGGAGGACTCTAACCTCCGACGGCGGCAGCTGTGTAGACGGGAATTGTTAAGAGCTTTTCATTGGGTCCTCATGCGAACCTCAGCCTGGAGGCTACAGCCAGTGTCTGCCACTTCCGGAAGACTTGGCGCTAACGCGGAACTAGTTTGCTGTTCCTGTGCCGCACGCCGTGTTGCCGCGCTCAAGTGGAAAGTGGCCCTTAGCGCTGGCACAGAATAAGGAGTATACAGAAAGGAAACTCCCACTGCAGTCTGTCGTCCAAAATTTAGTGCGCATGCGCGGAATCGGCCATCTTGAAAAGCAGTAAACGCGTGGTCACTCCCTACTCTGTCGCGTGGTAATGCGCCGTCTTTGTTTGTTAATTGTGTATTTTAAAAGCCTGAATTGCATAAAAATAAACAACTATTTAGTACAGTGCAGTGCAGTGAAAAGAAAGAACTGTGTGTCAGTAGTTGGAGCTGTTCCGTTTTTATTATACGCTGCAATAAAAGAAAAGGCGGCCGTTGGTGTTCAGCACCTAATTGCCGCAATAATTCGAATTCAAATAAGGATATAAGTTTCTTCACCTTCCCAAAAGGTGTCGAGTAGTAAGTGAACTTCGCTATATGTGTAGTGAAAGTTAAATGTTATCAGTTTCCAATGAGAGCAATGTGTGCATAATTAGCCTTGCTTCTTCTCCTGACGATAACTCTCGCTGTTGCTGTTGCTGCAGCAGTTCAACAGAATCAAAATGTTGAAGTACGTTTATATTTTATAAGTTTAACGTAGCAGGGAATAATATAAAATGAATGACAAAGGGCATTGGAGGCGTAGTGTGCTAATGTTGGCAACGAATGCTCTTTGGATACTCAAACTAATAGATTAAGGGGAATAATTATTTTATGCTGTTCCTGCTCTGTGGTTGACAGATTCCTCTATATGCCCTTCTCCGATCAGTAAATTAATTATACTCCTAAAGCAAATACAACTTTTACATATGCCCAGACGTCATTAGTTCTGTGTAATCACGTTGTGCTGCTAAGTCTGACTCAATATTTTGTGCGAATTTATTCGTCTCAAATAAAACCTGGCAGTTGTAAAGTCACTTTCTTGTTTATAACTAATTTCCCAAACATAACTCCGCGTTATTTGGGATTTTTCTGGAGATAAGCACCAAATAAAACGATCATCGATTCCACCGTACATTTTCGTAGTTGTATTTAAATTTAGGCCTATTGTTTTTAGTTGGATTACAATTAGGTGCAAGAAGAGGCTCAAAATAGATGACAGCATAATGAAAAGCCGTTTCCTTTCGTAAAAGTCGGTGAGATTAGCTGCAGTTCGTAAAAAGTCCATTTCCATCCAAAGTACTGAGTGGCTATAGTTCCGCGTTTACTGCTTTTCAATATGGCTTCGAGCGCAACGCTTGGTAACATACAGATCAAAGGCGCCGCCCCCAGCTTTCCCTTCTGTATGCTCTCTATTCTGTGGCGCTGGCACAGATCGCGGGTTCCCCGACGCGGTGGGCAGCCTGCTACTGTGTTAACTGAGAAGAGAAATACCTACCATAGACCAATAAGTCTTAATCGTATTTCCTTAACTACTAGTAGTGTCGACACCGTAGCAACGATGCGCCGACTACAACCCGATCTTAGAAAATAAAGTGCTTGGGAAATTATTTGAGCGGCTCACTTGTTCAGTAGCTGTCGAAGGTAGTTTTCAAATGTTCAAATGTCTGTAAATCTATCGGACCAAACTGCGTGGTCAACAGTCCGTAGCTTACCAACTACTTAAACTAAGGTAAACTAACCCAAGGACAAACACACACACCCATGCCCCAGGGAGGACTCGAACCTCCACGGCGAGCAACCGCGCGCACCGCAACGAGACGCTTTAGACCGCTCGGCTACTCCACCGCGGCAAGGTAGTTTTATTTTTCTGCTTAATGGGAACTACTTCGTCAGAAGCAATTTCCTATTCTAACATCACCAGGCGCTATTAATATTTTGAGTAAGATATCTTTAAATGTTATACACCTGAATACGATTTTCCTTATGAATGATTTCACTGGTACCATCTCTAACACATAAATGCATTAATGTACAGATAGCGTTACTCTTCAGAAACAAATGTTGGGAGCATATGGTTTCCAGTGCGCTCGAATTGTCAGCTCTTATTCTTCCTGCTGATAGCACGACAAACTTGGTAACACCGCAGAATAAGTTGGAAAGTATGTTACCGATGAGTTGGTTCCTGGTTGGCACAGAATTAGGCTCATAACTTCACTTGAAGTTTCGTGTAATTTCTATAGAATAATCTGACTACTTTATCACTCATGGCATGACAAAAGGCTATTAATTCATGTTTTTTGGTCTATAAAAGCCGTACCACGAAGAAATTGCAGCTAATCTGGTCTAGTACGTGATGACGTTACGTTCTAGCGAAAAATAGATCAGTACGAGGGTATTGCGTTCATTACTTGCCGCTGGCTGTTTTGCAACGAGGTACTCTGTGAAGTAGAGGTGGTGTTAGTCCTGGTTCCGGACTCGCTGGAGCAAAGTTTTTTAGCTATTCCTGTGACATTACCTGGAAGTATTACTATATTGGGAATTTTTAAGAATAATTCACCGTCAAAATACATCTAGTTATTTCCAGTATTCTCTCGCATTATCTGAATCAGGTTCAGTTAGTTTATAAATTACACACGTGTATAAAACAACAGGTAATAATTGGAATATGTCATCAAACCATGATGTAAGTGTATTTTATTCCGCAAAGAAATTGTATTGATGGTTGTTCGATTACGTGCTCAAAGGACAAATATGTTAGTGCATATGATCGAAACCAGTATGTGTGTGTGTGTGAGAGAGATGTCTTCCACAAAAAAGAGTATGAGGCGCTCTGTTTGAGAAATCAGCAAAACGTGTTGTCGTCCGTAGTAATATCTGATGCAGTTTTATCGGTTTTTCCCCCTTTATTGTGACTGAACCGTATCTACGTTGTTTGCACCAATACAAATCGCTATGGACACACATCTTATGTGGACTTAGCAGTGGAAACAGTTTTATGACACACCACAAGCAAGACATTAGGTCCACTTGTATTTTGATCAAGTTTATAAATCATGTTAGTGCTTAGTAGTTAACTGATTTTTAATCCATACTCGACACTAATAACTTCAGCGAATAGGAATTTTCAAAGAGCAAAGTGATGACGTTTAAGAAAAAATGCAATAATTGTCAGTACTTCTATATTAATTGCTTTTAGTTAGAGCATGCAGTACACTTACACCGACTTCTGGACCTTAAATAGTGAATGCAAGTGTCACATGAGAGATAAATGTCGCAGCTCTCAATTGTGTCTATTATCAAGGTTTTTAATGTGGTGAATCTTTCATACCAAATCGATGTATCGATGTTTCTTGAAACAATATAATCATTTATCTACGTGTTTTGCTCAATAGCAGTCACCAAACAAAGTAAAAAGGTTTTTAGATCCAAAATTCAGTACGTAAATTGAATGTAAGTAGTGCAACCTCAGCTAAGGAAATAACAACTGGTAAAGAGACTGACAGCGCAGCGCCGCTGTCAACTTGTCGGTAGGTGGCTGACGCGTGGATAGTAACTAGCGGCCACGGTGGAGTAGCCGAACGGTCTAAGGCGCCTCGCTGCGGAGCGCGCGGTTGTTCGCTGTCGGAGGTTCGAGTCATCCCTGGGGAATGGTTTTGTGTGTGTGTGTGTTGTCCTTAGGCTAGTTTACATTAGTTTAAGTAGTTGGTAAGCTACGGACTAATGACCACGCAGTTTGGTCCGATAGATTTACAAACACTTTCGAACTAGCGACCATACGCTCAAAGCACACGAGGATTACCACGTGACCACAAGCACGTAGAACATAGAAGCTGATGGACAAGAGAACACTTCCTCCTGACAGTTTTGCCTCCTGCCAGATTGAACGTTTCAAATGTTCAAATGTTTGTAAATCTATCGGACCAAATTGCGTGGTCATCAGTCCGTAGGTTACAAACTACTTAAACCTAGGTAAACTAACCTAAGGACAACACACACACCCATGCCCCAGGGAGGACTCGAACCTCCACGGCGAGCAACCGCGCGCTCCGCAGCGAGACGCTTTACACCGCTCGGCTACTCCACCGCGGCATTGAGCGTTTCGCCGAACTTAAAATTCTGAGGGGCAAATCGGTTGGCCATGTCTGAGGTCTGCCCCTAATAAGACACAATCCACATTTATACATGTTTAAGTTTTCTATCTTTAGACTAGACCCAGTATGGTGACACAAACAAGCAACAGTTTGGTTTCAATATACGTATATTTTACTTTAAACCTCAGCTTACTTACTTACGGCTCATAAAAACTGGGATGTTATGTAAAAGCTAAGATAACGTTAACGTATCACTATCAGACATCACAACATTTTTATATAAAAGTTGTAAATGCATTTTCAATACAAAAAAGACTTAAAAGTACGCAAAAAAATTAATGAAAGGTTTATTAACTGGCGCTATCACTGTTATAACATATACAGCTTGTTCTTCCTTGTGTTGTGTAAAATTACGAGACCTTCAGCAAATAACAGAGCCTTTTCTATCACGTGACCTGGTTATGAAATTTAATTATATTCATGATATAATTTTAGAAATGTAATAATCGTTTAGTAAAAACAATGTCCGAAAATTCTATTTGACGTTATAATGATTAAATTAAAAAAGAATTCGAACAGGATTTTTAATACAGTGGTAGGGCCAAGCAGAGACTGCCAGAGAAGTCGTCTACCCTCCTCCGTTCTATGCAGCTGCTTGTGGAGCCAGGCTTGGAACCACTGGAGTCGGAAGCCGTGGTGACAGATGACTTCTGGATACCGCTGCCAGGGTTAGCACCACAGTGCTAGCTCGTCAACAGGACCATTTGCCTTTACGAAACCAACGAATGAAGACAGAGCTGGCCTCAAGTAGCAACCATATTCAGCGTTTTGAAGACGGGAGACAGCGGTTCACCATCTCCCTGGATGATGGTCAGTTCGAAGCATAGTAGTAGTCTCCGGACTCCATTTACTAGTTGCGACTAATGGCTACGAGTCTGTACTGCTTTATCCGAGAAACAATTTGAATACATAGACGAAGTGACTACACATCTAAATGCGGGAGTTAACATACAGAAATCGGTTGAAGCTATGGCAGATGGGACGGTTCGTAATGACCAAATTTGACCTACTTGTGAGTGCAGAGTTTACTCAATGAGCGCTTTAACTGCTGATGTACCCGCGGCCTTTTTCACTCTTCTGTCAAAGTTACTTGTCGTTATGAAATGTTTACAAGCTGACGAATGCACCATCTCGCTCTCCTGGTCGTCCGTCGCAGTCAACAGTCTGCTGACTGTAGCCTTTCTTCTCCCGACGCAGCATCTGCTGTCGTCACGAGAGACTGGCGTCGCATATTACGACAGAGCAGATAACCTGTTTCCGCCTAGCTTGGCTGGCAATTGTTTGTGCAATCTAAGATTTTAACAAGTTCCTCTGACACAGTTTTTCCTGTAACAACAGGATAACAAACTACAATATATGGCAGATTTTGTAAGCCATTTCACTTTTATGTTTATGTAGAAAAAGGGGAAACAAAATATTATGTATAGATTCGATTGAAGTATTTCTCGGTTCGTTTATATTAGCAATAATACTTTTATTTACTTTCCCATTCATTTCATACCAGGTTGAGCCACTGTGAAGGAAGATCGGGTTTAGCTAGTCAACTTAAAAATTTTAAACGTTAGCAGTGGAACAAAATTACAAATAAGGATGATGAAGTAAAGAAAATATTACGATACTGTATGAAACAAAAATTCCCTCTTAAGAACTGTGTTTATGAAACCGCCCCTAAACATTAAAAAACTACGGGCCATCAGTACCTAAACTTACAAACTACTTATCAACTAGCTTATACTAAAAACAGCACAAACATCCATGCTCGAGGGGGGATGCGAACTCCCGACCGCAGCAGCCGTGCAGACCGTGATTGGCACGCCGCAGACCGCTCGGCTACCGCGATCGGCGATATATCAAATGCCAAATTAGTAGTTCTGGGAGTCTGCAATTTGGAGAGCTAATTAATCCGATTCTTTTCAATTTTATTTAAAAAACATCACCAGCAGTTGCACTGCAATCGGTACAAGTAGACGATACTTTTAGTCTCTCTGGATTTTACAGAACGAATAGTTGCTATGAAATGGATTTGGGTTGCCGTTCTTATGAGGACATGAGGGTGTAGAGCTGCATCAAACATTTCTTCTGACTGAAGACCACAACAAACAACAACAACAAAAACAGAATGAATTACAAAGTCCGAGAATTAATGTAGCGACTTTTTTTCCACTTTTAATATTGTCATGAGAAATGCTTCTCCTTTCACTTAGGCAGAAGCTGCAATCGAACTAACATTGAAATTGTTCAGATGCATAAATTTTCTCAGAGGTTAATATTAATAATGTTTGATAAGCTTAAGGGACTTAACTGCGGGGTCATCAGTCCCTAAGCGTACAAACTACTTATGAACTACCTTATACTAAACACAACACAAACATCCATGCCCGAGGGGGGATTCGAACCCCCGACGGGGAACAGCCTCGCGCATCGTAGCATAGAGCCTCAATGCGCCTGGCCACTCCGCCGCGGCTCAGAGGGTAAGTCCTATTTTTTAGTCATGGAGGAGATTTATTTGCACGGTTTGTCTCTGAAAATGATATGCTCTCATTTATGTGTTAATGGTGGTGGCAATGGTAAGGAGAATCATATTCAGGTATATAAAATTAAATGCATCATGATCTAAATATTAATATCGTCTGGTAGTACTTGAATAGGAAATCGCTTCCCACGAAGGAATTCGCATAAGGCAGGAAAACAAAACTACCCACAACAGCTACTGAACAGGAGAGTCACTCAAATAATTTTCCAAACACTTTATTTACTATGTTCGGGTAGCAGTCGGCGCATCGTTGCTACACTATCGACACAGCTTATAGTTAAAGAAATGCGATTGCCGTTATCACAAAATGTTTTCCTCAACTCGGCTTGGCATTTGTCCCGGGCACTGAATTTCTCTTTGATCTCGAGCAATTGCTGGGATGGGCTGTTACCTTTGCAAACGCGTCTTGTCATTCCACCTACGGAGCGATGTGGCGTCGTGATAGCACGCTGGACTCGCATGCCGGAGGACGGCGCTTCAAACCCGTCTCACACAATCCTCATTTACGTGTTCCGTGATTTTCCTAAATCGTTCCAAGTAAATTCCACGATGTTTCAAAAGTTCAAATGTTTGTTAAGCTTATGGAACTTAACTAAGGGGTCATCAGTCACTATACTTACAAACTACTTATGAAATAACTTATACTAAAGACAAAACAAAATCCATGCCAGAGGGAGGATTCGAACCTCCGCGACGCTTCCTATCAGAGAATAGGGCTTATTTTCTTTCCCATCCTTAGCAAAAATCAACCCGAATGTATGGTCCGTCTCTAATGTCTACGATGTCGCCAAGGACGTCAAACCCCAGTCTTCCTTCCTTTCTTTCATTCCACCTCTGGTATTTAGGGCATTCATCGAAATAATTTAGTCGTTTCGTCGGGTACTGGCCAGCATGTGCCGAAAACACTGGTGAATACATAATGCCTCTCTGACCACTGTTTCAGAATTCACCTGCCTCCTATAAGTAGGGATTTTTGGAATGATGTGGTGTTTGGGTTTGCGTTCCCGACCGTGTAAGCAACAGATTTTCACGCCGCCTAATTGGAACCACCGAGAAGCAGAAACTCTGAAGTACCCGGCGTCTCCACCAATTAGTGTCTCGCGTAAAACACAATCCAGTCCAAATCCGAAAGTTGCGTAGACAATGAAAAAACACTTTTATTACTGACACCAATGAAAAAGCAGACCTCTCTGACGGAGACTGCTAATCATTATACAGATATCGAATATGCCAGAAAGCTTGTATTTATGCGCACGCTGACTATTTTGGAATACCTAAACGTACAAACATAAGATAAATGCATAACTGATAAATACTAAGTAAAAGGTAACTAATGGTGGACGGATTTGAACTGCTGAGAAGCAACAAGTCAGTCAGCAACATTAACCACTACATACACTGCACACCTTTTTGTCTGAAAATGCTGTTACTAGACAAGGAAGGAACGAAGTATTGCCACCGACTAAACTGTTTACAATACGCTACAATAAGAAAAAAATGAATCTTTTGAGGCGTGAGTAATAACATTAGTAGCTGCGATTTGTAAGTTACACTATCTCGTAAAAACCACAAATGAATCATCCGACTGAGACGAAAATCGATAGATATGATGTTCAGTACTTGTACAGATTAATAATTTCATGAAAACGGAGAAATTATTCAAGAGAAAGAAATTGACAAATAGAGCAAGTTATCAATTTATTCACCTACAGATCTGACCCAAGTAATCATTCGGATTGGCATTGATTGATAGAATTGTCCTCCTGAGGGATACCGTGCTAAATTATATCCGATCGATGAGTTACATCGTCACATTTCCATAATTCTCCATACGTTCTCAGTTGGAGAGACCCGGCGACCTGGCTGACCAAGCACGAAGACAAGCAGCAGTAGGGGAGCATTGTCCGGCTGAAATGTAGCCTAGGGCGGCTTGCCAAAAAGGGGAACACAATGGGGCGTAGAATGCTGACGTACAGGTGTGCTGTAAGCTTGCTGCGGATGACGCCCAAAGGAGTACTACTATGAAATGAAATGGTCCGCAGACCAGCACTCCTGATCGTGGTGCTCAAAATGTTTATAAAGCTTACGGGACTTAACTGCGGGGTCATTAGTCCCTAAACTTACAAACTAGCTTATTTTAAAGACGGCACAAAAATCCATGCCCGCGGGGGGGATTCGAACCCCCGACGGATAACGGCCTCGCGCATCGCACCATAGCGCCTCAATGCTCTCGGCCGCTCCGCCGCGGCTCCTGCCAACACCGTTAACACATGGTGAAAGTCGAGTTGTCATAGCAAGACTGAATATCGAGATTACCAAAATCACCAAAATTAAACAAAAATATATTTATTCCAAAAAGCGGATAAAAATCCGATTAACGCTTTCCCGAGTGAGAATCTCCAGTCTTTCTAAACTAACAACATGAGTGTAGCTCAGACGTGACGTACATTCAGAGAAATAATATCGACAGCTATTAAGAGATTTATACCAAATAAATTAACGAAACAAGGGGCTTACCCTCCGTGGTAAAGTAAAGAAACAGGCATGATAAAATTAAATAGCCAAAAAATCCCCAAGACTGGTAATCTTTTTCTGAAATTCACTGCAAGAAGCTTATAACAGTTTCCACAACGAAATCTTGTCACGTAACTTTGTACAAAGTCCGAAGAAATTCTGGTCGGATGTAAAGTATACTAGCGGCAAACACAGTCAATATTTTCACTATGCGACAGCAGTGGTGATGCTTCGGATCATATCTGTGCTAAAGCAGAATTGCTGAACACAGTTTTCCGAAATTCCTTCACCAAAGAAGACTAAGTTAATACTCTACAATTCTAATGAAGAATAACTTCAGAAGTAGATATCTCTGGAGTATTAAAACAACTTAAATCACATAACAAAAGAAAATCTCCCGGTCCAGATTGAATACCAAAAAAAAAATCAAATGTTTGTAAAGCTTATGGGACTTAACTACGGGGTCATCAGTCCCTAAACTTACAAACTACTTATGAACTACTTACGAACTAGGACGGCACAAATATCCATGCCCGAGGGGGGATTCGAACCCCCGACCGTAGTGGCCGTGCTGACCGTGACTGAAGCGCCTCAGTCACCTCGGCCACCGCGGCCGGCTGAATACCAATTAGCTTCCTTTCAGAATATGCTAAAGCAACAGCTCCGTACCTATTTATCATATACAACCGCTCACTCAGCGAAATATCCGTACCCAAAGACTGGAAAGTTGCACAGGTCACTCCAATATTCAAGAAAAGCAATCGGAGGGATCCACAAAATACACGCCTATATCACTGAGGTCCGTTTGCAGCGGGATTTTAGAACGGATACTTTCCTGAAACATTATGAACTACCTCGAAGAGAATGACCTATTGACCCATAATCAACAAAGGTTCAGAAAGTATCGTTCTTGTGAAACACAACTAGCTCTTTACTCACAAGAAGTGGCGAGTTCTATAGACAATGATCTCTAATCGATTCCATATTTCTAGATTTCAGGAAAGTTCTTGACACTGTAGCTCACCAGCGTCTTATAATAAAATGGCGTTCTTATTGGAATAACGCTACTGTTGTTTGATTGGATTTGCGATTTCCTGTCAGGAAGTGCACAGTACGTAGTAATTGATTGAAATTCATCGAGTATAAACGATTTAGGAGACAATCAGAGCAGATCCCTTAGAATTTTTCGGTTAGGAAAGCCACCAGAAGACCAAAAGCAGCTGCAAACTGATTTAGATAAAATCTCTGCATGGTACAGCAATTGACAATTGACCCCAAAAAATGAAAAGTCTGAAGTCATCGATATGCGCACTGTAAGAAATCCGTTAAACTTCATTTACAAGATAAATCAGTCAAATCCAAAAATAGTAAATTTATCTAAATAAATAGGAATTAAGAAAACGAACAACAAATTAGCAGAACACATAGAAGATGCAACATTTATACTAAAGAAACTGTCTATACTACACTCGTGCGTCGTATTTTTGAGTATTTCTGCTCATTGTAGAATCCCCGTCAAGTGTGACTTACGGATGATACAGAGAAAGTTCAAAGTATAGCTTGTTTTGTATTAGCGCGATTTAGGGGAGCGAATGTCAGAAAAATGATGTACGAGTCGGTGTGGAAATTATTAAAAGGAAGGCGTTATTCGTTCCGGTGAGATTTAATTGCAAAATTTCTGAGACCAACATTTCCTTCCCAATGCGATCAAATCTTATTAGCACCCACCTACGTAGGGAGATATGATCATCATAACAAAGTAAGAGATATCAAATGTAAAACGAAAAGATTCAGGTGTTCCTTTTTGCGCGCGCTATTACAGAACGTAAATGTAGAAAAATATCATAATAGTGCTTCGATGAGTCCTCTGTCATGCATTTAAATGTGATTAGTGGAGTATTTATATATATTTAAATTAATGTCGAATGGAGGTATCGCTCTATTCAACTGTCGAGCGATTCGCCGTTTAATCCAACCGGCTCGTTTGAGCACAATTAACACGTCTTCCCTCACATATCTGTATTTCGTATGGCTTTAAATACAGCATCAGGTTACATCTAGTACAAATTTAAGATAAAATATATACGTACAATACATACATGTTAAAGCTAAAATACTGGTAATATATATAATTTAAGTCACATGGAAGGAAATAATAATTTCTCCCTTGTATCGCGATAATAGAAAACAAGCTGCCCTTATCCGAACTTTCTCTCTGTCCTCCGTCAGTCCTACTTCAGTGGGATCTCACACTGCGCAGCAGTATTTCAAAGTAGGACGGACAATTATAGTGTAAGTAGATTCTTTAATACAATTGTTGCACCTTCTGCCAATCAAACGCAGCCTTTCTTGTTTGAAAAGTAAATTGCTGTAGTGGAGTTAGATTATTTTGTGTCTTCTTTATCCCACCCACTTGACTTTATTAACTTTCAGTCAGTGCTAATATCTGTTTGAGAAAACTGTGATGAATGCTTGATAACATGAAATGAAAGAGAGAAAAATACAGTTGAAAGTCGCGTCGACTGCGAGAGGAAAGAAGGCGACAGTATTGCGTTTTCAGCGGCAGTCAGGTGTCTGGCTGTCTCGTTTTCAGTTGTGGAAGGGCAGCGAGGATGAAGGCGAAAGGGCTTTGCTCCTGAGGTCAGGGTCGCAATGGCTGTAATGGGCTCGGCACGTCCAAGTTGGGGTGCAGCCAAGCGAGGCGGCAGCTGTAACGCAGTCCAATCCAATGTTTCACGGCCGTCGTCCGTCTCCAGGGAAACGCGCCGCTCCTCGCCTCTTCGCCGCCCTCTCGCTTCGTATCAGTATCCCGTGCTCAGGTGTAATACAAACGGCGCTTTGCTCTGCAGATAAAAATGTGATTCTCAAGTGGCACTTCCACGCTTTGCTAAGATTTATCTTTCTAATAATTTATGCAGATGAAAAGGGGACATGTTTAGGAACAAAATGATTCGTAAATTTCTCCCAGCACGTGTATCTGTGAACACATCCATATTAGCTGTACTGGCATACTGCAAACAAAATAATTTTCTGCAGTTTACGTATATTATTTTTATATAATACATTTTTAAATAAAATATTTAGCCTCGTATTCACTCGATTTTTAGCAAATGGCGAAAACGCTTGCCCATGATATTTATGTAATTATCTAATTACATAAGATTGCAATCAGAATAAATAATTTTGAGATGTGTATAACGTACAAATATGTCCTAAACATGACTAATTTTGACTCGGTTCCTTAGGGCGTAAATATTGTTTTGTTCCAAAAATACGTCCTTATTCTAATAATTAAATATTTCTGCTCCTGTGAAATTTAAAAGTTTCCCAGAATTCAGATTGTTATATTAAATTTTGGGTATACTTCCAGATGCCCGTTAGTTGCTGGCACTATATTTGGAAGAGAAACGTTTTCCCTTCATAATTTTTATTTCATTCTCCTTGTTGCTCTTCAACCATGTGTTACAGTACAGATTTTATAACAGGTTGAAGCAAATTGAAAGGAGTGGTATCATTTAAAAAAAAGTAAATGTACATGTGAGATTAAGAGGTAAACAATACATAATATTGAATTGGATTTAACACTTGAGAAATACGGCATCACATGCTTTTGTGTCCTTTTTAAGGACGAATTATTAAGAGTAAAAATATATTTACATTTTAAAACACAACTCACAAAAGGATGACCACAGAAGATGCTGAAGGGCTAGCACTGTGAGAAAGGGTTTGGGAGTGGGAAAAAGTGTTCAGTAATGTGAGAGGTTTGCGTGGATGGGTGCGGTGAAGATCATCAGGGATGGAAAAGGTGTCGATGCAAAGTGCTGAGGTTTGCTGAAGCTGTCAGGTAATGGATGATTGTTGTGGAGAAGCGAATAGTGACAAATTGTGTGCCGCGGTGGAGTAGCCGAGCGGTCTAAAGCACCTCGCCGCGGAGGTTCGAGTCCTCCCTGGGGCATGGGTGTATGTGTTTGTCCGTAGGTTAGTTTACCTAGGTTTAAGTAGTTTGTAAGCTACGGACTGATGACCACGCAGTTTGGTCCGATAGATTTACAGACATTTGAAAAATTTTTTGACAAATTGTGACAATGCCTGTGAGTCAACTGAAAAGTTTCGAACACAGTATTTGGAAGACTTGATGGGAAGGTAGCGTCGAGTCGAGTGCAGCTTTTTGTCAGCCACGAGGTTTCTTTTCATTTAATAAATTAATTATGGTTACTATACGTTTCGGTGGTGTGTGACTCTATCTCTGTCATCAGTCTACAAGAAGGATCGTTACCAGCGACGGAATCTCGGAAGAGTTGGTGGCTTGAAGAGGAAGGGTAGGTCAGTGAAGGTATATGGTGTTGTTAGGAATATGACTTGATCTAATGTCTGACACGTTCTGTTGCAAGAACGACTTGGTATGAGGGATATCATCAGGTTACTGGAAGGTCTAGGGATGGCTTTCTATTTGGGTTTCAGTGGAGTTCCTGGAAGCATTCCAGTTGGTACGCTTCTTGAATGATTCTTGGACAGAGATTTGTACGGGGTGTATGGGGACAAAGTAGAGTGTAGTAGATGGTGAGATGCGACAATATTTTGTTGATCCCCCCATCTGAATTGGGAGACATGGTGTGAGATTACCGCCCAATAGAAATATTGGTAATTAATAGCATTTGATAATTAAACAGTATGAAGTTCACTGCAAACATTGACCATGCCAATGCACTAAATGTTACACAGTTTTAATCTTATTAATTATGGTAGCAATGTATGTACGCAGTTGGGTGACAACATTTATAGTTAGGCTATAGGTAGAAATTCTCCATGTTGAGATTTGCTGTGTGCTTGTGGCTGACGGGAGGCCAGCGAGTAGGCCGACGTTGGTGGCTTGTTCCAGCGTATTATTTTCCAGGTTCGTTTCCGGTGAGGGGAGAGAAGGACAATGGCGAGTGCCAGGTGCAGTGCAGTGCACAGCGTGAAATAAAATATTCTAATACTACTTGCATTTGAAGTAATACGATGCAGTTAGGAACCTTTAAGGCCCTCATTACAAAATAGCCTGTTGATAAATAAACAATACATTAGCTGATATAGTCACATCTGGCGTAATATGTTTAATTGACAATGAAAAGTAATAAATTACCAATGAATACAAGACAGTTACACAACTAGCATGGCAATGTTTGTTTATAAAAGTAATATATTAACTATTTCTCAGTTTATTTTCAATTAATCTTGTGTATTTTATCTTGAAATATTCAGTTAAATCACTTATCTGTGATATAAGAAATTGCACGATTGTAATAAATAGTGCAAAGGATGTTTATACCAATATAAAAACCCAATAAGAAATTTGTTTAATGTGTAGTATAATTATTTTGATTTTAAGTAAAGTTTTAGAAATGTATTGGCTGAGCGCTGGACGTTGGCAAGTCAGTTAGAACAGCTCACATGGGGAAGTTGATGACGTAGGGAAAAATCCCGGCAGTTGGGCTTTTGGCGCGCGCGCGCGCGCGCGGCTCCAGGAAGTGAGGACTCGGGAGCGAGTGGTGTAGCTGGCCGGGCGGCGTCGCTCTGGACAGTCGGCATGTGGTTTTCCAGGTGGAGACTATAGATTTTTGTGTGGCAATTGCCAAGTGTGGTTGCTCGTCGTAGACTGCACCAAGTTGTATCGAGTGCTACTGTGTGTTGTGAATATTTAGCCGGTGGAACAAGGTGTGCATAGCACTGAATTAAAGTGACTGTGTTTTGTTAGTGTAACACGTGTCGTCGCATAGGCATGAACATAAGCGGTGTTTGAGACAGGCACATGGTGTGATAACAATTTGCGACAAATATTCATTTTGTCTGGGGGCTCACGAGCTATAATTTTGTTTGATAAATGTGTCGACGTACAGACGTATCAGCCACAGGGTTTTAATATGGTGTAATAAACAACATAAAGTGAACTTTCACGTGTTTTCAAAAATAGTAGTTAGTACACCCTTTTCTCACATGAACTTACTTTATTATGAATTTTTTTGTTAATCATATGCAGGGAAGGAAAGCTGCGAACGTGTGATATCACCCCCTAGAAAACGAGTCAAACAGTAGCTATCACAGTTCCAGTGTTTTTGCATGTTTAGGAATTTGGTTCGCAGTTGGTGGTTGTGAGTTTTAAAAATTAAACTTTCCCTATTTTAAACTCTCACCCCGACCTTCACCCTCGCAATGGTCATCATAAGAAAATAAGACAATTTATAATTCGGACGAAGAAATTTAGGTGTTCCTTTTTTACGGACGCTGTTCGCGAGGAGAACGGTAGAGAAAGTCTGAAAATGGTTCTTTGAAACCTCTGCTAGGCATTTAAGTGTGAATTGCAATGTTGCCATGTAGATGAATATGTATAATGTGCTCGTTTCCAGTAATCAAGAAGAAAAGGGGGGAAAATACAATCAAATGTTTGTGAAGCTATAGGACCAAACAGCAGTGGTCATCAGTCCCTAGTCTTACAAACTACTTAAACTAACATATTCTAAGGACAACACACAAACACGTGCCCGATGGAGGACTCTAACCTCCGACGGAGAGGAGACGCGCATTTCGCAGGTAGATGCATAAGAGCGCACGGCCACTCCCGCGTGGCAAGAAAAGAAAAACTGAAATCTTCTACATCTACATCTATATCTACATAGATACTCTGCAAATCACATTTCAGTGCCTGGCAGAGGGTTCATTAACCACTTTCGTAACCTTTCTCTACCGTTCCATTCTCTAATAGTACTTGGGAAGAAAGAACACTTAAATCGTTCCGTTTTCGATCTGGTTTCCTTTATTATATTGGGATGGTGATGTCTCCCTATGTAGGTGGGAGCTAGCAAAATATTTTCACATTCAGAAGTAAAAGTCGGTGAGTGAAATTTCGTAAATAGATCTCGCCGCAACGAATAACGTCTTTCTTTTAATGATTTCCACGTCAAATCGTGCAACATTTCCGTGACGTTTTTCCCCCCGTAACGTGATAAAACGAAACGAGCTGCCCTTCTCTGAACCTTCTCAATGTCTTCCGTCAGTCCCACCTGGTGAGGGTCCCACACTGAGCAACAGTACTCCAGGAGAGGACGCACAAGTGTGATGTAGGCAATCTCTTTGGTGGAGCTGTTACATCTTCGAAGCGTTCTGCCAATGAAACGAAACCTTTGGTTCGCCTTCCCCCACAATATTTTCTGTGTGTTCTCTCCAGTCTAAGTTATTCGTAATTGTAACTCCTAGGTATTTGGTAGAATTTACGACCTTAAGATTTGACTGACTTATCGCGTAATAGAAGTTCAGCAGTCGTTTAGTGGTCATGTGTATTACTTCACACTTTTCTTTATTTAGTGTTAATTGCCAATTTTCGCACCATGTAGAAATTTTGTCTAAATCGCTTTGCAGTTGCCTTTGCCGCGATGGAGTAGCCGAGCGGTCTAAGGCGCCTCGCTGCGGAGCGCGCGGTTGCTCGCCGTCGAAGGTTCGAGTCCTCTCTGGGACATGTGTGTGTGTGTGTGTGTGTGTGTGCGTGTTGTCCGTAGGTTGTTTTACCTAAGTTTAAGTAGTTTGTAAGCTACGGACTGATGACCACGCAGTTTGGTCCGATATATTTACAAACATTTGAAACTTTTTTTAGTTGCTTTTGATCCTCTGTTGACTTCACTAACCGATAAACGACAGCATCATCCGCGAACAGTCTAAGGGAGCTATTCAGATTGTCTCCTAAATCGTTTATAAACACAAGGAAGAGTAGGGGACCTATAACGCTTCCCTGGGAAACGCCAGATATCACTCCTGTTTTACTCTATCACTTACCGTCAATTACTACGAACTGTATCCTTTCTGTTAGTAAATCGTGAATCCAGTCGCACAATTGGGGCGATATTCCATTAAGCACGCAATTTCATTTGAAGCCGCTTGTGAGGTACATAGTCAAAAGCCGCCCGGAAGTCTAGAATTATGGAATCGATTTGAGATCCCTTGTCGATGGCACTTACCACTTCATGTGAATAAAGGGCAAGCTGTGTTTCGCAAGAGCGATACTTTCTGAATCCGCTTTGACTATTGGTTAATAGGTCGTTCTCTTCGAGGTAGATCATAATGTTCGAGAAAAGTATATGTTCCAAAATCCTACTGCAAATCGACGTCAATGAGATTGGCCTGTAATTTTGGGGGTCACTCCTATTGCCTTTCTTGAATATTGCAGTGAGAGGCGTGCAGCGGGCCTGCGCTACCCGCCCGGGCCCATGCCTCCCGGGCGGGCCTGGCCACGCGCTGCCCGGCCTGCCGGCACGAGACGCAGCGGACGGCGGCGGCAGCGCGGGTACCGCCTACCCGCCGAGCCCCGGTCCGCCCGGCCGCTCGTGCCGCTCTGCTGCTAATTGTTCAAATCAAATGTTTGTAAAGCTATCGGACCAAACTGCGTGGTCATCAGTCCGTAGCTTACAAACGACTTAAACCTAGGTAAACTAACCTAAGGACAACACACACACCCATGCCCCAGGGAGGACCCGAACCTTCACGGCGAATAACTGCGCGCTCCGCATCGAGACGCTTTAGACCGCTTGGCTACTCTACCGCGGCTGCTGCTAATTGTATTGGTACGGTGTCTGTTCTTTCGGACGTCCGAAAGGACAATAGGGGCGCTTGTGACTTGTGAGAATTTGAGACGGACGGGAGGCGAGCACGGATGGCTTGCATTCGAGTCGCAGCCGTGGTGGAGGAAGGGTGTGTGGCGGCCTCGCTGGCGGTCGTGTTGTAAACAACGGCTGTGTCGCGGCTTACAAGGTTAGTCTCAACTGCACCTTTGCGATTGTGGCTTTAGTTAACCCGATTAATAAGACAGAATGAATACGATAAAAGAGATGAGAAAAGACACGATCAAATTTACTTTTGACAGAAACTTTATCAGACCGAAAGCTTATGAGGTTAAACAGTGGTTAACCGAGAAAGTGAAGATTTCAGGGAATGAAGTAATTGGTGTACATTTATCGTTCGTTTCAAATGCTGCTCTTGTTAAATTGACAAGTCCAGAATTATGTTATGCAATAGTCGATAAGTGTGGCGGTTTTATAAAGTTTAACCATTCAGATGGAACAGTGAGTGATGTCATTGTTACTCACGCCGGTTTAGGTATTCGGACAGTGAGGGTTTTTGAGTTACCTTTCGAGATGCCGGCGGAAGAAATAAATTCGGTTCTCAGCCCCTATGGTACCATTCTGTCCAACGTCGCCGAAAAGTGGTCGGAGGCTTATATGTTTCCTGTATTGAACGGCGTTCGGCAACTTCAGATGGAACTGCAGAGACACATTCCTTCTTATATCAATGTGCTAGGCTATCGGGCAATTGTTATCTATGACGGGCAGCCGCGAACATGTGCTCTGTGTAATTCGACAGAGCACATTCGCAGTGAGTGCGGTAGGAAACGCGTCGCGCAGCTGCCGGCCGCAGAGCCTGTAGTCCCGGGCCAGGCGGTCAGCCTCAGGCTGACTTACGCCGCCGCCGCCGCGCCGCCACGAACCCGCGCCGCTCACCGGGGCCGTCAACAGCGGGGCAGGAGGACATCGCGCTGGAACAGCCGCTACCAGGAAACAGCGCGGGGCCGAGCGGGGCCGATGACGAGCGAAGTGGTGAGGCGGGCCGGGCGCATCAGGAAACAGACGACACACACGGCGTGACTGAGCGTCGCGCTAATGAAGTGAAGCCAAACCCGAACACGATACCAGCAGATTCTGCGTCGAGTCCTCCGGCTTTCAACATGAGGAGCTTGAGACCTCAGAATCGACACCCATGCTTATTGATGAGAACCACCAGCTGAATGTAGCGATGCAAGGAGATCGCTTAAAAAATTCATCGCAAAGGGAAGGAAATCAAAAACCTCAAGAAAGTCAACGTAGTACCAAGAAAGACAAAAATAGGAATGAAGATCAACTCCAAAATGGGAAAGGAAAGAAGCTCAATGTCGACGAACAAAGCGGATCTCAGTGTAATAAATTAGATCAGTCGAAAGATTCGATACAACGCGAAAGATCTTCCACATAATCGACGGACAAATCACCTGATTTGTCACCGGCTGCATCGCCGAAAAGGAAACGAAATAAGAAACGCAGACTGGCTCATGAGGCTGCGGAGACAGTTGCTCCCATTTTAAAGGACAAATTGAGAAACATTCTGCAAAAAGATAAGAACAAAGCGGACACATCAGAAGTACGCTCCGGAGAGTCTCCTGCAGGAAAAAGAACTTCTGAAATATCCGAATGCGCAATGCAGACGCTACATAGCGAGATTGAACATTCATTATCTGACACAGAAGAAGCATCCCTAATGCGAAAAAGTACTTCAGCTGCGAGATCTGAATGGAGCGAAGAAGTCGAGAAAGGTGCAGATGAGGACATGGAAGAGGATGCATTACCAGACGAAGATATCTTTTATTAAGAGATTGTCTGACAGCGTAAACAATTTAAACATAAGGAGTACAAAAATGAAAGACGGTACACGGAAGGAACGAACAATTTCAGCCCTTTACGAAATCCTGTAAATTCCTCAATCATACTTCCTCATGGAACAAACATATAATGTGACCACCTTAAACATAAATAAAATTCAAAGTGAAATTAAAGTTGCAGCGCTTAGAGATTTTTTATATCAGTCCGACAGCGATATAGCTCTGCTGCAAGAGGTTAAAGTCAGAAATTTGTATGTTGCCAGTTACAAAGAAATTGTAAACGTAGCTCCTGAGAACAGTTGCGGGACAGCTATTCTTGTACGGGAAGGGATAGAAATGAAAGACGCTGTTCTTTTAGAATCTGGGAGGGGCATCAAATGTAAAATTTTTAATACAACCTTTCTCAACATCTATGCCCCATCCGGAAACAATGCAAAACCAGAAAGAGCTGCTTTTTATAAAACTTACATTTTACCATTACTCTATGATAACCCCGTCGACGTGGTAATTGGTGGTGACTGGAATTGTGTAATACATGAAAAGGACCAAAGGCCAAATTTTAATAAATCAAGGGAACTCGAGGGACTAGTAACCAATATGAAATGGAAGGACGCTTGGGAAATAAAGTATCCCACCATCGTGAAGTTTACCTATATTACCAACACATCCCAAAGTCGAATAGACAGGATTTACGTATCCTCGACCTTAGAAAATAAAGTGGATGTCATTGAAGTGATACCCGCCATCTTTTCTGACCACCAAGCGGTAAAGTGTAGTATACGGCTAATGAGACAGAGGACGTACTGGGGTAGGCCCGTATGGAAATTGAATATTAACATGTTGCCAGAAAATGCTCTCGCTGACTTCATAGCAGAGACGTGGCGGGCCTCTTTAAGAACGCGCTATAAATACAAATCCAGTATAGAATGGTGGAGCGCTGTTGCAAAGAAACGGCTAAGAGGCACTTTGATAGAATACGGGAAAGAGAGGGCGGGGTGGTTGCGGCATACAATAGAGTTTCACTACACCTGCTTACGCGAACTCTATGAGCAACCAATGTCACAAGACATTTTTCTGCAAATCAAGAGGACCAAAGCCGAGATCTTAAAGCTCAAACGGTCACAGATTGATGGTCTGAAAATCAAATCCCATACTCAGACTGTGGTTGAGGAGGAAAATACATCGATATATCATCTCATAAAGCATGAGCAACAAAGGAGAAGAACTTTTATTGCGTCTCTTAGGGCCGAGGATAACAGCGTCCTATCAACTCACAAAGATATTATTAATGAAGCCTATAGATTTTATACTGCACTCTATACTGAAAATAGTACCAAGGAACAGGTCATAACGGATTTTTTATCCGGATCTGAACTTCAGGGCACCATACAGAAGAGGATAATGACCATATTAAAGAAGAAATAAGCGAAGAAGAAGTTTTGGAAATAATAAAGACTTCTCCTTTAAAAAAGTCACCGGGCCCCGATGGTCTGCCTCTAGAGTTTTATAAAGCGTTTTGGCATATTATAGGCAGTACGTTCACTGAAATTGTTAACGAAACCTTAAAAGGAGAGGCTGTCCCAGCAGATTTAAAACAGAGTTTTACAGTGTTACTTGCAAAAGGCAAAAACACGGAAACAAAAGATATCAAGAAAATGAGGCCTATTACACTAATGAATTCTGACTATAAAATAATAGCTAGAGTTCTGAAAGAACGATTGCGGCCAGTCCTAGAAAAAATAATCGGATGCCACCAGACGTGTCTCCCTGGGCGCATTATTCTGAAGACAGTCAGCGAGTACAGGGACATTGTTGGAATATTTTCAAACACTTCAGCATATGGCGGTTTTCCATTTGTAGATTTCGCAAAGGCATTCGATAAAGTCGGTCACAACTACCTTTTTAAAACCTTGTCGCACTTGGGCGTTAGCGAGAGTAATCTGAGGATTTTTTATAACATTTTGAAAGGTATACATACGAAGGTAATTATTAATGGTCACTACACTAAGGACATTCCCATTGACAATGGAGTACCCCAGGGGAGCCCCTTATCAATGATGCTGTTTGTTGTGGCAATAGAACCACTCTTACGACGACTGAATAAAGAACTAGAGGGTATCTTAATATCGGGACTAAAAAAAGTTATTAATGCATATGCCGATGATGTAGGCGTCATAATAAGAAGCAGTGATGATATTAAAAAACTTACAGTTAACCTGCAACTATACTGCAGAGCAAAAGGCACAGAAATTAATGACACGAAGAGTGCTTTTTTGAATCTCAATGGCCTCACCAATATACAGGTTCCTTGGGCACATTGTGTAGAAAATCATACAGCTTTGGGGGTAACCCTATACAGCTACCCACTTCGGATGACTGCCGCCAACTGGAAAACAGTATTTGATAAGATTCGAGGCACCCTTAAATTACACGACATGAGAGACCTGAACCTGAAGCAGAAAGTCAAGATCGTAAACTGTGTGGTACTCTCAAAAGCGACATACATAGGGCAAATTCTGCCTATCCCAAAACAAATAGCAAAGGCAATTATGAGAACCGTATGTCGATATATCTGACAAGGACAGATTTTTAAGGTAGCTTTAGAAACAATAACTCTGAAAACGGAGGAGGGTGGACTCGCACTTACTGACATTCAGCGGAAAACAACTGCACTATTCATAAAGAGGTCCCTGCACCTTATTGAAAGTCACCCAGACGGCATAACAGCGCAATTATTCAAATTGTTTCAACCTGAAAGCTTGCAGCCACCAGTCGATATCACAAAAATAAATTATAAACTGAAGTACATTCGTCTTTATTATTTAGAATTAAGCTACATGAGGAGTATTGTCTTGGACAAAAAGAAGAGAAGCTACCACTATATCATCGACAGATTAAAATCAAACAAGAACAAAAACAGAATGGAGAGCAAGTTTCCTAATAGGAATTGGAAAGTCATTTGGAAAAAATGTGAGTAATCGACTTCTCCCATTAGAAATACAGGTATCGTGGTATAGAGTTGTCAACAATATTGTTAGTACCAATGAGAGATTGTATGCAATCGGATGTTGTGATACAAACAGATGCCCAAAATGCAATGCAATTGATACATTGGAACGTAGATTCGTATGTCTAGAATATAGCGCAATATGGCAGGAACTTAAGAAACAAATATCGTTCCTTAAGAGAAGCGACGGGAGAGAAATACATTTAAATCTAATTTTCTTCCCAGACAAGATATATTTTCCTGCCCAAAAAAATAATGCCATTTTGTGGTTACTGGGGAATTTTATTCACTATGTCATTAACAAGAAAGGGACCGGCACCGTCCAGGATTTCAAAGAATTTCAGTTACAAGGACATTACAACATATTCAGGAAAAGAGATATGAAAAAGAATTATGGCAACATGTTGAATATTCTCTTCGAGAGAGAGGGCGTAGGATGATTATTACAACCAATTCGTAACGCTAATAGAGGCATGCCAAAGTAGGGGATCGCTGTTGAGGGTGAAGTACAGTGGGGACTTCGTGGGCCCCGAGGCCGCTACGGTAGCCGTGAAGGCCTCAACAGAACCCTGAAACAGGTTGCCACCAACGGAAGCCGGAACATACTCCTTATTCTAAAGAAATAAACAGTTCACAAGCGTTCAAGAGAAAATAGAGAAAAAAGAATGATCACAAAATTTATTTATTTATTTTTATTATTTATATTAGCTAGGAGAAACTTTTCTGTTAATCACGCTACAGAGAAACATTTCATTTCGTCACCAAATGTTAAAGTATGACACTAAAGGATATGCCACAGAAGAGGCATCGCACTCGTTTACTTCATTTTTATGATTCATTTCGTTTCCTTAACCAACATTCTCGTCAATATATTGATAGGGAAAAAAAATTATGTGTGATTCTTGCGCAGCATTTTCTCTTCAAAGTTAAGAAAAATTCATCGAATAATGACCACCTGTAAGTGAAGCAGAAGATAAAGTTCAGACATGAACGACACCACTGCGAGAGCAGTAAATTTTTGTGAAGAAGAACGTTGCAGGCGAAGATTCGCTGCATAACACACATAAAAAAAAAAAAAAAAAAAAAAAAAAAAAAAAAAATAGAAAGTGGCTAAAGAAGCACACTTGGGAAGACTTTTATTTTTAAGTATCGGACAGCAACCACTTTCTTCCTCAAAGGCAGAAGAAGCCGACGCCGAAGAAGGCGATATTGGCGAGCGGAAGGACGGGTTGAAGGGGAGGAAGGAGACCCGCAAGAATAAAAAAAATATATAAAAAAAAGAAAAAGAAAAAAAGATGGCCAAGTGATTAAGGCGACCGCTGGCCCGAAGCGAGAGACCCGGGTTCGATTCCCGGTCCGGCTCACATTTTAACATGTCAGCATTGCTTAATATCACTGCCCAAATGCAGTCACTGTCAATCTATTCCTTCCTATCCTTCTTTCTTCCCTTCTTTTAACAATCATTTGCTCTGCTGCTAACCGGGGCGCGTGCACGCCAGCCGCTTGGCTCTTAGCGGTAAATCCACTGTTCCGATTTCCACGCTGTAAAAATTGTTCACGGTACACACGACCATCCCACATCGGTTTATGAATTTAGGTTTTCCTTACAAGCTTTACTTTGCATGTGAAAAAATGAAATGCCTACCTTTTCATTCCGCATGAGTTTTTCGTTTGATAATGTTCAAATGTTTGTAAAGCTTATGGGACTTAACTACGGGGTCATCAGTCTCTAAACTTACAAACTACTTATGAACTACTTACGAACTAGGACGGCACAAATATCCATGCCCGGGGGGGGGGGGATTCGAACCCCCGACCGTAGTGGCCGTGCTGACCGTGACTGGAGCGCCTCAGTCACCTCGGCCACCGCGGCCGGCGTTTGATAAAGCTTCTCACTTGATTCTGAAGAATCTGTGAGGTTAAAAATCTGATTTTTGGACATCTGATAGTACAGCACCTTAGCTTTCCAACGAAGCATTCAAATTTTCATAATTCGTAACTATCGTTTTAAAATGACGCTATTATTGAAGTATGTGCACGTCATTTACAAATATTGCATTGAAAAAGTTAGATAGAGGGCAGCTTACTGAGCTATGCATTTTACACCATATATTACCGCGAGTGAAATAGAGCTGTCTCATTTCACGAGTAATTGCGAGTTACTGAACAGCACCAGTGCCGCGATAGCAAGTATGTGTTTCAGCGCGTGTTCGAACAGCGTTTCTGTGGACATTTCGCTAAATTGCTAATTGTATCCTTGCTGAAAGAAAAAATAAAGATTGGGTTGTTACGTTCAGTTGCAATTGAGGTCATTAGAAACAATTAACTGGTAAATCTTTGAAGATTCAGCTTACGCTCAACCACCCCAAGAGAAGTAAACCAATTACTGTCCATCGATACAGTCGTCTGGCTCATTGTTATTTTATTTTTTACTTTCGTCTTTTTTCTTTGTCTAGGGGTAGTTGATACCCCGAGGGAATCACTACTATTCGAGAGGTGATATTCAAGGTCGCAATCATCAGTTTTGTATTGCTGGACAGATTGCATGTATCTCGAAAACAATGGTAATTTTTCCTAACTGACTGAATTATCTGTCCACTATCGGTTGCAAAGAAAAAAGACGTGCGCAGAAACGCATCTACGCATCTGGTAAAGGAAGACAGGAGACGTCTGATTTTTTGCTGCAGAAGCAAAACGGTAGCCGAATCTGCTCGCGTTAGCCGGCTCCGGCACGTTTGTAGGTAGTTTCATACTTTGCTCAGTATTTACTTACACAGTGTTTCAAAAAATGTTCAAATGTTTGTTAAGCTTATGGGACTTAACTACGGGGTCATCAGTCCCTAAACTTACAAACTACTTATGAACTACCTACGAACTAGGACGGCACAAATATCCATGCCGGAGGGGGGATTCGAACCCCCGACCGTAGAGGCCGTGCAGACCGTGACTGAAGCGCCTTAGCTCCTCGGCAACCGCGGCCGGCCACAGTGTTTCACTATCACTTAGTATTGAACTAAGTGATGGCTCTAACATAAAGAACAAGATAATTTCTTAAATTTCTCCAGCTCCTTGTTGCTGGTAAATCTACATATCATCATGTGTATGACGAAAAATTATATGCTCTACACTGATGTGATAATATTTAATTTTATTCAAGGTTGTCCTAATTGTTTAAATTCTGCCAAGATAAACAGAAAAAAATAAAAAAAAACAGTAGTTGGGTAATGAGTTACAATTTCAGTCAAAATCTGTTTCAATAACCTCGACGATTTGCTGGTGGAAATCATCTTACTTTAGAAGAAAATGTCAAGAACATAACTGAAGAACTTTCCGAGGGGCTTGAAAAACATTCAAAGAGTATTTCCCTCCCTAGCCTAGTAATAGCAGTGGGATTCGCAATCTCTTGAAAGGAGCAAAAGTTTTAGAATCAACATAACTACAAATTAATACTATGTAGCTTCTGTAAATGACCAGTAACTTTTGTCACATAAATCTTTGTCATTGCTAAGAGGTAACATTATTACACGTCTCGTCCAAATATTTGTGCGAAAAGACTTTCGCTTCTAACACTTAGATTCAAAATAAATACAGAAACACACTTCTCATTGAAAGTAACCTGAGACTCGCTTGAACGTCTGTGAATCCAGACTTAAAATTTATGAGCCAAGCATATCATGAGGAACCATTAGCACTTTTAAACCCTTTGCATGAAAATCAGTTACTTGTACGTACCAGTAAGACACTTTTTTGTCTATTATTTTTGTATTTCATTTTAATAAGGTGGAGTTTGACACTACTAAATATCTGTTATCTGGTAATAGGACGAGAACGTTTAAGAACCACTGTGCTTAGGGAGAAAAAAAAAACACTCTACATAACAACACAACTTTACGATGGAGCCTAATTGTCTTTTGGTTGAAAATATGGTTTACAATTAAAAGCTGAACTAATGAACGAATATTAAAAAGTTTCTTGCTTTAAGTAGCGTCTACGCCTTGCACATTGGTATGGTCTGTGCTGCGCGGTCTTTATTTCAGACATAACGATAACGTATAAATTGCTATATAAATAATAAAAAAGTGCGCGATGCCTACGCTCTGATTAATACGTGTTGCGCAGAACTGTCAGCGGCCAGCCGCGGTGGCCGAGCAGGCTGCGGCGCGCCAGTCGCGGTTTGCACGGGCACTACGGTCGGGAGTTCGAATCCCCCTCCCCCCTCGGGTATGGATATTTGTGCCGTCCTTAGTGTTAGCTAGTTCATAAGTAGTGTGTAAGTTTAGGGATTGATGGCCCCGTAGTTAAGTCCCGCTGGCAGCGCCGCCTGTAGTGCTGTTGCACAGGGCCGGCGGGTACCCTCTCGCCCGGTGTGTCGGGACTGGACGGCGCACCGCAGCTCGCTCGCAGTGTACAGCGGTGCAGTGGGGCTGGACTACCCTTGGTGCGGGCAGCAGAGCGCAACGGCCGGACGCAGGCGAGCTCGGCCGGGTAAATGTGGCGCGCTGCACGCCTCTAATTGCAGTGACTTGGTCTACTTCCCAGTCTTTGTTTACGGATCTTTCGCTGAGTGATTGGTTGTATATGATAGCTAAGTACGGAGCTATTGCATCAGCATACTCTAAGAGGAATCAAGTTGGTATACAATGGCCCAGATGATTTATTTTTGTTCAGTGACTTGAGTTGTTTTACTAATCCACGAACATCTACTTATAAATTTCGCATGCTGGTAGCTGTTCTAGGTTTGAAATCTGGGGTGTTCACTTTCTTTGGTGAACGAATTTCGGAAATCTGTGTTTAGAAATTCTGCTTTAGCTGTACTGTCATCGGTAGTATTACCATTGCTATCGCGTAGTGAAGGTATTGTTTGTGTTTTGTCGCTAGTGTACTTCACATATGACTAGAATTTCTTTGGATTTTCTGCAAGATTACGAGACAGGATTTCGTTGTGGAAACCACTACAAGCTTCTCCCATTGAAGTCCGCGCTAGGTTGCGAGTTTCTGTAAGAGATTGCCAGTCTTGGGGATTCTGTGTCGTTTTAAATTTTGCATGCGTTTTTCTTTGATTCTGCAAAAGTGATCTGACCTCGTTTGTGTACCACGGGGATCAGCCCCCTCTTTTATTAATATTTTTGGTACAAATCTCTCGATTGCTACTGATATTATGTCTTTGAAAGTTAGTTTTTAGTTTTGAAAGACTAGAGACTATCATTCAAGAAAGCGTGAAGGGAATTTTTATTTGCTCTGTGGAATAGATATATTTTCGTTCATTTTTGGTGCATTTTGGAATTTCGACATTCAGTCTTGCTACTAGAACTCTATGTTCGCTAATCCATGTATCTGTTTTGATGCTCTTTACTAGCTCAGGATTATTTGTTGCTGGGAGATCAAGGGTATTTTCGCAACCATTTACTATTCTAGTGGGTTCATGAACTAACTGTTCGAAGTAGGTTTTAGAAAAAAACATTCATAGCTAGTTCGGAAGATGTTTTATATTTTCTGCCGGTTTTGAATTCGTATTTATGCCAACATATCGAGGGTAAGTTAAAGTCGCCACAGATTATAACAGTATGCTTCGGGTACCTGTTTGAAATGTGATTCAAGAGCCGGCCGCGGTGGCCAAGGGGACTGAGGCGCTCCAGTCACGGTCTGCAAGGTCACTGCGGTCGGGGGTTCGAATCCCCCCTCGGGCATGGATATTTGTGCCGTCCTTAGTTTAAGCTAGTTCATAAGTAGTTTGTAAGTTTAGGGACTGATGACCCCGTAGTTAAGTCCCATAAGCTTTACAAACATTTGAAATTTTGTGATTCAAGCTTTCTTTGAACATTGCATCGTCTGAGTCAGAGGGCCGATAAAAAGATCCAATTACTAATTTATTCCAGTTGTCAGGTATAACCTGTACCGATACCAACTCACGGGAAGTAACTGCCTCAATTTCGCTGCAGGATAAACCGTTTGTAACAGCAATAAACACTCCATCCCTTTTTTATTTATTCTGTCCTTTCTGAAGACCATTTGACCCATTGTAAAAATTTCCGCCGATCTTATCTCTGGCGGCAGCCAGCTTTCAGAACCTATAACGATTTGTGCCTCAGTACTTTCTATCAGCGCTTGGAGCTCTGGAACTTTCGCAGCACAGCTGCGGAAATTTACAACTGTACACCAATGGTTCCTAGGTCTGCTTTCTTCCTGTGTCTGACCTGCACCCTTTGAGACAAACCCAGTTTGTGTATTCCCGAGGCCCTCTAACCTAAAAAACCGCCCAATGTACGCCACACAGCCCCCGCTACCTGTGTAGCCTCTTCCTGAGTTTGGTGGACCCCTTAGCGGAACCCGAAAACCCACCACCCTTTGGCGCAAGTCGAGGAATCTGCAGCCCACACGGTCGCAGAACCGTCTGAGCCTCTGATTCAGACCCTCCACTTGGCTCTGAACCAGAGGTCCGCAGTGAGTCCTGTCGATTATTCTGCAGATGGTGAGCTCTGCCTTCATCTTGCAAGCAAGACTGGCAGTCTTTACCACTTCTGATAGCCGCTCAAAACCAGAGAGAAAATCTTCCGATCCAAATCGAAACACATTGCTCCCGACATGAACCACCACCTGCAGTTGGCTGCACCCTGTGCACTTCATGACATCGAATGTTCAAATGTTTGTATAGTTTATGGGACTTAACTACGGGGTCATCAGTCCCTAACTTACAAACTACTTATGAACTACTTACGATCTAGGACGGCACAAATATCCATGCCCGAGGGAGGATTCGAACCCCCGACCGTAGTGGCCGTGCAGACCGTGACTGAAGCACCTTAGTCCCCTCGGCCACCGCGGCCGGCTTCATGGCATCCGGAACGACCCGTTCCACATCTGGAATGACTCCCCCTGGTATGCAAATGGAGTTCACATTGGGCTTCTTCCCCTCTCTAGCAGCCATATCCCTAAGTTGCTCCATCACCCGCCTAACGTCGGAGCTCCCAACTATTAACAAATTCAACCTCTGTGAGTGCCCGGATCTTGCAGGCAGAGGGGTTAGTACAGGACAAGCGACACCATCTGCGTCAGGAACATCCTCTGCCACAGACAGCGCCTCGAATCTGTTGGTAAGACTAACCGCGGATGCCCCTCACTTCAGTCCCTCGGAAAGTCTTAAGCCGCCTGACACGCGCTGAGGAGACCTTCCAATCCACCACGGATTGGGAGGCGACCTCCTCGAGGGCAGTGAGCGGGCTGGCCACAGCCGCAGGCCGATCGGAGGGCACAACAGACGCACAGGGCGTCTGCTGCACCCCCGCGAGCGGCTCACAACAGCGGCGCCCACCCACCGCAGTCTCAAGCGTTGCCAGCGAAGACAACGCCGCCTGAAGCTGCGAGCGAAGAGTCACTAACTCGGCCTGCATCCGTTCGCAGCAGTCACATTTCCTAGCCATTCCAAAAACCCAAGTATGTTCCAAATAAGTACGACTGTTGTGATTTAAACTGTGAAAGAACAGACCAAACTGTGTCTTTGACAGGAATCTAAGTGTACGCAGTGGACACTAAACTGTTCCTTTGAAGCGAAGCTGACTAAAGATACGATCGAGGACATAAAAATTAGATAAACAGTGAGCTTCGAAAAATATGTACGAAACACTAAACTTTTTATTAACGGCGAATCTGAAAAATATAGCCGGCCGCGGTGGCCGAGGGGATCTTAATCAAACTACAATGATCGCCAATAAAGTGAGTTACTTAACATAAATGTTCAGGTAGGCTTTGTATTTTTTATTCTGTATATTTATTTCCAAAATGGCTGTGAAGTTAGTGATATTACAGTACACGTAACAAATCTGTTGCGTGTTATTGTATATTTCTAACTGTACTGTAAGCGGCTGGAAAGCTTCACTAACCGACAGGAGAATTGCACTCCCTGTGTGGGTTTCCGCCTCCCCTGCCTATTACACCAGATCCTTGAGCGTCACACACTGCTTCGCTTACCACATCTGTCACTCTCCCGCCCCCTCCCCCTTCCCGAGGATCCTATGTGATCTTATTCTTTTTCCACTCCCACTCAATTTACTGGTGCATATCCGTACCCTTTATTTTTCCAATACAATAGAATCCCGTCACCCTCTGGTTTCTCCCTTGCTCTTGAATCCTGGGCCTCAGCCGCGCCGTTACCAGCATATCCCTCCGTAGCTGTCCATATCCTTCCTGAGAGTACCTGCCATCTGCTACCCCTCCCGGATGACGCCCGGCGTCCCGCGAAATCTATCCTTCCTCCCAGCCCTAATCGTTCCCGGTATTTGATATGCCTCCTCTCTATCTCCCTCCCCTCCCTCGCTTGACTCTCGCCCCCCCCCTCCCCTGGCGCCCTTATGTCGCATCCACCACCCCACCTTCCCCTCTCCCTCCCCTCACTCTTCCCGCCCCTTCGCGCTTCCCATCCCTCCCACGTACCGTGCGGGGTCTTCGTTCAGTATTTTAACTTGCCTGCCAGTGATTTTTCGTTCTAGTGTTGTGTGGAGTTCAAATGTTTGTTAAGCTTATGGGACTTAACTACGGGGTTATCAGTCCCTAAACTTACAAACTACTTATCAACTAGCTTATCCTAAGGACGGCACAAATATCCATGCTCGAGGGGGGATTCGAACCCCCGACCGTAGTGGCCGTGCAGACTGTGACTGAAGCGCCTCAGTCTCCTCGGCCACCGCGGCCGGCTTTTGTGAAGTCTCGTCGTATTTTAGAAATCCAGCAACCGCCGTATCGGCAAAACATAGTGTTGCCACGTGTTTTAACCAGTGCTTCCGTCTCGTCACCTTGTGAACAGTGTCGACAACAGTGTTTTAGCCACCGTGGTAAGTTTTAACTCTTAATGTGCGTATGCTACAATCTGCTTTTAATGTCATATTATTCACCTTTATTCATCTTTTGTATTTTAAATTCTTTTTTTATTTCACCTTATTAAAACATTTTTTTTGTCTTATTGTCAAAATTCTGTTGGCACTCGTCTGAAGACGGCGTCTAAGCTGCTGCCAGCCTGCCCCAGTACGGGGTTTTAAAATTACCAATAAAGGAAAAAAAAGTTCCTCTCCAACAGCCGGACTCACGTCAACTGCGGGAAACCGTCATCTCGGAAGGATACCATTAATCCGGATCGGTAAACTGATCAGGATTTGCTATTATTTAAAATTTTTGATGTTGACTTATCATCTTATCATTATTGGTGATTATAGCTATGAAATCTTCTACGTTCTTTTACCTCTCGTAACGGTTAGGTCTGTACTCATGTTTTTTAATTTCGAATTATGTAAGTTTATTTGACCTCGATTAATTAGTATTAAAATTCGGTTCTTTATTTTCGTTTTCAATCATTTATATTATGATTGCGCAGTGATTTAATGACTGAAGTGTGTAGCTTCCATGTCAGAGAGTCTTCTGTTTTGAAGTGATTTCCCTAATTCACTCTCGGCAAATACCGACGTGGTTCCTTTCCAAGAGCACAGTCGATTTCCTTTTGCATCTTTGACAAAACAATTCGAGCTTGCTCTCCATCTTAAATGACCACGCCGTCGACGGGATGTTAAATCCTAACTTTCTTTGTCACGTTCCTTACGTGATCCTCAAGCAAAACTCTACTAACAGTTGTATCGGAGGACAAGTTAATAAAGAAGTAAGGAAGATTAGAGTTTAACGCCCCGTCTACAGCGTGATCAGAGACGGGACAAGTTAATCCATAAAAGGTCTATATTAAAAGCGTAAATTATGATTTCTGATAGGCTTTAAGCTGTAATTACAGTAGGCTTTGTTCACTGAATTAGATTCGACCGCAAGCGATGGAATGTTTAATAATCTAACAATGGCACTTCAATAACTATCACTTAAATATTGTGGTAGTATAGAGCGCTCGTCAGAATCAAACAACTGAGAAACTACGAACTAACTACGCCAACTGCGAGATCAAATGTTCAAATGTTTGTAGAGTCTATGGGACTTAACTACGGGGTCATCAGTCCCTAAACCTACAAACTACTTATGAACTACTTACAACTAAGGACGGCACAAATATCCATGCCCGAGGGGGGATTCGAACCCCCGACCGTAGTGGCCGTGCAGACCGTGACTGGAGCGCCTCAGTCCCCTCGGCCACCACGGCCGGCCCAACTGCGAGAGACTATATAGAAGCCATATCTCAACCACAATTAGGGTTACCTCTTCCCATTTTTTTCGTTCCTCTCTCTCTTTCTGAGAATCTAGAAATTTCACTTCTATTTACAACACGTAACCAGTAGTTACACTTTAATCGTTACGAGTATACGATACTTCTCGATACTTTGGTTTTTATAGAATGAAGTATGTATTCCAGACATTACTGTCGTGAAATTTTGTTCCTTGTTTCATATTCCCATCACAGACGCTTTCCCTTTCATTTAATCAGACTCTGAAATCGAACTTGCATAGTAGTGGTTGACTTGTTTAATTTTTCCGCAGATCGTAAGTACTAATTTTCAGTCATTTGGAAGTATTTATTTGCACGATCTGATTGTGTGGTTAGAAACTATATGGATTCGCGTTTTGTTATCAGTGTAATGCTGTCTTTGAATTTGCGCGTTTACGTGATAGAAGTCATTCTAAAGGAAAATCATAAGCAAATTTGTACTGAGGTATATTACATTCAAATGTATAACGCTGAAAATGTTAATTGCGTCTGATGATGCTAGAATATAAATTGATTATGATGAACGAGGTTTACAGCCTGCAGAAAAAAAATACTTACGATAGCTACTGAGCAAGAGAGACGGTCAAATAATTTCTCCCAACCTTCATTTACGATGTTCGGGTTGCAGTTGGTGCATCCGGATACTATTCGTAGGTACGTTAAAGAAATGCGATTAAACCTCGCTGGTGTACGTTAGGTATTTTCTTCTGTCAACACGGTGGCAGCATGCGCACCGCGCCTTCAAAGCCGCTAACTCCGTCATCACTACCGAGTACAAGGAACACAGACGCCGAACAAACGTATTCTGCCTGTCGCTAGTCTAATGGCGAATTGACAACATTGTAGATTACGTTTGGCCACTTGGTGATCGGCGGCCTGCCTCCAGGTAAGCACAGAATTAAGTTGAAAAATTCACTTTAATTTTCATGTGATGTCATATCAATCATCTGAGTGATTTTCACATAGGGTATGACAAAGTTATTAATTCGTGGTTTTTACTCTACGATCGTCGTTATACGCGAAAATTACCACCAGTCAATTCTTTTACCTTTCGATTTAAAATCAAATGTTTAAATGTTTGTAGATCTATCGGACCAAACTGCATGGTCATCAATCCGTAGCTTACAAACTACTTAAAACTAGGTAAACTAACCTAAGGACAAACACGCACACCCATGCCACAGGGAGGACTCCAACCTCCACGGCGAGCAACCGCGTGCTCCGCAGCGAGACGCTTTAGACCGCTCAGCTACTCCACCGCGGCTTTCGATTTATCTGGTCTATCAATTTTGGGGTAGTAAGGAAAAAGACAATATTGTAGGTCTTCGCTAACCGCGGCGGATTAGCCGTGCGCATTGGAGCGCCGTACTGCGGTGCGCGTGGCCGTTCGCCGACGGGGGTTCGATTCCCTCCCCGGGCATCTACATCTACATAGATACTCTGCAAATCACATTCAAGTGCCTGGCAGAGGGTTCATTAACCAATTTCATAACTTTTCTCTACCGTTCCATTCTCTAATAGCGCGCGGGAAGAAAGAACACCTAAATCGTTCCGTTTTCGATCTGATTTCTCTTATTTTATTGGGATGGTCATGTCTTCCTAAGTAGGTGGGTGCTAGCAAAATATTTTCACATTCAGAACAAAAAGTCGGTGATTAAAACTTCGCAAACAGATCACACCAAAATGAATAAAGTCTTTCTTTTAATGATTTCCACCCCAATTCGTGCAACATTTCCGTGACGCTTTCCCCCCCGTAACGTGATAGAACAAAACGAGCTGCCCTTCTCTGAACCTTCTCAATGTCTTCCGTCAGTCCCACCTGGTGAGGGTCCCACAAGGGGCAACAGTACTCCAGGACAGGACGCACAAGTGTGATGTAGGCAGTCTCTTTGGTGGAGCTGGTGGATCTTCGAAGCGTTCTGCCGATAAAACGTAACCTTTGGTTCGCCTTCCCCACAATATTTTCTGTGAGTTCTCTCCAGTCAAAGTTGTTCGTAATTGTAACTCCTAGGTATTTGGTAGAATCTACGACCTTAAGATTTGACTGATTTATCGCGTAATTGAAGTTCAGCGGATTTCTTTTAGTGGTCATGTGTATTACTTCACACTTTTCTTTATTTAGTGTCAACTGCCAATTTTCGCACGACGCAGAAATTTTGTCTAAATCGCTTTGCAGTTTGCCTTTGGTCCTCTGTTGTCTTCACTAACCGATAACCGACAGCATCATCCGCGAACAATCTATTCAGATTGTCTCCTAAATCGTTTATAAACACGAGGAAGAGTAGGGATGTGTTTGTGTTGTCCTTAGGTTGGTTTACCTTAGTTTAAGTAGTTTGTAAGCTACGGACTAATTACCCAGCAGTTGAGTCCGATAGATTTACAAACATTTGAACTGGTCTTCGCTAGCTCTGAGGGAGCGTGTTCGCATGCGAAGTGAAAGTGATTTCAGCACCTGAAGCCAGTTTCGCTACGGATAAATCTTTCAGTTGTTCTATGACAGAGCTATAAGTATCAAGACTTATTTTAAAAATAGGCAATCCTTAAGAAAACTTCTCCGTCAAAAGCTGTTTAGCTATTTCCGGGACGGAATTCTGTCATATTATCTGAAAGTGGCTAACAATGCTCAAGTGTTTTACCGATTCCGTGAGTGTAGAAATCAGCTGTTTTCGAGCAAAAACTGTCACCAAATGCCGCGGTGAAGTAGCCAAGCGGTCTAAAGCGTCTCGCTGCGGAGCGCGCGGTTGCTCGCCGTCGGAGGTTCGAGACCTCCCTGGGGCATGGGTGTGTATGTTTGTCCTTAGGTTAGTTTATCTAGGTTTAAGTAGTTTGTAAGCTACGGACTGATGACCACGCAGTTTGGTCCGATAGAATTACAAACATTTGAACATTTTTGTCACCAAACCACCTTTAAGTTCATTTTAGTCCACAAATAAACTTTCTTAACGGTTAGACACCTGCTTCTAAATATAGGTAAAAATCATTAAATTATGTACGGCATACGTTCCCAACCATCTAGATAGTAATATTGACACTGACAGTAAAAATCAAATTATCTGGTATATTCGCATTCTATACGGTGCTTTTCAAACTAAGGAATTTGTTGAAATAATGGAAATTTTGTAATGTCTTTACACCGAAATATGATGGCTAGAGTAGTCTTTACGTCCTACTGCCAGGCTAGGCCCAAACTGAGACGCGTATAGCACTCGCGCAATGCCGTGACACTCGAGCGCTACACGCGCCTTCCACACGCGCTGCGCCGGACCAGCGCACACTGGGAGAGCGACAGTGCCGGCCGCGGTGGCCGAGGGGACTGAGGCGCTCCAGTCACGGTCTGCACGGCCACTACGGTCGGGGGCTCGAATCCCCCCTCGGGCATTGATATTTGTACCGCCCTTAGTATAAGGTAGTTGATAAGTAGTTTGTAAGTTTACGGACTGATGACCCCGTAGTTAAGTCCCATAAAAAAAAAAAAAAATAATAATAATAATAAATAAAAAAAAAATGTTATAGCAGAGTTCCGAATCTGATTCGGATACCAACGCTAAGGCCGAAGCTTTTCTTGCGTCACTGAGAAATAAAAAGTTAAATTCTCCGAACAAATATATTTTGAGTGAAAGGAAATGGTTTGGTCTGTTTGAAATTACCAAGAATATGAGTGATGCTGATTTCACAAAATATTTCCGAATGAACAGACAAAAGTTTTCAGAACTACATGGGATAATACAAAAAACTGTTCAAATGTTTGTAGAGCTTATGGGACTTGACTACAGGGTCATCAGTCCCTAAACTTACAAACTACTTATGAACTAGCTAAGACTACAGACGGCACAAATATCCATGCCCGAGGGGGGATTCGAACCCCCGACCGTAGTGACCGTGCAGACCGTGGCTGAAGCGCCTCAGTCACCTCGGCCACCGCGGCCGGCTGGGATAATACAGGAAGCCATCGATGCAAATGGATGTAATGCACAAAAGCCGATTGCTACCGAGGAAAAACAGGCAGTTTTTTTTAAATGTTCAAATGTTTGTTAAGCGTATGGGACTTAACTATGGAGTCATCAGTCCCTAAACTTACAAACTACTAATGAACTACTTACGAACTAGGACGGCACAAATATCCATGCCCGAGGGGGGATCCGAACCCCCGACCGTAGTGGCCGTGCTGACCGTGACTGGAGCGCCTCAGTCACCTCGGCCACCGCGGCCGGTTGGGATAATACAGGAAGCCATCGATGCAAATGGATGTAATGCACAAAAGCCGATTGCTACCGAGGAAAAACAGGCAGTTTTTTTTAGGTAAGCGATAAATACATAATACTTTTCTCCATGTAAGGGATCATTAATTCGCGCAACCCATTGAACTATGGTGTTTTCCAACCCTGACGCAAACTAGAGGGGTGTTATATAAATTTAACCCCTATGTCCAGACATAATTCACTTTTATTGCTAGTGGTTACTCAACGTGATATCTAAGGATCAAACTATATATTTCAATGTAGCCAGAGAATATGTCTATAAATTTAAAAAAAAAAGAAGAAGAAGAAGAAGCTGCGGCGGATTAGCCGTGGTCACTGGGGCGCCGTGCAGCAGTTTTATCTAATATAGTCAGCATGTTTTTGATCGTATAGTTCCCTATGCTCTCTCACTGCCTCTATTAACTTTTCTTCTATCATTACGAGAAGTAAGCAGTTGATCCACAACAGAACACGATGGTCAGTGTACTGTAACTGAGAATTATGCCTCTCAGGTATATGATAGGTAGCCAGGTGTGCCCTGTGAGAAGAAGACGTCAATCGAAAAACATTTCAATTAATATACATTTGACTTTTTAAGCGTTGGCCAACAGTGAAGAAAGCAGCAAAACTATACCGATATAAATAACTGGAAAACAGTAACAAAAATATCGACAGGTTATGTGGCGAAAATCGAAACACCAGTGGATGAGAAACTTCCGTGTGCAGGTTGTCGAAGGGAACAGATGGCAGACGGCTTGCCCCTCCCGGCATCGCCTTTCCCACGGTGCGAGCGTCGCTCTGCCGCAGGAAACTGGGGCTCAGCCACAACGCCACCGAGCGCAGGTCGCGTCAGCAACGTACTGCGTGCCAATTTGCTTGGCCCCATTAGAACACGTTGGTCACAAAAAACGCGTGCTGCGCCGCGTCACTGCGCGAGTGCTATACGCGTCTCAATTTGCGACTAGCCTACTAGGGTTATTTCTGTGCCCCAAGGTTGCTTATAGTTGATCATTTTACTTAGCACCACATTGTCTTCGCCGCCTCGAGTATGTACGCTAAGCGAAGCTCACGTTACAACAAATGAGATGACTGTTGTATATTGCCATAGTGGTCTGGTGGCTCGCTTGTGGCAGGCATGGCCAAACACCACGCAGCGGGCGTGGGCGCTCTCGCCGCGACCGCGTACCCGCCCGTGGGCAAAAAAAAGTTTGTTAAGCTTAAGGGACTTACTACGGGGTCATCAGTCCCTAAACTTACAAACTACTTATGAACTACCTACAACTAAGGACGGCACAAATATCCATGCCCGAGGGGGGATTCGAACCCCCGACCGTAGTGGCCGTACAGACCGTGACTGAAGCGCCTCAGTCCTCTCGGCCACCGCGGCCGGCCGCCCGTGGGCACGGTCGTCTTTGCCGCGCAGTTTTATGTTCTTTAATACTTTCAAATGTTTTGTACACTTTATTATTTGCACTCATTACATTTTGACAGCCCAGTTCACACCATTGATATATATGTTTAAAAAGAATTAGCATTTTTTGTATGTATTAGCTATATAATTTGATCATCTAATTCCAAATGTTCAAATGTTTGTAAATCTATCGGACCAAACTGCGTGGTCATCAGTCCGTAGCTTACAAACTACTTAAACCTAGATAAACTAACCTAAGGACAAACACACACACCCATGCCCCAGGGAGGACTCGAACCTCCACGGCGAGCAACCGCGCGCTCCGCAGCGAGACACTTTAGACCGCTTGGCTACTCCACCGCGGCCATCTAATTCCACACTTCAATTTTTTCCTAGTGATGTATTATACGTTACGCAATATCTCTGTTGTTTTGAGCTTGAGGTGTCGAAAATTATCCTTTCTTTTTAAGGAATTCAATAAAGGTTTCTAAATATTTTAAACAACTTAATGCAAATGGTTTTGTTTTTCCAGAAACATGTATTTCTACTACTCACTCACTGAATGTGCTTATTTCATTAAAGAATAAAGTTATTGCTATGGCGAATGAAAAAATGTAGCAAATATATTATATTAGTGCTGAAAGCTAAAATCCCGATTTTAAATGTACTCTACGGCATTGCCATCTCTACTTAGTAACCTAACTGTGTTGCAAAAAATGCCTTCCTTGGTTTCCCCCTTGCAGCGTCGTCTCACTCCCACACATGCTGCAGGCATTGCAGTTGTGGGAGAAGCAGCGCCGCCCGCGGTGGCCGAGCGGTCTGCGGCGTGCCAGTCACGGTCTGCACGGCCGCTGCGAAAATGTTCAAATGTCTGTATATCTATAGGACCAAACTGCGTGGTCATCAGTCCGTAGCTTACAAACTACTTAAACCTAGATAAACTAACCTACGGACAAACACACACACCCATGCCCCAGGGAGGACTCGAACCTCCACGGCGAGCTACCGCGCGCTCCGCAGCGAGGTGCTTTAGACCGCTCGGCTACTCCACCGCGGCATGGCCGATGCGGTCGGGGGTTCGAATTCCCCCCACGGGCATGGATGTTTGTGTCGTCTTTAGTATAAACTAGTTCATAAGTAGTTTGTAAGTTTACGGACTGATGACCCCGTAGTTAAGTTCCATAAGCTCTACAAACATTTGAACATTTGGGGAAGTAGTGCGCCCGTCAAAAAGGCTCGCCCCCAAAGTGCGCTAGCATCTTTCCAGAGGAACTGGTGGAAAATGCACCTTAAACCAATGTTTTTTTGTTAGTTTTTTGTGTTTTGACACAAAATATTTACTTGTAAGAATGACACTCTATAGCCCTTAGATAAAATTATTTTTAAAATAGCATATTTATGATACTAATTCATTTAATAAACATATCTCTCAGAAGAAGCCTACTGTGTATAAGACGAGTGTGCACACACAACACTAACACAATGAAATTTGGGTCACAAAATTACTTCGTTTTTCTTCGATTCCTGTTGTCGATATTTTCAAAAGCTTCGCGTAGTGATTGTGCCATACAAACACTAATTGCTAGCTAAACAGCAAATGGTTTGCTTGTTTTACCGTTCTTCGACCACATTAGAGAGCTGCGCTTCCTCTGTTACTTGGTTTACGTTGGATCTGACCGCTCGTCAACCCAGCGCAAAGCAGTGCTGTGCGGTCTCTCTCTCTCCGCAGCTATCTCTCTCGCTCCGCTGCCGACACTAGCGCCACACGGTCGCGGCGGGGCGCTGAACTACAGTGTACTCCGCTTGCGGGGCGCGGGCGCGCCCGCCGGGCGGAAATGTTGGCCATGCCTGGCCTATGGTTTAACAACTGCAATGTGTGGGTCACATTCCCTCTTTCATAGTATATTCTTAAGAACCACGATCATATCTACTACATCTCCGGTACCGACACCGAGTGAGGTGGTGCAGTGGTAACACACTGGACTCGCATTCGAAAGGACGGTGGTTCAAATCCAACAACCTGATTTAGGTTTCCCGTGATTTTCCTAAATAATTCCAGGCAAATACCGGGATGTTTCCATTGAAAGAGCACGACAGATTTCCTTCAATATCCTTACCCAAAGATACGAACGTAAGCTCCGTCTCTAATGACCACGCTGTCGACGAGACGTTAAGACCCAAGTTTCTTTCCTCCTCCTTCCGATCACAACAAATGAAGAACGACAAGGTTCACCGTAGTTCAAATTCCGTGTTAAACGAACGTTAATCCGCTATTAAGTGGGACTGGGGCGGTTTATGATCGGCAGTAACAGGCAAAATTCACGACAATCAGTAACTTTGTAGGCAAAAAGCTATCCTTACATTAATAACATTCATGAACATTTTTTTAAAGTCTCGGCCGCAATATGCTTTATTTCACATGACGCGTTTCTAGTACATCATCATCATCATTATCATCATCCGAAAATTACATTTCAGATGTTTCAAGCACGCAATTACAATATCTATAATAGGTACAAAACATATTAATACATATATACTTACAATTTTTTTAAAACGATGGGAATTACAAGCATCTTAGTATAGATACTCGATTAAAACTTAAAATACCATGGTGGACGTCTAATGACAGTGTTGAACTAGACTCACGTGCCCAGCTGTGGTGAGAGGGGGAAACACCGTAACAGGTAAACTAGGCCCACTCGCCACCAGATGGCGCAGGATTAACATTAAAAGTTACTTGAATAAAATTACACATACATCATCTTGGGCACTCTGTACTGTACAAGAAATTATTTACAAAAAAATGTTCAAATGTTTGTTAAGCTTATGGGACTTAACTACGGGGTCATCAGTCCCTAAACTTACAAACAACTTATGAACTACTTACGAACTAGGACGGCACAAATATCCATGCCCGAGGGGGGATTCGAACCCCCGACCGTAGTGGCCGTGCTGACCGTGACTGGAGCGCCTCAGTCACCTCGGCCACCGCGGCCGGCAATTATTTACAAATATACATGTTACATGAAATATAATATATGTTATAGAGATGCAATGAACCATAGGATACATGTGTTTCTATGACTGCACACAGTACAGAGTGCATCACAAGGTGATGTATGTGTAGTTTTATCCAAGTAATTTTTAATGTGAACCCTACGCCATCTCGTGGCGAGTGGGCCTAGTTTACGTGTTACGGTGTTTCCCCCCACTCTCACCACAGTTGGGCATGTGAGTCTAGTTCAACACTGTCATTAGACGTCCACCATGGTGTTTTAAGTTTTAATCGAGCATCTATACCAACATGTTTGTAATTCCCATCGTTTTTTTTAATATGTAGGTATATGTATGTATTAATATGTTTTGTACTCATTGTAGATATTATGATTGCGTGCTTTAAACATCTGAAATGTAATTATCTACTTTATACCATAGATCTGATTAGGATGTTCTCGAAACGTGTCATGTGAAATAAAGCAAAAAAGGTTTCATGCATGCCAAAGTATGGTCGCTTGTCCACATAATGTAATATTTCATGAACCAAGTGATTAATAACATTATTTTACTTTATAAACAAATGGTCGTTTAAGGTCACAGACTTCTATAGGTCTCCACGAAAAGTACCTATATGGATGCGAATCCTGGTACACCACAAATATTCATGATGTCATTTGAAGCGCTAGATAGATCAGAGGACAATCCGTGAAAAATAATTTTTTTATGTATCTTCATGTAATATAAGTAACAGTGTTACTTGCCGTTGTTTCTAGTCAGGCACGCACGCACCTTAATTCCTGCTGATTAACTTTTGAGATATAACGTTAATAGGATGTTGATAGTTTCGGGGGTTCGATTCCTGGTCAGGTATAACGTGATTATATCCTGATTACTGATTGAAACATCTTGCTGCTAGTGAACAAATTCGACTACTAAAAATCTGACTTTATCGTGCAATTACGTTTCAGATTTTCGGAAAATGCGGCGAAAACTACAATATTCCACACATATTTATACCTAATCAGCTATGACGATCTATTTCATGACTCGGTACGGATAATAGACAAAAGCTATGCTTGATTAGCAATGGCTGCAGGTGATCTGCATACACTACGCTTGTCCGTCCTTCTTTGGAGTATTGCTGCCCAGTGTGGGATTGTGCGTTTGACGGAGGACATCGAAAGAGTCCAAAGAAGGGCAGCTCTGTATTGTCACGATACAGAAGAGACGGCGTCACGAAAATGATACCGGATCTGGAATGGGAATCATTACAACAACGGCGCTTATCGCTGAGGTGTGGGCAACTTACGAAACTACAATCGCCAACATTCTCCTCCGAATGCGAAAATATATTGTTGACTGCTTCTTACATAGGTAGAAATGATCATCAGAATAAAATACGAGAAATCAGAGCTCGAACGGAAAGATTCAGGTGATCTTTATTCCAGCGCGCTATTAAAGAATGGAATGGGAAATAAATAGAATAAAAGTGGTTCGATGAACACTCTGCCAGGCACTTAAATGTGATTTGCAGAGTATCCCATGTAGATGTATTTTATTCTACAACCAGAACAAGATAGTTTGTCATATAATTCCGAGTTCAAAAATTTGTACAAATATTTGTTACAGGGAAACTGATAGTGATACGCAGTTAATATTGAAGTTCCCAGACCATTTGCTACACGTAATCGACTTTTTATTACCTTGTTAGTTCACCTACCTGTTAATATAAAACCGCTCGCCACAGGAACGAAATTTCACAGTTGTGAAACAAAAACGATTAAAACTGCTAGAATACTTCAAGAATTCCTATACTGTAGTAAAATCTGTTGTTAATAACAATATTAAAAGGATTCATGAATGTTTTATGTGACAGAGATGTTATAATAAATTCTAATGAATTTGGTAGTATTTTTGATAGGTCAGTTATTGTAATAAATTGGTGTTTACAAACGTTCAGAACCTAATAGCGTGTTTCCGTTTATGTGCAATATCGTGTCAATTTACACCTGAAATGACTGTCATAAATAGCAATTTTCTGTAGTTAATCACTTTGAATAGTCGAATTGGAATATAGCGAAGCGAAGCGTGCAGGACAGATACATTATTTAGGATACCAGGCGGAAAGCAATTTGGTAGGAATTTGGTAGTATTTTTGATAGGTCAGTTATTGTAATAAATTGGTGTTTACAAACGTTCAGAACCTAATAGCGTGTTTCCGTTTATGTGCAATATCGTGTCAATTTACACCTGAAATGACTGTCATAAATAGCAATTTTCTGTAGTTAATCACTTTGAATAGGCGAATTGGAATATAGCGAAGCGAAGCGTGCAGGACAGATACATTATTTAGGATACCAGGCGGAAAGCAATTCAGTCCGCTCGGAATTTTTGCGCATGACAGTCTGTCAAATCAGTTATTCGCTGTCGTGGGTCGGAATAATCAGCTACCTCATCGTAAATGGCTTGAGTTTTGTATGCTTTGAACAATGCCACTGGTGTCTTAGCGTTCGTCGTTCGACCACTCACAAAGAGAGGGTCTGACATGTAGGTCACCTACTAAGATCGAAGTTCGTGTGGACGTTCTATATCTTCTAATATATAAAGCAGAGTGTCCGTATGTTTGTACGTGTTGCACACAAATCTACAGTTTTGTTTCAATCTTTATGAAATTTTGTACACGTAAGCTTCAATCCATGAGGACGGTCGCCTTAAGTGTAAGAATCACATACGATATATAGTGCACGAGATATGACGTCATAAACAATGAGATGCGCGAAAAACTGCAGCATTTTGCGACTATGCTGCTCATTTTCTCTTAAACCATTGGACCGATTTCAACCAAATTTGGTACACACATTCCTTACCGAGAGGTAACAATTAATGCATGGTTAAGAATCACATACGGCGATGGTTCAAAAGATATGACGTCACATCCAATAGAAATCTCAAAAAATGCCATATAATGCGGAGAGACTTTCGAAATACTCTCTATGAGAATGACAGTACTTAGCGACTTGCAACAAACTTTAAACATAATTTCAAACCTTTATTAAACTTTTTCTCGCTTGCAACCATAGTAAAATTATGAAAGGAAAAAAGTTTCTCGCTTACTACTTTTCCGCTGTTTATGGAGTAAAACTACGGCTCTCGGTATGACGTTACAATTTATAATTTGAACACTACAAATTGTAGCGACAGGAAATTTTACAGATAGTATGCACATATATAGTTGAATGTAGCTTCTAAATTGTATCACATTCCGACACGTAGTTCATGAGATATGAGCACATAAACAGTAACATCCCTCCAAAGACTCTGTTTGAGAAAATTAGGGACCAGAACCCAAAAGTCTCGACAGAGGATTGGAGAGTAATTAACCAAAAGGTCGTTCCAGAAGGACGAACCCTGGTGGTGGAAGTCGGAGAGAAGTCCCTGAAGGCAATGCGAGAGCAAGGCCTGAAACTGTTGTTAGGTACTCACAGGTCGTCGTCAGGGTAATCAAAGACCTCAAAGGCAATAATGGCAGCAAGATGGGGACTGGAAGTGCTGCAGATAAACCTGCAGCACAGTAAAGGGGCCACTGCTGCCCTGAGCCGTCGCCTGGGGAGACAGGAGGTGGACGTGGCCCTGATACAAGAACCCTATTTATACAAAGGGGGTGTATCGGGCCTCGGTGGTACTGGAGGTAAGCTGATTTATGCTAGAAATCTAAAAAACTCCAGAACATGCATTTATGTTAGAAATGGAATACCTTTCATACCAATGATGGATTTTTGTTCCTGGGACTTGGTGACCATCAGGATGCAGCAACGTGAGGAAGGCATCAAGAGGGAAATTGTTTTGGCCTCAGCATACCTTCCTTATGAAGACAGCTCTCCTCCTCCTTTGGAAGTGAGGAGACTGACGGAAGCCTGCCATCGGCAAGGTGACGAACTGTTGGTGGAATGTGATGCCAATGCCCAAAATTTATTGTGGGGCAGCAAGGACACCAACAGTAGAGGTGAGCACCTTCTTGAATTTCTCCTATCTAACAACTTGGAGATCCTGAATAGGGGTGATGAACCTACATTCAGGAATAGTAGAAGGGAAGAAGTAATTGACATAACTTTTGGTTCCATGATGATGGGAAGTTATGTCAAACAGTGGCATGTGGTCCTGGAGCCATCCTCATCAGATCACATGTATATTAAATTCAAGGTTGATATGGGAACCAGACAGACCATGGCCTATAGGAATCCCAGGAAAACGGAATGGGAGACATATAGGTGACTTCAGCCTGTCGGAAATTAAAACTTCGATAAGGAATCCAGCAGAGTTTGAGGAAGTAGCAGAGGCCGTAACCTCTGCTATAGTAACCTCATACCAGGACAACTGCTCAATCACTAAGAAGTGCACAAATAGGAGTGTGCCTTGGTGGAATAATAACCTGGAAATGCAAAGGAAACAGGTACGAAGACTGTTTAACCTTGCGAGGCGCAAAGGACAATGGGCAAAGTATCGTGAGGCCCTAGTCAATTACAACCCTGCCATCAGACGGGCAAAGGAGGCATCCTGGAAGGTATTCTGTGATGAAGTGGAGGGCATGGCTGCTCAAGCGAAACTTCATAAAATCCTCACTACAGTACCAACTAATCCAGGAGGAACATTGAGGAAGGAGGATGGGGAGTATACAAAGACAGCACATGAAACGCTGGAACTGCTCCTCAAGACTCACTTCCCTCAATATACTCTGGGGGATAACTCAGACCAGAATGCGATTCCTGAGAGACAACGGTTGTCAGGTATTCGCAAAGAGGACTGGGATCTGGCCAAGGAGTGTGTCGATGTCAGTAAGGTCCGATGGGCGGTGGGAACATTTCAACCTTTCAAGTCACCTGGCCCCTATGGAATCTTTCCAGCTCTCCTGCAACAAGCGGGAGAAAATCTTATTAGATTCCTATGCAGGTTATTCAGGGTTAGCCTAGCAGCAGGAATCATTCCCAGTGCCTGGAGGGCAGTGAAGGTTGTCTTCATTCCAAAGCCAGGGAGAATTGATCATACTAAGGCCAAGGATATGAGACCAATCAGCCTGTCCTCCTTCATTCTTAAGACATTGGAAAAGCTGGTTAATGTGCATGTTGGAAAAAGGAGGTTAAGTAGGGTTCCTCTACATTCAAACCAACATGCATATCAACCAGGTAAATCACGTGAGACAGCTCTCCACCAACTTGTTGGGAAGGTGGAGAAAGCACTACACTTTCAAGAAATAGCCCTCTGTATCTTCCTGGACATTGAGGGGGCTTTTAGCAACACGACCTTCGATTCCATGGATAGGGCAGCAGAGGTGCATGACCTAGGGACCATTATATGTAGGTGGACTAGGGCCATGCTTAGTGGAAGAAAGGTAGAGGCTTCCATGATGAATGAAAAAATGGTAATCAACACCACTAGGGGTTGCCTGCAAGGAGGAGTTCTTACCCGTTTATTGTGGAATCTAGTGGTGAATGATCTCATTGGAGAATTGAACTCTAGGCAGTACTTTTGCTAAGGATACGCAGATGATCTTTTCATAGTAATACTTGGCAAATTTGCTGACACAGTGAAGAATATGGCACAAGGTGCTTTGGACATTGTGCAAGACTGGTGCAGAAAACAGGATCTGGGGGTTAGTCTTAAGAAGACTGTTGTTGTACAATTCACAAGCAAACATATCCAACACTCAAGTTGGAATATAAAACATTTCAATGAAGCGCTACCTGTGAAGGGGACAGTGAAATATCTAGGGGTTACCCTAGATGAGAAACTGACATGGACCCCTCACATTAGGAATATTTGCTCCAAGGCAAAAGGTACTTTAGTAAGTACCAGGAGAGCTTGTGGCAAAAATTGGGGCCTGAGCCCCAAGGGTATGCACTGGATATACACCACAGTGATTAGACCCAGGATCACCTATGGGGCGGTCGTGTGGTGGAAGAAGGTAGAACAGCAGGTTGCTGCTAAGGAGCTTGGTAAGGTGCAGAGACTAGCCTGCTTAGCCATAACAGGCGGAATTAGCAGCACACCAACTGCTGGGATGGAAACCATGCTGGATATGCCCCCATTACACCTTTGGGTCAAGATGGAGGCTGCAGCTGGTGCCTACAGACTCAAATCTGTCAACAACTGGAACTCTTTGGGATATCCAGAATCACACACTAAAATAGTGAGTGAGGTAAATATAGGAAAGGTTGGGGAAATGCCAGCCGACTATATTATAAGCCCATACTGCTTCAACAAGCCTTTCAGTATAACAATTGGAAGTAGGGAGCAGTGGGAGAAAATAGTTCGACACCTTACGGGGGATATTGTCTGGTTCACTGACGGGTCGAAATCAGACCAAGGCGTTGGGGCCGGGGTATACGGGGTGCAGCCAAGACTGGAGGGCGTCATCTCTCTAGGGAAACTGGCCTCAGTATTCCAGGCCGAAATCACTGCCATCAGGGCATGTGTGGAGGAGAATTTGCGTAGGTGCTACAAAGATAGTAGCATCTATATCTATTCAGACAGCCAGGCAGCCCTGAGATCACTGGCAGCTCCTACAACAAGGTCTAAAATTGTAGCAGAATGTCACAGGGTTCTGGTGGAGCTAGGGGAAAGCAATAGAGTAAACCTATTGTGGGTCCCTGGCCACTCGGGGATCAGTGGCAACGAACATGCCGACAGATTAGCCAGGGTGGGGGCAGAGTCTCCATTTATTGGACCGGAACCTGTCCTGACAATCACCAAGGCAATGATCAAATTAGAGCTACGTAACTGGCTCAGAAGACAGCACGTAGAATAATGGACCAAAGTCCACCAACAAAAACATGGCAAGGTAATGATGCCAAAGCCATGTTTTAAAAGAAGCTCTGCAATCCTGGGTCTGAACAGGAGAGAGATTAGACTCATGGTTGGATTGTTGACAGGCCATGGGAATTTCAAAAAACACCTACATACGATGAGAATAACAGAAGAGGACCCTAAATGTAGGATCTGTGATGACGGTGATGAAACTGCATCACATCTAATCTTCGAATGCATTGCATTGGAGAGTAAAAGGCACAGAACATTTGGGACAACCAGACCCGAAGAAATTGTGTCTAATAAAGAACTGGTAAAGGGACTCCTTGCACTGTTCAAGGGAATTGGTTGGCTTTACTAGATATACAGGGAGCGATACCGCACAATAAGCTTAGTTTCGGTGCGGGCAGTGGCGGACTGGACAAGACTGTTTTGGCTTCCCTGGAAAAATCAAATCAAATCAACATTCCGCTGTTCATGGACTAAAACTAAGGATTTCGGAATGACGTTACAATCTGTAATTTCTACACTACAAATTGTAGACGCAGGAAATTTTACGGACAGTATACACGCATATAGTTGGGGGACCATGTAAATTGTATCACATTACGATACGTAATTCATGAGATATAAGCATATAGTAACGTTCATGGAAAACCGCCCCATCACACACCAAGTTTTAATCTATTACTTCTTTACTACTAATTGTATTCAAAAGAGTTTTTACAGACATACAGCCCTTACACAAATGAATATATACCTTAGAATTGGAGGAGTAAATAAATAAATACCCGGGCAACGCCGGGCTTTCAGGTAGTTGAATATATATAGAGACACGTGTCTGCGCTATTTACTTGAGACTGAGTAGTTTTTGAAAAAAATCAAGGACATAGTTGATGAAGGAAAATAGCATTTTCAGTGCTGTATATCGAAAGGCCGACTAAAGAGGAGAATCTTTTACTAAGATAGATGGGGTCAAAGTTAATGATTTTCGAGTAATTAAAGTTTTTGTGTTTTCATGCTGTAGTTTGGGGACGTGTAAACAGGAACAATTCTCCGAGCGCCGCCGCTGCTAGGGCGGTCCAGGGCTTTGACTGACAAACCGTGGAGCCAGGTCCGAACCACTATCATGGAAATTTTTGTTGGTTTTTTGATGATTTTATATTATTCTTATATTTTTAATACCTTCCCTTGCCTTTTTTGAAACAGAGCATCTGAAAGTGTGATTGGTATTCCATCTTGTGTTTTATTTGTGATACACAGTGCAAAAACGATAAAAATAATAAATAAATAAAATGAAAACTTCTGTCGTATATTACTACGTAATTCCAATTACTGGCCCTCTGTTCGTCAGTGTTCTCACTGCCAGTAGTGTAAAACTTATCATAAAAACTACCAAAACACAACTATAACTCATCACCATGCAAAACACACAAACGACACATTGCCACATTCTCATGGTGTCCGCGATATCTTTCGTGGGAGACATACCTGATCTATATTGTTGAAGACAAGTCTATCATATACTAATTTCTTGCGTACCAATAGTATAAAAGCATATCTTGTAAGATAGGAGCGGACAATTCATTATGGACGAAGGTATGAATTTTAGTAGTATCTGCTCTATCATGAATTTCTCTGCTCTCGTGTAATGTGGAATGATTTTGAAGTATTGCGATAAAATTCCGAAAAAAGTGAGTCACAAGATTAGCAAAGAAAGGTGCATTTCGGTGGTATCAATTTAACAGTGCAGGTCGATTGAGCATCAGCATCGACCAAAGTCGGCTCTTAGCGCGTCATGTCGGTTTGGCCACCCTATGAATCCAGTATCAAGTAACAATTATTTTCCTGCACGTAAGGTTTCAGAACATGATCCATATATATATACAATTATTAAATTGGTGTCTGCTCTTTGCGGACATGTAATTGTATATATGCTCCCAACAGGCAACTGACAATATCAATGCCCACACATTAATACGCTCGATCTCTGCGGAAATCCAGTATAGGCTGCAAGGAAGAGGAACTGCCATTGTAATGTACTATAAGTTAATAATTAGGGTTGAACGAGAATTGTGCTAGATAGCTTAACTGGTTAAGGCGACTGCTGGCCCGAAGCTGGTAATTCGGGTTCAACTATGTCGGAGACTGGATGTTTTACCGTATTCCCTATATGGGAAATGGTCGTACGGGAGATGCTTTGTCCTATCTCTAGTGCGTCGACTGAAACACCATATACAAACACACGTAAGTCGTGATAAGCTGCCTTGTAACAGCAGTAACCGATCTAATGCCTGCTGCAGACACCTGTTGTCTTATATAGACGTGTTTGCATATATCTGTGTTTGTATACGGATGCCTGTACTAGTTTTTATGGTCGTCAGTGTAGTTCGCCATTCTTATTCAGAGAAGAAGAGGTTGTTCACCATGGGGTAGCGTGGAAACCTGCAGCACACTAGAATTTGCACTGAAACAAAACGTTCAAACGTTTGTAAATGTATCGAACCAAACTGCATGGTCATCAGTCCGTAGCTTACACACTACTTAAACCTATGTAAACTAACCTAAGGACAAACACACACACCCATGCCCCAGGGAGGACACGAACCTACACGGCGAGCAACCGCGCGCTCCGCAGCGAGACACCACAACAAAAACCACAAGGTATGAATAGTTAGTAATTTGACAATATATCAATTTATAGTAAGTCATCATGGCCACTAAAATTCAAGCTTTTAACTTAATATACAACAAAGTAAAAGGTCGTATTAAAGTACTATGTGTGGCTTCGAGAAGAAAACTGTACTGCTGTACGATCAACTTGGTGGGGCCACTGACGTGCTCCCAGATATAGTAGCAGAAACCGTCTTTCTTTAAACTAAATAATAAAATAATCGAAGAAGTTACCAGAATGATGCAAAAAGAGTTCATATTTTAATACATTGGCAATCAGCTTATTTCGGTACTATGGCGATCATTTGGCTAACTGTTGGTAAGCACTTTGTCGTTAACATTTGTAAAAGGTTAACAGCTTACAGTTTTGGCTAATTATTTGTTTGTATTTGCCTGCATTATGAATCGTGATGTTCTGTCACTGTTTATTTCGTGTGCCTTGTGTGAATGGAGCTTGCTTTTATAACTTGGCTAGCTGAAAACCCGATGTCACAAGGATACTTATTTATTCCAGTCTTCAGTTAGTCCAACTTCCCTTCCCTTTTTCGCTTTTTGTTCATAAATGTTCAGATGTTTGTAGATCAGTAAAATTACAAACTACTTATGAACTAGCTAATACTAAAGACGGCACAAATATCCATGCCCGAGGGGGGATTCGAACCCCCGACCGTAAAGGCCGTGCAGAACGTGGCGTCACGCCGCAGACCGCTCTGCACTGCGGCCGGCTACTGTTCATATTCTCTCTATATATGCATCTCGTCTTCTTTCCCTTTCTCCCTCTGTTCATCTCCTCACCTCCCATCTGTCTATCTCCTCCTACCCCTCTCTACCTTCGCCTTTCTCTGCCAAACATCTCCTCCTCTTTCTGTCGAGATTAGAAATTATATTATATTAGCTGTTTGTTCTATAAATCCGTATTCAGGAGATCCTCATGGATGTGGAAAATGTCATTTTTACCGGCTGAAATAATGATAATAATAGAATGCATACATATTGACCCGCTCGGTTAACCGTGTGGTATAACCCACCGCTTTCCGAGACAGGGAGGCGTACTGGCTCCGGTTCGAATCCGCCCGGTGGATTAACGAACGGGGTCGGAGTGCTGGCCAGCCTGGATGGTGGCTTTTAGGCGGTTTTCCACATCCCCCTAGGTGAATACTGGGCTGGTCACCCAGTCGCGCCTCAGTTGCACGATTCGCAAACATTTCGTAACACTTTCACGCATATAACATCATTCGCAGACATTTGGGGTACACATTTTCTCTCGGGGGGCATGAGGTGGCTACAGGAAGGGCATCCGGCCACTCCATAAATATTAACACGCCAAAACCAAATTAACAAAGCTGATCCTGCATGTGCGGGAGCATGCCTGTTTAGCAGCCGGCTGACACTCAGCAAACGCCGTCTTCATATTTCGTAAGTGAAACCGGCTTCTGATTAGAAGCGACATACAGTATTTGATTTTTTCTGTGAGTTTTCGTTACAGTTTGTAAGTTTATACTGTGCTCTCATGCATATAAGATCCCAATTCGCGTTTTAAATGTTTGTAAATATATCGGACCAAACTGCGTGGTCATCAGTCCGTAGCTTACAAACTACATAAACTAAGGTAAACTAACCTCAGGACAACAGACACACCCATGCCCCAGGGAGTACTCGAACCTCCGACGGCGAGTAATCGCGCGCTCCGCAGCGAGGCGCCTTAGACCGCTCGGCAACTCCACCGCGACCGCGTTAAAGAAACAGTGTGGTCTTCCTTTGAGCGCATCGCGACCGTCGTTTGTTTTATTTTGTCGGTATTGTAATCATGAATAGGGATTGTGACTGTTGTGTGCGGATGCAGTCTGAGCTGGTGACACTTCGCTCCCAGCTTCAAGCTGTGTTAACCTCGGTTGTACAGCTTGAGGCTCGATCGAGGGGAGTCTTTGTTGTTGGCCGGTCGTGGGGACCGAACGGATTCCCGGCGTCTCCGCCGATCGGCCTGCGGCAGCGACATGCCCTGACACTGTTAGCGGTGTGGCAGACACCCCGCCGTGCTTGCGTGGGAGGTCGCTCCAGTGCGTAGTAGGTGGAGCAAGACTTCCCGGAGGACAAATCGTGAGGCCTCCCCGGTTCGTCTTGCGAACAGGGTTGAGGCGCTATCTGTTCAGGGCAACGTACTTGACCTAGATGGTGTCGCTCTTCCTGAAGTCACCACGCAGCCTGCTCGATCCCGGCTTTCACAGAGGTATGGTTTCCTCATAGTTGGGTGCTCCAACGTTAGGCGGGTAATAAAGCCCCTTAGGGAAATGGCTGTCATAGTGGGGAAGAAGGCCAACGTGCACTCTGTGTGCATACTGCGTGGAGTCATTCCAGAAGTGGAACGGGTCCTTCGAGATGCCATGACTGGGACGGGGGTGCAGCCAACTGCAGGTGGTGGCTCACGTCGATACCAATGGTGTTTGTCGTAATGGATTCTCTCAGGTTTTGAGCGGCTGCCTTAAGTGGTAAAGATTGCCAGTCTTGCTTGAAATATGAGATCAGAGCTCACTATCTGCAACATAGTTGACAAGACCGACTGTGGACCTCTGGTACAGAGCCGAATGGAGGGTCTGAATCAGAAGCTCAGACGGTTCTGCGACCGTGTGGGCAGCAGATTCCGCGACTTGCGGCATCGGGTGGTGGGGTTCAGGGTTCCGCTGAATAGGTCAGGAGTCCACTATACGCAGGAAGCAGCTACACGGGTAGCGGGAGCTGTGTGGCGTGGATTAGTGGGCCTCGGGAAGACACAGAGAGGGTATAAATCTGTAGGGATACGAGTCAAAGACCAAAGACAGGACTTACACTGATCTAAAAACCATTGGCCTAACAGTTGTAAATTGTCATATCTGTGTGGGGAAAGTACCAGAGCTCCAGGCACTAATAGAAAGTACTGAATATCAAATCATTATAGGTTCCGAAAGCTGGCTAAAGCCGGAGATAAGTTGAGCTGAATTTTTTACAAATAGGCACATGGCGTTCAGAAAAGATGGAATGAATAATATAGGTGATTGAGTATTTACTTCTGTCACAGGCGGTTCATTGTGTAGCGAAATTGAAGTAGACTGGTATGGGTAGTTATGCCTGACAACCAAAATAAATTTATAATTGGTTAATTTTATCGTCCTCCTGAGTCAGATGATTCGATTGCAGAAATGTTCAAAGAAAGCTTGGATCAAATTTCAAAAAAGTACCCAATTCATACAATTTTAATTGGTGGCGACTTTAATCTACCCTCGATATGTTGACAAAAATACATGTTCAAAACTGGAGGCAAACATAAAACATCGTCCGAAATTGTACTGAACGCATTCTCCGAAAATTATCTTCAGCAATTAGTTCATGAACCCACTAGAATAGTAATTGATTGTGAGAACATACTTGACCTTCTAGCAACAAATAATTGGGAGCTAATAAAGAGCATCAAACAGGTACGGGGGTAGTGAACACAGAGTTATAGCGAAAATGAATATCGGTCTTTCCAAATCCACCAAAATTAAAAGAAAATTATATTTATTCATAAAAGCATATAGACATTTGATTAACGCTTCCCTGAGTGAAAATTTCCAGTCGTTCGAAACTAAGAAAGTGAGTGTCGATCAGATGTGGTTGACATTCAAAGAAATAATATCGAAGACCAATGTCAGATTCATAACAAAGAAACTAACAAAATAGGGGGCTGACCCTCCATGGTACACAAAACAGGTTAGATCACTGTTACAAAAGCAAAGAAAAAAGCATGCAAAATTTAAAAGCACACAAAAATCACCAAGACTGGAAATTTGTTACTGAAACTAGAAATTTATCTCGAATTTCAATGAGAGAAGTTTACAGTAGTTACCACAACGAAGCCCTGTCTCGTAATTTGGTAGAGGATCCTAACAATTTCTTCTCGTTTGCAAAAGTATACTAGCGACAAAACACAATATCTCCATCATGCGATAGCAATGGTGATGCCACTGATGACAGCTCTGCTAAAGCAGAATTGCTTAACACAGCTTTCCGAAATTCCTTCACTAGATAAGACGAAGCAAATACTGCAGAATTCCTATCACGAACAACTTCCACCCTGTGTAATTTAGAAGTAAATATTCCTGGAGTATTAAAACAACTTACATCACTTAACAAAAGGAAATCTCCCGGTACCGACTGTTTACCAATCAGGTTCGTTTCACTGTATGTTGATGCAATAGCCCCATACCTAACTATAACATACAACCGCTCGCTTAGCGCATATTCCGTACCCAAAGACTAGAAAGTTGCACAGGTCACTCCAATATTCAAGAAAGGCAATAGGAGCCATCTGCAGAATTACAGGCCTATATCCTCCATGAGCCACAGACATTGAAGAGGTGGGGTGGCTTGCGTGCCTCAACGATACAGATAGCCGAACCGTAGGTGCAACCACAGAGGAGGGGTATCAGAGGAGGGTAGCAGCCTTTTCAGTAGTTACAGGAGCAACAGTCTGGAATATTGACTGAGCTGGTCTTGTAGCATCAACTAATGTGGCTTTGCCACACAGTTACTGCGAACGGCTGAAAGCAAGAGGAAACTACAGCCGTAACTTTTCCCGAAGTCATGCAGCTCCACTGTATGAATATATAACGCTGGCATCCTCTCGAGTAAAATATTCCGTATGTAAAATAGTCCCCCATTCGGATATCCTGGCGGGGACTACTCAGGAGGTTGTGATCATCAGGAGAGACAACACTGGTATTCTACGAATCGGAGCGTGGAATGTTAGATCTCTTAATCGGGTAGGGAGGTTACAAAATTTGAAAAGGGAAATGGATAGGCTGAAGTTATATATAGTGGAGATTAGTGAAGTTCGGTGGAAAGAGGAACAGGGTTTCTGGTCAGGTGAATACAAGCTTATAAATACAAAATCAGTTGGGGGTATTACAGGAGTAGGTCTGGTAATGAATACGAAAATAGGAATGCGGGTACACTACTATGAGCAGTGCAGCGATCGCATTATCATAGTCAAGACAGATAAAAAGCCAACACCGACCACAGTAGTACAAGTTTATATGCCCATGATGCCGATGATGAAGAGATCGAAGAAACGTATAAGGAGGTAAAGGAAATTATTCAGACAATTAAGGGAGAGGAAAACTTAATTATGATTGGAGACTGGAACTCGGCAGTAGGAAAAGGAAGGGAAGGAAAAATTGTAGGTGGGTATGGACTGGCAAAAGGAATGAAAGAGGAACATAATTTAATCATAACAAACACTTGGTTTAAGAACCATGAAAGAAGGCTGTATACGTGGAATAAACCAGGAGACACCGGAAGATACCAGATAGATTTTATAATGGTAAGTCATAGATTTAGGAACCAGGTTTTAAACTGTAAGACATACCGAGGGGCAGATATAGACTCTGGCCATAACTTGTTGGTCATGAACTGTAGACTGAAACTGAAAAAACTGCAAAAAGGTAGGAAAATAAGAAGATGGGAGCTGGATAAATTGAAGGAACCTGAAGTTCTTGAGAATATCAGGGTGAGCTTTAGGCAACCATTGACAGAATCAGGGGGAAATAAAAAAGTAGAAGAAGAATGGGTAGAATTGAGAGATGACAATGAAGGCAGCAGAGGACAAAATAGGTAGAAAGGCATGAGCTACAAAATATCCTTGAATGTCACAGGAAATACTAAATGTAATTCATGCAAAGAGAAAATATAAAAATGCAGTAAATGAAACAGGCAAAATGGAGTACAGACGACTAAGGAATGAGATTGTCAGGAAGTGCAAAATAACTACGCAGGAGTGGCTAGAAGGCAAATGCAAGTCTGCAGAAGAATGTATAAATAAGGGAAAAATAGATACCGCTTACAGGAAAATAAAAGAAACATTAGGAAACAAGAAAAGCAGCTGTATGAATATAAAGAACTCACATGAAAAACCAGTTCTCAGCAAAGAAGGGAAAGCTGAACAGTAGTAAGAGTATATAGAGGAGCTCTACAAAGGAAATGTACTTAGAGACAGTATTGTAGGAAGGGAAGAGGATGTATATGAAGATGAAATAGGAGATACTTAACTGAGATAAGAATTTGACAGAGCACTTAAAGATCTAATTCGAAACAAGGCCCCTGGATTGGACGACATTCCCTCAGAACTACCGAAGTCTCTGGGAGAGCCAACCATGACAAAACTATTTCACCTGGTGTGTAAGATGTATGAGACAATACAAATACCCTCAGACTTTAAGTCATGGTTGCAAAATTTTAACACGAATTATTAACAGAAGGATGGAAAAGCTGGTAGAAACCGACCTCGGGGAACACCAATTTGGATTCAGGAGAAATGTAGGAACACGGGAGGCAATCCTCACTTTACGGCTTATCTTAGAAGATAGATTAAGGAAAGGCAACCTACATTTCTAGCTTTTGTAGATTTGGAGAAAGCGTTTGACAATGTTGATTGGAATAAACTGTTTCAAATTTTGAAATCAGCAGGAGTAAAATATAGGGACCGGAAGTTTATTTACAATTTGACAAAAAGCAGGCCGAGGGGACTGAGGCGCTCCAGTCACGGTCTGCACGGCCACTACGGTCGGGGGTTCGAACCCCCCCCCCCTCGGGCATAGATATTTGTGCCATCCTTAGTATTAGCTAGTTCCTAAGTAATTTGTAAGTTTAGGGACTGATGACCCCGTAGTTAAGTCCCATAAGCTATACAAACATTTGAACATTTTTTAACAAAAAGCAATTATCAGAGTTGAAGGGCATGAAAGGGATGTAGAGGTTGCGAAGGGTGTAAGACAGGGTTGTAGCCTTTCTCCAATGTTGTTCACTTTGTAAATTGAGCAAACTATAAAAAAGCAAGGAGAAATTTGGAGAAGAAATTAAAGTTGAGGGGGAAGAAATAAAAACCTTGCGTTTTGCTGATGACATTGTAATTCTGTCAGAGACAGCAAAGGACCTGGAGGAGTAATTGAATGGAATGCACAGTATGTTGAAAGGAGCATATAAGATGAACATTAAGAAGAGCAAAACAAGGGTAATGGAATGCAGTCTTAGAAAATCAGGCGTTGCTGAAGGAATTAGACAACGAATCAATAGAGGTGGTAGATAAATTTTGTTACTTAGGCAGTGAAATAACATGTGATGGTTGCAGTACAGAGGATATAAAATGCAGAATGGCAATGGGAAGAAAAGCATTTTTGAAAAAGAGAAATTTGTTAACATCGAATATTAATTTAAGCGTAAGGAAGTCCTTTTTGAAGGCAGTTGTGTGGAATTTTGCCTTGTACGGAAGTGAAACGTGGACGATAAACAGTGCAGACAAGAAAATGATTGAGGCTTTTGAAATGTGGTGCTACAGAAGAATGCTGAAGCTTAGGTAGGTAGATCGCGTAACTAATGAAGAGATACTGATCAGAATTGGGGAGAAAAGAAATTTCTGGCACACCTTGACTAAAAGAAGGGATAGATTGGTAGGACACATTCTTAGACATCAAGGAATTGTGAATTTAGCGTTGGAGGGAAGTGTGTGTGGGGTAAAAATCGCAGAGGAAGACCAAGAGATGGATACAGTAAGCAGATTCAGACAGATGTAGGTTGCCGTTCTTATGTGGAGATGAAGAGGCTTGCTCAGGATAGGGTATTGTGGAGAGCTGCATCAAACCATTCTCCGGACTGAAGACCACAACAACAACAACAACATTGACGTTGGTTTGAGACAGGAACTTCCAACATATACTTTTCTCAAATATCATGAACTACCTATTGTCCCATAGTCAACACGGATTCAAAAAGTATCGTTCTTGTGAAACACACACTTTACTCACATGATGTAATGAGTGCTATCAGCAAGGGATGTCAAATAGATTCCCTATTTCTAGATTTCCGGAAGGCTTTTGACACTGTACCTCACAAGCGTCTTCTAATCAAACTACGTGCTTATGGAATATCGCCACAGTTGTGGGATTGGATTCGTGATTTCCTTTAAGAAAGGACACAGTACGTTGTAATTGACTAAGTCATCGAGCAGAACAGAAGTGATATCTGGCGTTCCACAGGGAAATGTTATGGGGAACCCTACTCTTCCTTATTTTTATAAACGCTTTAGGAGACAATCTGAGTAGCTCTCTTAGCCTGTTCGCGGATGATGCTGTCACTTATCGGTTAGTAAAGTCACCAGAAGATCAAAAGAATCTACAAAATGATTTAGATACGATATTTGAATGGTGCCAAAACGGCATTTGGTCCTTAATGATGAAAATCGTAAAGTCTTCCATATGACTACTCAAAGAAGACCGTTAAACTTTATTTACACGATGAATCAGTGAAACATAGATTCCGTAAATTCAACTAAAAACCTAAGAGTGACAAAAAACAAATTGGAAAACACACAAAAATATTGTAGGGAAGGAGAACCAAAGATTACGTTTCATTGCCAGAACACTTAGAAGATGCAACAGTTCTACTAAAGAAACTGCTTACACTACACTTTTGCGTCCTAGAGTATTGCTGCGCATTGTGGAAGCCACACCAGATGGGACTGACGGACGATTTAGAGAAAATTCAGAGAAGGGCAGTTCGTTATGTATTATCGCGATATAGGGGAGACAGTGTGGAAATCATTAAAAGAAATGCGTTATTTGTTGCGGCGAGATCTACTTGCACAATTTCTTTTACCAATTCTCGCTTCAGAATGCGAACTTATATTGTTAGCACCCATCTACATAGGGAGACATAACCATCATAATGAAATAACAGAAATCAGATAGAAAACAGAAAGATTTAGGTGTTCCTTTTTCCCGCGAGCTGTTAGAGAGTGGAGCTAAAGAGAAATATCATAAAAGTGGTTCGACGAACCATTTGCCATGCACTTCGATGTGATTAGCAGAGTATACATATGGATGTCGATGTAGAAAGAAAAGATAAAGAAAGTATGAATACAGACAATACATCGTTTGGTTCTATTAAAAAATTTCTCATTGGAATAGGAGTTGGTCACTAATAAGTGATTCAGGCTCTTCTTAAACTGATATCTATTTGTAGCTAATTTTCTTATTGTTGCTGGAAAATTATTAACTTTCCGATAGGCGCGCCTTCTAGTCAGCCAAAGAGGTTCACGCGTATTTTGCAGATACCTCTTGATACTAAACCTTAAAAATACACAAACATCAAACTTGTATCTTAAAAGAGAAGGCTAATACAAAGAGGGGGATTTCCGATTGTCCCCTTTCCGAGAATACGATACGAACCTTGTCGCCTCGTATCTGACACCAACGCGCGCCTGTCGGAAGGTTAAAATGTTTGTTCCTGAGAAGTGAACCCCTTTATGAACTAAAGCAAGTGCTTTTCACTCCTTATGTAGAGCGTTTTGTTCCTTAAATTCTGTGTATGAACTGAGCTATTTGTTGGAAAAGAGATATATTATGTCAAATTTCATAAAGGAATAAATATACTGTGAGGCAGCAGTTAGTACACCGAGTTCTTTGAAGACCCTTCTACAGGATGTTCGTGATGTTTCCTCCACAAATAATACATAATACACTCTTTTTTACTCTGGAAACTTTTGTTTCACTTGAAGAGTTACACCAAAATGTTATACTATGAGACATTATGGAGTGAAACTGAGCAAAGTATGCAACCTTTTTATTTTGTGTCGCATACCTCTGCTAACACTCGTGTACGCTAAAAACTGCCTCCAGTTCATCTGTGTTCTCAAATTGAGTGTGCCTTCCAACTTCCCTTCTTTCCCTCCTCCGTATTATAAAAATGGCATCCCTATGACACCTGTAATCACTTTATTTTACCACTTGTGGCAGTGTCTCCCCCCGTCCCCCTCCCTCTCTCTCTCTTTCTGTCTCTGTCTGTCTGTCTCTCTCTCTCTCTCTCTCTCACACACACACACACACACACACACACAGGCATCAAACCACTATGTGACCCTATATCTAACAAAAGCAGCTGCTCCAATCCATGTTCACTACTACTTCTTCGTCCATTATTTCCTCAATCTGTAAAAAAACATGTACTCTTAACATTCATGGTGATTAGTAAAGTGGTGTCAACGTTTATTGCAAGGTACCTTCCACCATGCACCGTATGAAATCTTAGGTATGTTATGTCCCTCTTGTTTTGAAGAGTAAGTGTGCATGATTTCAACAAGATCGTAATTAAATCGTAAATTTTGACGAAGTTCGTAAGTAAACTACCCTCTGCCGTGCGCCATAAAAATGTTTACGAAGACAGCGAGTTTCGTCTTCGCAATAGCGTAAACGGTACGGCAGCGCATAAAATACGAACAAACATGATGCAGCAGTTTCGCATGCGTCTTAGTTTTCCTGATCTATGTGCCATGCAGTGATAAAATTATACCTGTAACCTTCACGAATGTGCAAGCAATACGTTGACAAAATTTCATCGCAGTCGAATGAACTGTACGGTAAAGCATGTAATACAAACACACAACATTTCGTTTTTGTATGTTAGAAGATAATGAAGCTGTTAATAAAGATTTGTTGTAAGACAGACATATATATGTTATCCATCAGCCAAATATTTGATTATTGACTTGTTGACATTAGCTGGTCATAGTAGGCCCATCAGTCCCTCTCCTACATACGACCATGGTTTGACAAGTGTAGTACTTGTTAATTTTACACCAGTAAGATGTAAAAATAACAGAGTAATATAGGTAAAGTGAATTGAGTATTTGAAGAAACAATGTGTATAGATTTTACTAAGAACAAATGAAATTACTAATAGTAATAATTTCGTGTGGTTCATTGGCATTGTGCAAGTCTTATTGGACGCCACTTCGGCGACTTGCGTGTCCCTAGCCTACCCCAGTTATCCAACCGGGTAAAAGGGGACTTACAGCTTAACGTGAAATCCGAACCATGTGTCGTTTCTGGCGACTCCTAACATCGTTGAGAGGTGAGGGATGGGTTAAAATGCAGACTTTAAGACTAAGGTCCGACCGGTTTCGAAACCGCGACTCTTTGGTTTCTAGTAAAGCGCACTACCCCAAAACCACCGGACCCGACAATAAAATTTATACGAATAGTATTACTGTCCACTTCCATGAACCACAGACATTACCGAGGTGGAGGGCTTGCGTGCCTAAACGATACAGATAGCCGTACCGTAGGTGCAACCACAGCGGAGGGGCCAGACAAACGTGTGGTTCCTGAAGAGGGGCAGCAGCCTTTTCAGTAGTTACAGGAGCAACAGTCTGGATGATTGACTGAGCTGGCCTTGGAACATCAGCTAATGTGGCTTGCCACACAGTTACTGCGAACGGCTGAAAGCAAGGGGAAACTACAGCCGTTATTTTTCCCGAGGACATGCAGCTCTACTGTATGAACATAAGATGATGGCATCCTCTCGGGTAAAATATTCCGGAGGTAAAATAGTCCCCCATTCGGATCTACGGGCGGGGACTACTCAGGAGGATGTGATCATCAGGAAAGACAATACTGGCATTCTACGAGTCGGAGCGTGGAATGTTAGATCCCTTAATCGAGTAGGAAAATTAGAAAATTTAAAAAAGGGAAATGGATAGGTTGAAGTTAGATATAGTGGGGATTAGTGAAGTTTGGTGGCAGGATACACAGGATTTCTGGTCAGGTGAGTACAGGATTATAAATACAAAATCAATTGGGGGTATCAGAGGAGTAGGATTGATAATGAATAAGAAAATAGGAATGCGGGTAAACTACTATGACCAGCACAGTGATCGCATTATCAATGTCAAGATAGATACGAAGCCAACACAGACAACAGTAGTACAGGTTTATATGCCAACTAGCTCTGCCGATGATAAGGAAATCGAAGAAATATATGAGGAGCTAAAGGAAATTATTCAGACAATTAAGGGAGAGGAAAACTTGATTGTGATGGGGGACTGGAATTCGGTAGTAGGACAAGGAAGGGAAGGGAAGATAGTAGGTGAATATGGTCTGGGCAAAAGGAATGAAAGAGGAAGCCACCTGGTAGAATTTTGCACAGAACATAATTTAGTTATAACAAACACCTGATTCAAGAATCACAAAAGAAGGTTGTGTACGTGGAAGAGACCAGGAGATACCGGGAGATACCAGATAGATTTTATAATGGTAAAACATAGATTTCGGAACCAGGTTTTACAGTGTAAGACATACCCAGGGGCAGATGTAGACTCTGACCATAACTTGTTGGTTATGAACTGTAGGCTGAAACTGAAGAAACTACAAAAAGGTAGGAAAATAAGGAGATGGGACCTGGATAAATTGAAGGAACCTGAGGTTCTTAAGAATTTCAGAGGGAGCTTTAGGCAACAATTGACAGAAACAGGGGAAAATAAAACAGTAGAGGAGGAATGGGTAAAATTGAGAGATGAAATAGTTAAGGTAGCAGAGGACAAAATAGGTAGGAAGGCAAGACCTACAAAAAATCCTTGGATATCACAGGAGATACTAAATTTAATCGATGAAAGGAGAAAATATAAAAGTGCAGTAAATGAAACAGGCAAAATGGAGTACAGACGACTAAGAAATGAGATTGACAGGAAGTGCAAAATGGCTAAGCAGGAGCGGCTAGAAGGCAAATGCAAGGATGTAGAAGAATGTATAAATAGGGGAAAAATAGATACAGCCTACAGGAAAATAAAAGAAACATTTGGAGATAAGAAAAACCGCTCTATGAATATCAAGGACACTGATGGAAAACCAGTTCTCAGCAAAGAAGGGAAAGCTGAAAGGTGGAAAGGGTATATAGAGGGGCTCTACAAAGGAAATGAACTTCGGGACAATATTGTCGGAAGGGAAGAGGATGTAGATGAAGATGAAATAGGAGATACTGTACTGAGAGAAGAATTTGACAGAGCCCTGAAAGACCTAAGTCGAAACAAGGCCCCTGGAGTAGATGATATTCCCTCAGAGCTACTGAAGTCTCTGGGAGAACCAGCCATGACAAACCTGTTTCACCTGGTGTGTAAGATGTATGAGACAGGACAAGTACCCTCAGACTTCAAGAAAAATGTTATAATCCCCATTCCAAAGAAAGCAGGTGCAGACAGGTGTGAAAACTACAGAACCGTCAGTTTAATAAGTCATGGTTGCAAAATATTAACACGAATTATATACAGAAGGATGGAAAAGCTGGTAGAAGCCGACCTCGGGAAAGATCAGTTTGGGTTCAGGCGAAATGTAGGAACACGGGAGGCAATACTCACTTTACGGCTTATCCTAGAAGATAGATTAAGAAAAGGCAAACCTACATATCTAGCTTTTGTAGATTTGGAGAAGGCTTTTGACAATGTTGATTGGAATAAACTCTTTCAAGTTCTGTAGCAAGCGGGAGTAAAATATAGAGAGCGTAAGGTTATTTATAACTTGTACAAAAAACCAGACAGCGGTTCTCAGAGTTGAAGGGCATGAAAGGGATGCAGTGGTTGAAAAAGGAGTAAGACAGAGTTGTAGTGTTTCTCCATTGTTATTCAATTTGTACATTGAGCAAGCTATAAAGGAAAGCAAGGAGAAATTTGGAGAAGGAATTAAAGTTCAGGGTGAAGAATTAAAAACATTGCATTTTGCCGACGACATAGTAATAATGTCAGATACAGCAGAGGACCTGGAAGAGCGATTGAACGGAATGTACAGTTTGCTGAAAGGTGCATATAAGATGAACATTAACAAGAGCAAAATTAGGGTAATGGAGTGCAGTGTAAGAAAATCAGGTGATGCTGAAGGAATTAGGTTGGGAAACGATACAGTAAAGGAGGTAGATGAGTTTTATTACTTCGGCAGTAAAATAACAAATGATGGTCGCAGTACAGAGGATATAAAATGCAGAATGACAATGGGTAGAAAAGCGTTTTTGAAAAAGAGAAATTTGTTAACATCGAATATTGATTTAAGCCTAAGGAAGTCCTTTCTGAGGGCATTTATATGGAGTGTTGCCTTGTATGGGAGTGAAACATGGACGATAAGCAGTGTGGACAGTAAGAGGATAGAGGCTTTTGAAATGTGGTGCTACAGAAGAATGCTGAAGATTAGGGAGGTGGATCGCGTAACTAATGAGGAGGTACTGAACAGAATTGGGGAGAAAAGAAATTTCTGGCACACCTTGACTAAAAGAAGGGATAGATTGGTAGGACACATTCTTAGACATCAAGGAATTGTGAATTTAGCGTTGGAGGGAAGTGTGTGGGGTAAAAATCGCAGAGGAAGACCAAGAGATGGATACAGTATGCAGATTCAGACAGATGTAGGTTGCCGTTCTTATGTGGAGATGAAGAGGCTTGCTCAGGATAGGGTATTGTGGAGAGCTGCATCAAACCAGTCTCCGGACTGAAGACCACAACAACAACAGTATTACTGTTACAGTGTCGGTTCCTGCCGCTGAAATAATAACAATAATATTAATAATACTTTGGCAGAGGCAATGTTTACCTATGGGTGTGCCAAGTTTTGTTATTAAATGGCGAGATGTTGTGAAAAGATATTTGAGAAGAGTATAACTTCGAAGGGCAATGAGATATAGTGAAGGTTTGTTGAGAAAGCTGGTTGTAACGGAGTAATAAGCGTGTGGGAGAATGACTGACATTGTTGCTTCATGACTGCTATATCTTGTCTCAGGAGAACTGAAAGACACTGTCTGACACGGAAATTGTGCTTATTGACAAGTCAAACCACTCATCTTCTGTAAATAAAACAAACTAACAAAAGTAAGGCAAAAATAATAAACATCAACTAAAAGGCCAGGAAGATAACGACAGCCTTGAGAGCACGGCCAGGGAGACGAAGCTGGACGACGTATTCCGTTGTGGGAAGTTCTGGAGGCGCGGCGTCGCTGGCAGGGACTCTTTCCCTGAGGCGTCGGTCGTGATACCTAAGCTATTGCTCTCGTTGGCAGTCGGCGGAGAACTGCCGTCGTGTTTTTTTCCTTTATTGTGTTTTCAAGCCAACTGTAAACAGTTGGCAGGCTGGCAGCAGCTGCGGTGGCTGCTCTTCAGCCATGTGACATACATAAATTGACAATAAGAGAAAGCATAAAAAGAGGAACAAAAAGTGTGGAACGTTAAAACAATTTACACGCTGAGTTTGCCGTCGTGTTGGACTGCGCCCCCCTAAATAGTCGGCGCGAAATGACACGTGGCAGTCTCAAGCTGGCCTCACGTGCCTGTGCGGAGGAAAACAGTTCGGGTTGAGTGCGCTCTCTGGCGGTGCTGGTCGCGTCCTCTGGTGACTCCGCAACCGCCGCTGTGCAACGCCTCACTGGCATGCACTAGTGCTGGAAACGGAGCGGTTGTTCCGGAGGCGGAGATTTCGCGCCATTTCACTCGGAGACTCCGGTTACCTCCGATTGGACGTATCGAATCGAGCAGACGCCATTTTGGAGTTGAATCTTGCCGTATTTATTTGATTTGGCAGTGTATTTTGCGTAGCACGAAAAGATGCTGTTTCCCAGCATCAATTCCATAAATATAAACCAAAATCGTAGTTTTCTAATACGTATTTGTTATAATAAAAGTTGTGGAAACGTACAATTACTGATAAAAGTTTCACGATGGCCTTATAAGACTAATTAAGTACAGAAACTTAGATTGCTTCAAATTGAGAGCAGTATAGGTGAGTTAGTAGTGTATTAGTTTGTCGAGAAAAAGGTCCTGAGATCGGTTCCCAACAAGTGTGAACATTTTAATTCTCTGTAACTGTTCAAACTTTCTTTTTCCTTCTTTCTTTTACTACAAAAGTTTATTATTATTTGAGATAATACATTTGTACATGTCATATATACAACAAGTGGTGTTCTATTAGCTTTCTGCCAAAAACTCCCGAATTTGTTAATGTATGTACACATTGTCCTTCCGCCTTCATATAAATTTGTCTCTTTTTATGACATCAATTTGAAGATAGCGAACACAGTGTAATGTCATGACCGCGTAACTGGAAACAAGCTTCTATACATAACAATATAACAATATTAAAATATCACATTGCAAGCTAGTGTAGACCTGTTACGTTGTCGAATAGTCTGTCCACAAAATAATTCAAAAATTGTATGCAAGCGCCAAAGAACGGAGTGGTGTTAGTATTCTCTTTTATCACAGTTTTTTGTCGCTTTGCTTGTGCTAGTTTTACCGTAACATGTCGAAGGAAAGCTTTGCAGCTACCTCGGCAAGTCTTCCACAATTACGGATGTTTTCATTGTGGAAATAATGAAATGTGTCATGGTTGAAGGTATCGTGGTTTTTTCTTTTAATCGACACTTTCTTTGCCATTCTTAACAACTTTCATATTGTTTTGCCCTTGGTACTGTAGGAATCTTTTTAAAAAGTCTTGAAGATTAGATGTTCCTCTACCTGCGGCGTACAGTCGTCCACACAACTTTCATGTAGCCTTTTGGCATCGTCATCAGCTCTCAAAGAACTACCACCCATCGGATCTACGTTTCAAAAATCTAGAAACATTATTTTATAATTAAAAATTAAATTTTTACTCAGATAAAGAGTTTTCACACAAGAAAAATACCTTATTCTATGTGTAATACAAGAATATGAAAGGACACGTTCCCGCAAGTTCAAAACAACAGCCTCGTTTCTTTTGCCTATGCGGTAGTACTAGAAGTGCCCATGTGGAGCGCACTCGTCGGATGCGCCTTGTGGCCAGCGATATTCCGTTGCGCCTCCGTTTCCTCCGGCCAGCCTGCGATTAGGCTGTCGCCTCCTACGGTAATACCGGAGATCACCGGATGTGGCGCACTAGTCGCACCTTCGATTTACCCGCCAGTTAACCGCATCCGCAGACCAGCACTAGTATGCACCCATGCGCTTGTACCCTGCTGTGAATGACAATGAAATTTTCCATTAACTGTCTTATGAAGCTCTCTATCATGTTCAGTTTTCTTATACAATGAGGAATGTCGATTCTGTTACGGAAAACGACTTCGACAAAGCGACTGCGTGATAGAGAAAGAGAGTGACTTTTGCTATGTTATTAAGGAATGTTAATGTCGAGGAGAGGTGTGAGGGGACAATGTACGTTGAAAAGACACTAGCGGAGACAAAGTGTACGGACGTTTCTGCGTTTGTCTGCAAGTGGAAGCAATAGCAAGTGTAAGATGGTGAAATATGATCTAAGAGACCAATTTTATGATATGTAGAACGTAGGCATTCATGACTAGTTCTAAACGCCATGAGCTTGCCGGAAGACATCACTGTAATCAACAACTGGGAGAATGAGCGTTTGAACGGGTCACTTTTTACGTTCGAAAGGGAAAAACTTCTTATATTTGTGTACATCATAAAGGAAAGCTGTTACCTTCTTACCCATTGCAGCTGCGTACTTAGCCAAATTTAGTTTCTCGTTTAACGTCACTAAATGTTCAAATGTTTGTAGAGCTTACGGGACTCAACTACGGGGTCATCAGTCCCTAAACTTACAAGCTACTTATGAACTAGCTAATACAAAGGACGGCACAAATATCCATGACCGAGGGGGGATTCGAACCCCCGACCGTAGTGGCCGTGCAGACAGTGACTGGCGCGCCGCAGCCGGCTCGGCCACCTCGGCCGGCTTTACGTCACTCCCGAACTCTTTGTCGTGGAAGAGAAATAGATATTTGCCCCATTTACTGTTAATGATGGCAGTGATTAGCGTTATTTCTGGCTAATGAGCAGATAATGAAGTAACACGATCGCTTTGGCTTTGATTGGATTGAACTTTAACCCTATACCGGTATTCCGTGCTCATTTTGACTGTGTATATTCGTCAGTATTGAAGTTGTCGATTACTGTCTTCCTGTTTCTTGTTTTAGCGCTTGGATACAACTGGAGTTCATCGAATCGATAGTTTCACTGATTATACTTCATAAACCTCGTAATATCTTTATTTGCAGAACAAAATTTTAAGTTACATTAAAGTTCCACAGAACTGATAAAATAAAGGTTCATTGGTCCTCTCCACTATCATGAGATTCTTCCTCTCCGAAGGCAATCAATGTGTTGAAAACATTTGTATATCGCTTGTTAAAAGAATTTAAAATCCTTTGAGGTTTTTATCTTTCCACTTCTTAATCTTTTTCTTTATTATATTTCCTTTCTTTCTTGATTTTTCTGCTTTTTAGGCAACTGAAAACTGTCTGCCGATTTCATTACAGAACCAAAGACTCTGAACCAACACTCTGCAAAGAGGAGACTGAAGTAATCTAACGAAGAATACGGAAGCGACAATGCGCATTGAGGTTGCATTGTCGCCTGCTTTTGTACAAAAGTTGCCATTGTCAAATAACAATGGCTGTTCTTTTTCAGATATTATTTTGACAAATGCAGGTTTTGTAGAATCATTAAATTTTTGAGTGCAATAACCCAGGAATAGAGATATTTCTGCCGTATCTGCTTAGAACAAATCGTGAGTCCTATGGATGGCTTCAAAAATGCGCTAGAAAAGCAAAAGCGAACAACTGACAAGTGGTGTTTTTGTTATGAAGTCTTCACGTATTTCAACTCCAGAAATGTCTATTAACATGAAAAAAAAACCGCGTCTCATCATATTTATTTGTAGGTCCTCCCCTGGATAATTAAATTACTTCAAAGGTCCGAGGATGGCAGTGGAATAACACGTCAATTACTACCATGCCAAGTACAGCAATGTAATATTCAAACCAATATCCGGACCGATGACTACTTTACTACGAATATGTACCGTATGCGAAAAGAAACGGCTATATAAATTTCAACTAGCACGAAGAGAGACAATCACATGCGTCCTTTAACTACAGCAAGTATTCGGCACGAAGCGCAAACCGCGAGCGTTGGATGTAGTGCGGAAACTGTAATCGCCTCTAAAGCTTGCTTGATACTCTCAACTCTCCCCGCTGCTGCCATTGTGCTGCTCCCCTTCAGCGAACGTTCCCCTATGCTCTGTCTGGTACATTGACTGCCCCGCATCTAGCTCCCGTATTCACGTCAACGAGACGTATGAGTACGCGAGATGCCGGCCACGGTGGCCGAGGGGACTGAGGCGCTCCAGTCACGGTCTGCACGGCCACTACGGTCGCGGGTTCGAATCCCCCCTCATGCATGGATATTTGTGCCGTCCTTAGTATTCCCTAGTTTGTAACTTTAGGAAATGATGACCCCGTAGTTAAGTCCCAAACTCTAGATAGTACTGGAGAGAAAGAGAATCAAAGTCTACATTTTATTGGTAATATACTTAGAACATGCAACAATTCCCTAGAAGAGGCTTCCTACACTACCCTTGTCCATTCTCTGTTACACTACTGGTATCACCACAGATAAGACCGATGGAGGACTTCGAAAAAGTTCAAAGAAGGGCAACTCGTTTTATATTACCACGATATAGGGGAGAGGGTGACACTGAAATTATACATGCATGGAGGTGGAAATTTTTAAAACAAATGCGAAAATATTTTGTTGCCGCCCACCTCCATAGAGAGAAATGGTTATCATAATAAAAAAAAAAAAAAAAAAACAAAAAAAAAAACAAAAAAAAAAAAAAAAAAAAAAAATCACTGACGTGTTTTACGGACCACTTTAGATTTGTAGTTTCATACGTTTTTGAAAACATTTTGAACCAAAATAGTAATCTAAATAATAAAAAATTAATTAATAAGAGTGTCTGAAACCCTTTTAGGAAAAAAATGTAGGCAGTGGAGGGTTTCGAACCACTAACCTTCAGCGTCAAAAGTTCAACGCATTGATCACTACGCTATGCCTAAGAAGTAGAAGTTTGGTTAGTTAATCTCATACTATTGATGTCCGTTGTTAACTGATGTTAATATGTCATTTGTAGACACTATATGATCAATTATCGTACGAAGAACGACTTGGCTTTGTTAATTCTTCAGTGCGTCATTGCTTTGAAATGGCAACGTGTAAGTTACAATAAGGAAATCATCAACTACGAAACGCAAAATGCCGTATACCAGAGATAGTTCTGGGCGGGGAATGTCACGTGACATCTGCGAACGGCTGCTTTACATCAATTCAATGTAGGCTGTCAATACTCCGTTATTTTGCAAATATCTCTTAAACGATACGAGATACGAAAAAAACATAAGAGAGCAACGTTGACGAGAATTTTCTCCTCTACAAATAAGGTTATTCAATTTTCGTGTCAGATGAATGGTTGATCCGTTATTTTCATTTAAATTTTGAGCTGTCAAAAGACGATCGCAAAGGCCCACTTTTAGTGTTACTACCGTAACCTATAGTGGGCCAAAATGATAAATCAGTAAACGCACGGGAAGATTTAGTTATTATTTTGTACCCAGAAGCTGTTATAGAGTGAAAGGAAATGAAACAGTTGAAAGTGGTTCAAAGAATGACAGGCGCTTAAATTTGAATAGCAGTGTATTAATAAAGATGTGGATGTAGATCTGCACGAAGTCTGAAAAGGCTAGCGTGAAGGGCGGAGCTTGAAATTTTCTCACGCCCCTATTAAATTCCTGGAGCAAGCCCTAGCTCAAGTGCTGGCCATTGCACGATAGATAAAAATCCCCCTGTACCTTGTCCAACCTGTCTTACTCCATTGCATTTAGCAGCTGTGTGGAGGAAATACTTTCGAATCCACGTTCTGGTCTTTAGGATCATCTGTCTTTACAAATGCTGTAGTTTTGCATCGCGAACCTCCAAAATCTACAGTAGTTTTAATACTGAAATTGAAAACAACTTTAAAAAACGTAATGGGACTACTCAAAACTTCCTTACGTGGAGTTTTGGCAATTTCTTCACGTAGTATCAAATCTCCTAGACCGCGGCATACTCTCTGCGCAGACTTCAATGCAGTTGCACAATCTTCTGCACGACTGACGCCGTCTTGCAGCGTTTGTGAGGACATGTGATCCTAGGAAACCATGACTTGAATCATTTTACGCGGAAGACATGATTGCTTATCGTTCATGGAACAGTGGAGAGGTACCTCATCGTGGCTACAGTAGTTCATATTTTGCTACATATAAAGCATTGTGTTTGAGGACACGTAACAGGAGGAAGGGGTGTGCTGATGGAGTTAAAGTATCCCATAAGGTTGTTGGACCTTTAGAAGACAAGTTCAATCTTCAAGGAGATGGTTCAATAAAATATTATACATACCTTAATTCGTTGTATATTAAAAAACTACACATTGACCTTACCAAAAGCCAAGAAGTGATTGTTCTTAGTATTGTAGATCTCTTTGTCACCCTAGGACGCTCTCTATGTGAGGCAGTTCAGGGTATCTCTGTGAGTACTACAATTGAATAATTTCGCATTGGAGCGGACTTAAGCCCTTTTTAAACGATGAACGAAAGTGGACAAGATAGATTATAGTCTACTGAAGCGCTCCTAGAGTGCTAGTCCCGAATATAAACACATGCAAGGTCTTGCGGCAGCGTGTTTAAACGATAAACGGAAACACAAATTAAACGCTATTAGAGAATGTGTGGCAAGTCTCGTTTGTTGTTTTGGAGGGTTGTACACCAGTGGTACATTTCCTGGAAATGAGTTCAATACTGGTAAACTTAGCCATAGTGACGGCTGGGTTTGCAATGGTTTTCGTTGCCAGAAGACGGAAACAGAGCCGGAAAAAATAGGCGCTTTATCTCGACCGTCGCTTCAGAGAAAATAAAAAGGAAACCGCCACGCATACAGCATCGTAATGAGAGAATTAATGTTAGAGGAGCCAAATGAATTCCGGAATTATATCCATTTTTTTTTCTTTTTACCATGCTGTAACAACGCAAAGAAACCTGATGATGCTATAACTTCAAGCTTTATTAACGGTTATTTACGACTTTCTGTGACGACGAGCGAAAAAATTGGTACCTTATTGTGGTATATGCTATACCTAATATCAAAAAGTGCTGGCTCTTCGCTATACTCCTCCTTTAAACGTGTAATAGCAGCTTTGTTGCACTTCATAACTACAATAGCAGGAATAGTGATTACACATAAGCGCATCATTAAATAATTATGAAATTTACGGAGGTTTAAATACTTTCATTAAAATGTTTATGAAAAGTACAATACAGTCACTTGTTCAGAAAGTTCCTTGCGACGATGAAACGACCACAAACTTTGCCGAAAGTGAAAATACACGTAATTGGGAAGCAAAATGGCACGCTGACCAGGGCAGAGCCGTGACTGCAACAGACAGCTACTAGCTCACACATGCGCAGTGGACCCACTAGTACCGAATTTAGGACTAACCCTATTTCTTTATCGCTACGATTATCGCGCGTCGATTCTAGCGCCATCATACGAATGACCACGTTCAAACGACAGATGGCCGCCATTAACGCAACTTGTTATCAATCTGTTACAAGTTCGTTTATCGTTTAAAAAGGGCTTTAGAGAATGTGAGCGCAATCGCTCTTGCGGGTTGCCTGTATCAGCTGTAGCAGGAGTCAGAGGCCATAGGTTTACTAGGCTGCTTACGCGTAATATTTCCAGGGTGGAAGTTGACAAGCGAGTCAGAAGTGATAAGCTGTCGGTTGCTATATATGTGAGTGTTCTGCGAAGACGGCGTTAATACTATGTGCTTTTTAAAGCCTTCATTTCATTGTTTCAAATTCACCAATATTATCTCCTGTTTTATTATTTGCATTTACATTAATTTCTCCTGTTTTAATCTAAAATTCACTTACGTGTACACTGGGGTGAAGAGCAGCGTACGATGCTGCTGCCAGCCAGCCCAACGGACCATTAAAATATAATTAAAAAATAATAATAAAAAAAGATGGCATCAATCTTCGCGCAGCTGCATATAAGTATACACAGAGAGGATGCCACGTGATAGAAAACATAAAGTCCTACAGCATATTCAGAAAGGGAGGAAAATGAAATACTTTCAGATATTGGAAACTAACGTCAATTTCCCCGACCTCGTACTAAATAACCAGACACAACTTCCATCCTCGACACTTCTGTCTGCAGAATCTAACCAGTCTACTCATTTGCTTCATGTCCCTACAACAGATCCATAGCGTAATTCCTTCGTATAATCAGAGGAGTTTAGCTACTTGCCTTATATCAACTGGATATTTAACTGTAGGAAGGTGCAAAGTGCCAATCTTTGAACTGAAGTTATTGCAAAAACACTGTCTGTAGTGCAGAGTTTTAATTATTTATTCCTCAAACTTTTACATGTTACAAATTACAGTATCTTGTCATATATTATTGGTGGTTTCATGACACAGTTGGAACTGTTTGGTGCTGAAGGCAATTGAAACATAGCCGGCCGCAGTGGCCGAGAGGTCTGCGGCGCGCCAGTCACAGTCTGCACGGCCGCTACGGTCGGGGGTTCGAATCCCCCCTCGGGCATGGATGTTTGTGTCGTCTTTGGTATAAGGTAGTTCATAAGTAGTGTAAGTTTATGGAGTGATGACCCCGCAGTTAAGTCCCTTAAGCTTAACGAACATTTGAACATTTGATTTGTAATTCAAACATAAACATGTCTGAAAGCTGCTAAGTCCCATCAAATTAATCAAGGTGCTAAGTTCTTAGTCACTCTCTATAGATCTGCATATAGTAGTCTTTATGCTCATTCTTTTCCAGATAAGGTGTCATAGCCTTTAAATCTGTCTTCTTTTCATCAGTAATTGAATGGATTGAGGAAATAGATTCAAAGTTAGCAGATTGAATGTTTTTTTGCATGTTTCCCTTTTTTGAGCACATGCACCTTACGGATCCTTTCCATGTCGGTGTAACATGATTTTATACCTACATGTGCTACATATGATGAATCATATGTGATGCTGACAGCTTTTGAAATGTTCAGATATTTTGTAGAGAGTATCCCATCTGCCACTGCTTGAATATTAAGAAAAAAATCGGAAGTATTCATAGAAATTACTTTGAAAGGACTAACAACCTTTGCTTCCTCGTCCATTTTGCAAAGGTCGCTGGGTACAAATGCCTTCGTCGCCGATTTCCTTCTCTCTATCACGGAAAACTCAGAGTCACAGGGGCGGAAGCTGTGCCCATTAACAAGAAACCGTTGTTCTATTCGTATGAACAATCCATTCGTCACCAGAAAAAGAAACAGAAATAAAATCATTCGATTCTTGTTTTGTGCAGCACAGTTGTCACTCCAAAGAATAAGTTTTTTCTTCGCTGTTATCCCGCTGTTTAACAGTTTCAGAATGCATGACGCGATTTCATTTCCACTCCTACCAGCGATGCTATCATCCCACATAATGACTGAAGGGTGTCACCTGCAGAGACTCCCAAGTTGTAACAAGGTAACTGACGGCGATAAAACATCTCGGAGTGTGTTGGTGTGGGTACAAAGATAACCTGCTGCATGTCAATCGATCTGCAGCAAATGTCACTGTCAGGAAACTGATATCACTCTTCAGACGGCTCTGTGCCATCTCTGCCTTCGTATGGTGAATCTTTAAACGCACCTGTGACTACGATAAACCTGCTTTTGCTTCAACGTTAAGTAGGTCACATGTCTTGCAGGTATATTTCCTAGGTCTGTGGAAGGAAAGGTTGGGAAATTCTTTCAGAAAGACTCTGCGATAAAAACTCGAACTTATGGTGCTTTCAGAAACACCTTTTTTAAGTGGTAGTACATTCTTGAAATATTCAGATTAGATCTGAGGTATTCCTTGCTTGACCTTGCTCAGCTGTAATGCCCAACTTCCCGGGGAAAGCCATTTATATGCTGTCTTTTACAAACTGCAACAAGACCACCTCAATCATTTGGAATATACTGCTGTACTGTTTCCTGCCGGCGACTCTCAGCGGAACTATCATAGGTTCCATGCCGACGACCCTGTACTGGTGTGACACTAAGAAGACCCAGAAAGAAGGTTCCTTATGTTGTGTAATCTTGCTTTAGAACTTAGAAAACGAATCTATTGACAATGCAGGCGTCAGCTAACTGCACTTAAATCTATATTTACATAGAACCTAAAGGAAAGAACAACAAAACATGGAAATATGTACAAATTCAACAGCAAAAATTCCTTAGATACATTTCATAGTCAGCGAAGGACCTAAAATCGTACCTGCGGTGGAGGACGGTTCTTAGCTGGTGGACTCGTATTCGGGAGGATGGTGGTTCAAATCCACCTCCGGATGACCACGCTGTCGACGGGATGTCAAACTCCAAGCTCCCCTCCTCCTCCTTAGCTGGTGTAACTGTTATTTTTTTGTTTCATATGCGAAACCTTTCATTTTTAATTTCTTCTGTTCATCTCTGAATGATCCACTACCATTCTTCCTCCGTCTCTTACCCATGTGGCTTTCATCCGCAATTCCCTAACACAGGCTCAACCAAGAATTTCGCCCGGCAAGCGGGTATGCCGCGCGGGCGCAAGACAGTTTAGTTCAGCGCCCCGTACGAGACCGTCTGTCGCTAGTGTCATCTGTGGAGCAAGTGAGGCCGCGGAGAACTGCTCATACGTACCCGCCATATGTACACTAGTTTTGTGTAGTTCGCGAACGAACTAGATCGGAAGAGCACTCCCACAGGCGAACTACGCGAACTAGTTCGCAGATCCCTCGCCTCTTAGTTCGTCCGCACCTTTTCCGAAGACTAACAGGGAACAGCGAGAGGACGCGAGAGCGCGAAGAATCGCGTGATTCCCTTCTGCCAGTTACCTTCATTTCGAGCTGAGATGCAGCTCAGCTGTAGTTTCATAGTTCATTGCCACAAGAGATCTATTTTAAAAATAAAGTACTACGAGTACTCTGTATACAAAGTAGTTGAATACCATTGTATCACCCATTCGTGTAAATAACTGGTTTATTTGCCTAAGTATTTGATGTCAAATTGCCCAAAAATACGGGTAATAGCACACGCTTTGGCAACACTGATTCATTATATAAAAAAGCTGTCATAAAAAAGAGCTCTTTTAGAAGCGGTAGCAAAAGCCAAAAAGAGCGAACGAACTAGAAGGAGCGGACGAACTAGGAGCAGCGGACGAACTAGGAGCAGCGGACGAGCTAGCAGCAGCGGACGAACTAGGAGAAGCGGACGATTATCCCAAACGTATCTCGCTTCATAATTCGTTGGATTCTTTCCCAAGACCGACGGGCAATAGCGAGAGGGCGCATAGCAGAATTAAAAATCACGTGTTTGCCTTCTGCTGATGAGAGCCATTTCAAGGTGAGCGTCTGCCTGCTAGATTACATAGTACAGTGCTACAAAATTTCTGTTTTGAATTATTCTGCACTCTACAATATCTGACCAATAAACACCATAATGCCAAGATATAGAGAACTCTAAACTTAAACGCGAGGAATTATCCACAAACTGTTTCTTTTGGTTTGCGTGATATCGTTAGCGGCTCAAGCAGCAAGCGCATGAAGCAGCTAGGGGGGGGAACTTCCCCCTCCACCTGCACGCGCAGACCACGCCGCTCAGTCGTCACTGGGAGCGGACGAACTAAAAGAGGGAACTAGTTCACGGCAGAGCCGCGAACTAAAGTGAGCGCTCCCGATCGCGAACTATTATGAGCAATTCTAAAGTACAGTAGGCGTCTTCTGAAGGATATATCATTTTTTTTAATGAACTCACATCATAAACATTCCAGTTTAGCAATAATTTTACGTAAGGAATAGAGTCTCATTCTCACTAGTTGCAAGTAAAATTTCTGTCGTATTTCGTGTAACATCTTTTTGTTCTCCTTTTCAGAGTTTAGACAGCGGATCCTTAGACTGCTGTTTTGTACGCAATTATTGTAATTCACCAAGTTTGCAAAATTACAATAAAAATAGAATTAAGGTTATACAGACTCTTAATTCTTACATTTGGTATTGTTAAGGAATACGATTAACATTTTACAAGTTTTTTCTTTTTTGAGGAAATGATTTTGTCTATGTTTGGTACAATATTTCGGGAGACTGCTAACCTCAAAGAATTAGTTAAAATTTTACCACTAAGTAGTGAACGGTTGTTAGTTTAAGCGAGCTTTAAATGAGAGAAAAAACGCTCACAAATAAATGTGGAGAGAATAATTCTCTCGTGAAAAACTACTATAAAATTCTTCCAAAGCTTTACACATAAGAAAGCGGTCCTTCAGGCGTATATCACACTTCAGATCATTCAACTCTAGTTGAAACACTTGTGAGACGTCCTCTGCCCGAAGGGGAAACGGCCGGCCGCGGTGGCCGAGGGGAATGAGGCGCTTCAGTCACGGTCTGCACGGCCAATACGGTCGGGGGTTCGAATCCCCCCTCGGGCATGGATATTTGTGCCGTACTAGTTCGTAAGTAGTTCATAAGTAGTTTGTAAGTTTAGGGACTGATGACCCCGTAGTTAAGTCCCATAAGCTTTACAAACATTTGAACATTTGAAGGGGAAACGGGCGAACAAATATATCTACGGTCGGTTGAAGCTCACTTATCTCAAAAAACCTGTTTTCAAACTCTTCTTCTAATTCACAGTGATTTGTACATAATCCATATCTTCTTTAACGTTGTCTAATGAAGGGAAGTGTCCACAATTCTGCTCGCGCAAACTATTTTTTCCACAAAATAAGTTTTCTGTTTATTTATTTATTGCTTGAATCGTCTGCACTAAATCAACAACCCTGTAATTTTCGCCTTGGAGTATAGTGTTCAAAGTATTTAAATGACTGGTTACGTCACTGAAAAAAGCCCAATTCGTCACCCACTTAGGATCACGAAGTAATTCTTCTCGACGTCCTTTCATTTCCAAAAATGTATTAATTTCGTCCCTTAAGCAGAATAACCAATTAAGCACTTTCCCTTTGTTCAGCCATCTTACTTCTATGCGGTAGGGGATGTCCGGGTATTCCACTTCGATATCAGCTAGGAATTCTTTAAAATAGCGATGTGTGACTCCATGCGATCGAAGATAATTAACTGTTCAAGCAACTGTGTCAATAGCTTGTTTTATATTGACAATCTTTGCACAAAGCGTCTCCAGGTGTATAAGACAATGAACTACCGTGAATAAGGAACAGCCGACTTGAGCCATTTTTGACCTGACATAACTCAGGAATCCAGTGCGTAGTCCTCGTACCGCAGGGACTCCATCGGTTGTTACACTGGTCAAGCGTTCCCATTTTAAACACATTGACTCGAACTCGTTTTCCGCGGCTAGAAATATATCTAAACCTATGGTTGTGTCTTTTAATGGTACGAGATCGAGAAATTCTTTCGTGACACGCAGATTGTCGTCGACACCCCGAATGAATATGACAAGCTGAGATATGTCCGAAATGTCCGTGGACTCGTCAAGAGCGATAGAAAATGAAGTTTTTCGCTCTCTCTATTAACTGCTGCCACATATCTGAGGCCATATCTTCTACTCGGCGAGTAATAGATTGAGGTGAAAGAGCTATTTTTTCAAATTTTTCTGTGAGGTCTGCTGAACAAATACAAGCTACCTAGTTGACCAAGCAAAGGGTTTACCTGCTTTCGCAATTCTCATCAACCATTTGTAACTGGCGCGCAAACTTTGGGCACCTGTTTCCTGTTCCTACAATGGCAGGAAAAGGTACAATTAATTGTTTAAATTCCTGTTTTAAAATTTTTTTATCATTTTAAAAATTGTTTCAGTCATTGAAACCCAAATAAAAAACTAACAAAGAAAGGTTGGTTTTAGTTGCGTTTTCCTTCAGTTCTGAAAAGCGATCATGGGCGCGAAATCTGATCACAAAATAAATTTTTATCTACTGCAATATTTGCGTTTTAATTGAAAACTTGGACCAAACTACAACATACGTTTTCCCAAACATCAAAACAAGAATATACAAAAACAAAGAATGACTCTTAATGACACTTTGCTGTCTGAGACAGCATTTGTGACGGCTTTTCAGAAAGTGGTATAAAATTACGCTCCTAAAACATTTCTTGTGGCTGTGCGACGCAATTCAATACAACAAGAATATAAAAATTAACCGATAGGAAATGTTCCTTAAATTCTATAACTAGCACATTGCTCAGCAACATATCACATTGCAAAATATAGTTTCATTTATAATCTTTAGAAATAATGAAGAGTGATACGATAGGATACACTTACTTCACTGTAATGCTGCCTGAAATTTTCTTTCAGTTCTTCAAGCTTTGACTGGCGTTGCTCTTGCGACAAATTTTCGAACTGATCTTTGTGACAAGTGTTAAAGTGCCGTTAAATCGAATACCTTTTTTAATAAATGAGGTTCCGATGTCATATTAAACATTTGGCATGATTTTCGAAAGCAGTAGAAAAAAAAATCAATTTTCCACTCGGGTTGAAACAGCGAAGACGCGTCGCTCCTCGTTTTCTTTGCCTGTTGCTGTTGGCCAGCTGGGAGGGGGGGGGGGGGGGTGGAGGGTTCGAGGGGACTGAGGCGCGCCAGCGCCAGTCACGATCTGCACGGCCACTACGGTCGGGGGTTCGCCGCGGTGGAGTAGCCGAGCGTTCTAAAGCGTCTCGCTGCGGAGCGCGCGGTTGCTCGCCGTGGAGGTTCGAGTCCTCCCTGGGGCATGGGTGTGTGTGTTTGTCCTTAGGTTAGTTTACCTAGGTTTAAGTAGTTTGTAAGCTACGGACTCATGACCCCGCAGTTTGGTCCGATAGATTTACAAACATTTGAACATTTTTTGAGCTGGGGGGGGGGGGGGCGCTAGCGCTCCAGGCTCACGAGCCTGCCATAACATATGGAAGTCACATATGTAGAAAATTATTTAAAGACAATATTGTATAGCTTATGGGACTTAACTACGGGGTCATCAGTCCCTAAACTTACATACTACTTATGACCTAACTAATACTAAGGACGGCACAAATATCCATGCCCGAGGGGGGATTCGAACCCCCGAAATGTTCAAATGTTTGTAAATTTACTGCATTCTGTAGTGTAAAATGCGCCTCATCTCTTCATATAATATTGTCGGCCACTTAGCAGAAAACAAAGAGGAAATTCAAATGGTTGCTGAGGATTACAAGGTTGCAGAAACCGCAGAACAACAAAAAAGTAAATAAAATAAATTAAAATAGTGATTCAAATGTTTGTAAATCTCTGGGACTTAACTGATTGGTTATTATTAGTCCCTAGCTTGCATACTACTTCAACTAAGTTAAACTGACCTAAGGACAACACATACACCCATGCCCGAGGGAAGACTCAAACCTCCGACGGCGAACAGCCGCGCGCACTGCAGCACGGTACTTCATTGCGCACGGCTAGTCCACCATGGCGATGTCGCACCACCTGAATCTAGTACGTGTACCAGTGTAATCTAGACCGCAAGAATTTCCGTACTGTTCTTAACCACCGTATGGACAATTTTCATGAACTGCGTGAGCACTAGCTCTACCTGGGTCAATTCCTGCATGTTCAGTTAAGCATAAAAACCTCGCCAATAACGTCCAAAGGAACAGGACCCTTTTGCTTGAACAGGTACCGCAGCAAACACACGTGTTTCCGATTTTATTATCGTAGTTAGACAGTCTATTGACCATGGCCGTCTCCTTGACTTGTAAGTTGGTAATGTTCTTAATGCAGCACTGTAGTTGCCGCCGTTCAGATAAATTAGTTGCAATAATGACGCACAATCTCTCTTTTCGATTGCCATACTGTTCTCTAACTTTAAGGCTTTCCAGATGACAGCTTGGGTATCACACCGTTATACAAACAGTGTGCAGCACGATATTTACATCTAATGGCTACAAAATGTTCAAATGTTTGTAGAGCTTATGGGACTTAACTACGGGGTCATCAGTCCCTAAACTTATAAACTATTTATAAACTAGCTAATACTAAAGACGGCACAATTATCCATGCCCGAGGGGGGACTCGAACCCCCAACCGTAGTGGCCGTGCAGACTGTGACTGACGCGCCGCAGAACACTCGGCCAACGCGGCCGGCTGTTGGCTACATCTGGAACTAATATTTTCCAGCGAAAATCGAATCCTCATTAACGCATTAGCATATCTAGCAAATTGCGACGCCAAACGATAATTACAGTCCACACTGAACTTCTGTCAGTAATTATATTTTAATTATAGCCACCTGTTATAAAATGTTGAGGTCTAGCTCATGTTGTGGGATATAAATTCTCATTTGAGAAAAATTTATCTCATATTGAGCAAGAGGGAATTGCAATTACACATGGTCAACACAATAAAGGGTTCATTTGAGATATCTAGATTCGGAAGTATTGTGATAGGCAGGATCATAGGCAGAATGAACTAAAACGGTTCGACGCATTTCTGTCGAATCTACGAAGTGGAGACAAGAACAATACGGCAACCGAGATGTCGCGGGGTTTTGGCCGAACTCTCTAAGGAGCCTTGCTGCAGAGTGCGCAGTTGGTCACCGTCGGAGGTTCGAGTCCTCCCTGGGCATATTCAAATGTTTGTAGAGCTTATGGGACTTAACTACGGGGTCATCAGTTCAAATCAAATGTTCAAATGTTTGTAAGTCTATCGGGCCAAACTGCGTGGTCATCAGTCCGTAGCTTACAAACTACTTAAACCTAGGTAAACTAACCTAAGGACAAACACACACTCACCTATGCCCCAGGGAGGACTCGAACCTCCACGGCGAGCAACCGCGCGCTAGGCAGAGAGACGCTTTAGACCGCTCGGCTACTCCACCGCGGCGGTCATCTGTTACTAAACTTACAAACTACTTATGAACTAGCTAATACTAAGGGCTACACAAATATATATGCCCGAGGGGGGATTCGAACCCCCGACCGAAGTGGCCGTGTAGACCGTGACTGGAGCACCGCAGTCCCCTCGGCCACCGCGACTGGCCCCTGGGCATGTGTGCGTATTGTTTCCTTAGGTAGTTTGTATGTCTAGGGACTGATAACCATAGCAGTATGGTACAGTAGGTTTACAAACATTTGAACATTTGATTTGCAACCAAGATACTGGTAATAACAGAAAAGTGATGCGTGAGGTTTGTGTTGAATTGTATTTACTCTACCGAACGAATTACACAAGCATTTGAGTTCAGATATTGCAGTGAGGAGGTAATGCAATGCAACAGCAACGTGACTTGCCAGAAGATATGGCATGGAGAGCCATAGGAAGGTTGTATACAAACTCTGAGGGGGGCGGCTGAATCTATTGGAATGTCCCAAAGTGTCATTTCCAGGACCTGGACGCGATTTCAGACAAGAGGAACCGTTAAAAGAAAGTAAGGCCAAGGCCATCCACGTTTAACATAAGCAATAGACGATCGTTATGTGCGGTCAACAGTCCATCGAGACAGTAGACTAAATTAAACTCAGTGTCAGCTGCAACGCTCTCTCAAGCCAGCAACAGGACGCGCAATATCAACACATGAGAAGAAGCGTCCACCCTAACAGCCGTAAGTATCGCTTTACTATACTGAGCATAAGGAAGAGAATCAAGCAAAAATATCTCCTTGAACACAAAGTCATATGCTCGCAGAAAGCGTTTTGTGGGTTTAAACTTTGTTGTAAAACACAAGAAGCTGCATTTTCACCGAAAAAACTAGGATAAACTATTTCAAGAAAACAACCGTATATTTTTCAGTAATTATCAGTTACCCTTGTTAATTAAGTTTAGCTGGTATATGAGCCACAACAAGCGCATTTTTAAAGATTTTATAGGCTCCATCCCCTATATTTGTCGCTATCGAGTTGGTAGCAGTGCGACTGGAACATTCGTTCCATAATCTCTACCAGACCTATTACAATATCTTCTGACGACAAGTCACATAAGCAATGAGGTGTGGTGAATACATAACGAACGCCTTACAATGACTCCAAATGGAATTCAACATGTGCAAGGATTTTTGTCACTGTCACCAAGATATAATATTGCCACAAGAGACCAATCTGACAGACTGCTTGCGTGACGCAAGCGCGCCCGGTCAGAGGACTGAACACCCTCTGCAATAAAAAAAGGTGAGCCAAAAACACACCGAACAATAACGAACCAAGACAACAGCGACCGTAATGAACCGAACAACCCAGGAAAAAAAAAAAAAAAAAAAAAAAAAAAAAAAAAAAAAGGGGATAGGGTCACCGATTGCGGTGCTGAAAGTCGCCGGTTCAATTCCGTCCACCGGCAAAAATTTATTTCTTTGTAATTAACATTTCCAGAATGTTTTGAATGTTTCTTATGTTCACTTGTAATTTGTAAACGTTTCTTATGTTACATATTCTTCTAATTACTGGTACATTCTGTATATGTGTAAATAGCAGAGCACTCTTTCCGAGAGGCAGTATGTGCTGCGAGTATGTTAAGTTCGTAATAAACCTGCTTTCAATATAAGTGCTGTGTTCAGTTGACAACCCTGACCTCGAAGTCAAGCCTGCTTCCATTTCAACGCGATATTGTTTGGTGGAGGCGCTGGGTATCCTGTGCAACGGATGCATCAACGTTGCTCCGATTAGGCAACATAAGAACCGTCGCTTACACGGACTAGACCTGGAATACAAGGTATATATCGAGTACATCCTTCCGAAAGTCCGTATCATCAGAAGACCCATGAACACGAAATCAGCGGTAAGCCAGCTGCACATCAGACACCCGTCGGTGTTCTCTGGAGACGCTGGACAGGACCCCCACAAATGTCTGAAAGGGTTCGACCGAGTCGCCAAGTATAACAGGTGGGATCATACAATGTGCTTGGCCAACGCTTATTTCTACCTGGACGAAACAGACCAGAAATGGTTTGAAAACAACAAAGAGAAGCTGAATGACTGGGAAACGTTCCAGACGAAACTTAAGAAGACGTTTGGAGACCGCCAGCGACAAATCCGCTCGGTGGAAGAACAACTGAAGAACCGGGCCCAACGACATGGTGAGCCGAGACAGTCGTACATACAGAGTGAGTAACAGTCAATTCGAATATGACTGAGGCCGACAAAATCACGCACCTGATGAAGGGTATTGCAGAAGACATGTACCAAGCTCTCCTGATCAAAGACGTCGCTACGACGGAAGAGTTCATCAAGTGGTGCCAACGTATTGAAGAGATGCAACAAATGAGAGTTGGACGCAAGAAGTATGACAGACTCCCCAATGTAGTCCCTATGGCCGTTGTGGAAGACCGGCGTCGCCCTGCTATGACTGACGCTGCAGCCGCCAAACGCCAGACCATGAACCGGCCGACGCGGCCACAACCAACTCCCCCGGCATCTATGACGCCCCGCAGAAAAACAGACGTCTGAATGACAGATGACAACACACCACTGTGTTTCCACTGTGGGCGCCCAGGACATGTCGTACGCTATTGCAGAGAGAGAAGGCGAGTATTCGATGATTATTTTGCCGCAAGACGTCAGCCATCAGAGCAGATCTATCCCAGGCAATCACAAGCTGATGAGTTCAGTCGACCTATGGGAAGAAGCCCATCGCCGTACCCTGGACGAGGTCGCTGCCCGACGAGAAGCGACCATCTACGGAGGTGAGGCCGCAGCAAATGAAAATCCTACATGGACGACAGTCGGGAAATCTCATCGGCGTCATAATCCACGGCCAACCTGGTTGATTCAGTAGCTTATTTCTCTGTATTGTCGGATAATTACCGCCGCACAGTAAAGAAGACAATGTTCTGTGATACTGGGGCAAGTCTGCTGAAGGTCGCAAATGGAAAGTACGTCCAGCCAGCAATAATAACCATCGTAGAGTTTCCCGGCGTATAAATTGTTGATATTCTTGTCGGGTTTCCAGCCGGATCGTCGAGTCATCTTGACACTTTTTATATTTCAGCGGACCACCTGGCCACCATCTTCAGGTGCTGAGTCTCGTAGGAAACTGAAGTCTTGCCGTGCCCGGCGGCCTTATATACGCCGCGGAGTACTAACGGCGCGTGCGCCAGAGAGTCGTGGCTGCGTCCTCTGCCGCAAGCAGCCGTGCAGCGCCTCAGTGGAGAAAACTGGCAGGAACGATGTATCGCTTACATGCGCTAGTTGTCACAGGTGGAGAAAAGAGCACGCTGTTTTTTAAAAGTAGACAAAACTGGATTCCACATGTTGCCAAGAAGGAACCCCTTATCTCTATTTATTAAATCGTCCGCCAACCTAATCTCAATAGATTCCTTTAAAACGCATTCCCAGTAGCGAGACGCAGAAGCAAGTACACGTGTTTCGTCATACTTCATTCTGTGTCCTTCGGTTAAACAATGCTCCGCCACTGCAGACCTGTCAGGTTATAACAAACGTGTATGTCTGTGGTGCTCGGTGCATCGATCATTGACGGTGTGAATCGTTTGTCCTATATATGCTTTCCCACAGTGGCAAGGAATCTTATAAACACCAGGTTTTCTCAGCCCCAAATCGTCTTTAACTGAGCCACGAAGAGCCCTAGTCTTGGCAGGTGGTCGAAACACACTTTTTATATTAAACTTTTTTTAAATCCTTCCAATTTTTGATTACACATTTCCGGCGTACGGAAGGAAGGCAACTGATGTGCATTGGTCCTCTTCTGGTTCTGGCGACGGCCCAATCTGCATGGCATGACGGATCTGTCTCTCTGTGTACCCGTTCTCCTTAAACACCAACTTCAGATGTTCTAGTTCCTGTGTTAAGGTATCTGCATCCGATATGGCATAAGCTCTTCGAACTAAAGTTTTCAGGACGCCTGTGCGTTGGTTCGGTGGGTGGCAACTCATTGCATGTAGATATCGGTCTGTGTGCGAAGGTTTTCTGTACACACTATGTCCTAGGGTTCCATCGTCCTTCCTGTACACTAATACATCCAAAAATGGAAGCTTCATATCTCTCTCCACTTCCATTGTGAATTTGATGTTGGGGTGGAGGCAATTAAAATGATCCAGGAACCGATCCAGGAACCGATCCGGCTGGAAACCCGACATGAATATCAATAATAACCATCAACAACAGGAGCCGGCCGCAGTGGCCGAGTGGTCTGCGGCGCGCCAGTCACAGTCTGCACGGCCGCTACGGTCGGGGGTTCCAATCCCCCCCAGGTCATGAATGTTTGTGTCGTGTTTAGTATAAGGTAGTTTGTAAGTAGTTTTTAAGTTTAGGGACTGATGACCCCGCAGTTAAGTCCCTTAAGCTTCACAAACATTTGAACAAGTAGGAGAGGACACTCACCACAGAATAATAGGAACATTCAGTGATAGTAGCATTTACTTAGGGCGTGTATGTGTCCGCGTCTAAAGCTCGCTTGGCGAATTAATCAAGTGCTGTGCAAAACATGCATAGCTGGCATCTCTGACTAAATAAACTTTGTGTTACCAGGTCATAACGTAGAGCTCAAAAAAAAAAAAAAAAAAAAAATCCTAAACGTTGCCAGGTAGCCGCCGAGAGCTTTATACTTGGAATCCCTTTGGTGGGGAACATTTTGCCATTGGTATGTGCTATAAGAACAATAGGAGCGGTAATTTGTAGTGTGTGTCGTGTAGGAACTATTACAAAACGACGCTTATCAGCATTTGGCACTTAGCACACTGTAAAACACGTATGAACTATTTTGAAGCGGGGCCGTAGATTATCGGTGGAAATCGGCGTCGGAGACGGCAGCAGAGGCAGTAGCGGCGCTAGGAGCGTCGGACGTCGGAGGCGGCATCAGAGGCGGTGTCGGAGGCAGTATTGGAGGGAGCGGTGGTGTCGTACGGCGCCCAGTAGACAGCAGGGTGGAGGACGGGGCAGCTCGGTACCAAATAACCCAGTGAGGTGACAGCGGCGGCTCGCCCGGAAGTAGCGCCCACATTGGTCAGCACGGGGGCAGCTCCTTGCTGGTCGCTGCACGCACACAGTAGCGATGGCGTTCAGACCACGGTAAACGTCGAGTTGACAAGAATGAGTTGCAAAATTCTGTTGAACTGTTTTACAGAAAAGTAGTGACTATTCTTGTAGCATTTATTAATTTTGTAATAAAATTCATTTGTAAAAATGGAGCGTAATAATGATGAGGTGAACGCTTCCATTATTCAAAATAATGATTGTTGTTGTTCTTGTGGTCTTCAGTCCGCAGACTGGTCTGATGCAGCTCTCCACGCTACCCTGTCATGTGCAAGCCTCTTCATCTGAGAATACGTTCGGCAACCTACATCCTTTTGAATCTGCTTATTGTATTCGTCACTCAGTCTCCCTTTATAAAATGTATTTTTTTCCAATTTTACATCGACAAGTACTTGAAGCCTTATAAATGTCTAATACAGAAGAGTGATAAGTGTAAATTACAACGGTTGTAACATCTGTTTACTACTACTCACTCATCGTGTAGGTTTATCCTTGATTTTCAAATGTGTGGCATCATTACCCAGGAACCCAGGGTAATGACGCCACTGTGTATACTTTCACAACATATTTTTAACAATAAAACTTTACAAAACACAAGTCTGAAAAAAAATTGTAATGAAGTAGTATTATCTGGCGAAGCTGTAGTATTATTCTTTACGAGAAGACACACCTTTAATAAGGTAAAAAAAAACTGGTTACCCTTATGGTGGCGCCATTCCCCTGGTCTCTGATTTATGTCATTAGCCTGAAGGATTTCGATTTTTTACGATTGCAGGTAACTGACGACTTGAGCCAGATGTGTTAGTGCGAGAGATATTTCTAATTTACTATCCCTACAGCGATTACTTTTGCTTTGAAAAATGGGCTTATTCTGTATGTAATGTTCAAGTAATTTATGGGAATATACACTCCTGGCCATTAAAATTGCAACACCATGAAGATGACGTGCTACAGACACGAAATTTAACCGACAGGAAGAAGTTGTTGTGATATGCAAATGATTAGCTTTTCAGTGCATTCACACATGGTTGGCGCCGGTGGCGACACATACAACGTGCTTACATGAGGAAAGTTTCCAAACGATTTCTCATACATAAACAGCAGTTGACCGGCGTTGCCGGGTGAAACGTTATTGTGATGCCTCGTGTAAGGAGGAGAAATGCGTACCATCACGTTTCCGACTTTGATAAAGGTTGGATTGTAGCCTATCGTGATTGCGGTTTATCGTATCGCGACATTGCTGCCCGTGTTGGTCGCGATCCAATGACTGTTAGCAGAATATGGAATCGGTGCGTTCAGGAGGGCAATTCGGAAAGTCGTGCTGGATCCCAACGGCCTCGTATCACTAGCAATCGAGATGACAGGCATCTTATCCACATGCCTGTAACGGATCGTGCAGCCTCGTCTAGATCCCTGAGTCAACAGATGGGGACGTCTGCAAGACAACAATCATCTGCACGAACAGTTCGACGACGTTTGCTGCAACATGGACTATCAGCTCGGAGACCATGGCTGCGGTTACCCTTGACGCTGGATCACAGTCAGGAGCGCCTGCGATGGTGTACGTAACGACGAACCTGGGTGCACGAATTAAAAAACGTCATTGTTTTCGGATGAATCCAGGTTCTGTTATCAGCATCATGATGGTCGGATCCATGTTTGGCGAAATCGCGGTGAACGCACACTGGAAGCGTGTATTGGTCGTCGCCATACTGGCGTATCACCCAGCCTGATGGTATGAGGTGCCACTGGTTACACGTCTCTGTCACCTCTTGTTCGCATCGACGGTACTTTGAACAGTGGCCGTTACACTTCATATGTGTTTCGACCCGTGGCTCTACGCTTCATTCGATCCCTGCGAAACTCCACATTTCAGCAGTATAATGCACGACCGATGTCGCAGGTCCTGTACGGTCCTTCGTGGATACGGAAAATGTTCGACTGCTGCCCTGGCCAGCACATTCTCCAGATCTTTCACCAACTGAAAACGTCTGGTCAATGGTGGCCGAGCAACTGTCTCATCACAATATGCCAGTCACTACTCATGATGAACTGTGGTATCGTGTTGAAGCTGCATGAGTATCTGTGCCTGTACACGCTATCCGTTTATCATCTGCATTTCTTCTTAGTGTAGCAATTTTAATGACCGGTAGTGTAGTTGGTCAACGTCTTCGACAATAGCCAGTATTTGGGCAGGTGAACGCCCGTCATTTTCAAGGTATACCAGAAAAGACTACTCTTCACGTCTACAATCTTTTTCAATTAGGCTTCATTCTTTTATCAACTATTCGAAAAAATTTGCAAATTAATAGATAAAATTGCAAGTTTGTTTTATGGGTGAGCTTCACAGTTTTGGCACTTGTCAACTTCACGAGGGCACCTCAATATAGCTCTGGCTCTGAACCCTCCCCTCCCCCCCTCCCAAGATGAAAAATTTATCTACACCCCTGGCCGCAAGAAAGGTTAAACTGCGTATTGAAGCGACCGTTCCGTCATTTTTTACTGTGGAATGTGTCTGACATCGTCTAAATTGTTTATCATATTCCCCTACAATGATGAACTACCTTTCACCTCACTTGTCAATTAAATGACCTCGTCCTTGAGGACGTTGCATTTTTTCCGTCGATATAGTAAATCTTAAGAAACGGACCATACTGTACTATAATAGTCATCTGTTTTTTGATACTGAAGAAAGCGCTCAAAGTGGCTACCACTCACCCATACGCTTCTCTTTCAAAGAATATCACAATCGTGTAAATTGCGAGGTAATTCATATCTCTTAATAAAGGCAAGCCCTTCAATACAGACTGTATAACATTTACGTCTCCTTTCAAAGTATACTGACATAGTAGTTTTATTCTTAGCAGTGATATACAAAGATTCGCTCAACGAATGATCTTTGACTAAAGACTGGAAATTTTTACAGGTTTGGAGCGCATTCAGTATTCGAACATTATGCATCACCTGGAAGATAATGATCGATTGATATATAACCAACATGGGTTCAGAAACTGTTGTTCTTGTACAACAAGTACCTCTTTGTTGTAATTCAGCAACGAGTGCTATCGACAGGGGATATAAAATTGATTCTAAGTTTCTTAATTTTCAGAAGGCTTTTGACACCATTAAGGCGCCTCGTTAGTGGTGTGGTGGTCTAACGTTAAGACGTCTGCCAAGTAAGCATGGAGGTCTTGGTTCGATTCCCGACCGCATCACAAATTTTAATTCTATGCTTCAGATTTATCATTATTGTCTTTGACATATTCGAGACGAAAATCCGTCTCAGGGATTGTTTATTTGCATTAAATTGATATTTATATCACCTTAACAGGATTGTTCCAATATGTCCATTGCCGAGGTGCTATTCCGCTGCATGGAGAGCCTTGTCAGTAGTGGCAATTATCTTTGGAACACTGAAGCTGAATTAAAAGTTTGTGACGTGGAGGGGAATCACATTTACACTATTCAGAGGCGCCTTAATTGTTAGTGGTGTGGTGGTCTAAAGGCGCCGGGCGCCGTGGCTCAGCGCGCCCGGTCAGAGGGCTCAACGCCCTCTGCAAAAAAAAAGCTGAGCCAACAACACACCGAACATGAACGAACACAAATGATCAGCGACCGCAACTAAGAGAACTACCCATAGAACGAAAAAAAAAAAAAGGTAAGACGTCTTCCTCGTAAGCATGGAGGTCCGGGTTCGATTCCCGGCCGCATTAAAAATTTTAATTCTATGCTTCAGATTTATCATTATTGTCTTTGACACATTCGAGACGAAAATCCGTCTCAGGGATTGTTTATTTGTATTAAAAAAATAGTTAGTAAAGTTTCAGCTGTACTACTGGATTCATCACTTCTTCTCAAAAAGGACTCAGTTCCTAGTAATAGACGAAAAATCATCAAGGAAACGGAAAGTGATTTGTTGCGTTCCCCAAGGAAGTGTCACAGTCCTTCTGTAAAAATAATCTAAGAGATAATCTGAGTAGGATTGTTATGCTATTTGCAGGTAATGCTGTTATTTACTGTCTAGTAAAGTTACCAGAAAACAAATACCAATTTTAGAAGGGATCTACACGTGATATCTGTATGGTGCGAAAAGTGGCAAAGGACCCTACATAAAGAAACGTGCGAGGTCATCCACACGAATACCAAAAGAAATCAGTCAAATTTCAGTTACATAATAAACTGTAAAGAACACAAGGCTGCCAGGTGAAGTAAATACTGTTTGGGATATAGCCACCGCTGGGCTGGTACACCATACGTGTGTTGTTACATTTGACCGATACGCGTGGGCCTCCGCTGGACGCAGTAAAGCAAGATTGATATTGATCCGTTTATTGAAATACGTCACAGCGTTGACCTGGGATTCAGCCCGGCGCTACACTGGAATCCGCTTGTTGTCAGCGGCGCCACGGACGTCGGTCGGTGTGTCAGCTGGCAGCAGCCGAACGCTGTGGCGACCTGATAGCTGATGCAAGAGCAACGCCGCCACTGCCAAAAGCAGATGCCGTAGCTCAGGGGCGAGCGTGTTACGCATCGGAAATAGTATCGGAACAGGAGACCAGGCAGTCCCATCTGACATTGCTTTAGCGCGAAGGAAATGTCGGAACTGGTTACCTGCAAGCAGAGGCGCCTCCTGATTTGGATTTTAAGGTCGTGTAAAAAATAGGTTTTACACTTTATCCCTGTTTTGTTCAAAATCAGAGGAAACTCTTTTGCAACACTAAATACCGTCGAATTTTGAGGAGCTCCCAGTTTCGTGAGTTGCGGGGAAATACTTGTCCCCTAATCATGATCTAGTGTAGGTTGAAAATAGGACAGATTAATAACTAATTTCGACGAATGCGGAGGTGTTTCGATACTTGCAGACATTTATAAAGAAAAATTATTTTTACCAAGAAAACCGTGTCCAGGCCCTGTTAGTGCACTAACGCTCGTCTCACTGTATAACTCCTGAAGTAAAACAAAGACGAAATGGTTTACACGACAGTTCAACCTAGAGGATGGGCTACGTGATCACTTCTTCGATCTACTAAACTATAATCGAATAATATAAAACGAGTATATAATGCAACATAAGGAAATAAATAAAAACAATAATTGAAACGATCCAAAGCTGCATAGACACAATAGTTTTGCAACACTACAAAAAATGATTATTGCTCTTACGTCTAAACTTATATTTACCATAAGACGAAATTAGACTACGAAAATTAATTCTATTTGGTGGGTTAGTGATATAAAATTTCATTCCTTCCACAAATATTATAATGGAGGAATCGGTAACTTATCTTCGCTCTCTTTCTTGCGTTAAATGAGCATAGAAAAAATGTTAATGATATATTAATTTAAAGAAATATGTTAAGTAAGACCGCAAATTGTGTGTTATAAATTTCCTAACATATTTAGTTTCTGTCAATATCAGCTACTGCATTTATTAAATCACTAGCTGAAAACCCGTTGTCGCCCGGGTACTTACGTATTCCAGTCTTAAGTTAGTCCATCTCTCCTTTTATTTCTGTACCCACCTTCTCTTTCCTTCTCTGTCTGTACGTCTCTTTCCCCTTGTCTCTCTCCTCATCTTCCCGCTCTCCATGCATCTCCTCTTATCCCTCTTTCATTCTCCTCTCCCCTCTCTCTGTCCGTCATTTACCTCCTCTTTCTGTCCTCCTCCACCGACTTCTCTCCCTCCTATATATGAAAACATACATATATGCGCCACGTTTCATGGTAACTGGACAAACGGTGTCAAAGTCACTAGGTACCCTCCGCCATGCTAAATTCACTGGCCTGCTGATTATAAAAATCTCTTTCATGAAAATATATCTAGTTCTGACTTCCATTGTCACCAGTAAAACAATTTGGATGTTTGTTTTAAAGTACCCTCGATAATGCACCTATAGAAGCTTACGAAATGTAGCCCATGTATTAATTCGGGGTGTAAACTATCTTCATTCCACATTTCATTCAATTCCGTCCAGCCGTTTCTACATGAAGGAGTAGGAAACGTATTAACCCATTGTAAGGTACCCTCCGCAACGTACTGTAGGGTGGGTTACGAAAGGTAGCCCATGTATTAATCAGGGTATAAGCTACTTCTGTACTAAATTTCATTCATATCCGTCCAGCCATTTCAGCGTGAAGGCGTAAGAAACGAATTAACTATTTGTATAGCACCCTCCTCCATGCACCACATGAAGTTAATTTTTGTATGCCTATAGCCTTCGCGCGAGTGCAAGCAATGAGTTGCCAAAGTTTTATCGCAATCGGATGTATGGTATGGACGTGCAAAAAATACGAACGAAAAGACAAACAAACAAACATTAATTTTTATATAATAGATTTATTTTCCACTCCCATGAACCACAGACATTGTCGAGTTGGGGTGGCTTGCGTGCCTCAACGATACAGATAGCCGTACCGTAGGTGCAACCACAGAAGAGGGGTATCTGTGGAGAGGCCAGACAAACGTGTGGTTCCTGAAGAGGGGCAGCAGCCTTTTCAGTGGTTACAGGGCAACAGTCTGGATGATTGACTGAGCTGGCCTTGTAACATCAGCTAATGTGGCTTTGCCACACAGCTACTGCGAACGGCTGAAAGCAAGGGGAAACTACAGCCGTTACCTTTCCCGAGGACATGCAGCTCTACTGTATGAACATATGATGATGGCATCCTCTCGGGTAAAATATTCCGGAGGTAAAATAGTCCCCCATTCGGATCTCCGGGCGGGGACTACTCAGGAGGATGTGATCATCAGGAAAGGCAATACTGGAATTCTACGGGTCGGAGCGTGGAATGTTAGAGATCCCTTAATAGAGTAGGAAAATTAGAAAATTTAAAAAGGGAAATGGATAGGTTGAAGTTAGATATAGTGGGGATTAGTGAAGTTTGGTGGCAGGATGCACAGGATCTCTGGTCAGGTGAGTACAGGATTATAAATACATAATCAATTGGGAGTATCACAGGAGTAGGATTGATAATGAATAAGAAAATAGGAATGCGGGTAAACTACTATGACCAGCACAGTGATCGCATTATCATTGTCAAGATAGATACGAAGCCAACACCGACAACAGTAGTACAGGTTTATATGCCAACTAGCTCTGCCGTTATGAGGAAATCGAAGAAATATATGAGGAGCTAAAGGAAATTATTCAGACAATTAAGGGAGAGGAAAACTTAATTGTTATGGGAGACTGGAATTCGGTAGTAGGACAAGGAAGGGAAGGGAAGATAGTAGGTGAATATGGTCTGGGCAAAAGGAATGAAAGAGGAAGCCGCCTGGTAGAATTTTGCACGGAACATAATTTAGTTATAACAAACACCTGGTTCAAGAATTACAAAAGAAGGTTGTATACACGGAAGAGACCAGGAGACACCGGGAGATACCAGATAGATTTTATAATGGTAAGACATAGATTGCGGAACCAGGTTTTACAGTGTAAGACATAGCCAGGGGCAGATATAGACTCTGACCATACCTTGTTGGTTATGAACTGTAGGCTGAAACTGAAGAAATTACAAAAAGGTAGGAAAATAAGGAGATGGGACCTGGATAAATTGAAGGAACCTGAGGTTCTTAAGAATTTCAGAGGGAGCTTTAGGCAACAGTTGACAGAAACAAGGGAAAATAAAACAGTAGAGGAGGAATGGGTAAAATTGAGAGATGAAATAGTGAAAGTAGCAGAGGACAAAAGAGGTAGAAAGGCAAGACCTACAAAAAATCCTTGGATATCACAGGAGATACTAAATTTAATCGATGAAAGGAGAAAATATAAAAATGCAGTAAATGAAACAGGCAAAATGGAGTACAGACGACTAAGAAATGAGATTGACAGGAAGTGCAAAATGGCTAAGCAGGAGTGGCTAGAAGGCAAATGCAAGGATGTAGAAGAATGTATAAATAGGGGAAAAATAGATACAGCCTACAGGAAAATAAAAGAAACATTTGGAGATAAGAAAAACAGCTCTATGAATATCGAGGACACTGATGGAAAACCAGTTCTCAGCAAAGAAGAGAAAGCTGAAAGGTGGAAAGAGTATATACAGGGGCTCTACAAAGGAAATGAACTTCGGGACAATATTGTCGGAAGGGAAGAGGATATAGATGAAGATGAAATAGGAGATACTGTACTGAGAGAAGAATTTGACAGAGCCCTGAAAGACCTAAGTCGAAACAAGGCCCCTGGAGTAGATGATATTCCCTCAGAGCTACTGAAGTCTCTGGGAGAACCAGCCATGACAAACCTGTTTCACCTGGTGTGTAAGATGTATGAGACAGGCGAAGTACCCTCAGACTCATTCCAAAGAAAGCAGGTGCAGACAGGTGTGAAAATTGCAGAACCATCAGTTTAATAAGTCATGGTTGCAAAATATTAACACGAATTATATACAGAAGGATGGAAAAACTGGTAGAAGCCGACCTCGGGGAAGATCAGTTTGGGTTCAGGAGAAATGTAGGAACTCGGGAGGCAATACTCACTTTACGGCTTATCCTAGAAGATAGATTAAGGAAAGGCAAACCTACATTTGTAGCTTTTGTAGATTTGGAGAAGGCTTTTGATAATGTTGATTGGAATAAACTCTTTAAAGTTCTGAAGCAAGCAGGAGTAAAATATAGGGAGCGTAAGGTTATTTACAACTTGTACAAAAACCAGACAGCGGTTGTCAGAGTTGAAGGGCATGAAAGGGATGCAGTGGTTGGGAAGGGTGTGAGACAGGGTTGTAGCCTTTCTTCAATGTTATTCAATTTGTACATTGAACAAGCTATAAATGAAAGCAAGGAGAAATTTGGTGAAGGAATAAAAGTTCAGGGTGAAGAATTAAAAACATTGCGTTTTGCGACGACATAGTAATTCTGTCAGATACAGCAAAGGACCTGGAAGAGCAATTGAACGGAATGGGCAGTGTGCTGAAAGATGCATATAAGATGAACATTAACAAGAGCAAAACTAGGTAAATGGAGTGCAGTGTAAGAAAATCAGGTGATGCTGAAGGAATTAGATTGGGAAACGAAGCAATAAAGGAGGTAGATGAGTTTTGTTACTTGGGCAGTAAAATAACAAATGATGGTCGCAGTACAGAGGATATAAAATGCAGAATGGCAATGGGTAGAAAAGCGTTTTTGAAAAAGAGAAATTTGTTAACATCGAATATTGATTTAAGCCTAAGGAAGTCCTTTCTGAGGGCATTTGTATGGAGTGTTGCCTTGTATGGGAGTGAGACATGGACGATAAACAGTGCGGACAGGAAGAGGATTGAGGCTTTTGAAATATGGTGCTACAGAAGAATGCCGAAAATTAGGTGGGTGGATCGCGTAACTAATGAGGAGGTACTGAACAGAATTGGGGAGAAATGAAACTTCTGACATACCTTGACTATAAGAAGGGATCGATTGGTAGGACACATTCTTAGACATCAAGGAATTGTGAATTTAGCATTAGAGGGAAGTGTGTGGGGTAAAAATCGCAGAGGAAGACCAAGAGATGGATACAGTAAGCAGATTCAGACAGATGTAGGTTGCCGTTCTTATGTGGAGATGAAGAGGCTTGCTCAGGATAGGGTATTGTGGAGAGCTTCATCAAACCAGTCTCCGGACTGAAGACCACAACAACAACAACAACAACAACAACAGATTTATTTTCAAATTCCCATTAAAACCATACGTTCGTAACAACAAATTCCTTCTCCTGGTGGTTTTTACCTCAATGATTCGTTACGCTTCATACGCATCAAAGCTGACAGCTAAAAACCGTCATTTAAAATTCTGAATGTATGCTTTCCACAGAATTCTTAATTTAAATTGCTTGCGTGAAATTCAAATGGTGTGAACAATTATTACGTTTTAAATGTTTCTTCGATGATTATCACCCTGAAAAATGTAACGTAAGTTCAGAGAGAGCTGCTAGAAATTTCATAAATTTTATTTCATTCAAAACTTCGCCAAAAACTGAAAATTAACTGTTTAGTTACGTTAATTAATTGAAATGCTTGTAGGTAATCTGAATATATTAATACCGCACTGATAAACTGAATTGTTCAGTCATATTTAAAAATTTCATCAGGATCGAAATACAACTGTAGAGTCTGACGACGTCTATATATATGAAGTATCCTCCTCATCCACCATACAAAATTTTATTGAACAGTGACTTTCCTATTGTTTTGAAGGTCAAGTGTCCAAAATGTCATGAAGATTTTAGGATGAATAATGTGTCCTTATTCGCATGTCGCGTGATGCCACAGGTTTTCAACCATATAATTGTTTATGACGTGATATCTCCTGAACTATATGTCGTAAGCAGTTCTTACCCCCACGTCAATTGTTACCTCATGGAAGGAATATGTGTACCAAATTTGGTTGAAATCGCTACAGTGGTTTAGAAGCAGACGTTGCATGATGCGCCACTTTTCCGCGCATTACATTGTTTATTACGTTATATCTCATGAACTATTTATCCTACAGTCATTTAATGGTGCCTATTACCATCGCGAAAGTGCAAGCAGTATGTTGACATAGTTTCATCACAATCGGATGAAAGGTATGGCCACGCATAAAATAGGAAAACACAAAAATTCATTTTTATATATTAGATTTAAATGGTTGCCGATATGTCGCAGAAAACCATAGACGCTACTATGTTATGTTGTTTCAGAGGATCAAACTCGTCTTTTCTAAGAAGATGTTCTATGTAATTTCCATTGCTCGTATCTTCCCAATTTTCTTGAACTAATATAAATAAAGAAACAAATGTTTATAATCCTCAGGTGGAAACTGTGCTACGGCCACTAGTCGCTAGACTTAAACTAAGTTATGCTAAAGACAATACTCACACCCATGCCTGATGGAGGACTTGAATTTCCGGCGGGAGCGGCCACGCAATCCGTGTTGTTGCGCCGCAGACCACGCGGCTGTTTCCACGTGGGTATATTTTTCTCATGGCCTAGAATGCATAGTTTCTGTTTTCATTGTCTAATGCGTTCAATACTTCCCTGTTTTCTCTTACTTTCCTTTTGTGCATTTCTGTTTCTTCAAATGTTAAAATGCTTTTTAAATCTATTGAGCCGAACTGCTATTGTCTTCAGTCCCTCGACTTACAAACTGCTTAAACTGACTTGCTCGAAGGACAATACTCACCTCCGCGCCCGAGGGAGGACTCGAACCTCCAACGGAAACGGTTGCCCAGTCCGTAGCATCACGCCTTAGCCGACCCGAGCATTCTTCGCGGCTTTCTATTTCTTACCTTCGTTAATAACTCAAGAGAATGTCAGTTCTGGCAGAGCAGTCTGCAGTATAAAGGTAAATTTCAGACTAACCATATTTGTTCACTACAGTGTTAAGATGATTTAAGTCGCAATACCCATTCTTATTCCAATTTTTTTCTTCGTACGAAATAATAGACAGGTCCAACAATAAAATTCTTTTTGTCACATCACAATTACAAAGTTAGTTTGATAGCTTTGCAACTAGTTACAAAACAACTTCTCAAGTCCCTTTACAGTAGAACCACATATGTCCTTTACATGTGTTCATACTTTTATTGGAGGACGTGATCTGCCATTATCAATAATTTTCTTCTTCTCTGTGCAATATAGTAATGAAAAAGCAATGTGAAAAAGTCTTTGCACAACGCTTTCACCAAGCATTTCAAACTACCGAAAGCTTCATGTATGCAAGAAACGTCAGACGTAAACAACACAACAGCATTCAACTACCCAGCAGCGTGTCGACTCGTTGACAAATGACACAACGCCCTGGCTGTCATCTAGCCAAACAGTGGTCGATTCATATGCAAACACAGTGACTCTCGGATGAGGTGTTGCGAACGCCTTGACGCAGGTGTTCAGCGAGCAGTCTCCTGCCAGAGGGTAGGCTGGCGGCAGACAGTTGAGTTGAACCATTATACCAGGTCGCGTTTCTTACGTGACCTGTGGCATTATCAAGCAAAATCATACACATAATTACTTTATAGTGATTATGAGTAATATAATTTTATCCTTTTATTCAGGCGTTGGTGCTGGACTCTCACAGCCTAAGGAGACGCCACAGAGCAAGTCATACAGATTTCAACACTTGGACCTACAACGAAATCGACGTCGACCTTTCATTGTATCAGAATAAACGAGATCAGCAGAAAAAAATCGCACTGACGTGTTTTACGGCCCACTTTAGATTTGTAGTTTTATAAGTTTCTGCAAACATTTTGGACCAAAATAATAATCTAAATAATAAAAAATTAATTAAATTTAGGAAAAAAAAATAGGTAGAGACGGAATCCGAACTACCGGCCTTTGGCATCATAATCTAACGCCTTGCCCACTACGCTACCGTTATCAATCATAAAATGCGTCCTATAATTTCATAGTATTGATGGCCGTTGTTAACTGATGCTAATATGGCATTTGTAGACACTAGATTATCATTTATCGTACGAAGAACGATGTGTTTTTGTTAATTCTTCAGTGCGCCATTGCTTTGAAATGACAACGTGTAAGTTACAATAAGAAAATCATCAAATACGCGCAAGATGGGGTATGCCACAGAGAGTTCTGCGCGAGGAATGTCACGTGACATCTCCTAACGGCTGGTTTTCGTTAATTTAATGGAGAATGTCAAATCTCCGTATTTTTGCAAAATCTCTCAAACGATACGAGATATGAAAAAAAGCATAAGGGAGCTAAGCTGTAGAGAATTTTCTCCTCTACCAATTAGGTTATTCAATTTTCGTATCAGATGAACGGTTCGTTTGCAATTACAATTATATTACAAACGGATTTTTTTAGGTATTACTACCGTATTGTTTGTCCGAAAAAATTTGAAAAAGGGAGGTTCTGGTCTCTGGCGGCCTACAATTATGTGTGTAAAATTTGGTGCTGATCGGTTGAACGGCTCGTCTTAAAAACAGGAAACACGTTACGGACAGACAGACAGACAGACAGACAGACATTCCAAAATCGTCGTTATTTTTGCAAATATCTTTGAAACGCTACGAGATATGAAAAAAACATAACAGAGCAAAGTTGTAGAGAATTTTCTCCTCTACAAATTAGGTTATTCAATTTTCGTGTCAGATGAATAGTTAAGCAGTTCTTTTCATTTAAATTTGAAGCTGTCAAAAGACGATCGCAAAGGCCCACTTTTAGTGTTACTACTGTAACCTAAAGTGGGCCAATACAAGAGCAGAACAAGGCGCATCCACCTCATTATAACATAGTGTAAGGCAGCGCCGCCTTTAGGCCTTTATGCCATCAATATCACAATTTACAATCATCCAGCTTGCGAAAAAAAATACTATTCAATCTCATTCAACATACGTCGTTAATCTCACAAAGGCGCTCTGAATTCAGGCTACCAGAACAGAAAACGTGCCGAATGCAATCTTCCTATTGGCTGCATCCATCCATGTTTCACGCGAGCTTTGTCTGATGTCTGGGAGACGGGTCTACCACAGCCCCTCTGATATTTGTTTCAAGAACTGCAAAAATAGAGCCCTCATGCAGCTGCAGCATCACTCGTGCACCACAGAAACTACTAGTAGCTGCCGGTCCAAATAAAAAAAAAAGACAGACGGTGAAATAGTCATTATAGTTGAAATTAGTTAATTTGAATTGATTTATATCGAATATTTGTGACTTAATGACTCATCTACAGCAATTAATAGATCACGCACTGCATTCATGGATAATACTCCCCTAAAGTACTGAAATAATACAGCGCCACCCAATGTGTGTTGGACAGCATATGTTGGCAGCGCTAAGATTTACACCCACATATCAGAAACTGTTAGTACGAGGCGGAGGCAAGGTTTGTGTATCCGTGATGAATAATAGTGACTGAAAAGAGTGTCGTGACGGGGACAACATTTCAGTTTTCTGGTAGGTTTAAAAACATTTTTGTCGGTTATGTCATGTTTTCTTTTCTAGTTATGTCTAGTAATAGGTGATTTTATTTTTTATAGGTCTAAAATTGTGGTCGCGAAGCAGAGCAGTGTCTACGCCATAATTTTCCGACGGCCGCGGTGGCCGAGGGGACTGAGGCGCGCCAGTTTCGGTCTGCACGACCACTACGGTCGGGGGTTCGAATCCCCCCTCGGGCAAGGATATTTGTGCCGTCCTTAGATTAGCTAGTTCATAAGTAGTTATAAGTTTAGGAACTGATGCGGAGCGCGCGGTTGCTCGCCATGGAGGTTCGAGTCCTCCCTGCGGCATGGGTGTGTGTGTTGTCCTTAGGTTAGTTTACCTAGGTTTAAGTAGTTTGTAAGCTACGGACTGATGACCACGCAGTTTGGTCCGATAGATTTACAAACATTTGAACATTTTTTAGGGACTGATGACCCTGTAGTTAAGTTCAAATGTTGAAATGTTTGTATAGTTTATGGGACTTAACTACGGGGTCATCAGTCCCTAAACTACTTGTGAACTATTTAATCCTAAGGACGGCACAAATATCCATGCGCGAGGGGGGATTCGAACCCCCGACCGTAGTGACCGTGCAGTCCGTGACTGGAGCGCCTCAGTCCCCTCGGCCACCGCGGCCGGCCGTAGTTAAGTCCCATAAGCTATACAAACATGTGAACATGTGTGAACATAATTTTACAGATTATTAAATCACGGCAGAAGAGAGGGAAACGATTAAGAAAAAATATTCTGGTTCAGAAAATCGGAAAAGGAAATCTGAAAAAGAAAAGTTTCTTGAAGAAACTAAAAAGCAGGTGTATTCTATTAACAGAACGTAACTGTAATTTGCCGCTGCTCCAGCACAAGTGAAAAATGGGGCGTCTTCAATCCTTGAAGTAGTGCTAGAGAAAAAGAATAATAAAAAACGCGCGTGAAATGAACGCTCGTATGGCTGTAGCCGAGCGAACTGGCCTGCGCTTGACGCAGCGTGAGAGAGGAGCGAGGGTGGGCAACTCTGTTGCTGCCGTCAGTCTTGCGTTCCAACTCCGCAAAAACGCGCCTGAAAAAAAAAAAAAAAAAAAAAAAAAAAAAAAAAAAAAAAAAAAAAAGGTCGTTTATCCTTATAGAAACAATCGAGGGGCTACTGTGTTACCATAGCTGCGATAAGTATTATTGTGTAGAATTTAGCCATATTATAGACGTGAAACATGTTTTACTTAATTTGATCCAGTTTAGCACTAGACTTGCGCATAATAGTTCGCGATCGAGAGCGCTCACTTTAGTTCGCGGCGCTCATGCAGGTGGAGGTAGAAGTGCCGGCCGCGGTGGCCGAGGGGACTGAGGCGCTCCAGTCACGGTCTGCACGGCCACTACGGTCGGGGGTTCGAATCCCCCCTCGGGCATGGATATTTGTGCCGTCTTTAGTATTAGCTAGTTCATAAGTAGTTTGTAAGTTTAGGGACTGATGACCCTGTAGTTAAGTCTCATAAGCTTTACAAACATTTGAACATTTTTTTGAGGGAGAAGTTCCCCTATCTAGCTGCTTCATGCGCTTGATGCTTGAGCCGCTAACGATATCACGCAAACCAAAAGATACAGTTTGTGGATAATTTCTCGCGTTTAAGTTTAGAGTTATCTCTATATCTTGGTATTATAGAATTTATTAGTCAGATATTTCTGAGTGCAGAATACTTTAAAACTGAAATTTTGTAGCACTGAACTATGTAATCTAACAGGCAGACGCTCACCTCGAAATGGCTCTCATCAGCAGAAAACAAACACGTGATTTTTAATTCTGCTCGCGCCCTCTCGCTATTGCCTGTCGGTCTTCGGAAAAGAATCCAACGAACTACGAAGCGAGATACGTTTGACATAATAGTTCGCGACCGGTAACACATGTTTTAGTTCGCGACCGTTTGCACATATTTTAGTTCGCGACCGATCGCGCATATTTTAGGTCGCGACCGATAGCTCTCCTTTTAGTTCGCAGCACTTTTTAATTCGTCCGCTCTTTTTGGCTTTTGCTACCGCTACTAAAAGAGCTCTTTCGTTATGACAGCTTTTTTTATATAATGATCAGTGTTACCCAACGTGTGATATTACCCGTATTTTTGGGCAATCAGACTCAAATACTTAAGCAAATAAGCCAATTATTTACAACCCCCTCTCTCAACCAAGTTCCCATGCGCAGAAACGCATTTTTGTCTTCGGTGCTGGGCGAGTCCAATCCTTTGTTTCGGAGGGGCGGCCGCCTCAGTTGCATCGGAAGTTAAGCCAGTCCGGTCAACCTCACAGAAATTGATTTTGTATTAACAAATGAAATAGAAGAAATTTTTGATCTTCACGCTAGCGACATTGATGAAAATGGGTTTCGACCTTTACATTGTGACGACAGGCAGTAAACTACAGTTTTGTAGCTAATTAATTCTATTTGTAGCTAATTAATTCTAATTTATACGACGTTATCCTCAACATTATACCCCGCGAGCCGTCAACAGTATCATGCAGGCGAGAGAAAACGGTTGATGCATAATTTCTCGCATATGAATGCAAACAATGTTAAGTTTTGAATTCTCTTTACTTCTTTACACTATGGAATGTGGGTTATATTTAGACGCTATGAATACCTTAGAAAAGAAAATTTGTGGCAGTGAACTATGAAACTACAGTTGAGTTGCATCTCAGCTCGAAATGACGGTAACTGGCAGAAGGGAATCACGCAGAATTAAAAATCACGTGTTTGCCTTCTGCTGATGAGAGCCATTTCGAGGTTAGCGTCTGCCTGCTAGATTACATAGTTCAGTGCTACAAAATTTCTGCTTTGAAGTATTCTGCACTCTGCAATATCTGATTAATAAATTCCATAAGGTGCGCCTCGGTTGCACAGTGGTAGAGTGCTAGACTAGGCCGGGCGCCGTGGCTCAGCGCGCCCGGTCAGAGGGCTGAACGCTCTCTGTAATAAAAAAGCTGAGCCAAAGAACACGTAGAACCAAAACGAACAAACACGATCAGCGTCCGCATGGACAAGAACTACCCATAGAGAAGGAAAAAAAAAAAAAAAAAAAAAAAAAAACTACAAATCCAAAGGTTGCGGGTTCGATCCCCGCCAGGTCCTAGGATTTTTATCTGTCACTTTCCACTTCTTTCACCTCTGGCAGTATTGCTCACGTGAAAAAATACCGAGCAGCACCGTGGTTCGGAACCCACGTTAAACTGTAGGTCCCCCTATAACTGGCTGGGTAAGTCAGTTCGGAGGAAGGCAACGTCATACCACCTCCAAATAGGACCATGCCTAGTGAAGCACTGTGGTGTTCAAATCAATCTTCGGATTGTTGACTGCTTTACCTTTTTTTTAAATTCCATAATGCCAAGATATAGATATAACTCTAAACTTAAACGCGAGAAATTATCCACAAACTGTTTCTTTTAATTTGCGTGATATCGTTAGCGGCTCAAGCAGCAAGTGCGGGAAGCAGCTAGAGGGGGGAACTTCTCCCTCCACCCGCATGCACAGACCACGCCGCTTAGCCGTCACTGGGAGCGGACGAACTAAAAAAACGTACTAGTTCGCGGCAGAGCCACGAACTAAAGTGAGCGCTCCCGTTCGCGAACTATTATACGCAAGACTACAATTTATGTCTCATAGCAAAGCCTTCCTTCAAGTTAATAAATAACTCAGTATGTCAACAAAGAAGCATTTGGGCAGCATAATCGATGGCGTGCATATTGTTGAAACTTGATCCTCTGACTATGGTATTGAGGAGTGATCCGCAAAATTACAGGCCTCTATCGTTGACGTTGGTTGAGTCACAGTCAACACCGATTCAGAAAGTATCGTTCTTGTGAAACATAGCTAGCTCTTTACTCAAATGAAATGATAAGTGCTATAGACAAGGGATCACAAATAGATTCCGTGTTTCCAGATTTCGGAAAGACTCTACCTCACAAGCGTCTTCTAATGAAACTGTGTGTTTATGGAATATCGCCACAGCTGTGCTATTGCTTCGTGAGTTCTTGTCACAGATGTCACAGTACGTTCAAATTGGTGGCAAGTCATCGAGTAAAATATATATGATATCTGGCGTTCCCCAGGGAAGTGTTATAAGACCCTACTGTTCCTTATCTTGATAAACTATTTAGGCGACAATGTGAGTAGCTCTCTCAGACTGTTCATTTACAAATTAGTAAAGTCACCAGAAGACCAAAAGCAACTACAAAATGTTTTACATAAGATATCTACATGGTGCAAAAACTAGCAATTGAACTTTAATAATGGTACGTGTGAAGTCGTTCATATGGACACTTTAAGAAATCCTTTATACTTGAGTTACACTATGAATCAGTTAAATCTAGAGGCCGTCAATTCAACTAAATACCTAGGAATAACAATTATCAACAATGGTGTCTGTTCTTTCGGACATGTCAGAAATAACACACACCACTTATGATCCTGCAGTTATCTATTCATATTCACGGAATGTATGATATTAGCTGCGAATGGGTAAAGTTGAAAACATGTACCCAGCCGCGATTCGAACCTGGGTCTCCTGCTTTCTAGGCAGTTGCGCTGACCCCTACACCACTGGGGACGACACAGTGAATATCACACCTGCACGGAATTACTCAAGCACGCCTTCCGTCAGATACAAATTCGCAACTTTACCCTGCCCACTAGAACTCAAAATCGTAGTCACTTTGTACCAATTCCAGTAACAGTAAGGGCCTAGGAGTGCCTCCGCACTAAAGAAAGGATCATTACCCATCATGGTGTCTGTTCTTTCGGACATGTCCAAAAGAACAGACACTGCACCAATATAATTAAGTAAAATTAGTTTAATTTTGTTGAAGTCTGTTTATATATTCGCAGACATTACTTTTCCCGCCACTTACGCTATTTTATGTTGGTGCCATCGTTAACACCACACTGGAAATTGTTTACTCGCCAGAAATAAATTCATTTGAAATATATTCCCCACATCTGCGCTTTTGAACCGCTAACTTAACCTTGAACATCGACTTTCAAATTCGGTTAATCTGGGAACTGTATCGTGGCAGCACACACACACACAACTTGTAGGAATATTTATAACACAAAACTCTTGGTTTTCCCCAATTTAAATCGTTTTCGCTTCTTTGAGATATGTAAGTAGTATTTTAGGTGAACTTTCACGGTCGCACGGGAATGACCGTGTGGTCTCGAGCACCACTTTACGGATCGCGCGGCTGCTTACGTCTGAGGTTCTAGTCCTCCTTCGGACATGGGAGTATGTCTTGTCCTTAGCATAAGTTAGTTCAAGTAATCTGAAAGGCTAGGGACCGATGACCACAGAAGCTGAGTCCGCTAGGATTTCAAAAATTTCTAAATTTTGATTATAAATTGTATGGGAAGTTTTCCCACATATTTCTTCGCCTGACCGTGCACATGACTGAAATAAACAAACAAAAATAGCGTTTGAATTTTTCTTCCTAAGAGCCCTGCACAGGAGCGACTGATCGCTCAAGTTCATTTTGTAACTCTTTGCCTGTGTTTTATGCCATTCCATGTTTCTTGATAGTTTTCTAATTATTTATGGTAATAAAAATGAGAGCGCTTTTTTATATACGTAAAAGATTTCTCTCTGGATCAGTCACGAAAAAGCATTGTTTCTTGTTGACAAGAATAATGGTTTTGAACATGGACAGAACGAGATTTAAAGACTAGAAAGTAACATTTACAAGGCCAAGGAGACCTGTGGATTTGTTACAGTTTAGGGACAAAAATCTGGAATATCTCGTTGTATCAGGCTGTATCATTTTCAGTTATATACTGGTCGTGCTGTAGCTTGTGATAAATTCGTACTTGCGTTATTTGCTGCGTGCAGGAGATGCGGTTCCCCGCGGGAATGGCTGCGGGATCGAAAATACCATATCACGGATTCCGCGAGTGGCCCCGTCGTAGGTTCCAATCCTATCTCGGGCAACCGTCGGTTTGCGTCAATTTAAAACTCTGGTAGTAATTTAGGGGAACTTTCACGGCCGCTCGAAATTGCCGTGTGGTCTTGAGCGCCACTTTACGCATCGCGCGGGCGGTAGCGTCGGAGGTTTGAGTCCTCCCTCAGGCATGGGTGTATGTGTTGAATTTACCATAAGTTACTTTAAGTAGTTTGTTAGACTAGGGAGCGATGATCTCAGCAGTTTGGTCCATCGGGTTCATAAAAATTTGAACATTTTGAAGCTAACGTCATGCCGCAGTGTATTTTTCAGAATGTCGTTGGACGATGAACAGACATATGAATTTAAGCAACTGTTTTACTTAATTATATTGACTAAGTTGTGTGTTTTTTGTATCCATATTAGTATTTTTCTTATAAGAGCGACGGCCGCGGTGGCCGAAGGGACTGAGGCGCTCCAGTCACGGTCTGCACGGCCACTACGGTCGGGGATTCGAATCCCCCCGAGGGCGTGGATATTTGTGCCGTCATTAGTATTAGCACAGAGTAACATATATTTGTCTGTGGTATTAGTTAGTTCATAAGTAGTTTGTAAGTTTAGGGACTGATGACCCCGTAGATAGGTCCCATAAGCTATACAAACATTTGAACATTTTTGAAATGCACACTTATGGTCGGGACACGCTCAGCCAGCACTAGTGAGACAGAGCCGCTAGCAGGGATTAAGTGACTGAAATGTTAAAGCAGAATGCCAATCACAGGAAATATGTTGAGCAACTGGGTCAGCGAATGCGACTTTTGTAAGTGGGACAACAACAGAAATCAAATTGGGTGAAGTTAATTGTAGTGAGTGGTCCTTCTTCATAAGTTGTTCCTTCAGCAGCTAATCCAATAACGCCCGTCTCCGGGAAAACTTCTGAGCGCGTAATTACATTTATAAGTTATGTATTAGCCACGCCCAAGTTAAGTAACTAGTCAAGAAGAACTTGCTTGCGGATGGTCAAGTTACGTATCACGAGCGGGATCAAGAACTATATCATTGTATTATGAGCTTCTTGGTGAGGTGTACATATTTAATGAATAAGTAGAGGGGTTACAGCAAAAGTATAGGAAACAAAACATTCAACTTTGTTTCAGCTAAAATTCAATGGCTTAACTCAAAAGGTAAACGAAACAGCAGAGTAAATTTTTAAATAGAATCTCTAAAATAAATGTCCACACCTCCAAGCTGACACTAAATCTAGATGGTTACAGGGGCATGCTCAGGGAATCTGACACCAGGGTATTTGACTTTTTCTGATGAGGGGTCCCCACCGGATATTTCACGACGCGTAGTTATGGAGGACACTGCTGATTTAAACGGAGCACTGCTCCTCATATATATATGGCACTAGGGCACACTACGTATTGTTTGTCTGTACCTTGAGCGCAATAAGATGCTGCAAACACTAATATATAGATTGTAATAGGGAGATAACGGTATAAATTTTCTAGGTCCAACAACGCTTGAGTTGAAATTGGAAAATACATTTTTCCGGAGTAAATGCAGATGTTTCCAAATGTGAAACAAGAGCATACTGCAATACTTGGATTACACGTGCTGGTTAGGTATCATGCCAAAATCGAACTTTTGCAGAAAACGGTTGAACTCAACGGGAATTCGTTTTCAAAAGGAGCAACAACACCAAATGCTTCTGTGTCTCAAGGTACAACCTTCACTAAAGTAATACCAAATAAACTTCGTACAAGTGCCTTAAGGGTTCTATAGTGTTGCTAAATACCAGTAGGTAGAGAAAATCTAATTAAGTTTCGGTAGATGTTTTCCCTCGGGTTGTTTTATGCGTGGTAGAAGCGCTACTTAAGTATGACGCTCTACACGAGAAGCATTGTTTTGTACGAAGAAGTATACCACATGTAAAGTAGATAAAAAAAGTCAGCCAAATAGCCTGGAGAGTTGCGGAGTCGATGACTTGAGTGTTCCTAATGTGTTAATGTTACCGATGCTAGAAATTTTGAAGAGGACATTGATACTAGTTGTTGAAAACGAGGTGAAGAAAACAGGTGACATATCTGCCTTGCAAAGTAAAGTCAGTTATCGTAAAGGGTAACGAACGATTAGTCATGGCGTTATTGTTAGTACAATTTGAAGAATTCATTAATCCAGAAACTCCACTGCCGACCACACCCATAAATCAGCATTGTATTCAAACAGAAAATCGTGTACCAGTGTAATACAAACCATATACGTTGCCGAAGCATCTCTAAGCGTTCAAAGAACAGTTCATAGATGAGCAACTGGTAGAGGATATAATAAGACACAGCGATAGTCATTGGTGAAGAAGGAATGTAATTTACCTGGCGGTAGATAAAAATATTGATTTTTTTGTAATTATCAATTTTTGAATAGTGGTGCAGTAAGTGATACATATCCGATTTGTATCATTATTTAAACAATGTATAATCTTGGGCAATGTAAATTCCTTCCACAATTAATTTGAAAATTGAATTGTCTGGACACTACTAGTACTGTAGAATGTCTTTTCGAAAAAGAAAGAGAGAGAGAGAGAGAGAGAAGTCATTTCACGTGCTAGGAATTTGCGTATAGGGCCATTTAATAAGAATTTGTCACAGTAACGATATACTAGGTATGATTGATGATGTTTAGAGGTATCTAATAATGGTAGTAATATCAGATCAAAAGTCGAGTACAGTAGCTCAAGGTCACGGTTAACAACTGGTTATTTAATTTCAGAACATTGGAAATTAAATTCTTAGATCAAGCTACTAACTGAATGTCTATTCTTGTGAAGCACTGAAGTCACCTTTTTAAAGTTATAAAGTTGTGTACCAGTCTACTCCACCCACAAGGCAATGGTCATAGAATGTGAATTCACCAGATCATAGCGAAGATATTGAATCATTATACGTGGGATTTACATCTACATCCACAGCACGCAATCGTGTTGTGTGGCAGAAGGTTCTTTGAGTACTACCGTTACTGCCTTTTCCTGTTTAACGAGAAAAAAAGACTGCAGATGTGCCTCATTATGGACTCTAATCTCTGTTATTATCCTCGCGATCCATTGACGAAGTATACATAGCAGGAAGCAATATATTGATTGACCCTTTGAGAAATGCGCGCTCTCGGATTTTGACAGTACCCTATGCAACATCTGCCATTGCAGGCAGCTGATCTTTCCATGATGGTTTTGTGCTTATACATTGATGAGCAATATTCAAGTACTGGTCGAAAGAATGTTTTGAAAGCTAAATAATTTGTTGATGGACTAGACTTCCTGACGGCCACTACGGTCGGGGGTTCGAATCCCCCCTCGGGCATGGATACTTGTGCCGTCCTAGATAGTAAGTAGTTCATAAGTAGTTTGTAAGTTTAGGGACTGATGACCCCGTAGTTAAGTCCCGTAAGCTTAACACACATTTGAACATAGACTTTCTGACGACTCTTACAAATGAATCTACCTCGTATCTGCTTTATCTATGATTAATTTTATGCGGTCATTCTACTAAGAACTGCTGTTGACGTCCACTCTCAGATATTTTATAGAAGTAACTTTTTCTAGTTATAGTACTGCAACAGCCTAGTAATATAGCAAATGATATTTCTTCCTATGCATTCACGATACTTTACAAATGTTTATGTTGTAAATTAATGCCCACTCCCAATATCAAGCGTCGATACTCCGAAGATATCACTGCATTTCGCTACAATTTTACTGAGTTGTAACTTCTCGATACGCTACAGAATAATCGGCGAAAAGCCTCACTGAACTTCCATTGTTATATCGCGGTCATTTATATCAACTGTAAAAAAGCAACTGCCATATATAGTCCATTGGGACTCGTCAGAAATCACTATCACGCGGGAAGATTCTCTCCGTTGAGAATGACATGCCATATTCTGTTTGTTAGAAACTCTGCTGCACCGCGCGGGAACGGCCGTGCGGTCTGGACCGTTACATTACGGACTGTGGGCGGCTGCTCGTGTCGGAGGTTCAATTCAAATGTTCAAATGTTTGTAAAGCTTATGGGACTTAACTACAGGGTCATCAGTCCCTAAACTTACAAACTACTTATGAACTACTTACGAACTAGGACGGCACAAATATCCATGCCCGAAGGGGGATTCGAACCCCCGACCGTAGTGGCCGTGCTGACCGTGACTGGAGCGCCTCAGTCACCTCGGCCACCGCGGCCGGCGAGGTTCAATTCCTCTATCTGTATTGGTTGTGTGTGTTGTTCTCGCCGTAAATTAGTTTAATCAGAATTATTTATATGGTCAAAGATTAAAATTTGAGCTGAACCGGAATTCGAACCCGGATTTTTCGCTTTGTGCCAGTGGTCACCTTAATCAATTAGCCTATCCAGGCACGCTTCCCTGCCAAACCAAATTCTCACCTTGCAGGACACTACAATTGCAGTGCCCCCTGCCCATTTCATTCCACTTACTCGCAGCCAATACTGGATTCCCGCAAGGTATCGAGCGTATTAATTCGTCCGCATTGAAATTGTCAAGTGCCTATTGGGGCATATATATACAATTATTTATATGGTGTCCGAAAAGAACAGACACCAAATAAATAAATGTACATCTGCCCCAACAGGCAATTGAATATTTCAAGCCGCGGTGGAGTAGCCGAGCGGTCTAAAGCGTCTCGCTGCGGAGCGCGTGGTTGTTCGCCGTGGAGGTTCGAGTCCTCCCTGGGGCATGGGTGTGCGTGTTGTCCTTAGGTTAGTTTACCTAGGTTTAAGTAGTTTGTAAGCTACGGACTGATGATCACGCAGTTTGGTCCGATAGATTTACAAACATTTGAAGATTTTTTGGACAATTCCAATGCGGTCGCATTAATACGCCCGATCCCTTACGGGCATCCAGTATTGGCTACGAGCAAGTTGAATCAAATGGTCAGGGGACATTTCAATTGTAGCGTGATTCAAGGTGAGAATTTGAGTTGGAAGGGAAGCGTGCCTGGATAGCTTAATTAGTAAGGAAACTGTTGGGTCAAAGTGGGAAATCCAGGTTCGAATCCCAGACCAGCACAAATTTTCATCTTTGCTATTGGATTTATGCCAATGCCCTGAAAAAGTCGAAGTTGTTAAATAATTTCGAATTCGTAGTTTAATTTGTTTGTAAATCTACGGAGCAATGACCAGAGTTGTTTGATGCCTTCGAATTAAAAACATTTGAACATTTGAAACTCTGCATTGCAGTCGCACAAGTGCTCTTAATAACTAGTATTCTCGTATTTTGTTCATTAGGCGACAGTGCGAAATCGTATCGAACGCCTTCTGAAAGTGAAGAAACACGGCATCTACGTGGGAGACAGTATTTACTGATTTCTGGGACTCACAGATGAATAACTGGAGGTGTGTTCCATGTAATAGTTGCTTTCGGAAATCATCTTCATTTCTACTGGGGAGATCTTATGTTTCCAGAAATGTATAATACTCGAGGATGAAACGTATTCCAAAATTCAAAAACCGATCAACGTAAGAGATATAGGCCTATAGGTTTGCTGTTATGTTCGGCGACCATTGGTAGACAGGGGAATGACCTGCACTTATATCCCAATCGTTTGAAATGCTTCGCTCCCCTAGTGATCTATGATAGACTTGCACTCTAAATGAAAGAAAGAGAGAGGGAAGAGGAAAGAAAGAAGTGACTCTGGAAGCACTAGGGCATTTAGACAATTCAATGGTAACAAGTAAAAATTTGTGCCGGGCTTGGATTCGAAAGCAAGTCTCCCGCTTGGGGCCCGCAGTCGCCTTAATCTGTTGGCTACGCGAGACCGCCTCCCGTCCACGCCAAATTCCACCAAGTGGAGGATAGTGGCTCACCGGAAAGGCGAGCATAAATATTTAGTGATTAATTTTCATACTTAAGTAAAATTTATGCTTTATTTATTATACGACTAGTAATACCAAACTTTACGGCACAGACAATTGTGAAATTGACCCAGTAACAGAAAGTGGTTTGAAATGGACTGACTTGTTTGAGTCGTAGAATACGGAGAGAAGACAGCTGGTGAAATCCGGCAGCAGAGCCCAGGGGTGTCTGTAGCAGGGCATTGCGCCTGCCGGAATACCGGGAAGACGAAGGCCTGGGGCCGGTCGCAATCAGCTTTGATGCTTTTGAAGCAAACAACGTCAACTGATGTGGGGGAGGTGTAGAAGCTTTAGGCGCAAAGGTGCATCATTGGTTCCAAGCAATTGTGCGCTTGGTGGGAGCGCTTCGCCACGAACGAGCCTGACTGACTTTGCTTTTTCCAACAACATGCACATTTCCTGTACAGAATTTTAGTGCAGACTCCACATGGAGCGTTTAGGTAATGCGTGCACCGATCAAATTCAAATGTTGAAATGTTTATAAACCTAAGGGACCAAACTACTGAGATCAACGGTTCCTAGACAAACAGATTACTTAAACTAACTACGCTAAGAACAACACACACACACACAGACACACACATCCAAGAGAAGACTAGTACTTCCGATGGGAGTGGCCGTGCAATCCGTACAAGGCGCTGAGGCGCGTGAGGTCATACACACACACACACACACACACACACACACACACACACACACACACACATCCAAGAGAAGACTAGTACTTCTGATGGGAGTGGCCGTGCAATCCGTACAAGGCGCCGAGGAGCGTGAGGTCATTCCGAGTGGAAGTGAACGAAACGAGAGGAACTCTTGTTCGAAACGTTGAGGGCGGTGCCCTTCACTAGCTGTGGACGCGAAGCAAGATGCACCGACTGCTGCTTTAATCGTATTCTCGTTAAGACACTCGTCCTCATTGGGAAGTCAGCCGCCCGCGGTGGCCGAGGAGACTGAGGCGCTCCAGTCACGGTCTGCACGGTCACTACGGTCGGGGGTTCGAATCCCCCCTCGGGCATGGATATTTGTGCCGTCCTAGTTCGTAAGTAGTTCATAAGTAGTTTGTAAGTTTAGGGACTGATGACCCCGTAGTTAAGTCCCTTAAGCTTAACAAACATTTGAACATTGAACTGGGAAGTCACTACACCTTCGCAAAAATTCGTAATTATACCACCCCACTCTAATTGCAAACCCTACACCTTCCAAGGTAATGCACCGTACTGCGACCTTCCTATCGGTTCTCGGCAATAAGAATTGGGCAGTACATTAATCAGGGTAGTAAAAAGTTTATGGCTCGTTGTCTCTGTTCATAGGGGTGAGTTATTTATGTCAGCCTCTATGCCATAAACTGCTACCCAAACTGTTTAAACAAGATCAATAATTAATCTGTAGTTTACCCAGTCTATCAATCTGCGTATTATGACGTGAAAATGTATTTAACAAACATAAATTAAACCTCTCAATAACAAACAAAATGGATTCTAAGATAAAGAAGGGATCCACTTACGAAGTAATTCTTTATAAATGAAGTTTATTACTTTGTATGGACATGAAAATGCGGAGGTGGTCCCACTTTATACATCGGTAAATAACTGAATATTTCCCCAACGCCGGCCGTGGTGGCCGAGGTGACTGAGGCGCCCCAGTCACGGTCAGCACGGCCACTACGGTCGGGGGTTCGAATCCCCCCTCGGGCATGGATATTTGTGCTGTCCTAGTTCGTAATTAGTTCATAAGTAGTTTGTAAGTTTAGGGACTGATGACCCCGCAGTTAAGTCCCATAAGCTTAACAAACATTTGAACATTAGATTTCCGCAACTATTGTTCATGAGAGGCACAGTAATATCACAGGCACTCGAGAGTAAAAGTTCCAAATTATCACTCGTAAATTAGTGAAGTCCATCGAACATTGCAGTTAATCCGCGATTACAATATTTGTTATAAAACACAGTTTGTCATCACACGAGTACACGATTACTGAATTATTACAGTTCCACAGCCCTACTACCGTACATAGTTTACCACTTTTCACCAGAGACCAAGTTCTTCAGTCACAGTCCCGTAAATCCACACATGCCTATCTCTTCAAATCCCGTGGCTTCAGACCGCCCAGCTTCACAGCCTTTCACCACCACGTCCAAGTTACGAGTCACTCCCAAGCGTTCGAAAGCCTGCTCTCCCTGCTCCCAAAATTGTATCCTTCCGCGCATCCTAACACCTCATTTTTAAAATATAATTTCCCTACGAAAATATTATACATTTGAATATCACAGAATTAAATGCTTTGACCACCTCCCTACAAATGTTTTTTTTTTCACATTTAACAAACAAATATATACTTAACAATACTGAAAACGGTTGAGACTGAAGCTCTTTGCTCAGGTAGCTATTGTTCACTGTTCAAATATACTGCCGCCGTCGAAATGTAGTTACGCAATTAATATTTAATTTATCATCGCTTTTTATGCAAATATATTCAGTTCTTGTCCAAAAATACATATAATTGTTTATATATAAATTATCAGTTGCGTATCTATTATTTTTAGTCGGCCATGAAATATTTAAGTGGCAGTGTACAACAAAATGAACGTCACTAAGAATAATATTAAATATAATAAAATACGTATATAAATGTAATGCACTTTGCTGGGTTCATGTTTTGTGTTTCTGTGGTGGAATTTCTGTTGTGACACAAGAATATTACCGCCTCAACGAAAAGCAGAACAAGAGAATAAAACAAAGTTTATTGAAAGAATACGGAAATAACGTGGTGCGTCTTTTAAGATGGTAGCGTGGTGCAATGCTGCCCATTTGCTTCTTAAACTGTTGCTGATAAACGATATGTATCAATAATTGTGAATATACGACTTACAATATTATTATTATAGTACTGAAATTTATCGGCTTTTTATCTGTAAGGTATATCGAAATTGTAATTACGGCATTTGATTCTCCCAAGTCTCCTGAATTCATTCATATAACTATATTTGCTGTATGATCATTCCCTGATTTTATATGGATTTTTAGAATAATGTGTGTTGCTATATTGTATTTCAGCTGCAATCTGGGTTAGCCGCCCTCGCTCATCCAAGACAGTCGCTTCCTGTTTCCGATCACATTAGGGAAACCCTGACTATCTGTTTCTCATTCACTAGGTCCAAACTGTTAGCCAGCCGGCTGGGGAACCCAACAGCCTGGCAAAACCCGCCTTTCACATGGAAACAATCAGCCTCCCCCTGTATCTGTAATGTCACAATACATCGTCGTTGCATAGAAATATATACATACACACAGTAAAAAGTGTTGCATCACATTGGATCCTCAACACTCACGTTGAATCGTGGAATGTATATACAGGGTGTCTCACGAAAGACGCCTGCCAGGCCGCATCCGCCGGCCACGGGCAGCGCCCGATTATAGGACTCTATTGTGGCGCGGGCACATACACTGAGTTAAAGTCTAAAAAACATTGCCATGTGAGTAACCTAATCTTACCTTTATTTACAGTAGATGTTCAAAATGATGTCCCTCTATGGAAAGAGCGGCCTGACATCTCTTGAACACATTTGCGAACACTCGATGAATTTCGTCTGCCGAAATCTGGGATTTCACGAAACAATAAATTCTGACAGGTATGTGAACAATATCCTGCATCAATTTTTTCAAGAACTTTTACCCAACGAAAAGCTGTACGGTTATTTCATGCAGGACAATGCAAGACTACACATTGCCAATGCTTCTATGGCAGCAATACAGTGTTTTTGATGATAGGATAGTTGACTGGCCTCCTCGTTCTCCAGATGTAAATCCCTGTGACTTTTATCTTTGGGAAATATTAAAAGATAAAGTGTATCCAAGCAATCCCCTTACACTCGAAGAGTTGGAAGAGAGGATACGACTAGTCATTTCCCAGATTTCTGCAGCCAAGTGGCTCGAGTGTTCGCAAATCTCTTCAAGAGATATCAGACCGCACTCTCCATAGAGGGACATCATTTTGAACATCTACTGTAAATAAAGGTAAGCTTAGGTTACTCAGATGGCAATGTTTTTTGCATGCCGGTTCCGGTTCTGATCTGCCTTGCTGTTTGACGTGGATTGGTGCGCCGGCATGCCTCGATGTGAGTTTTGGCGATATCGGACTTCTCACAAAATGAATGCCGGGCTGGTACGGAAGTTATGTCACGGATACAAAATTCAAAAACATTTAGGAAATTTTCCCTCGTTTAGCGCTATATGCAATCAACATCCTTCCAGGGCGTAGTAGGAAAGTGACAAGAAGGGGATTCGGCCATGCCAAATCCGAAAGAACCACGTCGACAGAGAGAACAATGGTGGTATATGGGTCTGCCATCATTGTACCAGGTTAGAGTAGAGTACAGCCTGTTCTCCGACATTGTCAGAAATGGGATTATGGGGGACCGCGGCGGATTGCGGATTGCGACCTCGTAGCAGCTAAAGCCCTGCATATAGTAAATAGAGACAACCTTTTACGTGTACATTGCAGAGTTGTATGTCGCCATATCTCTTTGAACGTCACGCGGTACTCGGCCGCCATTTCTGAGCCAGCCTAACCCACTATGTATATTTCAGAAATATACTAATTTAACGATTCGAAATATTTAAACATTTCAACCGTTTCAGGGCATTGAAATAAATCCAATGGCAAAGATGAAAATTTGTGCTGGACTGGTATTCGAACCCGTATTTCCCTATTTAGGCCAGCGGTCGCCTTAACCAATTAGGATATCCAGGCACGCTTCCTTTGTAATCCAAATTCTCACCTTACAGCACACTAAGATTGCAGTGCCCCTGCCCATTTCATCCCAGTTGTTCGAAGCTTATACTGGATTCCCGCAAGGGATCGAGCTTATTAATGCGCCCGCATTGAAATTGTCAATTGCCTGTTGCGGCAGATATACAATTATTTATATGGTGTCTGTTCATTTTGGACATTATAGGCTGCGAGCAAATGGGCAAGGGGCACTACAATCGTAGTGTGCAGCAAGCTGAGAATTTGGTTGGAAGGAAAGCATGTCTGGATAGCCTAATTGGTTAAGGCGACCGCTGGCCTACAGAGGAAAATGCGGGTTCGAATCCCGGTCCAGCAGAAATTTTCATCTTTGTCAATGGATTTTTTTCATTGCCCTGAAACGACTGAAATGTTTAAATGTTTCGAATTCGTAAAATTACGGCCGTTACTGTCAAGGTTTATTTCTCTATACGAAGTTTGTGTGTCATACAAAATCGCCTTATATTAACTGGATAACATATTTAACTGTTTTATGGTATAGAAATCAAGGCATCACAGCAACTATTTAAATTATTGTGTCGCACTTAGTGATATCATTCGTGTTTCTCTCTCCGTGGAAAATATTGTAGTCAACTCACATCTATCTGATGTTCATTGAATACCTTTATGCTTCCTTTTGCATAATAAACAAAACTACGGTATTATATCGTTTAATATCATAAATAATTTAGAGATCCGCGGGTAATCACAAAATAGTACTACCTATCAGCGGAACAGATCTGCCGGCGCGGTAGTTCAGTACGTTCGGGCAGAGGGCTTACTGCCCCCTTGAATAAAAAATAAAATAAAACTGAGCCAAGAACCCAACGAACAAGTCACACGTTCGCATAGAAACGATCTATCAGAAGAGAATTTAAAAAAAAAGGACACGTTGGGTGCTTGCCGGTTGTAAGGGAAGGAGTGCATGGGTTCAAACAACACCAACTAGAGACGAGGCCTCACAGCAGCCCGTGCTACGTCACACTGACCAGGCCGCGGTCGGCAGCAGCTTACTGGCTGGCCGTTACGTGGCATTGGGCCCGCCCCAGCGGCCAGCCATTCAGCTGGCGGTCGCGGCCTGGTTAGTGTGACGTAGTACAGGCTGCTGTGAGGCCTTATCTCTAGGTGGTGTTGGTTCAAACCCCACTGACTATTTCAAATGTTCAAATGTTTGTAGAACTTATGGGACTTAACTACGCGGTTATCAGTCCCTAAGCTTACAAACTACTTATGAACTAGCTAAGACTAAGGACAGCACAAATATCCATGCCCGAGGGGGAATTCGAACCCCCAACCGTAGTGGCCGTGCAGACCGCGACTGGAGCGCCTCATTCCCCTCGGCCACCGCGGCCGGCCTGACTATTTCAATATCTTTTTCCTTATACTTGTCTCACACGTATCAGTACAAACAATTAAGATATTTAGTATGACAAACAGGTCACAGAGAAACCCGCACAGTAATGCGACCTCATTCTTACTCTTATAATAATGCCTCACTTTCATGTCGTTCATTGTAGCTCAATGTCAAATCGTAGATGCAAACTATTCAACATCCCGCAAGGAAAGATCGCAGAATGTGATAGCTTACAGTCTCATTTAAATCAGTAAACTGTTAGACGTAAGAAACCACACATACAGAAAACTGTTATTTCAAATCAAAGAATACCATTTTCGTAAGATGAGCTGGAGGTTAATATGGAACACATGTTTTCCAAGCAATGCTAAATTGTATGAGTATATATTGTTGAAATCCGCTGTGCAGGAGTGACGTGCTATCTGAGGCGGGTTGCGTGGCCACTCCCGCCGAAGGTTCTAGTTCTCCCTCGAGCTTCGATGTGTGTGTTGTCGTTAGAAGAAGATAATGTAAGTTAGTTTAAGTAGGACCTATGGCATTAGGAATTTGGTTCATTAGTTACACAATCTTTGATCTTTAAAATGCCATAATCGAAAAGTACAGTTAAAGAAATTCACAATGCGGTAGCAAGAGCACGAACATGAGAAATGTAAAAAGTATTTGTAAATATTGAAAAATGATGACATGTCAGGTGTCATAACGTGAAAATAATTATTTTCATTACGTTTTTAGTAATATATAATATATGAGGTGTTATATGGTAGGCGTGCAGGAGTACATTTTGTCACGTAATAAATTCATTACAATTAAATTAATACTGAACCTGATGTTGTAGAAGTACGGTACAATGATGAATGATAATGTTACAGTCGACGCTTCGTGAGCTAAACTTGTAAGTTCCATAGCATTCCGCTATATCTTCAAACTGTCAATATAGAAATAAATCTTGAGGTAGCTTTTCGGGTAGTCTGATACTTTGACCGGAATAGCAGAAGTCTGTCTGCTTGCTTGTAACACTGCTGACAGAAAGCACCGACTTGAAGAACATTTTGTTGCCTTTATGAACCCGAGGCGAATTCTGCCAAGAGGCCAATTGTGCCAACTAATTAACTACCCATTGGTGGATAAGATTTCACACGTGTGATCGAATTTGTACTGTGCGGCCTCTTGTGGGATTGTTTGAACTTGTATAGTACACTGTTGGGTTTCTTTGACCATATCGATTTGATGTAGTATTCTTTGGTTGCCTCACAAAAACATTTACATGATCTGAATCTGCATCGTTTATTGTGATCATTCAGTGCCGTATTTTACATAAGCGTATGGTTACGTAAGGGTAATCATAATGTACGTTATTCCATAGAAACTATAAATGCTTGTTACAAAAAAAATGTTTGATCGTTATTAAATATTCATCGTTGTTAAATAAAGAAAAGTGTGAAGTAATACACATGACCACTAAAAGAAATCCGCTGAACTTCAATTACGCGATAAATCAGTCAAACCTTAAGGTCGTAAATTCTACCAAGTACCTAGGAGTTACAATTACGAACAACTTTGACTGGAGAGAACACATAGAAAATATTGTGGGGAAGGCGAACCAAAGGTTACGTTTCATTGGCAGAACGCTTCGAAGATGCACCAGCTCCACCTGGAGTATTGTTGCCCCTTGTGGGACCCTCACCAGGTGGGACTGACAGAAGATATTGAGTAGGTTCAGAGAAGGGCAGCTCCTTTTGTTTTATCACGTTACGAGGGGGAAAGCGTCACGGAAATGTTGCACAAATTGGGGTGGAAATCATTAAAGAAAGACGTTATTCATTGCGGCGTGATCTGTTTGCTAAGTTTCAATCACCGACTTTTACTTCTGAATGTGAAAATATTTTGCTAGCACCCACCTACTGAGGGAGACATGACCATCCCAATAAAATAAGAGAAATCAGATCGAAAACGGAACGATTTAGGTGTTCTTTCTTCCCGCGCGCTATTAGAGAATGGAACGGTAGAGAAAAGTTATGGCCGGCCGCGGTGGCCGAGGGGACTGAGGCGCTCCAGTCACTGTCTGCACGGCCACTACGGTCGGGGGTTCGAATCCCCCCTCGGGCATGGATTTTTGTGCCGTCCTTAGTCTTAGCTAGTTCGTAAGTAGTTTGTAAGCTTAGGGACTGATGACCCCGTAGTTAAGTCCCATAAGTTCTACAAACATTTGAACATTTTAGAAAAGTTATGAAAGTGGTTAATGAACCCTCTGCCAGGAACTTAAATGTGATTTGCAGAGTATCTATGTAGATGTAGATGTTAAATATGCAATTGCGCAGAAGTTTCTTATGTTTTCATTCCCCCTAATATGCAAATGACTGTTTGTATAATAACTTGCTCTAGCAACATGATTACAAATTCAACTTCAGTTTGTATTTGTAGCATTCATTGATGCAAAATTGTTGTGTGGTGTATATTTTTATCACTGCTACAGCTTTGCACTTTCTGTTCCTTCGTGAAGTGATTATAAACTCGTTGTAATGTAGGGAACCTGTGGCACGCTACCGTAGCACGCGAGGCCCAAAAATAGCGGCGGCTGAGTTGCCGGCACTTCCTTTACACAGGACTTGAGTCGCAGCACGTGGTCACCGCCCACAAGCGCCGAGCTGTTGGGTGGTCTGGCTGTCGGCTGACGTCACGGCTGACACGGGAGCCAGGTCACCATTAATACAAACGGATTCCACGCGGCCGCCAGGTCAAACACATCATGTGTTATTCTTGTTTTATTGCGACTAGTAGCGTTCCGTAGTGTGGCGCTTTTTATGCACAACACTAAAGCCACATTATTAATACATGACCTTCGGTTGTTCAGTGGTCTCGTAGATCTCGTTGCTCGCCTGCCATTAAAACATCACAAAATTATATTAGGACGGCGGGTTTATTATTGGCTTCATAGAAACCATAAATGTGACACTTTTAACTTGATAATGAATTTATTTTTCATTCTTGGAAGGAAGTAAGGAAGCTTAGGGTTTAACGTCCCGTCGACAGCGTGGTCATTAGAGACGGAGCTTACGCTCGGATTGTTGGGGAAGGATGGGGGAGGAAATCGGCCGTGCCCTTTGAAAGGCACCATCCCGGCATTTGCCTGGAGCGATTTAGGGAAATCACGGGAAACCTAAATCTGGATGGCCGGAGGTGGATTTGAACCACCATCCTTCCGAGTGCGAGTCCAGTGTCTTACCACTGCGCCTCCTCGCTCGGTTTTTTTTTTTTTTTTTTTTTTTTTTTTTTTTTTTTTTTTTTTTTCATTCTTGATGACTGCTTGTCGCATAATGATAAAAGTAAGACTGTATGACTACACTTAGACTGACTGAGAAAGTGATACTAACTCCAAACTGAATGCGTTCGCGCCAATTCACGCGTATTAATACTTAGTACAATTTCTAGAACCTTCTAGAACACGGAAGTTAAAATATTTAATATTACACACTTGGTTTATGAAAGATAAATGAATCTTGCTTTACGTAAAGATACACAAAATTATGTAAAATGCAATAATAAGTTTCTCATATCAGAACAAAACAATACAAAGGATCGTAAGTAAACAACAATTAGCGCATTATTATATATGTTTACATTATTTGAAATTGTTAAATCAAAGCAAGTAATCAATTCTACAATCAGCAAAGATATTACGGTCAATACATTATAGACGACCTCAGATATAGTTACTTAACAATTTCATTAACAAACGTTATTGTCCAACATTAAACTTACGACTTTCAATAATTAATATATTTATTTAATTCATTAAAAGACCGAAGTAATGAAAGTGATTATGTGACCAGCCAGAAGTGCCTTAAAATGCTTATATAATACAAACACGGAATATTAGCGCATAATACCACGATCAAATGTGGTATCGAACAATTCATTTATTCAAACAATCGAGATTTTCTAGGGTATATATATTACAATAAGAATTTTTATTTGGAAACACCTTACAGATAATACTGTGCAGAAAAAGCCACTAAAGTTACAGCCAGCGCTATGCTTTTTCGTCGTCTGCTGGAATATTGCTACATGAAATGAGATCCTTATCCCGCTTTCATATTGCCCAATCTGAAAAAGCACAAGGGAAATAGGAACATCTAAACTTTTTCCGTTTCCGATATGATTTCTCTTATTTAATTATGATGATAATGTTGTCTCCCTAAGTCGGTGGGCGTGACAAAATAACTTCACAGTGAAAGTTGATGAACGAAATTTCGCAAATAGATCTCGTCGCAACGAACAACAGCTCTCCGTTAATGATTCCCACAGCAAGTCGTATATAATTTCCTTGACACTCTCTCGCCTGTATCGCGATAGTAGGAAAAGAGCTGCTATTTTCTAATCTGTTTCTGTGTCATCCGTCAATCTCCTCAGATGAATATCCCACACTGCAAAACAATACTTCAAATTAGGACGGACAAGTCTAGGGTACGAAGTTTCTATAGTTCAAATGTTTGTAAATCTATGGGACTTACTCCTTGGTTATTAGTCCCTAGACTTACAAGGTACTTAAACTAAGTTAATCTAACCTAAAGTCAACACACACGCCCCAGCTCGATGGAGGACTTGAACCTCCATGGCGAACGTCCTCGCGCACAGCAGCACGGCGCCTCAGTGCGACTGGCTATTCTGCCGCGTCTTTTCTTTAGGAAATGTGTCGCATGATCTGTTCTGGAAATGAAACGCAACCTTTTGTTCTTCTTCCCCACGATAATTCCAACATGTTCTTTCCAATTTAAGTTGATCGTAAATGTAATTATTAGGTATAGTAGTTACGAAATGACCGGCGTACCCCAAAATACAAGATGTAAGCCTGCACGTCCAGCTATCGGAAATGACAGGCGTCCCCCAAAATCCAAGATGGCGGTCCGCACGCCCAGCTATCGGACATTAGGAGAGAAAGTACTCGTAGCCGGAGGGCTTTTCGCGTTATCACGTCGTAATCACATTACGCGACCTCCGCCTCCTGTATATCCGGCTATCGTTGCTCGCAGGGACATTAGGAGGGAACTTTCGACTACGTCGCTGACCACAGCCAACAGCCTCAGATTAATATTCTTAAATTTGTACATCAAATTAATTTTGAGCAACTAAACAATCACTGTCCGCCACCGCTCCCCCCCGCTACCGCCCCCACCTCCATCCCACTGACAGTCCTAAGGATTGTTGCCCCCACGAGACCCGGTCCGGGACTCGAACCCGCGCCGCAAAAATAAAAATTCCAAAAATTATTACTTTCGACCTATACCAACATTGGTAAAAAAGGAGTTAATTATTATTGCATACTTCGAACAGTATTTATTAATTGCGACACCCAGTGTTTTAATTAAGACAGCCGGCCGCGGTGGCCGAGGGCACTGAGGAGCGTCAGTCACGGTCTGCACGGCCACTACGGTCGGGGGTTTGAATCCCCCCTCGGGCATGGATATTTGTGCCATCCTTAGTGTTAGGTAGTTCATAAGTAGTTTGTAAGTTTAGGGACTGATGACCCTGTAGTTAAGTCCCATAAGCTTTACAAACATTTGAACATTTTTTAATTAGGACATTACGTCGCTACATACCATTTAATACATCAAATCAGGCTTTAAACAAGTTTAGTTTCGTTGTATGCCTTGGACGGACTTGTTCTTCTGCTTAGATGTTAATGGAGAAGTGATTCGAGATAGCATAGCGGTTAGGCATCTCGTATCTGGCTCCTCCTGCATATATCCAACTAAGGAATCTCTCCGTTCTGTTACAATACAAACGATTCTTTACAACAGGTCAAATACCGATAATCGAGCATCCAGTAAGACGTTTAAACCCTATTTTACAACGGAGAGTTACAATAACAAAAAAATGCACGAAATAATCTACCGATTTCCGACCGTCTGCACTATAATTTTTTTTTCTCTCGAAAGTGTTGACCTAACAACACCCTTAGTTGACAATACAACAACCACGGAACCTAGGTAGTACTTTACATGCCCAACACAACATTGATTTTCAGTTCTGTAGAGCAAGCTCGACTAACCAACCAACAGTATCGTTTTCGCGATGTGGGTATCGGATTAAAAGCATTCTAGGTTTCTCTTCCCCCTGTGGAAATAGCCTTTTACTCTTCTGCGTTGTATATAGACCAGCCTTAAGAGGTGTTTCCTGTAGATTATAAGATCTGTAGGGGGATCAAGTGTGCTGGGGATCGCTCCAACTTCGAAGTGATTTCCTAAAATATGTAGTAGTTTGCATCTGTGATAGCTATTTTTTGTTAAGACTTATAGCTTTTCGTGTAGAAATTTCGGTTTTACGGGTCTATGGATCTAGGAGAAAGTACCGGAAGATAGGTTACGTGTCATCAGAGCAGTGTTTCGATTGATCGAGTATTTGTTCAAAAAATGTTCAAATATTTGTAAATCTTTCGGACCAAACTGCGTGGTCATCAGTCCGTAGATTACAAACTACTTAAACCTAGGTAAACTAACCTAAGGACAAACACTCACACCCATGCCCCAGGGAGGACTCGAACCTCCACGGCGAGCAGCCGCGCGCTCCGCAGCGAGACGCCTTAAGGTGGGTTGTCCAAGACGCGGCTGTTACCTGCGATTGCGGCTCGGTATTTACCAAGGCGCGGCTCCTGGTCGGCGACTAGCGAAATTCATGACGAAAATAAAATTTCCGATTTTTTTGCTGTAAAAAATACTGCATGTTAAGGAAGCAAAGCTACATCACTTCCCACATTTTGTTTTTCGTTGCAGATTCTTGTTTTCCTTTAAAAAATTAAAAAGGGCTACTTTCGGTTGTGAGTGTTTTTATCACTTTTTATTACATCTCTTTCGAGTTTGAGGAAACTAACACGCAAAAAAAAATTTGGTTTTTGCATATCTTGTAGTTTCATACCCCAGCTTGACAACGAAGTGTCTATTTTCTCAAAATTCCTCACAGTTATTCAGATACTTAATTTTTAAGTAACCTATTGCATTAAACTTGAAGTGTTTACATCGAAAAATGTAGTCGCTGGCTACTTTGCGTATGGTTCATTTTAGGTCACACATTGTTGCAGATGAAATGAAGCCAATAATTCGAAACTATTTGTAAAGTTGAGATCATTACGATAACTGTCTCCGTTTTCGACATTTTGGCTCGTATATCTACAATACGGGAGCGTCGCGAATAGTGCGCCAGTTCTCTCTGCGTGCTACCTGAATTGTGTGTAGGTAACAATAATCACATCTTATAAACTGTTAAAGATATTGAACCCTTTTCTTAAATGATAGCCTGGGAAGGAAATCATGTTTTACACAATCATTAATACTCAAAGCTTTTTTTATCTACAGGTATACAGAAATAACTACAGTTTTTTACGATGAAACGAGGTATTACATAAACAGTATTTAATATTTATGGAGGTTTATTTCCGACTGTTGCAACTAAATGAAAGGCGTTTCGCTTCTTTATTTCTGAACCATCATCAATGGCAGTTTTTTTGTGTTAATTCTGTGTGTGACTTCATGGAGGTGTGTGTGTATTCTCCAAAGGGATGTAAGTTTTGTTTCTTTATTTCATCACATTGCCATGTACTTCACTGTGTCACCGCAGATTTTAACTGTTAGGGTTTCCTATATATTGATGCTATTTTTGTGACACATGACCATGAAAGCAGTTAAAACATTTTTATTAACAGGCACCATTTAAAGACGACACGAAATTCATACTTGAGTTTATATTAATTGTCAGCCAGTTTGCACACGAATTGTAACTTGCAGAGACTGACATACAAAGAAAATCCTATAACCGATTCAACAAATCTATCAGTGCAGCTGAAAAAATAAATAAATAAATAGAAATAAAACGCAGTGACGTTAAGGTAATTGTTCTTTTATTTTCTTATTTACGATTGCGGCGCTGTTTATAAGACCAGGAGTGTGTTTATCTAAAACTCCTGATGCAGCTTGCATCTCTCTCGTCTTAGGCTTTTTTTCATTTTAACTGATTGGATACACCTTCTGAATTGCCTTTAAAATAAGTCCCTGTGTTCGAAAAAGTACAGTTGAAATTTTTTCCAAGGTAGATCAAAAATAGCAAACAAATGCCAAACAAAAGATTTTTCTGTAGCTTGTTAAATGTATCAACAACAGTTGTAAGACTGTTTGCTGTATTGTTATAATTTATTTCATTCTGACCGGTTTCTGTCGTAAACCATCTTCCAGGGAATATGGAAAACCAAAAGATTTTAAAATATCGAAGATGTCATCCATACGGTACATGAGATATTTGAATCTAAATGTTTCACCACAACATTTATCTTTGTTCATATAAACTAAGATAATTTTTACGGCTCGCCACAAAATGGACTGTATTGGTATGAATGAAATTAATGGAAATATTACATTAACGTTGTTATGCATTTCCTCACACCTGTGGGATCATCTAAATGAAAAAATTAGTTACCACCGGTCACATTTTTTATTTCCAAAACCCTAGAGGCCAATACAGCTTCTTTTCCAACCTTCATTTCTCTTTTATTTCTCTGAATATTTTCAGTCTACGCTTATATGTCACTAGATGGCCATGAAATCTAAATCTGCTCAAAGTACAAAGGCAATAGCTTAATGGCGAGACGAGCTCATCTCATGACTGGTTCATATCCGTTTTTCTTCGGTCCACTTGGCTTGACATCTTTCTGCCGCTGCCTTAAGTCGTCGCGACTCCCATCGCAACACTGCTGACTGGTGCAGTCCTGCGATTGTCGCCTCATCAGCCGCGCTCCGCACTCCAAACTCAAAGTGCGCATGCGCGAGCAGCCAGCCTCTGACGTCACAAGCCGATCCATCGCAGCCGCAGGCGGCAATCGCGCCTTGGACAACCCACCTTTAAGGTGGGTTGTCCAAGACGCGGCTGTTAGCTGCGATTGCGGCTCGGCCCCCCTCCCTTTTCCGGCCGTGGCGGACGGCGGGGAGTCGGGAGCACGACGCTAGCCGCTGCCGTTTACCAAGGCGCGGCTCCTGGTCGGCGACTAGCGAAATTCATGACGAAAATAAAATTTCTGATTTTTTGCTGTAAAAAATACTGCATGTTAAGGAAGCAAAGCTACATCAGTTCCCACATTTAGTTTTTCGTTACAGATTCTCGTTTTCCTTTAAAAAATTGAAAAGCACTAATTTCGGTTGTGCATGTCTTTTTCACTTTTGTTACATCTCTGTCGAGTTTGAGGAAACTAACACACACAAAAATTTGGTTTTTGCATATCTTGTTGTTTCACACCCCAGCTTGATAACGAACTGTCTATTTTCTCAAAATTCCTCATAGTTATTCAGATACTTAATTTTTAAGTAACCTATTGCATTAAACTAGAAGTGTTTACATCGAAAAATGTAGTCGCTGGCTACTTTGCGTATGGTTCATTTTAGGTCATACATTGTTGCGGATGAAATTAAGCCAATAATTCGTAATTATTTTTAAGCTTGAGAGCAGGACGATACCTGTCTCCGTTTTCGAGATTTTGTCTCGTATATCTATGGTACGGGAGCGTCGCGACTAGCGCGCCAGTTCTTTCCACATGCTACCTGAATTGTGCGGAGGTAACAATCATCACATCTTATAAACTGTTGAAGATATTGAACACTTTTTTAAATGATAGCCTGGGAAGGAATTCATGTTTTACACTATCATTAATACTCAAAGCTTTTTTTGTCTACAGGTATACAGAAATAACTATAGTTTTTTACGATGAAACGAGGTATTAATTTAACAGTATTTAATATTTATGGAGGTGTATTTCTATCTATTGCAATAAAATGAAAGGCGTTTCGCTTATTTATTTGTGAACCATTATCAGTGGCAGTTTTTAGTGCTAATTCTATGTTCGACTTCATGGATCTGTGTGTGTATTCTCCAAAGAGATGGAAGTTTTGGTTCTTTGTTCATCACATTGCCGTGTACTTCACTGTGTCACTGCAGATTTTAACTGTTAGGGTTTTCTATATATTGATTCTATTTTTGTGACATGACCATGAAAGCTGTTAAAACATTTTTATTAACAGGAACCTTTTAAATGACGACTCTAAATTCATACTTGAGTTTAGATTAAAGGTAAGCCAGTTTGCATATGAATTGGAACTTGCAGAGAGTGGCATACAGAGAAAATCCTATAACCGATTCAACAAATCTATCAGTGCAGCTGAAAAAATAAATAAATAAAAATAAAACGCAGTGACGCTAAGGTAATTGTCTTTTTATTTTCTTATTCACGATTGCGGCGCTGTTTATAAGACCAGGAGTGTGTTTATCTGAAACTCCTGATGCAACTTGCATCTCTCTCGTCTTAGGCTTTTTTTTTCATTTTAACTGATTGCATTCACCTTCTGTATTGCCTTTGAAATAAGTCCTAGTGTTCGAAAACATACAGTTGAAATTTTTTCCAAAGGAGATCTACATCTACATCTATATGGGATACTCTGCAAATCACATTTAAGTGCCTGGCAGAGGGTTAATCGAACCGCAATTATACTATTTATCTCCCATTCCATTCTCGAATAGCGCGCGGGAAGAAAGAACACCTGAATCTCTCTGTTCGAGCTCTGATTTCTTGTATTTTATTCTGATGATCATTTCTACCTATGTAAGTGGGAGTCAACAATATATTTTCGCATTCGGAGGAGAATGTTGGCGATTGGAGTTTCGCAAGTAGCCCACGCCGCAGCGATAAGCGTCGTTGTTGTAATGATTCCCATCCCAGATCCTGTATCATTTCCGTAACGCTGTCTCCCCTGTATCGTGACAATACGAAACGAGCTGCCCTTCTTTGGACTCTTTCGATGTCCTCCGTCGAACCCACCTCATAAGGATCCCACACTGGGCTGCAATACTCCAAAAAATGGACGGACAAGCGCAGTGTATGCAGTTTCTTTAGTAGTTCTGTTGCATCTTTTAAGGGTTCTGCCAATAAAACGCACTCTCTGGTTCGCCTTTCCCACGATATTATCTACATGTTCTTTCCAGTTTAAGTCTGAAGTAATAGTAATTCCTAGGTATTTTGTGGAGTTTACAGCCTTCACATTTGATTGACTTATGTTGTAAACAAAGTTTAACGGATTTCTTTTCGTACTCATGTGGACGACTTCACACTTCTCATTATTTAGAGTCAATTGCCAATTTTTACACTATAGTGATATCTTATTCAGATCGTTCTGCAGTTGGTTTTGATCTTCAGATGATTTTACTAGACGGTAAATGACGGCGTCATCTGAAAACAACCTAAGAGAGCTACTTAGATTTTCCCCTAAATCGTTTATGTAAATCAGGAATAGCAGATGACCAATAACACTACCCTGTGGAACGCCCGATATCACCTCTGTTTTAGTCGATGCCTTACCATAGATTACTACGAACTGTGTCCTCTCTGACAAGAAATCCCCTATCCAATCGCAAATTTGGGGCGATATACCATAACCACGCAATTTGATTAAAAGCCGTTTGTGAAGCACGGTGTCAAAAGCTTTCTGGATATCAAGAAATACGGAATCGATTTCCGAACCTTTGTCGATAGTACCCATCACTTCGTGTGAATAAAGAGCTAGTTGTGTTTCGCATGAACGATATTTTCTAAATCCGTGTTGACCTTGGGTCAATAGATCGTTCTGTTCGAGATAATTCATAATATTTGAATACAGGATATGTTCCAAAACCCTGCTCCAAATTGACGTCAATGAAATAGGCCTGTAGTTTAGTGGGTTACTCCTACTGCCTTTCTTGAATATAGGTGTGACCTGTGCAACTTTCCAATCTTTTGGTACAGATCCTTCTATGAGAGAGCGGTTGTATATGACTGTTAAGTAAGGAGCTATCGCTTCAGCATAATCAGATAGAAATCTAATGGGTATACAATCCGGACCAGAAGACTTGTTCTTGTTAAGTGATTTTAGTTGCTGCACTACTCCGATGATATCTACTTCTATGTTACTCATTACGGCCTCTGTTCGTAATTCGAAATCTGTAATATTGGTTTCGTCTTCTTTGGTGAATGAGTTTCTAAAAGCTAAGTTTAGTAACTCTGCTTTAGTAGCGCTGTCATCGGCAGGATCGCCATTACTATCACGTAGTGAAGGTATGGTTTGTGACTTGCCCCGAGTATATTTAACATATGACCAAAATCTCTTTGGGTTTTCAGTCAAATTACGAGAAAGAGTTTCGTTGTGATAAATATTGTAGGCATCTCGCATTGAAATCCTCACTAAATTTCGAGCTTCTGAGTACGATCGCAAATCCTGGGGATTTCGTGTTCGTTTAAATTTAGTATGCCTTTTCCTTTGCTTTTGCAACAGTGTCCTGACCTGTTTTGTGTACCAAGGGGGATCGCCTCCTTCTTTTATTAATTTATTAGGTATAAAACTTTCAATTGCTGTCGATACCACTTCTTTGAATTTGAGCCACATCTGGTCTAAACCTACGTTTAGTGTTAGAAACGAGTGGAAGCTGTCTTTCAAGAAGCAATGTATTTTGTTTCTATCTGCTTTCCTGAACAAATGTACTTTGCGTTTATTTTTGGTAACTTTGGGACTTTCGATATTCAATTTCGCTACGACAGCTCTGTGTTCACTAATACCTGTATCCGTTTTGATGCTCGTTATGAGCTCAGGATTATTTGTTGCTAAGAGATCAAGTGTGTTTTCACATCCATTTACAATTCTAGTTGTATAGCAAACACATACCAAACAAAAGATTTTTCTGTAGCTTGTTAAATGTATCAACAACAGTTGTAAGTAAGACTGTTTGCAGTTTTGTTATAATTTATTTCATTCTGACCGGTTTCTGTCCTAAACCATCTTCCAGGGAATATGGAAAACAAAAAGATTTTAAAATATCGAAGATGTCATCCATACTGTACACGAGACATTTGAATCTAAATGGTACACAACATTTATCTTTGTTCAAATAAACTAAAATAATTTTTACGGCGCGCCACAAAACGGACTGTATTGGTATGAATGAAATTAATGAAAATATTACATTATCGTTGTCATGCATTTCCTTACACCTGTGGGATCACATAAACAAAATAATTAGTTACCAGCAGTCACATTTTTTATTTACAAAATCCTAGAGGCCAATACAGCTCCTTTTCCAACCTCCATTTCCCTTTTATTTCTACGAATATTTTCAGTCTACTCTTATATATGTCACTAGATTGCCATGAAATCTAAATCTGCTCAGCGTACAAAGACAATAGCTTAATGGCGAGACGAGCTCATCTTATGAGTGGATCATATCCGTTTTCCTTCGGTTCGCTTGGCTCGACATCTTTCTGCCGCTGGCTTGAGTCGTCGCGACTCCCATCACAACACTGCTCACTGGTGCAGTCCTGCGATTGTCGCCACATCAAGTGCGCATGCGCGAGAAGCCAGTCTCTGACGTCACGAGCCGATCCATCGCAGCCGCATGCAGCAATCGTGGCTTGGACAACCCACCTTTAGACCGCTCAGCTACTCCACCGCGTCTGAGTATTTGTTAGTTGGTCAGCTATCGGAGATGTACTTCTGTGCTGTGCTAGTCTGTATTTAAGCAAACGCTCGTTTAAATCGATGTTGTGTTGGTGTATGGATCGGAGTTTGACTTTACATCACAATTTAGCGCTCATCCTACTGCGTATGTGTGTGGGTATGTGTGTGTGTGTGTGTGTGTGTGTGTGTAAAATAGGTTACAGCTAATTATAATGGCTGTTGTGGTCACCTCCTATGGTAAATACATCGTATGTGTCAACTGCGAGGAATTGATCCATAGAAGTGTTGCAGTATTTGTCGGTAACACGATTGTGCGCGTATGTCTCTTTATGCCCTGTAGAGATGACCTTTATTGTTCAAATGTAGCTGTGACAAGTCGTTCGTTTTTTTCAGATTCTTATGGCTGTTGGTAGACGTAATGTAATAGTCTTTCTTCGTAAAATTAGCTCTTAGTGTATTCATAATCTGGTGTGTACGATGTATGCTGGCTTGTGCGAAATACCGGTTTCGATCTGTTTAGTTGTACGGTTCGTTGCAACCTAGAGGTGTTCTACATTTGTCGTCTGCATGTTGATACTTAGTAGTATTAAGGCTGTGGAGTATTTATCTCGTTTACTTTACGAATGGGCGTCTCTCGGTAGCGTAGCGGTAATGCTTGCGGTGGTAAATTACAGTTCTTAGGCAGAGGAGCATCGATTTCAGTAAACCCTATGGTTAGGCGATTTAAAGCTGTGTAGTTACCTCCGTCGGGAGGCGCGTTTATTCGTTTGTTTAGTCTCTTAAAGGATTGCTCTTTGCATTCGATTAAAATTTCGGGTGTTGTATTAGTTCGAAATGGTGTAGACTACTTTACGTTGTTGGTTGTACGGAATATAAGAAAAAGAACTTGGTTTTGATCAGGATCGTTCCTCATTAGCTGTTCAGTGTGCACGTTAGTCATTTTTAAGATGTAAGTGGTTGTTTATCGAGAGTAATGATTTGCTAGAAGTGGGGCGAACGATAGCTGCTTGTGTGCGAGTGCTCGTTAAACACACTTGTATGTGTTCTTGTGACCCCTGTATGGTAGGGCATGCAATGCAAAAAGATGCATGTCAATCGATTAGATGTTTGAAAGGGATACAACCACGACGCAGAGATACCTAGATTGTCGCCGCTTGGTAGTTAGTTCAGAACTTTAGTAGAAAAGAACTGCCGCGGCAGAATAGCCGTGCGCACTAAGGCGTCCAGCTGCGGTGCGCGTAGCCGTTCGCCGTTGGGGTTCGACTCCTCTGTCGGGCATGGGTGTTTGTGTGTTGTCCTTAATGTAAGTAGTTTCAAGCGTAGGGGGTAAGGCTCTTAGATTTACAAACATTTAAAAAAGAGCTGTTTTTTGTAGGTTAGTTTTGTGGTTAGGTCGTTGGGTTGGAGGTGGTTGTTGTTACATAGTGTCGTAGGCTAGTTGGGACAGAATTTTAGTAAAAAGTGTTTAAAATATGCGCAGCAGTATCTGTTTCCAGTTGTGGATCATGTGTTGCGATAGAGCACTAAAGGTCGATTTAGGATTACGTTCTTAAAACGCTATGCAGTTTGGACCGTGTCCTAAAGTTCTTGAAGAGGAGTACAGGGCTTTAGCCTACATTCCGTTCGCCGGGGGTGTTTCTTTTAAAATTGGAAGACTTTTTAAAAGTTGTAACATAAAGACTGTTTTCCGTCCGCCATCCAAGATTAGGGCATTACTTGGCTCCGTCAAAGATGACCTCGGACTGAAGAAACCGGGTGTTTATAAAATACCGTGTGAGTGTGGAAAGGCATACATCGGCCGCACGCTTCGAACTGTGCATGATAGATGCGTAGAACATTGCCGCCACACGAGACTATTGCAACCGGATAAATCGGCGGTAGCAGAACACTGTTTAACTGAAGGACACAAAATGATGTATGATAAAACCCGCGTAGTAACCAATACCTCAGGTTTCTGGAACAGTGTTTACAGAGAAGCCATTGAAATCAGGGTGACGGATAATCTAATTAATAGGGACATGGGGTTTCCTCTCAGTAGAACATGGAATCCATTATTAAGCAACATCAAATTGCAATGTTCGACCCGGATTCCAGCACCTAGGAATGATTAGTGCAAGGTGCGATATATCGTTTTGCCCTATTCCACTAGGGGCGGCGCCACCAGACTTGTCTACGAGGTAGCAACTGTGACGGCCGGCGCATGCGTCGTGCACGCGACCGACGCCTATATAGGACGCGGTACTTCCATCTTGCACCAGTATTCAGCGGGACTCAGCAGCAGCAGTCTCCTGATGATGGCGGACAGCTGTACCGTCGAAATATTGAATCAATTTGATTTTATTATCCGGCAGAAAACCCGCAGAGACTTCGAAGATTTGTTACACCGGGAGAGCCTACGAAGTTATATGATACGAATTATTTTCTGTTTGATCGTGTGTTAGTGGTGTTTAATTTACGAGTGGTATGCGATGGTAAATTATTGCTCATCTTTTAACTTATACATGCGTAGTAAATTTGACAAGCTTTTAATGGAGACAATGCGAAGTTATCATTTCGCGTACCTGGTGGCTACGTTATGAAAAAATGTTCAAATGTTTGTAGAGCTTATGGGGCTTAACTACGGGATCATCAGTCCCTAAAGTTACAAACTACTTACGAACTAAGAACTAGCTACTAGTAAGGACGGCACAAATATCCATGCCCGAGGGGGGGATTCGAACCCCCGACCGTAGTGGCCGTCAGACTGTGACCAACGCGCCGCAGTACGCTCGGCCACCGCGGCCGGTGATGTGTTGTCAGAGCCCTCGGCATACTGTAGCGAAACTCGACAAAGAATCACTGGAGATCTCTAGGAAATCATTTGGTTGTACCTTATAAAGTGAGGCTAGCCACCTCCACCTTCGTGTTGTTGGGTATCCCACACGAGATTTCGTTGAGGGTTTTTTTTTTTTTTGTTTTTTTTTTTTTTTAACAATCTGGTATGTGCAAGTAATTAGATTAGTATCTACCCGTGACTTTCGCTTGGATGGAGGCTGTATAGGACAGTTCGAATCGATTGCCTACGAATACATTTATTTGTCTAATTACATTATCTGTTTTATAACAGGCGTTTCGGGTTGGAGGTTGCAATATACACTTATGGACTAGATCGAAAACGGAGTTAGCCAATATTTACAAAGTGCGGCCCTGTACTGTGTGTCTCTCCCATCCATTCCTTAGAGAGCAGGTTATGATCGGTGTATGCGGGCGTTGGGGTGCGATATAAGTGTTTGCGAACATTACATTACGTACTCATTACGTACGTTACATTACGTACTCAGTTGTACAGAAACGAAAAAGCGTAGACACACCATGTTCTTTTAACGAACAGGTGTTGCGCTGTATAGGTTAGCATCCTCGTTCGCGGTAGACAGCAACTTGTACTTAAAAGAATAAATCCTAGTTCGGTTTAGTGGAATGATAAAAGAGATCACAAGAAAGGAACTTGGAGTAGGAATTTTTGTGGTTAAAGGGTTGGTCGAGCTTTCTCTACAGAACTGAAAATCAGTGTTGTATTAGGCAGGTAAGGTACTACCTCGATTCCGTGGTTGCTGTATTGTCGTCTAAGGGTTTTATTAGGTCAACGCTTTCGAGAGAGAAAAAAAGTTAAAGTGTAGACGGTCGTAAATCGGTAGAATTTTTCGTGCAATTTTTGCTATTGTAACTCTCTATTATATAATAGGGTTTAAACGTCTTATGGGATGCTCGGTTATCGGTATTTGACCTGTTGTAAAAAATCGTTTGCATTGTACCAGGACAGAGAGATTCCTTAGTTGGGTATACGCAGGAGGAGCCAGAAACGAGATACCTAACCGGTATCCTATCTCGAATCACTTCTCCATTAACATATAAGCAGAAGAACAAGTCCATCCAAGGCATACAACGCAACTAAATATGCTTAAAGCCTGATTCGATGTATTAAACAGTATGTAGCGACGTAATTTCCTAATTAAAACACTGGGTGTCACAATTAATAATTGGGATCGCTGGTGGATGGCCTGGCGGCTGGTGGGGTCAATTTGTTTACGAAACTCTCGTGTTATTCCCGGTAATTGTACTGTCCGAAGTATGCAATAATAATTGACTCCTTTTTTACCACTGTTGGGTAGGTCGAAAGTAATAACTTTTGGAGTTTTTATTTTAGGCGCGCGGGTTCGAATCCCGCACCGGGTCTCGCGGGGGGCGACAATCTTTAGGACTGTCAGTGGGATGTTTGTGGGGGCGGTAGCGGGGAGGGGGGCGGTGGCGGACAGTGGTGGTTAAGTTGCTCAAAATTAAGTTGATGTACAAATTTAAAAAAAATTAATCTGAGGCTGTTGGCTGTGGTCAGTGACGTAGTCGAAAGTTCCCTCCTAATGTGCCTGCGTGCAACGACAGCCGGATGTGCAGCAGGCGGAGGTCGCGTAATGTTTACGACATCCGTCATCACGTGAAATGCCCTCCGGCTACGTGTACTTTCTGTCCTAATGTTCGGTAGCTGGGCATGCGGGCCGCCATCTTGAATTTTGGGGGACGCCTGTCATTTCCGATAGCTAGGCGTGCCGTCTGCTATCTTGAATTTTGGGGTACGCCAGTCATTTCTTAACTACTAAGTATATAGTTGAATTTGTGGCATTTAGATCTGACTGTATTCTCCTGTAAATGAAGTTTTACTATTTTCTTGTAGTGCTCAAAGGGATGAATTCATACTTTACATTATTAGTGTCAATTGATAATTTCGATCCATGGAGATATCTTATCCACATCGTTTTGCAGTCCTTTTGATTGATCATCTGGTGATTCAACTAACCAATAAAGGACAGCATTATCCGCGAGACGGCTCGGATTGTCTCTTAACGCCAGATATCACTTCTGTTTCCCTCGAGGACTAGTAACTGTGTCCTTTCATACAGATATCACGAATCCAATCGCAATACTGAGACGATATTCCATAATCACGTAATAAGAAGCCGCATGGGACGTCCTGTGCGATAACTGTTCCAGAAATCATGGTTATTAGAGACGGAGCACATGCTCTAATAGTTTTCGTAAGGGATGAGAAAATAAATCGCCCCTGTCCCTTTAAAGAAGCCAATCCAGCATTTGCGTCAGTGATTTAAGGAAATCAAGGAAAACCTAAATCAGGATGTTCGGAGACGGGTTCGAACTGCCGTTCTCCAGAATGGGAGTCAAATGTGGTACCACTGCAACAAGGTGCTCGCTAGGATTGAAGGTGTATCTCAAAGTACAAAAACGGGCATCTGTGTTATCACACAGTATGGGAGAGGAAGTGACGGATGTGATAATCGAGTTGCTGTGACAGTCGTTAAAACAAAGGCGTTTTTCGTGCTGCAACATTGGCTTACGAAATTCGAAAATATTTTGTTGATCTCCACTTACATAGGATGATACGATCTTCCTACGAAAGCAAGTGAAATCAGCTCTCGAACAGAAAGATGTAAGTATTTGTTTCTTCGACGCGCTATACTAGAATGGAATGGCAGGGAAATAATGTGACAATGGTTCGGTGAACCATTTGCCAGACACTTCCATGTTAAATTTAAATGTGAAGTGACAGTCTCCTCGTCGGAGGTCCGAGTCCTCCCTCGGTAATGTGTGTGTGCGTTGTCGTTAGCATAAGTTAAAGTAGTTTGTAAGTGTAGGGCCGATGACCTCAGCAGTTTCGTCCCTTAGGTTTTTGTAGTGACACTAACATGAACTCTCTGTGCTGAGTAGATACTAAAACTGAAATCTTATTAAATACAAGAAGTTCATTGGCTACCCAATGCGGATACTGTTGCTCGATGTCAGCCTGCAGCTGATTGTTGCATCTATGCTAATACTTTGATTCTGAAATGCTCCTTTTCTGATGATGGAAGTCTGTATTTAACTTCTTGGATGGTATTTGTGTACAGTGGGTACTGGTGAGTATTCGCTGGTTGGAGGTCTAAAAATGGTATACACAACAAGAGCCTAACATTATCCACATCAAATATTTAACGTATCATGTGACGGGCTCCTGGTTTGCAGTATTTCCGTGGAGCGACTTACGGAAATTGCGAAACTCGTGAATTCCACCCGAATGCGACCCCGTTGCAATAACCAGTTCCACCTCATCGTTAGAAAGTACCGTATTTAGTATTGTATGGCTGTAAGTAGTAACTGTAATCAGGGCAAGTTCGCTACTTGTTAGAGCGAGCTGGTTAGCAGATGTGTGTTCAGGGGCTGCTGAGGCCACGCCCAGCACGTAAGGCTTTGCAGCCATGCCCAGACCGAACAGCAGAGGAACCCGTTAGTCACTGACCCATGCCAGTGTCTATGTCATGCTACACATATGTCTAGTTTAGTGTGTGGTGCCACCAACCAGTACATAAATTCATGAATATTTACGTGGTTGAAAAACTTTTTCACGACGGCCACTTCTTTCAGAGCTTGTGACTTGTAGGTAATAATGAAAGTCCGCTCTACTCATTTTGGTCTCTTTATAGGCAGTCTAAACACTGTCACACTGAAGTCGTACTATCCATCTGATGGCCAAAACCTATCGAACTCCTTCAGTGTGCTGAACACACAGTGAATTGACAGTTACCTTGCCAATTATTTCCATTGCTCGCGACTTGTTCTTTCGGACACGTTCGAAACAATAGACACCTCGAATATAATTATACCATGACATCCTTCCATGCAATTGCAAACCATCCTTGAACTTTTACACGAAACAATGTGAGCGATGCATCCATGTCACACCCAGTTGTATACTCTCAAGATGTAATCCTTTCAAATTTCAGATAGTAATTCCAGGCGAAACTACCTCACCTTATAAATAAATGAATTTTACCAGTTCGTGTATGACTATCGTCTTTAATTTTAGTCACACCCTGAAATACTAAGATTATCACAGAGATAGCAACTAAAATGGAAATTCCATCCACGAGCTATTCAAGAGGGACTTACTTCACACTAAAATAATTAACTGACTGAAAATGTGTACAAATGAATTCAATACATTAACTACCAGTGGACAATGAATAACACATCAAACGGGGATGAACTGGAATTCGAACCCGACTCTTGTAGTTACTAGGCAGCTGTGCTGTGCACTACGCCATCTGGACACAGTGGTCACAACACCTACCTTAACAACTCGAATATAATATACCATGACATCCTTCCATGCAGTTGCAATCCATCCTTGAGCGTTTACACGAATCGGCGAATCGCACTCGCAGTGATGATTATTAGCAAGAGCACTACAACGTAGTCAGCGGATAAGTTTAAAATTTGGGTATTATGAGAGGCGTGCAAGGCTGGTCAGTGCAGTTATGGTGACGGATTTGTCTAGATGACGTAATGGCTAGAGCAACTGCCTAGTAAATAGCTGTCCCAGGTTCGAATCCCAGCCGTCTGTAATGACCACGCTGTCGACGGGATGTTAAACCCTAAGCTTCCTTCCTTCCTTCCTTCCTTCCTTTCGAATCCGAGTCCGGCAAACAATTTTTTAATTATCACATTGATGTAATTCACTGTCCACTGGCAGTTAACGTTTCAGTTGTTTTGTGTCCTGATTCCAATACCTGCAGGATCAAAACTTGTTTCTGTTCTTTCAGACATATCCGAAATAACAGTTACCACGTATGCATACATAGGACACTATATGCATGAAAATTGATACTGTACCCCAACATGCACCACACTAACGAGACAAGATAACGCCACAAGTCAGTGACTCTATAACATACATTATATGACAGCGGAGTATCTTTTTCAGTCGCTGAAAGAGTGAAATATTTGAAGTTTTCATAAAACACGGCCCTGAGTTCCTAGAATGTAATTTCCCGAAGAGTCAACCGATATATTGGTTCCTCCTACGTATACCTCACGAAAAGAGCCCTAAGGATATAATAAAAGAGGGTAGGGCCCACACCTCGTCTTACTGAACGACGTAGTTTTTCTCCCCAACAATACGTATCTGGGACTGGAAATGGAGTGACAGTCATACAAAAAAATGTACCTTCCGCCTCACAACATCAGGTAGCTAGCGGATTTTTGATATACATGTTCACGAAGTTTGAGGAAAATAAACACTTGTTACAAGGGAAAGTACAACACTATGAAATACCGTCCAACATTCACGTTGTTTGTTGGGAGCATGCCCCTGAGTGGATATAGGTGTGGCGTAATCTTCATTAGTCTCCAAAGACTTTGTAAAAATGACTAGACTCCGTAATGATGCTGCTGTCGCGGGATAAATTGAACGTTCGGATGGCCTACATGATAGTGGCAAGAGTCAGATAAATACGAGTGTTGTGTTCGTGTATTATATAGCTACTGCGGTATATATACTGAGTTGGTAGTCACGTCTGTATTGTTTGACTATTACTGTATATACGAAGCACTATGGTGAAGAGCTGCTCAATGCTTAACTGCATAAATTGGAAAAAAGGAATAAAAAGAACGAATTCTATCTTCCCATTAATATTTCTCAGGAATACAAGTAGCCCTACGAGATGTGTTCAGAGATAGTTACTCTTTATCGACAGGTTTTTAGTCAAGACAATATAGTATTGAATGAAATAAATAACAAGCTTTTACAATACTGTTAGCTCTTAGAAACGAGCTACTTTAGGTATTACTGGTGGATAGGAAGTTCAAAAAGTTTCATTTTATGATTGTGTGAAATAACTATTGGGGCCACGAGGTCAGTTTCCTCACTGCAGTTCGAATTTTTGTTCATAAAATTAATATTAGCAACTTGTAACAAAGAATGTAAAGTTTATCTGCTTTACACATAGGTATATGAGCTGAAAGGGGTTTGCCGAACTGTGTATAGTTCCACATTTGAATGACACAGTCACACTGGATGCACATTGTGAAGTTCAACCCTATGACGATAGTTGCTTACTTTTGAACAGCTCACGCTACTGTAAAGTATTTGGCTTACAGAATTAAAAATGCTATATTCGTGCTAATGTTAGATGCAGTTATTTAAGAAAAATTTATGGCATGCTTCTTGTTCTTAAAAGAATCTGATAGTCTCTGGTTGCTGTATTTGCAAGGTAAGACGCTATTTTTCAGTTACGTATCTGATGGCATATTTTATTTTCACAGTCCACTTTTAACATTAGCTGTTTTAGGCAGCCCCGTTTCATTTTGTGATGCTATAAAAATCTAAATACTGGATAATACAGCAGGCACTCAAGCAAATACGTAAAGTGCTGTGAAACTCTTCTGAAATTAATGTTTGTACAAAAGCTTAACCAGCGTAAAATATACTGATAAAGTGTCAAAAATCGTGTTTTGTTATCAATTCCGTTCACATGCTGCACTTAGAAACGCTAAAGAAAAAAAAACTAAATGTTATAATTCGGTTTAGTTAGGAGGAAGAAACGCATTCGTAATAAATTTACACACAACTAATATTTGCTGTATATTCAGAGAGTCTGAAGCTGTTTTGTGCTTACGTATTTAACTAGGACATAGTTTTCGTGACTTAAATCAAATGAATACACATTCTAATGAAAAGAGTCTTACGCACATTTGAAAATCGCGCGAAACATAATGACAGCGGAGGCGCTCTCCAATTGGCCCGCTGTTCACAGTCGGCTGCTTACGGAATTATTCGGGCTTGTTAGTCCCCATGCGACAAGCTTTCCAAGCATTATAACCTCTCTTAATAGTTTTCTACATGTTTTTTGCTTGTCGAAGAACGGTTCCCTAAAGTATCTATCTGAAGAAGATAAAATACCTCCTTAATTAATGAGATGGGGAGACGGTATTTGGAGGGAGGTAAATATGCAGAAGACTGAGCCACGTGGGGCTGTGCTGCCCCAGAATGCAAAGCACGCCAGCGCGCTCAATACGACCGCCTGCTCGCTGCCGGGAAGGTAAACATCCTAACCAGCCCCGCATCTTATTAACCCCTCCACACTGCTCAGACTCTCAATTTACATTACCAAGACACAGTTATTCGTTGTATGCTCCTCATTGTGTCTGAAGGAGTGATTTTTCCACAGACACGCAAATAATTTCTCTTTACCGCCGAGGGCTAAAGCCTTCAAATTACTGCCCATTTTATAGTGGGCAACTAATGCAATTCACACAAAATATACTGTTTGATAAAGAAGTGAAGTATCCAGATGTCATGGTCGGATGTCAATGGTCTCGCGACAATGGTAGCGTGGATTAAGGCGTCTTGCCACGGATTGCGCGGCCACCCACCGTAGGAGTTTAAAGTCCTCCCTCGGGCATGTGTGTGTGGAGCATAAGTTAGTTTAAGCAGTGTCTACGTATAGGGACCGATGACCTCAGCAGTTTCTATCCCCTAGCTTTACAAGCATTTTAATATTTTTTGGTTCTCAATGCAACTTCCTACAAGTACGTTATCAGCGGTTATGTAGATGATTGCAGCTCTAATTGTAAATTATTGATAGAAAAGACGTTGCTTTTTATTAAATTATTTAATATGACAGACTTGTTCCGGGTGAATGCCATCGTCAGGTGTACTGTAAAATACAAAGTTGGGTATACAATTTAATTTACGAAGATAATTGTACTTTATACATACATTGGGCGCTACAGTCACGGTCTGCACGGCCACTACGGTCGGGGGTTCGAATCCCTCCTCGGGCATGGATATTTGTGCCGTCCTTAGTCTTAGCTAGATCATAAGTAGTTTGTAAGTTTAGGGACTGATGACCTCGTAGTTACGTCCCATAAGCTCTACAAACATTTGAACCTTTTTTTTACCCTTGTAAGATGTGTTATGTTTGTTAAGCTTATGGGACTTAACTACGGGGTCATCAGTCCCTAAACTTACAAACTACTTATGAACTACTTACGAACTAGGACGGCACAAATATCCATGCCCAAGGGGGGATTCGAACCCCCGACCGTAGTGGCCGTGCTGACCGTGACTGGAGCGCCTCAGTCACCTCGGCCACCGCGGCCGGCCCCTTGTAAGATCGCTGCTTCTCTTATATGTACAGGTTCTTATTTAAATATGTAAAAGAACTGTTGTTGTTATAGCTCTTATATAGCTGTATATATACTTTTAAAAAAAATCTTATGTTGTCGATGTTTTACAGCTATTTTCACAGATATGCCAGCGATTCTACAAGTTTACAATGCAATTATTTCTTTGCTATTATAAAGAGCATATCTGCTCTTATTTGTATGCAATAGGATGTTTCATTACTAGTATGTAAATCATTAACCATATATTATTTTGTGGAATTAATTTTGATGTAATTTTTGGGTTTTTATGGATCATAATAATTCTTAAATTAAATAGTATGCCCACCTATGTATTTTACAGTACACCTGACGATGGCATTCACGCCGAACCAGGCTTGTCTTATTAATTAATTTATTAAAAAGCAGCGTCTTTGGTACCAATAATTCACAGTGTCTCTAAATGACATGTATGACTCAGCGGGCCCAGAAGATTATAAATGGCATCTCTATAACTAGGTATAACTAGGAAGGGACAAAAAATATCGTAATGTGTCGATAATATCGATATAAATATCAATATATGAATTTTGACTCAGAGAGAGGGAGAGAGAGTTTGTGTTTAAATTATCGATACATCAGTTAACTGATATTAAATACTGAAAATTAAAAGCGAAATTTTTTCTTTATATTTCCTTGACTCTTACGCAATATAGTTCTTATCGACAATTTTCTTGTTCGTTGCAGCTACTACAAATCATTGAAGTCTGATAGTGAATGTCTGACAATGGGCTTAGTTTAATATTTGCTACTACAACTGAAGACTAGGTTAGAACATGGATGTAACTATACTACATATCCACACCAGCTCGCTACTTCTGTCTCATTCCTGCCACTTCACGTGATAAATATGCGGTGGTAAACGTACACGATTGGTAGCATATCTGTATGTCAGTGATGGAAAGTATCACTCCCTTTTCTCAAGTAGGTGGCAGAATATACGTTTCCCTTGAGACCTTATACCTAGAAAAGATATCACCAAGGCAAAGTAACGTAGACGCAGCACAAAAATAATGTACTTTGCTGCACTCGTATATTATGGAAAATGTACTCTCTTGTTTGCAATGTTTATGGTAAGTACAATATTTCATGCTCGTTACATATATCGGAAGTGTTTCACTGCTGAGAAACACTATCTCGATCAATCAAATTTGAGTCGTAGCCATGATCATGTGAAATTCTGGATTGATAGCGGTATCAAACAGTTTTGTCAGAAATATGTACAAAATATTTTTGGCCCACTTTAGGTTACGGTAGTAACACTAAAAGTGGGCCTTTGCTACCGCCTTTTGACAGCTCGAAATTTAAATGTACATAACGCCTTAACCGTTCATCTGACACGGAAACTGAGTACATGAATCTGTAGAGGATAAATGTCCCTACAACTTTGCTCCCTTATGTTTTTTTCATATCTCGTATTGTTTCAGAGATATTTGCAAAAATGGTGGCGATTTTGTGGTGTCTGACTGTCTGTCCGTAACGTGTTCCCACTTTTTAAGTCGAACCATTCAACCGATCAACACCAAACTTTACAGACATAATTGTAGGCCACCAGAGACAAGAACCTCCATTTTTCAAATTTTTCGGACCAAAAATACGTAAGTAACACTAAAAAACCGTTTATAATGTAATTGTAGTTGCAAACGAACCGTTCATCTGACACGAAAATTGAATAACCGAATTTTAGAGGGGAAAATTCTCTACAACTTAGCTCTCTTATGTTTTTTTTCATATCTTGCATCACTGCAGAGATATTTGCAAAAATAACGGCGATTTGACGATGCCTGTCTGTATGTAACGTGATCCCACTTTTTAGGTCGAACCGTTCAATCGATCGGCGCCAAATTTTTCGGACATAATAGTTGGCCGCCAGAGACCAGAATCTGGCTTTTTCAAATATTTCGGACAAAAATACGTTAGTAACTCAAAAAAAGCCGTTTGTAATTTCAATTGCAAATAAACCGTTCATCTGTCATGAAAGCTGAATAACCGACTTTATAGAGGAGAAAATTCTCTTCAACTTTCCTCTGTTGTGTTTTTGTTCATATCTCGTATCGTTAGAGAGATAATTGCAAAAACGGCGTTGATCTGACATCCTCCATTGATTTTGCGAAATCCAGCCGTTCGGAGACGTCACGTGACATTCCTCGCCTAGAACACTCTCTGGCATACGCCATCTTACGTTGCGTATATGATGCTTTCTTATTATAATTTACGTGTGTTGTCATTTCAAGGCAACGGCGCACTGAAGAATTATCAAAAACACGTCGTTCTTCGTTCGATAAATGATAATCCAGTGTCTAAAATGCCATATTAGCACCAGTTAACGACTGCCATCAATAGTACGAGATCAAAGGGCCAATTTCATAATTGTTTGCCATAGTGTAGTGGGCAGCGCGTTAGATTGTAATGCACATGGTCAGTGGTTCTCAAAATCGCCGCTATCAGTTTTTTTCTCCTTCTATCCCCGATAGTTCAGTCGGTAGAGCGCTTGCCTGCGAAAGGCAAAGGTCTCAGATTCGAGTCCCAGTTCTTGCACACAGTTTTAATCTGCCAGCAAGTTTCAGGAGTCAAACTTTTTAACTGAATAGTTTTCTTCAAATCGTGTGACAATTGTTTTAGCTCAGGCGCCGCGTGTGCTACAGTTTGTCGCCGAGAATGCGCTTAGCGCTAGTCGCCATGGACCCAGGGCCAAGTATTTATCATGGGCCCCTATGAACAAGAGACCAATGAGAAATACAGACTGTGGCGCGTATACCACGACACATCATCTGAGAAGGCCAACAAGAAAGACAGACCATTGCGTGTATATCACGCCACGTCTTCCAAGAAGGCTTGGGAAAACACGACCGCTAACTGACTGGCTGGCGTCTCTTGGGACAGTGAACTGTACTCCAGTGTCTAGGCAGCTAGCGTTCGCATTTTCTCAAGCCTTCTCTGATGATGTGGCGTAACGTATATAGGCTATGACTTGTCTTTCTCGTTGACCTTGAGAAGGCTTGAGCGAACACGATCGCTAGTTGACTCCTGACTGACTGGCCACTGAGGCACAGCCCACTGCCTCATAGTGGCCAACCAATTAGGTAGCGATCGCGTTGTTTCAAGACTTCTCTGATGACGTGTTATGATGTATGCGCCATGGCCTGTCTTTCTCGTTAGCCTCGCTGTGGTAACGCCTTCTACAGACAAGGCCTCAGAACAAGCCCCTGTCACGTTACACCGAGAGGACGCGATCGCTAGTCGAATGTCTGATGGCTGGGCCCAGCACAATGCCACGTAGCGGTCAGTCAGATAGCGATCGCACACTCTCGTTGTGACGTGTCGCGGACTTGTTCTGCTAGGAGGTGTTGCTTGTGGACACTGCTTACGTCACACTCAGCAACGTCTGTGAATGAATGTAGAACTTGAGCGGGTCGAGCGTTTGGTGGTAGTGGCAGCGGTTCACCATGCACAAACCGCGCCGCTGAGCCTGCCGTAGAGGCCGTTCCCATGACAACACTGCCGTTGCCGCGCAGTCACAAGTGGGATTATGCCCGCGCTTGCCGCTTAGCACTGCGTGGTTCGTACCCATGGCAACCGTGCCAATGCCACGTGCTTTTCCGCGTGGCAGCCCCTGATAGGAACCGGTGCGAACTTGTGCGGCGGCAGTACTGGCGGCAGCTGATACGTGACGCCACTATTTTGACCCATCAGATGTTGCTACCTATGGACAATAGTTCGCCTACTAGACCTGCATGGCAACGAGTTGTCAGCTTACGCGTCTTGACCTACTTGGCGGACTTAGTCCGCACACACTCGTTTTAATACTGGAGAAACAGAGCGGTTCACTTCTAAAAGCTATACTAAGTTCTGTTCTTGTATTATGTGACCTAATTAATGTTCACTTGATTATCACATAATTGACTTTCTTTTCGTAAACTTCACTACCGTCGTATAAATTGTTTTATCAACACTGGCTTGAAAGTTTTTGATTTATTTTAATGTCATACCTGCTAATATATATTTGTTAGTTCATAATTATGTAGTGCACTACTTTAGATATTTTGACAAAGCTTTCCGTAGTTTTTAACTAGAAATCAACCGTACAGGCTTTAACATACGTTGACCTACTCTAGTAATTTTGTGCAGGAATCGGAAAAAGGGGAAAATTAGACACCTAGATGCTACAAACGGCCTACAAACGGCACACAGAGTTCTCTGGATGCTTCTATGGGTATGATAAGTTAGTTGTAGCTCACTTTTGGTAGAGGTCCACTATTGAAGCCATAGCATCTGTCATCACAACACTTTCCACCAGTTTTTCACACGAATTTTACTTGCGACAGTCATGTGAAGACACAAGAAACTGACTTTCACTTTTTGTCGACTCTTATTGATTCGGTAGGCCCAGTTAGTTGCGATTTAGCCACTGCAGACACGTGTTAAGCGGATCGCGAGTGGGAGACACTGCTGCTACACAGCCGAACACAGACTAACAAATTCGCAATGATATAAACAATCATTTACATCAAATATAAACGAAGCGAAAGAATCACGATATGTAATTAAAATGCTTATGGCAGGACAGAATCAAACGTGCACAGACGTGCATAATGTTCAAAAAGAGTCGGTTGAAATACGCAAACAGATACTTTGCGAAATAATAGAGAAACCAGTGTAGCGAAAATCGATACAGACGTACAAACAGTTTAAAATAAGCAAAATCTCAGGCCGTTGAGTTCTGCGAATGTAAGTTAAAACGCTCACTGCTGCTCTAAATTACTTTATGAGTGGCCACAGTACATGCGCAACGGAAATTTATCTAACTGCTCACTCCTTAAGGGAGAAGCCAACGTTTTAATAAACACAAAATCAATGTTAAAAAATAAATGAATAGATAATTAAACATGGGACGGGGAAAAAGTCTTCCTTTGTGTGGCCATAATGTCCGTAGTTGCTTTCATAATTATGAATAGCAGTGTTTGTCCGTCTTTGTTTAAATGTTTGTACAGCTTATGGGACTTAACTAATGGGTCATCAGTCCCTAGACTTACGAACTAGCTAACACTAAGGACAGCACAAATATCCATGCCCGAGGGGGGATTCGAACCCCCGACCGTAGTGGCCGTGCAGACCGAGACTGGCGCGCCGCAGTCCCCTCGGCCACCGCGGCCGGCTGTCCGTCTTTGCAACTACAATAAAAGTGACATTGGAAGTAGTGGAAAAAACGACACAGCATGAAGAACCGGCGGTACTGCATGAAACATACCGGCATTCCATGATGTGAAGCGAAAACAAGACAAACTTTCTGTAAGAAACAAAACGTTAGCCCTACTTTTCATTTTCTGTTAACGAACTGTTTTCGATCTAAAAACAAAACAAACTGTGGATTTCTATCATTACAGACCACTGAAGATTTTTTACTGTCATTAAAACGAAACGCTTCTGGTGAGAAAAACAGCATTTCTTTTTATAGTTGCAAAGACGGACAAACACTGCTATCCATAATGGGACGGGGAGCATGAAATCATAAAGCAGAGATCTGTTACTTTAAAATCATTATCTATTCAGTAGAATAACAAGCAAATAAATGTGGGGAGACCAAATTAAGCACATACCTTGTACAATAGTGAATTAAAACATATAATTACTGCCCGTATTAAAATTGTTTCTACCCTTTATGAATATGGAGGTAATGTGGGAGGAAATTTTCAAATAAACAATGGGTAGCTGAAAGCACATTCATTCATTCACACACACACGCATAAAACTTGGCACTTGAAAACAGACATCGTATTGCATTTGAGGAGACATCCATAATTACAAGAACGAACAGTTTCTGGGATAGTGTAATAAAAGAGGCGATTGAGATCAAAATAGCTGACAATACTTGTAATAGAGACGGCGGCTTGCAGCTGAGCACGGCTTGGAACCAACACCGCCTAGAAGGCAAGGCCTAACAACTGGCCGTGCCTAAGTCACATCGAGATGCGGCGGACGCAAGCTGATTGGCCAGCTGCTACGAGGCGGTGGGCGTGCCCCAGTGGCCAGCCAGTCAGCTGGTAGCCGCCGCCTCTTGGTGTCACGTAGACAGGGCCAGTTGTGCGGCCTTGTCTTCTAGGCGGTGTTGTTGGAACCCGACGATCGGCAGGTTTAAGCGGGCGCGGCAGGCACGCGACCAAAACATTGCCTTTTATGGTCATGTTGCGGAGCACTAATGACGTCACAGCCCGCAGTGCAGCTATATAAGGACGACACCAGCAATCACTCGACAGTCAACCACTTGACAATGGCCGAGGAGATCTCGGCCGAAACGTCGTGGACAGTAAACCACATGACGCGGCTGGAAGCCCGAGATTTTATTTTTTATTTTATTTTTTTTTTTTTTTTTTTTTTATCAATACGAGTCACGCACACATGTTTGTATAGCTTATGGGACTTAACTACGGGGTCATCAGTCCCTAAACTACTTATCAACTACCTTATACTAAATACGTCACAAATATCCATGCCCGAGGGGGGATTCGAACCCCCGACCGTAAATACGAGTCAAGTTGAACGGAAAGGAAGATGATCTTGAGTTGCAGAAAGTTAATGATTATTACGATATAGTTGCAGAATAGACGAAAAAGTGTGCTAGTGAGAATATTTTTGACAATAGTGAACCACTGAGTGCTGTGTAAGGAGGAAGAGGTGATACGTTGATTCAGAATATGAGATATGACTGAATTCACTTTGAGGATATTCTGGGATTATGAGGTAACAAGAGATCCCAATATTTTGCCACACATACAAGTGTTTAATTTTTCTGCAGGTGAGACTACAAAAATGATCAAATGTTTGTTAAGCTTAAGGGACTCAACAGCGGGGTCATCAGTCCCTAAACTTACAAACTACTTATGAAGTACCTTAGACTAAAGACGACACAAACATCCATGCCCGAGGGGGTATTCGAACCCCTGACCGTAGCTGCCGTGCAGATTGTGACTGGCGCGCCGCAGACCGCTCGGCCATTGCGGCCGGCCTGAGACTACTTATTATTAACAGGAGTACTTGAAAGTATCAAGGACAACTCTCTCTCTCTCTCTCTCTCTCTCTCTCTCTGTCTCTTCACCAGCATAAACGGATGGCAGGGGCTTAGGAAACTAAATACTATGCTAAATTTTAAAACGTAAGTGATTTCTATTTTCCACACAAACTTGTGTATTTTAAATTTTTTAAATGGACACCGTATATTGTTTCGTATGCAATAAATAGCAATGAAAACCACAAAATAATGGCGTTGGTTACATCGTAATAGCCGCGGCGGATTAGCAGCGCGTACTGGAGCGCCGTGTTGCGGTGCGTGCGGCTATCCGCCGTAGGGGTTCGAATCCCCCCCTCGGGCATGGATGTTTGTGTCGTCTTTAGTATAAGGTAGTTCATAAGTAGTTTGTAAGTTTAGGGACTGATGACCCCGTAGTTAAGTCCCTTATTCTTTACAAACATTTGAACATTTGTACATCGCCATACGTCAATTACATCCCGAGAAATTGAGAAGTAAAGTTGACGCTTGAAATAAATGAAGCACACAACTAGCGCATGTCCTGAGACTCAAGCGTGAACCTCTGGCTACCTATTTCAGGGGCTCCCACAATGGGAAGGTATGCAAAATCCACAAAAATAAACTAGTAACACTTCCAACGCAAAGTTACGTTTTTCAAATTGTAGATGTATGTTTATTCTGGGGAAATGACAACTAGAGCTACAATTAGAGATAAAACACTTGGTTTCCCTTTTCTAAATATATTTACTAGGGCCCTGTCGAACACAGAAATATGCATCCACATCTTGGCCAATGAAACTGTGTCAACATGTGTTTGAAGTGCCCTCCATTTGCATCAATACACGTTTGGAGACGGGCAACGAGAGATTGTTGCATATATTGTAGAGTTTAAACAGATATTGCCGCACACGCCGCAGTAATAAGATGTTGCACATCCTCCACTGCCGTTGGAAGTTCTTGATACACTCTGTCTGTCACTGAGCCGCAGAGAAAGAAGTCTAAAGGCGTCACGTCGGGGAACCATGTTGGTCATTGCACAGTGCCCTATCCATCGCATCTACAACGTCTCTGGCAACTTTGTGCGGAACATCCATCATGTTGGAACCACATTGGTAGACGAGCCTCCAGTCCGAGATCCTCCATGAGGAGCGCTAGTGTATGTTGAAGAAATGATGCATGTCGCTGTTCATTTAACGTTCCATGATAAAAATAGGGACCTACAATACAGTTAGCAATGATAACGCATCAAAAATTGACACTCCACCGTCGTTGGTTAGCAACTGGAGGAATTCAGTGGGGATTTTGCACGGACCAGTAGTGCATGTTCCGCAGATTCACATTACCACGATGTGTAAATGAAGCCTTGTCTTTACAAAATGTATTGCTTAGAAATACTGGATTACCTTGCAACTGAAGTGGAAAACAACAGAATGCAATGCGGGATTCAGAGTCATTCACGTACAGCCCTTGGTGCAGTGAGAGATTGAAAGGATGAAACCGATACCGATGCAAGATTCTGCACGCAGTACTGTGGCTTATCCCCGCCGGCCGCGGTGGCCGAGGAGACTGAGGTGCTCCAGTCACGGTCTGCACGGCCACTACGGTCGGGGGTTCGAATCCCCCCTCCGGCATGGATATTTGTGCCGTCCTTAGGATAAGCTAGTTGATAAGTAGTTTGTAAGTTTAGGGACTGATAACCCCGCAGTTCAGTCCCTTAAGCTTAACAAACATTTGAACATTTTTTTTGGCTTATCCCCACAACGCGTGCAATTTGTCGGACACCCGCCTGAGGATCATGCGCTACAGCAGCCAGAACAGATATTTCGTTTCCATTGCCATTTGCTGGAGTTGCACGTTGACGTTATACAGTAACCTAGCTTCCTGTTTCTGTGAATGTCTTGCATATATGACCAACGGTTCGACGTGACGGACAAAGCAGATCTGGGTAGCGTTCGGCATACAGTGTCACAGCTGCAGTTGCATTTCTCTGTCATTCGGGATAAATTAAAATAATATCTAGTTTTTTTTTTTTTTTTTTTTTTTTTTTGTTATTATTGAAGGCAGGCATACCGACTACATGATGGAAAATGTAACAAGCCACACGAAAGCAAGTTTTAATGTTGCAACGTATGTGAAATATGTTACAGTATGAGAGCAGTTCAATAGACCAGATTACGAGACACTTGTACACTGTAGGTAGAGCGTGCCGTTGTGATATTCGTTTGTTTCCAGCAACATACAACCTCCCGTGTACGCAAACCGTGCACTGAACACATCACTACGTGCGATGTATCACGTCAGAAACTGACTCCGTTGCTATCCTTTACAAGCCACATATTTCAGAACGTATGAGGTTTAGAGACGTGAAACCAAGTGTGTTATCAGTAATTGTACCTATAGTTGTCATTTCGAAACAATGAAAATTATGCGCAGGACATCCATCATTCTGATACCGCATTATTAGACACGTGGGGTGGATCAGTTCAAATAAGGTACAGCTAAAGAATAGGCTACAGTATCCCTATTTAAAAATGTTCAAATGTTTGTATAGCTTATGGGACTTAACTGCCGGGTCATCAGTCCCTAAGCTTACAAACTACTTATGAACTAACTAAGACTATGGACGGCACAAATATCCATGCCCGAGGGGGCATTCGAACCTCCGACCGTAGTGGACGTGCAGACCGTGACTGGAGCGCCTCAGTCCCCTCGGCCACCGCGGCAGGCTATCCCTCTTTAAGAGTCCCATTAAGCAGACATGAGCCAATTATGTATTATCGTACAATACCACGGCATACATTAACACTCCATTGGGTGAGCACGTCAATCACATAACGGTTACCGCCAGCATGAGGTTCACGCTTGAGTCTCATTAAGTGCGCTAGCTGTCCGCTTCATTTATTTCAAGCGTCAACTTCGCTTCGCAATTTCTCGGGATGTAATTGACGTATTGTGTTGCAACCAACGCCATTATATTTGTGACTTTCATGCTATTGATTGCATAGGAAATAATAGGTGGTGTCCATTTAAAAATTCAAAAGTTTGTGTTGAATATAGTATTTGTTTACGTTTTAAAATTTCGCATAGTATTTAGTTTCCTAAGCCCCTGCCGTCCGTTCACGCTGATGAAAACCGTTTTTGAATATCTATTGTTGTTCCAGAGATATTTAGGGTGGCAGAGTTATATATATACTGGGTGATCAAAAAGTCAGTATAAATTTGAAAACTTAATAAATCACGGAATTATGAAGATAGAGAGGTAAAAAATTGACACACACATGCTTGTGATGACATGGGGTTTTATTAGAACCAAAAAAGAAAAAACAAAAAACAAGCAAAGTATTGCTGGACGCGTGAAAGATCTCTTGGTGAGGATCGTGTGCTCAGCCACCAGTTTTGTCATGCTTGGCCTCCCAGGTCCCCAGATCTCAGTCCGTGCAATTTTTGGCTTTGGGGTTACCTTAAGTTGCAAGTGTATCGTGATCGACCGACATCTCTAGGGATGTTGAACGACAACATCCGACGCAAATGCCTCGCCATAACTCCGGACATGTTTTCCAGTGCTGTTCACAACATTATTCCTCGACTACAGCTATTGTTGAGGAATGACGGTGAACATATTGAGCATTTCCTGTAAAGAACGTCATCTTTGCTTTTTCTTAACTTGTTATGCTAATTATTGCTTTTCTGATCAGATGAAGCGCCATCTGTCGGACATTTTTGAACTTTTTTTTGTTCTATTGAAACCCCATGTCATTCCAAGCATGTGTGTCAATTTTTACCTGTATATCTACATTATTCCGTGATTTATTAAGTTTTCAAATTTATACTGACTTTTTGACCACTTGATCACCCGGTATATTCTCTTCAACTCACATTAATCATGGAATGGGAACCCACAGCAACAGAACGTACCAGCGTGACTTCAAAACCTTTGTTACAGAAAATGTTCAAAATGTCCTCCGTTAGCGAGGATACATGCATCCACGCTCCGTCGCATGGAATTCCTGATGCGCTGATGCAGCCATGGAGAATGGCGTATTGTATCACAGCCGTCCACAATACGAGCACGAAGAGTCTCTACATTTGGTACCGGGGTTGCGTAGACAAGAGCTTTCAAATGCCTCAATAAATTAAAGTCAAGAGGGTTGAGGTCAGGAGAGCGTGGAGGCCATGGAATTCGTCCGCCTCTACCAATCCATCGATCACCGAATATGTTGTTGAGAAGCGTAGAACACGTCGACTGAAATGTGCAGGAGCTACATCGTGCATGAACCACATGTTGTGTCGTACTTGTAAAGGCACATGTTTTAGCAGCACAGGTAGAGTATCACGTGTGAAATCATGATAGCGTGCTCCAGTGAGCGTAGGTGGAAGAACATGAGGCCCAATCAAGACATCACCAACAATTTCTGACCAACCGTTCACAGAATGTGTTGATGACGTGATTGCACAATTGCGTGTGAATTCTCGTCAGCCCACACATGTTCATTGTGAAAATTTACAATGTGATCACGTTGGAATGAAGCCTCATCCGTCGCATGTCAACACAAACAATTCCTTCAATTGGGCCAACTGGCGGTGAATCGAGGAAGTACAGTACATACAAAAGAAAGAATTTGGTATTTTGACAATTGTCTGCACGAATTATTTCAATTTACATTTACAGAAAAATACTAAAATGAGCTCTAACATGGAAATAAAGCGTTTCAAATGTTTGTATAGTCTATGGGACTTAACTACGGGGTTATCAGTCCCTAAACTTACAAACTACTTATGAACTATCTAAGACTAAGTACGGCACAAATATCCATGCCCGAGGGGGGATTCGAACCCCCGACCGTAGTGGCCGTGCAGACTGTGACTAGAGCGCCTCAGTCCCCGCGGCCAACGCGGCTGGCAATAAAGCGTTTCCGGATACATGTCCACATAACATATTTCCTTTCTTTGGAATGATTAATGCTGCATCAGTCACTATTTATAAATATTTTTATTGGCACGACGCGTTTCGGCAGCATGCTGCCATCATCGGGTGCATGTTTACAGTTACTGGTTACATTCTTGATGTATTGTGTTTTGTGTTGTGGATGCCAGTGAGGTTATGTTTGTACAGTTTTAACCTGTTAGGAAGATATAGCTATTTTTACAATTATGTTTCATCATTATAGTTTTTGGATTATTGTAGTGTTTTGTTTACTTACAGTTTTGCTAATCTTGATAAACTTGTTGTCTGGCACACACAACACAAGCACATAGTACAAATATACTTATAACACATGTGGACATTTTGTATTTGAAGGTTACTATGCAAAGATCCTTAAAAGCTAAGATAAACTACTTACATCAGTATATGGTGAATATGCATGAGTTTAAACAGAAGTTGCTACATTTTGAAGAATTGATCAGTGTTACATTTTAATTTCATATTTTACTTTTATTAATTTTATATTTTAATGAAAAATGCATTCAATACTGGAGAAATTTTTGAAAAAATTTGTATTGTTGCTTTCCTGTTTATCATTAAGTAGAAGTTCACCATGTATTTTCTCATGGATGAAGATTTCTAGTTCTTCATACAGGTCCATTATGTGTCCCTTGTCCATTTTATGCAATATATGAAGATCACTCTTGATATTCTGGAATGGATGTCCTGTGTTCTTTATATGGGTAGCTACTGCTGATTTATTAAAGTTATTGGTGTGGTAGGCATTTATGTGTTCATTGTATCTTGTTTTGAATTCTCTAGAATTCTAGTAGTTTATCTTAGCTTTTAAGGATCTTTGCATAGTAACCTTCAAATACAAAATGTCCACATGTGTTATAAGTATATTTGTACTATGTGCTTGTGTTGTGTGTGCCAGACAACAAGTTTATCAAGATTAGCAAAACTGTAAGTAAACAAAACACTACAATAATCCAAAAACTATAATGATGAATCATAATTGTAAAAATAGCTATATCTTCCTAACAGGTTAAAACTGTACAAACATAACATCACTGGCATCCACAACACAAAACACAATACATCAAGAATGTAACCAGTAACTGTAAACATGCACCCGATGATGGCAGCATGCTGCCGAAACGCGTCGTGCCAATAAAAATATTTATAAATAGTGACTGATGCAGCATTAATCATTCCAAAAAAAGCTTATAATACAGTCGCAGACCTCAAAAACATCCAAATAACATGGATAAATTTATATATTTCCTTTCTTTGTATGTGATGAATGTTTCCTGAAAGTTTGGCCGTACCTTTTTGTAACACCATATATATATATATATATATATATATATATATATATATATATATATATATATATATATGTGTGTGTGTGTGTGTGTGTGTGTGTGTGTGTGTGTGTGTACATATAGAAGAAAAATAACACAGTAGAGATTTTCAAGGCTGAGGAGATACATAAAACTTTATTGTATCTAAGTAAGAACAATAAAGGTATGTACACAGTGCAAAGGTAAAAATAAAGTGACAATACAAATTTCGCAGAACTACCGGCGTGTGTGTTGCAAATTTATGTTGAAAGATGTATATCTGAGCCCAACAGTATACTCTACAGTGGGACACAACAGACGTAATAGTTTATATTAATTATTGTGCATCTTCATGTTTTCGCGGCGCAATGACTGTTCAAAGAACAAACAAACTTCTTTGAACTATATTAAATAATATTTATTTTTGGGTGTATGAAAACCTGAAGTATAATAGCCTTAAATGCTTGGTAGACAGTAATTTGAACACGAACACCAACCAAACGATCCTGCAAATCTTATGGGAAAATAAATATGGTGTAGCCTTAATGGGCAATTTCATAATATTTTACTCGAAAATGTTCAAATGTTTGTAGAGCTTATGGGACTTAACTACGGGGTCATCAGTTCCTAAACTTACAAACTACTTATGAACTAGCTTATACTAAAGACGGCACAAACATCCATGCCCGAGGGGGGATTCGTACACCCGACGGGGAAAGGCCTCGCGCATCGTAGCATAGCGCCTCAATGCGCTCCGCCGCGGCAATTGTACTCATTTATTCAATATATTTTAAAGCTACATATAGATATAAGGGTAGGATGAATGGCTTAGTATTATAAATTTTCTAGTTTAGAGTGTAATAATTATATTTGTTTATAACAACCATAACAAGAACTAGAATAGTTGCTGCATACGCAATGAGGAATCCAGATAATGAACAAGTCCATGCTAGAAAACAGACTGATGATGGGAGAAGCAGAAGTTGGGAGTTGTGAAGGCGACAGCTACGTCATACAATTTAGTCGACCATGACAATGTGTTATTGAGAAACAGGAATTCAGGATATACCTCATTAACCAAAAACAATGTAGCAGAGAGAATGGAGGGAAGATTGGATTGAGGTAATTAAGTTTCTGATACTGAAGAGGTGACTACGTGTTGCATTAGAGAAGAAGATAAACAAAGAATAGAAGCATTATGTTATTACAAGTAAGTCGAAATAAGAATGGAAGGAAGGAAGTAGCAGGAAGAATTGAAAAAAAAGAAGAAAATGGTGAATGGAAGAAACAGGAAAGATGGAAGATGCCAGAAAAGAAAAATATGGACTGAATAGAAGAATTTGTTGTAGTACGGCAAAAGTTTGTGAATGGACGTGATGAATTCCATTCGTTTGGAACAAGAAGCTGTATGGATGGGAGACCAAGTATGGTGTGCCATCCAATAGCTCTCAGTGTTTTAGTATGCATTGTGGAGATATTATATTGCCAAGCTGAGTTCTGGTTGAACCAGTGGCATAAAGTCATAATTCAGATTACAGTACCAGCAAGGTAAATATAACCTGTTGCTGACGCCAAAATCTTGACACAATAGGGCAGCATTCTGGGTCCAGGTGGAAGGTACTTGAATGACGACTCCTGAGGATCCAAATCCTTTATGCAAACAACTGGAATATAAATTGGCAAACAATTTGAGGATTGAGGTTAAAAAAAAAACGTTTTGTTTATTTAGAATAATGACAGTTATATTAGAATTTGACTTGAATTATGTGGTATATTATATAATAAGAAGATTTCTCATCTAATTCTTATTTCCTGACACATACAGAAAGTATATATAGCGTAATTTGTATACGCTGAATAAATGTTTATCTCGAATAAAAGGTTTAATTTTATTACGATTTTATGTAAAGTCAAACTTGTTTAAATAAAGATTTGAATTTTATGACGATTTCTTGTAAAATCGAACTTTACATTATTTCAATTTTTTTTTCTTTGAATCAGATAAAATACAGTTGAATGTAATGATTTACAGTCACTGGAAGAGTAATGGCCAAGGTACAGGGACACATTACTGGAAGCAGGCAGAGAATGTCTTGGAACAGTAGTGTGTACAGATAGAAAGAAGCAGACAGCCTGGTGGAATGACACGGTCAAGGCAGCCTGTAAAAAGAAAAAGAAGGCATATCAAAAATGGCTCCATACTAGAAATCAGGAAGACAGAGAAAGTTATGTTGAAAAAAGAAACAAAGCCAAACGGATAATTGCAGACTCCAAGCAGAAATCATGGGAAGACTTTGGAAATAAACTAGAAACTCTGGGTCAAGCCGCGGGAAAACCATTTTGGAGCTTAATTAGTAATCTTCGAAAGGGAAGGAAGAAGGAATTAACAATTGTTTTGGACAGGTCAGGAAAGCTGCTAGTCAATCCTGTGGATGCCTTGAGCAGATGGATGGAATATTTTGAAGAATTGCTCAATGTAGGTGAATCGTTCAATGATGTGTCAGATTTTCAGTTAGAATGGGATAGGAACGATGATGGAAACAGGATCTCATTTGAGGAAATGGAGAAAATGGTCAGTAGATTACAGCGCAATGGAGTGGCTGGTGTGGATGAAATTAAGCCAGAACTCGTCAAATACAGTGGAATATCAGGTCTCAAATGGTTACACAGGATAATTGAGAAGGCGTGGGAATCGGGACAGGTTCCGTCTGACTGGACGAAAGCGGTAATCACGCCAATTTTCAAATATGGAAATAGAAAAGATAGTGATAACTATCGAGGTATCTCTTTAATTAGCGTTGGAGGCAAAATATTCTCAGGTATTGTTGAAAGGAGAGTGCGAGTATTAATTGAGGATAAGTTAGATGAAAATCAGTGTGGGTTTAGGTCTCATAGAGGCTGTCAGGACCAGATCTTTAGCTTACGGCAGATAATGGAAAAGTGCTATGCGTGGAACAGGGAATTGTGTCTATGTTTCATAGATCTAGAAAAGGCTTATGACCGTGTCCCTAGGAGGAAGCTACTGTCAGTTCTACAAGATTATGGTATAGGAGGCAAACTTCTGCAGGCAGTTAAAGGGTTTTACGTAGACTGTCAGGCAGCAGTTAGAGTAGATAGCAAATTATGCTCATGGTTCAGGGTAGTTTCAGGGGTAAGACAAGGCTGTAACTTGTCACCATTGTTGTTCATACTATTCATGGATCATATGTTGAAAATAGTATATGGCAGGGCGAGATTAAAATAGGTGAAAACAAAATAAGCAGTCTCGCGTATGCGGATGACTTAGTTGTAATGGCCGATTCAATTGAAAGGTTGCAAACTAATATTTCGGAGCTCGAGCAGAGGTGCAAGGATTATGATATGAAGATCAGCATCTCCAAAACGAAAGTAATGTTAGTGGGAAAGAGATTTAAACAGATTGAGTGCCAAATAGGAGGAACAAAGAACAGGTAGACAGTTTCAAGTACCTGGGATGTATTTTTTCACAGGATGGCAACATAGTGAAAGAACTGGGGTCGAGGTGCAGCAAAGCTAACGTAGTGAGTGCTCAGCTAAGATCTACTCTCTTCTGCAAGAAGGAAGTAAGTACCAAGACTAAGTTAGCGGTGCAGCGCTCTATCTTTCGACCGACTTTGTTGTATGAGAGTGAAAGTTGGGTGGATACAGGTTACCTTATTCATAAGGTAGAGGTTACAGATATGAAAGTACCAAGAATGATTGCAGGCACTAATAGATGGGAACAATGACAAGAGGGTGTCCATAATGAGGAAACCAAGGAAAACCTGGGAATGAACACCATAGATGAAGCAGTTAGACCGAACAGACTGAGATGGTGGGGTCATTTTACACGCGTGGGAGAAGTAAAGTTACCTAAGAGACTCATGAGCTCGGCAGCGGAGGGTAAGAGGAGTCTTGGTAGACCAAGAAGAAAGTACTTAGATTCGGTGCAGAATGATTTTGAAGTAAAAGGCATAACATCAGACGAGGCATCAATGTTAGCATTGAATAGGGGATCATGGAGGAATTTTATTAGAGGTACTATGCTCCCGACTGAACGCTGAAAGTCATAATCAGTCTCTAATGATGATGATGGTCATGATGATGATGACTAAATCAAAGATTCAACCAGTGATTCATCTCAACGCAAAATTAACCTGGAAGGTGAAGGTTATGTAAGGGCATAGGTTGAACATTTAACGCTTACATTTGGAATTCCTCTCGCCAAGAAAATTTAATTGATATGTCAAATGTAATAGTTTCAGACCAATTGACGGAGTAATTCAATTACGTAATGACTTGTTCTCACTAAATAGTAGTAATAACATATGAAAATCTTTCCACTTCTCAGGGGCAAACAATACCTTAAAGGACAGTGAAGCAGTCAGATCAGTATCAAACAGGTAGGAAGGTACCTCCTATCCGACTCGAAAATACGTGTGGTAGTGTTATGACATCAACTAATTTGGAGCTTCCAGATAATCATCAACCCTCTATTCTGACAATGCGTAGAGTTATTCTATGTATGCTCATTTAACAAGGTGTTGATCAGTCGCTATCAGTCCACCTGATACATAAACTGTATGTTCATCATCGTCTTCGAAAAACGGTCACCTTTAGGGAGAATATTAATATCCCTTGAAAGTTCCGATTACTTACGCCACGCAAAATTGATTAACACATGATATTTCAGAGTGGCTTTCCATCTTTCCACTCTCTTACATCGTACATTAAATAGTCACTTGTGCATAAAAATATCTCATTTTAACTAGCCACATTACATCGTACACCTTACGGCGTCTAAAAATATCACACACTTAGTTCGATGACTCAGTCATCATTACAGTCGATAGTAATGGTAATACGCAACAGGTTCTCACCTACAGAATCATCCATACTATCTATAGTATTAGAGTTTCCCGCTGCATAGCGTGATTCTCTCTATCAATTTACTAAAGTCTACATGAACAATTAAGTAAGTTACAAAACGAACGGTACTTTTGACGATCCACGACGTAGCGAATTCATCGCCAAGCCATTCATTAACCCTATAAAGGCACGTAATACCGCCAATACATCGTAAAATGAATGACACACAGAACAGTTTTGAGCCGTGCCGGTTCGTTTCGAGAGGTAAGCGTAATCTTCAACTTGAAGACTCGAAAGATTTATTGTTTTTCAGCACGTTTTTATGATACTGAGCCGTGCCAGCTCGTTCGTTCCTTTGTGCAGTTTCCACCGTGTCAGTTTTGTGGCGACAGTCTCGCGATCTTGTCTTCCGCTTTCGCCACGGATGGCGCTTGTATTTCGATTGTGGATTGTGCTGGATCTCTGATCTTTACGTCGAGTGGAGTGTCAGTTGGAGTTGAACGGGCAGTAACTTCAGACTGTGATAGCGAGGAGGCAAGGGCGGCGTCGGTGGTCCCAACACTTGCTGTCTACCGGCGGATCGTAAAGGCGCGATCGGGCCGTGATTAGCTTTGGCGACTGCGGTGGGAGCCGTTGGATGGAGTGCGGGCGAGCGAGCAGCGAGAGGAACTATACGAAGAAGGAACGCCGCTACCAACTGGCCAAGTTACGTTCTCGCAGCCTTCTTTCGAGAGGAGTGAGCCCCCGTGTTGTTTCCTGAAGGGGAAATTGTTGATTTAGGGTCTGCTGGGCCTTGCATGTCATCCTGGATTTATGTTGCTAGTCGATGTAGTTCGGGAATGACTCTTCCGTCACTGGTTCCGTACATTAATTTTTATAATGTGTGGCGCATTTTGACAATGATTGAGTACTTCGTCTGGAATAAATATGATGCTTATTATCATTATAATGATATTTTAGTGAACTCAAAAGTCGCATCGGTTGGTTTGTAACCTTTCGCGTGGATGCAGCAACTCAGTGCGGAAAAGTAGTGCACTGTACTTTATATTCTTCTTTGGAAGTTGTTGCGTGCGGTTAGCGCATGGATACATTATTTTCCTGAGGTTGTTTATTGGGCGTCGTTGCCTTTGTTTCCTGTTGGGCGCCATATTGTACTTGTATGTATCCTCCTCTCATGTGGTGCCTGTTAGCATGGGTACCCCCCTCAGGTGGCTCATTATTGGTTTGCTGTGTACAGGTCTGGCAAACCCGGGGATCTTCAGCTGGGAACTGTGTCGCACCAACAGTCCTCCATACCGTAAGCTCTGCGCGTGCTTAAGCGATCTCTGTACGGTGCGAGGGTAGAACGTTGTATGTTACAGAGTCTGGGGATCTTAGCTTAATTCCATGGGTCGCCAAGACAGTGCAAACCTATATAGAAATAAAAATAATAAAGAACACCCCTTATCCTCAAGGTTATCTGCGTGTCGAGAAGATGCGTGGCGGTTCAGGTGGAACAGACGCTAGCGGGACAACTTGAAAGATAAATATGGAGTAGTGGTAGCACTATCAAAGATTCGGAGTGGCTCAGTCCTTATAAAAACAGCGTCCCTGCCCAGTTACTGGCCTTAATAGCCCGTGACATACTGGTTGATGTGCCTGTCTCCATACCTCCTCACAAGTCACACAATATGGTAAAGTATATTATCTTTTATCAGGACCTTCTATTGTAATCTGATGAGCTACGCGCCACTAAATCCGGCGCGTACACAGGGGACCTAAAGATCACAGGGTTGCCACCACTGCATTTATCTTAGCCTTTGAGGTGATGAATTACCAGAAAATGTCAAGGTGATGGTCTACCGTTCTGACGTAAAGCCATATGTCCCCCTATGCAGTGTTTCCAGTGCTGGAAGTTTGGACATATGTCATCTCGCTTCACTTGCAGCACGACATGCAGGGATTGTGGGTGCTAACTAGGGCCAACAGCATCCTCCTTGCTCACCGAACTGCAACATACTCCATAAACAGATAAGGGAAATGGAGTTTTAAACCCTGGATTATCTTACTTATGCTGAGGCTAAGCTTAAGTACGAGAGACTAAATCGCATACCGCTAACAACATTTGCCACAGCTGCATCTTCACCAGCCTGTTTGGCGACTGCTTTGCATTCTATTGGATCGTATACTGCGGGCCCACCCACACCACCAACTTTGGGAGTAACAATCTCCCTCCCATCTGGGGCATTGGTCCCCACTAGTAAGCTAGATAAACGCCAGCCTTCTATGGCTCCTCCCGCCAGGAAGGGTTGTCTTGGTTCCTTTCCTTCTACGGTTTCCGCTCTCATCAACACCAGCCAGTGGTTGAAAGTGCCACTGACTATGTTTGCGCTTCTGGGTCCTCTTCCATCCGTGAGACGGAATCACAGAAGCGCACCAAGTTTGTGGAACCGAAGGAATGGCGAGACTGCTCCAAAAAGAAGAAGAAGAAGAAGAAAAACGAGAAGCAAAAGGAGAGTGAGAGAGAGTCCACCTCTGCATCTGAGGCTGATGTGGAATGTACACTCAGGACTTAGATCTCGCGACACCCTTAGATTCGTTGGAGATCGTTCCAGCTACCTCCCAATTGGCGGTGGCGAGTACTGCTGAAAAGTAAATTGCCTGCTGGATCCTTTCATGTCTTCCCAGCTCACTAAAAATGTTATCCTTCAGTGGAATTATGGCAGTTAATTTCACCATCTAACCGAGTTACTGCTGTACAACTTCTCTGCCATTTGTCAAGCCCTACATGAGACCTGGTTTTCTGTTCAGTGGACCCCTGCCTTTCGTAGCTAGTAGGGTTATTACAAAACCCATACAGACTATGACAGGGTGTCTTACTCTATGTCCTCGCCACTGCCCCCAGTGCACCAGTTCCACTTCACACGACTCTTGAGGCAGTGACTATGAAACTCTGGTCAGGACGGTACATTACTATCTGCTCTGTCTATCTTCCTCCAGTTGAAATAGTGCATTTCCTCGGAACTCACTGCCTTGTCGCCCAACTTCTCTCGCCGCTTCCCTTCCTGGCGGATTTCAGTGGGGTGGCACTCAGACCTTGGATTTTGGTAGGGACATCAAGGATGTATTAGCACTGTTTGACTTCTGCCTTCACAATACAGATACTCCCACACACTTCGCACTTAACTGTGGTATATAACACATATTCAGATATCGGTCTCTCTCTTTGCATCCGAGCCTTATCCTGTATCGCAGCTATGGGTCCATGACAACCTTTGTGGATAGTGACAACTTCCCCATCAATATTTCTCTCCTTCAGTTTCAACCTCCGGACCGTCTGCCCTGCTGATCTCTCCACAGGGCTTAAGTGCCGGCTTACAGCTCGGCAACTGTGGTTCAGCTACGTTTCCAGCTGATGTCGACATTGTGGTTAACCAAGTCGTGGACATGGTTTTTGCTACTGAGCCAACGGTCGCATGTGCTGCTGGCTCTTTCTGGCGCAAGTCTGTTCCTTGGTGGACGCCGGATATCTTTGAGGCCATTCTGGGGCGTCGGCGGGCGTTTCAGCGCCACCAACGCCATCCTTCCAAAGAGCATATAAATGCTTCCAAATGGTTCCAGGTCCGATCCAGACAGTTAATCCGGCAGAGTAATCAAGACTGTTGGGGGAGGTATGTTGTCACCATTGGAAGTCGCGCTTCCCTTTGTCAGAGCACTATTCTCGCAGTTATGCAACTGCTGCTTACAGCCCAGTGTTTCTCAGCCTCAGAGAATGGGTCGAGCATAAGTGTTTGTTCATTACATGTAGTAGGGAGAAGTACAATGCCCCATTTAGTGAGTGGGAGTTCAAGGGGATCCTTGCTGCATACCCTGATACTTCTCTAGGATCAGATCTTCTACACAGCCAATTCCCCTACTACCTTTCGGCTGACTTTCACTGTCAACTACTCGCATTGTTGAACTGTATCTGGGCAGAGGGTGTCTTCTGTCCCAATGGCGGGATAGTATCATCATTCTGGTGTTGAAACTCGGCTCAGATCCGATGGCGGTTGATTGTTACGTGTCATCAGTCTCACGAATGTTTTGTGCAAACTCTTCGAATGCATGACGAATCGGTGGCTCATGTGGCTCCTCAAAGCTCAGGATCTAGTGACACCACAATCGGAGGGCTTCTGTCAGGACCGCTCCGCTCTTGACATTTTAGTATCCCTTCGCTTAGCGTGAGCATCTCATCACTGTCTTCCTCGAACTCTGAAAAGCTTCTGATAGAACCTGGTGCCACCATATACATGCAACACTGTTTCCGCGGTTCTCTCCCGATTTTAATGCAAAATTTCCTGTCGCTTCACACCTTTAAGATTAGGGTTGGTACCTCCCTCAGTTCATACAATGCCAGGAGAGCGGTGTCCCACAGGGCTCAGTTCTTACCATACACCTCTTTCTGGGCGCCATCAATGACCTAGCTTCGACAGTCTCGTCTCGTCACATCCTCTATGTTCGCCGAAGACTTCTTCTTGTATTTCAGCTCCACTAGCATCAGCGTTATTGAACGGCTGCTGCAGGAAGCTATCAGAAAGGCTAACTCCCTGGCCTTCACCCATGTCTTCCAGTTTTCTGCTACAATAACGATAGTTATGCATTTTTGTCACTGTAGGACAGACCTATATTTAGGCGACGAACTCCTCCACGTCGAGTTAATGCTTCACTTGTTGGGTATCCTCTTTGATTCCAGGCTCACCTCCATCAGATTACACTAAAATGCTGGCGGTATCTGAACATCCTTCATTTCCTCAGTCATACTGTTTGAGAGCTGCCAATCCCACTTGTCTGCAGCTGTATAAGGCCTTCATTCAAACCCGCCTTGCCTATGGGAGCCTGGTGTATGAGTCGGTAGTGCCTTCTGAATTGCGAATCCTTGACTCAGTCCTACACACTGGTGTTCGACTGGCTACATGTGCCTTGCGTATGAGTTCAGTGACGAGCCTCATTACTGAAGCTGGGATTCTTCCCCTGCAGTTCTGCCGTCAACATATTCTTGCCTCCGATGTGGTCCATGTTTATGCATCGCCCCACCACCTAAACTAGAGGCTTGTTTTCCCAGCTGCTGCACTTGCCCTCCCAGGTCAGGCCTCCTGATCGCCGTCCGCGTTTGTACCCTCCTTTCTTCGCTTGTGCCCCTATCTTTCCCTTCCTGCCAACCCCATACCAACTCCTTGGTCCATCCCCCGTTTGCAACTCCATCTGGAATTGTCCCAAGATTTAAATGGTTTTCTTTTTATAACTAACTCTCTGTCACAAGTTTATGGGCATTCTCGACACGTTCTATGGTACAGATGTGGTTTATACTGATGGTTCTTTGGTAGATGGCCGAGTTGGGTATGCCTATGTTTTGCAGCGACAACCTTGTATTCGCTCCCTGCCTAGTGGCTGTAGCATTTTCACTGCGGAACTGATTGCAATATCTCGTGCTCTTGAACACCTCCGAGCATGCTCCAGGAAGTCGTTTCCCATCTTTAGCGACTCAAAAAATGTTCAAATGTCTGTAAATCTATCGGACCAAACTGCGTGGTCATCAGTCCGTAGTTTACAAAGTACTTAAATCTAGGTAAAGTAACCTAAGGACAACACACACACCCATGCCCCAGGGAGGACTCGAACCTCCACGGTGAGCAACAGCGCACTCCGCAGCGAGACGCTTTAGACCGCTCGGCTACTCCACCGCGGTAGTAGCGACTCCCTCAGTGGCGTACGAGCTCATAGCTCCATCTTCATCCTTGGAAAGTCTGGTTGTTGGATAGACTTTGTTTGGACCTCAGCCACGTCAGCATCCTAATAAACAAGTATGTATATTGGCTAGCTAAGAAGGCAGTCACCTCCAAGCCCTTAGATATTTGTATCCAGGAAAGGAACATCCGATTGGGTTTGTACCATAAAGTCTTTGTGACTTGGAACTCGGAATGGTATCCTTCGGGCATACTTAACAAGCTCCATGCGATCAAGCCTTCTACAGTCATGCAGACGTCCTCTCGCAGGGGCTCGGTTATCCTCTGCCACCCACATATGGGCCAAACATGGCTCACACGTAGCCATCTTCTCCGTCGTGAGGATTCGTCCAAGTGTCGCTACGGTGCTTTCATGACGGTAGTCCACATTCTCCTGGACTGTCCCATTTTAGCCTCTTTACATCAGTTTCACAACTTGTGTGCTGTGCTCTTTCATTCCTGGCGACGATGCCGGTATGGCTGACAGTACTTAACATTTTATCCGCGCAGCCAGTTTATATCATAACATCTAGTGGTATGTACTTAACCTAACGTTTCAGGATTACACCCACTCTGAATTTACGTTGTTTTTAAATTTCATTCGGTCCTACCAGATTTCAGCTGGCTGTTTCACTTGCCTTTTCTTTTATGTAATCTTTCTCTTTTCTTGCCACTGCTGTTCTAGCTTATGACGCCAGTTTGTATACCCTGGGGTTTCCACTTCCTGATTTTATTTTGTTTGGGACTTAGCTTTTACATCTCAGTAGGGAACAGGGGACTGATCACCTAACTGCTTAATACCCTTAAAATTCGCAATAAACAACAACCTTGTGTTCCACGTTTCGATTCGGGAATATGAGTGCATTCTGAGTGTAGTTTTAAGTGCTTGTGTGTATAAATTGGTCTGTGAGTTTGCATTGCTACCGTTTTGGTGATATGTAATTGGTTGCCCTGTTTGAATTTCCAGGGCTTGGAAATTTTGTCGGAACCACGAGGCATACTATTGTACATTACCTTGTGGCTAGTTACTTTGCGCCTCGATATCTTTATTTCATGTTATTTGCCTCTGACATGCTTGTGATAAGATAAGTTTCCGTGTGGAATTGTATTCCACGTAATTATTTATATTCGAACTGTATCTGACTGCGATACGAGCTTGCCCATCTTATTGCCTACTATGTTGGCGTTCTACCAACCTTTGCAAATGTTATCTCATGTCAGTTCTTGTAGTGACATGTCTCCCATCACCTCAGAGTCTAGTGTTGATGTTGGTCATAACCTATCGCACTACCGATTGGAGCCTTTTGTAATTCTGTTGTATTGGCTTTGGTAATTAAGTGCTCCAGTCCCTCTACAAAGTGGCATATTGTTTTGTCTACCCAAAAGTGTTGTTAATCTATGTATACTCCTATGCTGATGTTAAAATTTGATTTTAAATATTATCGTGGTAAGTGCCGGGGATATTGGTTCGATTTCTCATATATTAGTCCGGCCTTCCCTTTTGTAATGGTTTTAGGGATGGAAAATTTGATGTGTGCATTCTGCTTAAGATCATTAAGCTTGGTTGAGACTGTAACATATAGCTCTAATATACTCCATTTGAAATTTGGAAAGTCTCAACAAACATTTCAAATTCGTGAGTCTCTAACTTAAATTTTGGAATTCTTGTCGAGAGAATAATTCTTATTAGTTTTGTCGTTTAACTACTTGAAGTACTGATGTGGAGTGCTCTATATACTGGTTATTAGGTATAAAAAAATCCTTAGGAAGCTAAACAAGACAGTAAGAGGATAGAGGCTTTTGAAATGTGGTGCTACAGAAGAATGCTGAAGATTAGGTGGGTGTATCGCGTAACTAATAAGGAGTTACTGAACAGAATTGGGGAGAAAAGGAATTTCTGACATATCTTGACTAAAAGAAGGGATCGATTGGTAGGACACATTATTAGACATCAAGGAATTGTGAATTTAGCGTTGGAGGGAAGTGTGTGGGGTAAAAACCGCAGAGGAAGACCAAGAGATGGATACAGTAAGCAGATTCAGACAGATGTAGGTCCGTTCTTATGTGGAGTTGAAGAGGCTTGCTCAGGATAGGGTATTGTGGAGAGCTGCATCAAACCAGACTCCGGACTGAAGACCACAACAACAAGATGAAATAATATAAAATTATATGAACATAATAGCTTTATATGGAAATGACTCAATGCTTGTTCATTTTTTCATTATTGTACATTGTGTTTACATTATTATTAGTAATTATTTGCATCTCTCTGTGGTTTGACATTTATTGGTCTGGTGAAAGATAATCAAGAATGGAGATGTTTCCAGCAGACAAAGAACTTCCATTGACTCAGATCAAAATGCTATTTGTCATAGTTGGTGAGGAGGCATTCCGCTTGGGAAAGCATACTATGAAGCCCTACATCCCCACGGATTCCCAAGAAGATAAATCAAAAGCTAATTTCAACTATAAATAGTCACTAGCTCGTCGAGTTTCAGAAAATGCTTTTGGACTTTTGTGTCAAGTATTTCGGGTGTTTTACACAAATGTGTATCTAAAACCTAGCACTTGCGATAAACTCGTTACAGCTTGTTGCTGTCTACAGAATCTCCTCGTGGAGGCCCATTTAAAAGAAAGAGGACGACCTTTTTATGAAGTTGACAATGACGTCAGTTTATCACAAAAAGTTACTAAGTTGACTCGAAGAGGGAAAGAAGGGGATTCTTCGATGCTGAAGGGTTTCAGGTAACAGATACATTCAAAAATTACTCCTGGAAACTTGCAAACCAATGATTACAATTGTGAAAAGAGCTAAGGATCAAGTAAAGAAAATAAGTTATTGTTCCTGCTCACAACTGCTATTGTTGCAATTATTTGCCCATAGAAAGAAGGAATGTATTGTTATAGCTTCAATATGGTAAATTTATGTGTCACAGTACCAAGTAAACAGGATTAAATATAAGTTTACCGTATTTTTTTTTAACTTCCCATCTTTCTTCATTGCTTCTCCTATCGCCTTCCATACCTTATCCTTTGCTGTCATTTCTAAACTCTGTGTGCTTATAAGCATACAAAATAGAATAGCTGCTCACATACTCAACTAACTGTTCGTCGTCCTCGTTAAAACCTTTCTTCGATGTTGCGCTACGTAGTCTAATGCAGCTGTCACAAAATCGGCAGCCGCGGCCGACTGCCATACTGCTTCTAGAGCAGTCGAGACGCGGCAGTCGCGATGACGTCACGGCCATCGACTGCCGGGCAGTAGGGATGGGCTATGACCGCGCTCGAGAAACGCGCGACGTTTATGCAAATTCTTGAGAAATTCTCGAGTACTCTCGAGAAGTTGTCGACATTGCTACGCTCTCTGGAGGCTCAGCGAAACTACTCTAAAGGAAGCAATGTGACAGAGCAGTCGTAATTATTGTCTTCCGTATGTGCGAGGAAAAAACTAGATTAGTAGTAGTAGTATAGTGTTTCGCAGAAAACCAGAATTATAGGACTATTATCAATTAAAAGAAAAGCACGAAACAAAAAAATTATTATTACAAAGGAAAGTAGTTTCAGAATGTTTTTCAGACGTCCAGGAAAGGGAAATTGAAATCATTGATAAAGAAAGAGTTTCATCTTTTTTATGTACATGGCTATTAGTGTTAAACCCTTGGTTGAAGGGCAGCTTTCACACTCCAGCCAGCCCACCCCCCAGTTTGGGGAATTGAAAATATTCAAAAATGTTCAAATGTTTGTTAAACTTAAGATACTTAACTGCGGGGCCATCAGTCCCTAAACTTAGAAACTACTTATAAACTACCTCATACTAAAGACGACACAAACATCTATGCCCGAGGGGGTATTCGAATCCCCGACCATAATCGCCGTGTAAACTGTGACTGGCGCGCCGCAGACCGCTCAGCCACTGCGGCCGGCTTGAAAATATTAGTATATAGGACTGTTATTAAAAAGCACATATTTCACAAGAAACAAAAACTTTGTTATTATAAAACAAAAGTAGTAGGAGAATGATTCTCAGAAGACAAAAATCGTAGGACTATTATTAAAACATATATCTTACACGAAACAAGAACTTCATTGTTACAAAAAACAAATATGCATTCCGCATGTATTTATATTTACCTGAGAAAAAAACGTTACAAGATGCTACACCCAAAAACTTCATTTTAATCATTGCAGAAAAATTCTGCACGGCTTACAGTATTAGCCAGCGTTACGTACCTGAGTTTCCGTCCTCATTTCATCTTAAATCTTTTTGACCACTTGATCACCCGGTATATTCTCTTCAACTCACATTAATCATGGAATGGGAACACACAGCAACAGAACGTACCAGCGTGACTTCAAACACTTTGTTACAGGAAATGTTCAAAATGTCCTCCGTTAGCGAGGATATATGCATCCACGCTCCGTCGCATGGAATTCCTGATGCGCTGATGCAGCCCTGGAGAATGGCGTATTGTATCGCAGCCGTCCACAATATGAGCACGAAGAGTCTCTACATTTGGTACCGGGGTTGCGTAGATTCAAATATTCAAATGTCTGTAAATCTATCGGACCAAACTGCGTGGTCATCAGTCCGTAGCTTACAAACTACTTAAACCTACGTAAACTAACCTAAGAACAACACACACACCCATGCCCCAGGGAGGACTCGAACCTCCACGGCGAGCAACCGCGCGCTCCGCAGCGAGACGCTTTAGACCGCTCGGCTACTCCGCCGCGGCGGTTGCGTAGACAAGAGCTTTCAAATGCCCCCAAAAATGAAAGTCAAGAGAATTGAGGTCAGGAGAACGTGGAGGCCATGGAATTGGTCCGCCTCTACCAATCCATCGGTCACAATCTGTTGTTGAGAAGCGTACGAACACGTTGACTGAAATGTGCAGGAGCTCCATCGTGCATGAACCACATGTTGTGTCGTACTTGTAAAGGCACATGTTCTAGCAGCACAGGTAGAGTATCCCGTATGAAATCATGATAACGTGCTCCAGTGAGCATAGGTGGAAGAACATGAGGCCCAATCAAGACATCACCAACAATTCCTGCCCAAACGTTCACAGAAAATCTGTGTTTATGACGTGATTGCATAATTGCGTGCCGATTCTCGTCAGCCAACACATGTTGATTGTGAAAATTTACAATTTGATGACGTTGGAATGAAGCCTCATCCGTAAATACTAAAATGAGCTGTAACATGGAAATTAAGCATTTCCGGACACATGTCCACATAACATATTTTCTTTCTTTGCGTGTGAGGAATGTTTCTTGAAAGTTTGGCCGTACCTTTTTTGTAACACCCTGTATAATGATCTGATAGAGGAACGGACGAAAAATGATAGTTTAAAAACAGTTTTAATTTTATTTATTTATTTACTCTTTTTCACGACGAGATTTTTTACGGGATTCAAAAATGTTCAAATGTTTGTATAGTCTATGGGACTTAACTACGGGGTCATCAGTCCCTAAACTTACAAACTACTTACGAACTAGGACGGCACAAATATCCATGCCCGAGGGGGGATGCGAACCCCCGACCGTAGTGGCCGTGCAGACCGTGACTGGAGCGCATCAGTCTCCTCGGCCACCGCGGCCGGCCTTAAGGGATTCACTGAACCAGTGAACACATAGGACGAGCCGCCACTGGTATGCAATCAACTAAAAGATTAGAAAAGAGAAATGGATGGAAGGAAAACAGGTTTAGAACAGAAGCTAGACAAAAAACATCGCAGAGTGTAGCCGCAAAATTGAGACCCAAGTTAAGGCGTTAATATTACGGTGCGTCGAAATAATGCGCCTTTGATTTCACTCACGTAATACGTATACCGCGAACCCACGTCTTTGTACAGAACAGGTCTTTAAAGTTCTAGCTTATAAAGAGCTCTATGGCGCTTTTTTATATGCGATACTCGTAGAAATGACAGTTAGTAATTACAGTTCCTACTGTTTTTCAACACAAGATTAAAAGAAAGATCGTCGACCTTTAAGGCTTGTTCCCACAAAAGGGATGACATGTGCGACTATACTGGGCGGCGGGGAAAGGGGAGGGCTACAATCAGGAGTGGGCGTGCTTTGTGGAACAAAGTTCATGTCAGGTATGACGTCAGAGATATTATGTGACGTGGACACTTTTAAAATTTTTAGCTACTTGTATTCTGTCGTGGTTTCGTAAAATGGATTATTACGGCACGCTTTTCTCTGATGTTAACCGAGCGGCCCAACGCGTAAAACGCACTATCTGACCTTTGGGGTAGCCTAAATAGTTGCACAAACTGTTTACAAATGTTCAAATGTTTGTAGAACTTATGGGACTTAACTACGGGGTCATCAGTTCCTAAACCTACAAACTATTTATCAACTAGCTAATACTAAGGACGCCACAAATATCCATGCCCGAGGGGGATTCGAACCCCCGACCGCCGTGGCCGTGCAGACCGTGACTGGAGTGCCTCAGTCCCTTCTGCCACCGCGGCCGGCAGCTGTTTACATTCTGGTAATAAGACCTCTCTGTAAATTCATTTGGTAAGAGTGCATTGGATTTTAAGTCAGGTTAGTGACTTGGCTGAATCATAATCGTCAGGTCCTCACATTTCTTTTTTCTATGGCATGCTCTCTGAACAATGTACATGCATAGTTAGTATAATTGTTTCGCTGCAGAACAAACCCACGACCAAAAGTCTCCTGACAGGTGGAACTGCACTGTTGATCAGTTTTCTGCGATATTATTCCTTCCTTAATTGTTCCGTTAATCGTCACTATATCAATTACTTTTATCAACCACTAAACACACACAAAATGACCGACCCTTCACCATAGTTCTCCAGTGGCATCACTCACCGTAGATACATATTTTCTCCATGAGGTTGACGAAGACGTTCGACGATGGATTCCAAGTACTTTAATCTTGGATACGTTAGTATATAACACGATGGATCATTATTGCTCGCGCCAGTTTGAAATTGCCGTACCCATCGTAATATTTTTACCTTAATGTGGTGGTCACTAAGCACACCTTTAAACCTCGTTCAGAAAGACATCGTCACATCGTTGCGACAGACATCGGAGCTGTTCGCACAATATTTAGTTCCTCCAAAATTTCAGGCAAGTACGAGTCCTCTATCGTTTACTCTATACACCTATGAAAGGATCTTCCTTTAAGGTTTTATTCTGGGTTTCGCCGGCCGCGGTGGCCGAGGGCACTGAGGCGCTTCAGTCACGGTCTGCACGGGGGTCGGGGGTTCGAATCCCCCCTCGGGCATGGATATTTGTGCCGTCCTTAGTTGTAGGTAGTTCATAAGTAGTTTGTATGTTTAGGGACTGATGACCGCGTAGTTACGTCCCTTAAGCTTAACAAACATTTGAACATTTATTCTGGGTTTCTTAGAACGCGAAAACCAGTTTGCTTGATACAATACAACGTATATGACACTGCAGACGCTAATACAGCGCTATAACAGACTCTCTGGTGAAAAGGTGGAGTTACAGCATGTTTTTCAAGTCCAGTCTCCTGTTTTCGTACTCATCCATTTGTTACGCATCTGATCACGTACACAAACCCACAGCTGTATCCACAGTAAACTAAAGTGAATCTATTGCTACACAGATAGCTAAAAAATGAGGACTATCCGCAATGAACCGTGTTAAGTGAAGATGCGCCAGTAGGTTTGGTTGGTTTAGGTTATAAGAGGACCAGACTACACAGTTCATCGGTACCATCAGTAGGCCTGGTGTTGTGTTGATTGATCATCGCTCTACTGTGCCAACAACCAGTGTAACTCAACAGAGTAGTTTATTATTTATATTTTTACCCTTGTTTTATTATCAGAATACGGAAATGACTGAATATTTAAAACAAAATCCCGGTTTAAACCACAACTCTCTAGTTTTAATCGAAAAAATTTGACCTGTAGAGTAGGACTATCAATAAATTGAATAAGATTGTGTCTTATATCGAACGCTGCTAAACTGTTAAGAGTAGCAGTGTGGTGAAATGCTAAAAGCTGTCTTAATTGTGCTAATCTATCGCGATCACTCCTTACAAATATTATAAAAAACTGGAGCTTAAGAGTTCCTCATTAAGCGATACAATCACTTCTCAAATGTATTCCACAAGCGAACCCGGCAATGCTTGGCAATTTCTAAATATGGATGAGAATTGGTTATACATCCTAAACTCCTTTCTTTAATGTCTCTGCTCATACCTCTTTCTGCCCATTTGATCCCTCCTCACTCCTTCACCTCCTTTACCCCATCAATTTTTCCATATCCTTCTCCCCCTTTATCTTCATATCATTATGTTCCTCCTCCACCACTCTACACATCTCACGGCCGCCTCTCCTTCTGTTATAACATTTCCTACGTTACGTACTTATTGGAGTTTTCCATTCGTCCTTTCCCCTCTCTATTTCTTTTCGCCTGGTTCTACCCCCCCCCCCCTCTCTCTGTTCAGCTGCTTCTGCCACCTGTCCATCATTTCCCCTTCCCCCTTCCTATCAGTCTCCACCTTCCCCTTTCTCAGCCCATCGTTTCAAAAAAAAAAAAAAAAAAAAAAAAAATGTTCAAATGTTCGTAATTCTATCGGACCAAACTGCGTGGTCATCAGTCCATAGCTTACAAACTACTTAAACCTAGGTAAATTAACCTAAGGACAAACACACACACCCATGCCCCAGGGAGGAGTCGAACCTCCACGGCGAGCAACCTCGCGCTCCGCAGCGAGACGCTTTAGACCGCTCGGCTACTCCACCGCGGCCCATCATTTCCTCCTGTCCATCTACTCCTCCTTAAGTTGCTGAAAAATTATGCATATTTGACATCATTCATGGTGATCGGTGAACCGGAAGCGAATTTGATTGCAAGGTACTCCCCACCACACACCTTACCTTGTCTTGCGGAATATTGAAACCTTCTCCAGGGATACATACATGCATGCATGAGATAACTCTCACCATGATAGGTCAAACGATGTCGATGCCTGTTGTAAGGTACTCTTCGCCATGCACCTTACACTGTGTTTTTCCTTATCTTTTGATGGTAAAATGTGTAAGATCGGAGTAAGATTGTAGACTGGTGTCCAAGTCCGCATGTAAATTGTCCTCCACCATTCAACATACGTAATTATATGTAGACAGTGATCGTCCTCTTGTTTTGAAGCTGGGGTGTACAAAATTTCATCAAAATCTTAAATAAACTTCTGATACACTATGTTATCAAAAGTGTCCAGAGACCACCAAAAAGATACGTTTTCCATACTAGGTGCGTTGTTATGCCGCCCATTGCCAGGTACTTCATATCAGCGACCTCAGTAGTCATTAGACACCGTGAAAGAGCAGAATGGTGCACTTCGCGGAGCTAACGAACTTCGAACGTGGTCAGGTGATTGGGTGTCACGTTTGTCAGAAGTCTGTACGCGAGATTTCCACAGCCATAAACATCCCTATGTTCACTGTTTCTGTTGTGATAGTGAAGAGGGAACGTGAAGGGACGCGTACAGCACGCAAGCGTACAGGCCGCCCTTGTCTGTTGACTGACAGAGACCGCCAACAGTTGAAGAGGGTCGTTCAGTGTAATAGGCAGACATCTTTCCACACCAACCCCCAAGGAATTCCCAATTGCACCAGGACCCACTTCAAGTACTACGACAGTTAAGCGGTACGTGACAAAACTTGGATTTCATGATCCAGAGATTGCCCATAGGCCACACATCACGCAAGTCAATGCCAAACGACGCCTTGCTTGGTGTAAGGAGTGTTAACATTGGACGATTGAACATTGGAAAAACGTTGTGTGGAGTGACGAATCACGGCACCCAACGTGGCGATCCAAAGGGAGGGTGTAGGTATGGTGAATTCCGGGTGAATGTCATCTGCCAACGTGATTAGTGCCAACAGTAAAATTCGGAGTCGGTGGTGTTATGGATCGGTCGTGTTTTTCATGGAGGGGGCTTGCACCCCTTGTTGTTTTGCGTGGCGCTATCACAGTACAGGCTTACATTGATGTTTTTAAGCACCTTCTTGTGTCCCACTGTTGAAGCGATATTCGGGGATGACGACTGCATCTTTTAAGACGATCGAGCACCTGTTCATAATGTACGGCTTGTGGCAGAGTGGATACACGAAAATAACATCCCTGTCTGTAATGGACTGGCCTGCATAGAGTCCTGAGTTGAATCCTATAGAACACCTTCGTGTCATACCTCACAGACCTACATCGATGTATCTCATTGGTGCAGAACTCCATGAAGAATGGACAGCAATTCCCCAAGAAACCTTCCAGCACCTGATTGAACGATTGACGTGGAAGCTGTCAAGGCTAGTGGTGCGCCAACACTATTTCCAGCATTACCGATGGAGGACGCCACGACGTTGTAAGTCATTTTCAGCCAAGTGTCCTGATAATTTTGATCACATAGTGTATTTATAAAATACAAACAAACGAATGAACGGTCGTTCTTCATTTTACGTGACATTTTATAGAAAATAATACACAGCACACCTAAAGAAAATGAAATACACGAAATACGACGCATGATTTTTAAGTAAGTTCCGTTTTGTTGTAGACACTAGTAGTTCGCACGCATACCACAACGAACGTGTGCTTCGTCTACCGGCATGCCTCGGGAACAACTGTGCTCAGTTTTTGCTCCGTAGCTAACCTGTACGGATCTGTTATGTGCTTTCAAAATGTTTAATATTATCAACTCGCCCGCCGCGTTTGAGGTTCGACCAGTGATACGGTTTTCGTCAGCAAGGAATCTATCTGCTGCAGTAATTCATCAAGAGATTTGCAAAGTGTACGCTGATGCTATCACGATTGAAAGCAAATTGCGTTAAGTGGGTACGAGAATTCAGAGATGGCCGTGACAACGTCCATGATAAGGACCGCTCCCGTCGCCCTTTTTCGATTACAGACGATTTGGTGGCTTCAGTTGAGTCGAGGTTTCGTGAGGTGTTCAGAACCATCTGCTTCTTCACCTGAAAAAACGCCTCAGTGGCAAACGTTACAATGACGACGATGACGTGAAAACGGCAGTGAACTCTTGGCTATCGGAGCAGGCGGCAATTTTTTATGAAGAGGGTATTTTAAAATTAGTTGAGAGGAATGATAATCCTTTCAGACAAAAGGTTGTAGGTGATGTGACATTAATATAGACAGGTACGTTTAAGATATAAATTGATACAGTAATTCATTACAAAAAGGAAATAAAATTATTTTCAAAAATATTGTACCCACACAGTTGTCTGTTTTAGGCCTTCATTACAAATTTTATGATCTGCACCATCTTACAGTAATATGCCTTTGAAAGAAATGACATAACAACATCACAGGATCACATAAAATCAATATTCTGTCAAATATGGTAGCTTCACATGTCAAAACAAGGATATCAGCACCTTGTCAAAAAGTTTTCTTGCCGCCTTTGCAAGTATACAAGAAGTTTGCCGACTGCAGGTGACACACAGTTTAGAAACATGGAACTAAAACACGTTTCACATGTTTCCACAGTCCATCCACAAGTGCGTGATACAGACCCGAACTTCCTAGCGTGAATCACAAAGAAATAAAGCGAGCAAAACCAGAAACGCACATTTGTGCGTGCAGGGCCTGAAAGGGATAAGTGTTTGAACAAACGTGGCAACTATGTGGAAAAATAAAGTATGAACTTTCTGAAAATACATTTACGTTTTTGAAATCACGTTTAGTTGTGTACTTATGTTCAAACGGACCTTACATAAAAAAACACGCCTCGTATTTAAGACAAGGGCCTGTCTTATGTAAAACTGGGAAATATGTGTAATGTGAAATAAATTGCAGTATCAGGGAAACATATGAGATAGATGGTAATAACAATTGTGCGTGACTCTGTAGTCTCGTACATTTTTTCAACTGGACGCCACTACGGCGACTAGCATTACCCTAACCTACTCCATTTACACAACCGGGAAAAGGGGACCTACAGTTAAACGTGGAATCCGAACGATGTGTTTCTTGTGACTCGTTACATCGTTGAGAATTGAAGGCTAAGTTAAAACAAAAAGTGGAAAAAAGTGATCCCTGCGGGTTTCGAATCCGTTACCTTTCGCTTTGGTTTTGTTTGCTTTACCGTAAACCGAAACTAAAAGTCGAAACTCAAATGTATTAACAGAATACTTATTGAACCTAGAAAACAAGATTTAATTTGTAATAAAAATAATATTGAGGGTATTAATCGAGATAGAAACCACACAGTGTACAAAAGTTCATTAAGATCAGCCGAGTAGTTCTGGAGTGACCGCAGACAAATATCGTGGCACTGGATTTTTATATATTAATTTTTTGATAACTTTCATCAACGTTTAAACATTAAACGTAGTTATCAGATATTTTTTGTCTTCTTCGTTTTTTACTTCTGTCCCTCATCTACAGGAGTTGGCACAGCTACTGCTGGATTTCGGAGTGTTTATTTAAGAAATGGTGACCTTACTGTCGCCACCACGTTACCACTCGGAACAGGGTATGTCTAGCCGCTTAGGCACCTAAAAGCACGAACGTTTCCTAGATGTTTGCGAATCGTGTCACTGAGGCGAGAATGGGGTATTAGCCCGATAATCACTTAGTTGGATGTCAGACAAAGCCTAAATTACACACTCTGGCTGGCGAGAGCAGCGCCTTTCATCGTTAATCCGCCGGGCTGATTCGATCCGCGCGTGGCGCAACGGCACAAATCCCGGAAGCGAGGTGCTAACAGGCGCCGAGATTTGAGTAGAGTGGCATTGATGATACTAGCCCAGATCAATATCGGCCGGCGCATCATTTTCGGTGAATAGATAAAATAGAGTTGTAGCAGATAACGCAAGAACGCTACCTGCAACACGTCCTGGGCAACAAGTGGCACTTGTGCGAGACTGTCTCTTTCACTCCTCCTCTTCCTGGATCAATAGGATAAACACCCCTCCCCCTCCGGCCCCAAAACCTTATGAAGATTTTTATAACGAGATTATTGGGTAGTTGCACACCACAGTGGTACACCAGATTTACTTGGTTGTTAGAAGAAGGTGCATTTGTGGTCAAGAGATGGCCAGTTGGTGGTCCAGAGGTGGTCAACTAGTGGTAGCTTGAAACTTCCTGTCAGATTAAAATTGTGTGCCGGAGACGGGACTCGAACCAGGGACCTTTGTCTTTTGCAGGCAAGCTCCAAACACAACTTACAGTCCGCCCTCACAACTTTAGTTCTGCCAGTACCTCGCCTTCTACTTTCCAAACTTCACAGAAGTTCTCCTACAAAACTTGCAGAACTGGCACTCCTGGAAGAAAGGGTCCCTTAGGCTGTGGCTAAGCCAAGTCTCCACCGTAACATTTCTTCCAGGAATGCTAGTTCTGCACGTTTTGCAGGAGAACTTCTGTGAAGTTTGAAAAGTAGGAGGCGAGGTACTGGCGGAACTGATGATGTGAGGACGGACCGTGAGTCGTGTCGGGATAGTTCAGTAGTAGAGCGCTTGCTCCCAAAAGACATAGGTCCCAGGTACACAGTTGGCCTTTGGCCATGGCAGCGTGCGGACCTGCGCAGCGCGCCATTTATTGCTCTGCTCCTGGGTTTGTTTATTTCTTCATCCCAGTATTTATGTTTATTGAGTCCCGCATCAATGTACTTCATGGCGCATGCTCAGCGTCGTACGACGATAAAGTAACGTTTCATGCTGAACATCCACGACCAAGAGCTTTTGAAGTCGAACACTTCATTCGGAAAGATCTTCGTTTGAACCCACAAGACGTGATCGGAATACACTTTTCCATCACAGGAAGCATCGTCTACATTAAGATGACGACGGAAGCGCTATGCACTGAAGTTATCCAACGACATAACACCGGACCGAAATTCAAACACTCCGATGGACACATAGGTGCGGTAATGGTCGATCATGTAGGTTTTGGCTTACGAACCTGCGGGTGTTTCAGTTTCCAATTGAAATACCTCAAGAAACGGTCATTGCAGCTTTCCAACCGTATGCCAACGTCGTGGGTCATCTCGCAGAAAAGTGGCAAACATTTACAGCGTATCAGGTGTTCAATGGTGTCCATCAGAAAGAAATTGAGCTGACAAAACTTGTTCCGTCATACCTGATGATTGGTGGTGTGCGTGCCATCATCATGTATGATGGCCAGCCACGAATATGTGCAAGGTGTGGTCAGGCAGGCCATGTCCAGTACGAATGTATGCGCCGACGTTTGGTATAGACATCACTAGGTGAGGTGGCCTCAACAATGATGGTCACATCGCTACATGTCACCTATGCCGCAGTTGCATAGAACCAAGTAATACCACTTCAGAAAACGCCTGAACCCACACTGCTTGTACCGAACACAGATGAAAATACCGACGACACACGATCGGCGCCATCTCCAGCGCCCTCACCAGAATGAGCAACACAGAGACCATTCTGAATGACTCTGTCGGTATCATATACATCCACATAGATGTAGTTCTGACGTCTGCTTTCGTCCAGAAGGGTCAGGCGGTAGAAGGGGAGCAACCACATTCTGATTCAGAACAACACATCCGAAAACAGCGGTCATCTAGGAGGCGTAAGAAATGCTGTCGAACACCCCCTGCTGACGCCCTCCATCTAACGACCTTTTCAGATAACGGCCGAATGTCTGACAGTGACCTACAACACTGGCTATGTTTCGCACACCTCCGACACCGGCAGTGGCGTCGCCATCCTCCTACGTGACGGGATTCTAGCAGAGGAGGTTGTTTACCTCGATAGTGCGTAGGTTATGGCCCTTACTGTATTTGGCATGCGTATCACTTAACTTCTATGCACCATCTGGCTCCAGCCACCGTCGATACCGCAATACATTCTTTGTCGAGGATGTCACGCCGCTATTCACGGGTCCACAAGGTGACATAATATTTGGCGGGGATTTCAGCTCGACGCAGGGGCCCACCGACCAAATGCTACACCAGTCACCTTGTGCGGATCTCTCTGTGGTCATCGACCGACTGCAACTCGTTGACACCTGGACGAAGCTCCACAGAACTCGCCCAGGTTTTACGTATTACACCGCCCATTCCTTGAGCTGCCTAGATTGCGTATACCTCACCCGCCTTCTGGCAGATGGTACCCGTCATGCGGAAGTCTGGCCTTTTGCTTTTTCAGACCATGAAGCATATATCTGCTATGTTAGTCTTGTCCGACAGTGTGTGAGGCATAGTCGTGGCCTGTGGAAACTAAATGTGTCTCACCTCTCCACTCCAGATTGTCGACATATGATCGAAAATGCATGGGTACAATGCTTGCGTCGTCTTAATGCCTGTAACTCCACCCTATCTTGGTGGCTCTCCTGCGCAAGACTGACAGAATATGGCTGTGACGTCAAGGCATGGCGAACCAATACTTTGAATTTCTATTATTCCATTCTCCGACAATGTGTGACGTTGCCTTTCTCACCAGCCAGGCAGACGATGGTTCACCGAAAAAAGGCCCAAATCTCTTTGCTAATGTGCCACCACCTGGAAGAGACTGTAGTCCAATCCCGTACAAATAACCGAATAGGTGAGGAACATCCATCGATGTACCATCTCCTCCAGGAAAGACAAAGACGATGCAGAGCTCTGATACACGTCCTCATTGATGCGGAAGGTCACCAGCACGATACCCAACGCACCATCGGTCAAGGGTTTCATGACCATTTCACAAGACTATATGAAGCTGTGCCGCATTCTCCAGACCTGATTTCAGAAGTGGCCCAACTTACTCCAGGTAGTCTCCCAGTGGAGGTAGCACGTGAACTACAAGAAAACGTGACAGATGAAGCACTACAAGCAATTAAAATGGGGCATAACAACGTGTCTCCTGTACCCGACGGCATCCCCATTGAATTTTATAAAAGTTTTGACTATTTGTTAGCACCTACATGATGATGATGGCTCAAGAACTAATGTCCCCAGCGACTGTGGTCCCTAAAACCTTCCTTGAAACCATAATTATCCCTATACACAAAACTAACGGGTTGTCAAGAATACAAGATTATCGAACTATAACTCTGCCTAATAGCGATATGCAAATATTTACAAGGTTTTGGCATCGTGACTCAAGAAAGATAAATGGTACGTCACATCCTGCGACCAAACGTCCTTAGGAGGAGACAACAGTATCCATACGGCTCTTTGCATTATGAGGACATGATAGCACTTGACTGGTACCAACGTCTTCCTGATGCCCTGGCTTCCCTTGACTTAGCCAGGCCTTCGACCGTGTTGATCATTCCTATTTGCAGACAGTTCTCCAGTACACGGTGCGACTACCAAAATCATGTACAATGGTCGCCTCATGCCACCCTTGGCCATAACACGATCCGTCTGACAAGGCTGCCCACTTTCAACTATATTATACGCCTTTGGTTTAGAACCATAGCTCCATGGATTACGCCAACGTTTGGAAGGTATGAGTTTACACGGGAGCTGCTTCTGTTGTACAGCCTACGCCGATGACCTCGTCCTTTGCCTTCGCACTGAGAACGATGTACGGTCAGCCCTGACGAAGGTGGCAACCTATGGTGAGGCATCAGGCAGCTCGCTCAATGTCTCAAAATCCAAGGTCTTGATCTTGGGCGAGGGCCTCCGAGAGAGAAGCACCGCTCCTCTAAGTGTAGTCACCACCGTCAGATGTATTGGTGTTACCAGCCGCGGTGGCCGAGGGGACTGAGGCACTCCAGTCATGGTCTGCACGGCCACTACAGTCGGGGGTTTGCGAGAGTGAAGGTCGGGGTGAGAGTTTAAAATAGGGAAAGTTTATTTTTTAAAACTCACAACCACCAACTGCGAACCAAATTCCTAGACACGCAAAAACACTGGAACTGTGATTACTGCTGTTTGACTCGTTTTCTAGGGGATGATATCACACATTCGCAGCTTTCCTTCCCTGCATATAATTAACAAAACAAATTCATAATAAAGTAAGTTCATGAGAGAAAAGGGTGTACTAACTACTAATTTTGAAAACATGTGAAAGTTCACTTTATGTTGTTTTTTACACCATATTAAAACCCTGTGACTGATACGTCTGTACGTCGACACATTTATCAAATAACGTTATATCTCGTGAGCCCCGAGACAAAATGAATATTTGTCGCAAATTTTTTTCACACCATGTGCCGTCTCAAACACCGTTTATGTTCATGCCTATGCAACGACACGTGTTACATTAATAAAACACAGTCACTTTCATTCAATTCGATGCACACCTTCTTCTACCGGCTAAATATTCACAACACACAGTAGCACTCGATTCAACTTGGTGCAGTCTACGACGAGCAACCACACTTGGCAAATTGCCACCCAAAAATCTATAGTTTCCACCTCGAGATCCACATGCCGACTACTGCAGAGCGACGCCGCCCGGTCAGCTACACCACTTGCTCCCGCCTCGTCACTTCCTGCCCTCGCGCGCACGTGCGCGCCAAAAGCTCAACCACCGGGATTTTTCCCCTACATCATCAACTTCCCCATGTGAGCTGTTCTAACCGACTTCCAACGTACAGTGCTCAGCCAATACATTTCTAAAACTTTACTTAAAATCAAAATAATTACACTACACATTAAATAAATGTCTTCTTAGGTTTTTATATTGGTATAAACATCCTTTGTACTATTTACCATAATGGTGCAATTTCTTATATCACAGATAAGTGATTTAACTGAATACTTCAAAATAAAATACACAAGATTAATTGAAAATAAAATGAGAAATAGTTAATATATTATTTTTATAAACAAATATTGCCATGCTAGTTGTGTAACTGTCTTGCATTCATTGGTAATTTATTACTTTTCATTGTCAATTAAACATATTACGCCAGATGTGACTATATCAGCTAATGTATTGTTTATTTATCAACAGGCTATTTTATAATGAGGGCCTTAAAGGTTCCTAACTGCATCGTATTACTTCAAATGCAAGTAGTATTAGAATATTTTATTTCACGCTGTGCACTGCACTGCACCTGGCACTCGCCATTGTCCCTCTCTCCCCTCACCGGAAACGAAACTGGAAAATCCTAAGCTGGAACAAGCCTCCAACGTCGGCCTGTTCGCTGGCCTCCCATCAGCTACAAGCACACAGCAAATTTCAACGTGGAGAATTTCTACCTTTGGCCTAACTATAAATGTTGTCACCCAAATGCGTACATACATTGCTACCATAATTAATAAAATTAAATTGTGTAACATTTAGTGCATTGGCTTGGTCAATGTTTGCAGTGAACTTCATACTGTTTAATTATCAAATGCTATTAATTACCAGTATTTCTATTGGGTGGTAATCTCACAATACCCCCACTTGTGGCATCAAAACCACGTGCAGGATGGTGCAAGTAGCACCAAAATTAATACATTCAAATGAGCAAAAATTAAAATTACAAAATTATTGAATCGGATTCACTCAAACACTATACCAATTATGACCTCAAGTAATGCAAAAAAAAAAAAAAAAAAAAAAAAAAAAAAAAAAAAAAAAAAAAAAAAAAAAAAAACTGGGCAGTGAGAAAATTTCCCAATATTTGTACCATTAAGACCACTTATAGTGTGTGCACATTTTTAAGAAAAGAATCCTTATAACTAATTACATCCATGAAATTTAAGTGTGCCTGTTGTTTATATACAGAATTGGCACCAAATTTATAATACTATTAACCTTTAGTCTTTAGAAGATCTTGTCATACATGGAAAAACTAAAATTATCACCCAAAAAAACTTTTGACTGGGTACACTGCACATGTTTAAAGGAAATATCTCACCACTTTGACACTGAGAACCCCAGAGTCATCGTTGCAGCAACTCTGGTCCATGGTGTATGGTCCTATGCCTCCGTCATTTCAACCAACATGCTGTTGCAGCTTAGATTCATGGCACTGGATCAAGCGTTCTTGTTCACACACGTCATATGCACCCTACATGGCACAGGAAGAGCAGAAGGCACTCATGTATCAACATAGACAAAAGTTTGCCTGGACACCAGGATTCGGTTGGATTTGTATCCCACCCCTCTGCCATCCAGACTTGGTGCAATTGAAACTAAGCATTGAGACATGTACAGTAACATGCAAATCAACAGAATTAAGAACTCAAATTGGCTTGTGTTAGTCATTATCAGATCAACCCAAACCACGATGGCTGCACTCTCATCAGCCATAGCTTCAGATGAAACAGACAAGAGAATATGTGGCCTACTTGGAGTATTACTCCATCAAATATAACATCAACAACCTGCCTGTGTCAAAAATATATCTTAAAGCTCAAATAATACTACCAAACGAATGTTATCATAGAGAATTTTCTCTTCTATCAAAATGACACCTACAAGCATAAATACAAATCCTACCCCCTCGCACCAAAAAAAAATTATTTTTTGATAGATTTAATTGGCCCATACTATCCTAAGTTAATCCTAGCACGTCTATACTTCACAGTAACTACAACTCCTGCTGCCTGTGAGCATCAATTGAAAACAATATATATACGTCCTCTAGTCCTGATTCCAGATTAGTACACATAAACAAAAATAAAACAATGTAATTATCATTCATAGAATTACCTGACTAAATAGTTTCACTATTCATACATAAATTATGATGACACAATAAACACACTATCCCTCTCAGCTGCTGTTTCAGGAATGAGTCCTGGCAACAATTGCACCTTTCACCAACACATATACATATTTACGTCATGTACCACTGGTGAACTGCAAATCTGATACAAGCACATGTTTTAACACAAACAACAACAAGAAAAAGAATATATAAAAAAAGCATGTAAACGTGACCCCAATGCTTAAATCTAAACACATACATAAATACTAACACAGACCACAGAATAAATATACACAAATTCTTAAACTATTAAGTACACTGCTTTGGATCTCATACTTCCTGATTTATAGTGGTTTATGGCAGTTGCTTGTGTAAACATGCCATTAAATCTTTATCATTTACAAAATGTTTGAATTTCACTCTCTTCATGCATCCCTCCAGACTTAATTCTAGCACTTTATCCTTATATTCCAACTGAGCTTCATATTTGCACAGAAAATCACTTCCTAACACTAGATTTAAACATAGACCTTTCATCACCAATAAATCTTGAATAAACAGATCCTCCTCAATGATTACTTCAAATTCTGAGTTCCCTGCATTTAACACCCCTTTTTTTCTTGCAAAAGCGTAATTTTCTTTTTCCCATGCCACTGGCTCTACTGTTTTTAAATATTTGAGGAATTGTATCCAATCATCTTGCCCATACTCATGAACTTCTTTATTAACCCAACTTGACTTTAACCCATCAATATCCATTTCATGATATTGTTCATTATTATGAATCATAAAAAATTGTATTTTCTCCTCCTCATCACCTAACCCCTCCTGTACAACTCTCAGTCCCTCACTTATCTCACCATGATCTTGGGTACACATGCCTAATCCCCTTAATTGATCATGCTCATTGTCCCCATTCACAAACTCTTTCAACACATTGTAATAAGTCTGGTCCCTATTATATTGTTTGCCTACTCTGTCCAAGTAATCATATTTGTGCAATAGCCAATCATCTGGTGCTCACTTCCTAATCCAGTTTATTTTCCGAATTAAATTTCTGGTTTTTGCATCTACACTGTCAACTTGGTTTTCCTCAGAGATCTTCACATTTATATTAACATTTACATTAGGTCCAGTGTCATTTATTGTCTCTACTGGACCACATTTATTTACATTTAATTTAGAAAAACATTCACTCTCATTCATATATTCCACAACATCTAATCTGGCTCCAGTACCATCAATATTTACATTCATACTTTCACATTCAGTCAACACTTGTGCCTCTGACCTATCCAAAATTAAGGCTAACCCAACACTGTTTTTATCCTCTTTAATGTTATTATCAAATAAACTTCCCATGTCATACTCTCCTTCATTGTCCTTGTTTCTAGCATTCCTCCTCCTGTTTTCATTTCTTTTGTCATGTTGCAAAAACCAAACCCCAAATATTTCCTCACTACCTATAACAGCATCCATCTGACACATACTTTCCTCTCTTTTCTCCCTTTCCTTGTTTACTCTATTCATGTTTTCTTCCCTCTTTTCTTTATACTTGCCCTTGTGAACTCCTACTTCCTCTTTTCTATCATCATCTCTGTCCATGTGACATAGTTTTTCCTCCCTTCTCTCCCCATCTCTATTCCTACTGTAATTATGGTCATTATATCCCCTGTTATCCCATATTCTGGTCCTGTTATTATAATAGTTCCTTGTCCCAAAACGGACCTCATTTGGAACAAATCTTAGTTTACCTGATTCTGTCTCTGATTTTCTCTCCCACTGTTATCCCCATTCATATTTCCACCTTCCTGTCTTTGATTTCTCCTATCATTTTCCCATGTTTCCCTCTGGCTTCTATTATCCCAGTTGTCTCCTCTGTTATTGTTACCTCTCCCATTTTCATTTAAATTCCTCTCTCTGATTTTACAGTTCCTATTTATGATTTTACAGTTCCTATTTCTGATCTTAAATTTGATTCTAAGTGTAAGTTTGAATTTTCTACTTTTGATTCTAAATTTGAGTTTGAATTTTCTATTTTTGATTCTAACTTTGAGCTAAAACTCGCTAACATGGCTGCAATCATCTCCGGTGTCAACAACATTCCCCCAGTATTTAACCTCTCTGGACTTTCTGGTATGCTACCCTCTGAATCTACGTCGCTTGGCGACTTTTTAAAAACGTGCTCCATTTTCTGTGCCAAAAGAAAGCTTGATTAACACACAAGCATTTATAGCGCTAGCTGCGTTACTTATCTTTTAATCCAGAAGTTGCTGCACCGAGCTGCGACGTCCCCAACGCTCGCTGCCGTCTGTTGTAGAATCTGTGGCTGGAATATGTCCTTACTGCATCCCTTATCCTTTGTTGAATCGAAGCTGCTGGGTCCCGATGCTCCGTTGGCGACTTGCGAAGTCCCCACGATCACTGCCGTCCGTTGCAGAAGATGAAATTTGAGTGCGTGGATCCCGCGCGCCGCTGATCACTGCTGCCGGGCCGATGCGCCGTCGATCGCCGGTTACGGATGCCCGCGCCCGAATTCTGCCAGTCACCAACCGTCGTTAACCGCGCGAAGCGTTCGCGTATCGTCCGCGATTATACTAACTGTTTTGTCCACTATCACTGTCCTAAGCACACCCTACTTCTCTGTCCGAGCAAGACCAGTGTGAATTTATCCCGCTCCCGTAATTAATAGCATTTGATAATTAAACAGTATGAAGTTCACTGCAAACATTGACCATGCCAATGCACTAAATGTTACACAATTTTAATCTTATTAATTATGGTAGCAATGTATGTACACAGTTGGGTGACAACATTTATAGTTAGGCCATAGGTAGAAATTCTCCACGTTGAGATTTGCTGTGTGCTTGTAGCTGACGGCAGGCCAGCGAGCAGGCCGACGTTGGTGGCTTGTTCCAGCTTAGGATTTTCCAGTTCGTTTCCGGTGAGGGGAGAGAGGGACAATGGCGAGTGCCAGGTACAGTGCAGTGCACAGCGTGAAATAAAATATTATAATACTACTGGCATTTGAAGTAATACGATGCAGTTAGGAACCTTTAAGGCCCTCATTACAAAATAGCCTGTTGACAAATAAACAATACATTAGCTGATATAGTCACATCTGGCGTAATATGTTTAATTGAAAATGAAAAGTAATAAATTATCAATGAATACAAGACAGTTACACAACTAGCATGGCAATGTTTGTTTATAAAAATAATATATTAACTATTTCTCATTTTATTTTCAATTAATATTGTGTATTTTATCTTGAAGTATTCAGTTAAATCACTTATCTGTGACATAAGAAATTGCACGATTATGATAAATAGTACAAAGTATGTTTATACCAATATAAACATCTAAGAAGACAATTTATTTAATGTGTAGTGTAATTATTTTGATTTTAGTAAAGTTTTAGAAATGTACTGGCTGAGCGCTGTACATTGGCAAATCGGTTAGAACAGCTCACACGGGGAAGTTGATGCCGTAGGGGAAAAAACCCCGGCGGTTGAGCTTTTGGCGTGCGCGCACGAGGGCAGGAGGTGACGACTCCGGAGCACGTGGGGAGCTGGCCGGGCGGCGTCGCTCTGAATCAGTCGGCATGTGGACCTCGAGGTGGAGGTTATAGATTTGTGTGTGGCAATCGCCGCGTGTGGGTGCTCGTCGTAGACTGCACCAAGTTGAATCGAGTGTTACTGTGTGTTTGTGAATATTTAGCCGGCGGAACATGGTGTGCATCGCATTGAATTAAAGTGACTGTGATTTGTCAATGCAACACGTGTCGTCACATAGGCATGAACATAAAAGGTGTTTGAGACAGCCACATGGTGTTAAAACAATTTGCGAGAAATATTCATTTTTGTCTGGGGGCTCACGAGCTATAACTTTATTTGATAAATGTGCCGACGTACAGACGTATCAGCCACAGGGATCTAATATTGTGAAATAAACAACATAAAGTGAACTTTCACATGTTTCAAAAATAGTAGTTAGTACACCCGTTTCTCTCATGAACTTGATTTTATTATGAATTTGTTTTTTTAATCATATGCAGGGAAGGAAAGCTGCGAACGTGTGATATCATCCCCTAGAAAACGAGTCAAACAGTCGCAATCACAGTTCCAGTGTTTTTGCATGTTTAGGAATTTGGTTCGCAGCTGGTGGTTGTGAGTTTTAAAAAATTAAACTTTCTCGATTTTAAACTCTCGCCCCGACCTTCACGCTCGCACGTGGTGGAGTGGGACTAACACATGTGCCGATCAGAGTCACGGCGCTCTTCGTCAACTTCGAATTAAAAATCTGGCGTCGTTGCCGAATCCTATTCAATGCCTTTGCCCCGAACTCTTTGCTAGCCCTAGTTACGATTGCAGCCATTTCGGCTGCCTTCCATCATATCCGACGTTTCTTCCTGGACCTTAGTTATGTATACAAATCTTGAGTACTTGCTCATTCGTCTCATACGAAAACAGTATATGATCTGCTACAACAGTGTCGACCATTCAACCCAATCGAAATTAAGCATCCGCAGTATGTGTGGCGGCACATATGGAAAGCTGTTCACGAACGTTTTCTCGAATCAGACGTTCAGTCAGCTTCGTATCTTACTGTGAACGAAAAACAAGTTAACCGACATCACCTGCATCGGATCCATCTCGCCGATTCGCCCCTCTGTATTCGCTGCGGAGTGGACGACCCAGACGGCCACAGGTTCCGCTGTGGTCAGGCAAACGATGTCTGGACGCTCGCGCGGCGAATTTTGGCGTTTCTTATTCGCCAAATACCTGCCCAGATCGACATCAACATGCTCTCATTTCGGCGGAAGACTTTCTACCCCACCACCATAACACACTCGGTAAACTGGATTCGTGGCCACACGATTCGATACCTCTTTGATTATGGCGACAAGTCAGTACTTGGATACTGGAACTTTCTCGATGAACGACATTGCGTCCTAACTCTGTAACCCAAAGTATCAGCAATATTTTTCCAACTTCTTACGGAGTGCCTTTCATGATCCGCCTAGCAGCTGAAACGTCCAAGCCATGAGAAGAGAAATCTTAACACAACCATCCTGAACGGAACATACGCCCAATCAACGAGAAGACACGTTTGGACGTTTCTACCAATGCCGGCGGCAACAATACGGCGCTCCTCTTATTATATATTAAAACGAAATATATTTTTAAAAAGAATAAATTAAAAAAAGAGTAAAAAAGAAGTTTTTCTACTTATTTCTTGAAGTTCTTCTTAGTTTTATTTTTTACTATTATTTTTCTGCTTTCGGTAGCGTATTACCCTTTCTTGCCCCTTATTAGAATGAGGATAGTTGGACTGGGACTGGGATAATGTAGGAGCCAAGCCTGAAGTGGTCAAGTGTATTTTTTTTCTAAGGACAAAAGTGGCGGTGGCAAGTCCCCTCTTTTTTTTTTTTTTTTTTTTTTTTTTTTTTAATAAAATCGAATCCCGGTTCCGCCAAACAATTTTAATCTGCTAGGAAGTTTCATATTAGCGCACACTCCGCTGCAGATGGAAGGTTCATTCTGGTAGTGGTAGCTACTTTGCAGTCTGGAGGCGAATAGTTGTTGATAATAATTACGTGAGATTCTTCCAACTGCTCAAGAGGTCAAACAACAGAACTGAGGTGTCATTAGACTCGCCTATTAATAACAAAATACGTTAAGAACACCAGTGTAGACCTGGGTGTGACTGTTACTATTACGCAAATTCTGCAACAAAGACCACGTTAGGTAAACATCAAGTATTTGGTAATATCAATGTGAATTCTATACAAACATATAACATAGGACAGCGTTGTCGTGTTGCCTTTTGGTCACAGAATATCTATACACTGCGCCGTTTGGCGAAGGTAACAGTGCGCCTCACAGTGTTAGAAATAATGTTTTCGTCAGGCATGTGTAGGACTGACTCTTCTAGAAACGTAAGCTCCAGAAACATTGACAGTAGTCCGAACCGTGACAAGTAGAAAGGCATGTTGATAACACTTCACGTAATTCAAGTTATTCTTGTTTCCTTCTAATACAGAAATGCAACAATCGCGTGTCTGTTGGTCAGGGAATATCAGCAGGTTACGGTGTGCATTTTGTACCGCTGTCATCTGTACCGATACTAAGTTACTTGCGACTTACACGGAAGAGCCTAAGAAACTTGTATAGGCGTGTTTACGCAAACACAAAGATATGTACACATTTAGAGGACGACGCTGTGATCGACAACGCTTAAATAAGACAACAGATATCCGGCGCAGGCATTATATCGGTTACTTCTGACACAATAGCAGGTCATCACGATTTAAGTGTTTTTGAAAGCGGTGTTCAAATCAAAGCTTATGGGACTCAACTACGGGGTCATCAGTCCCTAAACTTACGAACTACTTATAAACTACCTTATACTAAGGACGGCACAAATATCCATGCCCGAGGGGGGATTCGAACCCCGGACCGTAGTGGCCGTGCAGACCGTGACTGGAGCGCCTCAGTCCCCTCGGCCACCGCGGCCGGCGAAGCGGTGTTATAATCGGCGCAAGAGAGATGGAACGCAGCATCTCCGAGGTAGTGATGAGGTGGGGATTTCACGAGTGCACAATGAATATGAGAATCTGGTAAAACATCAAGTCTCCGAGATCCCTGGAACGCCGAAACACAACTTCTTAATAAACCTGTGGGCAGCTTTGCCGTCCGTCGTCTCCGCACATCATTCCGAGTACCATGTACTACTTTTTGTTCCGTGGCTGCATCATAACTTAGAGTGATTTCAGTGTTATTATTTTCTTTAAATTAGAGTCATTTACGTTTGTCTCATTGCGTAATTCTTTCATTTAACTACTGTACTGTAATGTACCAGTTCTTAGTTGACTTAGCCTAAGTTGCATCTAGTTATACAATGAGCTGTCAAAATCCATCGGGTATCGATATAAACAGGGTGGTAGAATCGCTTAAACAAACTGTGAAGAACAGAATGTTATTTTCATTTCCGTGAACCATCTTCAAAGTTTTCAGACATGATTGTGGCGGCTACACGGAAATTAGCAAAGCTTCAATGCGAATGGTAGTTGGACATAGACGCATGGGACATTAAACTTCGAAAATCGCTAGGTAATAAAATATTTTGCGATCCATTGTGCCGAGAAAACCACATTTAGAGCATTGCATTTCACCACAAACACCTCTGTGGTCGATGTCGTGCACGTGATGACCGAGAGCAGCAGCATTTACTTTAGATTATATGCTATCAAACACCACTGCGTGAAATAATTGCAGAAATCGATGTTGGTCGTACGAAGAACGGATCCGTTAGGGCTGTGCTGCACAATTTAGCGTTAGTAGGCTACGAAAGTACACGACCGATTAGAGTGACTTTTAATTACATGACATCGCCTGTAGTGCCTATAGTGGCTCATAGCCATATAGGTTTGACCCTAGACGAATGGAAAATCGTGTCTTGGTCACCTGAGTCCCTGTTTAAATTATCGACGCAGAACTGTTCGCGATTACCAAGAACAGCATTCTGGTTAGTTCTAGGGAATGTTTTGGCCACCCAGATCGCTAGACATGAATCGCAAGAAACGTTTGTGGAATGTTATCGAGAGAAACGCTGGTACACGAAATCCTGCACCGGCAACAGGCTCACAATTATGGATGGTTACAGAATCAGCACCCCTTGGTATTACGGCAGAGGACTTCAGCAAATTGTTGAGTTAAATGTTCAAAAGCTTGTAAATAAAAAAATGTTCTAATGTTTGTATAGCTTATAGGACTTAACTACGGCCGGCCGCGGTGGCCGAGGGGACTAAGGCGCTCCAGTCACGGTCTGCACGGCCACTACGGTCGGGGGTTCGAATCCCCCCTCGGGCATGGATATTTGTGCCGTCCTAGTTCGTAAGTAGTTCATAAGTAGTTTGTAAGTTTAGGGACTGATGACCCCGTAGTTAAGTCTTATAGACTATACAAACATTTGATTTGAACTTAACTAGGGTTCATCAGTCCCTAAACTTACAAACTACTTACGAACTAGCTAACACTAATGACGGCACAAATATCGATGCCCGAGGGGGATCCGAAACCCCGACCGTAGTGGCCGTGCAGACCGTGACTGGAGCGCTTCAGTCCCCTCGGCCACCGCGGCCGGCGCTTGTAAACATACGTGATTTAGCTATTGAGATTATCCGTGCCTAGGCTTAAAAACTACTTATAGTAACCTAGGGACAACACACAGCCACTTCCGACAGGGAGCAACCGCGTGCTCTGCAAGTTGCAACAAGGTGCCTCAGAGCGCTCGGCTATTACACTGCGGCCTTGTTGTGTCCATATCACGTCGAGTTTCTACACATAACCTGGAAAAGTGGACCGACACGATATTATGAGGTACCCTTTGACTTTCGTCACCTGTGTTTATTACACGGCAGTTACACATCATTCGAAAGTGACCTTCGATTTTTAGGTTTGCACACCAGTTTTCTATCATTACGTAGAGCATTTTTTTTCTTTTCAGAATTTAATACTTTTTCGTACTGGTGATCTGCGGTGCTGTTTCCCTCAAATGAAGGTGCATAGCCACGTGATCCAAATTATCATATTCACTTTTTAACGTGTTCATTTTACAATACAGAAACTGCCACAACAACTTCAAAATAGTATATCACATCACCTGATAGTCGTCAGCCACGCCGTCACCCAGCATGCTTATGTCTTGTAATCATTATTTATGACTCCGAATACTTGAATGTCATAGGAACTACAAACGTTGCATCAAATATAATTTTTTTATTACATCAGTGACTGTTCACATTAGAAAGACACTTGATGTTTACACAATCTGAACCACACACAGATTAGTAGTGAGACTACTCGCACGCGCATAAATAGACAGTGTTCGTTTCCAGAATGTTCCATAACAACATTGATACAATACAGTTATTGAATTCAATTTCCGTAAAGTAAATGTAAATTTTTCACAAATAATAGGAATAACAGAATATTCATTATAAGTGAAAATTATTTTTACAAATATTTATATGACAAAAAATACAGAGATTATGTGTACGCAAATTACGTTTAGAAGATCAAAATATCCACGGGTGTACTGCCGGTCTATAGTGTCCAACGGGCACAATATTTCGGCGATCATACATGTCGCCATCATCAGGTGAACTGACGGACTGAGCTCCTGGAAACGCGCCGGCACGGAGATCCACACGCTACGGCTGCTCGTAGGGAACTGGGTTCTAGCCCAGTAGCGGGCCATTTAAATACCCTCGGCCCGCGGAGCGACCCCTCCGCGGTCCGCGCCCCGCGCCGCGGCCGCGCAGTGGAACCGATTGCGGCGGCGTCTGAGAAGACGTTGGTGTGAGGTCTCTGTCCGCCGTGGTCGTCACTTCGTTACGTTTGCTAGATTTAATCTTAATTAACCCAATCGCTGGTTCCCAAGCTTTGCTAAGATTATAGCCAGAGTCACGGTTTATGAGGTCGTCACTTGTGCGAATTTCAATGGCCTCTCTAACGACGCAGTCCCAGTATCTCGACGTCTGTACCAGAATCCTAGTGTGTTCATACTCCATGGCGTTATTCTCCGACAAACAATGTTCAGCGACCGCCGACTTGCTCGGATACATCAATCGTGTGTGCCTCTGGTGTTCAACGCATCGATCCTCGACGGTACGCATCGTCTGTCCAATATATGACTTTCCACACTGACACGGAATCTGGTACACGCCCGCTTTCCTCAAACCGAGATCATCTTTAGCGATCCCCACCAGTGCACGAATTTTATTCGGCGGACAAAAAACAGTTCCAACCTGGTGTTTTTTCAAAATGCGGGCGATCTTCCCTCACCATGATATCTGACTCATCCAGCCTGAAGTTGTTAAGGCGTTTTACAAAATCCACGGAATTACGGATGTGATGAGGGCATTTACCCACATAAGGACTTAATATTCCCGTCAAGTATTTGGCCAACAAATATGTAGGTGCCCTGATGTTACTGACAATGGGACGTAACGGCACCCCCTCTTTGTGAACCTTAGGGAGTCCATAAAGTCTTGGCGGTACCGGACCTTGAGGTAGCAGTTTCTTAGCGACACCCTCCGGTGTGGAAAACAAGACGAGGGCGCTTCTCAAGGATGCGGATTTACCGGAGGGTGTCGCTAAGAAACTGCTACCTCAAGGTCCGGTACCGCCAAGACTTTATGGACTCCCTAACGTTCACAAAGATGGGGTGCCGTTACGTCCCATTGTCAGTAACATCAGGGCACCTACATATTTGTTGGCCAAATACTTGACGGGAATATTAAGTCCTTATGTGGGTAAATGCCCTCATCACATCCGTAATTCCGTGGATTTTGTAAAACGCCTTAACAACTTCAGGCTGGATGAGTCAGATATCATGGTGAGTTTTGACGTCGTTTCGTTGTTTACGAGGGTGCCCCTTCGAGGGTCATTAGATTTGATTGGTCAGAAATTTGACGAGAAGACCACCGAACTTTTTAGGCATGTCTTGACCTCCACGTATTTTCTTTTCAATGGCGAATACTACGAAAAAACGGAGGGAGTCGCCATGGGTAGCCCACTCTTCCCTGTGGTCGCAAATTTGTACATGGAGAATTTCGAGGAGGAAGCCCTGGCATCATCTAAATGGAAACATACTTGCTTTTTCCGTCATCTGGCTACATGGTATGGATAAACTCCTTGACTTCCTTACACATCTGAACTCCATACACCCTAACATCAAATTCACTATGGAGACTGAAACGGAGGGTAAATTGTCGTTCCTTGACGTCTTGGTCAAGAGAAGAACTGATGGATCCCTGGGTCATGGTGTATATCGGAAGACAACGCACACTGATCTGTATTTACACGCAGACAGCTGTCACCACCCTTCACAGAGGAATGGGGTAATTAACACTCTAGTACATAGGGCGCGCACTACCTCCTACGCAGAGAGTCTACCCCAGGAACTGGAACACCTGAGAACTGTATTTCGAAAAAATGGGTACTCCGAGTGGCAGATTCAGCGGGCTCTCCGCCCAACCACTACAACACAACCTGTGGAAACGGATGAAAACACAAAGGAGGATGTAGGCACTGCGTTCGTTTCATATACCGGCGCACTCTCAGGGAAGATCGCCCGCATTTTGAAAAAACACCAGGTTGGAACTGTTTTTTGTCCGCCGAATAAAATTCGTGCACTGGTGGGGATCGCTAAAGATGATCTCGGTTTGAGGAAAGCGGGCGTGTACCAGATTCCGTGTCAGTGTGGAAAGTCATATATTGGACAGACGATGCGTACCGTCGAGGATCGATGCGTTGAACACCAGAGGCACACACGATTGATGTATCCGAGCAAGTCGGCGGTCGCTGAACATTGTTTGTCGGAGAATAACGCCATGGATTATGAACACACTAGGATTCTGGTACAGACGTCGAGATACTGGGACTGCGTCGTTAGAGAGGCCACTGAAATTCGCACAAGTGACGACCTCATAAACCGTGACTCTGGCTATAATCTTAGCAAAGCTTGGGAACCAGCGATTGGGTTAATTAAGAGTAAATCTAGCAAACGTAACGAAGTGACGACCACGGCGGACAGAGCCCTCACACCAACGTCTTCTCAGACGCCGGCGCAATTCGGTTCCAGTGCGCGGCCGCGGCGCGGGGCGCGGACCGCGGAGGGGTCGCTCCGCGGGCCGAGGGTATTTAAATCGCCCGCTACCGGGCTAGAACCTAGTTCCCTACGAGCAGCCGTAGCGTGCGGATCTCCGTGCCGGCGCGTTTCCAGGAGCTCAGACCGTCAGTTCACCTAATGATGGCGACATGTATGATTGCCGAAATATTGTGCCCGTTGGACAGTATAGACCGGCAGTACACCCGTGGATATTTTGATCACCAAATACGCCGGGAGAAACTGAAGAATCACGTTTAGAAGAGACTGAGTTTGTTTACATAATTGAAATTTGTAAAATATTAAGACAGTTGTAAGGTTTTGTTACAAATTGGTTATGGTAAATTGTTTAGTGCATTTTAAATAACCTTAGGAAATGTTAGTAAGTAAATTCATATAAAATGTGAATAATTGCGTCATGTTATAAATCACTGTTCTTATGAAATTTTTATAAACAGAAGTAATTTGAGAGAATGGTCCAGAAAGTAAAGTTAAAAGTATGACGAAGTATTTTCGTAACATAATTTGCGCGGTGGAGTGGTAGACCATTCTAAGACGCCTAGCTGTGAAGCGCTCCGATGCTTACCGTCGGAGGTTCGAGTCCTACCTCGGATATAGGAGTATTTGCTGTCCTTAGGATAAGTTAGTTTAAGTAGTTTGTAAGCCTTGTGACTAATGACCAGGGTAGTTAAGTCCCAAAGATTTACAAACATTTGAAAATTTTAATATTTCACTTCTGTAATCCTTAAGGAATTCAAAATGGCGACACTCACTGTGAAGAGTGACCCAGTAACTCTAAATGTCAGGCATACGTCTTAAGACGGACAACGCTTAATGATCGAAAGCAGCGACGTTGTGTAGAGCAGTCAGTGCTAACAGACAAGCAACACAGCGTGGAACAGTAGAATAATGCAGTTCAGATTCCTTTGCTCACAACACGGAATCGTCTGTAGCTCCTCTCCTCTGCTCGTGACCATTTCCGTTGGACCTTAGATGATTGGAAACCATGGCTTCGTCAGATGACTCCCATCACCTAGGCACTGTGCAAGATGGAGTTGAAAGATGGAAGTAGTTTCATACCAGTGTAGATTGTTTTTATGCAGAACGGACTACATCCTCCTGCTCAGATGAACCGATAATTGACTGGAAATGGTAATATTCGTCTACCTGGTGACCATCTGCAGCCATTGAGGACTTTATCTTCCCAAAGTTACTGTAATTTTATTAATGATAATGTTCAGACGCTAGTTCGTCACAATATCCTACACCTGCAACACTTCGGAGAAAAATATTTAGTATAATTTACTTTATTAATATTATAACAAATTCTGAATGGTGCACCAACCGATATCTAAGATATAAAGCAGAGTGTCCGTATGTTTGTACGTGTTGCATACAAATCTAGTTTTGTTCCAATCTTTATGATATTTCGTACACGTAAGCTTCAATCCATGAGGACGGTCGCCGTAAGTGTTAGAATCACATACGATATACAGTTCACGAGATATAACGTCATAAACAATGAGATGCGCGAAAAACTGCTGCATTTTGCGACAATGCTGCTCATTTTCTCCTAAACCATTGGACCGATTTCAACCAAATTTGGTACGCACATATCTTACCGTGAGGTAACAATTGCTGCATGGTTAAAAATCACGTACGGCACATGGTTCAAAAGATATTAAGTCATAACCAATAAAAATCGCAAAAAATGCCATATAATGCTGCGAGACTTTCGAAATACACTGTATGAGAATGACAAATGTTTGTAAATCTATCGGACCAAATTGCGTGGTCATCAGTCCGTAGCTTACAAACTACTTAAACTAAAGTAAACCAAACTAAGGACAACACGCACACCCATGCCCCAGGGAGGACTCGAACCTCCGACGGCGAGCAACCGTGCGCTCCGCAGCGATGTGCTTTAGACTGCTCGGCTACTCCACCGCGGCTGAGAATGACAGTACTTAGCGACTTGCAACAAACTTTAAAGATAATTTCAAACCTTTATTAAACTTTTTCTCGCTGGCAACCATAGCAAAATGATGAAAGGAAAAAAGTTTCTCTGTTACTACTTTTGCGCTGTTTATGGAGTACAACTACGGCATTAGGTATGACGTTACAATTTATTATTAGTACACTACAAATTGTAGCCGCATGAAGTTTTACAAACAGTATACACATATATAGTTTGAATGTACCTTCTAAATTGTATCACATTCTGCCACGTAGTTCGTGAGATATGAGCACATAAACAGTGACGTTCCCGCCGGCGGGGGTGGCCGCGGGGACTGAGTCGCTTCAGTCACCGTCTGCACGGCCACTACGGTCGGGGGTTCGAATCCCCCCTTGGGCATGGATATTTGTGCTGTCCTAGTTCGTAAGTAGTTCATAAGTAGTTATTAAGTTTAGGGACTGATGACCCCGTAGTTAAGTCCCATAGACTATACAAACATTTGAAACATTTTTTCGTAACGTTCCGCTGTTCATAGACTAAAACTACGGCTTTCGGTGTGATGTTACAATTTATAATTTCTACCCAAAAACTGTAGCAGCAGGAAATTTTACAGACAGTATACATCCATACAGATGGATTTACTTTAGAAATTGTATCACTGTACGACACGATGTTCATGAGATATGAGGACATAAACAGTAACGTTCATGAAATACCGCCCCTTATTATTATAGTCAACTTGATCGATTGGAGAGTACTGGCTGAGTACTAACTGGTACTGAGTATTACAGTTTGATGTAGACATTTATAATTTGGTTGCAGATGGTGGTGGGGAGGGAAGAGTAGGTCGGGGGGGGGGGGATTGGAGTGGTTAGCTTGAGCCCTAATACGCACTAGGTTTTAATCTATTATTTCTTTACTACTAACTGTACTCCCAAGAAATTTTACAGACATACAGCCCTTACACAAATGAATATATACGTGAAAAATGGCAGAAGTAAGTAGATAAATAAATACCCGGGCAACGCCGGGTTTTCCGCTAGTGTAACGTATAAATATAACAATGGCTGTTCATATGTGGTCCTTCTACTGTTACAAACATAAACGTAAATGGTCTCCGAATATTTAGTCAGCAGAACAAATGGGTTCCTCTGGACTAAATCTATTAGAAATATCAAAACAAAAATATAATAGTGATTCCTAAACAACTGATTTGTTATAAGATGACTGTCAAACGCACTAACAGTGCTACTGATGAAATATCTGCTCCTGTAGAGTGAACGACGCGGTTGCAGTACAGTGACTGGCGGCTGCGGAACGTGCGTGGCAGGCCGGAGCGCATGCCGCGGAGGCCACAGCACAGGCATCCGTCCCGCAGCCTGGTCGATTCAGCCGCGGCCTGCCAACCACCAAAAATGTCTCACTCCAAGCGTTTACTTTGTCACGCGTATCCACATGGCTAACGAAAACAGAAGGTAGGGAGCATTACATTCGAGGCTCTGTTTTGGTGCTCTAGTAACAGCAGTCGCTGTTTTTCATGCCAACTGACAGAAACTTCCAGAATCCATACCAGGCGACTGAGAAATGTTCAAATGTTTGTAAATCTATCGGACCAAACTGCGTGGTCATCAGTCCGTAGCTAACAAACTACTTAAACCTATGTAAACAACACACAGACCCACGCCCCAGGGAGGACTCGAACCTCCGACGGCGAGCAACCGCGCGCTCCGCAGCGAGACGCTTTAGACCGCTCGGCTACTCCATCGCGGCACTAGCAAATACTAAGGACGGCACAAATATCCATGCCAGAGGGGGGATTCGAACCCCCACCGTAGTGGCCGTGCAGACCGTGACTGGAGCGCCTAAGTCCCCTCGGCCACCGCGGCCGGCTGGTGACTGAGACTCCAGAATTTGCCTACGTTTCTAGATAAAAGTTTTTTTTTTATAAATACAATGGAATTTTAAAAAAAGGGAAATCACGGAAATACTAAAACTGTATGGCAGGAGATGGATTTGAACCACCGTCCTCTCAAATACGGTTTCACTGTGAAACCACTGCGCCATCTCGATACTTTATACGGACAGCTTTAACGGCAAGTATCGGCAATTTTTTTCAGCAGTTCGGTAGGTTGCTAAGAAGTTAAAGGAGGTGTACAAAATAATATGAACACCGAAGACAGACAATATTTATTTATTTATTAGTAAGGAGTTGGCCCACCATTGGGTTTGAGAGGAGCTGCTTCGTAAATTCTCTTTATAGTTTCCAACAAAATGTTATCCATTCTTAAATAAATAAATTACTTAAACAATCTTGGAACTGTAAAATTTGTTCATCACTTTCTGCTCTAAAACCCCCCATAATGGCTGAATTATATTATTAACACATGGCGAGTTTGTTGTACAGGGGAGATAATTGATAATTTTCTGAAAATGTTCAAATGTTTGTAGAACTTATGGGACTTAACTACGGGGTCATCAGTCCGTAAGCTTACAAACTACTTATGAACTAGCTAAGACTAAGGACGGCACACATATCCATGCCCGATGGGGGATTCGTACCCCGACCCTAGTGGCCGTGCAGACCGTGACTGTAGCGCCTCAGTCCCCTCGGCCACCGCGGCCGGCAATAATTTTCTGATGCTGTACCAAACCACGCCTGAAATTGTTTTTACTGTGTGTCGACGCATTATCATTTTGGAGTATCACACTGTTCGTTAGTAATATGTTAGTCATAGTAAGCAGTTAGTTGTTGAGGATTGATAGATATTCATTCACAGTTATCTGACAAGTGAGGGTAATGACAAAAACAGTTTAACATCATCATACAGATGCCAAAATCCTGACGGAACCTCTATCATGTTTGACTGCATGAAGCAGAGGAATCATCGGACCACCGTATACTTCCAGTCATCAAGTGGCCAGGTTTTATGATCGTGGCGTAGGCTTCCGTTACTAAGGGCTTAGCAAATGCAAAAAATTCAAATTGACATAGAGATTAAAAGCAAATAGAAGATGAAGTACAACGTGCATCATTATTACTGATGCTATAACAAAGGGAACATGCCGATTTTTAATTACACATTCAGAAAGGTATGAAGTCGTTGTCCTATTTTTGAATGTGAAACCATTTCCACAATTTCACTATGTTACGAGCCGGCCGCGGTGGCCGAGGGACTGAGGCGCGTCAGTCACGGTCTGCACGGCCACTACGATCGGGGGTTCGAATCCCCCGTCGGGCATGGATATTTGTGCCATCCTTAGTATTAGGTGGATCATAAGTAGTTTGTAAGTTTAGAGTCTGATGACCCCGTAGTTAAGCCCCATAAGCTCTACAATCACATGAACATGAACTATATTACGCAACAGTATTGTGAGAACAAAACACAAATGACATTTTGTAAAATTCTTTATAGGAGGGTTGAAACTTAAATAGTGGCAACTATTTTTTCACAACCGATACGAAAGCGTTACATATTTCCGCCTGTTACTATTCTTCAACGTAGTTACCAGCGTTGTGTAGGGCCAGTTACCAGCGACGTGGAAGGCGTAGCAGAATCTGTTCTCTTGATGGTGGGGATGGAGCGGTCTACTGCCTGTCGAATCTCTAGAACAGTTCTGAAGCGAATGCCACGAAGTGGTTTCCTCATATTCGGAAGGAAATTATAGTCAAAAGGGCGTAAGTCCAGGAATTATCATGCATGGTACAGTACTTTCCATGCCCATCGATCAAACAGAGCAGCCACAGCTTTCGCTGTATGTGCCCGCGCATTGTCGCTCGGTACGGGCTTTTGTCGAAGTTTCGAGAACATACCTTTACCGAGGAGTCTAGCAGCATATTGCTCCCTCCTACGTATATCTCGCGAAGAGACCGTGAGTATAAAATCAGAGCGATTAGAGCCCACACAGAGGCATACCGACAATCCTTCTTTCCGCAAACGATACGTGACTGGAATGGGAGGGAAAATCGATAATGGTACTCAAGGTACCCTCCGCCACACACCGTCAGATGGCTTGCGGAGTATGGTTGTAGATGTAGATGTAGAATGATGGGCGGGCTGTGCAGAAAGTGTTGCAAAATGTTCAAATGTTTATTAAGCTCAAGGGACTTAACTGCGGGGTCATCAGTCCCTAAACTTACAAACTACTTATCAACTACCTTATACTAAAGACAACACAGACATCCATTCCCGAGGGGGAATTCGAACCCCCGACGGGGAACGGCATCGCGCATCGCAGCATAGCGCCTCAAAGCGCTCGGCCGCTCCGCCGCGGCGGTCCCTCTTTCACAACCGTTGCGAAGCACGGGTATATAAGCTAGTATTACATATGGTAAGGTTACATGTGGCTACTGGTCACAGAAACAAGCCGGGTTACATATGGTTACCGTCTGACAAAACTAAATAAGGTTACAACTCTTCTGGGTTGTATGACCGTGGTCTATGAAACTTTTCCATTCCTGGCCTTTCGAGCAGAGATGCTCTGGACATCGTATGACGAGTCAATCGTCGGCGAACAAAATAAATACTGCGTAACATGGGCGTGGTGAATTACATATGATCTGCTGATGTAATTGTTATCAGACATAAAAACGAAATATCGATTGTCACCTGACAATGATAAAAATTCTCTATTCTGTAAAATCAACAATTATCACGGTTTATACGTTTCTGTAAAAATTTCACAAATTTTATATATTTCGGTTATTTCTCTATTCTATGTTTTCTTGAAAAGTAGGTCGTCGTTGTGGATCAAATTATGATTTCGGAAAACTTAATGTCTTCCTTTCTGACTGTCGTTTTTTCTACAGCAGATTTATCTGTCTTCACTAGTCGACAAAGACTTTTGTCTACCTTCGGCTTGTATACGTGCTTCTTTTGGTGAAATCAATATAGAATTTAGCAAAGTGCCGCAGCGCGCTGTGTCCGAACGGTAACGGCTGGCCTGCTGAAGAGGGGAGCGAGACGCTCATGTCGGCTCCCACATGGCTGCCCCGTCACTTACTCGCTCCATTTGCGTCGTCTGGAAGCCGGAGATACGGATAACCAAACATGGCCGGTCTTCGCTGAGATCTCGCTTAGCCTCGGCTCTGCATAAATCCTACATTTTTCTCTCTCCACAACCTTTTCTTTCAATCCCTCCAGGAGCTTAGATAATTTATTCTTGTGGGGAATGGAGGGCGGGGTTAGGACCTCCTCTGCGGGGGTGGCGGGGGGGAAGGGTGGAGGGGGATCAGTCCTCTTCCGATGGTAGGATCAATTCTCCAGTAGTATAACTTGACTGAGATAAGTATCCATTACATCAGTAATCCTTTTAACGTTTAAATTATAATACAGATGACATTGTGAGCGACTGATCTCTCTATCTTTGACACAAATGTAACGTTTCGAAGAACGTTTTCGTTACACAGTTAAGTTCGAACAGCAGGTGGAAAGTATTTTGATATTTTAGCACAATTATAGAAAAACGATACGGCTGGTATTCAAACAGAAGATTTATTCAATTTGTCATTCATAGGAAACAATGTACAGAATTAAATATTATTAAATATTATACCTGAAATCTAGAAGACGACTGTGATTGTGAAGTAAACGTAACTTTCATATTTTACATTTGCTGGCAACAGAATAATTTTAACTTTCTATCATTGATATACAGGGTGTTACAAAAAGGTACGGCCAAACTTTCAGGAAAAATTCCTCACGCACAAAGAAAGAAAATATGTTATTTGGACATGTGCCCGGAAACGCTTAATTTCCATGTTAGAGCTCATTTTAGTATTTCTCTTTAAATGTAAATTGAAATAATTCGTACAGACAATTGTCAAAATACCCAATTGTTTCGTTAGTATGTACTGTACTTCCTCGATTCACTGCCAGTTGGCCCAATTGAAGGAAGGTAATGTTGAATTCAGTGCTTGTGTTGACATGCGACTCATTGCTCTACAGTACTAGCATCAAGCACATCAGTACGTAGCACCAACTGGTTAGTATTCTTCACGAATGTGGTTTTGCAGTCAGTGCAATGTTTACAAATGCGGTGAATCGAGGAAGTACAGTACATACTAACGAAACAATTGGGTATTTTGACAATTTTGTGCACGAATTATTTCAATTTACATTTAAAGAGAAATACTAAAATGAGCTCTAACATGGAAATTCAGCGTTTCCGGACGCATGTCCACATAACATGTTTTCTTTCTTTGTGTGTGAGGAATGTTTCCTGAAAGTTTGGCCGTACTTTTTGTAACACCCTGTATAAATAGTTGCGGTGATTTGTTAATGACACGTCAGTTTTACTAAAGCACATTTAACGTGACTTCCTTGTTGGGAGACATAACAAGTGTCGAGTAACTACAGCCATTCCCGGTACATCTTTTACATGTCTGCTCCACTACTTCAAGATATCATCAGCATCATTATCTCTGGTGTGCATTAAAAGAGATCTACCTTATCTGTTTCGGAAGATTTGTTACTGTTCCAGCTACTGAAACAACCTGTCTTTCTGCGGAATGGTGGGAATACACTTAAAGCGTCTATATTAATGAACAAAAGAGAGATAGAAGTAGTACATAAATGTTGCGGAAATTCTGAAGGTTTACTCGGAAAAAAAAGTGTTTAGCGTTGATGAGATGTAGGAATTATAATACTTCTGTTTGACTGAAAGATTCTATGCACTCATGCACTAATACAATTAAATTAATATACTAATTATGTACCTGCATACCTTGTAAACATTGGTAACATACTAATAAGTTATGCTAATCCTGTGACTATCACGCAATGACGGCCATAAGTGGGAACACAACAATCTTTGTTGCCACGCAACAGTGGCGACATCGTTTAAGTCATCATGTTACTGACTGGGCGTTCGCTTCCGGCGGAGGTTCAAGTTCTCCCTTGGCCACGGATCTGTGTGTTGTCTTTAGTGTAAGTTGGTTTAAGTAGTTTGTAAGTCTCGGGACTAATCACCACAGTAGTTTGGTTCAATAGGTTTACGTACATTTGAACAAACTTTGGTTTAAAGAATGATTACTTTCTCACTTAGGAAAGTCAAAGTTCAGTTTCAGTCCCGTGAATCTCCTGTTAAACTTACAAACTACTTAAAGTAACTTATACTAAGAGCAACACACATACTAATGTCAGAGGGAGGACACGAACTTCCAACGTCCCCAGACCGCACGGGCATTGCGGCGTGGCTATTATGTTTTTTATTAGTGCCGATATCTCTGAAAGAGGTGTATCTGTGTGGGATTTGTTACAAGTGTTTTCGTTAAATTAGACATTATGAATTTGAAACGCAGTAATGTAGATCAGTTTATGCAACATCCAATATATTTATGGTTTGCGTGGAAAACAATTTGCTTAGATGAATCTTTTTAGACCACGTTTTTTCAGTGTGTACATATTGATTTCAGTCTTACAACAACTACTTTTTCATGCTCCATAATTCTAGACGGAAACCTAAGAATGAGAAGTCTGTTGGCTATAGTAACCCACGGGTAAAGATGCGCTTAACGTCTTTTGCGTTAGCCACTACTTAGGATTTTACCATATCTTCAATGCTTGGCCGCATATATTGGTATGGGTAATCTATCCATTTAAGATGCGCTTGCCCCATACCGCATTTTGCGATTGGTTATAAGTTCACGCAGGGCTGTAGACATTACCACACGAAAATTGATTCCTATATATCCACCATGCTAACAGAGGAATGCGTTTATCTTTTATAGATCAGAGTGTTTGTCATATTTTCGTTGCTGATTTGTAATTCGGTCTGATGTCATTTTTAAATAAAAATTTTCAAGTTATGACAATTTACTTTTTTTTTGACAAAAGAGAGAGAACCTGCTTTACTCCATAAATGCCATATTTCTTTGGCAATTTTATTTTATCGAAAAACTTTGTATACCGTTTACCAAAACAGCATCCGAAGCAACCTTTCGGCAGAAATGAATGTTCAGGTAAGGAAGTGAATAGGGTTGTTCGACCAAATAACAGTAGGCAAAAGGATTTTCCGGGCTTACATGCTGAATCCTTTCGCACAGACTTCCGTTCAATGTTTCACCTGCTTTCTTCAATGTTTTATTTAGCTTCTCCCAATCGAAATAACTTGGTTTCGACCTACTTGAACTAGCGGTTCGTCCATCGGGTATCTGTTTTAGGACAGCGGCTATATACCTGAAGGGACTACCTAAGTAAAATCTTTATATCAGACTGATAAAAATCGCATGCATAGCATATTTTTATTTAGAGAACTTGTATTGGTAACAAAAGAATCATTTTGTATGTTCTCAGCTGGGCCTGACAGGCACCATATGAGTTTATACCCTATCGACAGATTGGTTTTTATATTTTTTATTATTTTTCTTTACCCGACCTACTCCTTAAACTTTCTGGCTTCTTTCAAAGTTTTCGACACGGAACTGATTAGCTTCCAGCCATCGGCCTTGAAGCTGTCGCACGAAATTCGCTGGCTAGAGCCACCCGCCGCCTGCGAACTTCTCCAGGTCATTCAGTCTGCACACCCGTGCATTTGTGTATCTAAACTATTGTTATTTCTTTACTTTACTGGTTTAGCTTCTTGTGCTTCCTGCCCGTCATTTCGAAAGTTCAGATGTTCAGATGTTTGTAAAGCTTATGGGACTTAACTACGGGGTCATCAGTCCCTAAACTTACAAACTACTTATGAGCTACTTACGAACTAGGACGGCACAAATATCCATGCCCGAGGGGGGATTCGAACCCCCGACCGTAGTGGCCGGGCAGACTGTGACTGAAGCGCCTCAGTCTCCCCGACCACCGCGGCCGGCATTTCGAAAGTGTTAAAAAAATTATCTCTTTTCGCACTCAGCCACATCAGATACACATATCAGTGTCTGTTTTCCTTCTTTTATTGCTAATCACCTTTCAACCTTCCTTTTCTTGGTTTTCATACTGTCTTTCATTTTACTTCTATAAGCCTCTCTCCGTAATTTCGTTCCGTCTAATTCTCTCCACTCCGCATTGTGTTCTTTTCAATCATGTTTTCCTTTCTTCTCACTACAGATTTTTATGCTCTGTAGAATATTGTATAGGTCCACTCATTTCTCCGTCTACTCCTACAGTATCTTCTTACATGGCAAATGTTGTAATTATTATTGCTTTCCCTTCAACAGCTTGCTAACATTTTTCTCTGTTCATTATTATCTTTCCCTTTGTTTCATTCGCTTTTCATCAGCTTTGTGTCTGTCGGTCAAAACACTGGCATTATAACGGCATATACTGTCCTTCAATCCCACTTCCATTTACTTGGCTTTAAATATGTCAAAAATGACTAACCTGCTAGCTCACTGTGTGACCATGTTTGCTGTGTGACCATATTATCTGCAACCTGTTGCTGTTACTCCGTAAATATTTGTATATTTCTTTTCCTTATAAACCCTCTGGAGGAAATGTGTGTACCATAATTGTCTGCGTATAGTGTTTCATCCGAAAGTCTGCGAAAGTTTTCTAAAAGACTACTGATTTCTTACGGCAGTATATATACCCTTGTCTCTCTCTCATAACTGACGGATTGGATTTATCTCCAGTTTTAATCTTCATCTACATCTACATGGGATACTCTGCAAATCACATTTAAGTGCCTGGCAGAGAGTTCATCGAACCACCGTTATGCTATTTATCTCCCATTCCATTCTCGAATAGCGCGCGGGAAGAAAGAACACCTGAATCTCTCCGTTTGAGCTGTGATTTCTCGTACTTTATTCTGGTGATCATTTCTACCTATGTAAGTGAAAGTCAACGATATATTTTCGCACTCGGAGGAGAATGTTGGCGACTTTAGTTTCGTAAGTAGCCCACGCCGCAGCGATAAGCGCCGTTGTTGTAATGATTCCCAACCGAGATCCTGTATCATTTTCGTAACGCTGTCTCCCCTGTATCGTAACAATACGAAACGAGCTGCCCTTCTTTGGACTCTTTCGATGTCCTCCGTCAAACCCACCTGATAAGGATCCCACACTGGGCAGCAATACTCCAAAAAAGGACGGACAAGCGTAGTGTATGCAGCCTCTTTAGTAGTTCTGTTGCATGTTTTAAGGGTTCTGCCAATAAAACGCAGTCTTTGGTTCGCCTTTCCCACGACATTATCTACGTGTTCTTTCCAGTTAAAGTCTGAAGTAATAGTAATTCCTAGGTATTTTGTGGAGTTTACGGCCTTCACTTTTGATTTATTTATCTTGTAAACAAAGTTTAACGGATTTCTTTTCGTACTCATGTGGACGACTTCACACTTCTCATTATTTAGAGTCAATTGCCAATTTTTACACTATAGTGATATCTTATTCAGATCGTTCTGCAGTTGGTTTTGATCTTCAGATGATTTTACTAGACGGTAAATGACAGCGTCATCTGCAAACAACCAAAGAGAACTACTTAGATTTTCCCCTAAATCGTTTATGTAAATAAGGAACAGCAGAGGACCAATAACACTACCTTGCGGAACTCCCGATATCACCACTGTTTTAGTCGATGCTTTACCATCGATTACTACGACCTGTGTCCTCTCTGACAGAAAATCCCCTATCCAGTCGCAAATTTGGGGCGATATACCATAACCACGCAATTATATTAAAAGCCGATTGTGAGGTACGGTGTCAAATGCCTTCTGGAAGTCAAGAAATACGGAATCAATTTTCAAACCCTTGTCGATAGCACCCATCACTTCGTGTAAGTAAAGAGCTAGTTATGTTTTGCATGAACATTACTGTTAGACTTGGGTACCAGCTAAGTATTCACGCAGTGGCACGTGGGAAACCGCCTAAAAACCACATCCAGGCTGACCGGCACTCCACGCTGTTAGTCCGCTGGAAGGCTTCAAACCTGGACCACACCCTCCCACTCCCGCAAACCGACGCCTTAAACCGTGTGGCCAACCGGGTAGGTAATTACAATTACTATGCCTTTTAAACCTCCTTGGATATTTTACTCCAAAGTATTGTGATTATTTCTGAGCGCCAGAAGTAGCAAGTCATCTGAAGAATCCACAAGAGGCAATAGTATCGTCTCATTAGTAGGCGGGAAAGGCAGCATGGCCTTGTGCACCGTGTCACGGATTACGCGCCCGGTCCCGACGGAGGTTCGAGTCCTTTCTCGGGCATGGATGTGAGTGTTGACCTTAGTATAAGTTAGTTGAAGTAGTTTGTAAGCATAGGGACCGGTGACCTCAGTAGTTTGGTCCCTTAGGATTACAAAGGTTTGAGCATTTTTTACCAGTGTTTACAACGGTTGATAATGAAACATTTTTCCTTAGAAAATTAAAATTTCATTGTGGCTGAAAGAGGAAATGTGGTTGACCAGGCACAGAGGAAACAATATATTGGTATTAACTGTGCTCTCTGTACTCCCGTTCTTGATCCCTAGACATTAATATTGAAGTGCCCGACAGTATTATATCCCAGAGGAACGAGCTTGTTAAACTACGCTGTAAAAATAAATCACCATCGGTGCGGTGGCAGGACACGGGTATGATGAAAAATTGCAGGTGATATTGCAATTTTCAGCTAGCACGTGCCAGAGTCTGGTGCAACCGATAAAAAGCTTAACAGGATATCAATAGCGACGTGGATGTGACAATAAATGGAATAAAATGCAGGCTTCATCGGCAGGCAGCGTAACCGATTCATCTATTTAAATATTAAACCCCACTGATCCACTGCCGTTCGTAACGTCGGTTCAAAAAATAAAATTAAATGAAAAAGGATTACAACACAGAATTACGTTTAACTGATATCCGCAGATTAAAACCTAGTATTTAACTTCTAATCGAACTGATATTAATGTATTTGCAGGCTGTGCTTTGTAGTCGATGTGGCATAATTCAGCCGCCTACCTATTGATCAATTTGTTTAGATTGCGCTGCAGAAGTATCTGTGAAAAATCCTTGCAAATTTCCATACAGTCCCAATTTCTTTTCATGCGATTTCCATATTTTAGAACCTGCATATTTTAGACCTTCGTGGCCACACATTTGCTCGTTAGAAGAGGTGTACGCTTGGCTACATTCGTGGTTCCGATGACAAACGGTTTTTCATGAAGGTATTGATGGTCTTGCTCCACACTGTGATAAATTCATTAACTGTTTCGAAGTAATGAAAGGTTTACTTCCTTCTTTTCCATATGCGTCATATTTATTTGGAAGCGTCTTATATGAGGGATGGATCATAAATAGTGGCAGCTACTTATTCACAACCGATACAAAAGCGTTATATGTTTTCATCTGTTACTGTCCTTCAATGTAGTCACCAGCGTTGTGTAGAACCAGTTACCAGCGATGTGGAAGGCGTAGTATACCGTTAGCAGAGCCTGTTGTGTTGATGGTACTAATGAAGCGGTGTACTGCTTGTCTAATTTCTGGAACAGTTCTGAAGCGAATGCCACGAAGTCTAGCTTCGATCACTGTCCACTAACGCGGCAACAGTTTTCACTTCTTCAGAGACGGTAGGACGACCTGCCCGATGTATGTCTTCCACAGTTTGGCGAACTTCGTTGAAGGCTTTCACCCAACGTGCCAATGTTATGTATGGCAATGCCGATTCCCTGCACGCGTCTTTAAGACCTTGATGACACTATCGTGTTGCGCGATATCTGGCATATTCAATCTTGATCTAACTCCGTTGTTACTGTTTCGGAAACATAGTGACACCGTTACGTTAGACCGATAGCTCACAAATGACTGTGATTCCCTCGACTGTGCGCACGACGGTGACGTGGGACGGGCGAGTCCATTTGCTCGGAGGTGAGGTAGGTATGTCAACAACGTGTGCTATCAGCGACAATAGTAGATATCATTGCATTGTGTCACCACAGCAGTGTTGCCACTATTTAAGTTCCAACTCAAGTAGAAAGTATCCAAGTGAAAGGTGAGCAAAATATGGGAAAGGACAACTCTCGTGGTTGTGTTGTAATCTTCTTGGACCGCTGCGCGGGATATCAGAATTCATTCTCCGTCGTGTTTTATAACTTTATTATTCGTTTTTCACAAATTGTCACTGTCAGTCCTGTCTTTCAGGTGACTGTTGATTGTATTCAAGTCTGTGGCTGAGTTTTGGTGCAACATCCGCGCCGCATAACTTCTTTGTTAGCAATAAAAAAGGAGTAGTTCTTAATTGGAGCCGCAAACGTTTGATGACCTGACAAGTCAACCGAATCATCCACTGGAAAACACGTCTGATCATACACGACATTTGTGACAGTATGTGCGTTATACGATAGTAATAGCTTATCTGTAAACATAACTTGCACGTATGATGAGTGAGATATGCCTTCTTAGACGATTTAGGGTGATTGTACGAATGTGAATCTGATCACTCGCAGAGAAAAGATTAAAGCATAATACTTTGTCACATAAGTGCAGAAAGTTTATGCAGCAGTTTCACAATCACATACCTTTCCCTGTGTTTTGTCAAGAAAACGTATGTATTTTATTCTCTCTCTTTTATTTATTTACTAGCTGTACACCCGGCGTTGCCGGGGTGCTTATTTATGCTACACTTTCGTAGTCCACATCCCCTTCCCCCCCCTCTCCCTGCATCCACCTCTTTCTCTCCCATCTCTCTGTTCGTTTCCACTTTTCCCTCTCTCGGCGTGTTTTACAAGGTACCCTCTGTCATGTACCATACAAACATTTATGTGCCCAGTGATCTTCTTCTTGGCTTAAAGGTCATGGGTGAAGAAATTCATAAAGATGGAAACAAAACTATGCATTTTGTAAAATTCCCTAAGTTAAGTTTCTCCACCACGCACCGAACGAAATTTTATACAGACAGTGACATTCCTCTTGTTTTAAGGTGGAGTGTGCAAAATTTCATCAATATCGAAACAAAACTATAGATTTCTATGCAATAGAAACACAGGGTCACATTGGAAAACACACTTTATTTTTCTCAAATATTCCGGTTTTATTTCATACAACCCTTTTTCTGAGGATAACGAAAACAACAAAGAAAGGATATGTGAAATTGGTCGAGCCGTTCTCAAGTTATGGCGCGACCAAGGTATTTAGGGATCTATTTTTATGTTGCAAAGTACCCTCCGCCATGCACCGTATGAAACTTAGGGTGTACGGTGACTTTCCTCTTGTTTTGAAGGTCAAGCGTGCGAAATTTCCTGAAAATCGGAATGAACTGTAGATTTCACGAGTCTGTTGGAGTGATATGCTCCGCCATGCACCTATCACAAAATACTTTCCTAGCTGACGTTTTCTACCTATAAACTATATTCCTGCCAAATTTCAGCTTCACAGATGAAGTAGTTTTCGAGATTTCGTGTTTAGTCAATAAGTGAGTGAGTGTCCTTTCGCTTTTATATAGATAGAGATAAAGAAAATAAAGTGCTTAATTTTGGATGCAGGAGAATCGAGGAAGACTTGCAAACAAAATAAATAGTAATATGCAAATCTGTAATGCTAACTTTATTTGACACAATTTCATGCCTGATGCGACAGTTTTACGGCATCTACAGCGAAACTGTTGTGAGCGGTAGAGTACTTCTCATCATTTTGTGTGTGTGTGTGTGGGGGGGGGGGGGGGGGGATCAGTTACAAAACGCTCCATAGACGTCCGAAATTACTTGCAAAGTTTGTTGCAGGTCTCTAACTACTCCCATTTTCCAATAATTGGCCCATAAATCTGGGTATTCTCACGAGATGGTCTCTCATTATTTATGACGACATATCTCTTGAGCTATGTGTCGTGCTCATTCGTTTTTGGGTCAGGAACCTTCGTGGGCGTACGGTGAACAGTTCAGTTCACCAAAGTTTTATTGCAATCGAATGAATGGTTTATGAACACATAGTGGACATACAGACAAACATTTATATATATATATATATATATATATATATATATATATATATATATATATATATATATATATATATATTGCTGGCTTGGACTTACCATTCTACACATGTATGTTCTTACTGCATGACTATTCCATAAATTATCTAACCTGTGACCGTTGTCAAGGCTACAAAAAGAGAATAAATGTCTGTGACCGGATGGATTGTTGATAATTTTGTGAAAAAAATGAAGAATTTACAAACAGAAGGAGATCTGAACAAAGACTTGCCGCATGGCAGTCCATCACTATCATCGCAGAACCGCTATGAATAGTTTTGTCTTTCTCTTCTATGTTGGACTTCTAGCACTTTGAACTTTATCTGTCTCTTTTTTCTTTTTCTTTTTTTTTTTTTTTTTTTTACATTTCTGTACATTTATTGCCATTTTCGTGCTTCATCTGTGTTTAGCTTTCGATGGGCTATCCACTGCTCCAACTTATCATTAAATCTGGGAGGGATGCCATGAGGCAACGAGATCCAGCACGGCTCAAAACCGTCTAATAACTTCTGGTCACTTCCCTTCAAATCTTGGAAAGATACTCGGGGTCACAATTTAAGCCAGTTATTGAAAGGGACTAAGTATTCGCTAAAATAAGGGGCCTGGAAGCTAGTTCACTATAGTCCTCGTGTTGTATTCTCAAGGAGAGACATAATTTGGAAAGTTTGCGAACGCACATGAGTGCACTTAGTGGAACAAAAATTTTCATCCATTCTCAGCGGGATCTCAACCAGCGCATAGCTGGCGTTCCAGTAAATGCCCAGAAACCAGCGAGTTCGACGCTCGTTCCACCGCCATGGGTCTGTCTCCACTGTTCACACACTTCGGCTCTAAAAGCGTCCGCACTGGAATGCCCGCGCTGTCTCAGGCAAATTGCCACAGATTGTACGGCCGCTCCCGTCGGAATTTCGAGTACTCCCTCGGGCATAGATGTGTTTGAGTTGTCTTAAGCCGCGGTGGAGTAAACGAGCGGTCTAAGGCGCGCGGTTGCTCGCCGTCGGAGGTTCAAATAAAAATGTTCAAATGCTTGTATAGTCTATGGGACTTAACTACGGGGTCATCAGTCCCTAAACTTACAAACTACTTAGGAACTAGGACGGCACAAATATCCATGCCCGAGGGGGGATTCGAACCCCCGACCGTAGTGACCGTGCAGACCGTGACTGAAGCGCCTTAGTCTCCTCGGCCACCGCGGCCGGCGTCGGAGGTTCGAGTCCTCCCTGGGGAATGGTTGTGTGTGTTGTCCTTAGGTTAGTTTAAGTAGTTTGTAAGCCTCCGGACTAACATTTTAACATTTTCTGTTGTCTTAAGCGTACGTTAAAGTAATTTGTAAGTCAAGGGACTCATGACGTAAGTAGTTTGGACCATTAGTTTTACAACCACTAGAACAATGGGAACATTGGCACCTCCTGTCCCGTTTGTCTATCTCCTACTGCCAAGTTGCTTGAGGGGTTACTAGTCAAGAACTAGTTCACGGTAGTGGCTCCTGTCCGCATGTAGTACTCCGCTTTAAGTGACGGCAAATTCACGAGTCCATCTGAATGGCTATCCTATGTTCCAGTTCCAGAGCAAATTATTTCATATCTCCACACATACAGAGCGAAATGGCGCAGTGGTAACACACTGGACGCCCATTATTGATGACGGCAGTTGAAACCCACCTCCGCACATACTGATTCAGGTTTTCCGTGATTTGCGTCAATCACTCCAGGCGAATGTCGGGATAGGATCTTTAAAACGGCAATGTCGACTTCTTTCCCATCCTTAGCAAAAAATTAATCTCAGCGTGAGCTTCGTCTGTAATGATTACGATATCAACGCGATGCTAAATCCTAACCTTTCGTCCGTATGTTTTCATGTATCTACAATCAGATTTCGCAAAGAAAATACACTGAAGAACCAAACAATTGCTATATGCATGTAAGTATAGAGCTATGTAAACACTCAGACGATGGTGCTGCGATCGGTAGCGCCTATATATAATACAAAAGGTGTCTGTCGCAGGCGTTACACTGCTAAACTGGCAGATTATCACGATTTGAGTTTTAATGTAGTGTGATGATCGCTGCGTGAGAATAGGGCGCAGCATCTCCGAAATAGCAATAGATTTGGGATTTCCCCGGTACAGCCATTTCAAGAGTGCACCGTGAATATCGAGAATTTGTTAAAACATCAGATCACCGACAACACTACGGCTGGAAGAAGATACTTCAAGAATGGGACGAACGACGACTGAAGAGAATCGTTCATTGAGGCATAAAAGCAATCCTTCCGCTAATTGCTGTAGATTTCAATGCTGGGCCATCAGCAACTGTCAGTGTGTGTACCATTCAACACATCAGCTATTGGGTTTTAGGAGTCCAAGGCCCACCGCCGTATCCATGCTAACTGCAGGATAGAAAGCTTTATGCGTTCCCTGAGCCACACAACACCGTAATTGCACTGTTGATGGCTGGTAATAACTTGGCTGGTCTAACGAGACTCATTTAGAATTTTGTCTAGCAGATGGACGTGTACGGGGGTGGAGATAACCCCATGAAACTGTGGACCCTGCATGTCAGCTGTGGAATGTTCAAACTGGTGGAGATTCTTTCATACTGAGGGCCGTGTGCAGTTGGAGTGATACGGGACCTCTGATACGTCTAGAAACCACTCTGACAGGTGATACGTACGTACGCATCCTGGCTGATCACCTGAATCCATTCATATCCATTGTTCCTTCCGACCGACCTGAGCAATTCCAGCATAACAATTCTAGCACACGTTTAGAATTGCTAAAGAGTGCCTCTAGGAACATTCTTCTGAGTTCAAACACCTTCACCGCCCACCAAAAGTCCTAGTCTTGAACATTATTGAACATATGAGGGATGCTTTCCAAGGTGCAGTTTAGAAGTGCTCTTCACTTCCTCGTACTCTTTTGGATTTATGGACAGCCGGCAGGTTGCATGCTGTAAATTACCTCTAGCACTACTTCAGACATTAGTTCAGTCCACGCCACATCGCCGCGGTGGAGTAGCCCAGCGGTCTAAAGCGCCTTGCTGCGGAGCACGCGGTTGCTCGCCGTCGCAGGTTCGAGTCCTCCCTGGGGCATGGGTGTATGTGTGTTATCCTTAGGTTAGTTTATCTAGGTTTAAGTAGTTTGTAAGCTACAGACGGATTACCACGCAGTTTGGTCCGATAGATTTACAAACATTTGAACATTTGAACATGCCACATCGTGTTGCGGCACTGCCGCGTGTTCGCCGAAGCCCAGTTACTTTGGATCTTCAGTGTATACAAATTATGTCGATGTTAAATAAACTAATAGAACAGGATTTTTTATTTTTATTTTTTTTTAATTTTATTTTATTGCATTTTATTTTTTGCAAGATAACCATTTACTTCCTAAAAACTCATGCCATAAGCACGCAATACACTATCCGTACGAGAGGATAGAAATGGAAGTCTGATCGAGAAAGAAATACCAAATTTGAAAATAACTCAATAATAAAGGGAAAAATCTATGCGACACTTAATGCCTAGCACAGGCTATCTCTTCACAAAATTAATTTGATGCTCTGGTGGCCAACTATAGATTTGTTTTGTAAACTACAGTGCTAAACAGCTGGTTTTTACATGTAGTTCCGTAGTTTCGTGTTTTAATCATGTTACCTCCACATTCATTTTTATGTTTCTTGCTCAGATGACACTGTAATTCATACAGATTTACATATAGGCTGTAATTACATTATGAAGAAATAAATTTTTTTAACTGTTGGGTTGGCTGGTGAGAGAAAGGAAGTATAAACTGCATATTGAAGAAATTGTATTGTGAAATTTTGTTAAAATGTTCCTGTATTTACGGTAAAGATTCCTGTGGATGATGGAGGACTCGAGGCCGAAATACAGCACAGGATAAATATTGGATGGATGAACTGGAGGAAACTGAGTGGAGTACTGTGTGATAAGAAGGTTAGCTATAGAATGAAAGGAAAGCTTTACAAGTCTGTGGTGACGCGTGAGATGCAGAAACTTGGCCAATTAGAAAAGTCCAAGAGAAAAACACGGAAATGGAAGAAACGAGAATATTGAGGTGGATGAGTGGGGTGACACGAAGGATAGAATAAGGAATGAGTACATCAGGGGAACAGTGAAAGTGTGGCCCATAGGGAAGAAGATCCAAGAGAGCAGACTAATATGGTATGGACATGAGCAGAGAAGAGGGAAGTACTATGTGGGAAGAAGAGTTGATGACCTGGAAATCGAAGGATCAAGAGGAAGAGGAAGAACGAAACTGAGATGGAAAGACAAGGTAGCAGGGGACCTACGAGAGAAAGGACGGCTCGGAGAAGAAGTTCTGGATAGACATTTGTGGAAGGGAAGGATCCAGCAAAGCTCCGCCGACCCCACATGACGTGGGAAAGGGCTGAGATGATGATGATGATGATGATTCCTGTGGCATCCATATCTAAGTAATAAATTATCCATCATTTAGTTTCTGATGCCCTAGCTGTAGCAATGTTGGAGACGAAAATTGCTAGATATCAAGACAACTTTTTATGTACAACGTGGTCTAAGGTATCGTGCTACGGACTGGGCGGCCACTCCCTCCAATGGTTCGAGTCCTCCCGCGGGCATGGCTGTGTGCGTTGACCTTAGCATAAATTAGTTCAAGTGACTTGTAAGACTACAGGTTGATAACCACTGAAGTTACAAACACTTGAAAATTTGTTGCACTTTATTACCTTTATTAAGTCAGTATTTAAATTGTTACTGCTTGTATAATTCCTCTTGATACTCACATGTCTTCGTCCCATATTGACCAAATTCTTAACTTTGTTTACTATCTCTCTCTCTCTCTCTCTCTCTCTCTCTCTCTCTCTCTCTCTCTCTCTCTCTATCAGAGCTCATCATTTAATGTATTAAATAGTCTGCTTTTGTTTAGTGTAACGGGAACATTAACAGGGATTGTACAAAGAATTGCTACCTTAACAGTGTGCTTACTGAAGTGAAAAAAATGTAACTCGTGACTAGAGTGCGCAAAAATTAAATCGTGATTGTGTGTCCATGCAGATGACAACAAATATACGTAATTTAATTGCAACTAATCAGGAAACATAGTCACGAAATACACTCTAAGAGAAAAAAAAATGGACGCGCTACGAAAGAGTTATGCAAATTCGTCACAGATTGATATTCATACAGGTATTGACGAATAATGAAAAATTGTAAATATTAGCCGTCGATGGGTAAATGTGTGACACTGCATAGAAATTTCAACGCGTAGCTGACTAGAATAGTAAACAGGTTATATGTCGATAACTGCACATAAAGGCATTCCTAATTTGAATGTGTGTACTCAGTTGGTCAGGACAGACAAGCACATGAACAGTACACGCGTATGTCAGCATTTCAGAGAGGAGGTATAGCTAGACTCAAAGAATCCAGTTGGAGTAATCGAACGCTCTAAGGAGCCTTGCTGCGAAGCGCGCGTTTGCTCGCCGTTGGAAGTTCGAGTCCTCTCTCTCGTGTGTGTGTGTGTGTGTGTGTGTGTGTGTGTGTGTGTGTGTTTTGTCCTTAGCATAAGTTAGTTTATGTAGTTTGTAGGCCTAGGGACTGATAATCGTAGCAGTTTTGTCCATTGGATTTACAAAAATTTGAACCATTTGAACCGCGGCACCATTATAGCACAGCGGTGTGTGAACGATATGGTACCCCCCGTTTAATTGCCCTTCGTTACTTACATTGTCTTCGTGCTTTTCAGTCAACAAGGTCACCAAATCTCTCCCCAGTTGAGAAAGTTGGGGACTTTATGGAAAGGCATCCAGGACGACAGATATTCAAAATCACCTCCGACCATCCAGATTTCGGATTTTTCCGGGTACCCTAAATCAATCAAAGAAAATTCCGGAATGGTTTCTTTCAAAGGGCACTGCCAGACAAACGTGTGGTTCCTGAAGAGGGGCAGCAACCGTCTCAGGGGCAATAGTCTGGATGATTGACTGAGCTGATCAGCTAACGAGACCTGCGGTGCAGCTACTGCGTACAACTGGAAGCAAAGGGAAACTACAGTCGTAACATTTCTCCCGAGGACATCCAGATCTACTATATTAATAAATTATGATGAAGTATTTTTGGGTAAAATATTCCGGAGGTAATATAGTCCCCCATTCGGACCTCTGTATGGGAACTACTTAGGAGGATTGCCGTCAAGAACAACAAAGCAAGCATTCTACGGATCGGAGCGTGAAATATTATATATCTAAATCGGATAGGTAAATTAGAAAATCTGAAAAGAGAAATGGATATATAGAAGTTAGCTATGGTTGGGATTAGCGATGTTCGGTGGCAGGATTTCTGGTCAGGTGAGTACAGCTTTATAAATACTAAATTAGTTGAGGGTAACGCAGGAGTAGGTCTAACAACAAATAAGAAAATAGGAATGCGTGGAAGTTACTAAAACAGCGTAGTGGACACATCATTGTAGTAAAGATAGACGCAAAACCACAGTGACCACAGCAGTACAAGTTAATATGCCATCTAGCTCTGTCGATTATGAGGAGACTAAAAAAAGGTATGATGGAAAAAAGACAATTTATTCCGTTACGGGAAAGTATTGGGAAGTGGAACTCAGTAGAAGGAAAAGGAAGTGAAGAAAAAATAGTAGGTAAATATGGACTGGGGAAAGGAATGAAAGAGATGGTCGCTTGGTAGAAATTTGCGAAGAGAACATATTAGTCGTCACAAACACTTGGTTTAGGCAGCATGCAAGAAGGTTTTATACGTTTAGGAGACCAGGAGACACTGGAATCTACCAAATTGACTTGAAAATGATAAGACATAGTTTTAGAAACAAGGTTATAATCTGTAAGACATATCCAGGGGCAGATATAGACTCTGACCATAACTTACTCGCTATGAACCGTAGATTACAACTTAAGAAACCTAAAAAGGTAGAAAGGTAATGAGATGGAACCTGGATAAATTGAAGTAACCAGAGGTTATTGAGAGATACAGAGGGAACAGTAGCCAAGAAGTGGCAGAAACTGGGGGAAGTAATAAAGTAGTAGAAGAATGGGTATATCTGAGAGACACAGTAGTGATGGTGCAGAGCCGCATGGGGAATGGCCGTGCACTATGAAGCACCTTGCTGCGGAGTGCGCAGCTGCTCACCGAGTTCTCCCTCGGGCATAGGTGCGTGTCCTTTCATTAGCGTAAATTAGTATACTTAATGTGTAAGTCTGAGAAGTGTAGGTTGGTGCTATAGCTTTACAGACATCTGAACATTTTAAGACCGCAGAGGATCATATAGGCAAAAGGACATAGCGTAATACAAATCCTTGCATAACACAGGAGATACTGAACTTAATTGAGGAAAGGAGCAAATATAAAAATACAGCAAATGAAGCAGGAAAAGGAAGTACAGACGTCGGAAAAGTGAGGTTTCTCTAAATTGCAGACTGGGTAAGCAGGAGTGGTTGATGGGTAAATGAAAGTCCATAGAAGAATGTATATAACTCGGGGAAAGATACATACCATCGACAGGAGAATAAAAGACGTTTGGAGACAAGACAAACAGCTATATGACTAGCAACAGCTCAAGTGGAAAACCAGTACTACGCAGAGAAGGGAAGGTGGAAGGAATATATACGAGGCGCGTCCAGAAAGTAAGTTCCGTTTCAATTTATCTCCGCTGCAGCGCTGCGATTGCAGTTCCGCACATTCGCTGTAGACGATGTGTATCAAGCAGAAGAACGTGCGCCATTTGCAGATCGCTGTCAGTTACGTACGCTTTGTTGTGCAGGTTTGAAATGTCGGCGTTGATTGATAGTCCCTCCGCCTGTGAAATCAGGTCGGTGATTCGGTTTCTGAATGCGAGGAAAGTGAAACCAAGTGAAATTTATCGGCAAATTTGCGATGTTTACGGACCAAATCCGATGAGTGATTCGATGGTGAGAAGATGGGTCCGACAGTTCAATGGCGGGCGTAGTGATGTGCACGATGAAGAACGAAGTGGGCGTCCACCTTTGGTTACAGAAGAACTGGTTCACTTTCATCTGTTCTTACATCTCAAGTCTTTCCTTGGCGGTCATCACTTCACCAATGACGACGAGCTAAAAGAAACTGTTTCTAACTGGTTGAAGACACAGGCGGCAGATTTCTATGAAGAACGTATACAAAACCTGGTGCCACGCTATGACAAATGCCTGGAAAATTTCGGCAGTTATGTGGAAAAGTATTTTAAGAGTTGTAGAATTTTGTGCAATAAAAATTTCTTCTGTATCTGTGTACAATTTCATTTTATTACTTTCTGGACGCGCCTCGTAGTTCTCCTACACAAGGGAAAGGGAAGAGGACGTAGATGAAGATGAACTAAGAGGTACTAGACTGCGAGAAGAATTTGACAGAACACTGAAAGATGTGATTTGAAAGACTGCCCCTGGAGTAGATGATATTCCGTCTGCATTGCTGATATCGTTGGTACAGCCGGTTATAAAGAAAGGGGAAATATCTTCAGTCTAGAGTCCTGCATGACCGAGTATAAGTGAACACGAAACTGGAGACGAAAAGTGCGCAGTCTAAAGCTGCCCTCACACGGGACGTGTTGTCCCAACTTGGCTCAGGCCAGACGTGCTGTCTGTCTAACTACAGCCCACTCTGAAAGGACCTGCTGCATCGCCGGCCGCGGTGGCCGAGGGGACGGAGTTGGCCTGCAGCGGCCGTGCAGTGAGGACGTGTTGCGCTGCGCTGCAGGGAGGCTTGTTTACGTGCTGGGTAAGTCGCTCGCGCACAGCGGTGTTTACCTGTTTACTAGCTGTATTCACAATGGTTTCTGAGAACTCCTAATGGCGCAAACCAGAAGAAAAGATACCTTGAAATTGACATTCGATAGTGCCTTTGCACGACCTACGTCATTTGAATTAGAAGAATTCATAGAACAGGAAATGAAGGTTGGAATTAACGACATCGTGGGTATACATTTGTCGATCGTTGCAAGTGTTGCATATGTAAAGTTAAGAGACGCCGAATTTTGTGAAAAAGTATTTGAATCTGTGGGATGAAGTCTAAAATTTAAGCACAGTGACGGCAATGTCGGTCAAGTAACTGTTTCACACGCCGGTTTTGGAATTCGGACCATAAGGGTCTTTGAATTACCTTTCGAAGTATCAGCTGAGGATATAAATGTCGCAATCGCGCCATACGGTAGAGTCCTAAATAACTTCGCTGAACGGTGGTCATCGGCTCACAAGTTTCCCGTGTTAAACGGCGTTCGGCAATTGAAAGTAGATTTACAACGGCACATTCCTTCGTACATAACTATTTGCGGATATCGTGCTATTGTCATTTATGACGGGCAACCCAAGACATGATGGAGATGTAACTCTACTGCTCATGTACGTGCTGAATGTGTACAGAGACGAGTAGCGCAGCTACCTGCAGGTGAACGCGTAGCGCCTCTCGCGATGACGTCACTGCCGACGTCATTTGCGGCGGTAGCACGCGGCGAGAAGCCACCCTATCCCAGCTGTGACGTACCTACGGAACCAATACAAGAAACAGTTGAGCAGACTATTAATGCCAATGCAGATGTAATTTCGCGATCTGACCAAGCAGTAGCGAAACCACAATCGGAAACACAGGACGTCTCGGCACCGACGGCTCCCGAAAAATCCGTCACAAGTAACAACAATGACGTCGTGCCCGCTCAGAGCGCACATACCGTAGGGACAGTCGACACGCAAATGGTTGTTGCAACTGATTCCGACCACACCGATGAGTCACTGTTAACTGTTAACGTCCCCACAGATGCTAATACATCTCCAAAAAAACAAAAACAAAAAAACGGAGGTTAGCACATCAAGGGGCGGAACATTCAGCGCCGAATTTGCGAGGAAAAGCGCAGGCAATAGGTCGGGAATTAAAAGAAGTGGTTAAAGAGGATACAGCTCCCGCTCAAAACCGACGCAATAAAGCCGCAAATAAGGCAACACTGTCGGACCCTCCCACTGATGTCGACAACACGTTTAGCCACAGTGGGACGAAATCCAATGCGCTAAGAGATGCCGGCCTCCGGTGTCCTGAGAATGTAGGAAGCACGGTTTCAACAGAGTGGTCGGAAGATTTCGATACCGATGACACAGGTGTGGACATGAGGGACACCTCAGAAGGGCCACTTGTTTCCACGCATTCCGCGACTGAAGGCGACAAATACTCCGCGCACCTGGCCACAGGTACTCACAAAATGGAAACTGACAATGTTCCATCGTGCCAGTAGAAAAGAAACACTAACCTTCTCTCCCGCAATGGCGAGTGACACATGAACACCCCGCAGGCGTACAAATTAGTCACTTTAAATCTTAATAAGATCCGCAGTTCCTTGAAGTTAAAAATTTCACATAGATGTCGCGATGCTCCAGGAAGTGTCCGACATTAATTTAGAGCAAATAGCCGGATACAATGTTTTTACCAACCCAGGCAGGGGAGATGAATTAGGGACTGCGATACTCCTTAAAGAGGGAATCATTGTCAAAGATGTCGAAAGACTTGTGTCCAGCAGAGGGATCGCTGTCAGTTTTAATAATACCAGGCTAATAAATGTGTACGCTCCATCCGGATCCAGTAACAGACAACGCCGTGCTGAATTTTTCAGACACGAAGTATTGCCTCTCTTCACATCAAATTGCAATGATATCATTTTCGCCGGTGATTTTAACTGTGTGCTCAAGCATATAGATCAAACACCAAATTTTAATTTTTGCGCGGAACTCTTACATATTGGTCAGGATCTCGGGTTAACCGACACTTGGACCTGCTTGCACGGCGAAACGACCGGCTTTACCCACGTTACAAGCCATTCCGCCAGCCGACTTGATAGGATCTATGTGTCCAGAAATTTAACAGCCCAACTCTTGCATTCTGAGATATGGCCCACTAGTTTTTTCCGACCATGCGGCCTATATATGTACCATTAACATGGAAAAACAGGGTACATACCGCAGTCGTGGTTTATGGAAATTCAGCACAGGCCATCTGCGAGATGATGAATGTCGGCAGGTTTTTCTGGAATCATGGCGAGCGTGTGAGCTAAAAATTCATAAATTCAACTCGACCCTCGATTGGTGGCTCAGATGTGCCAAACCAACATTAAGGAAAGCCTTAATGTCCTATTCCCGTGAGAAGAACGCATGGTACAGACGGACGTCGGAATATTATTTCCAGTGTCTCCGGGATCTGTATAAACTTGACGCCACAGTTGTAGATAATTTTGCGAAGATAAAAAAAATACAGGCGAAACTTCTATCACTGAAGAGAAGGCAGATGGAAGGTTTAAAAGATCGGGCAAAAGTCCCGGTTTCCCTGAAAGATGAAGAGGCCGCAATGTATCATATGATACGTGAAGCGAAACGAGGCAACAGGAAAAGTTTGACACAGATTCAAACCAACACCGGTGTAACCGTAACTACGCAAAGTGGCATACGGGCTTTGATACAACAACAATATACCGAGTTACTGTCAAACAAACCAATTGATGCGACCGGTTTTACAGACTTTGCAACAAATTTACCACGACGCCTCAGTGCAGCGGACGCAACTGAACTGACGACGGAGGTTACGGAAGAGGAGTTAGAGGACATTGTTGTGCAGAGCCCGAGCAACAAATCGCCTGGAAGCGACGGGCTACCGGCAGAAGTGTACAAAACTTTTTGGGCCCAATTGAAAACAAAACTACTTACGATGTACAACGAATTAATGGACCCCAATACCGTCGTTCCACCGGAATTATGTCAAGGAATTGTTGTACTATTGCCAAAAACACAGTGCAGCAATACGCTTACGGCCTTAAGACCTATTACTTTACTTAATGGGGACTACAAAATTTTCACCAGAGTTCTCAGCCGTCGACTAAAATCGATCATGCACACAATAACGGGTCCCTACCAAACAAGTGTCGGGAGAGACAGATCAATTTACCAAACTATCGCAGACTATCGAGATATCATAGCAGTAGCCGAGACTTGTAGATTAAAATGTGCCATCTTAACGTTGGACTTTGAAAAGGCCTCTTCCATATTATGCAGGAAATGGGCTTTCCGCGCCGATTCGTGAGTGTAATACAAAATTTGTTCCACAATAGCATTTCTAGAATATTAATTAATGGTCAACTCACTGGAGCTATTAAAGTTTCGAGCTCAGTAAGACAAGGATGTCCGATGTCAGCAGCTTTATTTGCCATCGCTATGGAACCACTGCTCGTCAAGCTCACGCACCAGCTGCAAGCCGGCCGCGGTGGCCGAGGTGACTGAGGCGCTTCAGTCACGGTCAGCACGGCCACTACGGTCGGGGGTTCGAATCCCCCCTCGGGCATGGATATTTGTGCCGTCCTAGTTCGTAAGTAGTTCATAAGTAGTTTGTAAGTTTAGGGACTGATGACCCCGTAGTTAAGTCCCATAAGCTTAACAAACGTTTTTGAACCAGCTGCAAGACTTAGTTATAAACGGGCAGAAGATCGTGTGTCATGCATATGCGGATGACGTGGGATTTCTTGTAGTGAACGAACAAGAAGTAGAGTCCTCGCTCCACATTATCCAGAAATATGAGGCTGCATCTGGGGCCAAACTTAATTGGCAAAAATCCGGTGTCATGCATATTGGTTCCGGAATAAACATGCAACACCACGTGCGTTTGAAGGAAGTGACCAGCATGAAATGTTTAGGGATACAATTTAGAAAAAAGATACAGGACACTATTGCAGTTAATTACAGGGACTTACTCAATAAACTTCGAGCATGTATCCACCTTCACAGCCTGAGGCAACTGAATATTATACAAAAAGTTGCAGTGGTGAACACCTACATCCTATCTAAAATAAATTATGTCGCAAAAGTGTTGCCCATTCCCTGTGGAATCGCACAAAGTATGTTGTCTGCAATTGGTTATTTCGTGAGTAGAGGCAGCATTTTCAAAGTCAAATACGAAACTTTAACCCTTCCAATAAAACACGGTGGGTTGAATCTCACGAACGTGTACACTAAGGCACAAGCACTGTATACAAGTAGTACTTATAAGCTGTGGAAAACGTCACCGCACAGTTTAATTTCCCACCTACTCAATGAAATAGCACCGCCAGATTTAAATCCACCGATTGACGTCCACCATATACCACATGCACTACACCATTTACGGAACTTTTTATTGGAGTTCAGTTACGTCCGGAAAAGGATACCAGAAAAAGAAATAATGGTGGCAAAGCAAATCTACAATTCGTTAATTGCGACAAAACCTCAAAATAATGTAGAAAAAAAGTACAAGAACAACAATTGGCGCGTGATTTGGGAAAATGTCAACTCACGAAATTTGCCGTCTGCCGTGCGATCTGCTTGGTACACCGCTGTGAATAGGAAAATACCGACCAATTCGAAGTTATACTCCATTCATTTAATCGACTCCTCTCTTTGTAACACTTGCATGGTGGAAGACAGTGAAGAACACAGATTTGTATGCTTAAAAGCGAGAGAAGTTTGGAACATAGGCAGCTGTTGGCGAGTATAACGAGAACGTCTGCCACGGCGATTACACCAGCAGATTTCCTTACACCCGACACTGTGCCCTACCCACAGACAAAAAGAAATTCTGTAAACTGGATAAAAGCACACACAGTTTATTATATTTTTAACTGTGAAAATCCAAGTAAAGAGGACTTCGCCATGTATCTACACATACAACACAACAATCTACGAGAATCCCCAAGCTACACCAAGAACTACGCAAAATTTTTATACAACACTATCAACGAACGATTACTGTACTAAGGTATAATAAATTATTCTGATTGGAAGAATGGATGTTTTAGACATTTTTTTCAAATTGATTGCATCTCGAGAGGACTACCAGTATATATAGATACATATATATAATTCATTGCACATGAAGGAAAAACCATGAAAGACTACCTTGTCAATATATTATAGCCATGAAACTTATGGCTCGTGGGAAGTTCTGCGGAGATAAAAGAAGACGACTTGGTTGTATGACTGGTGGCAAACGAAATAAAAGAACAGAACGACTCAAGATTGACAGAGAAACGGAAGCTTACCACTACACTTTCGAGAAGACGATCTCCGTCAGGGTAACCGCTGAACCGAAGTGAAATGGAACTAACAGCAAGTTGCTTTCTTTATTTATCATTCTTAGTAATTTTTTATTTTGAACACAGAAAACGTCGATTATAATACTTTTTATTTTCTTTCTACAAGTGGAAATCGCAAAGGAAACTGCTATTCACCACATCAACATGTACAAGAAGAAGATAGTTTAATTTTCACAGAAGGCCGAGAGAAGCCGACGCCGATGAAGGCGATTTTGGCGAGCGGAAGAACGGGTTGAAGGGGAGGAAGGAGACCCGGAAAAAAAAGGGGGGACTGAGGCGCTCCAGTCACGGTCTGCACGGCCACTACGGTCGGGGGTTCGAATCCCCCCTCGGGCATGGATATATGTGCTGTCCTTAGTCTCAGATAGTTCGTAAGTAGTTTGTAAGCTAAGGGACTGAAGATCCCGTAGTTAAGTCCCATAAGTTCTACAAACATTTAAACATTTTTGAACCTGCTGCATCGCACGGGACGTGCTGCTAATCGTGATTTGCTTTGCGACCGCAGCGCTCTCCATCGCCGGTTGCGGGCTGGCGCATTGATCATTATGTTTACAAAAATGGATGGGCGTAAAATTACACGGTATCTCTCTTAGCCATCGTCGTAAAAAAACGAAATGTTTTCTTATGCTTGCATGTAGCAGGCAGTACTCTTACAGAAACTGTATTTTTTTATTTTTTATTTTTTCTTCAAGAAGCACAAAGGCGGTACATTTATCTGGAAGCGGTTGAAAATAAAAATGTAATTTACGGCAAAATCACTTTTGGCAAAAATTCTTAAAAAAATTGTCAATGGTGAAACACAACATTTGCACCAGCTCCAGTTGTCTTGCTCTTACATTCCCGTTTTCACGTAGTACATATTCTGTATATTCGGAGATAATAGGTTCTGACCATATATTTTACTTGCTATACACGCGGGACAACGCCTCAGCTCGACAATGCTCGTTGTGGTAATTTTTGCTTTTGGTATTGCACGTAAACCCTGTTCCTCCTACACTGCATCTGCTTCTGTAACCAGGCGCTAGCCATGTTCACTTTGCACTGAACTATTGCAACAGTGTACTGAACTGCAATTTAATTCAAACACCATGGGGAAAACCGAGTGTCGTTGGGTACGAATCTTTAATTTTATTTGTTCCTGTGGCCTAGAATGAAAAACTCACCAAATTCTCTCGTGGACAAAGTTTGTTCTTGTTTCTAATAAATAACGTTGAATACCGAATATTATAATTGTATTACATTAACAAATAAGTTTCATTAACCAAAATTAAACGAAATGGTTAAAAATATCTGTGAGAGTGTAGATGCAAACCTGTTATTTACATATCTTTTCAAAAAAATGTTCAAATGTTCAAATGTTTGTCAAGCTTATGGGACTTAACTACGGGGTCATCAGTCCCTAAACTTACAAACTACTTATGAACTACTTACGAACTAGGACGGCACAAATATCCATGCCCGAGGGGGGATTCGAACCCCCGACCGTAGTGGCCGTGCTGACCGTGACTGGAGCGCCTCAGTCACCTCGGCCACCGCGGCCGGCACATATCTTTTCCTCTACTGTTCGTGACTAACCACGACGCTAATACGTTGACTTAAAAAGAAATAACAACTAATATCGGATATTACACTTAAATTAGGAAGAAAAACCCAGAAACGATAAGGAATCAAAAAAGGAAAAAATAAAAGTATTTCGGAAGTGCACAGACGCGAATCTGTTTCGAAAATTAGCTCTTCACTAGAGTCCAATACGCTACTTACTACGCTATTCCCACACTTCCTCAGATGGGTCGGCCGCGGTGGAGTAGCCGAGCGGTCTAAAGCGTCTCGCTGCGGAGCGCGCGGTTGCTCGCCGAGGAGGTTCGAGTCCTCCCTGGGGCATGGGTGTGTGTGATTGTCCTTAGGTTTGTTTACCTAGGTTTAAGTAGTTTGTAAGCTACGGACTGATGACCACGCAGTTTGGTCCGATAGATTTACAAACATTTGATTCTTTTTCAGATGGGTCTGTTTTCTGGTATACTACGCTTCTAAAACCTGTTGTAATATGTTCTTTATATATGACATAGCATCACAAAGACGCTTTTTTGATACAATTCGTTATACCATAGCAAAGGGACGATATTCTTTCACCTTATACAAATTATAACACTGACACACGTTAAATACGAGAACATTCAAAGCCATGAAAATTTTGTTTCCGGTAATTTATTGTAACAAATCATATCTAAAATGACGCGTTTTCAAAAGTTCTTCAGTATTCTAAAGCTTTTTCGGGTTCCGCTAAATAGGTCAGGAGTCCACTACACTCAGGAAGCGGCTACACGGGTAGCGGGGGCTGTGTGGCGTGGACTGGGCGGTTTTTTAGGTTAGATGGCCTCGGGAATACACAAAATGGGTTTCAGTCTCAAAGGGGGCAGGTCAGACACGGGAAGAAAGTAGACATAAAAACCATTGGTGTAACAGTTGTAAATTGTCGTAGCTGTGTTGGGAAAATTCCAGAGCTCCAAGCGCTGATAGAAAGTACTGAGGCACAAATCGTTATAGGTTCTGAAAGCTGGCTGACGCCTGAGATAAATTCGGCCGAAATTTTTTCAAAGGGCCAAATGGTCTTCAGAAAGGATAGAATAAATAAAACAGGGGGTGGCGTGTTTATTGCTGTTACAAACGGTTTATCCTGCAACGAAATTGAGGCAGATACTTCCTGTGAATTGGTCTGGGTAGAGGTTATACCTGGCCACCGAAATAAATTAATAATTGGATCTTTTTATCGGCCCCCTGACTCAGACGATGCGGTTGCAGAAATGTTCAAAGAAAGCTTGAATCATATTTCAAATAGGTATCCGAAGCATACTGTTATAATCGGTGGCGACTTTAATTTACCCTCGATATGTTGGCATAATTACGTATTCAAAACCGGGGGCAAATATAAAACATCGTCCGAACTAGTTCTTAATGCTTTTTCTGAGAACTACTTCGAACAGTTAGTTCATGAACCCACTAGAATAGTACGTGGTTGCGAAAATACTCTTGATCTCCTAGCAACAAATAATCCCGAGATAGTAAAGAGCATCAAAACAGATACAGGGATTAGCGAACATCGAGTTGTAGTAGCGAGACTGAATATCGAAATTCCCAAATGCATCAAAAATAAACGAAAAATATATCTATTCAATAAAGCAGATAAAAATTCGCTTCACGCTTTCCTGAGTGATAGTCTCCAGTCCTTCAAAACTAAAAATGCGAGTGTAGATCAGTTGTGGCTTACATTCAAAGACATAATATCAGTAGCAATCGAGAGATTTATACCAAATAAATTAATAAAAGAGGGGGCTGACCCCCCGTGGTACACAAAACAGGTCAGATCACTGTTGCAGAAACAAAGGAAAACGCATGCACAATTTAAAAAGACACAGAATCCGCAAGACTGGCAATCTTTTACTGAAACTCGCAACCTAGCGCGGACTTCAATGCGAGAATCTTATAGTTGTTTCCACAACGAAATCCTGTCTCGTAATCTTGCAGAAAATCCAAAGAAATTCTGGTCGTATGTGAAGTACACTAGCGGCAAAACACAAACAATACCTTCACTACGCGATAGCAATGGTAATACTACCGACGACAGTACTGCTAAGGCAGTATTACTAAACACAGCTTTCCGAAATTCTTTCACCAAAGAAGACGAAGTAAACACTCCAGTATTCAATCCGAGAACAGCTGCCAGCATGCGAAACTTAGAAGTAGATGTTCCTGGAGTAGTAAAACAACTTAAGTCACTAAACAAAAATAAATCTTCCGGGCCAGATTGTATACCAACTAGATTCCTCTCAGAGTATGCTGATGAAATAGCTCCGTACTTAGCTATAATTTACAACCGATCACTCGGCGAAAGATCCGTACCCAAAGACTGGAAAGTTGCCCAAATTACTCCAATATTCAAGAAAGGCAATAGGAGTGATCCCCAAAATTACAGGCCTATCTCATTGACGTCGATTTGCAGTAGGATTTTGGAACATATACTTTGTTCGAATATTATGTACTACCTCGAAGAGAACGACCTATTAACCAATAGTCAGCACGGATTCAGAAAGTATCGCTCTTGCGAAACACAGCTTTCCCTTTATTCACATGAAGTGTTAAGTGCCATCGACAAGGGATCTCAAATCGATTCCATATTTCTGGATTTCCGGAAGGCTTTTGATACTGTACCCCACAAGCGGCTTCTAATGAAATTGCGTGCTTATGGAATATCTCCCCAATTGTGCGATTGGATTTACGATTTCCTATCAGAAAGGACACAGTTCGTTGTAATTGACGGTAAGTCATCGAGTAAAACAGAAGTGATATCTGGCGTTCCACAGGGAAGCGTTATTGGTCCCCTACTCTTCCTCGTGTTTATAAACGATTTAGGAGATAATCTGAATAGCTCCCTTAGACTGTTCGCGGATGATGCTGTCGTTTATCGGTTAGTGAAGTCAACAGAGGATCAAAAGCAACTGCAAAGCGATTTAGACAAAATTTCTACTTGGTGCGAAAATTGGCAATTGACACTAAATAAAGAAAAGTGTGAAGTAATACACATGACCACTAAAAGAAATCCGCTGAACTTCAATTACGCGATAAATCAGTCAAACCTTAAGGTCGTAAATTCTACCAAATACCTAGGAGTTACAATTACGAACAACTTTGACTGGAGAGAACACATAGAAAATATTGTGGGGAAGGCGAACCAAAGGTTACGTTTCATTGGCAGAACGCTTAGACGATGCACCAGCTCCACCAAAGAGACTGCCTACATCACACTTGTGCGTCCTCTCTTGGAGTACTGTTGCCCCTTGTGGGACCCTCACCAGGTGGGACTGACGGAAGATATTGAGAAGGTTCAGAGAAGGGCAGCTCGTTTTGTTTTATCACGTTACGGGGGGGAAAGCGTCACGGAAATGTTGCACGAATTGGGGTGGAAATCATTAAAAGAAAGACGTTATTCATTGCGGCGTGATCTGTTTGCGAAGTTTCAATCACCGACTTTTAGTTCTGAATGTGAAAATATTTTGCTAGCACCCACCTACTTAGGGAGACATGACCATCCCAATAAAATAAGAGAAATCAGATCGAAAACGGAACGATTTAGGTGTTCTTTCTTCCCGCGCGCTATTAGAGAATGGAACGGTAGAGAAAAGTTATGAAGGTGGTTAATGAACCCTCTGCCAGGCACTTAAATGTGATTTGCAGAGTATCGATGTAGATGTAGATGTAGATGTAGATGTAGATATATAGATTATATTCATACATCGTACGCTACAACGAAAGAAGGGACGAAATACGGAGTTCCGTTTGCAATATGGGGACTCAAAAGCACTACTTGTAACGTGAAAACCAGGTCGCTTCTCAATGGCCACGTTCCACTCCACGAAGCAAAAATCTAACATGCTAGATCCTTCATTCCACGCTTCGCAGGGTATCACACGCTGCGGCGTCACCACTTCCTCCTCCACGTGCGTTTCCTCGTCCCTTGAGAGGCCAGCTTAAGGGTGGAAACATAGTGGAGCGGCGAGTCAAGAGACAAGCGTTTGGCTGCGCGTTTTTTGAATGAAGATGTTAGCGGCGCGTAGTGGAGCGCCGAGGCTTGCTGCGTGACTCAGGGTCGTGTCGTCGGACAGCTCAAATGTTCAAATGTTCAAATGTTTGTATAGCTTATGGAACTTAACTACGGGGTCATCAGTCCCTAAACTTACAAACTACTTATGAACTAGCTAATCCTAAGGACGGCACAAATATCCATGCCCGAGGGGGGATTCGAACCCCCGACCGTAGTGGCCGTGCAGACCGTGACTGGAGCGCCTCAGTCGCCTCGGCCACCGGTGCCAGTCGTCGGACAGCGAAGACGATGTGTTGTACGAGTGTAGTGCACTTAATGTGGTATCGGTATAAGGGATGAGGACTTATGCTGTCCACCCTGTAAATCATGAATGTAAACAGTTCGGCGAAATCACCGTTTTTCCTCCTGCTAAAGAAATTTCCTGACCGTTTTTCCAATATATACGGATGAATTACAGCTCATTTCAGTACATCTTGAAGTTGGTTGCACAACATATACAATCGAATTTCGTTAACTTTTTAAAGCAGCCAATTGAATCTGAAGAGCAGTTAATCATTACTTGAAGATATGTTTTCTGCAGCGTATAATCAGAATTAGTAAAGTGAAAAGAACTAGGTAACCTCACATTCAGGTTGAAACTCCTGTGGTCCATGTTTGCTTCAACAAAAGTTTCAAATTGGATCAGTCTGCCTTGAGAAGAATACTTTATTTCTTCATTGCAGTTGCAGCAAATTCTGTGGGCCTTTATGTATTTATTCGTATTATATATTTGGGAATTCCTATTTTTCCAAGTTTTATTCAGGATCAAATAAAAATATAAAATATAAAATAATTACAAATACAGGAATATCTGAACATCTAATAACAAGAAATAAATATAAGTCCGCTGAAGATGCTGCAGTTGCAATGAAACATGTATCGGTAATAAAAACAAGAAATACAGTGTTTTTGCTCAAGGCACCGATCCAATTGAAAAGCAATTTTTATGTAATATTACTTTTAGTAATAAAGATAATAAAGAAATGGTAGCCCAAGGTAAAATTATTATGACTACAACTTCATTCTATTCATTAAAAATTCATTTATCGGCGGTTTTCCTCTACAAATATGAGAAATTTGATGAAATACTTAGTATTGACAAATGAAAGTGCATAATTACGCATTTACTAATAAGTAACAATACCATTTTTTAAATAAACGTGGGAAGAAAGGGTACAATCAAAAGCCGTACCGCGCAACAAGTTCTGCAGGAACAGCGCTGCAAAGAAATCGGGACTGAATTCTCGAGCAGAGAGCCAGGCGTCTCATGGCTGCAAGCAGCGCTACTTGCAGCTCCAGTATGTGTTGCCCCATTAGACTGCGTGCATTTTTAGCAGCAGCGCAGCATGACTCGCCGTTGGACTCTTTGACTCGCCGCTCCACTATTGTTTCACACTAACAAGGGTAGGCCGCCAATTGTGAAATTCACATTCGATTCATACTGCACATAATGAAAGCTCATGGCCAGAGGTATAATTTGGCAAAGCACGAAGATGTACTTCTCAGCCGTTGTCGAGAAAATCGACAATTAAAAATAGCCGTTGCGGTGAAATACTCTCTACGATATCTACGATTAGTAACGTCGTGCGGAGGCGTGGCGTAGCGGTAAGCGCTCGGGTTCGTAATCCGAAGGTCGCCGGATGAAATCTCGCGGCATGTAATTTATTTATTATTTGTGTTTGTAATTATATATATCGCACGAAGCAAAGTGATAGTTATCATAGAAATATGGAAATCAGAAAACAGCACGACATCGAGCACATCTGATAAACGATGCGTTTTTACAAGAACAATTGTTTTTTAAATTATCTGTTGGGAAACACACCTGATTGACATTCTGAAAAATTGTTCTATCGTTCGTCAGGTTTGACTTACACTATACGTAGTCGTTTCGGAATATCGTTTATACTTCTTCCGTTAACTATAAGTGGTAGACATTATGAAGACATTAATAACATTTGTGAAATACAACTTTGTTTGCGGAAAACATAATGATGTTCGAAGTCACCAGTTGCATATAATAAGTTGTTTGAGAGTCGTTTGTCGTGGAAAAATTGGCGACTTCTAACATCAAATGTTATTGTCTTTATGTGTGTGTGTGTGTGTGTGTGTGTGTACATTTCGATTGCAAAAAACAAATAATAAAAAAAGAGTTGCCCGCCGCGAGATCCGATCCGGCGACCTTCGGATTACGAACCCGAGCGCTTACCGCTACGCCACACGCCTGTGTACAATAGTATTGTTCGTAGAGATCGTAGAGAGTATTTCACCGCAACGGCTTTTTTTTAATTGTCGATTTTCTCGACAACGGCTGAGAAGTGAGTTTTCATTATGCACAGTATGAATCGAATCTGAATTTCACAATTGGCGGCCTCCCCTTGTAAGTGGATAGGCTACCTGCACGAAGAAGTTCAGCCGATCATACGAGGCTTAAGGTCCATTTTAGACTTGTCCGGCAGTCGTGCATACGGGCACTGGTACACGGTCGTGGCATGGAGAGCCTTGCGGCGCCTTTCACGGGCCGTTGTCGTCCTGACGGCAGACCTGGCTGCCCACTGCAGTGGACGGCTGCCGTGTCGTTCTCACGGTTACAGGGGGGGAAGGGGGGGGGGGGGCAGTGGAGGCCGGATGAGCACTAGCAGCTTCACACCTGTCATGCACGGTACGACAAGACAAATTGCTTGTAGTAGGCCTACACATGCCATCGGAAATAGGTACTGAGCGACTGATGACCTTCGTGGAAGAATAGCCGTCGGCCGCAGTGGTCGCTCGGTCTGCGGCGTGCCACTCACAGTCAGCACAACCGCTACGGCCGGGGATTCGAATCCCCCCTCGGGCATGGATGTTTGTGTCGTCTTTAGTATAAGGTAGTTCATAAGTAGTTTGTAAGTTTAGGGACTGATGACCCCACAGTTAAGTCCCTTAAGCATAACAAACATATGAACATTTTGAAGAACGGCCAGTTTTGTGGGACAAAACCTAGAAAATTACAAGGATACGATTCAAAATAAAACTGCGTAGATCGAAGTATTTAAAGAACTGAGTGGGTGGTTTGAAAATGAATCCTTTAGTTGGTTCAACCACGAGCACAGGGCGTGGCAGAATAAATATTCGCCGGCCGTGGTGGCCGAGGTGACTGAGGCGCTCCAGGCACGGTCAGCACGGCCACTACGGTCGAGGGTTCGAATCCCCCCTCGGGCATGGATATTTGTGCCGTCCTAGTTCTTAAGTAGTTTGTAAGTTTGGGGACTGATGACCCCGTAGTTAAGTCCCATAAGCTTAACAAACATTTGAACATTTGAATAAATATTCTGCTGTAAAATGAGTTATTCTTTGTATGACGTTAATTGTCTCACATGAATGTGTTCATAAACACTACTTTTGAGTTAAAAGAAGGCAAGAATGGGAGAGACAGCAAAAATGGCAGAGAGAGATATGTCGGTTTTGTGTGCTGTATATCGAGACGAGGTGAACTGCGGCGAGACTCTAAGTGACCGATCATGCTCTATGCAGACGCCCGGAGCGCGGATAACAGACACGCAGCTGGTACGAAACCGAACCTAGTCATCAGGGCCCAGATACAGACTACTCGGTCCCCCTTAACTGGGCAAGCTGTAATCGGTCAAAAATTGTGCGCTGATTGTGCACTGCAGCACTCTACTTCTGACTTCAAGAAGAATATGATAATTTTAGTTCCAAAGGAAGCAAGTGCAGACAAGTGTGACAATTACAGAATTATCAGCTTAATAATTCATAGTTGCAATGTAATAACACGAATTATTTACAGACGAATGGAAATACTGGTCGAATCCGACGTCGGGGGAGATCAGCTTAGAATTAGGAAAAAAACGTTCAAATGTTTGTAGTCTATGGGACTTAACTACGGGGTCATCAGTCCCTAAACTTACCAACTACTTATGAACTACTTACGAACTAGGACGGCACAAATATCCATGCCCGAGGGGGGATTCGAACCCCCGACCGTAGTGGCCGTGCAGACCGTGACTGGAGCGCCTTAGTCTCCTCGGCCACCGCGGCCGGCTTAGAATTAGGAGAAATGTAGGAATACGCAAAGCAATACATAACAATGTATCGTATGACGTAGGTTAAGGCAAGGCAGTCCTACATTTTAGAGTCTGTATATTTGTCGAAATCTTTTGAATCTATTGACTGGGATACGCTCTTACAAATTCAGAAGGTAGCAGGGGTTCTTTTATACGGATCGAAAAGTTGTATACAACTTGTACGAAAACTAGACAGCAATTGTTAGATTCGAAGGCTATGAAAGCAACGCAATGGGTGTCAAGGGAGTAAGAAAGGTTCTTAGCCATTACCCAATGTTATTCAATCTGTGTTCTGAGTAGGCCATGAAGGAATGTTTGTAAAGCTTATGGGACTTAACTGCGGGGTCATCAGTCCCCAAGCTTACAAACTACTTATGAACTAACTTATACTAAAAACAGCACAAACATACATGGCCGAGGGGGGATTCGAACCCCCGACGGGGAACGATCTCGCGCATAGCACCATAGCGCCTCAATGCGCTCGGCCGCTCAACCGCGGCTCGCTGTAGATTCCGTAAAACTGTCGCATCATGCATGACCTTGTATCAAATAAAGTTAGCTTTACGGATTTGCATGTTACTATTTATTTTTACCTGGAAGTCTCCCTTAATTCTCTTGCATCAAAAATTAAGCAATCTATTCTTACTCTTTTTCTACATAAAAGGCGAAGGTACACACACTCACTCACGGACAAAACACGAAATATCGAAAACTACTGCAGTTATGAAGCTGAAACTTGGCAGGAATGTAGTTCATAGGTAAAAACGTCAACTTAGAAAGTATTTTGTGGTGGGTGCATGGCGGAGCATACTTCTCCAACAGACTCACGAAATCTACAGTTTCATTCTGATCTTCACGAAATTTCACACGCTTGATTTCGAAACAAGAGGAAGGTCATTGTCTACCTTGAGGTTCATACGGTGCATAGGAGATGGTACTTTGCAACATAAAAGTGGATCCCTAAATACCCTGGTCGCGCCATAACTTGAGAACGGTTCGACCAATTTCACGTCAGATAATAGTCACGCACGCTAATTATCTATGTGGCTACCTCTTCTTTATACAGTGCTTGCGTATTAGTTGCCCCTGCTTTATTCCAAACTTGATTAAATGTTCACTCGTCACTTTCAAAACAAGAGGAAGGTCACTCTTACATAAGATTCTTGCAGTTCATGGCAGAGTGTGATTCAGTTACGGAATTACTTACAATCTACGTTGTAATCATGATCTTGATGACATTTGCACACTTGACATTCAAAACAAAGGTCACGGCCTTCATAAGATTCATGTGGTGGATGGCGGAGGATACTTCACTTATATAGTTTTACAAAATGTATAGTTTTATTACTAACTTGATGAAATTTCGCGACTTGACTTTCAAAACTAGGGGAAGGCCACTGTCATCGTAAGATTCGTGTGGTACATGGCGGAGGGTACTTCAGTTAAAAATCCTTTAAAATGTAAAGTTTTGTTACGATCTTGATGAAATTTCACACACTTGCTGATCAAAACTAGGGGAAGGTGACTGTGTACAAAAGATTCGTGTGGTAAATGGCGGAGGGTTTTTCAGTTATAGAATTCCACAAAAACTATAGTTTTATTATGTTCTTGATGAAATTTCGCACACTTGATGATCAAAACTAGGGGAACGTCACTGTCTATATAAGGCTCGTGTGGCACATGGCGGAGGGTGCTTCATATACGAATTCTCTAAAACTTGAAGTTTTTATCAGCTATCCGCTAAACTCAAGTTACTACATCAGAAAACAACCGTTTTATTTTAATTCCGTGTCATTTTATGTAGAAAAATGTGTTAATAGCAAATGTATTATGCATTGGCTCCAGTTATTCTATAGCAACATTACAGTTTTTTTTTTCCTTTCACGCAGTTTCCTTCAAAAGAACATATGAAAAACGATGACACCATTTTTTGCAAATGCGCTACTGCATTGTTTGACTGCAAAACGATAACTTTACATTCTTAATATTCATTTCGATTACTTTTCTGTTCAAGAATGAGTAAACAGATTGTACAGCTGAAACGGCAATTATAAGGTTCGACTCTTCCCTGGGGCATGGGTGCGTGTGTGTTGTCCTTAGTGTAAGTATGCTTTGCAGTACCTATCGCTTAGGGGTGTGATGGAGATGTTTCGTCGTACGTGCGCAGTGCGCAACAAAGCAGCACAGAGGCTGACCAGGCCGGACGCAAAATGAGATGGGCGGCACAGTACAGTCTAATAGGGTCGCGCAGCCCGGGAGGGTACACAACGCTGCACCCGCGCCGGGCCTTGCGTCGCTTCAGCCGAGGCACAGTATCAGCGCCGCGCGCCACACAACGGACAACAGCACAGGCAGGCACAAAGGGGAGGCGGGGAATGGGCAAGTAGTCTGACGTACGCTGTATATAGAAAGTGACGCTATTGTAGGCTGTTCAAATTGTTCCAATGTTTGCCGGCCGTGGCGGCAGAGGGGACTGCGGCGCGCCAGTCACGGTCTGCACGGCCACTACGGTCGGGGGTTCCAATCCCCCCTCGGGCATGGATATTTGTGCCGTCCTTAGTGTAAGTTAGTTCGTAAGTAGTTTGTAAGTTTAGGGACTGATGACCCCTTAGTTAAGTCCCATAAGCTATACAAACATTTGAAACATTTGTTCAAATGTTTGTAATCTATTTGACCATACTGCTATGGTCATCAGTCCACAGACTTACAAACTACTTAAACCAACTTACACTAAAGACAACACACACGCCTATGTCCGAGGGAGAAGTCGAACCTCAGGCGGGAGCGACCGACCGGTGCTGTCATTGGCTGTCCGAACAATATTGCCTTATGACTAAAAGTGATTGCCATAGATTAGTGATTTGTTTTTTAAACATTTAAGTTCTCGCCTTTTTTTCATTTGTGGATTATACTTTTCAATTACTGAGTAATTATATCTGCACAGTTTTGTTTAGTGAAATATTGTAACATCATAAGATCAACAACCAACGAAGAAAATTTTAATTTCATAGTAAGACATCGTCGATAATGTTACAGATAAATGGATGCAACATTTTATAGTTTCTTAAATAAAGAAAACCAATCATTTTATTTCTAAGGAACTGGTAAAATTCTAGGTAATTTTGTCAGAATTGTGATAGTTACTGTAATTAATGCTAAAGAATTTTTGAATCCTTACATAATGTGGTCAGAATTTCAAAGATACATTTTAAAAATCAAATCAACATATCATAGCTTCGGGATTTGGTACGTTTATCTTTACTTGGTTGTCATTTTTGGTGTGAGTTATATACTGGAAAATGGACTTATGATTCGAAACCTTGAAATAAAACACAGAAACTTGTGAGCTTACATCACCCACCGTATCTCAAAAATTCCGCCAGTTCCGGTTCATTTGCAATAGTCTCTTGCAAATTACGTTCATGTACGTCAATGGCGTGCCATATAATTCCATATTATATTTCTTAAAACTGCCTTTTAATCATTGCGATATAAAGTCAGCACCACTTACCTTCGAGGTAGTTTGATATCCAGATTTTTCGTTCATTCTAATACATTTATTAGGTGATATGAATTTTTAGTACACTAATGAATAAAGCAACACATCGTCGCCAAAATGAGTATGAAATGACGATTGATATGACCGCGTCATTCCCAAGGCGCAGGGGAGAGGAAATGGAGGCACCAGTGTCTCGAAAACGAATTAACGTATCTCTCCGCTCGATTTCAAATGAAACAGTAAGAATATTGTCTACATATGAAACAGAGCAAACTTTGAGCAAAAATCGACTGTACCAAAACCCTATGCTATGTGTTTTTCCCCATAGCACACTCTTCATTTTCGTGTAATACTTCACTTAATTTGACGCTACACCGTAACTGTACACAAAAACAGTAACGAAAAGAAATTCACATCAAACTATAACTTAAGTAAAAATTATTTTCTTATGCGAATAGTTCTCTTAATATGGAGTGACAAATGTTTCATTTGATCTGCAAGAACATTTTAGTGAGGTGTAAGAATTATTAAATCGTATTGACTGAATTGACAGTACAGCAACGATGTGTGAAAACGAACTTCATTACATTGATATGAAGTTGTTGTCTCGACATATTGCAGAAAGAAACTGACGAATACTTGACCTGAAGATCTAGCGTGCAAAGTTTCAACAGGATCGTAAGAAAACTTTAGATTTTATCGAAGTCCATAAGTAAAGTAGCCTTCTCCATGCACCACATGAAATTTTATGTAGGCAGTGATATTCCTCATATTTTGAAGATCAAGTGTGCAAAATTTCATCAAGATCGGAATAAATCAAGATTTGTATGAATTACAAACGTATGGACAATCATGTATCCGTGTATAGAGGCAGTGGCGTAGACAAACGTGTCGATTCTCCGAGCACACGGAGACATCAAGTATGTTTGGCCTGCGAGAAAGACAGGCCCCAGCGCACATATCACGCCACGTAAGCAAAGTATTTCGGAGCCGGCGCGATCGCTAGCCGATTGGCCGGCCGCTGGGACACACCCACTGCGTCATAGCGGCCAGCCACTGAACTAACATTTTACTAGCGATGCTTCTGGAGTACGAGAATTTGCCGGTTATACCGTTGCCCAGGGGACGCCCGAACGTGTAGATAACTTTCTTCTTTAAGGCTTCTTTCTTTACAAGTACTGTTACTTGTAAATATGAGAACTATTAATGGCTAATTTCTATTTATATTCATTGATCTTCATTTTTGTTTTTATGTTTTATGTTATTTTTGTACAAGATGATTCTGACACGAATAAATAAACTGAGCTAGCGATCGTGTCGGCTCCGAATTACCTTCCTTACATGGCGTGATTTACGCGCTGAGGCCTGTCTTTCCCGTTGGCCGCGGCGAGTATGGATGTGACGTCAGAGTACCCGCCGAGCTCATGTCTGGTGACATGGGGCTGCGCCAGCGTTGTACACGCGCAATTACAGCGGGATTGAAGGGAGGCCTTTGTAGTGTATGAAACTCGCAAAACCGGGCTCATACTGTTACAGCAGACTCGCAGAATTTTCGCGACAGATACAACTTACACATGATAATTACCTATGCTTTTGTATTAGTTACGCCTGAATTATTCCAAACTTGATGAAATGAACACTCGTCAGTTTCAAAACAATAGGAAGGTCACTCTTACATAATATTCGTGTAGTTAATGGCAGAGGGTGATTGAGTTACAGAATTCCTTACAATCTACGTTTTAATTATGATCTTGATGAAATTTGCACACTTGACATTCAAAGCAAAGGTCATGGCCTACATAAGGTTCATGTGGTGGATGGCGGAGGATTCTTCACTTATATAGTTTTACAAAATTTATGGTTTTATTACTAACTTGACGAAATTTCGCGCACTTGACGTTCAAAACTAGGGGAAGGTCACTGTCTACAAAAGATACGTGTGATACATGGCGGAGGGTACTTGTTTAAAAAAATTCTCTAAAATCTAAAGTTTTATTACGACCTTGATGAAATTTTACACACTTGACATTAAAAACTAGCGGAAGTTCACTGTCTACATAATATTAGAGTGGTACATGGCGGAGGGTACTTCATTTAAAAATTCTCTAAAATCTAAAGTGCTATTACGATCTCGATGAAATTTCACACCCTTGACGTTCAAACCTAGCGGAAGGTCACTGTCTACATAAAATTCGTCTGGAGGAGGGTATTTCACTTACGAATTCTATTAAATCATAACAGGGTAACCATCAGGTATAAGATTATGTTTCATTTAGGAGGGGGGTTAGCTTACTCCACACTTCAACAATATTCTGACACTATATAATTTTCATTTATAGGATGAACTTGGAGGGGAGACAGGAGCATACTGCAGACAGCTACACGATGTCAGAGGCATGACGTGTCAGCGGGAAAGGTAGGCCTGTAGCAGGGTAGGAAAACACGCATTCAGAGCTAACAGCGACTGGTAGTGAGCACGAGGGTGGTTCTGTTATTTGGAGGGTCAGCGATTCCTGGAAGGTGCGTTACGGCCGAAAGCCACAGCAGGTAGGACTGAGGTATGAGCCATCCAAGTATTTTCGCACACGTTACCGCCATCTGACTGGCACCAGCGGCGCAGGCGTCGTCTGGCCGAGAGAATCTGGAGCAATACAATACGCGCTGTGTACGGAGCTTTGCGGGGGGAGAGCTGAGACGTCTGGTACCGGTTTGGCGAACGCTAGAGTGCCACTCACTAGAACATTGTACGTCTCTGGAGCTAAGCTGTCAGGCGCCGCAATTATACAATAGCGAGGGAGTTTGGCCGTTTGCTGGGAAACAACTTGCTGGCGGTGTTTTCGAAGGTGCCTGAGGGCCATCCGCCGCTACGGTGAGAACGCTGGACATAAGGGCAGGGCCGACCGGTGGAAACGTAGGAGAGCTGGTCATTGGCTGCTGTTTTGATTGGCCGTACTTTGGCGCCTCACTGTGGATTGGCGTCTCAATAGAGATAGGCGGAGGCGGCTTTGCAGGGAGGAGACAGAGATCAGAGATTTTAGAAGGAGAGAGGGAGACTGGTGTTTGAGCAGCCGAGGAGTGCAGACGCTTCTCTTCTGTTCTCTCTGTCTCTCCCTTCAACCTTCTATAACTCGAGAACTACTGAACGTATAGTGATGAGGTTTCTTTTAAATTGTAGATCTCACAAAGGTCTAAAAAATCTCCACGAGAGCATATGTCTAACTTTTACGAGTGAAGCATATGTACCATTTTCTCTCCTAAGGCGCTGGCGCCGGATGGCTTCAGACTACATAAATAGTGATTGTGGAAAATCTATGAAAGTTAGACGTGTGCTCCACGGACTTTATTTTAGATCATAATAATACATGAGAAACTATGGGACACTTTTCTTATTCTGTTTATATATATATATATATATATATATATATATATATATATATATATATATATATATATATATATATAATTTTTTTTATTTTTATTTTTTTTAGCGGCGGAAGAACATATTTAATGGGTGAAACGGTCCCTCGAAAATTGGGGCTAAAATAGAAAATTCGCGATAACTTAGAGATTAGTGAAGCGATTTTAATGATTTTCGGTATGAAAGAATCTTTTGATAAAAGACAAACATCGGCCTAAGTATATAATGCAGGGGGGGTGACAATTAGGGGGGCAACTACCCCTAAAGTGAACAATTTGTTTTGCTCAAAAAATTGTTTTGATTTAATCGAAGCAGAATCTATGAAAACTTCAAAAGGAAAGGGAATTAAAGAATAAGTGATTTTTTTGTTTTTTTCATATACCAATATGGGGGGAGGGATAAACAATCCTTATATTGCCGATCTCGTTTGATACTGCCTATGAGACACCTTGGGCATCTATATTTTTTAACTATACCATCTCTTCAATATACTGGTATTTAAAGTCGCTGAATCCTAATCTGAAATCAGATGATCAAAATTCAAGACAATTGTGAGTGACAAGGGGACTCACCCTAATGAAAATCCGGCTATGCGACCTCCACGCGCTACATCGCGGGCAACGCTAACGCCGGTGGTTAAAACCAATACATATTTGTAATATATTTTATTCACTGGTATTCACTATTATTTCGAACGTTGATTGTACAGTATTTTGAAAGTCGCATTTCACGTTACTGTCTACTTAAGCATTTTTTCCAGTTTTCGTCCGCTATGTTGTATCAACCATATTGAATTTTGAGAATATGATCTCAGATTAGTATTCAGCGACTGTAAATACCAGTATATTGCAGTATATTGAAGAGATGAAACAGTTCAAAAATTTAGATTCACAAGGTGTCTCATAGCAGTGTCAAACGATCACGGCAATATAAGGGTTGTTTACTTCCCTCCCCCCCCCCAATATTGATATTTAAAACAAACAAACAAAAACACTTATTCTTTAATTCGCCATCCTATGGAAGTTTTCATAGATTCAACTTCGATCAAATCAAAACAATTTTTTGAGTACAAAAAATTAGTCACTTCATAGGTAGCTGCCCCCCTAATTGTCACTCCCCCTACAATATACCTGGGCCGATGTTCGTCCCTTATCAAAAGATACTTTCATACCAAAAATAATTAAAATCGCTGTACTAATCTCTATTATAGCCCCAATTTTGGAGGGACCGTTTCATCCCTTAAATATGTTTTTCCGTCGCTAAAAAAATTCGTCTCCCATAGTTTTTCGTGTATTATAACATATCCAAATTTCATAAAAATCGGAGAGTGACACTTGGGTAGGTTTCCTTGTCAGTCGCTATGGCAGCGGCTCTGTGGCTCTGAGGTCCGTGCTGCTGTTGCGTCTGACGCGCCCCCACTGACTAAAGGAACTAAAATCAGTTATGCTGTAGACGTGTATTCCTGTATAGTAGCATGTAGCCGCAATATCATTATACCCCAAACGAGACAAAAAGGTTGTTTTCACCAACTACAACATTCTGAAATAAAGAGAAACTACGGAACGATCAACGTTCTTATTGCAATGTACAAAACTGAATGTTACCGTAATACAAAGTATACATCGAAAAGTAACAACATTATTCCCAAACTATTCGTTGGTGGCATAGTAATTGCAATGTATTGTTAAAATATCATTGGCACATTGTAGATCGAGTCGAGTTCTTCTATCAGTTATCAGGTTTCGTGCCGCACTGAAAGTGCATTCACTAGCTACATTTGAGGCGGGCATACAAAATACTCTTTTTGCCGATACAGCTAGCTTAGGAAAGAGAGGACTGTTGCGTTTTCACCATTCAAGCGGGTCCTCGTCATGACCATCAATTCATTCTAAATAAAGGTCCACCTCATTGGTGTATTGCGCCTCGCGCATTTCACAGTCCAACCATTCCGAAAACATGCACTTCATTCTTTTTGCTGGTGCATCCGGCTGACATTCTTCAGACGGCCCTAAATAAATATAACACAGATATCACTGAAACAGCAGGAGCACCATAAATTCGTACAGCTGTGTAAAGTAAGCAATTGGAATAAACAGTTTTAAAACAGGTGGAGGATATATGAGCATTAGACCGACATATGACCCTGACGACGAAAGAAAGCGCGGATCCTGCATAGTGCACAAAAGCTTGCATGCGTTCTATATTATATAGATATCAAAGACGACAGTAGCATTGGGGAATATATGCATGTTACAATTGGAAAAATTCCCGTTAAGGACTCACTAGGTAAAGGTAAAGGCGCAGCAACCACGCACAGTGCCAACAAATGCTACGGGAATATGTGTTAACGTGGTGCAACAGAGAGAGATGCACAATCCTAACCTAACGGGTGTACATCAATATCAGAGTATTTAATATCAATATAAAAGACGGACAAAGTATTCCAGGACTTGAGAATGATAAGAGGAATGGATATTAAATACAGTCATTTCCTCGTTAAGACGGCAAGTAAGTCCTACCACTAAACAGGCACTAACAGTCCACAATATGGGAACAAAAAAGAAAGATGGATCATGGAAAACTCATTTAGTAAATGATCTTAGCACAGAAACTTTATATTAATCACATATTATAATCTGATGGCAAAGTACAAAATGCGAAACTAAATGGCTAGTTCAACAGGATCGAGACAACAGCTTTCGAAGCACCCAGGAAAGGAAACAATTCCAAATTTCGTAGTCAGGATGTATTCTCTAGCGTTTAGTTTGCTCCTGACACTCTAGTTCACACGACATGGTATTGCGGCGGGCGACCGAGTCACAGAATAGGGAGCATACAGAAGGGAAAGCTGGGGGCGGCGCCTTTGATCTGTATGTTACCAAGCGTTGCGCTTGACGCCATATTGAAAAGCAGTAAACGCGGAACTATAGCCACTTAGTACTTTTGCTGGAAATGGCCTTTTTACGAACTGCAGCTAATCCCACCGACTTTTACGTAAGGAAACGGCTTTTCATTATGCTCTCATCTATTTTGCGCCCTCTTCTTGCACCTAATTGTATTCCAACGAAAATAAAAAATAGGCCTAAATTTCAATGCAACTACGAAAATGTACGGTGAAATCGATGATCGTTTTATTTGCTGCTTATCTCTAGGAAAATCCCAAATAACATGGAGTTATGTTTGGGAAATTAGTTATAAACAAGACACGAATAAATTCGCAGAAAGTTTTGAGTCAGACTTAGCAGTTCAACGTGATTACACAGAACTAATGACGTCTGGGCATATATAAAAGCTGTATTTCCTTTAGGAGTATCATTAATTTACTGATCGGAGAAGGGCATATAGAGGAATCTGTCAACCACAGGGCAGGAACAGTATAAAATAATTATTCCCCTCAATCTATTTGTTTGAGTATCAGAAGAGCATTCGTTGCCAACATTAGCACACTACGCCTCCAATGTCTTAAGTAAAATTTTACCTGCCTACTTAAGCACTATTCTTTGTCATTCATTTTATATGATTCCCTGCAACATTAAACTTATAAAATATAAATGTACTTCAACATTTCGATGCTGTTGAACTGTGCAGCAACAGCGAGAGTTATCGTCAAGAGAAGAAGCAAGGCTACTTTTAATAATTATGCACACATTGCTATCATTCGAAACTGATAACATTTAACTTTCACTACACATATAGCGACGTTCACTTACTGCTCAGCATTTTTTGGGAAGGTGAAGAAACTTATATCCTTATTTGTATTCGAATTATTGCGCCAATTAGGTGCTGAACACCATCGGCCGCCTTGTCTTTTATTACTGCTCATAATAAAAACGGAACAGCTCCCACTACTGACACGCAGTTCTTTCTTTTCACTGCACCAAATACTTGTTTACTTTTATGAGATTCAGGCTGTTAAAATATACAATTAACAAACAAAGACGCCGCATTACTACGCCACAGAGTAGGGAGTGATCACACGTTTACTGCTTTTCAAGATGGCCGATTCCGCGCATGCGCACTAAATTTTGGACGACAGACTGCAGCGGGAGTTTCCTTTCTGTATACTCCTTATTCTGTGACCGAGTGGCGAGCGGGCAGTGTGGACGGTCGGGCCAGTCGAGCGTGCGCCGCTCGAACGAGCGTGCAGGAAGTCGAGCGCAGCCACACGCCTTGTCGCAAGCTGCAGTGCCGACACCTGTCGGACTGTCGTAGAACGACATGTATCACGCGATTCGAGCGAGCAACCGAGCGAGGTGCAGATCTCTAGCCGCTAACGACTGCATATTCGCGTGGGCCACAAAGACGCCGCCGCCACAACCATCTGTCCCATTGTGGCCAGTAGAGTTGGGCAACACGATTCTTTTTTATGAATCGATTCTTGCGTTCAATCCCACATTGTGAATCGATTCCAACGATTCGTTCACGATTCTTTCGCGATTCTTTAGTCTGCATTGGCGCGATTCTTACTTCTTCGTCTTGCTCATAGATGGCAATACCTGTCTGTGTTATGGATGTTGGAATCTTAACCTTATGGATCTGTTCCTACGATTCGTTCACGATTGTTTCTGGTCTGCGACGGCACGATTGTAACAAAATGCCGAAATGGTGACAATATAGGTATCGGATTTTTTAATACTTATGGTGCGTAAAGTTCAGACTTAAAATAATTATGAAGCAAAGCCATTCGATTCAGCTCTCAAAAATTCTCGAGAAAATAGTCTGAAGTTTAACGCTACCAATTATTTCTGCTGTCATCATAGCTCATTCAGCGTTGCAGGTTTAGTGAACGTATAAATATAATTAAATATATGGTAATTAATAGGTATCTAATCATTATAAAATACTTATGTAAAATCAATTAGTTGAAGGAAACACGAAATAAACATTAAAAATAAAAATCCGTTCCAAATATTAAATTTCTTTCGAGATGCAATAAATTCACGTTTATTAAAATGCTTCTTTTTTCTAAAATAGATTTCTTTCAGGAAAGCTGATGACGTAAAAACCAAAATGGCAAAAAAGATTTTTGAGATGGCTTTAAAAACATTTAAAATCGCGTTTTTATATAAAAAGAATATTTTTGTAAAATTGATTTTCTACAAAAACTATAACTACGTAGATGAACTCGAAAAGCTTAAACCTCTCTAAAAACAAATTGTAATCTAAATCGTTACAGCCATTTCCGGGATATGCGAAATATAAATGTGTAATGATTGATCGTTTAAATACATAATATGTAAACTTTATAAAAGACGTATATTCGTATGTATTGGCAGCTGTGTATTTCGCTGTGTTTTGTTTCTGTCATGTGTAATTCGTGATTAGGCTAATAATTAACAGTTCACGATCTTAGTTCTGTGCTTCCTTTGTTCACACGCTTTCTGGCTTTCGTAATTATTCGGCGCGATTCGCTACTTGCTTTTCGAATCATGAATCGTTAGACAGGCGATTCTTTTGAACGACGATTCGTCCCCCCCTCTTCGGCACCATTCGGCAAGATTCGGCAATCGCCTTCGAATCGTGAATCGTTGGAACTTAAGAATCGTCACGAGACAGACGATTCTTTTGAACGACGATTCGTCCGAATCACGATTCGATTCTTTATTTGTATTCGTTCAAATGAACGACTCATTGACGAATCGCCACAACTCTAGTGGCCAGTGGCGTAGCTATCACAGGGCTAGGCGGAGCAGTGCCCCGGGGCCCCTCGAACTCAAGGGGCCCCTCGCCCTCCGTGAGCGACGTTCGAAAAATGTTACAGTAGAGCGTCGAATTTTCATCTCCCCCTCCCCCAAACCAAGCTTCCTACTGTAACCTAAAAGGCCCAGTTCACACAGGGTTGGCGCGGCGGTGGAGAGGCAGCGACGCCGCACGGGCGGGACGAGAGCACAGAGGAACATCTGGGACGTGAGCAGAGCACACTGCAGGTGCAGGGCGCTGTCTGGAGGCGCGCCACGGCCGTCCTACCAGTCTCTCCAAATATGTCGTCGTCGTCACACGAAGATAGCGACGCGCTCCATCTTTTCCAGTTACTGAATTTTCAGCAGCGCTGAAGATATTGGGTACATCCATTATGGTTGAAAAAGGGAGGAAATACGGCATATTCGATGTGATGAAGGAGCTGAATATGTGTCCTGACCGTTTCCAGAATTTTTGCAGAATGTCACAAAAGTGATTCTACATTGTGTTAGACAAAGTGAAGCACACCCTTCAGAGAAAAGCAAACTGGAGGCAGCCAATTTGTCCAGAAGAGAGATTACTGATTACCTTCAGGTAAACTAACATAGACATCTTTGTATGTTCTTTAAGCAAGCAGTTGTTTCGAACGTTTTCTAAAAGCGTGAATAAATAATATTCATTTATCGCTGTACAAATGAAGAGTTGGAATGGTGTTGTATCAGACGCCCTGAATCTACTGGTTAAAATGTTTCACACTCACGTTATTTTAGCACCATTGTCGCTCCGAAAACATTCTTTGTGGAGGCGAACAATGAGCGAAGCGGAGAAGCATTATTATACAACAGGGCTCTGATATGCACAAGAATTCTCGTATCCATGCAAGAATTTCATCGTTTGTACGACGTAAGAGGCAAAAGAGAATATTGTATGCAAACATACGAGAATTTTGCCTAGAGTCTTAAGTTTATAACAAATATGCGGTATACACATTTGGTGGAGATATAATTCACATGGTGTAGGTTATATGTATTTCAGTAATGCAAATTGTTCATCTAGGAAAAAAAGAGTATTTTCTCACAAAGACAACAAAATCAACGTAGTAGAAACTGTTACAAAATAGGGAGAATGACGTTTTAACTCTTATATAGCGTTTGCATCAAGGAACCCTAAAAAGATAAATAGAAAACTTTTTTTTTTCTCCTGAAAAATTTACTCTCATTAATTACAGCGTTGTTCGGGTGAACGATTCAGTTATGCATCATCAGTAACGATTATGATAAGTTGCGGATACCTTTCTATATGTGACAGAACTTGACGTTAAACTCTAAATCGTCTGGCATTTTGAAACTTGAATAAGAACAGCTGCAGCGCGCCACGTGTACGCGCCCGCCTCGCGCCCTTTCACTGGTGGCGGCGAACGGTCGCGGCGCGAACTACGAACCCGCCACGCCACCTCTGCATTTGCTAACATGGAGGTGGCGCGTGACAGTGCCTCGTCCTAGCCAGGCGCCAGTTGTATGTCAATTGGGCCTAATGGGTCACCGGCTGGCGGAACATTTCACACGACGCCACTCGGTGGTACTGCTAACTAGGGATGGGAAAAACCGACCGGTTAAAAACGATACCGGTATTTTAGTTTTGAATAACCGGTTTTTTCGGTATTTATTTGGGCCGGTTGTAACCGGGTTTTATTAGTTATTGCCATGAACCGGGTAAAAAAAAAAAAAAAAAAAAAAAAAAAAAAATTCGGTACAAGTACTTCCTGTAGCAGTGATTCAAATTTTTTTTTTTTTTTTTTTTTTTTTTTTTTTTTTTTTTTTTTTTTAATAATCTGATGAAGACTGACTAAATGTGCCGAAAGCGGCCACTTTAATAAATGACTTCTTGACTGCTTTTACTATTGGATATTAAAGAACAAAGTGTTGTTAGCTCCTCACCACAATGGTTAAAACTTTAAATGTATTATATTGCTATGCTAACAAGTTTTATTAATGTAATTGCTTGAAAGTGAGGGGCTTTTTTAATAATCAATATGAATTTAGGTAACATTTATCATGTGGTGCCTTGCGAGGTAGCCGTCTGAGACTCCATGTCACGGACTGCGCGGCTGCTCCAGTTGGAGATTCGAATCCTCCCTCGGTCATGGGTGTGTATGTTGTCGTAAGTTAGTTTAAGTTAGATTAAGTAGTTTGTTAGTCTAGGGACCGATGACCTAAGCAGTTAGGTCTCATACGAACTCACACCCATTTGAACATTCTTTGGGTACGTGGTATGCAGCTTTTCTAGTTCAATTTGCGTAAATTTACACTGACAGCAATCATACTGTTAGTCGCAACTGTGACTTTATTTTTCAAAATACTTCTGCAGCACTGATTGAAGTTCATTTACTGACTGTAATATAACTAGCTATTCATATGCGCTGGCTTACAAGTCCAACTTAAGGAGTGGTTGGCTCAGTATTCGCAACTGCTGGATGGAAATACTAGGCCGGCCGCGGTGGCCGAGGGGACTGAGGCGCTCCAGTCACGGCCTGCACGGCCACTACGGTCGGGGGTTCGAATCCCCCCTCGGGCATGGACATTTGTGCCGTCTTTAGTCTTAGCTAGTTCATAAGTAGTTTGTAAGTTTAGGGACTGATGACCCCGTAGTTAAGTCCCATAAGCTTAACAAACATTTGAACATTTTGAAATACTAGGCCAGTAAATCTGTATGCTTCGTATATCATCTTCTACGGACTCCTGGCTAGGCTTACACCCACTCAAGAAGACGTAGTATTGGGAGGGGATTTTGCAAAATATGGAAAGACTGCTTTGTCGTATAATGTAAATTTATCTAAATTTTAACCAAACTTCCTAAGTTTCGTTTTCGGCCGAAACTAGAAGAACCCAAAATTCGATTACAGTTTCTGTTTTGGCTGCCAATTAAGTTTCGGTCGAACTTTGCTGGAAATAAAAGCAATAAAAACCGAAAATTGGTTATTTAAAAAACCGGTTATCTTGAGCAGTTTTTACATTGCGATTAAACTCGTGATGAAAAGAACCGGTATAACCGAAAACCGGTTGTTTCAGCGATGATCGCCATCCCTACTGGTAACCGGCCAAGCCGCCAGTTGGTGTGTATAATAATTCCGTCGGCATCGCAGCCGGCCGGCCGCGGTGGCCGAGGGGCTGAGGCGCTCCAGTCACGGTCTACACGGTCACTACGGTCGGGGGTTCGAATCCCCCTCGGGCATGGATATTTGTGCCGTCCTTAGTATAAGGTAGTTCGTAAGTAGTTTGTAAGTTTAGGGACTGATGACCCCGTAGTTAAGTCCCATAAGCTTAACAAACATTTGAACATTTTTGAACATCGCAGCGGAAGTAGCGGCAGCATCAAAGCTGCTCACAGCAACAGCTGAGCAATACAAGTGTTGCGGCGTGCCGTTCGGCGCCGGGCGCAGTGTGCAGGATCGCGCGCCTCCAAATACTGTATAAATACATTCACTGTACATTACTTCTTATTGCGAAATAGAAGTGCAGATTTCGATTATCCGAATAAATCAGTTTTCCGAACATTCATGTCCCCCAATTACTTCGGTTAATCGACGTTCTACTGTAAGTAATATTTTAGATGAATAAATGATTTTCGATTTTGAACTGTTTGAAACCTGTTTAAAAAACCCTCAAACGCACGAAATGAAATCCAAAAATTGGTCCCATCTCAGAATATAAACATAACAAAGTCTATTGCTAGTCCACTAAGAGTGGACCCTGCCACGGTTAGAGTGTTGTCGGTTGAAGTCGGAGTTGCCATGGCTGCCAATCAGTGGAGTATCCAAGGGGGGGGGGCTGTCGGGCTGCAGCTCCCCCCCCCCCCAGCCCTTCCTCGAATCATCCAGACCATACTTAGAGAGAGAGGGGAAAGCAAGTAGAAAGGCGAAATACTGCAAGGCGCCTTTTTTTCAGAAATCACGTCAGCTCGGATTGACCTTAGGCCCCACCAGACCACGGTCCAGGATACGCCACTGCTTCCAATATTTCCGAAATAACAGTGAATTGCACTGAATTACCAGCAGTGTGTTTGACAATGCAGGGTTTGACCACATTTGAGTATTAAGACTCTACAATGTATTATTTCAGAACGGTGTTATTATGGTAACGCAACTGTTTGTGTAGTGAACTCGCCCAAAGGAATGCTCCTTAATCGTAGATCACAAAGTAGTGCTGTAACCAATTCACTCTAAAATTCATGCAAGAAGAAGAGAAAATATGAATCGTAGATGGTTTTGTGGATTGTATTACTGATCGGTGCATCATCAGTGAAACAGAAAACAGCTCAAGTGATGATATGTATATAGAGTCTCTTACAAGCTGTTCATGTTTTAAACTCATGTTTTTGATATTTCGACTAAGTGATATGTTGAACGTGCTACTTAACGTAAGATGAGCCCATCGAAACCGTCCGTCATAAAATAAATAAGTATTTTGCGGTCTTGTCTTTCTACTTTTGAAGATAATTAATCTATCAGATCGCCTACACAATCTGCGATGCGAGATAATGTCTTTTAAGGTACATTTCTACCTGCACACTGTTTGTTTATTCTGCCATTTAACGGGGTAGCTACATTCACGGATCAGAGGTTTCATGTAATAATTACTTTTTTAATAATGCATTGTGCTTTCAAGACGCTGCCCTCTACCCCTCTGTCACGATAATAAACGAAGATGTGGACTTAGTTATTTTACTTATTACTTCTTCCTGGACAGACACTAACATATATTTCATGAAGCATGGTGTTTCATCAAACAGAATCCGAAAACTTCCTTTTGCTGACACCATCCTACACGAATATTTCCCGTATTTTCCTTCTTTGTCTGGGCTATCAACGAAATTAGGCTGATGGGTACGGAGCAATGAGCTTAACAGCGCAATAGTTCGGCGAGAGTGAGTTGTCGGCACTGAAAAGACCGTCTGCTGTCACCGTAGAAGCGCGAGTTCTCACCTGACTGTTCCCGGTTTGCTTCGCGGCAAGGGGGCATGTTTTCGTAGATGACTAATACTTCATCGTTTATTTTTTATTAGCTTCTGCCTGCGACCTCGTCACCTAGTATGAAGCAAATTCGAAAACTACCCCATGCGGTCATTTTATCTGTTTGTCTTACCCATGTCCAACTCTATCCCTCTGCAAAATTTCATCCAAATCTAACCATAATTTTTCTTGAAAGCATAACAAACAAATTTCACAGTTAATTTAAAGAGTACGATTAAACATCTGTTGCGTGACACATAATAATTTACTTAGTAGTATTTAGGTTTGTCTTATTATGTAAGGAGCTGATGTAGTTATGTATCTATATAGTTTTATTTTAAAGAGGGCCCCAAATTCATTTTTGCCCCGGGGCCCTTGGTCACTGACTGTGGCCGCCCGGAGGCCCGACCGCTCACCGTTTACCTGCTGGCCGGAAGTGCATTATACTCTTCAGTTACTGGCTACTAATATCTGTACAGTTTTGTTCAGTGAAATATTGAATGATCAACAACCAACGCAGAAAATTTTAATTTCGTAGTGAGACATCGTCGACAATGTAATAGATGCAACATTGTATAATTTCTTAACTAAAGGAAATCAATCATTTTGTTCCTAAGGAACTAGTAAAACTCTATATAATTTTAAATATACATTCATTACATCGCAATTAGCGATAATTTCCGACATTAGCTGCTCCTCTTTAGTTGGTCTATCATTTTGTAACATATGAAAATTTGTGCCGGACCGGGACTCGAACCCGGGTTTCCCGCTTTTCGCGAGCGGTCGCCTTAACCACTTGGCCACCTTTTTATTATTATTATTATTTGTTTTCCCTTTCATGGAAATTTGGTAAAGTAAAAATACTTCTTCAAGCAATAATGAAACTCAAAATTTTCTTATATGTTCTGTTTCATGAATGGAGATTATTGCAGCTATTTCACTTTGCTGCTATGTATATGTATATAAGAAATGTAGCTTCTGTTAGTGTAAATATTGTTCAGACTAAATGAAATGTACGTTCTTGCGCATAAGCGGAAAAGGAAATTAATTAGAATAAAAAATAGAAGTAAAATGCACAAGTCTCCTTTCTCTGCAGTTCGACTTCAGTGTACTCGCAGCCTTAGAGATCGTCTTCTCGAAGTTTGTTGTTAATTTTGTCCGTTTCTTTCTCTTGTGGTACGTCCGTTTCCCGAAGGTTCCCCCCCCCCCCCCCGCCTTTTTTGAGTGTTTCTTCTCATAACTTTGGTAGCGTCATACACTGAAAGATCTGCGTTCTTACGTTAAAACATTTATGAAATGAACTTGTGTAAACTAATTTTGATTCACGCCTGGACCATGATTCTCAACATGTTACCATATGTTTATTTATAGTCACTGTGTCCACTTATCTTTGCATGCTCATATTCCATGTATGAGCAGTAATCTATAAGCGTCGCCTGGCGGTTGAGGATGACGTAGGCAGCAGTGTGTCCTAAGACCCAAAGAGCAGCGTTGTTCTTCTTTCGGGGATACCGTAATTTCTCTGGTCGTATGAGTTCCTTAATCTCGATGGTGTGCGGCACTGTACGGTCTATAATGGCCAATCTTTCCCGCATATGTGCCACTATAAGTCTCGCATTACCGCAGGTGAATCTGTGTATTAACGTGTCCACGAGACCACATATTGCACAAGCAGGTGTTGGGCTCAGGTGAATGTTGTTGAGCTTGTCGTTAGTGGGTACCTTGTCATTAGTGATTAAATACCACATGGATCTAATGCGTGATGGCAAAAAGGCACTGTGGATGTTTCGCCAAATGGTATTCCACTTTTCATGCGGGTACTTTTGAGTGACTCTATTGCCTTTATTATCTGTTGTGAGGAAGTCATAAATTTTCTTGTTCGTGTAAGGCGGCAGGATTTTGTCGGAATGTCTTAGGTAGCTGATTTCACTGCAATAAATCCTGATATGACGAAATGATACTGGTATTGCGGCTTCATGGATAGGTGGCGTCGTACTGCGTGGCATCCAATATAACGTTAAACATTTAATTAAACTTGATGGCTCTTTGGTGATGGTTTTAGTGATCCGGTTAGTTAATAATGTTCGACATTTATGCTTGGCACTGATTAGCCCAAGTCCCCCTCGGCTAGTCGGTAATGTCAATGTGTCGAAGCTCACTTTGAAAAGTTGGCCACGTAGGACGTACCAACTGAATGTTTTCTGTATGGAGTCCGCAAGTTGATGAGAGACAGGTAAAATTTGAGCCATGTAGTACATTCTACTTGCTATAGATATCCTTACGGTGTGCACCTTTTGCAAAATGTCCAAGTCTCTATCAGAGTATATGCATATTGTTGCTCTAATTTTATGCAATATGTCTGTCCAGTTTTTGGTTGCCATGTCGTCTGGTTTTGCACACCAGCGGACACCGAGTGTTTTGTGGTGCATTCTAGTTGCACACCAGTCGAGATGGGTCGTGTCGCCAATGCCTCTTCCTATGTGAAGCAGCGTAGTCTTCTTCTTGTTCAACTTAGCGCCAGTGGCCGTAGTAAAGTTGGTGATGAGATTCCTTACATTCGAAAGATCTTCCAGAGATGTCACCGCTAAACAAACGTCGTCAGCGTACGCAACGCAAGTGATCTTCTCAGTTCCTATGGTGATTCCAGGTGATGTGCGTGTTATGGTCACGAGCAAAGGTTCAACTGCTATGGCGTATAACGCCATTGATAATGGACAACCTTGTCGAATTGATCGTCTGATCGGTATTGCGTAAGTCAGGTGGCCATTAATGAGCACGCGAGATGAGGCGTTGTAAATACAGTGTCTCAGTAGGCAGAGGAAACGTCGTCCAAACCCCATCTTCTTCATAACCTGGAACAGGTAGTCGTGGCTTATGCGGTCGTACGCCTTTTCAAAATCGAGGAAGAGCAGAGCGCCAGGTTCATTGTTGTGTGCAAACATGCATATGACGTCCCGAAGTTCGCAGGCGGCCGTTATGACGCTGCGTCCTGGTACCCCACCAAATTGGTGTTTCCCGAGTATTTTGCTCAGTAAGGGTTGCACTCGTTGCTTAATTGCTCTCGTTATGATTTTGAAATCCGCATTTAATAATGTTATAGACCGTAGTTCACTAACTTTTCTGCTGTTGCCTTGTTTTGGTAAAGGGACAATAAGTCCTTCCTTCAGTTCGTCTGGTATAGAGGCCTGCTGCCACATTTCGTTGGCGAGTTGAGTCAATGTAGAGCCCAAGATGTGCCAGTATTGTTGATAGAATTCTGCGCTTAGGCCGTCGGGTCCGGGTGACTTCCTGTTTGCGGCACTAAAGACTGCCTCTTTGATGTCGTCCTCACTAAATGGAGATTCAAGCGCTTCATTATCTTCTGGTGAAATGACAGGTGCTATGCCAGCAATAACGTCATTACAGTGTCCGACGTTAATGTCTTGTCCGTCATAGAGGTTTGTATAGTAGCTACGTATCCGTGACATAATATCCCGCTGTCTTGTGATTATGGTCCCTGCGCCGTCTTCAACCCCTTCAATAAGTTTAGATTTTTGCCGCCGCAGTGTACGTAATGAGTAGAACAACGACGCTGATTCCTCTGATGCGATATCCTTCGGCTGTGCACGTATTATGGTTCCCTCCATTCGTTTGCGATACAAGTTGGTAATCTTCGCCTTGTACTTTTTGATGCGCCTATAAGCATCGTTGGGAGGCAAGTCGGTGGCGTGATATAGCTGTCGAAGGCATGAGAAATAAAATTCTATTGTCTCTTTATACCAATAGGATTTCTGGTATGCGTAACTTTTAACTGTTGATCTAAGTATAGGTTTCGCTTTTTGTATCCACCAGTCTATGACCGATCGATATTGAGTTTGGGATCGTTTCGCTTGTGTAAATACCCGCCGGATTTCTTCTTCCAGCTTTTTGTCTTTTAATAGGCTGGTGTTCAGCTTCCAGTATCCTCTCCCACGATATACCTGGGGGCGGTGGAGGTTCATGAAGCATTGGTGGACACTGTGGTCCGAAAAGCCTACGGGAGCGATGTCACTATTAACTACTTGTTGCCCTAGGTCGATTCGACTGGCTGAATTGTTGGCGATATAGGTGTACGCAATGCGGTCGCCATGTATTTTTTCCCGTGTATCTATCAGTTTCATCCCTCTGATTAGGTAGTCCAGTTCTAAACAATTATTGAAGTGTGGTGTCTGATCCTTGGCTGAGACGACGCAGTTAAAATCTACCCCTACAACACAGTTCGCGGCATTGTCATTAATTAAGAATGGAACAGCATTTTTATAAAAGGAGGCGCGTTCTTGCCGGCGGTTGCTGCCTGACGGCGCATACAGATTTATTATTTGAACGCCATTAATCTCACACGATATGCCTCGGCCGTTCGTGAGCCGCACGATGTTGGTATGAGGAATGCCGTCACGTAGCAGGATTGCCGTTCCAGTATGATGTTCGACACTGATATTCGCTATCGTGACAAATCCCGCCACATTTGGTTCTACGTTGACCTCCTGCAGTAGCCCGATGTCTACATTACTGCTATATAGGAAGTCTGTGAGCGCTCTGAATTTTATCTCACTCTGAATCTAATTAATGTTGACAGTTGTTATAATTGTAGGTGAAGGTATCGCTCATTTGTAGGGGGGGGGGGGTAATCACAAACGTATAACTACTATATCAATAGCACGCACACACGCAGCACGCATTATTTGAGACTTATTTGGCCCTCGTTCGATTCCATTTCCACATCCTGCCACCATGGATCGACTAGAGTATCTCGTGTACTGCCGTCAGGCTCCGTGGTCGCCACGGCAGTGGCGCTGGGTATATCGGTTTCGTCAGGTGGTCTGGTTTTTAGTTTTGCGGCAACCTTTTGTGCTACCGAGCAGAGGTGTTCGGCAGTTTCTGAAGCACCTTCACGAGCTACGCGTAATTTCTTTTTGTCCGGCGAGGTTTGTCCTTTATCTTGTTTGTTGGACCCAGACGGAGACTTTTTAGACTTTTTTTTTTGAGGCGGGAACTGCTCGCTCAGGGGCAACCGACTGTACTTCAGTCGCCCCCGAAGGGTCCGCTACTTTTTTCGTTGTTTTTTGCGTTATTTGCGGACTACTGTCTTCGGTACTTTGTGCTTGTGTTAAGGAAGCAGGTGTAGGTACTTCGGAATTGGTGCTAGTAGCTTTCGACGGTACACCGTGTGCACTTTCTTGTGGTCCAGTAACTTCCGTCATGTTTGTAAGTGTTTCTGGTGTACTCGGAGCAGAAATTGTTTCACAACCGACATTCGATGTGGGGTTTGGTTCTTTAACTGAGGGAGCGTCAGACATCTCCACGTCAGAGCTGACGGGCTTGGCGCTCGCTTGCGGTACCGCAGACGCTTCCGCCGCCAGAGAGGCATCAGGACGTATAAACAAGCGGCTCGCGACTGTTGCGTACTGGGCTTGCTGTCTGCCTTCCGCGTCCACCTCTACAGATAATTGCACGGGACGCCTACGCGGACATTGTGCTCTGTAATGGCCAGCTAAGTTACAGGAAGAACAGGTGCGAGGTTGCCCCTCATACACAACGAGGGCCCGGAAGCCACATACATTTATGAATGACGGTATGTGTTTTTCTAAGTCAATTTTGACAGACCTCACACCATTATCTACCTTATAATGCAAATTTCCGCTCCACCGGTCGGCTGTGACTGCGTATACGGCACCGTAAGTGGAAAGAGCATCTTTTATGTGGCCCAGATCTAATTCAAAAGGCAGCAAATGTACTTTCACGGTTCCAAGACCCAGTCCCGCATATGTAATTGTCACTTTGCTCACCTGGCCTTTGGTTGTCTTGTACTCAGCTGTCCCATTGGTCTTCTCCATGATCTTCCGGCAGCAGTCATCGTCTTTCAGCTTCACGGTGTATACGCTAGCTCGCTCTAGCCGCAAGTTCAAATGTTCAAATGTTTGTATAGTCTATGGGACTTAACTACGAGGTCATCAGTCCCTAAACTTACAAACTACTTATGAACTACTTACGAACTAGGACGGCACAAATATCCATGCCCGAGGGGGGGATTCGAACCCCCGACCGTAGTGGCTGTGCAGACCGTGACTGGAGCGCCTCAGTCCCCTCGGCCACCGCGGCCGGCCTAGCCGCAAGTCCGACCGCTGAGGCGGTGCGGCCGCGAATGTGGCCACCCGGACACGCTCCCCGGCCAGACCCAAACTTCCATAAGCTAATTGCGATGTCATGAATGTAAATTTAACATTTATAGCTGCGGGCCATCGGCAACGTCTGTTCTTTAAGAACAGACTACGAGAGCCAAGGCAGGCTAAAGATGGTGTAGTATGTCTCTCTCCGTTGCGGGAATCAATGCTTAATGCGTGCGAGCACTAAGGGAAGTACACATGTGTAACATATGGAAGTTTGGGTCTGGCCGGGGAGCGTGTCCGGGTGGCCAAGTGGTCAAGGCGACCGCTCGCGAAAAAAAGGGAGGTCCTGGTTCGAGTCCCGGTCCGGCACAAATTTTCATATGTTACAAAATGATAGACCAACAAAGAGGAGCAGCTAATGTCGGAAATTATCGCTAATTGCGATGTAATGAATATATATTTAACATTTATAGCTGCGGGCCATCGGCAACGTCTGTTCTTTATGAACAGACGTATCATTGTCTATATAATTTTGTAGTAACTGTTATAGTTACTGTAATTAATGCAAAAGATTTTTGAATCCATACGTAATGAGGCTAGAATCTCAAAGATACATTTTAAAAATCAAATCAACATATCATAGCTTCGGGATTTGGTACGTTTATCTTGACTTGGTTGTCAAAATTCTAATGTTTGTACAGCTTATGGGACTTAACTACGGGCTCATCAGTCCCTAAACTTACAAACTGCTTATTAAACTAGCTAACACTACGGCCGGCACAAATATCCATTCCCGAAGGGGATTCGAACCCCCGACCGTAGTGGCTGTGCAGACCGTGACTAGCACGCCGAAGTCCCCTCCGTCACCGCGTCCGGCCTTAAGTCAACATTCCATAGCTTCGGGAATTGGTACGTTTATGTATTCTTGGTTGTCAAATTTTGTATATCATTTATTTACTGTAAAATGGGCTTATGATTCGAAACCTAGGTCATTTTTTATTAATAAACACGTTATTCGTTTATTTAAAACACACACAATTGTGAGATTTCATCGCCTACCGTACCTCAAAAATACCGCCAGTTCCGGTTCATTTGCAATAGTCTCTTGCAAATTACATTCATGTAAGTCAATGGTGTCCTAAATAATTCCATATTATAATTCTGAAAACTGCCTGTTAGTCAGTCCGATGTAAAATCAGCATCACTTGTCGACGTAGTAGTTTGTCATCGTCCGGATTTTACGTTCATTCTCATACGTTTATTTCGTGATATGAATTTTTAATGCAATAATGAATAAAGCAATACTTCGACGCTAAAATGAGTGTGAAATTTGACGATTGATATGACCACATGATTCTCGATGCGCAGGGATGGAAATGGGAGCGCCAGTGTCCCGAATTCCAATTAACATTCATCGTTCTGCTAGGTTTCAATGAAAAGTCGGCATATTGTCTACATTTTAAAAACAGCAACCTTTCAGCAAAAATCGACTGTATCAAAAACTCTATGGAATGTGTTTTTACCAAAGCACATTCCTAATTTTCGTGTAATACTTCACTTAATTTTATGCTACACAGTAATGAAAATAAATTCAGGTCTATATTACATCAAACTGTAATATACACTCCTGGCCATTGAAATTGCTGCACACCGCAGATGACATGCTACAGACGCAAAATTTAACCGACAGGAAGAAGATGCTGTGATATGCAAATGATTAGCTTTTCAGAGCATTCACACAAGGTTGGTGCCGGTGGTGACACCTACAACGTGCCGACATGAGGAAAGTTTCCAACCGAATTCTCATACACAAACAGCTGTGACCGGCGTTGCCTGGTGAAACGTTATTGTGATGCCTCGTGTAAGGGGGAGAAATGCGTACCATCATGTTTCCGACTTTGATAAAGGTCGGATTGTAGCCTATCACGATTGGGGTTTATCGTATCGCGACATTGCTGCTCGCGTTGGTCACGATCCAATGACTGTTAGCAGAATATGGAATCGGTGGGTTCAGGAGGGCAATACGGAACGCCGTGCTGGATGCCAACGGCCTCGTATCATTAGCATACGAGATGACAGGCACCTTTCCGCATGGCTGTAACGGATCGTGCACCCACGTCTCGATCCCTGAGTTAACACGTTTGCAAGACAACAACCATCTGCACGAACAGTTCGACGACGTTTGAAGCAGCATGGACTATCAGCTCGGAGACCATGGCTGCGGTTACCCTTGACGCTGCATCACAGACAGGAACGCCTGTGATGGTGTACGCAACGCCGAACCTGGATGCACGAATGACAAAACTTCATTTTTTCGGATGAATTCGGGTTCTGTTTACAGCATCATGATGGTCGCATCCGTGTTTGACGACATCGTGCTGAACGCACATTGGAAGCGTGTATTCGTTATCGCCATACTGGCGTATCACCCGGCGTGATGGTATGGGGTGCCATTGGTTACACGTCTAGGTCATCTCTTGTTCGCATCGACGGCACTTTGAACAGTGGCCGTTACATTTCAGATGTGTTATGACCCGTGGCTCTAACCTTCATTTGATCCTTGCGAAACACTACATTTCAGCAGGATAATGCACGACCGCATGTTGCAGGTCCTTTACGAGCCTTTCTGGATACGGAAAATGTTCGACTGCTGCCCTGGCCAGCACATTTTCCATATCTCTCACCAATTGAAAACGTTTGGTCAATGGTGGCCGAGCAACTGGCTCGTCACAATACTCCAGTCACTACTCTTGATGAACTGTGGTATCGCGTTGAAGCTGCATGGGCATCTGTACCTGTACACGCCATCCGAGCTCTGTTTTGACTCAATGTCCAGGCGTATCAAGGTCGTTATTACGGCTAGAGGTGATTGGTCTGGGTTCTGATTTGTCAGGATCTATGCACCCAAGTTGCCTGCAAATGTAATCAAATGTCAGTTCTAGTATAATGTATTTGTCCAATGAATACCCGTTTATCATTTGCATTTCTTCTTGGTGTAGCAATTTTAATGGCCAGTAGTGTATGTAAAAATAATTTTCTTCTGCGAATTGTTTTCTTAATGTTGGGTGACAAATATTTCACTTGATCTGCAAGAACAATTCAGTGGGCTGAAAGAATTATTAAATTTATTGTATGAGTTGATAGTGTAGCAAGAATGTTTGGAAACGATTTTCAGTACAATGATATGAAGTTCTCTCGACACATTGCAGAAAGAAACTGATGAATACTTGATCTGAAGATCAAATGTGCAAACTTTCAACAGAGTCGTTAAGAAAACTGTAGATTTTGTCGAATTCTATGAGCAAAGTAGTCTTCGCCATGCACCACACGGAATATTATTTAGGCAGTGATATTCCTCTTGTTTTGAAGTTCAAGTAAGCAACATTTTATCAAGATCGGAATAAAACGGTTGGTTTGTATGAATTACAAACATATGGTCACCGAGCACAGGGAGACAGCGAGTATGGATATGACGTCAGAGTACCCGCGGAGCTCATGTCTGATGACGACGAGCCCACGGGTGCAACGGGGCGGCTGCGATTATGCACCCAGGCTCGTTGTACTCGCAGAATTACAGCGGGGTTGTAGTGATGCGTTTGTAGTGTATGCAACCCGCAAGACCGGGCTCGAACTCGGTCCGTTTCTGGCCTCTAGTCTACATCTAGTGCGATCTCTTACGAAAACTGATTTCTTTCGATTACAGCGCTTTAGCTGTGTGAAGACGCATTACGACAGATGGCGCGAATGTAAGGACTCTACTAAGCAGACGCGGCCCACTTCTATAGTCGACGAGATTTAGGAAGAGCTACGGGCTGCGCGTAAGGGGAAGGCAACGGCCACAGGTGGGGAGGCGCTCGCGGGAGGGAGGGTGAGCGGCGGCGGTGCTGTCCGTCCTGAAGACATTAGCCCAGGGCCGGCGCAGGGCGCGTGCGGTAAGTGCGGGGCGACGACACAGCGGTAGATTTACTGGTAGATTTACTTTTTACTGGTAGATTTACTTTCTACATTCCCACTCTGGGATGTTTTACTACCACGTGTCCAAAAATCAGATTTTTTTTAACCGCAAAACTTTCATCAAATCTGAGTGAGAAGCGTTACGAAACTAAAAACTCGCGCGAAATGAAAACTACACATTTCCATTTTTCATAGGCAAACCAAAACTTCCAAGGAAAAAATTAGTTGATAAAACGATGTGGGGTGGTCTTATATCCCATCCAAATTTTTTACAACTAGAAAATCGGAAAAGTCTATTTTCGGCTCGTCCCGGCCCGGCGGGCAGTGTAAACACCCTGGGGAGCCTACCGAAGCTGTAAGCACAGACGACTCGATGTTTTCGGACTGTAGTGAAACGCGCGAAGCCAACTGTGCGGCGGTCACTACAGGCGCTATGCTATAGGCACAGACAAATGTTACTCTGTGCTATAGGTGTGCGTCCGCTCCTTCCCCCACCACACGAAACCGGCGCAGGGCCACTGCGCATCCCGACGTCATAGCTCACGCTACATCTCGTCAACTATACTGCAGAACGCGCCAAATTTGACAGGGGGCTCGCTAGTATCCATCCTCACTGTGCAGACGCCGCCGCGACAGTCTTCGGTATATATAGAACAAAGTAATCTTCAGTCACGTAATCTTCAGTCTCGTATTCACCTGAAGATGGCTGCATGTTTGTCGGCTGAAATATCATGACAAGACGTCAACGTGATCCGGCTGCCAGTTCGAAATATGATGGACCAATCAAAACGCCAGCAAAAGTTCAAGATGCACATGGATGATTTAGTTTGGTTAGCAGTGTAGGAGGTTTCATAGGATTCGATGCACCGTCGTCGCAGGGATGTCAAATGTTCGGAGAATTCACTGTGTACTGCATGTTTGCACACCACTGCTCTATCATTCCTGCAATGTTATGGCCACATCGTCGACAGACGTCGAGTAAACTGCTTTCCTCCCTTTGCTTTATTGCACTTACAAAACGTATCTTCAATTTTATAATTATTTTGTTCAGTCTCTGACTTAGTGAGTGTTCAGAAAAGGGGATATACCAGCAGCATGCGACTCGGAATGGAGACAGCTGTGTTTCGCTTCTCGCTGTGAGCTTAAAACAGGAAAATGTTTGCAGGGGGTATGTTAACCGGTCCTATATCATTTTCTTTCCTCCCCCATGTTGCCATGGATGACGCACAACAGTTTGCGTTTGTACCACAATGACAGTAACTCCCCACTGCACTGTGTGAAGAGTAGAAACTCTAAGAGTTCACCAACCTGACTTCTATAGATGTCCCCACACAGATGATAGCGCGCAGGTCGGAGTTCTCCAGGGGAGGCTGAAAATGTTAATTGGCGGGAACTGATCTAATTACGAAATAATACTTAAGTTCTTTTGGGATGCCATCTAGTTTATTTAAAGAATGCAGAAAACTAGCAAACTGCACAATAACATCTACTTGTCACACAAGGTCTTAACTGAAAAGTTCGATATATTTCCATTTTGCATTGTTCTAAACTCCTTAATCTGTCAAGTGGCCGCCTACTTATGCGACATGTTACTCCTCCGAGTGCGTGTTCTGGACTGAAGTGTTATGGCTCGATGCAAGGCTGCCTTCACTCCACAATTTGGCGCGCAAACGTGGCTGCCGTGCATCGTCCGTCTTACATTGTTTTGTTTATTGATTTAGCTATAGTTAATGTATAAGAAAATAGGAATGCGGGTAAACTACTATGACCAGCACAGTGATCGCATTACCATTGTCAAGATAGATACGAAGCCAACACCGACAACAGTAGTACATGTTTATATGCCAACTAGCTCTGCCGATGACGAGGAAATCGAAGAAATATATGAGGAGCTAAAGGAAATTATTCAGACAATTAAGGGAGAGGAAAACTTAATTGTTATGGGAGACTGGAATTCGGTAGTAGGACAAGGAAGGGAAGGGAAGGTAGTAGGGGAATATGGTCTGGGCAAAAGGAATGAAAGAGGAAGCCGCCTGGTAGAATTTTGCACAGAACATAATTTAGTTATAACAAACACCTGGTTTAAGAATAACAAAAGAAGGTTGTATACGTGGAAGAGACCAGGAGACACCGGGAGATACCAGATAGATTTTATAATGGTAAGACTTAGATTTCGGAACCTGGTTTTAAACTGTAAGACATACCCAGGGGCAGATATAGACTCTGATCATAACTTGTTGGTTATGAACTGTAGGCTGAAACTGAAGAAACTACAAAAAGGTAGGAAAATAAGGAGATGGGACCTGGATAAATTGAAGGAACGTGAGGTTCTTAAGAATTTCAGAGGGAGCTTTAGGCAACAATTGACAGAAACAGGGGAAAATAAAACAGTAGAAGAAAAATGGGTAAAATTGAGAGATGAAATAGTGAAGGTAGCAGAGGACAGAATAGGTAGGAAGGCAAGACCTACAAAAAATCCTTGGATATCACAGGAGATACTAAATTTAATCGATGAAAGGAGAAAATATAAAAATGCAGTAAATGAAACAGGCAAAATGGAGTACAGACGACTAAGAAATGAGATTGACAGGAAGTGCAAAATGGCTAAGCAGGAGTGCCTAGAAGGCAAATGCAAGGATGTAGAAGAATGTATAAATAGGGGGAAAATAGATACAGTCTACAGGAAAATAAAAGAAACATTTGGAGATAGGAAAAACAGATCTATGAATATCAAGGACACTGATGGAAAACCAGTTCTCAGCAAAGAAGGGAAAGATGAAAGTTGGAAAGAGTATATAGAGGGGCTCTACAAAGGAAATGAACTCCGAGACAATATTGTAGGAAGGGAGGAGGATGTAGATGAAGATGAAATAGGAGATACTGTATTGAGAGAAGAATTTGACAGAGCCCTTAAAGACCTAAGTCGAAACAAGGCCCCTGGAGTAGATGATATTCCCTCAGAGCTACTGAAGTCTCTGGGAGAACCAGCCATGACAAACCTGTTTCACCTGGTGCGTAAGATGTATGAGGCAGGAGAAATACCCTCATACTTTAAGAAAAATGTTATAATCCCCATTCCAAAGAAAGCAGGTGCAGACAGGTGTGAAAACTACAGAACCATCAGTCTAATAAGTCATGGTTGCAAAATATTAACACGAATTATATACAGAAGGATGGAAAAACTGGTAGAAGCCGACCTCGGGGAAGATCAGTTTGGGTTCAGGAGAAATGTAGGAACACGGGAGGCAATACTCACGTTACGACTTATCCTAGAAGATAGATTAAGAAAAGGCAAACCTACATTTCTAGCTTTTGTAGATTTGGAGAAGGCTTTTGACAATATTGATGGGAATAAACTCTTTCAAGTTCTGAAGCAAGCAGGAGTAAAATATAGGGAACGTAAGGTTATTTATAACTTGTACAAAAACCAGACAGCGGTTATCAGAGTTGAAGGGCATGAAAGGGATGCAGTGGTTGGAAAGGGAGTAAGACAGGGTTGTAGTCTTTCTCCATTGTTATTCAATTTGTACATTGAGCAAGCTGTAAAGGAAAGCAAGGAGAAATTTGGAGAAGGAATTAAAGTTCAGGGTGAAGAATTAAAAACATTGCGTTTTGCCGACGACATTGTAATAATCTCAGAGACAGCAAAAGACCTGGAAGAGCAGTTGAAGGGAATGGACAGTGTGCTGAAAGGTGCATATAAGATGAACATTAACAAGAGCAAAACTAGGGTAATGGAATGCAGTGTAAGGTAATCAGGTGATGCTGAAGGAATTAGATTGGGAAACGAAGCAATAAAGGAGGTAGATGAGTTTTGTTATTTGGGCAGTAAAATAACAAATGATTGTCGCAGTACAGAGGATATAAAATGCAGAATGGCAATGGGTAGAAAAGCGTTCTTGAAAAAGAGAAATTTGTTAACATCGAATATTAATTTAAGCCTAAGGAAGTCTTTTCTGAAGGCATTTGTATGGAGTGTTGCCTTGTATGGGAGTGAGACATGGACGATAAACAGTGCGGACAGGAAGAGGATTGAGGCTTTTGAAATATGGTGCTACAGAAGAATGCTGAAGATTAGGTGGGTGGATCGCGTAACTAATGAGGAGGTATTGACCAGAATTGGAGAGAAAAGAAATTTCTGGCATACCTTGACTAAAAGAAGGGATAGATTGGTAGGACACATTCTTAGACATCAAGGAATTGTGAATTTAGCATTGGAGGGAAGTGTGTGGGGTAAAAATTTCAGAGGAAGACTAAGAGATGGATACAGTAAGCAGATTCAGACAGATGTAGGTTGCCGTTCTTATGTGGAGATGAAGAGGCTTGCTCAGGATAGGGTATTGTGGAGAGCTGCATCAAACCAGTCTCCGGACTGAAGACCACAACAACAACAATGTTTAACCTACTCAGGGCATAGCTTAGCTTTGAGGGGTTTTTCTAAATTGAGTTTGACACTGAATAAATAATTAGTTATTAAATATTAATAAAAATATGAGTGCGTTTTAGCGCGTGACCGCCAGTGCTACAGCCAATTGGCGTCCAGTGCCTACCGCTCGGGGACTTCCCTAGGATTCGGGGAAACTTGCCAGTGCTCTCTCCCATGAGAACCCGAACGACCTATTGTACCACCTGTAGTGGTTTTCACCAGCGTTTACCATCTGTCGCCTACTGGTCCTAACCGGTTGCACTGAAGCAACACTCCGATTTTAATATGATGGCTTTAAGCCAGAAATATTACACATCCCCTTCCTTCTATCATTTCCCAAAATTGGAGGTTCTCGAGGACAACTAACAATTTGGTAAAATCTAAATTTTGTTCTAAAATTTATAGAATTTTTAAATCCCTCGCTGTGTCCTTCTAACCTGTGAATTTAATTTGTTTTTACATCTGCAAAATATTATGAAAATTTCGATCCGTTTGACTGTTAACATTACTAACTACTTTACTGCAAAGAAATAATTAATGATTGCGATAGTACATACAAACATACTCTACATACATAGTACACAAGTTTCAACATACTTATAAACATAATTCATATACATATATACACATAAACATGGCTGTCAGCACATTGCTGTCTTTTGTCTAGAATGCCACATTAACATGTTATTGTTATTGAGATAATTATTTATCACCAGAGTCACATGACTATAAAATGCATTTGCTCGACGATATGTTGTCCGAATGAAACCTTCAATATACTCTTTATAATTACACTTATTTCCGCAACAATTTTATTCCGGTATACACCACCAAAACTCGGCATTTTGTCGCCCACGACATTTGCCACTTTAAACCACTACACTCAGCACTAGGCTGTTCAAATTTTAGAGAATACCCTACATCACTTCATTCAACTAAAAATATTTTTCATTATCACTTAGCTTTCTTTGCCATTTGTTTCACTAACACTCGCTGCACAACACTGACGAGTCACTAATGATGTGGTTTGGACAGTTCTAACCTGTCTAAAATTTCACAGTCCAAGAAATATTACGTTGCATATAACAACACACAGATGTAACATGAAGTTAAATATAACAAAATTTTATCATAATAAATAAATACAAAAATTACCACGTAATACGTAAGTGAAATACAAGAACACACCATAATTCAAAAAGTATGTCAAGTTATTTTAAATATTATTATATACATAACACACAATAGTACATAATCGATCATTGCATGCTGTATAAGCATAAGTGTCGACACATAAATACCAAAAACACTTAATACGGCTGAAATGTTGATTCGTGAATGAAATACAATATATGTATGTAATAGGAGACAAATGTTGACTCATATGACAAGTCATTCATGTTTGTTGTCATAGCCGTGTTTTTGTTTGTGTAATTGTCAGGGTCAGTGCCCTCCAGGCCTTATTTGTTTATGTTTGTGTTTTCATTTGAGTCCTCCAGGCCTTGACCTAATTGCCTACAGGCGTGCAGCGGCAACACCTGTTCTTCTACCCCTTCCACTTTACCATGTTTACAGCGTCTACTGGGGCTGCGGCCGAGCCTACTGAAATATTGGCGTCCTACCGTTTTGTTTACTGTACATAGTAGTAATTTTTATCACCTTTTCTTTATTGTTGCTTTGATTCTATGACATCATTTTCTTACAGGTATACAAATACGTTTCTTCGCATATTGCGAGAATGCGAACGTTTTTAATAACAAAAATCAATAATACCCAGTAAATATACAGAATGGACAGCCAGTTGCTTTATTCGACACCCAGGTTTCCTGTTTCTTAATGCAATTGAAAAACAAATTATGTGTGACTTTGTATTTCATCTGTTGTCTCTGTATGTTATGTAACTGAAGCATTATTTACTACTCATGAACTAACCTCATTTTTATTATGCTGAACCTGTGAACATTTCTATACTTTTTCGTTCTTAATATCACAGGTAACATTTCTACTACTAAGTGTTCATTGTTAAGGAAGGGGATCCACTTTATAACTATTTAGGGTGGACGCTTACGTGACCTTAATACTACAACTTTATTTCTTGCAAGTTTGGCCGAACTACCGTCGCCTAAAGATTCTCAGCACCTCCTTCACTACTCCCATTACTCCCACTTTATTAATATAAATTGGTCGACTTCTTGTCGCCAGAAAACTTCAAGCCACCACAGCTACCTACTTCACATAATTGGTCGACTTATAGCCGCCTAAAATACCTCCTTATACTACCACTACCTTTCTTACGTAAATTTGCCGCCTTACTGTCGTTTTATATTTTCTCATATTCCGTTGCACCTAATGATCCCTTGTTCCTTAACATCTCACACAAAGAACAGACCATCTACCTCCACAATTACTAAAACCCTACTTCATATGCTTATCCACTTACCTTGTTCGGAAACTTACTCTTCTTCAGCTTCACTGCTAATTATTATTATTATTAACGTATCATAAATTATAAATAAAGTTTCAAATACCATTTGTTGCTTAACTTTTTACCTGGTGCCTGTTCGTTCTTGTTGTTCTATACTGGCTTTTGATCTATGTGTAGGTGTTATACTTGTATACTTTGTCTTAAGTTTGAGCCTGTGTTTAATTTTCAATGTGGTACTAATTTTTGTCGATTTTTATCTTTTAATTTTATGCCATTGTCGGTACTTTTCTGTTTTCTTGTTAAGTTCGTGTGGTATGGAAGAAATTTAAAGACGATAGATAATAGTTCTGAATGATGAAGATGAAAGAACTAACAGCGTGAAAAGAAAGGAAGTAAGCTGTCATTTAACTCGGGTTCCTGGTAGGCGTCAGCTACCTAGCGATATATAGAATGTTATCGCCCCCGAGGTATTTTCTTTCGTACATAATGTTTTATGATGCCTGCTATGTTGGGTGTTTCTTTGATTGCTCCTCTTTCAAAGAGCCTTAATTGATACTTTCGTCCCTCACAGACGGATGAAAAATGTTCATGATAATTTTCTACTAGATGAAACTTCCAGATGCAGGCTATCAAGTCAGTGTTTATCAATATCTTGACATTCTTGCACTGTTGAATATGTTCCTTTAGTACCTTTGTTTGATTCTGTTTTACTGAATTGACTCTGTTTAGTATGCTGTCAACTACCATCTTGTGTAATGATACCTCATTCTAGGTGCCAAAATTCATTTTACTGGAATGTTTTCTCTGATAAAATCTACTAGTTTTCCTTTGTTGCTTTGTGAAGTGTACATTCGTAGTGTCCTTGGACTATTAAACAAAAGCAACTGGGTGTACATTGTGATATTCCTGGCCTGTGGCCACTTCATATTTCTGGCCGCTGGCCGTTTCTTTGCTAACATCGTACGTGTATTAAATGCGGAAGAAAGACAGATGTGCAGCATATGTTGAAATGTGGGGTGGGGAGCAGTAGCATATGGCACAGTACGTGCTGGTTCCCGTGGGAAAGCTCGCCTATGTTACTGGTGCTCTCCTCGCATTGGCTGCTGCATTTCACGTCACGTGATTTATTTTGAAATTAGTTTTGTTTATTATATACTAAATATTAATTATTCAGAGCTGAGAATTTGTAATAAATATCTCTCAAGGACAGACTAGATTTTGACAGTTTAAAAAGTTTAAGGTGCCTTCTCTTATTGTAACAAGAGAAGAGCGATATTGCAGAAGGCGCGTGACGGCCCTGTTTTGGCGCGAAATAGAGCGTCAGGTGCCCTCTCGCAACGCGCCGCAGTTTCAGTCTCGAGCTGACCACTATACGCGCCGGACCGCGCCGGTCATGAGTTAAGATTTTTGTAATAGTGATAGCAGTCGAGGTCTCAACATGAGCTATGGGCAGCATAGGCCGTATCATATTAACAATAGTTGCTCATTTTTTTATTATTTACTTAATAAATGGCATCCCTGACAATTAAAAAAAAATTCGCGAGTCACTTATTATGCTTCCATCATACAGAACTTATTTTAGCCTCACTTGTATGCTGTAGAAAAACCAACGACCTGTGTGCTGTCTTCTGCGCTGGGGACACAACTATAGAAGACAACAGGTTAGTCAGAACTCTATGCTTTCCATAACGACATGGACAGCAACTACGGCATCTCGTGCGTACTGTAGGGCGGTACAAACGCACACTGCTACGCAACAGCATCCGCAAGGATGCGGAGGTTTTAGGGGACTTGTGGGAGGAAGCAGTACTAACTTCTCCGTCCGCAAGTAAAAACATTACCTTGGTTTGAAAAAATGATTAGATTTAGAAGTATTTGAGTGATTTACAACATCACTTACTTTGACAGTCCCCTCCCTTCTTTCTTGTGCTACACATGTTTCAAACTTTTGCGTCAATTCATTTTCTACGTTACTCAAATCTTTATAAACACTGCACGTTTCGGGCAATCCTTTAACTTTTTGTCCAACTTCGCACAATCTACTCTGAAGCGTATTTGTATTGACTTTACAAGTAGATAATGTTTTATGATCATTAGTACTAATTAATAACACAGCATTTTCTTGACCCTGCCCGTTTTCATTAATTGTCTTAACTTGAACATTTTTTTTTCTTATGGGACTTAACTACGGGGTCATCAGTCCCTAAACTCACAAACTACTTATGAACTACTTACGAACTAGGACGGCACAAATATCCATGCCCGAGGGGGGATTCGAACCCCCGGCCGTAGTGGCCGTGCTGACCGTGACTGGAGCGCCTCAGTCACCTCGGCCACCGCGGCCGCCCTTGAACATTAACTTCGTGATTGACATCAGATTTCTCTATTTTTAATTTTTCGTCCCATTGTAGTATTTCCTGATCACGTTTCCGCCAAAGGTCTGCTGATCTAGCATTATTGGCGTTCGCTCTGTTTTGCAAAACATCAAACTTACTGTTCATATTAACCAATTGTGTATTTATTTCATTCAATCTTGGCATGGGTGTGCGTGTTTGTCCTTAGGTTCGTTTACCTAGGTTTAAGTAGTTTGTAAGCTACGGACTGATGACCACGCAATTTGGTCCGATAGATTTATCAAACATTTGAACATTTTTTTTATTCAATCTTTCTGAGGTCTGTTTTAGACCGTCTACTAACTTGTGTTCCAATCTTTTTATGTTTTCTTCTTTTTTGTGTGTGTTTTCAGCTGTGTTTTGTTTTAATTCTGTTCCTAATTTACTAATGTATTGGAACAACACTGTTAAAGTTACCTCCTTTACCAGTTTTTTCTCCTCGTTATTTTCTACTGGCAAAGTGTCTGCCAAAGCTGCGCTATGACTTGCCCTAGTTATAACTGTTGTCTGCTCATCTGAAATGCCAATGTCAGATTCATTTTCACTGACGTTCGCATTCAGATCCTCCACGTCAATGTGGTTCTGAGCGACATTTGTATATTGTTTACATTAATCTGCCCTGTGTTTTGACTAGACGTGTTTTCTACATTGTTAGAATCATCCGCAAAATTTGAATCTATATTTTCACCTACAAAATTTTCTGCGTTATTATGTACACTATTTTGTTGATAAGCCACTTTCTGTGTCCCGCTATTGTGGCTGATCCATAGGACCATTGCCCACATTGTGAACACCCACTCGCTCTCTACTTCTTAACAAGTATTTACTGTTATTTTCGCTATCCATTTTACTAATTTTGTTAGTATTCTTAATCACTTTGTTAGTTTTACAGAATTATTTAGATATTGTACTCGGTTTGTTAATTTTACAAAAAATTCTAAGTACAACACTCACTCTAACTCTTCTTTCTTTGCGTGTAAGCAGCCGACGTTTCTCGTGGGCGTTGCTGTAGATCGTTGTACTGCTGGTGTACTCGGGTTGCTTTCGATGGCAGATACGCGTCGCTCTCCTAACTGCTTGAGAAAGCCGCACCGTGACCACTGCTGTTTGTTGATTTGGGCGGTCGCTGACCTCTGCCTGCTGCTGCTATTCGGCAACTGGTAGACACCGCGCTCTCGTTATTTTGCCACTGCAGCCATGCTGGACAGGTTAGCCGCTCATCTGTCGTGCCAGACGCTGCCCCATTCGCCTTGCTGTGTGAGGTCGCCTCCTCTCTGCTCCCGTCGTAGCTGCGTGCCTTTACTGCTGTGTGCTGGCTCGTACACCGACGTAGCGTAATCCAGTGGCCGCGCACTTTCTATTACAACTGATTTCAAACACAACGCCTTAACTTCGCGTAAGACGGTCACTTGCTACCACAAAAACAAAATTCACTGATCACTCTTCCCGCAAATTGCAAGCCTCATTTATCAAATTTTTGTTAAGCTTAAGGGACTTAACTGCGTGGTCATCAGTCCCTAAACTTACAAACTACTTACGAACTACCTTATACTAAAGCTCATGAAAGCTGGTTTGTCTATTTATTTATTTCACACTTTATGTAATACCAAAAAAATGTTCAAATGTTTGTTAAGCTTAAGGGACTAAACTACGGGGTCATCAGTCCCTAAACTTACAAACTACTTATGAACTACTTACAACTAAGGACGGCACAAATATCCATGCCCGAGGGGGGATTCGAACCCCCGACCGTAGTGACCGTGCAGACCGTGACTGAAGCGTCTTAGTCCCCTCGGTCACCGCGGCCGGCTATGTAATACCAATTAACAGTCTTTTTTGTATTTAAATAATGTTATATCACTAAGTAAGTGGTTTCAGATGGTCAGGTTTACTTAAAGAAACATCTCATGTTAAGATGTATACGATATTGGAAGATATGACGATCGGCCAGCGAGGAAGCGTCCGAGGAACAGATTTGGTGGGGAGTGTGTGTTTGGGAGAGATGACGTAAGCGATGGGTGTGCGCGGAGAAAGGGAACTCCACGTCTAGGCTTGGCAGAAGAATGACTTTCCTGGATGATAGAAGTAATTCTATCGGGAGAGTGTTAAGATTTGCGCAGCGAACGGTCGCTTCTTGGCACTCTAAATTTGGCGAGAAGAAGTGCACGCCAGTGTAGCTGTTACTTTTTTTTTTTTACACACACACACGAACTTATGAGTGTAGAAATGGTGTTCAGGAAAATGAAGCTACACTCCTGGAAATTGAAAAACTAACACCATGAATTAGTCGACCTAGCAGAGGAAAGTTCTATTGACATATTCTTGAGGATGTATACAACATACGATCATCCAGACAGAGCCATACATACGTGAGTACAATAACTAGATCGTGTGAAATGTCGGCTTTAGTACTGTGTATACCCAACTATTGCAGTGACTTAAGCTGTAGTTCTTCCATAGATATGATTATAGAGGTGCCGAAAGAGGGCTTGTGGAATGGCCTGCCATGCAGTTTCCACCTGGTGCCTCAGTTCGGCCAGATTTCGTGCCATGACGTTGCATGAGGTCTCAAACATGCTTCAGGGGGACAGTTCTGAGGATTGTGCTGGCAAGGGCAGTTGACGTATACCTTGAAGAGCACGTTGGATGGTACTGGATTTATGTGGACGTGTATTGTCCCGTTGGAAAAGAATATCGCCTTGTTGGTATATGAGTGAAAGGAAGACGGGTTGAATGATGGTTTCAATGTACCGTCACTGTTTAATGTTCTCTAGACGATCACTAGAGGAGAACGGCCAGAGTGGGACATGGCTCCCCACACCATGATGCGTGCCGTTAGGATGTTCTCCGCTCACTCACCAGTATCGTTCAGCCAGCCTTCCGTGGTGTCACGGTAGGCGCTTATGAAGGGACGAATAGACACGTGTCGTCTTCAGTGATGAAAGTTACTGTTGCCTCGGTACCGATGATGGTCACTCGCGTGTGTAATGTTGTGCAGGGGAGCGCGAAAATCTGGAGTGTACGCGACAGAGGCAAACAGGGCCGAGTCCTGGCATCATGGTGTTTGGAGCCATATCCTAAACTCGCTGTTCTCCTCTGGTAATTGCGGAGTGAAAATTGAAGAATGCACAGTACTCTGAAATCATCATTCAACCCGTCTTGCCACCGTTCATGCACAAAAAAGGCGACATGCTTTTTCAGTAGGACAATAGACGTCCACACGTATCCCGTCCAACCCTACGTGCTCTTCTAGGTGTACGTCAACTAATCTGCGCAACATTATCCTCAGATCTGTCCCCCATTGAGCGCATTTGGGACCGGATGAAACGTCATATTGCGCGGTCTGCATCAGCGGTACGAAATCTGGCCTAACTGAGGCACCAGGTGGAAACTGCATGGCAGCCATTCCGCAAGACTTCAATCGGCAGCTCTATGATCGTCTCCATGGGAGAATTACAGCTTGTATTACTTCAAAAGGAGGATACAAACGGTACTAGCGTCGATATTGCTCACGCTCTTGTGGCTGTTCTCACGTGGGTATAGGTCTATCTGTGTAATAGTGTGTTGTGTACAGCCTCAAGAATGTGTCAATAAAATTTCACTCTGCTGGGTCGACGAACTCATGCTGTTCTTTTCCATTTTCTAGGAGTGTATTTTGCACTTTTGACAATTTCATGTTGAGTGCTCGCGAAGTATACAGGGCATCTCTGTGTTTCTTGAAGTTATGATTACTTAGTTGGGGAAAGTGCTATCAATTTCTTATCACCGGCAATGCAACTGTTTACCATTTTACTCTACTTATGATTAATATTTCATGTGACCAATTTGACTGAATAAACCTTATTCAACTAAATCTCTGTCGTTGCGAACATCACTTGCAAATGTTAGATTAAAACCGTTTTATTAATCAACCAGTTATTTTACGTAATCATTCTTATTTGTTTCGCAAATTATAGGCTTTGCATAGAGTGTTTTTAACCACAGAATCGCAGGTAAAAGATAATGTCTGCAACTCAGGTAGTTGGTGGGTCATGAAAGCAGACCCTAAGATAACATCGAGCCAAAGTTCTAGATCAGAACCTACAGAGTCCAATACGCAGGTTCTTACAGCGTTCTTAGCTGTGATAAATGCGGTACAGGATAAAGCGTAAAGTCGCAACACCAACACAAGCGTTATACATGAAGCAGCTGTCATGGAGTGTTCGCGACTAAGACATTGCTATTTCTCCAACGCAACTTGCGAACTGTATTGTTTAAAAATAGGTCCCGGAACATACTACAGCGCAGAAAAATTTACTCCAGAAAACCTATTGTGAATTCTGCACAGCGGACTGATAAAACATAAATCATTGTCGTTTTTTGCCTAGTAAATCTACTGCAATATCACACATGTATATAACCAAATCAATGAACTACACATGTTAAATAATGACGGACAGATGCCATCTACTGGAACCAAAGTTTGCATTCTGGAAATAGGAATTAGTGTTAAGAATACAGAAAAATATTTGAACTTTCGTAACTCGAAGTATCTAATTAACTCATAAAAGTGCGACAAAATAATTGGTTGGTGAAGGTGGGCAGTAGCGCAAGACTCCTATACTGATAAAAAGACAGATATCGCTATCTAACTGAAGTTTATTGCAAGTTGACAATGATAACAACCAAACTGTTCGCTAGCACAGTGTGCTTAGAAGAACAACTGCTGTAGCTCCTCACAAGTGCTCACCGCTAACAGTGAAGTATCACCCGAATGAACCTAATCTGACAGAGCTGTGAGTATTCTTACACTTGTCCTGGCACAGACAGATAAATGTGGCCACGACGCCCCTTTGCATTGTCTCAGGCTGACGAATTCCATCTGCTTCTCAGGACTTGAGGATTCGCGTCACCAAAGTAGGATCACCGCTAGTCTAAAGGTTTTATCTCGACATGCGATCGAAGCCGAACTCTAACTCTGAAGGCAGATATTAATCTCCAACTCTTTATCTAGCGGACTTCACCCGAGTTTTATCTTCTCGCTGGCCCAACCCAGATTTCTCTCTCTCCCCCTCTTTCTAACACTTTCTCAAAATCTACTCCTCTACTCCTCCTGGAGTACTTGAAAAAACGCACGTAAGCCAATAGTAATGTCACTGCACTTTTCAGCGGCAATCATATTTCTTCTGTGTAGCAAAGCCTCCCTCCTAAGAACTGGAAAATTTATACTACCTATCTTGACATCACCCATGTAGAAGATCAAATACCACAGTGTTGTCATCTGGCATCACATCAAGCATCCCCTAACTAAAAGTTGTTCCTTTCTTTCACACATGATATTTTATTGCTGCATCTGGTACCCTGGCTCCTTACGTCTATTCCTTCATATTTTGTAGAAGTAACTGCTTCCAATATTTGTGCTGGTATTGCGTAGTTATATATTTAAATATCTTTCTTTCTACGCAAACGCATATCTTTACATTTGCATCGCTGTCTAAAATGGAATGAACGTCGAGTGCCATCATTCTGGGTGTTCGGCGTCAGGCTAATAGAACCCAAGCGTTCACACCACTTTAGAAAGCGAGGCAAATTTAAAGACCTGCGTTTACATAGAAAGGAAGATCCTTTAGTATATAATTACGCAATATCAGGACAAATACTGAAAGCACTTACTTCCAGAAATGAAATGATCGAATGGCATTTTTGGACGGGAGATCCCATACGGGATTGTTCGGCAGCCGTAGTGCAAGTCTTCTTAGTTGACGCCGATTGGACGACTTATGTGCCGATGATGATGATGATGATGATGATATGATGATGATTAGGACAACACACAACACCCAGCCCCCTGACGGAAATCGAACCCGGGTCCCTTGCGTCGCGGCGGTCAGAGACGCTGCCACTGAGCTACGGAGGCGGACACTTCCACAAAATATCAAGGAATAGACATAAGGAGCGATCTGAAATTTAATTATAGAAATAAATAAATAAAATTAATAGTAAGGCAGATGCCATACTGAGATTCATTGGAAGAATCCTCAGGAATTGTAGTCCACCAACAAAGAATATTTTTACTAAAGATTCGTTCGTCTGACGCTTGAGTATTGATCACCAGTGAGGGATCCATACCCGGTAGTGTTGACAGAAGATATAGAGAAGATACTACGAAGTGTAACTCGAGTACACTCCCGTGTAGGGACTGATGACCCCGTAGTTAAGTCCCATAAGCGTAACAAACATTTGAACATTTGAAAACTCCCGTGGCAGACGCTGCAAAAGAGACGTTCTGTATTGCGTTACGGATTCCAGTCAAATTTTTCGAGAGTATACGTTTCTTGAAGAGTCAACCGATTGCTTCGTCTTAAGTATGTCGAGCCCACACGGAGGCATACCGTGCGCTTTGGGACGACGTGCTGCGGTGCGCGCGGCCATCCGCAGTCGGGGGTTCGAGTCCCCCCTCGGGCATGGGTGTTTGTGTTAGTTTAAGTAGGTTGTAAGCTACGTACTAACAACCACACAGTTGAGTCCGATAGATTTACAAACATTTGATCATTTCAGGCATACTGGCAGTCGCTTTTATCAGCGATCCATATGCGACTGGAATTCGAGGAGGCCATTTAAATGGAATCAAAATGAATCTCTTTGCCTGTAAACTCTTTGCCTCTCTGAACTCAGTTAACCAGATCATGACTGTATAACTATCCCCACTCTCGTCCCTCTCAATGGTTCATTACCCCTTCGTAAGTACGTACTTGCCTACCGAGGATGGCTAAACAACATTACTACTTTTTCATTCTGCACTCCAATCCTCTTGGTATTCTTTTCCCCTCAGTTTTGTACCTTCTGATAAAGGGATGGCAGTGTGAACTCTTTGAAACGAGGCTAAGTGTATCTGTATTAGCTTAGTATCAGCCATACTTTGTACTGAATTAATAAGCATTGGATATTTATTTTTGTTTGTTTTCATAAAATAAAGTTTTAGGAAATTCCTACCGGTTATTAGTATAATGAAAACGTCGGAAGATATATATTAGTCACTAGTTTTCTTTGGTTCGGATTGGGTGCTTCTGGCCTCATCTGTTTTGCAGTAGATAAACTATTTCAAATGAATGAAGATGTTCTCATTCATCAATTTTACAAACAGCAAAAATTGAATACATACACTCTCCTTAATAGCTATACAGACAGAATACATTCAAGAACTATTCACGTCAAATATGATTTGTAGTTGTAAAAAAATAAATACATGAATACTGTTATGTTTACACAACACTTTAAGATACAACGTGTGATATTATCAGAAGTAAGACACATGCTCTTATAAGGAGATGGAAGAGAACACATCAGCTGGTAAGGTGTAATATTGCTTGACAACTCGTGAATACGGAGAGGGGGGGGCAGTGCTAAAGGCTTCCCCCCCCCCTTCCCAAACCCTCTGAAACTGAATACCCGAGGTAGCGAGGTCAACACCACCTAGAATACCTGGCCTCACAACTGGTCATGCATACGTCACACCTAAAGGCCGCGGCCGCCAGCTGACTGGCCGGCCGTTGGGGCCCGCCCACCGCCGCGTAGTGGCTAGCGTTCGCTGCCTTGACGAGGCCAACGAGAAAGAAAGGCCATGATGCCCACGTCATGTCACATAATCAAGCCGGCGCGATCGCTAGCTGATTGGCTGGCCGCTGGGGCACAGCCCACTGCCTCATAGTGGTCAGCCACTCAGCCAGCGATCGCTCCAGCTCAGGACTACATTGATTACATGACATGATGTGCATGCTGCAGCCTGTCTTTCTCGTTGGCCTTGGGCCTTTACGAGGCCAACAAGAGAGACAGGCCGTGGTGTGCACATCACTTCATGTAAGCAAGGTAATCTTGAGCCGGCGCGATCGCTAGCTGAGAGGCTGACCATTATGAGGCAGCGGGCTTTACCTCAGCGGCCAGCCAATCAGCAAGCGATCGCGCCGGCTTAAGCCTACCTTGATTATGTGACATCACGTGCGCGCCACGGTCTGTCTTTCTCGTCGGCCTCGGGCCTTTAGGTGTGACGTAGGCACAGTCAGTTGTGAGACCATGTCTTCTAGGCGGTGTTGGCAATGTAGAGAACGGAGCCCTATCTTTTATTAATCTACATTAAGTCAATAGTGTTATTAACATAAGGTGGGTCAAAACAGAGAGAAAGGAAAGAGAGAGAGGGAGAGATAGATAGATAGATAGAGAGAGAGTGAGATAACAGAGGTAAGAGACTACGAAAGAGGAGGAGAGAAAAGTTTTCTACATTCGATTTTGCAGACTTCTTTCTTACTAATATTTTTTATTTATTTATAAAAATGTATTTTCCTATAATATAGTCATCTCTAGATGAAATATTAACCTCAAACCATCCTCGAAACCTCCATTAATTAACAGCGTGGTAGAGCCATGTGAATCGTATCGTTATACGTTTGTATCAATTTTCCAAGTCAGAATATCGAAAAAATTCTAACAAAAGTTATTCAACATTAAATTACGAACAACTTTTATTTGAAAAATTTTCCGATAAAATGCATAATAGCCAAGATAGTGCTGCCCTCTAGTGGCGTCCGGTAATGGTGTCACAGGGAGATTCTGGTCGCTGGCGGCCAACAAATAAGTGTGTAAAATTTGGTGCCGATCGGTTGAATGTCGCGACCGAAACAGTGCGAGCACGTTGAAAACACACACACAGTGTCAAATACCCGTCATTTTTCATATATCTTTCAAACGGTAAGAGAAAACTCCGATTATTCGTTCTAAAGGCCTATTGAGTGCGTAAAAAATTTCGAGATTTCCACAAACTTTTGAAAGGGAACACCTTTTTGAAGGTAATCATACTCGCCTAATGTATGAAAGGAGGGTATCAATCATGAACATTGAAACTAGGACACTTATTGCAAGTGATATCACTAAATGAGTTACACAAGAATATGACTGAACAATTGAAGAGCTGACATGGAGAAGGATGTAAGTGACAAAATGACACATACATCGTTTTCCATACCTACAACCTTGCGGAGTTGCATCAGATGCCAACTAATGGCAGCAACAGAAACTACAAGTAATCAAATGTTCAAATGTTTGAAAATCTGTGGGACTCAACTGCTTGGTTATTAGTCCCAAGCTTACAAACTACTTAATCTAAGGTAAACTAATCTAAGGACAACACAAACACCCATGCCCAATGGCGGAATCGAACCCCCAACGGCGGACGGACGCGCGCTACAAGTAATCACTTTGCTCTTAGATCTCACTTCGGGCCACTGTTCGTAGAAAATAGGTCATTTCTATAGGAATGTGAAACGCTGACTAATTTGGCACTTACATCCGTTTCCATGCCAACTCTTCAATTATAACACAATATTAGTTATTTTTAGCTGAAAACAAAAGAAGCGTTAAGGTGACATGGTAAAATTAGCTCGGCTTATTCGCTTCCTAATAAGTGGTACTCTTACAGCTGCACGTAATCTCACTACATTCAAAATCTTTTTCTCAGACTTTGTTGATCACTGGAGTGTGAAATAAGTAATGATGTAGGTTTGAGTTTAGAAATTTAAGAGCAGTGGGAAGGCTCTGCTTACGTTAGTGTCTCTGGGTTTAGAAACTGTTGCACGCAGCTTGCGTCATCCTAGCCTTAGGCAGTAAGATTTGTACTACATGGAGTTGTAAGCCTCCCGTTGATTAACAATTGGTGTGGGCCGACCGGAGGATAAGCATATCGTGATGTGTACTATTCTGATACTTTACAGGAACGGAAGTAGAGAATTCAAGGCTCTAAGGAGACAGAGCCGCGGCGGAATAGCCGTACGCATTGAGGCGCCGTGCTGCGGACGTTCGCCGTCGGAGGTTCAAATTCTCCCTCGGGCATGGGTGTCTGTGTTATCATTAGGTTAGTTTAACTTAGTTTAAGTAGTTTGTAAGCTAAGGACTAATAACCAAGCAGTTATGTCCCATAGATATACAAACATTTGAATTTTTTTTCTATGAAGATATAAATATGAGCAAGTAAGTTAACCTTCTCAATAAGGGTGTTGGTACTATTAAAATGGCCTCGTAGACATTCAGTATTTTCTCATAGAATGCATTTGAATGGTCGTTATGAATATATTGATAATGTAAGGAAAAAACAAAGGTACTACAGGACGTACTGGAGTAGCACAGTACTGCATATGTACAGTCAGTCTTCCAGAAAGAGTTTACGTAACTACACGACCAACAAAGAGTACACGAGAACTTCAGAATTTCTCTTACATGCAGTGCGTGGAAGAAGGAGGCTTAGGATTTAACGCCTCGTCGACAGCATGTTCATTAGAGGCGATTTATGTGCAGTGATGTTGCCGTGAATCATAGATGAAACCCTGTGAGACGTCAAGCAGCTATAAACTCCTGCATACATTTGGTGACTGAAGGCAAGTCTCAAGCATTCAAAAATGTTCAACAGTTTGTAAATCTATCGAACCAAACTGCGTGGTCATCAGTCCGTACTATACAAACTACTTAAACCTAGGTAAACTATTCTAAGGACAAACACATACACCCATGCCCCAAGGAGGACTCGAACCTCCGCGGCAAGCAACTGCGCGCTCCGCAGCGAGACGCTTTAGACCGCTCAGCTACTCCACCGCGGCTCTCAAGCATTGGCGCTCGTACTAGCGTTAAGCTGGCGGTCGTGGCACATACACCACTGGCCATTAAAATTGCTACACTAAGAAGAAATGCAGATGATAAACGGATATTCGTTGGACAAATACTTTATACTAGAACTGACATGTGATTACATTATCTCGCAATTTGGGTGCATACATCCTGAGAAATCAGTACCCACAACAACCACCTCTGGCCGTAATAACGGTCTTATTAAGCCTGGGCATTGAGTCGAACAGAGCTTGGATGGCGTGTACAGGTACAGATGCCCATGCAGCTTCAACACGATACCACAGTTCAGCAACAGTAGTGACTGGCGTATTGTGACGAGCCAGTTGCTCGGCCACTATTGACCAGACGTTTACAGTTGGTGAGAGATCTGGAAAATGTGCTGGTTAGGGCAGCAGTCGAACATTTTCCGTATCCAAAAAGGCCCTACAGGACCTGGAACATGCGGTCGTGCATTACCCTGCCGAAATGTAGGGTTTCGCAGGAATCGAATGAAGCGTAGAGCCACGGGTCGTAACACATCTGAAATGTAACGCCCACTGTTCAAAGTGCCGTCGATGCGAACAAGAGGTGACCGAGACGTGTAACCAATGGCACCCCATACCATCACGCCGGGTGATACGGCAGTATGGCGATGACGAATACACGCTTCCAATGTTCGTTCACTGCGATTTCGCCAAACACGGATCTGACCATCGTGATGCTGTAAACAGAACCTGGATTCATCCGAAAAATGACATTTTGCCATTCGTCGTTGCGTACACGATCGCAGGCGCTCGTGTCTGTGATGCAGTGTCAAGGGTAACCGCAGCCATGGTCTCCGAGCTGATAGTCCATGCTGCTGCAAACGTCGTCGAACTGTTCGTGCAGAAGGTTGTTGTCTTGCAGACGTCACAATCTGTTGACTCAGGGATCGAAACGTGGCTGCACGATTCGTTACAGCCATGCGGATAAGATGCCTGTCATCTCGATTATGAGTGATACGAGGCCGTTGGGATCCGGCACGGCGTTCCGTATTGCCCTCCTGAACCCACCGATTACATATTCTGATAAGAGTCGCGACCAACACGAGCAGCAATGTCGCGATACTATAAACCGCAATCACGATAGGCTACCATTCGACCTTTATCAAAGTCGGAAACGTGATGGTACGCATTTCTCCTCCTTACACGAGGCATTACAAAAACGTTTCACCAGGTAACGCCGGTCAACTGCTGTTTATGCATGAGAAATCGCTTGTAAACTTTCCTCATGTCAGTACGTTGTGCACCTCGTGAGAAATCTCTGAAAAGCTAATCATTTATCATTTGCTTATCACAGCACCTTCTTCCTGTCGGTTAATTTTCGCGTCTGTAGCATTTCATCTTCGTGGTATAGCACACTGACTTCCCAGGTCCCCTAGGAAAGTCCTTCTTAGTTGAGCTGCAGGTAGTACAAGCCACATCATGTAATGCTCACTCACCCATTAGCTGATTTCGGCCCCTGTTAACTGGGTGAATATCCAACCTAAATGCCTACGTAACCTTTCCTGTTTGGCATCTTCAAAATCTGCTTTACTGTTCTGGTAGCACCTGTTTAAACAAGATGATGGGTAGTTTGAATCATTACAAGGTGGTGGACTGAGTAGACAGTTGACTGCCTTGTGGGTGGGAATTAAAAAAAAATGTTTAAATGTTTGTTAAGCTTATGGGACTTAACTGCGGTGTCATCATCCCTAAACTTACACTGTGGCACCCTTATGGTGTCGACTTTTGGTACTTCTCTTCAGCGCATAGTAGTTCTACTGTCAGAAACATCAATTATAAATGTAACTACAGACTAGCGGAAATTTTTTAATAATTATCAATTTATTTGTGGACTGAAACAGTATTTCCTGATTCAAACAATCTCAGAAACACCGGCATTCTCTTTCTACGGCCTGTCAGGCTGCAAAGTCCACTCCTAATTCTCTCTTAAACACCTGTTAGTATATCACTCTTCAGGGACAATATAAGAGGAAAGTTAGCACGGTGGAAGCAGGCGGCCACTTAATTTTAATTCACGGGCGGCACGCTCAGACACGTGCTTCTCATGATAAGCATCCCGCCATAAAGTCCACCTGTTAAGAATTACGGTGACGTAGTCACGCTTTGCAGGTACATAGGTTACTGTAATTAATAACAGTATAAAGGAAACTCTTTCAGACCGGTAGCGGACCAACCAGCGCGAGAGTAGCCGCGTGGTCTAAGGCATCATTCTATGGACTGAATGGCCCAAATTCAAATGTTTGTAAATCTATCGGAACAAACTGCGTGGTCATCAGTCCGTAGCTTACAAACTACTTAAACCTAGGTAAACTAACCTAAGGACAAACACACACACCCATGCCCCAGGCAGGACTCGAATCTCCACGGCGACGAACCGCGCGCTAGTTTGTAAGTCCAGGGACTGATGACCATACCAGTTAGGTCCAATGGGTTTACAATTATTTGAACATTCGAGACTAGCAGCAATGTCCAACCCATATACCTGTTTACGGAAGCGATCACTAAAATTGTGGGTAGTGTTCCACCAGAAAAGCTTCCGCCGCCAGCATGACAGTGCTTGGAGACACAGTTTCATATCTGTACACAGCGTCATCTCTGTACACAAAGGAGACGGCTACACAGGTAGCGGGAGCGGTTTGAGATGGTGCGAAGAGCTTTGTGCAGCATAGAGGGTCTTTGGAACGAACAAAAGTCCTACAGTCTTCAAGAATTTGCGAGCAATCACAGAACCAGATGTATTATAATATTAAAAAATGAATGCATTTTCTAGAGGCATAGTCTCAGCAAATCGAAGATAACGAGTAAAAGGCGAGGAAAAGATTAAAATTTGAGCCACACCCGGGAATCGAACCTGCGATCTCCTGCTTACTTGGCAGTGCTTAGGTTATTCCGTGCATTGGTGTTGGCCATAACGTAACGGTGGGTTAATGGCTAAAACGACTGCCTCGTAAGCACGGGGTCCCGGCCGTGGCACAAATTTTAATTCAATGCCTCACATTATACTACACATGTATTATAAATTTTGATGGGTGTGTTAAGAAACGGAGCTTCGAGCACTTATGCCAAGCACTGAAGCTAAAATAGCCATCGGTACTTAAATCTGGCTAAAGACAGAGATATGTTCAACCAAAATTTCAACAAAGGATCAGTTTTCAGAGAAGATAAATTAAATCAAATTGTTGGTGGAATGTTCGTTGATGTTAGAAATAAATTATCTTTTAGTAAAACTGAACTTCGATAGTTCCTGTCAGCTATATTAAAAAATCGATATTTTCACTTTCATGCAAATTATGAAAATACGGATGTTTGTGCTTAATTTGGCGTTCGATATATTGAAACTGTCGATCATTTAATTGTTTGTATAAATATTTAAAAATAATTGTGCACTGACATTTCTGAGACTTTTATTTTCCATCATTTCACATATTGGGAGTTTCCTTTGGAAGTATATAGTCTAGAACAGTGTTTTTCAACCTGTGGGTCGGGACCCCTTAGGGAGTCTCGAAGTCTTGTTCTGGGGGTCTCGAAGTCTTGTTCTGGGGGTCGCGAAGTCTTGTTCTGGGCGTCGCGAAGTCTTGTTCGAGGGTCGCGAAGTCTTGTTCGGGGGTCGCGGTCTTACAAGGATGCAGGAACATCAGGTTTGATGGCAAATCTACGTTTCGTGACGTTCAGCTACTATGGCAGAAGTGCCACACAGAAGTGACAGGTTCCGTAAAAGTCGCTTAATTAGCAAGTCATACAAAGGTGGAAAAAAGGCTTTGTTGTGACATGTGACAGTCATCAAAAGTGTCACGGGTGTAAAATGTACCTATGGCACTTTTGATTTGTTTTGATGGGCCGACCGAAACGCGAAACAGTGAAGCTATACTTTAATTAAGCGACTTCACATTGTTTGTTGATTACTGCTAAAGTTATTTACAATGGTTGCAATCTTCTTGTACGTATGTCACATGTTCAAATATTATTATGTATAAAAACAATCACTAACTTAATATTATTTTTAATCAATACATAACAATACCTGTTTACTACTGGATCTTAGCAGTTAGCAGCTTGTAAGGAGTTTTCAATGCAGTACTGTGTATACTCAACTAATTATATAATTTTATTACTGGATCATAGTAATTTGCTGCAGGTTAAGTGTTTTTAGTATCATTTTGAAGAAATCCAAAGTTCATGTGCATCACAGAAGTATTAAGGAGTGATGAATCAGCTTTGATGGTTTCATACTCTCTCATAAGAACAGGTCGTCACAAATTAATCACTGAGATCTATTACTCATGACAGCAAAACCATATATAAAGTACTTTCAATTCAGGATCAATGACATAGCTTTACTTCGGGCCTGGGGGGTCGCCAGACATTTTTACTCACAAAGGGAGTCGCGGGTTCAAAAAAGTTGAAAAACACTGCTCTAGAAGGTTGTGGATTTTTTGTCATGTAGAGAACTGTCCGATTCATAAGCTGCACACACCAGCGGTACTTCGCCGTAAACTCTTTGACCTGTAAATTTGTTTGTGTTTGACAACAACAGTTACCCACTCGCCCTGTTTTAATTTCTTTGTTTCTTGTGATAGTTTTCGTTATTACTAAACCGAAAGGAGAATTTAAAAAATTCGAAACAAAGGAAACTGATAGAGACAAATAAGCTGCAATAAAGAGAGTGGTCAGTGCCAAAGGACGTTATATCTTAGTTGTAAATAATGTCAGTCTTTCTACTCCTCCGAGTGCTTCCAAGAAAAAAACTTATGGTAAATGACGAAAAATACAATGCAGCTTCAGATAGTGTAACATACTGCAAATCATTATTAATCTCTATATACCTATTTAAGCTTTTGTGGCCGGCCGCGGTGGCCGATGGGACTGCGGCGCGCCAGTCACGGTCTGCACGGCCACTACGGTCGGGGGTTCGAATCCCCCCTCGGGCATGGATATTTGTGCCGTCCTTAGTGTTAGATAGTTCATAAGTAGTTTGTAAGTTTAGGGACTGATGACCCCGTAGTTAAGTCCCATAAGCTATACAAACATATGAACATATGAAGCTTTGAGTGGAGCAGTGATTTGTCGTATATGTACATGGAAATTGAAATTCCTGAAAAGTTATCTAAACGCAATGTTCGCGTGTGAACTTTGAAAATAATGTATTTGGACGGAAAAAACGAAAAGACTTTCAAAACGTATTAAATTGTATGACTTAGAAACAGACACCCCAGTGTAGTGATGCAAATTAAGTCACATAAAGCAGACAAGTCTTCGGTCTTGACTGCAAACCAATTAGCTTCCTTTTGAAGTATGATCCATACTTGAGAATGGCTCCATACTTCGTAATCAGGTAACAATACGTTCGATGGAAGTTTCTTAAGTAAAGACTGGAAAACTGTACAGATCTCTCCCATTCGTAGGAAATAAAATAGGAACATCTCGCTAAATTACAGACCCGTGTCTCTGACATTCAGTGGCGGTCAAAATAATAGTCATCTGGCAAAGGTTTGGAATAAAGTGGACATTTATTACTAGACATATTTGTACTATGATAGAAACAAAATTTTACGTTGTAAAGAAACCATTACTACATAGTCACATTGTACCACAGTCAGTTATACAGATAACACAACACAAAATAATCAATAATATTCAAAAGAATACCAGACCACAGGGTCAAAAGAAAAAAAAAATACAGCCAATTGACACAAATATTTTGTACTTAATCTAAGTCTTATGAAATTTACAGGAACAACCTTCTTTGCGTAGGAGTGGATTAGTACTTCGTGGGGTAGCCCTTGTTTTTGAGGATTGACCTGCTCCTCTTATCCATAGAGTCTACTAAATGCCTGCATTCGTCGCTATTGGTCGCATACCAGGCTCTCTGGATTTCTTCCCAAAGTTTATCTAAAGATGTAGCTATTGAGCGGTAAATTCTCTAGTCTACGATCTCCCATGAGTTCTCAATGGGTGATGCGGCAGAAGATTGAGGTGGCCACTATAATACTTCGATATTGTGATCTTCAAAAAACTGCCTTAAGATCCTTGCAGTATGCATTGGATCGTTATCTTGCTGAAATTTCCATTTCAGCGGCATTTCCTCTTCAGCAGAAGGCAGCATCACATTTGCCAAGATGTCTTTGTACATTACTGCGTTCATTATGCCGTTGATACGGTGTATTGGACCAATGCCGTACCATGAAAAACATCCCCATACCGTAACACATCTGATACCGTATTTCACAGTTCTTAAAGAATAGTTGGGATTAAATTCCTGCTTTGGTGGGCGGCGCACGTAGAATTTTCCGTCTGAGGCAAACCTCTTATACTTGGATTCATCGGACCATAGGATGTTCCTCCACTAAATATTAGGTTTTTGTTCATTTCTCTGGACAAAGGCCGATCTTTTCCGAACGTTAGCTTTTCAAACATGCGGCCTCTGTCTCGCAATACGTCCATTCAATTTTGCTGGTCTCAGTCGTTGAATCATTGAGGTTGATGGTTGAACATCATGTTTGTCGCTAAACAAAATGGCTTTCAGTCATGGTGTTGACAAAAATGGATCTTTTTATACTTCCGTAATGATGAGTCTGTCTACGCGAGGTGTAATTACACGAGGTCGCCCCCTGTTCCACACCTGCGGTTTTGTTTGTTTTGACAGTCTAACGGCGTTCTGGACTCGTTTTCGCGAAACGTGTAAATATTTGACTATTTGATTCATGGACATCCCACTTTTGAACATTCAGAACATTACTATATGCTCATCATCACTTGTATGCTTTGCTCTGCCTATCTAGAAGAAAGTAAACAAAACCAAACGTCAATTTACATACAAAACAACTGGAAAAAAATCAATGTGAACGTGACATCTGTAAAACGACTCTATTATTTTGACCCATAAGATCCTTACCTTTATGCCTCTTTTCGCACATCTAGCTCAAACGCTTCCTTTCGTACGACTACAAATAGCAGCGACGACTTCCCTGATGTTGCCTAAAAGGGACTGACAACACGGCACTCGTGGAGATTTCACTAATAGATATCCTGCTTCTTAATCTCATTAATAGAGGCGACTCTATTATTCTGACCGCCACTGTATATTTGTAGTAAGATTTTGGAACACATACGAACTGTGTTCTAACATTTTGAAGCAGCTGAAAAATGCTGTTAGTGGGGAGGGAAACCAGCAACCACCTGTATCACTCCTCATTCCGCTTTTCTTGTCAAACTGTTGGCATACGAACACATTTCGCCCTCTTCGAACACAGAACATGATCCTTGTACCCAGCCACTCTTCATAGTGAAGTGTTCATAATTAGCATATCCCACTCACTGTCACTTAGTACATATAGTTCGCTTTTTCTGAAAAACCTCGAATCACAAAGAAAGTACTAACGCTGCTGTTGCATCATTAGGTAGAAAACTAGTTTTGTAACAGTTAGAGGTAATGATCTATGTGCTGCACTCTATATTGCTAAATAACTGTTTTATTTGAGATCACCATGAATAACTTTTCTGAAATACTTTTATTAAAGAAATTCCAATTTGCTACGAAGTTTATATATTTCTATTAAGTCACAACAGACTGTTTCGGCGGATTAATGCCATTTTCAAGTGACCTGCAGATATAGGTAATAATTTTTCACATAGTTTTCGTAGTTGTAATTATAAATCTTATTCATAAAGTAATAACAAAGGTTTTTTTACTTACGTCTAGATGGAATGACGTGCATATATCATCGAATCTGACTGTCTTCTGGTGTTATAAAATTTTTTACAATATTTTAAATTACGTTTGACAGTTCGATGATATATGTTTACATAGTATCTTTTGATGGTGACAAAGATGATTTTTATCGCTATCAGTTGTAGTTGCGATCTCTGGTTGTTGCATTACGTGTAAGTGCACAGATTTTACAATTAATATATCGTATATAAATGTCGTAAAATCGACGGAAAGTAGATGATGTTGCTGTTGTGTAATACTATGTGCAAACTTTTATCCTATTTCTAAAACTTTTTGGTGCTATAATTTTGTATTTTTCGCTTGTTGATATAGCAGTGTTAATATTTGTCTAAGTTGCTGTTTTTATTTAATGACTTAGAGATTTTGATATGGGCGATCTTTGGTTGATTAATGGCTTCGTAATTTAGCCAATATACCAGTACAAGAAACAATAAAACTTATCAAACAAAATTTACTACAGTTCAGAAAGACATCAATTACTACAGCACATGAAATTATACTTCTCTTAGAAACGGCACTTTCCCAAAATTACTTTGAATTTGACAACAGAATATACATTCAGACAGACGGTATAGCTATGGGAAATAGCATGGCAAGTACAATTGCAGACATCTTCCTCAACAGCTTGGAAGAAAAATTCTTCACCTCAAAAGAACAGATACTGGATAAGATTATATATTATTGTCGATATGTAGATGATACCCTAATGTTAATTGATGGTGATCACACAGTCATTAATAACATTCACCAGGCTCTAAACAATTTACACCCTAAAATTCAATTCACCATGGAAATGGAAACAAACAATAGTATAAACTATTTGGACTTTACCATTACAAAAAATAATAATCAACTTATATTTGACATCTATCGAAAACCTACAACATCAGACAACATAATTAATGCTAACTCATGCCACCCCAAGTCTCAAAAAATGGCATACTTTCACTCCATGATCAACAGATTGCATAACCTCCCACTAGAAAAACATGCAATACAGAAAGAACTACATACACTTCAATACATAGCCCACAGAAATAATTTCGACCCTAACATTGTCACAAAATTATACAATAAGCACCAAACACCCAAATACAACACAATACACAATGAAATACGATTAACAAGAGAAACACTAACTAAACAGAAAACTAAGTACATACCCACCGCCTATTTAGGACGAATCTCCAACAAAATTAATGCACTTTTCAAAGCCACCAACATACAATTAGCATTCCGTACCACAAACAGCCTTAGGTTAAAACTCAGATCAAATAACACGAATACATCAATATACACTAACCCAGGTATATACAAGATCACATGCCAAGATTGTAACTGTTTTTACATAGGCCAAACTGGAAGAAATTTTAACGTAAGATTTAAGGAACACATAAGAGATAGTGAAAATAACCAGTTAAGTTTCTTCCTCCACCTAAAAAATCTCCATCACACTGTAAGCGAAATCGAGAATGCATTACAAGTCCTACATAAAATTCCAAAAGGTCCTATTATGACCATTCTTGAGGAGCTTGAAATTTATATACATATGGAAAACCAACCCCAAAAAATTCTGAATGAACAAACAGAGCTTAAACACCAATAATACATTAAAAACTTTATTGAAATTCTCGTAAAAGAAAAGGGCTAAATTACGAAGCCATTAATCAACCAAAGATCGCCCATATCAAAATCTCTAAGTCATTAAATAAAAACAGCAACTTAGACAAATATTAACACTGCTATATCAACAAGCGAAAAATACAAAATTATAGCACCAAAAAGTTTTAGAAATAGGATAAAAGTTTGCACATAGTATTACACAACAGCAACATCATCTACTTTCCGTCGATTTTACGACATTTATATACGATATATTAATTGTAAAATCTGTGCACTTACACGTAATGCAACAACCAGAGATCGCAACTACAACTGATAGCGATAAAAATCATCTTTGTCACCATCAAAAGATACTATGTAAACATATATCATCGAACTGTCAAACGTAATTTAAAATATTGTAAAAATTTTTATAACACCAGAAGACAGTCAGATTCGATGATATATGCACGTCATTCCATCTAGACGTAAGTAAAAAACCTTTGTTATTACTTTATGAATAAGATTTATAATTACAACTACGAAAACTATGTAAAAATTATTACCTATATCTGCAGGTCACTTGAAAATGGCATTAATCCGCCGAAACAGTCTGTTGTGACTTAATAGAAATATATAAACTTCGCAGCAAATTGGAATTTCTTTAATAAAATGTCATTATATGACCTTTATTATGCTGCAGGCCCCAAAGAGCAAAAACTTTCTGAAATACGTTGGTTTCCAACAAGAGCTGGCGATGTTTCTCTCCACTCCTGCTGCCATCTCTATCCACATCTTTCACATTTACTGCCACTGGCTTTCCCCCACCACGAGTGTCTGCTCTCGTTTTCTTTGCCACTGTCACTGTATCCTCTCTTTTCCGCCATACGTCGTCTCTCTGCTACTCCCTAGTTTCACAAGAAAGAAGGAATTTGTTCGCTAAGCCAAATTTTTCATGATGAGGACTGAATGAGTACAGAAGTAACTGGTTCCTCCCTTTTTGTGCTGTGATAGGAGCATTTTTCAGCTGGGTACATTCTTTGCCTGAAACATCATGGTGTGCTCCTTATATAAAGGCGGAACCGCACATGTGAGAAACGGCGGATACCGAGGACCGAGCAACCAGCACCAGAGCCACTGATGTGTTTGTCATGGCATTCCTCGAATATTCATAAAATGTGAGCCTGCTGCTCTACATATGCGGGCTTTGCCGAGCTTAGACCACTCTGTGGACAGCAACTTTTCACTAAGCTGGAGTTGCTCTGTGCAGAGAGACATGGACTATGATTCCTGTCTTGCGATTAGTGTAGGTGCTTTCTTGGTGTCGGCTTGCGGCAGTATACTGAAAGAGAAAAGAGAATCCCGGGAAGACGACAGTGTCACTAAGCCCGAACAGATAAACGTGTTTTTTTTTTTGTGGCGTAAATATTCGAGTCAATTTTTGTGTATAATTTTGAAACAAGATACACTAAGAGTAAATTAAATTTTACTTCTTTTAACACACTGTGAAGTAAATGTTTATTTATATTTTTATTATATCTTGCGGTCTAGATACTCATTCGTATTCATATGTTAGACGTGAAATTCACAGAAAAGTGATTTTTGCTGCTGGTTTTTCCAGTATTAAATCTGAACGGAATATCTCTTTTATTATCTTCTCATGTCACGAACTTCCAGAAACAGGAAGATGGAATTTAAGCAGTTGCCATTTTTTTATCATATTAAAATGGTCAGTGTGGTAGGAAGCAGCTTTTTATTGATCGTTTCATATGTGACAGACTTCAGTACAGTAATGACGCTACTATTAGTTAATTGAATAATACCGTTTAAATAATGTTTTTTATAGATTCAGCGACTCACGGCTGATATCAGGCTATTAAAGGAACCTTCTAGGAAGTTTGAAAATTGCTGTAGAAAGTGTGATGAAAAATTTACATACCGAATATTTAAAGTGGAACCAATGATAGCTAAACAAAATAGTGAGTGGAGAAAATCGATGTCACAAATTGAGCCTCTTTCCTTTACTCTCATATTTCTGGCAACAGAAGTCACCTTCAAAAGCCTTCACGACCTGTTCAACGTATCATCACAATTTATTTTCTAAGTAGTCCGAGGGCCGTGGCGGAGCGGCCGAGCGCATTGAGTCGATATGCTACGATGCGCGAGACCGTTCCCCGTCGGGTGTTCGAATTCTCCCTCGGGCAGGGATGTTTGTGCCGTCTTTAGTATAAGGTAGTTCATAAGTGTTTTGTAAGTTTAGGGACTGATGACCTCACAGTAAAGTCCCTTAAGCTTAATTAACATTTAAGTAGTCCGAGAGGTTGCCAGTGTCATCGCATAGGTTCTGTAGAAAATGTGAAGATAAATGTAATAATGGAGAGCAGTTTTTCGAAATGTTTAAGTGCTGATCGTAACATCATTAACACTGGCATTTTTTGCATTAATTGGAGAACGTGTATAGTAATCGTCATGCTCAGAAGTACGTTAAGCTGGTACTAAGATTTTCTGGTCTGATGATCTATAATTTATTACAGGCCCGCTTTCGTGTCAATGACGATTTGATGATACGGCTTTATTAATTTCAAATCATTGCACTGAAATTCACCCCGATATTCTCATGGGTTACCGGCAATTTACGTGCCACTAGAACACCTTTTTGGCCCACTTTACAAAGTGGGCCTTTGCTATCGTCTTTTGACAGCTCGAAATTTAAATGAAAATTACGGCTTAATCATTTATCTGACACAAAAATTTAATAACAGAATTTGTAGCGGAGATAATTTTCTACAACTTTGCTCTCTTCTGCATTTTTCCATATCTCGTATTGTTTCAGAGATATTTGCAAAAATAACGTCGATTTCGGGATTTCTGTCTGTCTGTCCGTAACGTGTTCCCACTTTTTTAGTCGAACCGTTCAACCGATCGGAACTAAATCTTACACACATAATAGCTGGCCACCAGAGACCTGAACCTCTCCTTTTCAAATATTTCGGACAAAAAATACGTTAGTAACACTATAAAAAGCAGTTTGTAATATAATTACAAACAAACCGTTCATCTGACACGAAATCTGAATAACCAGATTTGTAGAGGAGAAAATTCTCTACAACTTTTCTCAGTTATGTTTTTTCATATCTTGCAAAAATAACGGCGATTTGACGACGTCAGTCTGTCTGTAACATGTTCCCACGTTTTAGGTCGAACCGTTCAACCGTTATAGAGCTATTGGCAAAAATATCGACGATTTGACACCGTCTCTTGATTTTACGCAAGCCAGGCGTTAGGAACTGTCACGTGACATTCCTAGCCTAGAACTCTCTCGCCATCTTGCTCCCGTTTGTGATCTACGGACATGTTAGACAGTGATAGGGCGCGATGGCTCAGAGCGCCAGGTTTCCAGCATGGTAGCTCTACGCCCTCTGTAACGAAAAAACTGAGAGAAAAGTCACTGACAGGGAAAAACGTGCCTGCTCCTCACGTACTTAATGTGGATATGTTAGTTCAAATGTTTGTAAACCTATTGGACCATATACTATGGTCATCAGTTCCTAAACGTACCAACTACTTAAACTAACGTACACTAAGGACAACAACCACCCGTGCCTGAGGGAGGATTCGAACCTGCGGCGGCAATAAATCAAGAACATCACCTGTGGCGGTTTTTTTGCGGCTACTTTCTGCAACGAGATATGCAGAGCATGAAACATATAGAGAATGTCTGTAGCGAAATTGATAGGTTGGGTAAATTTGAACGACTGGATCTCGTTTACAGATAGTGGCAAGGAAACAATTTTCTGGATTTCTTGAGAACATCATCTTTAAACGATATTGAAAAAAATTCCAAGGATTTCCACGAATAGCAACTATAGAAGTGCGATTCCTACATTTCTATGGTAACCTAAAATCATAATTTTTCGTTGCTTCCTCAGATACTGCCCATGAACAAATGAAGCTTTTGTAAGCTACAACACCGACACCTACAACAGGCAAAATATACAAAAACCAATTAGCGCCATTCGCCTGCTCCGGCGAAAGCGTGTAACGTTTAAATATTGAGCCTTTACTCTAAAATAGTTACAGTATGCCCATTATAACTAATACAAATGATCCATAGGCCAAGGACTGTGCAAGACATTCCATCCTTTATCTGTTTGGTCAATAGAACACGAGACATGGACCGCATAAAAATAGTATTTTCTTATGCTGATTTTTGAACGGAGTAGTTGTAGCTAACGATCGTGCATGGATCAGTTAATCTTAGATGATGGTTGACTCATATATGTACAGCACTGACGCAGAAAGTATTGTTCTTGTATAACACAAGTAGCTCTTTATTCTCATGAAGTAATGAGTGTTATCGGCAATGTATCTTTGATAAATTTCGTCTTTTTAGAAATCTCTTCAAATTATTCTCAAAAACAACTTTAATCAATTTACATTTGTGAAGAAATCCGCATTATGCAAACACCTAGTTTTATTTTATTACCCAGACATGTTTCGTCATTTATTGTGCCGTCTTCTGTGGATTTTTGTCTTTTACTTTCTAGAATAACATGTTACAGATTTTTGATTATACAGTCATTTGAACGAGTTGTTTGAGTTGACAATTGTTGTTGTTGTTGTTGGTTTTGAGGGGACTAAACAGCTAGGTCATCAGTCTCCGAGTTGACGATTATGTCGGATATATTAGTTTTGATTTTGTTTACAATACTTAAATATTGTCATTCGCAGGATTTTCATGCTGATTTAATTCGGGAATGACAAGTTCTCACAGGTTGCCGTATGCGAACAATAAATTGTTTGTATTTCAAAAACTTTTTGTATTTTCGCCTGGATGGTATGTTGAAAAATAGTTAAATGTGGCTGTTTAGTGGCTTACTTACTTTCGAGCTATGGTGTTGCTGCTTCTGTGCGTGTGTGTGAAAGAGAGAGAGAAATATTGTGTATGTGGGGATGGAGGAGGTGTCAGGTGTAATTTCATGGTGGGATTTATTTATATACTTATTTTGTGGTCTCGAGGAGAGTTTCGTTCCATAGTGATGTATATTCGTTGCGTACTTTCTTGCCTTAGGCTATTGCTTTCTGGATGTGATAGTTTAACTATATTGTTAGTTTTTGGAATAAGCTGTTCTCGTTTTGAGAATTTTTAGGTCAGTTTCTGTGTTTGTTGGGGTGTTTGTTTTATTAAATGTTCAGCTACTATTGTGTAACAGCTACTACTTTTTAGTGCTCTGAGGTGTTCTGTGTATCTTGTTTCGAATTGTTTGCATATCTGACCCATATATAAAGAATGGCAGTTGTTGCAAGTAAGCTGATATATTCCTCATTGGCTGTACTTGTCAGTGTTGGTCGAATGTTTCCCTAATTCATTATGCATTGTGTTGTTGGTTCTGTATCCTATGTTCAGCCCTTGTTACTTTAATACGTTGGCCACACTGTGTGTGATTTTGTTGTTGTAAGTCATTATGTGCCATTTGTAGCTTACTGCCTGTTGGTTTATTGTGTGCAGTGTTTCATTTCTGGGTGTGGACTTTTCGTGGCTGTGTGCTACTTGTTTTTGTAATCTGTCCACTTCTTTGTGTCATGCACATTTTCTTGTGAAATTTGTTTTATTGTTTCCAGTTCGTTCTGTGTAGTCTTGTTTGGTAATCGGTGTTCTCATTAATCGGTGTAGTAGAAATCTGAAACTTGCTTCCTTCTGGGTTATTGGTTGGTTTGATTGATTTTGAATCACAGGGCTTTTCATTGTGGTCTTTCTGTAAATTGTGGATTCATATTTGTTTTTATTATGTAGGCGAGAGCTAAGAAGTTTAGTTTTCCATCAGTTAATATTTCAGTAGTTCACTGTATTTGTGGATGTATGGAGTATATATCATTGTATAGATCTTTTATACGTGAGTCTGATTCATCTGTTAGGCATATTAAGAGGATTGGAACGTAAGGGCAATTATCTATTCACAGCCGATACGAAAGCGCTACATTTTTGCATCTCTTACTGTCCTTCAAAGTAGTCATCAGCGTTGTCTAGAACCAGTAGCCAGCGATGTGGAATTTGTATTATACAGTTAGCAGAGCTCGATCTGTTGATGGTGCGAATGGAGCGGTCTACTGCCTATCGACTCTCTGGAAGAGTTCTGAAGCGAATGCCACGAAGTGGTTCCTTCATCTTCGGAATCAAATCAAAGTCAGAAGGAGTTAAGTCCGGGGAGTATGATGGATGTTTCAGTACTTCCCAGTCCCATCGACCGAACAGAGCAGCCACATCTTGCGCTGTATGCATCCACGCAATGTCGTGCCGCTGTTCTGTACGGCTATACCGATTCACCGCACACCTCTTGGACTGTCGTGCTGTACGACCTCTTGCACATTCAATCTTGATCCAGCTCCGTTCTTCCTGTTCTTTGGTATCGGTTTGTTGGGTCACTCGTTACCTCTGTGATGTTGTTTATTTGTTTGAATTCCAATGTTTTCCTTTTGTTTAATGAGAACAATTGAATTTCCCTAGACAGACTTTCTGATTATGACATTTTCTTGTGTTAATTTTTGTTTTGGTTTTCTGTAGGTTTTTTTTCCTTCATATGTCTTTATGTTTTGCTTTATGGAGGTTTCATTATCCTTGATTATTAATTTTATTTCTACAGTAGCTAGTTCCCCGTCGGGGGTTCGAATCTTCCCTCGGGCAGGGATGATTGTGTTGTCTTTAGTATAAGGTAGTTTATAAATAGTTTGTAAGTTAAGGGGCTGATGATCCCGCAGTTAAGTCTCATAAGCTTAACAAACATTTGAACATTTGATTTGAGTAGCTAGTTCTCTTATTAAGTGTGAATTGAATTCAAGTGTTTTAAATCTTTCATCTTGTTTAATTATGTGTTCAGCTTCTGTCATCACGTTTTCTATTGTTCTGTGAGTTACCATTGTGTTAATGTTATGTTTTGGATCCTTTTCAATAGGTTACTTACTTCTTCGATTAACTTCATGTCAGTTAAGTAGATGACTCTTTTGTTAAATGCGTGTTTGTTGTATTGTTGTTGTGCCTGGTGGGCTTTTGTGTGATTTAGCAATTTGGTGAGTTTCTTTTGTTGAGTTATCTGTTTTCTTTCAATTATGGTGTCTGTGTATGTCCTGACCCTTTGCATCAATTCGTCAAAAAATGGTGCATAATTAATGTGACTTGCTAGCTGGATATGTAGGTTATATCATTCAGTGTTCAGTGCTTGTGTTTTAGAATACATGGAGCAGATTTCTAGTGTTATCCACACGGTTTCAGCTTTACGTTTTGTCGTTTGTGCTGTAGATGACATGTTCTTTACAGTTACCACTAAATGGCTTGGGATTATTTTTCTAGCCAAACATATATACATTAAATTTTATATTAATTACTGTTGTTTGAAGATTTATGTTTTTGTTCTGGAACTCTTTGAAGAGGTGCGAAGGTATACCGGGCTTGTCGTTGAGAAACATATATGGGTAATAAAATGAACATATCTAAGTAATAAAATTAAACAAGGTACCTTCTATAAGGCGAATTTCATCATAAATCTATTACAGCAAGCACGAAGGAAACAAGAGCAGCACAATTCCAACATGATCAACTTCAATCAAATTGTGTGCCTATACAGTATCGTCGCAATGGTCTACAATTACATATTTACTCATCAAATCACGTTTAATTAGCTGGCAGAGGGAGGGAGGTGCAACAGCATTCGTGATTTCCATTCATAAGTGCCACAGTTTGCAGTAATTGACGGAGAGTCATCGAGTAAAACGGCAATGATATCTAACATGGTAATGTTGTAAGCCGCGTTCTGTATCTAATCTACGTCAATGATTTAGGTGACAGTCTGACCAAGCCCTTTACGAATTTCCCATACTGACGCTGTGATTTATGAGAAGACGAAAACCAATCGTAATGTCATGTTTATAAGATATTTTTTTATTGTACCCAAAGTGGCTATTAAATTTAAATTACGAAAAGTGTGAGGTCGTTCACACGAGTGCCAAAAATAATTCGTTAAATCTTTATTACGCCATAAATCACACATATCTCAAGGCTACCAAATCCACCAAATACCCAGGGATTACAATTACGAACAACTTTAATTGGAACGGTGACGAACTAAAGACAATGATTTGTTGGCAGAAACTTAGAAAGGGCAACAAAACATCTCAAGTGATTGCCTTCACAATACTCTACACTACATCTGCTAGACCGAGCGAGGTTGCGCAATGGTAACACACTGGACTCGCATCCGGAAGGAAGATGGTTCAAATCCACTTCCGGCCATCTAGATTTAGGTTTTCCGTGATTTACCCAAATAACTCCAGGCAAATGCCGGGGTGGTTCCTTTGTAAAGAGCACGGCCGATTTCCCCCCCTCTCTAAACTTAACCAAAAATCCGAGCGTGAGCTCCGTCTCTAATTACCACGCTGTAGACGGGATGTTAAACCCTAAACTACTTTCCTGTCTTTCTAAACATATGCTATAGTGTTGCAGCGCAGTAAGGAATCGTTAACAAACAGGATTGACGGATTGCATCGAAAAGTTTAAAGAATGTCCTCTTGTTATGTATTATCGCGAGACGGCAGAAAGAGTCAAGGAAGTGATATACGAGAGGTTGATGGAAATCGTGAAAAGAAAGGCGTTCTTGTTTTTATTTTTTTTTATTTTTTTAAAGAGATTTCGTTAGGGGGTTTGTTACTGGAAGGCGACGAAGGTGCAATTTAACAGAAAGGTCCCACAAACTTAGTAAATTGTTTTGGTATTGCGGAAATACAATCAGACTGTAAAGTGAAAGTCCAGATATTGGGGTATGTACTTCAAAGTTACATAGACAGTCCACAATAATTTTTTATGTCTCATTTAGTACATAAATCTTTAGGCACAGTTTCGAGGTGAGGTCTCACTTCGATGTAGCGTAGCACTTTATCCCGAATTATTGCTCTCTCTGCTTGATCGAAGCACATTGATGACACGATGCACTACCTCTTTCAGTCCGTATGTGCCGACTACTTAACTTCGCTTTAGCCAATCAGATTTGAGACACGTGCTAGTGTTCGTAATGCGCGGACTCTTGTAACATTTTGTGAGCTTGTAATACCAACTGTCGGTGTTCTCGTGGTGGTATTGATAGTGCGGCTTCGGTTCTCTCAGAATACGCAACACTACATCTTTCCTCCTTGAATTAGCGCAGCGTCGTCGAACCATAAAGAGCGGCTTGCAGGAGGAGCGCTGCCCCATATAGGTCAAACTTCAGCCTCAGGCGTCCCAGCACACGATGTAATATTCATGGCCAACTCTGTGCAGCCGCCAAAGGTCAAAACACTTTATATTACTCGTAGAAACATGGAACAAAAAATCATTGTGCGTTCGTCGCCAATTGTTAGTCTTGGTAGATTCATTTAATACCAGTAAATACTTCATAAAAATAAATGACACACAGAACAGTTTACGAGGAAAGATATCTCTGTAAGTCAGCACCAAGTTCTTTTCTTTTCTTTTATCAAGACATTCAGCACCCTAGTGCAATGTTTTATATCAAAAAACTATCTTAAACAACACCCGAAAAATTTTATTGACAACTACGAGCAATCATTTTAAGATTAAACATATGTTACAACTTGTCCGCACACCCCACTGGTGGAGATTGACCACTTAAAACACCGAACTACCGGAGATTTATAGAATCCAATACTTCTCACTTGAACGATTTACCACCACAATTATATCCAGTACGATACTGATATGTTTCAATTCATATTGTAAGTAACTTACAAGCTGCACACACCACCACCCTCGCACACCCATTGTACTTCGTATCTATGTGCACATCAACAACTGTGTGACACCTCTGCTTTACAGCATATCATTTCATTATCCAGTTTTCGACTCTGTATTTTGCAGTGGGGGAATTTTACTTCGCCATCTCCAGAAATAAATATCAGAATGTTTAAAAATTCCACGGGCTACTCAACTCTACACCATACTGACCATGTTCACAACATGTGCTGCATGTTTTTGTTAGCTGTTTTCGCTTCCTGTAAGATTTTTGAATGCTTGCCCTTGCACCCTATCCAGTGCCCGAAACAGGACACATAGTTCTTTAGAAAATATAAGTTCACAAAGAATAAAAATAAACACATTGTGCTACTGTGAGGAATAAAAGAAAATTCAACAGCCTCCACTATTTTCATCCATCACTCACATCACATAAAAGAACATAAACGTTACATCCATCTCTGCAAACATTCAACCATTTGATGCACAACCACGTAGCACTGGACTGTTTAGAACAAGTCCCACCTATTATGGTTTCAGTTAGTAATAATGTTATGTAATGTAGCTGTATGTTAATGTGTGGTAGTTGAGAATTTATGTGTGTTAGACGGTGGCGTATATTGTGGGCTATCAAAGCTATCACAGAAGCCCATATCTAAAGCAAACCAAAAATTAAGAATCAATATTAACAAAAAAGGTCAATAGAAGCCAGTTTCTGTCATGAAGAATTAGCTCAAGCGTTGTCATTTCAAAGCAATGGTGCACTGAAAATTATCAAAAACATGTCGTTCTTAGGACAATTAATTATAATCTATTGTAAAAAAATGGCATGTTAGCAGTTAACACCTACCATCGATGTTACGAGAATTACGGATTACTCGCGCATCCGTTCGCCGTAGCGTAATGGGCGTCGAATTAGTTTGTGATGTCCGAGCAGTGGTTCAAAACTTGCCGGGAGCGGAGGCTCAGCGTGATAGGTCAGAGGTTTGCCGTCGTGGTGCTCAGCGTGGTCATCAGAGTGTTCAACGCCCTATGTAACGAAAATACTGAGTTAACGACGAAACGATCAAAATAAAACAAACTAAAATCCGCAAAGGACCGATCAAACTGATGAACCAATGAAAAGAGAGAGAAAAAGAGGGCTCAACGCCATCTGTAATAAAAAACTGACCCAAATTCTCAGCGAACAACCCAGAAGGAACATGAACTTGCTTCCTAAAAGGTTTTCTCTGTTCAAATGTTTGTATAGCTTATGGGACTTAACTACGGAGTCATCAGTCCCTAAACTTACAAACTACTTACGAACTAGCTAACACTAAGGACGGCACAAATATCCATGCCCGAGGGGGGATTCGAACCCCCAACCGTAGTAGCTGTGCAGACCGTGACTGGCGCGCCTCAGTCCCCTCGGCCACCGCGGCCGGCGGTTTTCTCTGTTAATTGAACACAACTATATTCCGAAAGATTCCAAATTGTTCAAAGGTAACAGCGGTTTGTCTGAAAAGTGCATTTGTTCTGTTTTATGAATATACCATGAAATACATACCAACGAATTGCAGACATAGACTTCTTTATCACACGTACATAAACTGGGGAGATACTGTTACAATGACTGTTGTATATGACGTAATGATAGTAGTAACTTTGTATGTAGATTACTACCAGCATCAGCACGTTGTTTATTCATTATTACAGTATCCTCCCAGTTTAGGGGCATATGCTTCAGAAGATTATTGTGAAATTCGTTGTTACGTCTTTCAAGGCACGTCCACGAAACAGAAGAAAGGCACAATTTAAAGGGAGCACTCTTACATGTGTACAACTCTAAATATTTCAGAACGTAGCTCCATGTAATTAATAAGAGTGCCTGAAACCCTTTTAGGAGCCAATGCGAAAAAACGGGCACTGGCGGATTTCGAACTATCGGTCATGTACATCACAACCTTATGCGCTGCCCTCTACATTACGGCGTACAATTAGAAAATTGTTCCTTAATTCGTGTACTATTGATGTTAACTGCTAATAAGGCATTTTAGACACTAGATTATAATTATCCTACTAATAACGTGTACATGTTCATTCTCAGTGCGCCATTGCTTTGAAATGACAACGCGGAAGTTATAATAAGAAAATAATAAAATACAGAAAGCAAGATGGTGTACGCCAGAGAGAGTTCAGGTCATGAAATGTCATATGACATTTCCAACTCCTGGTTTACGCAAAATTAAGTGACGGTGTCAAATCGCCGTTATTTTTGCAAATATCTCTAAAACTATGGTAGATATGAAAAAAAAAATGAAAAAAAAAAAAAAAAACATAAGAGTACAAAGTTTCAGAGAATTTTCTCTTCTACAAATTCATTTACAGTTTTCGTGTCAGGATGGTTAAGCCGTTATTTTCTTTTAAATTTCGAGCTGTCAAAATGCAAAGGCCCACTTTTAGTGTTACTACGTGTCCTAAACTGGGCCAAAATCAAGCAACGTGATTATTTAAAGATAAAAATAACAGTCTAGTTCGCAAAGTTTTACAATTATTTATTACACGTAACCGGTTTCGATCTACGATTAGATCTTCTTCAGACCTCTGTAAATACAATAAAGGACGATATGCTATAGAGGGAAACATGTACACCATTAGTAGCTACGACACATTTACAGAGAGGATTAAAAAATTTTAATTGAAACAGTATACCTCGCGGTAGATATATTCAGGCGGTGAGCGTGCGGCGACTGCTAACCAGTGAGAGAATGCTGTGCGTTATAAAGGAAAAGCCCCGCCCATCGCCTGAAGCATCAGCACATCAGAAACCAATGAGGAACGTCATACAGTAAAAGATAAGACAAGAAATGTATATGTATATATAAATAATCCATAATGTGTATAAAATGCATTTTGTTAACTGTAAAACATAGTTGCCATGTCTGTAATAAAGAATACTTGAAGAATTAGACAATAAAAAGAAGTTGTCTGTCTAGGAAATATCTGCCATCTCTTGGCAGTTGATAATAATAACTTTCAAATCGAAGACAGAGTGTGAGTCAAAGATAAATTACATGGATGCCGATGGTTGCCGTGGATACGGGGTCGTGGAGACATCGATAAGTAGTCGTACCAGTGGTGAAGCAGACGACGTGCCAAAGATGCAGCTGCCAGAGACGCGGTCGGTCACCGTGGAAACGGCCGGGATAGCAGAGGCGACCGGTGTTAGCACGTGCAGCAGCGAAGCAGACGACGCGCCAGAGATGTAACGGCCAGGGGACGCCGTCCGTCACCGTGGAGGCAGGCCATGACAGCAGCGAGGATCGGTGTTAGCACGTACAACGGAAAAATACCCCAAAAGTCGTCGATGCCATATGTAGTAGGTGAAAACAATATTTAATTTTATTATTGGTTTACCAATCAAAACAGTAAATTTGTCAAGGTGTTAAAATATAAGTGCTGTGCAACAAATTTTAGTATTTTGAACTGTCACAAAGGACATATCAAACCTATGTATGTCATTTTGATAAATTTCTTGTCAGCTGCATTTGAAGATTGTGAAGACTTTTGTTTAAGTTTATTAAACAAAACATCAATATCTCTTGGATTGCAATCGTTAGCTTGACAATGAGGTGCTGATGCTTCAGGCGATGTGCGGGGCTTTTCCTTTATAACGCACAGCATTCTCTCACTGGTTAGCAGTCGCCGCACACTCACCACCTGAACATCTACAGCGAGGTATACTGTTTTAAGCAATTTTTTTTAATCCTGTTTTTGAATTTATTGTAGCTACTAATGGTGTACCTGTTTCCCTCTATAGCATATCGTCTTTTATTGTGTTTTCAGAGGTCTGAAAATGATCTAATCTTAGATCGAAACAGGTTACCTGTAATAATAAACTGTAAAATTTTGCGAACTAGACTGTTATTTTTATCTTTAAATAATTGTAAGTTCGCTGTTTTTTTTTTCAAATAAGGAAATCATGTTTTACAAACTGATCAACGTGATTATAATCGGTACTGCAGCGCATTTAAAAGACGTTAGAAAATCAATAGGAACTGTGTTAAAAGTAGAAAGAGATATACGAGTCTAATCTCATAACTGGTGTGCCTCTTCTCTTAGTGAAAACCAAAACAGTCTACCGTTATCAGCCACTGTTTAATCATTTCCAAAGCGTCAATTATCCGGCAGATTTAAACTGAGTTGACAAAATTCATGGAATTTATTGCCCTGAGAAATGCAGCAGCTTTACCATGCAAGCACCCAAGAAGTCGTTCGAGGATCGTGCTGGCATATTGATCCATGCTGTCTTTCTAACCGTCCATAATCGAAAGTGTTGCAGGTATAGGCGTTTGTGAGGAACCAGCCTCTGAAATACATCCCATAAATGTTCTATGGGATTCACGTCAAGTGAACTTGTTGGCCAAATCATTCTCCGGACTTGTCTATAACGTTCTTCAAACCAATCAGGAAAAATTCTAGCCCCCTGAAATAGCGCATTGTCATTTATAAGAATTGCATCATTGTTTAGGAAGATAAAGTCTGTAATGGCTGCAGAAAGTCACAAAGTATCCGTATATTGCTATTTCCCGTCAATGATTGGTTCAGCTGAGCCAGAGGAGCTAGTCCAGTCCACGTAAAAACATCCCACGCCGTTATGAAACCACCTCCATCAGAGGAGAGGAACTGCAGGCGATTTGATGCTTTTAGCAAAGGAATTTATAGTAGAACGTTAGTTGCCACACCTCATTAGGGCCGAATTGCGCGGATAACGGTTACGTTCTGCCTATGTCTTGCAGTGTTATTTATTCTGTTGTTTCACACTATGTTGCTTCTCTGTTAACAATGAAGGATCTGCACAAAGTTGCTGATCTCGATCATTAAATAAAGTGTCGGTCGTCGTTTACTCGTTGTCCGCCGTGAAAAATAATGCCTTACTTTTGGTATTCCTGGTACACTCTTGACAGTGAGAGTCTGGGTATTTTGAATTCCTCATCGATTTCAGAAATGGAATGTCCCATGCATCTAACTCCAATTACCATTCCGCGTTCGAAGTCCGTAAATTACCGTCCTGTAGCTATAATCAAATCGTAAATCTTTTCACATGAATCATCTGAGTACAATTGATATCTATGCCAATGTACCGATCTTTTATACCTTGTGTACGCGATAATACAACCATCTATTTGTGTCCCTTTGTATCACTATTCCATGACTTTTGACACATCATTGTGCGCGTATTCATGTGACCTGTGTTGTAACGACTTTTGGGCATGGTGTGGCACTGGTTAGAAGGTAAAAACAAAATATTTTTTCTGAACGTGGTTCTTTAGAGGTCTGTTTTTGAAGAATGAATGTAGATATAACTAAGACCCTTACAGGACAACCTTGTGAAATAGTGTTAAGTTTATTTTTACTTCTAGACTGTGTTACATTCAACATCAAAAAGTAATTGTAAAGTATAACCTAAAATTTTCACATCTAATACGACTGACATGATGACACTGTTCCAAAGGCATCTACGATCTGATAATTGGTATGTTGGCCATCGATTTGTTACCGTTACATAATGGCTCAAACCAATTAGGGATCAGGTGACATATCATAAGCAATATACATACGACAGTGTATTTTATTCAGATATTGGTTGCATTTGTAATTTGTGTGTGATATCGTACTATATTTTGCTGTATCATCTCTTTACTTGAGGTTTACAAGGTATTTACTGAGAATGAGGCATCATGGGGCTTTCATAATAGTGAAAAAGTCATTCTCGTTGCCCTCTGATATGGTGTGTGATCATCTGGGACGGCCAGTACAGTTGCACATATGCGTGGTATGGACAGTATGAGAGCCGGCCGCGTTGGTCGAGGGGTCTGAGGTGCGCCAGTCACGGTCTGCACGGCCACTACGGTCGGGGGCTCGAATGTTCAAATGTTCAAATGTTTGTAAATCTGTCGGACCAAACGGCGTGCTCATCAGTCCGTAGCTTACAAACTACTTAAACCTACGTAAACTAAGCTAAGGACAACACACACACACCCATGCCACAGGGAGGACTCGAACCTCCACGGCGAGCAACCGCGCGCTCCGCAGCGAGACGCTTTAGACCGCTCGGCTACTCCACCGCGGCTCGGGGGTTCGAATCCCCCCTCGGGCATGGATATTTGTGCCGTCCTTAGTATTAGCTAGTTTGTAAGTAGTTTGTAAGTTTAGGGACTGATGACCCCGTAGTTAAGTCCCATAAGCTACACAAACATTTGAACATTTTTTTGACAGTATGAGCTGGTCAAACAGCTCCTGAATGCAGTATCCATCTCTGTAACAGTTGTAGGAGCTGCAGATCTGGCTGCAGTGCGTCTGCCAAGTGCATTCCAGACATGCTCAGTCGGGTTTAAGCCCGGTGAACAAGCTGGCCTCTCCATTCGTTCAATTCCTTCAGCCTCAAGCATGTTGCCTATCAGTACACTTCTGTGGGGTCGAGCGTTATCGTCCACCAGAAGGAACCCATCTCCAATGGCACAAGCGTAAGAAACAACAGAAGGTCGAATGATCTCATCTCTATACCTATGAGCAGTCATAGCGCCATTCTGAACGACACAGATGTTCACATGTTTGTAAATCTATCGGACCAAACTACGTGATCATCAGTCCGCAGCTTACAAACTACTTAAACCTAGGTAAACTAACCTAAGGACAACACACACACACACCCATGCCCCAGGGAGGACTCGAACTTCCGACGGCGAGCAACCGCGTGCTCCGCAGCGAGGCGCCTTATACCGCTCGGCTACTCCATCGCGGCAACGACACAGAAGATTGTGCTTCTGCCAGTAATGACTCTTGCCAACACCATTCGTCCACCACCATGATATGGTTATATTTCCTGCACATAATCAGGATTATTCTGAGTTTCAAGTTCTCTCCAGATGATAGAACGACGATTGTCGTGCTGAACACAAAATCTTGACACGTCTGTCAACAGAATCCGGCTCCAACTTTTACGACGCCAATGTTGATGTTCCTTCGGCCAGTTTCTGCGGGCTAAACGGTGTCGTGGTTTTAATGGGACACACACCATAGACCTCCGTGCATGGACGCCACATTACCGACTGCGATTTCGGACTGTTTGTGTTGACATTGCACGTCCTGTTGCTCCGTGGAGGGCGCGTAGCTGCTGAGTTGCATTCAGCCTTTCGTCTCGACTAGTTGTTAAACGGAAATATCAGTTATCTCTTGCTGATGTTACTCTTTGACGACCTTGGCCTTGGTTTATTTTAATGGTTTCTATTGTTTGAAATCGCGTCTATTACCTGGAAATTAGACTTTGTTCCCCGAAATAGCTGCAGCCACATCCATATGTTAAAATGTTTGTAAATATATGCGACTTACCTGCTGCGGTTATCAGTCGCTAGCCTGTCATATTTGAGCTGTGGTGTTTCTGCTTGTTTGTTTGGGGTGTGTTCTTATGTTTTATGGTCTTCAGTGCGATTTTTGCTGTGAAACAGCACTGTTTACATCGGCATTTTTCTTGTTGTGGTGATGTAAACAGTGCTGTTTCACAGCAAAAATCGCACTTAAGACCATAAAACATAAGTATAGGCTGTCAAAACTTGTCATTCCACAAGTAATGCACATGCAAATACTGCGAATGACACAATAAAATAAACACCAGAAACCCACGGAAGATGGCACAAGAAGTGCCGAAACTAGTTTGGGTATTAAAACAAAAAACGTGTCTCGAATCAACCACAAATCTAATACTGCAAGCACGGAAGACACAAGATCTGCACCATCACGAGATGATAATACTTAAACCAACTTATGCTAAAGATAACACACACATCCATGATCGAGGGAGAACAGGCACTCTCTCAATATCTGTCCCGTTTCCAACCTTCATATGGTTCCCCACGCCATAGCTTTGGATAAATCACGTTGTTGTTGCATTGCACTACACGCTCACGATACTATCTGCAGCTATCTGCTTGTGTAATTCGTTTGGTAGAGTAAACACAAGTCTACACCAACAACATGTGCAGCAATCATCTGGTGTTAGCACTATATCGTTAGCCGTAATGTTGTTGTCTCCACTCTGTAGAACCGACAGAAAGACGTCGAACCGTTTTAGTTCATTCTGCCGACGGCAACACTCCAGAACCCAAATACCTCAGTTGATTCTCTGAGTGTTTTGAACAGTATGTTTCAGTGGTTAGATAAAGCTTTCGGCCAGCATGTGGAATCTTATAAGAGAAACATGACTGTGTTATAAGAGCAAACCATAATGCTATACTTTAAATGGGCATTATTTTGCGACATACCTCAAGGAAAATGTAAGCTACCTACCTCGTTGTATGTTTTCATTCGTCGAGCTATGGTAACAATGACTGTAAACTCCAGGCCACGAGTGTGTGGCAGAAGTTTGTAATGTATGACAGTCAAGAAGCAAATGACGTCCAAAATGTCCCTCATGGTCCATAACGGATATCAATATTTGTACCTCCCATCACTTTCCAAAAGACATCGCCCTGATATTATTACAGTAGGTCCCTTTTGCACATTTAGTTCCACCAGTTTAATGTTTTGTTGTTGTATAGTTCTGGGTCAAGCGGTTACTCTTATCCACATTAGTCACATGTCTCAAATTATTTTATCTAGCAAAATTGCTAAACAGTAATTCTCGTCATAGTTGGAGTTCGTTCTTTTCCAACAACCTTCGTTTCTATATCTTATGCAGATACCCTCTGAATTAATTAGTAGTTCTTCATCCGTCTTCTGCAGTATGTTGCTCACACTGACAAGCACCAACATTCTCCTGAGTCTTGCTTTTCAGGGGAAATGCTGAGATACGAATTTAAAGCATGTCTCATCGGTACGATCTAGACTCATCGCGGTAGGTTCACTCCTCATCTCAGGCACGTAGCTCACGCTTACAAGCTTAGGCACTCTTCTTCATCTTCCTTGTCGTGGTAAAAGCTGAGGTACTCTAAAGCATATCTCACAATTCATTACGGGAAATTTACTCCTCAGCTCTTTCATGTTGTTCACAGCGACAAGCATATAACCTCTCCTCCCATGCTTCGCTCGTCTTGGTAGATGTTGAGATTCCTCATAAAGCATCACGTATACTTGTGAGGCAAAGTAAGAATGTGCGTCTTTTCCTTTGCGTCCCTCAGCACACCCCTCAACCGCGAAGTTATTACAGACAAATCTTGCCGCTCATTGAGACAAAGAAACAAATTCATTCTATCACTTTTGTACAGAAAATCTGGAACCAAATCTCTTGTGTGGCATAAATTATTTATCTATCAGGATACAGGTAACGGAAGAATGCAGACTACAGACAGAATTATTATTGCCGGGCGGGAGTATCCGAGCGGTCTGGAGTGTTGGAGTGTCACGTTACGGATCGCGCGGCCTCCCGTGTCGAAGGTTCGAATCCTCCCTCGGGCACGGATGTGTGTGTTGTCCTTAGGTTAGTTTGACTTAGTTTAAATAGTTTGTAAGACTAGGGACTGATGACCAACGTAGTTTGATCCCATAGGATTACAATCACTTGAACATTTTTGAATTATTATTATTATTTTGTGGACCGTCCAATATACACCACTGATACTGGTGTTGGTATGTGTTTTATATCAAGCCAATGTGATTGATCCTAAGTAAATATCTTCTGTGCTGTGTATGGTCTTAAATTTAAAGTCTAACTGTACGTTCTCGAAACATTCATATTCTGGGAAATATCTGTGTGTACTTAAATATATTTTGTACATTAAATACAAATTTAATAATATGGATTTTATTTTGTACAAGCATTTCCAGTAGCATCTAAGTTGGAATTACCATAATTGTTGTTCACTGACTTAGATTCGGCCGCAAGTTCCGTAATATTTAACATGTGTTAACAATTATACTTCGATAATCGTCGTATGAATGTCGAGATAACTTGGAGGGATCGTTAGTGTGAAACAATTGATAGAAAAAGTCAACGAGCAAACTACCCTAATTATGAGGTACTGCCCAGTAATTCTATCCCACCAACACGTTAATTTCTTGGTAATTTCATTCCTCTCTGTTTCAAATGTTCATATGTTTGAGAACCTGACAGTCCAAACTGCTAATATCGTCGGTCCCTAGACTTACAAACTACTTCAGCTAATACGGTTGTTTTCAATTGGTGCAATGTATTTAGAAAAAATCAACATTGTGCAGACAGGTGTACAATATTTTTATTTATTTAGCCTCTACCGGTTCGGCACTGTCTGAGATCAACAGGAGATTGTGGAAGATAATGAGCGTCATCTATTACAACAATTCATTTATAAAGCTACATCTACATAGATACTCCGCAATCCACCCAAAGATGCGTGGCGCAGGGTACCTAGTACCACTACTAGTTACTTGATTTCTGGTTCCACTCCCACATGGATCGATGGAAAAACGAATACTTGTGTGCATCTGCAAGAGCCCTAATCTCTCAGATATTATCTTTGTCGTCGTTACGAGAAAAGTAGGTAGGCGGCAGTAGAGTCCTTCCGCAGTCCGCTTCAAATTTCGGCTCTTTAAATATCTTCAACAGTGTTTCTCGGAGAGAACGTTGCCTCCCATTTGAGTTCCCGAAGCATCTCAGTAACACTTCCGCATTAATCGAGCCTACAAGTAAGAAACCTAGCGACCGCCTCTGAATAGCTTCTATGTCTTCCTTTAAATCGATCCGGCGGGGACCCCAAACACTTAAGCAATACTCAAGAGGGTTTCGCGCAAGCGCTTAAATACAGTCTTATTTACAGACGAATCACGTCTTCCCAAAATTCTCCCAATAAACTGAAGTCGACCAAACGCCTTACCCACGACCGTCCTTGTATACTCGTTCCATTCCATATCACTGTACAGTGTTACGTCTAGATATTTAGTTGATGCGATTCTGTTAAGCAGCACGATACTAATGCTGTATTCGAACATCACTTGATTGTTTCTCATACTCATCTGCATCACCTCACATTTTTCAACATTTAGAGCAAGCTGCCATTCCTCAAACCACCTAGAAATTTTATCCAAGTCATCCTGCATCCTATTACAGCTTTACAGCTTATCAATGACGACACCCTCCTGTACAGCACTGCATCATCAGCAAACAGCCGCAGATTGCAACTCACTCTGTCCGTTAGATCATTTATATAGATAGAAAATAGTAGCCGTCCTATCACACTTTCCTGGGGCATTCATGACGATACCCTAGTCCCTGATGAACACTTGCCATCGATGACGACGTACCGGGTTCTATTACTTAAGTAGTCATCGAACCACTCACGTATTTGGGTACCTATTCCATATGCTCGTTCTTTCGTTAGCAGTCTGTGGTGCGAAATCATGTCAATCGCCTTTCTAAAATCGAGAAATATGCTTTCTGCCATTTGACCTTCATCCATGCCGCGCAAAATGTCACGAGAGAAAAGGGGAACCTGGGTCTCACACGATCGATGCTTCCTAAAGCCGTACTGATGTATGGACAGAAGCTTTTCCGCCTCTAGGAAATTTATTAGTATTAGTACTGAGAATGTGTTCAATAATTGTACAGCAAACTGATGTTATGATATCGATCTGTAATTATATGAGCCGTTCGTTTGCCTTTCTTACAACGGGAGTCACCTGCGCCTTTTTCCAGTCGCCTGGAACGTTGCGCTGCATCAAAAATTCGTGATAAATGCAAAATAAGTAAGGAGCCAATGCCGCAGAGTGCTCACTGTAACACATCCGCTAACATCACGAAAAAGTGAATAATATCCTTCATTGTACCATCTGATGTTGAAAAATAACGGCAATTATGCTGCTGTTCATAATATAAAATTCATGTACAGTTAACAGCATTGGCAAGTGATCAATCTGATAACTTACTGTTACTAGTGAACCGTTTCCTATAAATACGTCTTTCGCTAAGAAATGTGCCTTTAGAGATCCATGTTCTACATCTACATCTACATACATACTCCGCAATTCACCGTAAGGCGCGTGGCGGAGGGTACACCGTACCACTACTAGGCATTTCCTTTCCTATTCCACTCCCAAATTGAACGAGGAAAAAAAGAATGCCTATATGCCTCCGTACGAGCCCTAATTTCTCTTATCTTGTCTTTTTTATCTTTACGCGAAATGTAAGTAGGCGGCAGCAAGATCGTACTACACTCAGCTTCAAATTCCGGCCCTCTAAATTTACTTAACAGAAATTCACGAAAAGAACGTCGTCTTTCTTCCAGCGATCCCCAATTGAGTTGCCGGAGCATTTCCGAGACACTCGCGCATTGGTCGAACCTACCGGTAACAAATCTAGCTGCTCGCCTCTGAACCGCCTCTATGTCTTCCTTCAAACCGATCTGCTGCGGGTCCCAAATACTTGAGCAATACTCAAGACGTGGTCGTACAAGCGTTTTATACGCGGTCTCCTTTACAGGTGAAGTACATCTTCCCAAAATTCTCCCAATAAACCGAAGTCGGCTGTCTGCCTTACTCACAACTGTCCTTACATGCTCGTTCCATTTCATATCGCTCTGCAATGTTACGCCTAGATATTTGAACGACGCGACCGCATCAAGAAGCTCACTACTGATGCTGTATTCGAACATTATAGGATTGTTTTTTCTACTCATGCGCATCACCTTACATTTTTCTACATTGAGAGCTAGCTGCCATTCTTCGCACCAACTAGAAATTTTGTCTAAGTCAACCTGTATGCTATTACAGTCAGTTACAGTTCATTGTATTTAATTTTCCGCGACCCATGTTTTTTGTACTTCTTTTTCTTGTTTCGAAGACTACTATCACCTAGCCTATTTTAGACCTCTATACATACGAGGTCTCCTCGAAAAATTCCAGACTTTTTTCCACACATTTTTTCTATGCTTACCTTCCACATATTGTGCATGGTCTTCTCCTATAAAAGTGATACACCGCTCCCAACACCGTTTCAACTTCTGGAAGCAGTCCTGGGAGGCGTCTTGGAAATCTTCATCCTTTCAGAAGAACTTTTCAAATAGAAAAGTCGGCAGGGGCTAGGTCTGTAGAGAACAAAGGAAGAGGCAGCACAGTGATTTCGTTTTTGTGCGACAGTCACGTACGAACAGGGAGTGCGAATGCGTTACGATGACGCAAGAGCCATCAACAACAAAAAATTCAAATGTCTGTAAATCTATCGGACCAAACTGCGTGGTCATCAGTCGTAGCTTACAAACTACTTAAACCTATGTAAACTAACCTACGGACAAACACACACACCCATGCCGCAGGGAGGACTCGAACCTCCATGGCGAGCAACCGTGCGCTCCGCAGCGAGACGCTTTAGACCGCTCGGCTACTCCACCGCGGCAGCCATCAACAGTCTCTCCATATTTCTGACCGTCCCCTTCTCACATTTTCTCGAAGAAGTCGCAACACATACCGGTAGAACCATCGATTAACTGTTTGACCGCAGCGCGTAAATTGATGTGCACTGTAAGGCGCACTGCTGCGGAGTGTGCTGTTGCTCCCGTGGTTCGAGTCCTGCCACGGGCAAAGTTGTGTGTATTATCTTTAGCGTAAGTTAGTTTAAGTAGTTTGTAACTCTAGGGACTGATATGGAGTGCAGTTTGGTCGCATAGCTTTACAAACATTTGAACTTTGAATTGTTTGATCTGTGGCACGAATTCATGGTGAACCACTCCTTCAAATTCGTCGATAGACGTCAAATGCCGTCCTTATCGAGGGTCATTTTTAACTTCCGTCCTGCCATTTTAAATCGCGTGAACCATTCGTAACACCGAGTACAGCTTAGCGCTCATCTCCGAAAGCTTCCAACATGATTAGGTCTTCAGTCACGGTCTGCACGGCCACTACGGTCGGGGGTTCGAATCCCCCCTCGGGCATGGATATTTGTGCCGTCCTTAGTATAAGGTAGTTCGTAAGTTGTTTGTAAGTTTAGGGACTGATGGCCCCGTAGTTAAGTCCCATAAGCTTAACAAACATTTCATGATTAGGTGTGACTCTGTATAGGTTTTCTTAAGTTTCACGCAAAATTTAATGCAGAATCGTTGCACCCCTCTCTAAGCCATGTATAAATGAACAAACAGTGTGACACAACGTTCTACTCAATACAGCACTGAATAATAACTAATTAACCTTACGGCAGTTACACAATAGGGACTGATAACCGTAGTCGTTTAGTCCTTACACAATCAACCATATAGTTGAATATATATAACTATATATATAAGTATAAATATAAAATACAATATCCACAGCGATATCCCCGAGCAATACATTTTTGAAAAGGTGTGCATGCACGTAGTTACACAATTGGGCGCCCATTTGAATTTAACTTGAATCAGACAGATTTTAAACAGTTTTGAATCTAGTTTTAAGGTTCTTGAACAGAACGGGATCTGCTAGAAGAAACGTCAAACTACTATTTTAAATTTGTTACACAACCTCACCCCGCCTCACCCCCGGTTTTACTGTTTAATGAACCTTCTTTGATTTTCAAGCAAAGAATGCGAATTTAAGAAAGTTTCAGAAACTCACAGTTTCTTCAATGAACTTTGTAAACATTTACAGAAGGTCTTACTTGGAATTAAAAAATATAATTTTAAAACTTCAAGCAAAAGTTGGAATGAATAAAATACTAATTTTCTTGAACTAAGACATTTCTTCTTAGGAATAACAAGTATACAACATATTGCGACAGCATAACTGTAATATCATTTAACAAAAGCTCCCAATTTTTAGGAGGTAAATCACATTACACACAAGGAGAAAAATAAATCATTTAAGTCAAAAAATAAATCTCAAATGTATACACATTAGAAGTAATGGAAGTAAGGCACCTGTTCTTCGAACATGCCATTTCGTCCAACAGAATTAGCGTTAGTTTGATTGGAATGCTCAGATCTGAACATACCGAAACTGTAACTGCCAGCCGCGGTGGAGTAGCCGAGCGGTCTAAAGCACCTCGCTGCGGAGCGCACGGATGCTCGCCGTGGAGGTTCGAGTCCTCCCTGGGGCTTGGGTGTGTGTGTTTGTCCGTAGGTTTAAGTAGTTTGTAAGCTACGGACTGATGACTACGCAGTTTGGTCCGATAGATTTATAGACATCTGAACATCTGTAACTGCCAATTGGGCTTTACACGAAGTTAATGGTACGAATTTTAACAGATAGTATGAACTACTGCATCAAGAAACATGTTAAGCATTTCCAACAAACTAAAATCACGCATGAGCAAAATTTGGATTGATCACTCCACGACTTAGAACGTACGCGCATACAAATACATGCACGTCCGCGTCCGTGCAGGCAGCTTACGTGTTGATTACAGAAAAGCTATTAAAACTTTAGAACTCCTTGTTTTGTGTAGTAGCCATTCTTTTTAACTAACAGGTTCTTGGCTCACGTCAATTTCATCTTAAAGTTATGCAGTGAGAAGTTTAACGATGCTCACTCCTAAAAGTTTTATTGTACCGTCGCACAAGTAAGATTTTCGAAGTCGTAAAAGGCGATTACTGCTTTGCATCGGCTCTTTGAAGTGGTCTCTGCCTCTGAGTGGCGATTACCGTTGCCCCTCGATCATGGTGAGTGTCATTATCCCTCCTTTATGGTGACCATTACTACCCTGAACAGCGACTTCCTTTAGTCTTATCATTGTGATCATTATTATACCGAATTCATGGTGGTACTCTGGGGAATAATGACTGTCCACTGACACGATGAGTGTCAATATCTCAGACTTGATGGTAATAGTTAACTCATAACATATATTCTTGAAAGACTCATTGTCCGAAGTGAGTTGACATCTACCGACAGATAGTTATACCTCCTAATCGTAACATTGCGAACAAATAATAGTTAAGCCCAGTACAACATTCTTACTATTATGTTATGGACATTACACCTGGCAGTTAAATGGAAAATCACTTACTCTATCGCCACACGACACTGTGCTGTTAATCTACTGTAAAAGGTTTTAAATAACAGAGTGGAATTGAGAGACACTATTTCTTTGCGTGAAACTTACGACCAATAACAAGATCGTGAAACATTTTATGTATTACATGTAGACTGTTTGAATAAGCAACATAACAACACTCACAAACTGCCGTTAAATGCTCAATAATTCAGGCAACATTAAGTACATTTTGTTTATGCTGATAACATCTTAATCTAGCAGATAATCTGTATTTGCAATTGTTAGAAATCCTCATTTAGAATCTAGGCTTGCTTACACGTCGGCGTCTTTAACAGCTCTCCATCGCCCTTTGGGCAAATAACGAGTATGATTTGTTAATTCAATGAACATATGGTTGAGCTGCGAAAGTTTCCTCCATTTTGGTAATCTCGTATATTTCTGTCGCATTGTTAACGCCCCGATGTTCAACTATATAGGCTATTAATAACATTTATCGTCTTCTCTGATCTAAAGTTTAATATCACGTACGGTTGGAATGTATAACATTCGGCTCGAAAACTGATGAGTTTTCTAGTGCCAACAAGTTTTTCTACTATCCACAGAGTCTAGTATTACGTTGGCGCTGGATTAAAAATTATTAAGCTGTCATTCGAGGACGGAATTGACAAAAATTCAATTTTTTATCACTGCATGTGCGTTGTAACAAAAATGTATTAAACGTTACATCGCATCTTCTTCTCAACTAGCGATGTGGCGCAATGGGAAGTTAACTGAGTTCACCGTTCTAGAGGACAGCGGTTCGAGTCCCTTCTGTCCATTCATTTTTAGGATTTCCGTGATTTCCATAAATTGCTTCTGGCTAATGACGGAATGCTTTCTTTGAAATGGCACGGCCGATTTCTTTCCCAGTCCTTATCAGAAATAAAGCGAGCATGTACTACTTTCATTTCCTTGTGTACGGTATCGTTCAGTTTTGCAGGTAAAAAATGTTTAAAGAAATCACGGGTATCAGAGTACAGTGCCCACTGGACACTGATACCCGACTGTTCACCCGTAAATTCTTTCGTCATCTGTACTATATTTCTTTAATTTTTTAATGTACTGATTATTATTATTATTATTATTTTCATTTCGTGTTGAGGGAGACAGTATCAGTACTCTATAGTCAGCATTTCCATAGTAGGCGCCAGAGATAAAATGCTGGTCGCTGTTGTCATCAAAGTGAAGGTCATTACACGGAAGAAGGTGCTACATAACAATAATGACTGACTATTTATTTGTTATTTTTACTTTTATTATAAGGGACCAAATTACAGAGTTCATCGGGTCCTAGACATATACACTACTTTAATTTATGCTAAGGACTACAGACACACCCATGCCCGAGAGACAAGCACCTCTGGGTCAAGGTACACTATAACACGCGGCCATCCCGTTCGGCCATCCCAAGCGGCATAATTTACTCCACCTTTACTCTTTAAAGAAATAATAAAAATAATTTGATGGCGTTATAATGTATCGAACTATGTACAAATGAAAATGTGATGATTTCCATTATTCCACCTATAGCTACAGACGGTGTAACTGCGTGTGACAGTCGTCTGCAGTTCCTCGTCGTTGTCAAAACGCTGGTCGGAAGACATGAATTTCATGAGGTGCAAAACAAGATGGAAATCGCTAAGAGAAAGATTATGATTGTCTACTGGACGCCCCCAGGGGGCTCACGGTTCTTTCGTGAGTACGTGTGTGTCGAGCACGGGGCCCCGAGCTAATGCAGTCCTCCTTCCTTCTTTACTTCCCGGACTGCATTTCCTTTCCCCCTCCCCTCCTTTCCTATCCTCACTCCTTCCCCTCCCCACCGGGGGACTGATAACCTCAGTAGTTTCGTCCCCCTATCCCAACTAAACAACCCAACTCAACTCTACTGGACGATCAAACAGCTCGCAGCCGAACTTCTGCGAAAACTGATGTGCGCCGAGTTGTATGAGGGCGAGCATTCCCATGTAGCAGTTCAAAACCTGCAGAAAGTATTCCATTTTTTCCGTCTAAAGAAATTCGTGTCCTCCTGCCAGCATTTCGACAACGACGAAAATCTGAAAACGACTGTTACAATTTGTTTCCATTCCCAATCGGTGGACTTTGTAATGTAATTTACTTATGTCATAATACAGAAAATAATAAATTACGTCTCCTGATTCTTATTCCACGCCGTCAGCTCGTCTGCAACCATCTTGTAATCATTATTTATAAATTGCTCCAGGTTTTTTAGAAGTCGAATGAACTACAAAATACCACTAAATGACATACTAATTTTTACTGCGTCGGTGACTGTTCACAAAGACACATGATGTTGAAGTATACAAATTAAGACTGACCGACTACATGACTCGACTACAGTATTTGACTAATGATTACTCTCTACCGTGCCATAACCTCGGCGAAGTGGCCAAGCGCATTGAAGCTATTCCCCGTCGGGGGTTCTAATCCCCCTCGGGTACGGATGTTTGTGCCGTATTTAGTATAAGGTATTTCACAAGTAGTGTGTACGTTTAGGGACTCATAACCCCACAGTTAAGTCTCTTAAGCTTAACAAACATTAGAACATTCCCATACCATATCGCGCGGGTATATATAATCAATGTTTGTTTGCAGAATGTTCTACAAAATAAATTATACAACAGTGACACTTGATTGAACTTCCGTAAAAATAAGTGTACATTTTTAACAAATAAGAAGCATAATATTTTATTCAGTATAAACCAAAAGTATTTATGAAACAAATGAAAGTAGAAATTAGATGTGTTTGCAAATTAAGATTAGAGCAATGTTGGGTGTTAACATAAATTAAATTTGATATTTTTAATACAATCACAAAACTTTGTTACAAGCAGGCCATGACAAATTGTAAAGTGTATTGTAAATAACCTCAGTAAATGTTAGTAAATTTTTTTTAACAGGAATATGAATAATTGCACAATACTACAACTGATTGCTATTACGAAGCTTCTACAAACAGTATTAATTTGACAGAATGATATAGACAGGAAAGTGAATTGGAAAATAATGTATTTTCGTAATATATTGCACTAATCTGTGAATATATTCATAGTTGTACATAGGTAGAGCTTCTGATGCATACATATATTGTGGCCATTATGAGAGGGGCCTATCCCCCGACACCTTAATTTGAATTCACTTTCATGTTACGTATATTATGTCTCCTGTTAGCCTCTTTGACTTACATCTAAACATTAGGTACTTTGATTTCGATTCCACCTGCATTTCATGTATACTATGTTTCTTGTTAACCTCTTCGTCATATAACTGTGGGTACCTAAGAGTACATTATTGTCTCAGTCTGCCAGTAGCATTCGCCAGTGAGTTAGTGTTGTGCAGTTGTTAGTCTGCGGTTAATCTGATGGACATGTTTGGAATCTAAATGCTGTGTCAATTTACATCAAACTGAAGAGTTTTATTACAAAGCAGTGTCTGTGAGATGCGACAGGGAGTAAGATAAATACAACTATATAAACGTAGATGCTTTGTTAGTCGTTCATCCTAATCCTCGAGATTAAGCAGTGTGGGAGAATTTCAATTTCTAGATTGCAGTTCAGTTACCTTAATGAGTTAATTCGAAATATTATTTGTGTGAAGGGTAATTTGAAATGAAAGAATAAGCTATATTTTTCTTGTGGTACCTGATTCAGTCCTCTGCTTCATTCTCGCGGTTGAAATTCTCCTGGTACTGTTTGTTCATTTTATATTCAACATCTTTCTCTTTATTAATTTCTCAAATGGCATAGCTAACAAAAACAATTAGGATTTTGTGACATAGTACTCCATTGGGTAATCGGATCTATATTGCAGTGCACAGTAATGTTATCCATGGCGCACCTACAATTGCTCAGATGTAGTTTGACTTTAAAGTTTGTGTTGGCTTGAGTTAACCATACTAAAGTGAAAAAGCATTTTTTTATACTAGGGCCGTGAATAACTACATCTCTTTCAATTTATTTTTATTTTGGGAATGGGAGGTTTTACTCACACACTTATTCTGCAGCACAATTTTCAAACAGTCAGTTCACATTGTTTCTTAGTAGGTAATTAGATTTCGTACAGGGCTAAATATGACTAAGGATAATCTTTTTGATTTTTGGGTGACCATTATCCCGTTAAAATATTACATAATTATTTACCGATCATGGATTGTTATCGTACCAGTCAACATGCTGTTGTCAGCCTACATGCTGTTGTCTTCTCGAGGTAACTGTCTGTAATTTCTCTCACAATCTGTTCACTGTGTTCAGTGTTCAGTAAGGTGTATTTAGATTCAGTGTTCAGTTAGATGGTTTAATATCCAGTGTTCAGTAAGATGGCTTTAAATTCATTGTTCAGTAAGAGGGTTTAATATTCAGTGTTCAGTTAGGAAGCTTTAAATTCAGAAACGGTTCTCAGTATGATCTTGTTTTTAATAACCAGTTTTTTTTTAAATGAGCATTTTTATTTATCAGTCCGTATTGATAATCAGTGACAGTCTTACAGCAAGCAATTTGTTCCATAAAATTTCAGATACACAAATCAGTTTTAAATCATTATACACACAAACATATACACCACACACACTAACATCACACACACACAAACAAAGAAATATAAATAACTTACTGAAAACACGGCGTTCCCGGGTATTTATTAATTTATTCCTGCCATTTTTCAGGTATCCATTCATTTGCATAAGGGCTGTATGTCGGAAAAATCTCTTGGAATCCAGTTAGTAGTAAAGGAGTAATAGATTAAAACTTGGTGCGGGAATGGGCGGTTATCCATGAACGTCACTGTTTATGTGCTCTATCTCATAAACTGTGTGTCTTACTGTGATACCATTTAGAAGGTACATTCAACTATATGTGTGTATACTGTCTGAAACATTTTCCTGCGGCTGCAATTTGTAGTGTAGAAAGTATAAATTTTAACGTCATACCGAATGCCGTAGTTTTACTCCATAAACAGCGGAAAAGTAGTAAGCGAGAATCTTTTTTCCTTTCATCATATTGCTATGGTTGTCAGCGAGAAAAGTTTAATAAAGGTTTGAAATTATGTTGAAAGTTTGTTGGAAGTCGCTAAGTACTCTCTTTCTCATATAGCGTATTTATAAAATCTTGCAGTTTTATAGCTATCGGCAGGAACTGCTATGGTGTACAACGGGAAACTTCGAACAACAATTACACACAGACCATTCGTTTGCGATCTGTAGTTTTCGTTGCAGAGCAGAGCATATTAACACACACACACGTAGAATTTTATATACACCGATAACTTTCCATCCCAATGTACTCCACTCTTTTATCATTATCAATCCTCAAGCAACAATGCAACCAATAAAACCATTTTCAAAGAGTAATTATTGTTCCGCATTTCACGTTATATTCTTCATATTACTAAATAACTATCAGATCGCTATAAATCCGTGCCTAAAACCTTCCTCAGGTATAAATTAGTTTCCGTACCATGTACAGCGTGTGCAGGCACTATCAGCAGCTGATTGGCCTCCACGGATACACTTCTGCGAATGGTTCATCCAACAATGTGTCACTCCTCATTTCAGTGCAAATGTTCTATTTACGGATGAGGCTTCATTCCAACGTGATCAAATTGTAAATTTTCACAATCAACATGTGTGGGCGGACGAGAATCCGTACGCAATTGTGTAATCACATCAACAACACAGATTTTCTGTGATCGTTTGGGCAGGAATTGTTGGTGATGTCTTCATTGGGCCTCATGTTCTTCCACCTACGCTCATTGGAGCACGTTATCATGATTTCATACGGGATACTCTACCTGTGCTGCTAGAACATGTGCCTTTACAAGTACGACACAACATGTGGTTCATGCACAATGGAGCTCCTGCACATTTCAGTCGACGTGTTCGTACGCTCCTCAACAACAGATTCGGTGACCGATGGATTGGTAGAGGCGGACCAATTCCATGGCCTCCACGCTCTCCTTACCTCAACTCTCTTGACTTTCATTTATGGGGGCATTTGAAAGCTCTTGTCTAAGCAACCCCGGTACCAAATGTAGAGACTCTTCGTGTTCGTATTGTGGACGGCTGTGACACAATACGCCATTCTCCAGGGCTGCATCAGCGCATTAGGGATTCCATGCGACAGAGGGTGGATGCATGTATCCTCGCTAACGGAGGACATTTTGAACATTTCCTGTAACAGAGTGTTTGAAGTCACGCTGGTACGTTGTGTTGCTGTGTGTTTCCATTCCATAATTAGTGTGATTTAAAGAGAAGTAATAAAAATGAGCTCTAACATGGAAATTAAGCGTTTCCGGACAGATGTCCACATAACATATTTTCTTTCTTTGTGTGTGAGGAATGTTTCCTGAAAGTTTGGTCGTACCTTTTTGTAACACCCTGTGTACTTACTCAATAGCAGGACAAGCACTGGAAGCAGTTAGTCCGTAACATATCTCGGAGTAGGCATAAGGAATGTATTGAATCGGAACCACGATACAAAGCCGGCCGCGGTGGCCGAGGGGTCTGAGGCGCTCCAGTCACGGTCTGCACGGCCACTAGTGTCGGGGTTCGAATCCCCCTTCGGGCGTGGATATTTGTGTCGTCCTTAGTTGTAAGTAGTTCATAAGTAGTATGTAAGTTTAGGGACTGATGACCCCTTAGCTAAGTCCCATAGACTCTACAAACATTTGAACATTTTTGTTCGACCATACAAAATTAATCGTGGGCAAGGTAGATGTCAGACTGAGATTCATTGGTAAAAACTTCAGGAAGTGTAGTCCGCCAAAAGAGGACGTGATAAACGTACACCGAACAGACATTTACATTTATAGATATAGATATTCATTTTATTAGTAACTTTCACCATGTTCCGTTCGCGATCTTGCAGTTCGTTGGTAATCTAATAGGTGCCACTGGCTTTATACAAGTCTATCAATTAAAACTGTCTTAATCCCATCCTCTGAGACTGGAGTGATTAAACCGTTAAAATGAATGAGTTGCCAGTATCCAGGTGGCGCGCGTGTCGGTTTGCAGTTTCTGGAACTGGCCTTGGCATTCAGGTCGCTGTGTGCCACGTTGTGCGGAGGGATTTTTCCGCTTTAAATGGCAGGGCGCGCGGCTGGTTTCGGTAATCCTTGGCGCTGTGACGCCGGCTCTTTTACGGACTTCCGGGTCCCCACCCCCGCCGCCATCAAGTGGCGGCGTTTTATGGCGGCTGCTATTCTGTATGAGGTCTGCTCCCTCGGCGCTCGTGTATTCGCCACCGCTATTCTCGGACGTCTTTTTCCCGTGCCCTATCCGCCGCCCGTCGGCTCTCCAGAGATTGACTGAACGAGACTGCGGCGCCCCGAGTGCTGACCAAGCTGAAAAGACTAACCGTACGGAAAGGATCAATGTCGTATCTACATCTACACTCTGATACGGAACAGTATTTACCATAGCATTTATATGCATAGAAGTGAGTTGAAATATTATAAATTTTTTAACTCGGTATAAATTAGATGAAAATCACTGTGGGTTTAGGCCTCTTAGAGGCTGTCAGGACCAGATCTTTAGCTTACGGCAGGTAATGGAAAAGTGCTATGAGTGGAACAGGGAATTGTATCTATGTTTCATAGATCTGGAAAAGGCTTATGACCGTGTTCCTAGGAGGAAACTACTGTCAGTTCTACAAGATTATGGTATAGTAGGCAAACTACTGCAGGCAATTAAAGGGCATTACGTAGACTGTCAGGCAGCAGTTAGAGTAGATGGCAAATTAAGCTCATGGTTCAGGGCAGTTTCAGGGGTAAGACAAGGCTGTAACCTGTCACCACTGTTGTTGATACTATTCACGGATCATATGTTGAAAACAGTAGACTGGCAGGGCGGGATTAAAATAGGTGAAAACAAAATAAGCAGTCTCGCATATGCAGATGACTTATTTGTAATGGCCGATTCGATTGAAAGGTTGCAAACTAATATTTCAGAGCTCGATCAGAGGTGCAAGGATTATGATATGAAGATCAGCATCTCCAAAACGAAAGTAATGTCTGTGGGAAAGAGATTCAAACAGATTGAGTGCCAAATAGGAGGAACAAAGTTAGAACAGGTAGACAGTTTCAAGTACCTGGGCTGTATTTTCTCACAGGATGGCAACATAGCGAAAGAACTGGAATCGAGGTGCAGCAAAGTTAATGCAGTGAGTGCTCAGCTAAGATCTACTCTCTTCTGCAAGAAGGAAGTAAGTACCAAGACTAAGTTAGCAGTGCACCGCTCTATCTTTCGACCAACTTTGTTTTATGGGAGTGAAAGTTGGGTGGATACAGGATACCTTATTCATAAGATAGAGGTTACAGATATGAAAGTAGCAAGAATGATTGCGGGTACCAATAGATGGGAACAATGGCAGGAGGGTACCATAATGAGGAAATCAAAGAAAAGCTGGGAATGAACACCATAGATGAAGCAGTTAGAGCGAACAGACTGAGATGGTGGGGTCATGTTACACGCATGGGAGAAGCAAGGTTACCTAAGAGACTCATCAGCTCGGCAGTGGAGGGTAAGAGGAGTCGAGGTAGACCAAGAAGAAAGTACTTAGATTCGGTGCAGAATGATTTTGGAGTGAAAGGCATAACATCAGACGAGGCATCAATGTTAGCATTGAATAGGGGATCATGGAGAAATTTTATTAGAGGTGCTTTGCTCCAGACTGAACGCTGTAAGGCATAATCAGTCTCTAATGATGATGATGATGATGTTTTATATTTGATATGATTTTTTCTGCTGTATCGATGAACATGTTTGAAACATATCCGTAGAACGGTAACCGTATACGATGTTTCCTCTCTGTGTCACCAATTGAAAGGATTAAAATACGTCATGCAATATCGGTAACTACAATTTTCTTTTATAAGAATGATTCAAATAATTTGTATTGAATACATAAATGTGGCCATTCTTTACTGTGGCCCATACAGATGAGAAATGATTAGATTAGATTAATACTTGTTTTTGTATCCCATCCTCGTCGTCACTTTTATGTCCCAGCCTCGTCGCCATTTTTGTGTCTCGTTTGCGCCGGTTGTCGTAGGTGTCGGTGGCCGAGTAAAGACAGACCGACACAGGGAATAAAGGATGCACGCTTGTGCAGGTAGGAGGTGACCAGCCAGTGGGACAGAAGAAACTAGAACACTAGGCTAAATTAGAACAAGATATATATTTCGTGGAGTCTTGGTATAACTTAACTTTTACATAGTTCTTGACTGCAGAATGTTGATACATAGTTTAGATAGAGGCCTGCCTACTGATGATTCCTAGTGCCTATCCGATAGCCAAGTCTTAACTGATGCCTATCTGATTCCCAAGTCTTAACTGGTGCCTATCTGATTCCCAAGTCTTAACTGGTTCCTATCTCAGTCCCAAGTGGCCGATGCAGCAGTCGTGGCCACGAGCGGAGTTGCAGCAGAGGACGCTCGTGGCTGACGTCGCAAGAACGCCGCGCCGTTCGTGCATGGCGGCGCGCGGCGACAGTACGTGGCGCGCACTTCATACTTGTGCGACACCACACTTGTTCCATAGATCATGAATACGAGAGGTCGTAATGATGTGGAACTTGCCAGTTAAATGAAATGTGTCTATACATAATATTACATGACACTCAATATTTGAATATTTTATTTTATTTTTTAATTTTATTTTCTTTTATTGTTTTTTCCCTAAAGTACTAACTTTTGTCTAGAAATTCATCTAATGTTTAGAAGGAATTGCCATTCAGAAATTCTCTTAATTTATTTTTAAATGCTAGTTGGCTATCTGTCAGAATTTTGATACTACTTGGTAAGTGACCAAAGACTTTTGTGGCAGAATAATTAACCCTTTTCTGTGACGTAGCTGAATATAACCTTGAATAGTGTAGGTCACCCTTTCTCCTAGTGTTGTAGCTATGCACACTGCTGTTACATTTGAATTCAGTTGGATTGTTAATAACAAATTTCATAAGTGAATATATATATTGTGAAGCTACTGTGAAGATTCCTAGATCTTTAAATAATTGTCTGCAGGATGATCTTGGGTGGGCTCCAGCAATTATTCTGATGACCCGCTTTTGGGCGATGAATACTTTCTTACTAAATGATGAATGACCCCAGAATATGATGCCATAAGAAAGCAGAGAATGGAAATAGACATAGTATGCTAGTTTGAGAATATAAATAAAAGTATTCTCGTGAACTTTTGAATCAACGAGAAAACACGTAAGTCAAATCAACATTTTGCCTTGCGTTGCTGTATGGAATGAAAGGAAAGGAAGAAAGCAAGATGATTTCGCAAATAAAAATTGTTTATCATAAAGCCATTAGGTTGCCCAATTGTTTGCGTAAAAATTAAGATCAGACGGTTTAAAGACTGTGGGACATACGACCTGTAATTTTAGATGACAGAAGGTAGAGAAGCAATCGTTTCCTAACTTCGGTTCGTCTGCCCCCCCCACCCCCCTCCATGACAGGCCATCTCATCTTTCCCGGGTAAACAACCGATTTCCTATCACATCCTTACCCAAACAATCCGAACTTGAACTCCGTCATTAATGAACACGCTGTCGACAGGACGTTAAACCTTAATCTTCCTTCATTTCTTTATCGTTCTCCTCTTGAGTACGCACTTCTCCATCGTTTCTGTCCATCACCTCCTCCCCTTCTTTCTGCCATCGAGTTCCTCCTGTCGCCTCTCTCTGTTCATCTCTTACTTTCGTCTCTATCCTCCGTTTACCACGATTCGTGGACATCTATTAGGTACTTATAACGAAACGTTTAACATATTTGTATGTTACGTACTCTATGCACATGTTTGTCTGATTTTCGTCCGTTTGCACCATATGACCCCAGAGGGGATGTAAAATGTGTCTAATGTATTCAGTTATGATGACTGATTACGAATTTTGGCCTCCAGTTTCGTTTCCACGCGCTCACTGTTTGAGACGTCTTATCTCCTTAACTAAATGTTGGGTAGTAATACTGCAGGTACAACCTGTGGTTAATGTATACTGTCTGGAAAATATTGTTTATAACAGTATGAGCAGTAAAAAAAGTAATGTATGAAACCCTACTGCATTAGTGGCAGTTTTTCATGCATCTCAGCGCTTAGGACGACTAATCGTCTGAACCATATATCGTACAAGGATATAGTTTTGTATCTGCATTCAGCGGCGTAGTTGTATATTGTCTGATTCTTCAGTTGCGAATGGACTTAGTATCAAAGAATGAATAAATTAAAACTTTACAGATAATGCGACAATTTCTCACAAATCAGCCACTTATTGACGTATCTTCTGAATAATGTGATGTACATTGATATAACTCTGCATGCACATTTAGTGGTATAAGTAAATACCGTTCACAAAATGTGTCACAAATAGAATTAGTAGTACAGAAGTAATAAACTGAAACAGTATGCTTCGTGCGGCAGTTATACTTTATGAAGAACGAATAACGTACTTCCTTTCAACTTTTCTGGATGGTCTCATCAAGAAAAATGGTATAAACATTTGCAGTTATGTGTAACGTTTTTGCAGGTCAGCAAGTGCTCTCATTCTCAAATCCTGCAATAACACATTCCATGACTTTTCGCCTTTTTCATCCCCACCCACTCATCTTTTGTAATTACGACAAAGTGGATAGCGTTAAATCTTCTTTATCAGAAACGCAACATTGTGTAAACATTTCAAGTCAATCGACTACTAGTTTTAGGGTTTTGTGACCACAAACATCTGCAAACTGAATTCTTATATATCAGGCTAGTGTTAATTTCCAGTGTATTTATTTCTCCATTCTTATGTTAATTTGTCTCCTTCTTCCCCCTGTGTCCATTGCCTTTTGCCCCCACTGTCTGTTCATTTCATTTCGTTTTCATGCACTCAATCTCTATGACCTTATATCTCTGAATAATATTTTCTACAAAAATATAACTTTCCATGTACGTAGACTGAAATATTATAATAATTTATAAAATGCGTATTGCGAATTGAGTTGCTAGTCACAACTTCATGCTTGATGGTGCGGATTTTCATTAATCTCATTTTTATGACTGCATATGTCCTGAACTTTTTGTCGTACCACGACATAATTTGGAAGCTACTTTAAACTGCATGTGTGCATACTATCTGTAAAACGTCTCTCGAATCCAGTTAGTAGTGTACAAATAGCAAATTGTAGTGTCATGCCGAATGTCGTATTTTTAGTGCATGAACAGCAGACAAAAATAGTAAGCGATAAACTTCTTCCCTTTCGTCGTTTTGCTGAGTTGTCAGCAAGAAAAAGTGAATAAAAAATTTGAAATTGTGTATGAAGTTTGTTACAAGTTGCTAAGTGCTGTCATTCTCAAATATTGGATGAGTTCCAAGCAGTGGTGAATCCAGGATTTTAATCCGGGGGAGTGGCTGAGGTCATATAAAATTCGTGCTTCGTACTTCAAACTGATTCAAAATTGTCGTTTTATACTTTCGGAAGTGGCATAAAATCATCGATCTGGAAAAAAAGGAGCTCATACAGGGTGTCCAGAAAAGGGCTCCCTGATTTCAAAATTAAATATCTCGAAAACAAAGATCGATAGAGGAATGCAGTAAACGGTATGTTTAATGTGAAAGCTGTAAGAAGTTAATACAGCAGTTTGAAATAATAGTTACAAAAGCTGCTAACAGATGGCGCTGTAATCGCCATACGTAATGCCTAGTATAAATTGTGATCCGAATCCCACTATTGAAACGTGAAAGGAGGTTAGCGTACCGAAGGAAGAGATTAAAACCATGTACTCCATTGAACAACGCGTTTTTCTGGTGCTAGAGTATAACAGGTTAGAAGAGAAAAACCATTCGTACCCTCCTCGCAAAATTTCAACGAACAAAAAAAAAATGTTTGTATAGCTTATGGGACTTAACTACGGGGTCATAAGTCCCTAAACTTACAAACTACTTACGAACAAGCTAATCCTAAGGACGGCAGAAATATCAATGCCCGAGGGGGGATTTTAACCCCCGACCGTAGTGGCCGTGCAGACCGTGACTGGAGCGCCTCAGTCTTCACCGCGGCCGGCTTCAACGAACAGGCAGCGTAACTGATGATCTAGTGGAGCATGTTGGCCGCAAGCAAACCGCAGTTTGTCACAGTTTCTGGATGTTTTCACATTATCAGATGTCCAAAATTCTTTCTTTCTTATACGTTGAACAAAAGGCTTCCAAACTATGAACTAAACCGTTTCTGTTGAACAACTTAAATATGAATGATATGATGTGGATTTGAATCACCTTCCTCCATAATGAGAGTCCAGCGTGTTACCACTGCGCCACGTCGCTAGGTGCGCGAGCCTTGGGGATAATTGCGCCGAAATGACAGTATTTATTGATAAAAGCTACAGATTCCTTGAAAACTGCAAATGAAACAGACTGGGTGAAGGTGCACGGCCACTTTAATCTATTGTTGGGGGAGAATGTCCATCTGCGATGTATTTGGCGGAAGGAGGAAGAGGTCCCTGATATCAACAGTATTTGCGGCGGCAGTCATAGGTATGCAGGGGCGGGCAAACGCTCCACGCGGGACGCGGTGGAGTAACCGAGCGGTCTAAAGCGTCTCGCTGCGGAGCGCGCGGTTGCTCGCCGTGGAGGTTCGAGTCCTCCCTGGGGCATGGGTGTGTGTGTTGTCCTTAGGTTAGTTTAGTTTAAGTAGTTTGTAAGCTACGGACTGATGACCACGCAGTTTGGTCCGATAGAATTCCAAACATTTGAAACACTTTTGCTGCACGCGGCACGTGTGCGCTTAACGCCGCACGCGTACTGCAAAACGTTCAAACGTTTGTTAAGCTTAAGGGACTTAACTACGGGGTCATCAGTCCCTAAATTTACAAACTACTTATGAACTACTTACAACTAAGGACGGCACAAATATCCATGCCCGAGGGGGGATTCGAACCCCCGACCGTAGTGGTCGTGCAGACCGTGACTGAAGCGCCTCAGTCCCCTCGGCCACCGCGGCCGGCCGCGTACTGCACACGAGCAGTCGCGGGCTGGTGTTATATGGGGCAGCGGCAGCGTGACGGCAGGCATGGCTGCGGACGTTGGTGCCCAGCGAACGTTACCCTTCAAGCACCATAAAATGCAGAGTGAATCTAAGAAACGGAGAAGTGGTGATTTGCCGTCTTTTAAACAGGAATAGGAGTGTCAGTATTTCTTTGTGGAGAAAGGCGAAAATGCGAAATGTTTAATACGTTGCCGTATTCTCACTGATCGGCGGAAATTGACTGTTGAACGCCATTACAAAATATTGCACAAAGACGAGTATAGCGTATTGTCTGATTCTGAGCGGATGGGGAAATTGACTGAATTGGAAAAGAGTGATCAGACAACGCCAGATTAATCCGACGTTTTTATGAAAGGTCTACAACGTTATTTTGTCATGTCTTCCATGTAACCATGCAAGGCGAAATTAACTAATTTTGAAATGAGCGAAAAAGTGGAAGCTTTCACCAGAAAGTTTGCGCTGTGGGAACGACAGCTCACATCAGAGACCGCGGTGCATTTCCCCACTCCATCTTCTGTCCAAGAAAAGAGCTACACTGAATATGTTTCCGCAATTATTGTCATAAAGGAGGAATTTCTCAAGCGATTTGGGGATTATCACATGTATCCCAAGCTTTTCGAGACCATGTGATGTTCTGTAGATGATATTCATCCAGATCCGCAAATTGAACTAATAGATTTACAGCGTAATTCGCGTCTGAAAGACGAGTTCCTGTTGGCAAGACAGGTAACAGATTTTTTGTTGCTGTAATAATGACAGTCTCTGTTGCAAAATAATACTGTTTATTTACGCGTTTCGCGCTTTTGGCGCGTCATCAGAATACTGTAACAAGAGAAGATATATAAACAAATCATGACAGTTTTAGGGCGCGAACCTATCCACAGCTTTAAAAGCAAAACAAATAGGGGAGTCGGGACCTACCTAACGGTCAGCAAGATTGCATTCCTTAGTAAAACACACGATAGTAAACATCATTAGTCATAAATAAAAATTAAAGGTATGGGCATTACCCGCTGATCAAACGTCAACGTGAAAGGAAATCCTGAAACAACAGCGAAGTAAGTATTCTGATAACGCGCCAAAGGCGGGAAAAGCGTTAATAAAAAGTATTATTTTGCAACAGACAGTGGCGGCACTAGAAGAAATCTGGGCGGCGGCGAACTCATCTTTGCGAGGTCCCTTTCACTTTTTCAGCAAGGAAGAAAATGTTAAATAAAATGAGCTGAATTATACACCAATAATCATACTTAAATTTTATTGGTATAATATACAAGTAATATTGCAACGACAAAAATCAATAAACACAAAATAAAATAGACTATTTGCCTTTTCGCCTCACTGAATTTTTTAAGATCACATCGTAATTAATATTAGCCGCTATTTCGGCTTCAGTTGACAGTACTGAAGACGCAGATAGTCTTTCTTGGCTCATTGTGCTTTCAAGTAAGTCTTAATCAATTTTAACTTTGAGAAGCTTGTCTCGGCCGAAGCTCTACTCAGTGGCGGACTAAGAGGGGGCCAGACCGCCCCGTCTTGTGGGGGGCCTCCAAATCTCAAAACGTAATTTTTTATAGTAATACATGTATTTCCAAATGGCCGGGACCTCATTTTGTTATGCCTCCGCCCGGGGGCCTCCGACAACTTTAGTCACTGTAAATGTCTGTTTTATGAACAATGCCTTCTAGATTTTCTGAATAATAAATATTTTCACTTCTTAACTCCTTATTCGGCTCAGAATATTGGATAACAGCAGTTTCGCCCAATGCTGATGCTGTATCAGAAAGGGTAACAGATTATTTCGACCCTGGTTCTGTTTCAGCGACTGCAGAAACTTTGACGACTGATTGATCACAGACCTCTGGAGCAGATTCACCTGAAGCAGGTTTCTTCAGAAATTTCATCATGCTCAAACTCGTAGCTTCGTTGGATGTAGCTGTTTCGGCCTTTCTTTTTCTTTTTGATGCACCGGACTCTCATTTCCTCCCTGTGTCTCTTTCTCTTGAGGGTCCTCCAGACATGATGATCTACAAATTACTTAATTTTTTCAAGTTGCTCTTACCATAACTTCCATAGGTTGTATTAGATTTCATTCTTTGTTAGTCATTTGGGAGGTTGTTTTTTGAACAGTAAAACATCCTAAAATCAGAAAAGTCGATGTGCACCGGTATTTGCCTGAGGCACATAAAGTGGCTAATGACCTGGATGACAACTTCTGTTAGAACGCTTTTCCTTTTGTCGGGACAATAGAAAGTTTCCAATTCACGAAATAGCGTGAAATTTCAACTTCGAGATTGTTAATGAGATATTTATCAAGGTTTCGCAGAATGCGAAAATACAGTATATCGCTTAAAATAATTAGTGTACGAAAGTGAAATTGAGCGACAAATTGTTGCTATGCAGCGAGAAAGAGGAAATATACCATACTGTCCTAAATTACCCCATTTGAATGTGGTTAAAAGTACTCATTGTTATAGGATAGAAAGAATTGGAGATGATACATGACAGCATAGTTTTTATACTTTGCCTTGTATGATGCCAGAACAACAAGGAATAAAATATAAGAATTATTTAAGAAATTTATACCTACTATAAAATTGATGTTTGTTTGTTTGTTTGTGTGTGTGTGTGTGTGTGTGTGTGTGTGTGTGTGTGTGTGTGTGTTCCATATCTCCAACAACAGGATTTTTTACTATGGAGACTCGAGTTTAAGCTTCAATTATTACAAGCGAACAAGTAGGTCTATCTCAAAATGAATTACACCAGTCTGTTCCTTATTTTCTTCTGCTTCACGACATATGGTGCAATTGCATTTAAAAGCGCTCTCTCTCTCTCTCTCTCTCTCTCTCTCTCTCTCTCTGTCTGTGTCTGTGTGTGTGTGTGAATCGTGAATTTGAAAAACGAGTCCCTAGAGGTACATTTCAGAAACAACAAGTTTCATAAATAGATACACGGAACAGTGTAGAATAACTACCAAATCTACGTCAATAATTTGATCAAATGTTTTTTGAAGCCTGTGCTATCTACACAGTTGTACTATAAGTATAATATAAAAATACATAAGTTCAATGAAGAGCTAGCCACGGATTTATTAATTTTCAACTCTAGTATTACATTATACAATTACTTTACACATAGAGACATCTACATTTAATCAATGATTTGTACCAACTGTAGACGTCATGATGAGCAGTTTTTTTCTGCTGAACACACACAGTGCATATGAATCTTTGTCAAGTAATAGCCAGCACCTATGCTCGCTCTATGGCGGTTTCATCGCAATACATAAATAATACATCCGAACAACAGAGATAAAATGATGATTCCCTTGGTAAAAGGAACAACATAGCTATTTTATAAAAGTAACGAGGGAAGTCAGTTTCAACCATATTGTCATACAACTACATAACTTATTAAGACACCAAATGAAGAAAATATCTGATGCGGCATTTAACGCTGGGAGGCCTCAGTTTGTTATCTACGGCACCCCAAGCCTCCAACAGGCAAAGACCACCACTGGTTAAACTCTCAAGTAATTTAATCAGACCGTAGCATTTACATAAAATTTACGGCAGTAAGACAAAATTATGCTTTACAGACAAATATGCTAAGAAATGTATCTGAATACTGACTTACCTTACAAATATGAAATTAATCCCAACAGTGTGATAAATGAATCGAAATATACGTGGCAACTTATTTACAATAAGCAAACAAACGATTTTTGACTCGGTAACGGCAAGAAACGTAGACGGAAGTGTTGTACGTGCGAGTTTTTGACACACAAAGTTTTTTGCGTCATTTAGTCACTGCCGTTCAGTGCGAATGTGCTGATTCACAACAGGTGTTGTATGGGAATTCCCTTAAATGATCGGCAACAGTTGGCAGCACTCGTGAGACTTCGAGCCGTGCTGTGGTGATGATGCTCGTTGTCAACTATACAGCGGGTGCTAACAGCCTGGTGTCACTGCAGTGTTGTCTACCTTGTTGTCTTATTTGTAACTGAGCTGGGCTGTCGTTATTGTTTTGTTGCATTATTTTCATTGTTTAATGTGTGAAACAGTAAACTCAGGTTCGACAACACAAATTATTTAACTGAAAATTTCATCACTGCTGCACTCATACGGAAATAAATACGAACAACTGAATAGTTGACGTCCAGGAATGGCCGAGCGCACTAAGCCGCCATACAACGTCGCCATACAAGGTCGCTCCCGTCGGGGGTCGAACAGCGATCACAGAATAACATAGGCTATACCGCCTACATCAGGCCTACAGGCAGTGAAGCCCGGCAGCCATCTTGGTTGGGTGCAGAAACGGAGCTAGGCCGATAAATGCGTATTCTTCAAGTGCCGCTCGCCTTAATTACATTGTCATTTGAACCCCTTAGTATAGGAAAAAAATTATCAACATTTTCACGCCGTCAGATGAATACTGAAGGAATGCAACAGTGTTGCCGACCGCGGTGGCCGAGGAGACTGAGGCGCGACAGTCACGGTCTGCACGGCCACTACGGTCGGGGGTTCGAATCCCCCCTCGGGCATGGATATTTGTGCCGTCCTTAGTCTTAGCTAGTGCATAAGTAGTTTGTAAGCTTAGGGACTGATGACCCCGTAGTCAAGTCTCATAAGCTCTACAAACATTTGAACATTTTTGAGCAACGGTGTTATTAGCAAGTACAATGCGTATTCTGTTTGTTTAAAAATAATAATTTAAACTACTACTTTTATATGAAATTAAAATTACGACATGAAAAAGTAAGTCGCCTGCCACTTTTTTTGTTTTGTGGCCAAGAAATTTTTGTCAGCGAGAAAGTTGTAGGTAATGAAATGAACTTTTCTTTTATTTAAACAACTTTTTTATAGCTCCCCTGGTTTCCTCATAAATTTGGATATGATAGAGCGGTAGAACCTTTCCAATTTTATTTTCAGCGAGCTTGCCCACCAGCAAGCACAGATTGTTGCCCACTCACCTTGTACTTTGTGACCAATATCAATAAAAATTTGTAATTTGGGATACAAATTTCGGTACACAATAATTATGACTTAAAACTTTATATATTTTATTACTAACTAGCTGAGCCGCTCCGGCTTTGCACGGGTAATCTTTAAACTACTTTAACTCGAGAACTGCAGAACGAATCGTGATGCGGTTTCTTTCAGTTTCTTCGGTATAATCCTGTGTTTGAATCTATACTATGTACTCCAGAGCTGAGTAAAGTTCAAAAAGCGGTAAACGATTCTACGTTATGATTCTTATTTTAGTTGTTTTACTTATTCGTATTGACATTAAATATAGCCTAAGATTATCCCAAGATTCTAAAGCAGAAATTGAAAGAAATCGCTGGACGAGTTATAAAAGGTTAAAGCTACAGACAGAGAAAAAATGTACTTCTATTTTATATAATAGTAATTAGTATGATTTACTATCCCTAGCTAAAATTTGTAATTATTTATGGTAAAAATAGATTGTCAACAAAAACGCTTTAAAATATATGAAAAAGGAATTAACAGACAGCGAACTCAGCGAACTACCCTGTGCTCGCAGCAGCCGTCGCGCGGCCGCCATGTTCGTTGGGTGACGCGCTCTCAGCCGGCGTCACTTCCGTGTCATTTCAAGGCCCCTCTATGATATTCTGTGCTCCCACCCTTGGGTAAGAATGTTGTGTTAGTCCTTAAGTTAAGCTAGTGTTACATTTAGATCATCGCTACATAATCTAGCTGTTGAAAACGACGATTGACATAATAAAAAATAAAAAAAAATAACATTGTTTTGCGAGGCCCCCACAGGCGCCGACGCCTAGCGCCGCCACTGGCAACAGAGACTGTTATTATTACAAAAATTGATTTACTGTTGTTGCTGCGCCAGGCCAATCAAGAATGGAGTACTATAAATCTAACAGAATTTTATCAAGACTTTCCACAACAAGAGTTTCCCCGTCTCTATCGTGAAGCGGCGAAGATCATGTCAGTGTTTGGCACGATATATGTATGTACGCGTTTTTTTTCTGTAATGAAACTGTTACGAGCAAACCATGAGTGATGAAAATCTGCGTAACTGTTTGCATTTGTCCGTTTGTAGAAATTTTGTACCAGACATTAACAACTAGTGATCATTAAATAAAATGAATCATACTTAATTGGCTTCAAACCACGATTCATTTTCAACTATCCTATTAACCCTGTTCCTTTATTTAAAAAAAACAGGCTAGCAAAAAAAATCGCACTGACGTGTTTTACGGCCCACTTTAGATTTGTAGTTTTATACGTTTTTGCAAACATTTTGGACCAAAATAATAATCTAAATAATAAAAAATTAATTAACAAGACTGTCTGAAACCCTTTTAGGAAAAAAAAAAAAAATTAGGTACTGGCGGGTTCCGTACCACCGACCTTTAGCGTCGTAGTCCAACGCCTTGCCACTACGCTATAGCTGTCAATACAAATATGATTTCTTTAATCTCATACTTTTGATGGCCGTTCTTAACTGATGCTAATATGGCATTCGTAGACACTAGATTATCATTTATCGTACGAAGAATGATGTGTTTTTGTTAATTCCCCAGCGCGCCATTGCTTTGAAATGACAACCTGTAAGTTAAAATAAGAAAATCATCAAATACGCAACGCAGGATGGATGGCGTATGCCAGAGAGAGTTCTGGGCGAGGAATTTCACGTGACATCTCCGAACGGTTGGTTTTCGTTAATTCAATGGAGGGTGTCAAATCTCCGTCATTTTTGCAAATGTGTCTGAAACGATACAAGATATGAAAAAAACATAAGGGAGATAAGTTGTAGAGAATTTTCTCCTCTATCAATTAGGTTATTCAATTTTCGTGTCAGATGAACGGTCCGTTTGCAATTACAATTATATTACAAACGGCTTTTTTTGGTATTACTACCGTATTGTTTGTCCGAAAAATTTGAAAAAAGGGAGGTTCTGGTCTCTGGCGACCTGCAATCATGTCTGTAAAATTTGGTGTTGATCGGTTGAACGGTTCGTCATAAAAACAGGGAACACGTTACGGACAGACAGACAGACAGACATACATCCCAAAATCGCCGTAATTTTTGCATATATCTTTGAAACGCTACAAGATATGGAAAAAAAACGTAAGAGAGCAAAGTTGTAGAGAATTTTCTCCTCTACAAATTCGGTTATTCAATTTTCGTGTCAGATGAATAGTTAAGCCGTTATTTTCATTTAAATTTCGAGCTATCAAAAGACGATCGCAAAGGCCCACTTTTAGTGTTACTACCGTAACCTAAAGTGGGCTAAAAGCATTACAGAAAGATACGGTGAGAGGACAGGAAGGGGTATAACGGGGAGGGGAGCTAAGAGAAGCGGGTGGCCGGCTTGCCCCTGCGTGCACCTTCACACAGTTACCTGCACATTTTCGAGTGCGCTTCACACGAGCACAATTCCTGCCCGCCCCTATAAGAGGGATACAAATGACTGTTTCTAAAGAATCCTACACACGTTCCAAACGATAGCTACACAGTCCACACGTCACGACCGACTCTACTCAGCGATTAAGGTGCCACTCCGTACCTGTCTCTGGCAGTGGTGACAAAAGACGAAATTTTGTTGGTCTGTTGGCACGAGAGAGCTACACACGGCACAATGTTTGGATGAAGTAGTGATGGTGGTTGGGTGGAGAGTTAGAGGAGAGGGGGAGGGGCATCGCTATCCGAGCGATAACTTGACAAGAGTTTAGTCGGTCGGTTGGCCACTGCGCCTAGACACGTCCAGCCCGTGGGTCGGCCTGACTGCCGGTGTAGGGCCCATAAGCCTAGTAGTAAAAGCATTATGTGGTTGCTCGTCCGTGCACCATCTATGTGGCGATCCGTCATAACCACGTGGCGCCAACAGGCATGGCCTATGCCGCCCTCTGTGGGTATAACTATGTACCGTATATGACGAGCGACACCGATATTTGATTCATGGGGTTACATATCTCTTCATAAAGAACGTAAAACATTTCACCAGATACAAACCTCACAAGTTTATTAAGTCCAAATCCCCTATCAATAAAGTGTCAAAACGCTATTTGCCTCGTTTCGACACATAACCTTCAATTAGTCTCATGGAGGAAATATTGAGTTATTACAAAGGTCGATTGATCAATGATTTTCACCCTTTTTTGTGCTGTAAATGCGCGTTGAGTCTTTACCAGTTTTACATTTGTAGTGTTGTTCGGAAGGTTGCGTCTTCATAAACCCTCTTGTCATTAGAAACTATGGTGTCCTCAAATGTATTAATAACAAAATCGGAAGTTATAAGTGTTGGCAACGCAACTGGTCGCTTTTCTTTCGTTGTGAAGTATCATATTTGCCTTCAAAAAGTAATTTCTCGTTTTCACCTCTACTGTAACTGGCGGAAACTTGTGCATGTAATACAACTGCTCATTGCGATGTGTCAGCATACTCACCCGTCTTAGAACAAGGGTCAGGTTTCCCAAGAAAATAATCATCCACACTTCTACATGCAGTCCCAAAAAGAAATAAAACAGTTTGTGTGGTGTCGCACAAGTACAAAGTGCGCGCCACCTACTTTCGCCGCGCGCCGCCATGCACGCACGGCGCGGCGTTCTTGTCACGACAACCACGAGCGCCCTCTGCGACAACTCCGCTCGTGGCCACCACTGAAGGACTTCGTCACTTCGGATTGAGATAGCAACCAGTTAGGACCTTCGTAATCAGATAGGCACCAGTGAAGACTTTGCTATCGTACAGGCACTAGGCAGGCCTCTAACAACTATGTATCAACATTCTGCAGTACTATGTAAAAGTTAAGTATTGTTACATTCTGTGCAATATATATCTCTTTCTAATTTACTCGAGTGTTTATAGTTTCTGGCTGCTCCCCTCCGTACCTGCACCAGCGTGCTGTCTTTGTTCCTGTGTCGGTCTCGTTCCACTCGGCCACCGACACCTACGACGAGGCTGGGACACAAAAGCGGCGACGAAGTTGGGACACAAAAGTTTGTTATACTGTAAGTAACAACAAAAACAAGCAGTACATCAGCATTTTTTTTCTGTGAAGCTTCCTGGCGGATTTAAACTGTGAGGCAGACCGGAATTCGAATCCTGGATCTATGTCTTTCGTGCGCAAGCGCCCTACCGACTAGGCTACCCCGGCTCGCTTCACGGCCCCTCCTCACAGCTTTTGTTTGGCCAGTACCTCGACCACTACCTTCCAAACTTCAAAGATGTATACAGGACTAGCGCTCCTGCAAGAAATATATTTGGGAGACTTGGCTTAGCCACGGTATAGGGGATGTTTCCAGAATGATATTTTCACTCAGCAGGACTACCTGGAAGATTGAAACTGTATTCCGGGCCGGGATTCGAACCCGGGACCTGGCGGATCTAAATGTCTGAGGACTTCAGGCGTTCAGGATAGCTCAGTCGGTAGACCGCTCGCCCGCGAATGCCAAATGTCTTGTTTGGGAATCCTAGACCGGCACATAGTTTTCATCTTCCAGGAAGTTTCATTATCATCGCTTATTCCACTACAGAATGAAAGGATCTTTCTTTTTTTCCCCTCTCTGTTTGTGTAGCTTTTTCAAGATGACATTTCCCACATCATTTTTCATTGCAATTCGTTCACACAGTATTGCCGCAGTGGAGTGGCCGAGCGCACTATGGAGCGCGTGGCTGCTCGCCGTCGGTGGTTCGAGTCCTTCAGGCTTCGGTGTGTGTGTGTGTGTGTGTGTGTTGTCCTTAGCGTATGTTAGTTTAAGATAGTTTAAGTATTTTGTAAGCCTAGGGACTGATAACCGCAGCATTTAAGTTTCTTAGATTTACAACTATTTGAACATACATCTTTTATCCATTATGTTTTGGAACCTGCGACTGTATCTTGAAATAGGTTTCAGAAATTACTGCAACCAGTCGCCTTTTTTCTTCTCAATGAAGATTTATTCAACCATGACTGGTTTCAAGCTGCCTAGCAGCTCATCATCAGATGGTGTATATATATATATACATTTAGTGCAAATTACATTTGTATCTGTGGCAGGGCAGAAAACGAGAAACAGTAAACACTAATTGTGGTATGTTACACTGAATTACAATATAAGTTCGTCTTCAAGATGTAACTTACAGTTAGAAGTTTCACATATATTATGTCCTTGCGTGTTCACTTTTTGATAGCATTTCACAACACTGCCCTTCCATCAGCACACCACTGTAACTCTCACGACTTTTTAAAAAAAAAAACATTGCACATTGCTGTGGTAATGTGTGTGCAATGTTTTTTTTTTTTTTTTTTAATTTTACCACTTGAAAGTCGTGGGAGATGCAGTGGTGTGGTGATGGAAGGGCAGTGTTGTGAAATGCTATCCAAACATACCACAATTAGTGTTTACTTTTTCTCGTTTCTGCCCTGACACAGATACAAATGTAATTTGCACCAAATGTATATATATATATATATATATATATATATATATATATATATATATATATACCATCTGATGATGAGCTGCTAAGGAACTTGAATCCGGTCATGGTTGAATAAATCTTCATTGAGAAGAAAAAAGGCGACTGGTTGCAGTAATTTCTGAAACCTATTTCAACATTCAGTATTTTTTTTTCTGAATTAGGAAAATTGAGATCATTCCTAAGATACGCTTATCTATACAATCAAAATGTCTCTACGAATTTTCCCTCGGAGACTTTTCCGTTATCTCCCACTGTTATATTAGTCCGCTGCTTTCAAATCTTATATTTATAAAATTGCTTCCACAGTCAATAAGTTTTTACACGTTTGATTTTCCGCTAGCTGGGTCATCATTAGGAAATTTCCGGTTCTTAAAAGTTGCTTTCAGCGATGCAGATGTTCCTTTTCTCATTTAATATTTGTTGAGATAGCTTATTTTGCTCACCCATAAAGCAAACGCTCTGCTTTTAACGTCGTAGCGTCTAACGCTACAACTTAACACGGTGAATAACTCTGGAAAGAACCTCTACTTTAATGGCAACTGCTATGCGAGGAGTCACTTTATTACGTCTGGCTTCGGTAGCGAGGGCGACCATTAGAGCTCACAAAAAGTTGCCACTCTGTCTGCCGCGGCACTCCGGCGGGGCGTCGGCGTCGTTATTTGCGCCTTTGATCTCTCCTTGTTCGTTATCCACGCCTGTATCTGCAGCGGCGGCCTCGCCTGCTAACTAGCTGACGCCCTCCCACGCAGTCACGTAGCCGGCAGTGGCGAGGGCGCCGCCGGCCACAGATGTTTGCCCAGCCGAGTGGCCAAAGCTGGCCAGCTGACGCGTTCGCACGGGGCGGACGCCACAGCTCTCACGCTGGCATAAGATGGGAACTGGGGCGCCGCAAGCACTCTGCTCGAGCCAAAGTTACAGTTTGGGTGTTTGCGTTGGCGAGGGATTGAATTGAAAGAAACACATTGAAGATCTGCTGAAACGTTTCAGTTCAGCTACTTATGCTAGCGGGGTCATTGCAAAATTTGACGATATACATTTCAGTAAATTAGCTTACTGTACCTATTTTCATTCACTGCCTTCTGCGGCAATTTAATATTGAGTAGAAAAGTATTGCCGGCCGCGGTGGACGAGGGGATTGAGGCGCTCAAGTCACGGTCTGCATGGCCACTACGGTCGGGGGTTCGAATCCCCCCTCGGGCATGGATATTTGTGCCGTCCTTAGTTGTAGGTAGTTGATACGTAGTTTGTAAGTTTAGGGACTGATGACTCCGTAGTTAAGTCCCATAAGCTTAACAAACATTTGAACATTTTAGAAAAGTATTCATTGCACAAAAGCGTGTTATCAGAATAATTGCTGGAGGCTACCCAAGATCATCCTGTATACACTTATTTAAGTATCTAGGGATCTTCACTGTAGCTTAATAATATACAGAGTGTTTCACTAAGTGTGTTTGCCTCTGTAACTTATAAAATAATAGGTGACGGGAAATTTTAATGCAGTAGGTCAACACAAGAAATGTTACACTTTCTGCGGAGCTATGAACATAGTTTATTGTATCATTTTCCCAAGAGTTATAGCACAAATATATAATTTTTTAAATGGAACAATAGTTTTTTCTATCGTGCATTGGATTCGTTGAAACCAGCTGCGTCCAAATCAATTTAAACTACATTATTATCACTGTTAGTTTGGGAGCTACAAACCTTCAAAGTTTCAGGGGCAGATACCACACGCTGTACATAATACATAGCTGTGTGGTGGGTGATGGATGTTATGGCGGTGGGAAGTTGATTTACATGAGATGTTCAACTGTGTGAATGCATAATCCACTGCGCCGTCGAAAGGATCTGCGGACGAGATGTAACATCGCCGGTGTGACGGAGCGACATGGGTCCTCGATGCGCCGTTTTAGATCATCTGGGGATGTGGGCTCAGTGACATAAACACGACCTGCAAGGTCGCCCGATTTAACACCAGTGGATTTCTTTTTGTGGGGAGATCTAAAGGATCGTGTTTATGTCACTGAGCCCACATACCCAGATGATCTAAAGCGGCGCATCGACGACGCATGTCGCTCCGTCACACCATCGATGTTACATCTCGTCCGCAAATCCTTTCGACGGCACATTGCATTATGCATTGAGGAACGTGGACTCACATTTGAACATCTCATGTAAATCAACTTCCCACCGCCATAACATCCATCACCCACCACACAGCCATGTATTATGTACAGCGTGTGGTATCTGCCCCTGAAACTTTGAAGGGTTGTAGCTCCCAAACTAACAGTGATAGGAATGTAATTTAAATTGATTTGGACGCAAAAACTATTGTTCCATTTAAAAAATTATATCCTTGTGCTGTAACTCTTTGGAAAATGATACAATAAACTATGTTCATAGCTCCGCAGAAAGTGTAACATTTCTTGTGTTGACCTACCGCATTAAAATTTCCCGTCACCTATTATTTTATAAGTTACAGAGGCAAACACACTTAGTGAAACACCATATATATATATATATATATATATATATATATATATATATATATATATATTCACTCATGAAATTTGTTACTAACAATCCGACCCAATACAAAAGTAATAGCAGTGTGCATAGCTACAATACTAGGAGGGAGGGAGATATTCACTATTCAAGGTTAAATCTAACTTTGGCACAGAAAGGGTGAATTATGCTGCCACAAAAGTCTTAGGTCGCTTACCGAGTAACATAAAAAATCTGACAGATAGCCAACTGGTATTGAAAAAGAAATTAAAGGAATTTTATAATGGGAACTCCTTCTACATTTTAGATAAATGTTTCGATAAAACTTTTAAAAAAATAAAATTAAAATATACTTAAAATATATTCTTGTATAGACACCATTGACTAAACTGACACGCTCCACATCGTTACGAAATAATATATTATATGATCTATGGAACAAGTATAATTAATCTAATCCAATCTAATCTGCATGACCCACTGCTATTTACAATATAATTTTGTTTTGAGACAAATAAACAAGGTCGTTATTAACTTATTTTCCTGCCGGACGGAGGGGAGGTGTTTCATTCGTTCCTCTTTTGGATCAGTGAGAGGCAGTTCAAAATGTTCAAATGTTTGTGTAGCTTATGGCACTTAACTACGGGGTCATCAGTCCCTAAACTTACAAATTACTTATGAACTAGCTAACACTAAGGACGGCACAAATATCCATGCCCGAGGGGGGATTCGAGCCCCCGACCGTAGTGGCCGCACAGACCGTGACTGGAGCGCCTCAGCCCCCTCGGCCACCGCGGCTGGAGCGGCAGTTCATTCCTCCAGTACGAGAAGTTCATTGAGGTCAGTATCCAAAGTACCTGTTACCGTTTCAACGTTTTGTGAGCGACCGAAGAATATTAAAAAAAAAAGCTTTGTGCATATGGCTCGGTAGAGGGGGGGATGTTGGATCTTCTCCCATACCCTCCGTTATATAAGCCCCTACTAATGAAGGTATTTCTACCAATGCCGCGGTGGAGTGCCCGAGCGTTCCAAGGCGCCTAGCTGCGGAGCGCGCCGCTGCTCGCAGGAGGTTCGAGTCCTCCCTCGGGCATGGGTGTAATTGTCGTCCTTAGCGTAAGTTAATTTAAGTAGTCTGTAAGCCTAGGGACTGTTGACCAGAGTAGTTAAATCCCATAGATTTACAAACATTTGAAAATTTGATTTCTACAAACTTCACCGAGCGAGGTGGCGCAGTGGTAACACACTGGACTCGCATTCGGAAGGATTGTGGTTCAAATCCACCTCCGACCATCCAGATTTAGGTTTTCCGTGATTTCCCTAAATCGCTCCAGACAAATGCCAAGGTGGTTCCTTTGAAAGGGCACGGCCGATTTCCTTCCACATCCTTACCCAAACACTCCGAGCGTAAGCTCCGTCTCTAATGACTACGCTGTCGACGGGACGTTAAACTCCAAGCTTCCTTCCTCCCTTCTACTAACTTCGCTCGTTTAATTCTGTGATTGTAGTTCACGTTTCCGTTCTGGGCTTTAGAACTTGTCAAGTGAGATGAAGTTCATGTTTTTGAAACTCATATTTGTACATAGACTTATTGGCTATTGAAATACGTTGAATTTAAATCAGAAGAGAGGTTTGCGATGGGTCAGGACTCGACCCCGGATTCTATGCTTCACCGTATTTATAGATGGAACCAAATTTAAGTGTTCGAATGTTTGTAAACCTATTGGACCTATTGGACCTAACTGCTACGGTCATCAACAATAAGGACAATAGAAACACATCCATGCCTGAGGGAGGTTCGAAACTCCGCCAGGAACGGCCACCCAATCCTTAGCATCAAGCCATAGACCACGCAGTTTTTCCGTGCGGCATTGATGGAACCACTGCAGATGTCTTTCAGACTTGCATGCGTATCTGAAGGTCATTTGCATTGGTACTATCGATGAATTAGGAAACTGCACATCGTATTTAAATGGACCAGAGCAAGGCACATGACAACTGTAATAAATACGTCTCTACTTGTGCGAGACCTATGTAGTGGAATGTACGATCACTCATGGGTAGCAGGCAATGTAGGTAATGTGTGACATACGGATGTTTGGATCAGTCCGGGAAGCATAATGGCACGGTAGCTTAGCGAGGCACACTCAAACTCTGTAGCTACTAATGAGCACAAGAAAGTACTGGAAAGAGCCCTCACTCGAATTAGACAACTCTGCCCCTAGGTAGCAGGAGGCTAGTCCTTGTCAGTGAGCCATCAGGGGTCATCGTCACCTGCTCATCAACTGGCTAGCGTCTCGACATACTTGTGTCAAGTCTCGCTGTGTTCAAAATGTTCAAATGTTTGTATAGCTTATGGGACTTAACTACGAGGTCATCAGTCCCTACTTATCAACTAACTAAGACTAAGGACGGCACAAATATCAATGCCCGAGGGGGGATTCGAATCCCCGACCGTAGTGGCCGTGCAGACCGTGACTGGAGCGCCTCAGTCCCCTCGGCCACCGCGGCCGTGGCTGTGTACATCCATGTTTTCCGACCTGTTAATTGTAAACGCGAGCTTTATGCAGCACCTACCTCACTTCTTGGCAAGCAGGACTTGAAAGGTAGCTGTACAGGAATTTCACAATTCTGTTATGTATGTCAAAGGTGATCGGAAGCTCAGTTGCCTGATGCTGCAAAATATGTTGTATAAATATGATACGGCCAAACAGGGTGATTCTGTCGTTAATTAAACGATTTAGTAATAATTTTAGGAAATGCCAGTATCAAAACAAAATTATATTTTCCTTTTATTGATAGACTAAGTTGCTTCCACACTTCCAAATTTGTCGATCTCTTATCGCACGTAACAGCTACAAGAAGAACCTTCACTCCTTTAAGAGTTTTTATGATTTTCGGTAATAAATTACTTATTATTCTAATATCAAAAATTTAATGTGTTGGCTGGTCTCAAACGATTTACAGTACTGCCATAGCCTTAATTGAACTGAGGACTTTGTACAATGTGCCTGATTGACTGTTAACCTTGTTGTCCATGTTTAGTGTGACAAATGCCTTGAAAAGGGAATTTATTTCTCCTTGGATAAACATATGCATTTGAAGATAACATAAGGACATTTTAAATGTGTTCTGAGCACCGTTTTGTCCTCGGGTGAAACATTCACTTGTAACCTCCTTGCTTACTTTTTAATCTTAGTTATCTTGAAAGCAATGATCTGTTTTTTAATTTAGTAGTTCCAATTTTTTCTTCTAATGAAGCGTTTATATACTTTACAACAGTATTCATTGCATTTTGTTCATTACACCAGGTTTAAGAATGATTTTCTGAGATAATTGATATTTCCAGGTCAGTTTCTTCACAGATAAAAATTACAGTTTTTTAGGAGTCCTGTTCCCATTGCTTTGTCGTTACCCACGGCATTCTCTTTGTTTACGCCGCTTTTTCTGCGCCGTCTGGATCTGCAGCACCAGATATTTTTATTTATTTAATTTTATTTTATAGAAGATCGTTATTTTCTAAGATTAGTTTGACTTGGTTGGTTGGATGTTTATTTGGAACAGGGGGACCACATTGCTAAGGTCATCAGTCCCCCGGTGGGGAGGGGAATGAGTGAGGATAGGAAAGGAGGGGAAGGGAAAGAAAATGCACTCCAGGGAGGAAAGAAGAAGGAAAGATTGCATTAGCTCGGGGCCACATGCTCGCCACGCGCGTACTCACGGAAGAATCATGATCCCCCTTGTTGATTTTCACATTTTGGGTTGAATTGACTTCAGCAACTGTTTTGTAAGCATACCAAACAACCCAATTTACATGATGTGTTAGTAATCCAGTGGACGGATATGTCAGGCACATATTCTTGCAATTTCAATATTGATCTAGGTTTCTTGTTTACAACTAGATCACTTTTCACGTTGCTTTCCTAAGTATATTCAAAAACGATGGTAAAGAAACGCTCTTGGTTCTATGTGCAGTATAGCAGCTGCTCAATACATCTAAATATTTTGTGTGTAAATCATAGTGAAGTGCGTGTCAGAGGGCTTACGGAGCCGCTTTTATAATATTTCTCTACCGTTCCACTCTCTAGTGCCGCGCGAGGAAAAGTAACACGTACATATTTTAGTTTTCGATCCGATTTCCCTGATTTTATGATGATGGTCATGTCTCCCTAAGTAGGTGGGTGCTAACGTAATATGTTCGTTTTCGGAGGAGGAAGTTGTTGAAATCAATTTCGTCAATATATCTCGCCGCAATGAATAACGCCATTCTTTAAGGAATTACACCCCAACACCTGTATCATTCCCTTGACTCTCTGTCCCTTGTATCGCAATAATACGAAACGAGCTGCCCTTCTCTGAACTTTCTGTATATCCTCCGTCAGTCGCACTTGGTGGGGACCCTACAGTGCGTGGAAATACTCCAAAATAGGACGCACAAATATAGTGTAGGCAGTTTTTTTTATTATTATTTTATGTATTTATTTTTAGAACTGTTGTATCTTCTAAATGTTTTGAAAATGAAAAGTTACCTTTGTGTTCTTTCTCATTAAAGTTGTTCGAAATTGTAATTCCTAGGTATTTAGTTAAATTTGACTGATTTGTCGTGTAAATGAGGTTTTCCGTTAGTGTTACTATGTATGACTTCATACTTTTCATCAATTATAGTAAATTGCCAGTTTTCTTTCCATGCAGATATCTAAATAGTTTTCCATTTGCTTTTGATCTTCTGGTGACTTTACTAAGCTTCAAAGGATAACATCGTCCGCGAACAGTGGCCGAGCGGTCTAAGGCGCCTCGCTGCGGAGCGCGCGGTTCCTCGCTGTCGGAGGTTCGAGTCCTCCCTAGGGCATGTGTGTGTGTGTGTGTGTGTGTGTGTGTGTGTGTGTGTGTGTGTCTGTGTGCCGGTCGCGGTGGCCGAGGAGACTGAGGCGCTCCAGTCACGGTCTGCACGGCCACTACGGGCGGGGGTTCGAATCCCCCCTCGAGCATGGATATTTGTGCCGTCTTTAGTATAAGGTAGTTCATAAGTAGTTTGTAAGCTTAGGGACTGATGACCCCGTAGTTAAGTCCCATAAGTTCTGCAAACATTTGAACATTTGTGTGTGGGTGTGTGTGTGTGTGTGTGTGTGTGTGTTGTCCTTATGTTAGCTTACCTAAGTTTAAGTAGTTTGTAAGCTACGGACTGATGACCACGCAGTTTGGTCCGATAGATTTACAAACATTCGAATTTTGAACATTTCGTCCGCGAACAATCTAAAGGGCTGCTCAAACTGTCTCCCAAATCGTTTACAAAGACTAGTGCATGTACTCGAAATCACATCACACGAGGCATCAATGTTAGAATTGAATACGGGATAGTGTAGGAATTTTATTAGGGTGACTAAGCTCCAGACTGAACGCTGAATAGCATAATCAGTCACTAATGATGATGATAATGATTATGTACTCGCAAAATAATGTAAACGACTTACAAGATTACAAAAAATGTAATGGAAGCAGCATAGGTAACGAATCACACATAACACGATAGCGCACAACGTCAGAAACAACAGCGCGAGTCCTGTAGAAAGTTCCATTTATGTCAAACTTCGCCAGATCGGGGAACCGGCAAACGCAAGGAAACCGAAATACACAAAAAATAAAATGTTTGTAAATCTATGGAAGATAACTACTCTGGTCATCAGTCCCCGGGCTTACAAACTGCTGAAACTAACATATGCTAAGGACAACAAATACACCAATGCCGCCTCGGCGAAAGTGGCCAAGCGCATTGAGGCGCTATGCTACGATGCGCCATGCCGCTCCCCGTCGGAGGTTCGAATCCCCCCTTGGGCATGGATGTTTGTGCCGCCTTTAGTATAAGGTTGTTCATAAGTAGTTTGTAAGTTTAGGGAGTGATGACCCCGCAGTTAAGTCCTTTAAGCTTAACAACCATTTGAACATTCATGCCTGAGGGAGGACTCGAACCTCCGACGGCAAGCGGCGGCGCGCTCCGGAACTAGGCGCCTTAGAACGGCCGGCCAGTCCACCGCGGGCCGGTGGGCCGGTGGGCCGGTGTACATCCCCCTCAGCAGCGGGTGTAGAGTTGCCTAATTCGAGTGTTTCATTTGAGGACAGATTCAGGATGTTGCCGAGTTCGAGTGTTTGGTATACCACTAGCAGGTAAAAGTTGCCGAGTTCATGTGAGCCCACTCTGTGTTTTCGGTGGGAGGTTTGCATGCTCCATCAATAAAAAAAAAAAACTGATCCAAGACCTCGGCGATGAACAACGAACAGAAACAAACAGCTGTTGCTGATTCATATTTATAATTGCGAATATATTTCTTGTATCTTATAGCTAGCACTGTGCAAAACGAAAAGAAGACAGTTGCTGCTGAATATGTCTGTGATTTTCAGAATACATCGGAAGTTACTGTGTACATTACTAATGCACTCTTACAGTTGGCATCGTAGACCTCAGAGTAGTTTCACTGTTGTCAACCGCTTGATATAATTTGTTACTAGTGGCCATTAAAATTGCTACATCAAGAAGAAATGCAGATGATAAACTGGATTCTAGAACTGGTATGTGATTTCCACGCAATTTGGGTGTATAGATCCTGAGAAATCAGTACCCAGAACAACCAACTCTGGCCGTAATAACGGCCTTGATACGCCTGGGCATTAAGTCAAACAGATGTCCATGCAGCTTCAAGAACTTAACACAATTCATCAAGAGTAGTGACTGGCGTATTGTGACTAGCCAGTTGCTCGGCCACCATTGACCAGACGTTTTCAGCTGGTGAGAGATCTGGAGAATGTGCTGGCCAGAGCAGCAGTCGAACATTTTCCGTATTCAGAAAGGCCCGTACAGGACCTGCAACATGCGGTCGTGCATTATTCTGCTGAAATGTAGGGTTACCTAGTGATCGAATGAAAAGTAGAGCCATGGGTCGTAACATATCTGAAATGTAACGGCCACTGGTCAAAGTGCCGTCGATGCGAACAAAAGGTGACAGAGACGTGTAACCAATGGCAACCCATACCATCACGCCGGGTGATGCGCCAGTATGGTGATGACGAATACACGCATCCAATATGCGTTGACCACGATGTCGCCCAACACGGATGCGACCATCATGACACTGTAAACAGAACCTGGATTCATCCGAAAAAATGTTTTGCCATTCGTGCACCCAGGTTCGTCGTTGCGTTCACCATTGCAGGTGCTCCTGTCTGTGACGCAGCGTCAAGGGTCTCCGAGCTGATAGTCCATGCTGCTGTAAACGTCGCCGAACTGTTCGTGCAGATGGTTGTTGTCTTGCAAACGTCGCCATCTGTTGACTCAGGGATCGAGACGTGGCTGCACGATCCGTTACAGCCATGAGGATAAGATGCCTGTCATCTCGACTGCTGGTGATACGAGGCTGTTGGGATCCAGCACGGCGTTTCGTATTGCCCTCCTGAACCCACCGATTCCATATTCTGCTAAAAGTCATTGGATCGCGACCAACGCGACCCCAATGGTAACAATCCATAACATAACTGGTTCATAAGTCAGAAGACTCAGTTAACAGCTGAGCTGCATACCCAGATTTCCTAATTTTTATGACAATGTGGGCTGTGACAGAAATGATTGTAAAAAATGCAATTTCTGAGCGGACGTTGTACAACGTTTGATGAATTTTTCTTTGTGAAAAATTGTTACCAATCACTGGCAAATAATGACACAAATTTCCTTTTCACTTACAGATTCCCTTCTTCTCACTCCTACGCCCCATTGTATTGTCGCACGAGCCTCTCTACCTAACGGAACACTGGTTTCAAGTAGATATCTCAGTTATCAAGCGCGCCAGTAAATGCGTTAGCAGAACAGGCTGATTCAGATAATATGGACAGTCAGTATGAAGAACAGAAGGACGGTACTTTATATACTTTTTATTATTTATTGATATTAATATTGTTACTTATATACATATTTGTATTGGTATGTTATTAATTGAAGGAAGATTACTGTTTAACGTTCCGTCGACAACGTTGTCGTTTAGAGACATTCTTTGATAAGAATGGAGAAGAAAATCTGTCGTACCCTTTCAGAGGAACGCCATTTGCATGGTATGATTTAAGGTAATCGCGGAAAACCTAAATCTAGGTGACTGGAGGTTTGAACCGCCGGCCTCCCGACTGCGAGTCAAATGTGCGAACCACTGCGCCATCTCGCTCGGCATATTTTGTTAAAGAATGCCGCGTCCGGATATCCGTGCGTGTTAATGTGACAGCTTCCTGCACTTGGAAGTGCGCCGGCTCCGATTCGACTCAGTCCGGCGAATTAACGACGAGGGTCGGTGTGTTGGCCAGGCTGAATGTGGTTTTTAGGCGGTTTCCGACATACCATTAGGTGAATACCGGGATAGTACCTAAGTTCTCCCTTAGTTACATGATTCGCACACATTTAGAAACCGTCCATACACTTTGCGATGTATAACACTGCGCGTAGGCGGTTGGGAACAGCTGCGCGGGAATGGTCGCACGGTCTGGGGTGCCTCGTCAATGACTGCACGGCTGCTCCCGTATGAGGTTCCAATCGTCCCTCGGGCATGGGTATTTATTAAAAATTTAAGTAGTATGTAAAATTAGGGTCCGATGACCCTAGCATTTTCGTTCTTTAGGTTTGCAAACACTTGATTTGATTTGGGAACATATTGGTCCACTTTAGGTTACGGTAGTAACACTAAAAGTGGGCCTTTGCGATCGTCTTTTGGCAGATGGAAATTTAAATGAAAATAACGGCTTAACCATTCATCTGACACGAAAATTGAATAACCGAATTTGTAGAGGAGAATATACTCTACAACTTTACTCTCTTATGTTTTTTTTTTTTTTCATATCTCATAGCGTTTCATAGATATTTGCAAAAATAACGGCAATTTCTGGATGTTTGTTTGTCTGTCTGTCTGTTCGTAACGTGTTCCCTGTTTTTAAGACGAACCGTTCAACCGATCAGCACCAAATTTTACAGACATAATTGCTGGCTACCAGAGACCAGAACCTCGCTTTTTCAAATATTTCGGAGAAGAAATACGTTAGTAATACCAAAAAAGCCGTTTTTAATGTAATTTCATTTGCAAATAAACCGTTCATCTGACGCGAAAATTGAATAACAGAATTTGTAGAGGAAAAAATTCTGTACAATTTTGTTTCCTTATGTTTTTTTCATACCTCGAATCGTTTGAGAGATATGTGACACCCTCCATTGAATTAACGAAAACCAGCCGTTCGGATATGTCACGTGACATTCGTCGCCTAGAACTCTCCTTGGCGTACGCCATCTTGCGTTGCGCATTTGATCATTGTCTTATTGTAACTTACACGTTGTCATTTCAAAGCAATGACGCACTGAAGAATTAACAAAAACACATCGTTCTTCGTACGATAAATGATAATCTACAAATGCCATATTAGCATTAGTTAACAACGGCCATTAATAGTATCAGATTAAAGATCACAACTTCTGATTGTTGGGTAGTCGGCAATACGTTGGACTGTGATGCTGAAGGTCAGTGGTTCGGAACCCGCAACTACATAATTTTTTCCCTAAAAGGGTTGCAGACTTTCTTATTAATTAATTTTTTATTATTTAGATTATTATTTTGGTCCAAAATATTTGCAGAAACTTATAAAACTACAAATATAAAGTGGGCCGTAAAACATGTCAGTGCGATTTTTTTCTCTTGAGGGGTGTGAGGGGGGGGGGGGGGTTGTAGGGTAACGGTGACAGGAAGGCATCCGGCTAGTCCTTATAAACTAAGATCCAAATTCAATAGCAGCAATGGCAAACGCGAGTCAATGACGATGATATATTTCATTAAAGAATAACGTAGATGATCAAGCGGTGATAACTCCAGCAGCCATCGAATAACACAATAGTCGTAGCAAGATTTGTGGTGGGACGTTTATGAATATAATTTTGATAATAACTGATGTACACGAGCGTATAATGTGGACCAGCAGCTGCCAACCGAAACACCCTTAGCCGACGGGTATTGAGATGGTAACAGGACGTTGTATATGCATCCCAATTGCTAAAGATGTACTGAAGTTGTAATGTATATATCCTAGAAAATCTAGTTTGTTTGGATTAATGTAGCGTACGATACCATATTTGATCGTAGTATCGTACCTTAATATTCCATGTTTAAATTATATAATCATTTTATGGCGCTTTTGGCAAGTCACATTGATTATCACTTTCATTACTAGGGTCTTCTATTAAACTAAATTAATTAGTTATTGAAAGTCGTAAGCTTAATGCTGGACAATAATGTGTTTGTTAATGAAATTAATAACTAACAATATCTGAGGTCCTCTGTAATGTATTGAACGTAATGTAATACTTTGCTGACTGTAGAATTTTATAGTTGCTTTGATTTAACGATTTTAAATAATGTAAACATATATTAATACTGCGCTAACTGTTGTTTACTTACGATCTTTTGTATTGATTTGTTTTGACACGAAAAACTTATTATTACATTTGTCATGATTTTGTGTATCTTTACGTAACGCAAGATTTATTTATGTTTCATGAACAAAATGTTTTATATTAAATATTGTAACTTCAGTGTTCTAGTGGGTTCTTGAAATTACATTAAGTATTAATACGCGCGAATTGGCGCGAACGCAAGTTAATATCACTTTGTCAATCAGCTGTATAGTTAGTATCACTTTGGCTGTCAGTAATAACTTAGTCTTGGGTCAGTATGGAAGTTAGTGGCGAAGCAGTCTTACTTTTGTCATTATGTAACAAGCAGTTATCAAGAATGGAAAAATAAATGTATTTTGAATGAAAAGTGTGAGATATGTAGTTTCCTGGACACATAATAATCCGTCGTCGTAATGGTGGCATATGTATATAAAGGCAGGCGATCAATTAAAACAACATCTACCGCTGAACAACTGAAAAATGTGAAGTATCCATAACGTGGCTTTAGTGTAGTACATAAATAACGTCACAAAGTCTACTATTATATTGTCGGTAGACGTGTTGTCACAAACACAGTATACCAGCACAGTTACTCACGAGGAAAATTAATGCAAGTACAAATTTACACGGGGCAGACATTTACACGTATATGCCTAATACTGACAAGACATTGGCTGGTTGCAGAGAACGACAGCAAGTGCTCAGTATTTACATTGTACTCGTGGTCTAGCTGCATGCAGAGTGTAATTTACTAAATGGATGTTTTCGGATGTTAGTCATCGAAGACAAACGTACCACACAGTAGGAGCAATCCCCGGAAATGTAGCACGCTAGTGTAAGCAATGCCGAGGGAACAGCGTAGGTGTGTGAGCTCTTGGCGCGAGAGGACTATCGGCGAGTGGCGTGGCATATCCGTTCCCTCGCCTTTAATCCCATCGAGCAGGAGTGGGACGCGTTGGCATACACTCACGCACCAGCGACCATCACCAGCTGTCAGCCTCACTGCTGGCTGGATGGAACGCCACGCGATAACAGCTCCTTATCAATCTCGTGTCCCTGCTCATCATATGCCCTATTAATAACCGCGTCCCGCCTATATTAATGCCCAGGACAGAATCTTAAATCGCGCTTACGTCAGTGCATTTATTGTTTGCCTTAAAGAGTCATTTTTGTTCCTACCGCAGAACATTTCTTTCAGTTACTTTTGGCCCACTTTAGGTTACGGTAGTAACACTAAAAGTGGGCCTTTGCGATCGTCTTTTGACAGCTCGAAATTTAAATGCAAATAACGGCTTAAATATTCATCTGACACGAAAATTGAATAACCGAATTTTTAGGGGAGATAATTCTCTAAAACTCTGTTCTCTTCTGTTTTTTTTTTCATATCTCGTGTCGTTTCAAAGATATTTGCAAAAATAACGGCGATTTGGGATGTCTGTCTGTCCGTAACGTGTTCCCTGTTTTTAAGACGAACCGTTCAACCGATCAGCACCAAATTTTACAGACGTAATTGTAGGCCACCAGAGACCAGAACCTCCCTTTTTCAGATTTCCGGACAAAAAATACGGTAGTAATACCAAATAAAGCCGTTTGTAATATAATGGTAATTGCAAACGAACCGTTCCCCTGACACGAAAATTGAATAACCTAATTGGTAGAGGGGAAACTTCTCTACAACTTCGCTCTTTTATGTTTTTTTCATATCTTGCATCGTTGCAGAAATATAGGACCGCTATTATTTTCTATCTATATAAATGATCTGATGGACAGAGTAAGTTGTAATTTGCGGCTGTTTGCTGATGATGCTGTGGTGTATGGGAGGGTGTCGTCTGTAACTGACTGTAATAGCATACAGGTTGACTTAGACAAAATTTCTAGTTGGTGCGAAGAATGGCAGCTAGCTCTCAATGTAGAAAAATGTAAGGTGATGCGCATGAGTAGAAAAAACAATCCTATAATGTTCGAACACAGCATTAGTAGTGAGCTTCTTGATGCTGTCGCGTCGTTCAAATATCTAGGCGTAACATTGCAGAGCGATATGAAATGGAACGAGCATGTAAGGACAGTTGTGAGTAAGGCAGACAGCCGACTTCGGTTTATTGGGAGAATTTTGGGACGATGTACTTCACCTGTAAAGGAGACCGCGTATAAAACGCTTGTACGACCACGTCTTGAGTATTGCTCAAGTATTTGGGACCCGCAGCAGATCGGTTTCAAGGAAGACATAGAGGCGGTTCAGAGGCGAGCAGCTAGATTTGTTACCGGTAGGTTCGACCAATGCGCGAGTGTCACGGAAATGCTCCGGCAACTCAATTGGAAATCGCTGGAAGAAAGACGACGTTCTTTTCGTGAATTTCTGTTAAGTAAATTTAGAGGGCCGGAATTTGAAGCTGAGTGTAGTATACGATCTTGCTGCCGCCTACTTACATTTCGCGTAAAGATCACAAAGACAAGATAACAGAAATTAGGGCTCGTACGGAGGCATATAGGCATTCTTTTTTCCTCGTTCAATTTGGGAGTGGAATAGGAAAGGAAATGCCTAGTGGTGGTGCAGTGTGCCCTCCGCCGCGCACCTTACGGTGAATTGCGGAGTGTGTGTATGTAGATATTTGCAAAAACAACGGCGATTTGACGATGTCTGTCTGGCTGTAACGTGTTCCCACTTTTTAAGTGGAACCGTTCAACCGATCGACACCAAATTTTACAGGTATAATTGTTGACTACCAGAGACCAGAACCTTCCTTTTTAAAATATTTCGGACAATAAATACGTTAGTAATACAAAAAAGGCCGTTTGTAATGTAATTTTAATTGCTTATAAACCGTTCATCTGACGCGAAACTTGAATAAACGAATTTGTAGAGGAGAAAATTCTCCCCTATGTTTTTTCATATCTCGTATCGTTTGAGAGATATTTTCAAAAATAACGGGATTCTGACACCCTCAATTGAATTAACAGCCGTTCGCAGATGTCACGTGACATTCCTCGCCCAGAACTCTCTCTGGCATACGCCATCTTGCGTTGCGTATTTGATGTTTTTCCTCTTGTAACTTACACGTTGTCATTTCAAAGCAATGGCGCACTGAAGAATTAACAAAAACTCGTAGTTCTTCGTCCGATACATGATAATCTAGTGTCTACAAATGCCATATTAGCATCAGTTAACAACGGCCATCAATAGTACGAAATTAATGAATGCAATTTCTTACTGTTAGCTGTAGCGTCGTGAGCAATGCGGTGGATTGTGATGCTGAAGGTCAGTGGTTCGAAGCACACCACTACTTAAATTTATTTTTCCTAAAATTGTTTCAGACACTCTTTTTAATTAATTTTTTTATTATTTTGGTCCAAAATGTTTGCAAAAAGTTATAAAACTACAAACTTAAAGTGGGCCATAAAACACATCAGTGCGATTTTTTTATTGTGCTGCATGAATATTATCTGTAACGTCCAAGTTTAATCGCGCTTTATTGCTGACAGTGACAGAACATTACTACATTACTTTAACCCATAAGTTCTGCAGACCAGCGATTTAGGATTCTTTCTATACATACCGCTTATAATTGACGCCTTTGACCGGGAACTCTGGCAACAACAGGAAAGCATTCATATAACACAGTAAAGAAACAGTGACCTGTGTCATTTCCATGGAAAACGTTTCATTCTTATTGTGAAATTGTAAAAGGAAGAAACTATTAAAAAGATTTCAGTACTATAGGAGGAAAACTGAACGTAATTCAGTGATGTCAGTGAATTATTAAATTTGTAATGAACTGTGCCACTAAGTTCAGTTTAAAGTAATTACAATCGTGCAAAACACGTATCCTAGTACAAGTGATAGTTGCTTATATTGGTCAGAGAACTACAGATGCGGGACTTACCGTGAAGTGGTTGAAAGAAAGTGGAAGATAGCAATATGCACACACTCCTTCAGCGTTCAAACAGTCCAATATGAAAAGCCACAACTAAAAACGCGTAAAATAATATTGCAACTTGACTTATACTTTGGTGGACAAAATTGGTATAAATCACAGAATACATTTATCTAATGAAAAGACGATCACGTATCTCTTCCAATTTGTTTAAAGAACATTGATATCCCGCATCTGCAATTTGATTACTATTATAAGCAGTATTATTTGTACAGGATATGTGTGTTTTGTGCTATTATAATTACTTTAAGCAGAGGGTTTAAGCACATATGATTGGTAATGTAATAATGCACTGATGTAATTGTATTACAAATGCTATACTCTCTAGTGCTGTTACTTGTGGTAGAATGCGTTGTTTCGCATGGAAATGACACAGACTGCTAGTTTTTCCCCTATGATCGGAGTGTTATTATGAGCATTATTTCATGCGGTTTCGAAAGTTTGAGGTCAAATGGGTCCATTGATAGTAGTCTGGGAACTTCAAAAGTAGCTTGGAAAACAGTACACGTGGTTCCAGGAGATCAGAAACTTATATCAGTTCTGTATGAGGAAGTGTAAACTATTCACTGGAAGAGGTGACCGAATTTGTACGGAGCGTATACAAAGAATTTAGAGGTTTATTAAAAGTATAGATCTTTAGATAGCAAATTTGTGTAGCTACGAAACCACAGGCCTAGTAGCATCGGTCTCTAGATTATCACACTCTTTAACATATGGTATGGTCAACACACACACACACACACACACACACCCATACCTGAAGGAGGGTTAGAACCTCTTGCGGGAGGGCCCGCGCTATCAGTGACATAGCGCCTCAGATCCCAGCACGGTATATCTTTAGATCAATATTCGTCAAACGTTCTCTCTCTCTCTATCTATCTATCTAAATCTCACCCACTCCCTCTCTCACTCTAATGTAGTGTGCGTCCAATTAAAAGTCCCTCACTATGAGCTTAATGAGTATATGTTACACATATTTATTATAAAATATCCATATCGTAGTGTGCGATTTACTGTTATTAACACAGAAATGTAACAGGGTTGCAAGGTGCTAGGATTTATAGAATGCATTACATTTGCATTCGTTTCCAAAAAATATTTTCTATCAACTACGACGTAATTTATCGTAATTTATTTCAATCTACATCTTGAAACGTATTTTGATGTAATAGATCTCTTTCATACACGCATTGCGATTAAAAATGAAAGTAATGTTGTGTTCACTGTATTCCTGTAAATCTGCAGTACAGGGTGTTGATTATTATTTTTAATCGTACAGAATGTAGGCAATGTGAGTCGTGCAAATGCATCGTAAGATAATCAATTGGGATCCGCAACTGGAATATGATTGAACTGTGCTTTAATCATTGTATTTTGCGTCACAGTTGCACATTTAGTTGTCCGTTGTGACTGATTTCGGAATATATTAAGTTCATTTTCAAACTTCTAGCCTGTCCAAAAATCAAATGTTTGTATAGCTTACGGGACTTAACTACGGGGTCATCAGTCCCTAAACTTACAAACTACTTACGAACTAACTAAGACTAAGGACGGCACAAATATCCATGCCCGAGGGGGGATTCGAACCCCCGACCGTAGTGACCGTGCAGACCGTGACTGGAGCGCCTCAGTCTCCTCTAGCCTGTTCTTCAACCATCATATAACAATATGCCAACATATGAAAATATGCCAAATGACATCTGAAATTTAAAATAAAGGCTGACAACACTTTTGTCAGCCTTAAAGATGTCAGTTGGTACATTTGTGTATGATGGCTAAATGGTGTGTGATGGTTAAAGCACTGGTCAGAGGTAGGAAAATGGACTTGTTCTAGTCTGAAGCTAGTAACAAAAACTGACAACTGAATGTACAACTGTAACCTAAAATACAAGAAATAGTCGTAAAGTAAAATTCAGTGTGGACTGTATTGGTGTGCCGTATTGCGTGTGATCGGTGGGTGATGAATTACCGGTGAGGCAATGAAATAAGTACGGGCAGTTTACGTGTAGTTGTATGACGTCCTCTTTTCTTACCTAAACAAAAAGAATATTCCTCTTCAGACACGAACAAATATCTACCTCGCATCTACTGTTTTCAGTCCAATTTGCTTACTTTTCCATGAAATGTTCAAATGTTTGTATAGCTTATGAGACTTAACTACGGGGTCATCAGTCCCTAAACTTACAAACTACTTATGAACTAACTAATACTAAGGACGGCACAAATATCTATGCCCGAGGGGGGATTCGAACCCCTGACCGTAGTGGCCGTGCAGACCGTGACTGGAGCGCCTCAGTCCCCTCGGTCACCGCGACCGGCTCCATGATATGCCTTTTATTTATTGATTGTATGTTAGTCTTAATGTGTATTACACCATCCTTCTTTGTAAATAACATGTAGGATGATGCAGGGTATGTGGGTACCTCATGACATTTTTTGTAGACAATCTACAGTTTTCTGGCATCCCACCACTAAATCATAGCCTGCCTTACCATTTAAGTGAAACTGAGCCTCTAAACTGGACCCACCTCATATTTCTACAAAATGATTTCCCAAACCATCTGTGTGACTTGACAAGCTCTAATTGTGACTCATTAATCCGTAGTCAAAGGGCACTGCAAGAAGGATGCAGCTTCTCATTTCTGTTACCAGTTATTCCACCCAGGCAGTGTTTTATCCTAGATTTACGTGGAAGTTACTGTAATCTTTACCAGAGAGCAAATTAATATATAAGTGTAACTAAGACTACTGGTTACGGAACTGTTGCTGAACGTCGCTAGCGATGGGATCCAGGCAGATATTTCGCGAGTGATGGACCAATCTGTCCTTCCGCACGCAGTGTTACTCCGCCTGTCACCGTCTTCGAAGCAAAGTCCATAAGGCTGAAACAGCTTTTCAGTTCGCTCAGCGAGACGATAGTTCTTCATGGCCTCACGCCTTGTTTGTATGTCCTCTATAAGTTCATAAATCATTCATTCGATTGCAGTGAAATGTTGGTGAACTTTTCACCCAACGCCCACGAAGATTTCTGCATCAATTATTGGAAAATGGGAATAGTTAGGGACCTGAAACAACGTCTGCATGTAATTTCGGACGTTAATGAAAGGTCCTGTAACTGATCCCCTCCCCCCCTCCCCAACACCACAAAATGATGAAACGAAAAGAAAGTCTACCGCTCACAACAGTTTCGCTGTAGATGCCGTTCAAATGTTCAAATGTTTGTGTAGCTTATGGGACTTAACTACGGGGTCATCAGTCCCTAAACTTACAAACTACTTATGAACTACTTACGAACTAGGACAGCACAAATATCCATGCCCGAAGGGGGATTCGAACCCCCGACCGTAGTGGCGCGCAGACCATGACTGGAGCGCCTCAGTCTCCTGTAGATGCCGTATAACTGTCACATCAGGCATGACCTTGTAAACAATATAGTTGAAAGAAACTGCCACATAATGGGACGAGACTTCATTCACACACTGTAAGAGAATGACAGTACTTAGCGACTTGCAACCAACTTTAAACAAAAATAATTTCAAACCTTTAATGAACTTTTTCTCACTGACAACCACAGCAAAATTATGAAAGGAACAAAGTTTCTCACTTACTACTTTTCCACTGTTCATGGACTAAAACTACGACATTCGGTATGACGCTAAAATTTATAATTTCTACACTACAAATTGTAGTCGCAGAAAATTTTACAGACAGTATACAGACATATAGCTGAATGTACCTTCGAAATTGAATCACAGTACGACACGTAGTTCATGAGATATGAGCACATAAACAGTAACATTCATAGAAAACCGCCCTATCACGCACGAAGCCTTTTACGTCTTTACTACTAATTATATTTGCAAGAGATTTTACAGACATATTGCACTTATACAAGTATATACCTGAAAAGTTATTCAATTTTACAACGTATATCTCAATAAATATGAGATCGTGCGAATTTTATATTCCATTTGTCTTTTGTTTGCTGACTTTCTTTGTTTGGATACTGCCCGTATAATATTTTTTTACATTATGCAAGACAGCGTTATTTGTTATATATTCTCCGATAGATATAACATCTTTTTAGAAAAAAATGAGATGGACAGAGAGAAGGGATAGAAGAAGTACTTACTCAAGGCAGGAATAAATAAATAAATACCCAGGCAACGCTGCGTTTTTAGCTAGTACTGAATATATGATTGTGAACTAAATGTTGTTTGATTGCACGCTAGGGCGCTACACAGGCCAGTCACACGGCAACTTTTCGACCATAATGCACCCACGCAGGAAACAGGAACCGCATCTCATCTCTTTTGAGCCTATTTTTCTTTTATTTTTGTTTGAGGTCATGTTGAGTAGAAAGCATCAGTACATGGACATGATAGACATTGCAACCTCAGATCTTTCACAGTTTCGAGATACACTATTCACGTCCAACTTAATATGAATTATACTAAGGCAGCAGTGGTGCCCACAGGGGTGGCGGGGGGGGGGGGGGGGTGAGTCATGACGCAAACTACATCATTGAAATTTCTGAGGGGTGTGTGTGTGAAAATTAGTACTTTGGCTAGCCTGCAGCTTGGGGGGATTCAAAAACAATTTACAAAACATAAAATAGAAGATATTTAATTTCAATATTAAATCGCAAAACCGAATTTATCCAGGACCTAATATCTCGTGTTTGTGTGTGTGTGTGTGGGGGGGGGGTTGGTCGCATTTTCGGGGGAGGGGGCGTCACTGGCCAATGCGCGGAGGTGGACACCTCTGCAAAACAGTAACAGTAACGTGTGGAACCTTCAGGAGATCTGGGCATAAAACATGTCAGTGCAGTGAGTCACTTTGGCCTGTCATTCGCAGGAGGGATTGACGTAGCTTTCACCTAAAGCCATTTATGTCTTAATTTCCGTATCGAGAGGTAATATATTGCATGAAAACCGAAACGCCTTCAACTACTTTCAGTGAGACTGGAAGTTTTAAATGGCAAGTATCCGCGTTAATAAAGAATTGGAAACAGTAATTGCCACAGCGGCACTGAGGTAATCTCAGGATAGGATTAACAAGTCAGTGATACATATACTCGATTCAGCCATTGACCCCACAACAGCTGAACTTATTACACCTTTTCAGGGAAACAATGGAGGATGTGTCGACCTTTCTTTATGATTAACGGAAACAGTCCGGTTAAGTAATTGGTCAGATGAAAATTGTCTCTCAATGAAGAAATTACGTCTATAGGGTGATTCAATTATTTGCCTACGCTAGTTGGGAACGTTTGACGAACTATCTAGCGGACCGTACTATCGGAAACAAAATAGTGCTAGGTTCCTTCCAAAAGAAACTTACTGCGTTAACTCAGTAGTACAGTGAGTCGGTTGAAACATTCTCTGATAGGATTAGTAAGTTGAACAAACAAGCATATCAATTTACGGGCAACGGAGAGTCAGATAAAGCCTTCTTGCAGGACGTAGTACAGAGTATACAGACAGATATGTCATAGCGTTTGAGCTTTGAGAATAACAGTGATTTGCACACAAAAATTAAGAGTTGACTGACAGCGGGAAGATGTAAGGCATGGTACTCAAAAGCGTAATGATCAGGGTATCTTTTCCTTCCGACATGGTGTGTTATAGATGTGAACTTACGGACCACTTAAAGTAGCAGCGTCGCGAACTAAAACGGTAATAGTGTAGCAAGGCTAGGCACAAGGCAAGTAACTTCAGGTGTAGAAGACAGAGAAGCCGGGTAAAGGGAAGCGTGTGTTCAACACGAGAGGGAGAGCCTCAACCTTTGGTGGGAGCGGGGAAGGGCATCCCCAGTAACACAGTATACTGCATGAACGTGAGCAGAGACGAAGTCTTGTTCAGTGGCCATGGCAGCAAATGGGCAACATAAATTATTGGTAGACACGGGTGCACACGTGTCACTTTTTAGATTTTAACTCTTGGAAGGAAGATACTTTAGTCTCCGTAGTACAGATTATGTAGAGTGGGTAACAATGGGGTAGAATTACTGGGAGCAATACTGCCCTCCTTCAGAATAGGGACTGAAACATGCAAGCAGCATGTAGAGGTTTGCCATATGTTGGTGATGGGTACTGGTGAATTCTTGGACTGTAATTATTGAGTAGAGATCACTTTTAATTGATCTTTCGTAGCACAAAATCAAACTTGGAGGAACTACTATTATTTTGCTGTGGAGAGGGGGAGCTACAAGAGATACAATGTGGCAAGGAACTCTATCTTGAAGGTGTAACCCCGACTAAACGAGTATACAGACACTAAAGATGTATTAAATCATCAAGTAACATCGATTACAGGGAAATTGGCCTGAGTTAGTATGAGTACAGGGTTTTTGTGCACGGTACAGCCACTGACGCGCAACGAGGATTTAGATAACGGCATTGTATGATGAACGCATCACAGTTATATATCGAAAAGTTTACGGCTCCGCAGAGTGTAGACAATTTCTTTATGAGAGAAGCTGACTTGTACGAACGCCTCGTAGCTGTCAGTCGAAGTGTTCTGGATGAAGTGGACGTTGATATGTCGGGCAATGAAACAACCCACAAGCACACCAATGGAAAATTTGCACTACGGGAGAAGGGTAAATATCTGCAGAGGGAGAATGGGAAACACGTGGAAGCCTTCTCACTTACTTGTTTAATACAGCGTTCTTGTCTGGCACAATACTGCGGCAGCTGTCACCAGCATCTCTTACGAAGCAGTGGAGTGAGTGAACAAGAAGATGCTTCTTTATGCAAAGCCGGCTCCTCGGGAGGCGTTCTTTAAAATATTGAGTGAAGTTACTCCCGGTCTCCTTGCTGTTAAAGGTCTTCCTTATCTACGCTGCTCGTCTGCTAAAGAGACGGTACAACGACTCTCCACGACAGCGAACTACTGCCTGTTACAGTGCGTGTTCACTAAGACAAGTCCACTGTTGTGAATGCTTGCATTCCTTCACGCAACTGCGCAGCGACGCCGTGTGCTTATGTAGGCAATCCACAGCCTCAACTCGAATAAAGTTTCATTTCCTTAAACTTTCTAGTCTTCGTGCGACGTAACGGTTTTATGACACTCTTTCCCGCGCTAGAATGGGTGTAATGTCATACTGACAAGTAGTCTCATGTTTACGATATCCTTGCAAAATCCAGTCTTGTTATCACTGTAAAAGTATCGTGTGAACCGATGAAGTTAAATTTCGTTTCCCCATCCTTTTCATGGTGCATCACTTATTTTGAGAGGCAGTGTAGCTAGAAAAATGAGGAATTTTGTTCATTTTATGTAGAGATTCTGATCGCATAGAAGGAACCGTCTCCTTGAAAGTAGGATGGGAAATATGAACGTCGCAAGCTAATATGTGCAGGATTGAGCAGGATTTCTCTTGGCTTAAGTAACAGGTTGTGCTAGAGACCACAGTGCGATCCAAGGGAAGTCGTTAAATTGCTGGCGCGTAAGTACCATATACACGGAAGATCCAAAGAATTCGGCACATCTCATTATTATAGTGTTGGGCACCAGTAAGCACGCAGAAATGCCGCAAGACGACGTGGCTTTGACTCAACTAATGTCTGAAGTAGTGCTGGAGGGAACTGAAACCATGCTATCCTGCAGGGCTGTCCATAAATCCATAAGTGTACGAAGGGGTAAAGATCTCTTCTGAATAATATGTAGTGAAGCCTCACAGATATGCTCAATAACGAACATGGCTGGGGAGGCCGGTGGTCTGCGGACGTTTTTAATCTCAGAATAATGTCCCCGAAGCTACTCTGTAGCAATTATAGACTAGTGGGTGTCGTATTGTACTGCTCAAATTGCGCAATCCCGTCGGAATGTTCAATGGACATGAATGGATCCCAGTCATGATGCATATCCCATATCCTGTATTCAAATATTATAAATTATCTCGCACAGTATGATCTATAGACCAAAGGTCAACACGGACTTAGAAAATACCGTTCATGCTAAACGCAACTAGCTCTTTACTCACACGAAGTGATCAGTGCTATCGACAAGGGTTCGCAAATTGATTCTGTATTTCTTGATTTCCAGAAGGCTTTTGACACCGTACCTCACAAACGGCTTTTGCTCAAATTGCGTGGTTATGGTATATCACCCCGAATTAGCGAATGGATAGGTGATTTCCTGTCAGAGAGGGCACAGTTTGTAGTAATCGATGGTAAAGCATCGACTAAAACAGAGATGATATCGGACGTACCAGAGGCTAGTGTTATTGGTCATCTGCTGTTCCTTATTTACATAAACGATTTGGGAGAAAATCTAAGCAGCTCGCTTAGGTTGTTTTCAGATGACACCGTCATTTACCGTTTAGTAAAATCATCTGAAGATCAAAACCAACTTCAGAACGATCTGAATAAGATATCACTGTGGTGTAAAATTGGCAATTGACTCTAAATAATGAGAAGTGTGAAGTCGTCTACATGAGTACGAAAAGAAATCTGTTAAACTTTGTTTACAAAAGAAATAAATCAATAGTGAAAGCCGTAAACTCCACAAAATACCTAGGAATTACTGTTGTTATTTGTAGAACTTTTGGGACTTAACTACGGGGTCATCAGTCCCTAAGCTTACAAACTACTTATGAACTAGCTAAGACTAAGGACGGCACAAATATCCATGCCCGAGGGGGGTTCGAACCCCCGACCACAGTGGCCGTGCAGACCGTGACTGGAGCGCCTCAATCCCCTCGGCCACCGCGGCCGGCTAGGAATTTCTATTACTGCAGACTTACACTGGAAAGAACGCGTACATAATATCGTGGGAAAGGCGAACCAGAGACTGCGTTTTATCGGCAGAACCCATAAAACATGCAACAGAACTGCTAAAGAAATTGCATAAACTCCATTTTTGGAGTATTGATGCCCAGTCTGGGATCGTTATTAGGTGGGTTTGACGGAGCACATCGAAAGAGTTCAAAGAAGGGCAGCTCGTTTTTTATTGTCACGATACAGGGGAGACAGCGTTACGGAAATGATACAGGACCTGGGATGGAAATCATTACAACAATGGCTTTTATCGCTGCGGGGTGGGCTACTTACGAAACTCCAATTGCCAACATTCTCCTCCGAATGCGAAAATATGTTGTTGTCTCCCACTTACATCGGTAGAAATGATCATCAGAATAAAATACTGGAAATGAGAGCTCGAACGGAGAGATTCAGGTGTTCTTTCTTCCTGCGCGCTGTTCGAGAATGAAATGGGAGATAAATAGTATAAAGGTGGTCCGATGAACCCTTTGCCAGCCACATAAATGTGATTTCCAGAGTATGCCGTGTAGATGTAGACATACGTACGTGTGACCTGCCAGAGTCTATCTCGACGTTGTCAGGGGTCCCATAACACTCCAACTGCACACGCCTCACACCATTCATAGCCTCCACGAGCTTGAACAGTCTCCTACTGACTTGCAGGGTCCATACATTCACGAAATTGTTTTCATACCGGTATACAATCATCCTCTCGATACAATTCCAAACGAGACTCGTCAGCCGCGGTGGAGTAGCCGACGCCCTCTGTAATAAAAAAGCTGAGCCAACCCTGCAACTAACAACTACGAACAAACTGAATGAACGATCGCGAACCATAGATCTACCAGAAAAAAAAAAAACCTGTCTAAAGCACCTCGCTGCGGAGCGCGTACAGGTTCGCTCTCTGGGGCATGGGTGTGTGTGTTTGTCCGTAGGTTAGTTTACCTAGGTTTAAGTAGTTTGTAAGCTACGGACTGATGACCACGCAGTTTGGTCCGATAGATTTACAGACTTTCTTTTCTTTTGAGTCTCGTCAATGCAAACGACATATTTGTAGTCAGCAACAATCTAACGTCGGTGTTGATGGGCCCAGGCGAGACGTAAAGCTTTGTGTAGTGTAGTCAGTAAGGGTACACGAGTTTATCTTCGGCTACTGATGTCAGTATCGATGATATTTCGTTGAACGGTTCGCACCCTGACACTTGTTGATGGCTCACTACTGAAATCCTTAGAAATTTTCGGAAGGGTGTGACTTCTGTCACGCTGAACAAGTCTCTTCAGTCGCCGGGATTTTTTTTTTTTTTTTTTTTTTTTTTTTTTTTTTTTTTTTTTTTTTTTTTTTTTTGCGGCCCCAGCGATGTCGGAGATTTCATGTTTTGAATGAGTACCGATATTCACGCTGCACTCGCGAAATGGTTGTACGGGAAAATCCCCATCTCATCGTTACCTCTGAGATGATCTCTCGTGCGCCGACTGTAACATCGCGTGCAATGTCACTTGTATATTGACAACCATTGTAGCAGCACCTGCGCCAAATAGCTGCTACCTTATATAGGCATTGCCGATCGCAGCGTCGTCTAAGTGCTTACATAATTTCTCTGTGTTAGCATACGCGTGCTTATAGCAATCTCTTTGGCTCTTCAGTGTGTTTTGATTAGCATATGTACGAGAAAAATGTTTATCGCGAGAAATCGCTTGTTGATACCAAAATGTTGCGAAATTGCCATCAGCAACAACAATAAATGTATAGCCGAAATTTCTTATCGTTTCCCTGCCATTTATGTACAGGGCTGTTGAAAAACAAGGAACAGACTCCAAACATTTATTGATTCCAAACTAAAGAGATAGAAAAGACTACCAACGTTTCTGGAAAGAGTAAAGTTTAAATTATTGTGCATTCCTTGTGATCACCATGTATTCATCACAAATAGCGAACCTGTGGCTCATTTCTTCCCACAAACGAAGCAGCTGATCTCTCGCTATGGGATTTACAGTTTCAACAGTTCAGTATTGCAGACATTCAAAAGTGTCAGGCACAGCGGGAATAAACACGTGGTATTTTATGTAACCCATAGGCAAGTCACAAGGTGTGAGATCCGGAGACCTGGGAGACCACTGGCGATCAAGTTGATCCTCATCGTTGAATCCAACGTCCTAAATTTTTATCACGCAAATAACATCGGACGTTAGAAATGACGCGGGGAACCAACTTGCATGAAGATGGAACCATCTGAACGTTCTTCACGTTGAGGAAATTACCAGTTTTGCAGCATGTCTAGATTAGTTAGTCCTGTCATAGTTTTCTCTATGAGGAAGACACGTTCATAAATTTCTTTTACAGATATGGTACAGACGACATTAATCTTCGGTGACTCTCTTTGATGTCCAATACCTGAGATAGGATTTTCACTTCCCCAAACTCTAAGATTATTAATTTTACCAAAAATATGGAGAGCAGATTCATTGGAAAAGCTAATCGTACAGGAAAATTATCTTCTGGCATATAACTTACCAGAATTTATCAAACTGTTGTCAGCCCAAGAACATTGTAATAATGGTTCTATCTTTTATAGTTCGGTAGATGCTAATGTTTCAAGTCTGTTCTTTCTTTTGAATAGCCCTGTACTATATACAACACAGGTGCATGTGAAAAGCCACGAAAACATCGAGGTTTCGAACGGACGGAGCTTTACAGACTGGTGCTCGTCGGATACAAAACTTTACAACAGGAAGGCACAGAATAAATATGTATAGAGGTACACAAATTCAGTTGCTCCCTAGTTATTTTACAAATAGCTCCATACCGCTTGATAACCTTTAAATATTCTCCTCATGAAAAGATATTTAGTCTAATCTACACTTCTCCTTGTTACAGTTCTAGCGATAGAGGCAGTAGAACTACATTATAGATAGTCTCGCACAGTGTGTATCGTAATTTATGTTACTTCCTTCTCGAGGTTTCAGCGGAAGTATATAGATCAAGTTATGCGTAAGAATTCACGACCGAGAAATCATCCAATGATGCTATGAGCAATTATATTGTAAAGAAAAAAAAAAGTCTTCTACTGCAAGCTCATTGCTTTCCATAGATTAGGAGGAGGTAATACTGATCAAAACCATCAGAAAATTTGTAGTAAATGTAGATTCTAAAACGCATATTCAAGAAGTGTAATTTTTATATAACTACGGGACCAAACGGCAAGAGTAATCGGTCCCTAGACGTATACACTACTTAATGTTTACTACTGAACGTATGCTTAGGACAACACTCACACAAAGTGTTTGTATATATATATATATATATATATATATATATATATATATATATATATATATATATATATATGGGACTTAACTATTGTAGTTATCAGTTCCGAGACTTACAAACAACTTAAATTAACTTATACTAACGTAAGGACAACACACATCCATTCTCGAGGGAGGACTCGAACCTCCGACGTGGAGCAACCACTCGCTCCGAAGCAAGGCGCCATAGAGCATGCGGCCATTCCACTGTGGCCGCAACAACACCCAAACCCATGCTTGAGGGAGGACTCGAAGCTACGGCGGGAGCGGCGCGCAAACCATGAAATGGCGCCTCAAACCGCACGACCGTCCCCGCGCGGCGCACATTTTAAGAACTACGAACACATGGCTAAGATAAGATACGTCTTTGATATTATAGAAAATGAAGAACTACTCACGCCTCCTACGGTAAGCACTTTACAGCTGATGTTTAACGAAGATTTTATTCTTAGTTTGGTCCGTAGTACTTCCTCCCAAAATATGGGATGCAGAAATGTTGGCGTTTGAAGAGATTTGTTTCAATAGTACTGAAAATGTGTAAATTCTCAGAGCGTCGTTGAATGGCATTTCTGATCACGTGGTGCTATAAAGAACTTTGTAGGATGGCTGCTTATTGCCATACGTATTGAGTTACAACAAATTAATAGCTTGTAGGTCACGTCATAGGTGGAATGAGTGGGAAAAGATGACATATGGTGTAACATATCGCATTCCCCTGAGAAATTGCGACATTACCGCCTAGACGTATTTTGATTGGCTGCCCCCACCTCTGAATGAGACCTCTCTATGAATTTTTAAATTATAAATATTAGATATGCTAATTTATAGAACTTAACGTGACTTTTTATAATTAATGTGTTTATATGAGGCTTTAATGTGGTATGTTTCGTTCATGTAATTATGCTCTAGTTAACAAAAACGGTGGAATGCAGAAGTTCTAGAAAAAGCGCTTCGCGCCAAAACTGATGGTACGCGGGACCAGTACTGCCCAGTTGCACTCATTCCAGCACGGACGGATCTCGCGTGAACAGCTATGACAATCGCGCTCTTAAAATAGTTTGTCAGGCAGTTCAAACTTTATATTTTTCAACTACCGTAACTAGAATTTGTGTGTACTAGGATCGTTGACAGTATTGCATATGTCGCTTGTTGTTTCACGACATATAAATAAATATTATGAAACAACTGGCATCCCTTCTTATTTAACAAATAGCCAAGGTTTTAAAAGTTCCACAGTACTTCACTTCAAGATACAAGGATCAACGATCTGTGCCCTGCTTCTACGTGGGGACTACAATGAAAAAGAAGACGTCATGTTAGTGAACAGAAACTTTAACTGCACATGATGCATGTAGTTCTACTGCCCTCACGTGCAGTGCTACGTAATTACATTTTTTGACATTGGCAGGTGTGTGGTGGTAACACCTCCGAGGGAAAGTGTTAGAGAGAAAGATAACTTACAAAAAACTTTCCAATTACTTTTAACAGACTCTGTATCCAATTTATATCTCCGGCCCGCCGTAACACGATTTAATAAGACTTCTGTACAATCTCTATAACTGTGTGACATTAATTGTGAAATATCCTATACAGGGTGCTACAAAAAGGTACGGCCAAACTTCCAGGAAACATTCCTACACACACAAAGATAGGAAATATGTTATGTGGACATGTGTCCGGAAACGCTTAATTTCCATGTTAGAGCTCATTTTAGTATTTCTCTTTAAATGTAAATTCTATTCCAACGTGATCAAATTCTAAATTTTCACAATCAACATGTGTGGGCTGACGGGAATCCGCACGCAATTGTGCAATCACGTCATCAACAAAGATTTTCTGTGAACGTTTGGGCAGGAATTGTTGGTGATGTCTTGATTGGGCCTCATGTTCTTCCACCTACGCTTACTGGAGAATGTTATCATAATTTCATACGGGATACTCTACCGGCGCTGCTAGAACATGTGCCTTTACAAGTACAACACAACATGTGGTTCATGCACGATGGAGCTCCTGCACATTTCAGTCGACATGTTCGTACGCTTCTCAACAACAGATTCGGTGACCGATGGATTGGCAGAGGCGGACCAATCCCATGGCCTCCACGCTCTCCTGACCTCAACCCTCTTGACTTTCATTTATGGGGGCATTTGAAAGCTCTTGTCTACGCAACCCCGGTACCAAATGTAGAGATTCTTCGTGCTCGTACCGTGGACGGCCATTCTCCAGGGCTGCATCAGCGCATCAGGGATTCCATGCGACGGAGGGTGGATGCATGTATCCTCGCTAACGGAGGACATTTTGAACATTTCCTGTAACAAAGTGTTTGAAGTCACGCTGGTACGTTCTGTTGCTGTGTGTTTCCATCAATGTGATTTGAAGAGAAGTAATAAAATGAGCTCTAACATGGAAAGTAATTGTTTCCGCACACATGTTCACATATTTCCTTTCTTTGTGTATGAGGAATGTTTCCTGAAAGTTTGGCCGTACCTTTTTGTAACACCCTGTATATTCAATCTTTATATTTGGCGAATATGTGCTGAATGTACTTTTTACCCTCCTACGATTCCCATGCTTTTGAAGTACTTTTATCTTATGGAGCTAAGTGGCGTTCTCATAGGTTTAAGCAAAAGTCAAAAATAAGGCGTTTAATGGTATTGCATACGGCGTACACCGATCGTACACCGGGTAAGGAATTTATATTACTGAGCTGTGTGAAGTGACAGGAATATTAAAAAAATCGGCGTGTCTGTTTACAAGGGATTACCTCTGCAGAGAGCTGTCAATACGACGAATACGGGCAACAGTGATTGACTGACCCCAGGCAGGTGTCAACGTATTTCACAAAACGGGCACAGCGACAGGTGCCTCCGCTGCTGAGCAATAAAACTACCCTCTCCGGAGAATTTACTGCACAAAAAGGAGCCGCCTGTAAATAAAGCGAAACGTTCGGAATGAAGGGACATCGGTCAGGTGGCGAGCGATGCGGCACGGAATTTGCAGTAAGAGCCAAGTTGCGCTGTGGGGAGACGGCGGCCAAGTTGCCAGCAGCACGCGACCTGCCGTGGTCAATGACACGCGGGCCGCGAATAGCACTGCCCGACCTCTGCAGAGGACAATGCCCGCGCCTATTGTTGGCGCCTCGTCAAATGCGGACCCATACCAGGCGAATACATTTCGCGACATCCATTCATGAATCTCATATCCACTCGAAAGGTAGCCTTTGCTGTTCATGTGCGTGCCGATGAATCTCTTCCTCTCTCTCTCCGTATATTCCACCTACATCTACATCTACATCTACATCTACATACATACTCCGCAATTCACCGTAAGGTGCGTGGCGGAGGGTACACTGTACCACTACTAGGCATTTCCTTTCCTATTCCACTCCCAAATTGAACGAGGAAAAAAAGAATGCCTATATGCCTCCGTACGAGCCCTAATTTCTCTTATCTTGTCTTTGTGATCTTTACGCGAAATGTAAGTAGGCGGCAGCAAGATCGTACTACACTCAGCTTCAAATTCCGGCCCTCTAAATTTCCTCAACAGAAATTCACGGCCGGCCGCGGTGGCCGAGGGGACTGAGGCGCTCCAGTCACGGTCTGCATGGCCACTACGGTCGGGGGTTCGAATCCCCCCTCCGGCATGGATATTTGTGCCGTCCTAGTTCGTAAGTAGTTCATAAGTAGTTTGTAAGTTTAGGGACTGATGACCCCGTAGTTAAGTCCCATAGACTATACAAACATTTGAATTTAGAAATTCACGAAAAGAACGTCATCTTTCTTCCAGAGATTCCCAATTGAGTTGCCGGAGCATTTCCGTGACTCGCGCATTGGTCGAACCAACCAGTAACGAACCTAGCTGCTCGCCTCTGAACCGCCTCTATGTCTTCCTTTAAACTGATCTGCTGCGGGTCCCAAACACTTGAGAAATACTCAAGACGTGGTCGTACAAGCGTTTTATACGCGGTCTCCTTTACAGGTGAAGTACATCGTCCCAAAATTCTCCCAATAAACCGAAGTCGACTGTCCGCCTTACTCACAACTGTCCTTACAGGCTCGTTCCATTTCATATCGCTCTGCAATGTTACGCCTAGATAATTGAACGACGCGACAGCATCAAGAAGCTCACAACTAATGCTGTATTCGAACATTATAGGATTGCTTTTTCTACTCATGCGCATCACCTTACACTTTTCTACATTGAGAGCTAGCTGCCACTCTTCGCACCAACTAGAAATTTTGTCAAAGTCATCCTGTACGCTATTACAGTCAGTTACAGACGACACCCTCCCATACACCACAGCGTCATCAGCAAACAGCTGCAAATTACAACTTACTCTGTTCATCAGATCATTAATATAGATAGAAAATAATAGCAGTCCTATCACACTCCCCTGGGACACGCCTGACGGTACACTCGTCTCTGATGAACACTCGCCGTCGAGAATAAGATACTGCGTTCTATTACTTAGGAAGTCTTCCAGCAATACTAGCTTAAACCCGCGGCCCCGCTCGCGTGTTGGTTGATTATGATAGAAAAGCTATTTTTCAGTAGTGTGATAAGAGACTGGTTTTGAAGGATGAAATGAAATACAATACCTTCTTTAGAAACAAACATTTTTAATCAACATTCAAATTAAAAAAATGTGAAGTGCTTAATGATTTACAATAAATAATACATACATTATTCCTTATAGCCTGTGTTGCAGTGTCTCAACACATATGGTGAGAGTAATGTCCAAATTCGTTTTAATTTCATTTTAGGGCATTCTGGTAAACTACGTTATTTGCAGTATTGTTTGGAGCGTAAATGTAGAGATTTTTTTGGGTTGCCCATCCTTGAGCAAGCGACGTATAAAGCGTAACTGAAAACTATTCCTATTAGATTGCAGAAGTCTATGCACTTACCGTTTATCAAGAAAGTAAGTAGTGTAGATCAAATCACACGTAAAAATGCACTCGTTTCGAAGAATCCAATCACGAAATTCAACAAAAATTATTGTAATTATATCACAGATCGATCACTTGAAGTAATTCGCGAAAAGTGAAATCGATTTTTTTAAAGAGATGTGTTAAAAGAAATTTCTTTTTTACTGCTTTATTTATTTATTCTTATATTTCCTTATTCGTATGCTTATCCTTACAGAGAAAGAGCTGAAGACATTGTAGCACGCATAGACCACGGCATCACGTTTCGCTGTATGTAACCTCCTTGCTATAGTGTCGCAAACGTCATCGCTGGACTTTAGTCCCAATTTTTTTATAATTTGACGTCTATCAACCACCATATCTTCCACCCATTATAGCTATCGGCATGGAACTGCTATGGTGTACAATGGGAGACTTAGGACAACAATTACACATTCGTCTGCGTTCTGTAGTTTTCGCTGCAGAGCGAAGTTCAAATGTTCAAATATTTGTTAAGCTTAAGGGCCTTAACTGCGGGGTCATCAGTCCCTAAACTTACAAACTACTTACCAACTAGCTTATCTTAAGGACGGCACAAATATCCATGCCCGAGGGGGGGATTCGAACCCCCGACCGTAGTGGACGTGCAGACCGTGACTGAAGCGCCTCAGTCTCCTCGGCCACCGCGGCCGGCCAGAGCGAAGTATTAACACGCACACACACACGTAGAATTTTATATACACCGATAACTTTTCATCCCAATATACTCCACTCTTTTATCATTATCAACCCTCAAGTAACAATGCAACCAAATTTGCCTCTAAGTTGTCAAAGGTCTTTCTCTGTAATTGCTGAAATGCAAAAGCTTGGCTCCCTGATCGTATCGGGATGGGCTACGCTTCGAACAGCATCGTGTCAACCCTTAAGAATTAAAGAGCAAATCACAGAAATTCATGTGAGGTTTCGAGCAGTTTCACAAGATGGAAAAGTTGTTTCACCTTTCTTGCCACATTTCACCACACATCTGCTCGTAATAAGTGACATTCAGTGCAAATACGTTATTCTACGTTTACTTGGAGTCAAATGCCCCTGCCACGGAGGTCATAAGAGCAACACACAATGTTAAAACCACGCAATTTTCTTATGAATGACGAAGGGAAACGTTTCAGACATTTGATCGTTCAGAAGGCCTCGGTATGTATAATGAAGAGCTACAATGATAACACTCCTTCCCTTTGGCATTGATTCCCACATATTAAGTTGACTAAAAACTGAATTTCACAGTGCAGTGAGTAATAGTGCGACGCTCTTGACAGCCTTTAGCACTGCAGACAGCACACGACGTATCAACCCTTCTACCAAGACATCATGGGGTTGTAACGCATTGAGGATGATCGTGTAACACGACCGTAATTTTTGCTCTAGTACATACGGCGGGACCACTACGGACCGTTCAAATCATTTGGTGGAGGTTCCACTTGATCTGAATCGGAAAAAAGTATTCGTAGCATTTCAGCTCTCCAGTTTCACACCCTCCCGTGAAGTGCGATATTAACACGTCCATGAATGAAAAAGCAAGCCCCTCTACAGCCCCCCCCCTCCTCTCCCCACCCCCAGCAAATCTACACATTCGGTGACATCCGTGCGCTTTTCTTGGGCTCTTTTTAGACCTAACCGTATGCGATTTAAGCACCTAACTGGATCTCTACACCTTAGTAGGGCCTTTCTGCAGATAAGCACACTGTATGGGATGTCGACGGGGTTGCCTACTGTTCGGGCGCTATTGCCGCAACTACACGAAAACTGAATGGTCGCCTAAGGCCGTGTCCTACGTGGGCGACAAAAACGAGCGACATCGCGCGACATACAGTTACGCGACACTGCCGCCACAAGCAGCGACTGGCCGGGTGTCCTACGTGAGCGACAACTTCTCGCTACAAGATGGCGGCTAGAACCGATCAGCTGTTTCTAATATTTGGCACCCGTAAACCGTAGAACAACGATATCTTCAGAGTAAGACAATAAAGTTTTATTTACATTAGGAAATACGACGTAAAAAGAGTGCTGTGCATTAAATTTAGAAAGTGAAGAATCTACATGGACTATTTCATTCATAACTTGAAATACGAAAGTAGACAGTGAAGAACACCAGTCAAATATAACGACAAGTACAGATACTTTCGAGTGACTACAAATCATCAACAACCGAATACGAACAAAATAAATCTTATTGTAAGACGAGAGTAAATCATTTAATTCTGGCCGGCCGCGGTGGCCAAGGGGACTGAGGCGCTCCAGTCATGGTCTGCACGGTCACTACGGTCGGGGGTTCGAATTCCCCCTCGGGCATGGATATTTGTGCCGTCATTAGTGTTAGCTGGTTCGTAAGTAGTTTATAAGTTTAGGGACTGATGACCCCGCAGTTAAGTCCCATAAGCTATACAAACATTTGAACTTTTTTTTTCATTCTGGACGGACGTGCTAGCCGTGGGCATTGTAAAGGGGCAATGATATGGGCTACCAAGTTGTAATTTTGTATCAAGTTAATACCAATATATTCATATTTATTGGAAATACACGTATCACACTGAAGGCCTACCAAACACATTAAATTCCTACTGAAACATTATATCAAGATATTTTATTCAGAAACGTAATTTTACACACATCTCGTCTGACGTCTTAGTGTTATCTCTCTCTCTCTCTCTCTCTCTCTCTCTCTGGAGTATTTACTGCAAATGCTTAAAAAGCATACAAATGTAATTGTTCAAAACACGTTCATCATTGTGTAAATCAAACTACCACTCAGAGTAAAAACAAAATACTGTCATATTAGAAACAATTTAAAAATTGAACTTCAGTCGTCTTTTAAGTCCAAAAGAAAATTTACGAGATAGTTATTTTGGGACATTTCTTATCCCAATCAAACTTCTTAATTATATGTACAACTGCAATTCTGTATTCTGTTATTTCAGAAACAGTTGCAGTGTCATAAACCTCAGGGATTATTAGATTGCAGAATTCTTGCGACGTCCTTTATAACCTCGACAAGCAGACGATTCTCAACGAACTCGACACTTTGACGCGCGTGCGACAGCGACAAGATTCAAGCCGGTTTGAGATTCAAACGTCGCTCGTTGTCGCGTGTGACGCGCGGCGCTGCAGATGTCGCTCACGTAGGACAGTCCCGTAACCATACATGCGGTTGAGATTCGTCGCTTGAAGCTGTCGCTCGCGTTTGTCGCCCACGTAGAACACGGCCTAAATCGCTTACATGGAGGTTTCTAAAAATAGTGAGGGTGGTACAGCTATTGTTACTGAACTGTAGAAACGTTAGAGGTAGCCTTTTCCGCCTTATTGATGCAGTTGTCAACGTTGCACCTTCCTGTGATCACCACAAAGCAGGCTGGGAAACTGGACGGCTGATAAAACATAAACACCATTTCCTGCTTCTGATTACGTTCAAATAACCTCAGAGACTTTTAAACGGATCCTAGTGATGCCGTACTGTGTAAAAATTGCGATACCCCAAAATGGTACGTTTGCATACAGTGAAGTTGCGGCCCATGCATATACTTAGACAACGATTCATTTATCCGATGTCTGTCTGCAGTGTGTATGGTTCTGAAAAATATCGTCCTATAACTCACTGCACTGCAAACTGATGTCCTCGACTGCTGGAATCAGTGACCCATGGGAAGGAATGTTTCCATCGGTTCCCTTAATCCTATCCACTTTGGCCTTTCTAAATGGCGGTGTATTTGAAAGATTTTCCTCGGGCGCCCGTAAGGCAAATGTTTGGTTTTAATATTGGGTGCCGTAGTTCCTACCTCTGTAAAATAAGCGTCAAGGGAAGTGGTAAAGTTTGGATAACAAGGCGTGTGACGAACTTTCCATCGTGTGACAAGTTAACGGTGGCTTTGGTAGCAATGTCACATCATTCATCCACTTTAAACCTCGTATGAAGATGTGAGCTCCGTCTTATATATATATATATATATATATATATATATATATATATATATATATATATATATATATATATATCAAGCGTTGACATGTTATTCTTTCAGGCATCGTCGCAAACCAAAGGCTGATATCGCTGGATTTGACGCTGTTTCATCATTGCAGAGAGAACACTATTTGGATGCCGCACCTACTGAAATATATAATCCAAAATAACGCTGAGATTTGGCCCCTGCCACTAAGCAACTGTACACTTGCACTAGTAGTGGAATGAAGGGGACGACATATTAATTCCACCCCAAAACGTTGAAATAAAGGAGCTACATCAGTGAAATACAAATTTTTCTTATTGGGCAACAAATGTCTTTATTAACCCAAAGAACGGATTAAACTACGCAAATAATTGAACTAAAAGATTAATTCTATAACAAACAATTCAAACTACCGTTGGCAAAGGGAGGAAAAAAGGAATGTGACATATCCCACTTACTTTCTACTGGTAATGAATTCCGATAACACGATCTGACTATATTATTACACTGAAATTTACTAAAATTGAGAATTTGCAGCAAGTGGTAGCAATATTTGACTGCTTGATCGAAAAGTTAGTGGATTGCATTCTCGACTATCAGAAGACTAATACTTGACTGCACTGAACTGCTAAACTGCGAGTATTCTTACCGCAAGTAATGCTGCCGTACAGTCAGCTCTGAAGTATCTGCCTCCAAAGTGCCTGCTGTGCAACGAATGCCTGCTATTCAAATCAGGCTATATGGATCTGCTTTACTTTGGCTACCACACAAACAGCTGCTTGGCCTACATTGCCTGCCAAGCAGATCCTCTCTGAACAGCTCACATCTGAAACACGGACCAGTCTCTCTCCTAAAAGTCATCAGTATGCGGTATACTCTAGGCTAGGGACAATCTTGGTTACAGCTTACATTACCTGATATCGTAGGTTGTGGAGGCGATCTGATAGATAAATTACATTCAAAAGTAGAAAGCCAAGATCGCTATATATTTATTTATTTTATGACGACCGGTTTTAATGGGATATGTCACTATCATCTGGTCATTTAAAATTATACAATGTGGTCATCTTACGTTATTTATAAAATGGAGGTAAAATAGTTCGTGCAACATAACACTTAGTCGAAATATAAAATACATAAGTTAAAAGAAGGAAGGAAGCTTGGAGTTTAACGTTCCGTCGACAGCGTGGTCATTAGAGACGGAGCTTACGATCGGAAGGTTTGGGTAAGAATGTGGAAGGAAATCGGCCGTGCACTTTTAAAGGAACCATCCCGGCATTTGCCTGGAGTGATTTAGGAAAATCACGGAAAACCTAAATCTGGATGGTCGGAGGTGGATTTGAACCACCATCCTTCCGAATACTAGACCAGTGTGTTACCACTGCACCACCTCACTCGGTACGTAAGTTAAATCATCAACAGCTTGTAAGAGACTCTTACAAAATGTTCATGATTTAGATTATGTATTTTATATTTTGACTAAGTGGTATGTTGCACTTACTATTGTACCTCTATTTTATACCACATTGTATAATTTTAAATGACTAGATGATGGTGGCATATCCCATTAAAACCAAATGTTCAAATGTTTGTTAAGCTTATGGGACTTAACTACGGGGTCATCAGTCCCTAAACTTACAAACTACTTATCAACTACCTTATACTAAGGACGGCACAAATAGCCATGCCCGAGGGGGGATTCGAACCCCCGACCGTAGTGGCCGTGCAGACCGTGACTGGAGCGCCTCAGTCCCCTCGGCCACCGCGGCCGGCCCATTAAAACCGGTCGTCATAGTGGATCCCAGAGATGCCCTATGGAATTCAATACCTAGATCAACGTCCACCGTTAGAGAAACTGAAAATCAATGTAGTTGCTGTCAACAGATTCCCCAGGAAACTTATTGAAAAAAGGTTGTTTAAATATTTGTAAACATATTGGACCAATCTGATATGGTCATCAGTCCCTAGACTTACAAACAACTTTAACTAACATTGACTAAGGACAAAACATACACACACACACACATCCATGCACGAGGGGGAACTCGACCCTCCGGCGGGCACGGCCACCCAGTCCGTACCGTGACCCCTTAGGTCACGTGGTCATTTCATGCGGCGGAAATTCATCTTGACTTCCATGTAACAGCAGCCAAAGGGTTTGATCCAGGAAGCAGATTTCATGACAGCTATCCATGGGGGGCGGGGAAGGCTTTTTATTGCAGGAGCTTTCAACAAGAAGAATGCGGAGTGGAATTGACGCATCATGAATAGCAGCGTTTCCCGGAGTGCTCACAGAAGTGGCGCCATCACGCTGGGGCTTTTCGGTGCCACGCACTCGCCTCCACCCCCTGTAGACGTCTATAGGACGTTATTGACGTTCGTATTCTGAAAGGAGCCACCCGGCGTATAACCGCTAAGACACCAAACGTGTTCTCGTTATATCATGTTGCTGTGGTTCTTGATATGGACATTGTCGGCGCAGAAGAACCAGCGAGGCCTCCAAATTCGCATAATATAAATTTCGTCCGATTCCAAACTGAGGTGCTCAGCCTCCTGGAAGGCGTCCCGAATGTCGATGACATGGGGACGGATGTACCATTCACGAATTTCAAAGAGGACTACTTCGAGCAGCGGACGCAGTAGCACCGAGACGGCCGCAGCAGCCACGAAATTTCTCTCTGCAATTCCCGACCTACATTCTTAATGTCAGCACTGACAAAAACTAATTTTTTCGTGAACACTAACTCACGCACCAAGCAGACAAAAAAAGTAAGCCGCGGTGGAGTAGCCGAGCGGTCTAAGGCGCCTCGCTGCGGAGCGCGCGGTTGCTCGCCGGCATAGGTACGTGTCCTCCCTGGGGCATGGGTGTATGTGTTGTCCTTACGTTAGTTTACCTAGGTTTAAGTAGTTTGTAAGCTACGGACTGATGACCACGCAGTTTGGTCCGATAGATTAAAAAAATAAAACAAAAGTAACAGTTGATGTCATTTGTAGAGTCGCGGCGGAGTGGCCGTACGTCCCTAGGCGCCTAGCTGCGGAGCGCGCCGCTGCTCGCCGTCGGATATTCGAGTCCTCGCTCAGGCATGGATCTATTTGTTGTCATCAGCATAAGTTAGTTTAGTTAGTTTGTAAGCCTAGGGACTGGTGACCAGAATAGTTACGTTCCACAGATTTACAATAAATATTTGAACATTTTGAACGAAATTATAGAGTTTACACTCTTTATTACACTTTTCTACTAATACAGTACACTTTTTGCATACTTGATGTGTTTTAGAAGCCGATTTTTACATAAAATTGTAAAGAGTAATCTAAATGTGTGAATGCTAATGTTAAGAGTTAATGTTTGGCTGAGCACATCAGCAATGCACAGAAGGAAAGTTAGGATGTATTTTGAACATTTGAGCTGTTCCTCATACTGTGCTACTGATGATTGGAAGTGTTATGTGGCTGCTGCTTGCTGCTTCTCCAGCCGACTTCTCCGTTAACGTCCGAACGCATCTCAATCATGTCTTTCTTGATCGATGGATCGGACGAGGAGGACTGCTATTTTACTTGAATGGTCTGCAAGTTTCCTGGATCTCAACACGTGCGATTTATGGTGAAGAGGGTATATGAAATGTATAGTGTCTGCAGAGCCCATTCCAGATGTGAAGATACTGGAGCAACATATTCATGCAGCACTCTCACGACTGAGATTTTAGCTCTCGTGTGTTACAGGCAGCATATGCATGATTTGATGCACATTGAAGCCATTTTCAACACAAACAGTAAGTGTGGTTCCAAGATACAGTGTGTAGTAGACCAAAGTTTCCATAGCAAAGTATGATTGAATAAGTGGTCTCCAGCATCGAAAACTGTTTTGTTCTGTTTTCTCTCCTAAACCAATCCCTAGAGATCGTATACAGCAGAAAAAATCACAATTTAGATATACTATTAGCACAGCAATTTGTTATATAAAAATTGTATTTTATATGAAACCTAAGTTTTTATTGTATGCAAATGATTCACTAAGTAAAACTTATGAAAATAGTAAAGGGAATATTTATAAAAGAAATACAAAGTTTATTTTCCCTATAAAATTTTTTTGTAGAATTGTTTAATAAATAACATTTGTGGTATTTTTTTTGTCTTTGAGTTAATGATACTTTCTATATTTGGACTAAGATGCACGCTCACATGACTAAATAGTTGTGGATATTATTAATTCCTTGAATGTTAAATTTGTACCGAGCGAGGTGGCGCAGTGGTAACACACTGGACTCGCATTCGGGAGAATGGTGGTTCAAATCCACCTCCGGCCATCCAGATTTAGGTTTCCCGTGATTTCCCTAAATCACTCCAGGAAAATTCCGGGATGGATCCTTTCAAAGGGCACGGCCGATTTCCTTCCGCCATCATTACCCAAATAACCAGAGCGTAAGCTCCGCCTCTAATGGCTACGCTGTCGATGGGGCGTTAAACACTAATCTTCCTTCCTTCCTTCCTTATATTTGTAAACACTCCGTACTTTCCTTTGTCATTCGATATGGAGGATCCACTTAAAGTCCAGGCGCCACTAATGAAATAAATAGAAAATTGAAGTAATGTATAAAATTAAACAAAACGCCACTACAAATACGGATACACATGCTAAACAATAACCAAATAAGGTTAGATCTCACATTGCAAGGAAGAATAAACCAACAGTGATATGATACTTGTCGCAAGTGGAAGGGGCTGTGCCGTTGCCATTTCGCAATTATGCACGGATGTTACGGCTGTATTCTACATGTAACGCTCTGATGGCATAATTAGCCACATGGGTTCTTGTTTAGAATGGGTTTTGTACATAAATTTCCAGATGACAAAACTTTAATTTTGAAATATACTTTCGTATTTTCTTAGTCATAAATGTTCAAATGTTTGTAGAGCTTATGGGACTCAACTACGGGGTCATCAGTCCCTAAACTTACAAACTACTTATTAACTAGCTAATCCTAAGGACGGCACAAATATCCATGCCCGAGGGGGGATTCGAACCCCCGATCGTAGTGGCCGTGCAGACCGTGACTGGGACGCCTCAGTCCCCTCGGCCACCGCGGCCGGCTTTTCTTAGTCGATAAATACTTAACTATCATATTTTAAAGTCATCTGGCGACCAACTGAATAAACCCTGATAGAGGTCATGTAGGATGAATTGGCCGGTAGATGCGCAGACGGCTGGGCAAGCATGTGGAGAGCGGCAGTGGTGGGGGTAGCAGCCAGAGCAGTGTGGAGAGCGGCAGTGGTGGGGGTAGCAGCCAGAGCAGTGTGGAGAGCGGCAGTGGTGGGGGTAGCAGCCAGAGCAGTGTGGAGAGCGGCAGTGGTGGGGGTAGCAGCAGAGCAGTGTGGAGAGCGGCAGTGGTGGGGGTAGCAGCCAGAGCAGTGTGGAGAGCGGCAGTGGTGGGGGTAGCAGCCAGAGCAGTGTGGAGAGCGGCAGTGGTGGGGGTAGCAGCCAGAGCAGTGTGGAGAGCGGCAGTGGTGGGGGTAGCAGCCAGAGCAGTGTGGAGAGCGGCAGTGGTGGGGGTAGCAGCCAGAGCAGTGAGGGGAGCGACCAGCGCTGGAGGGGAAGTACCGCTCCAAACTGAAGCCAACACTTCACTACCTGCCGGAGTTTTATAAATTCTCTCATCTCTACCTAAACATACCACCAAAAATATCTTTTTCTCAATATTTAACTCAATTTTATTAATATTTCATTATTTTTATCATTTCATTAACATTACCCATCTTACTTCGAAATACATGTTACATAAAGCGTTAGTTATGTAACATTTGAGATAAAGGATATGGACTGATTTGTTAGTATTTTTAATGTGCATGTAGGAAGCACGGTGTTTCTGTTTAACTTGCAAATATAATTTTGTTTTTATTAGTCTTTAAATACTGCACTCATCTGGATATAGCTTAAAGAATCAGTCAGAAACAATACTAAATCAAACGCCGACGATACAAAATAAAAAAAATTCATAAGTCTTCAATTTACTGCACTTATCTGGATAGAACTTAAACTATCACTCACAAGGAAAGCACTTGGGCTCGAACAAACACATATACACCAAAATCGTATGAGAGATAATATAAAGATCCCTTATTGCACTAGTGATACTCCCGCATCTGCAAAACTCTGCAGTCGTCCGTTAGAGGCCTCTGCGTGTGCCATGCCGCATTGCACTTTGACCTGTCGGCTCGCCAGTAGGGACGGTGCAGTGTGCCTCCGAAGTTGCGTTTTGTGATGTTATTTGTGTGGTGAAGCGTCAGATGTGACGGCGATTGCTAATCAATCCTGCTAATGTTTTGCGATTAGTTGAGATGAAGTTACGAAGAACCATTCTTCGTGAAGATGGTATTGGTGTAGAAGATGAATCATTTGCATGCTTTCTCGTAACTGTTATGGTACAGAAATATGAGCATAAGTTAGTTACTGTTGTTACAAACTCATAATAATGATAATAGGGATGATAATGACGAACAAATCATTGCAACCGGTAGTGCTACGGTAAGTGCGGGAAGAGGCGATGGAAGCAGTGGCAGTGAATACCAATAGTCTTTCGGGAAGAAGGTTGCAACTATCATCACGGCTTTTTAAGACAATTCGCTAGAGAACATGTACGATGATTATTACATAAGTTATAGTTAAGATATCTGCATTACGTATGGCGTCTACAATTACATCTACAGTGCTATCTAGAGAATGGTTGCAGAGCTTTGAAGAAAAAACGACACCCACCAGCACATTGAGGTGTGCGTAGAGATCCTGTAACCAAACGTTCATACAGATATGTTTGTTCGAGCTCATGTACTTTCCTTGTCAGAATCAATACTAAATCCAACACCCACAATACGAAACGCGCTAATAAAACTGATGGTAATTCTGTCGCGGCATTATAGAACGTGTTTAAATTTAAAAAGAATGATGACTTTCTCCTGTTCTACACTATTGTAGACCAGAAAACGTAAATGTTTCCTTTAGTCTTTAGACACGTTAATACCCAATAGTCTGCAGAACTACTTGTCCTTATCAGTTTAAATAATCGATACGTTTACTGCGTATTTTTCAACGTCCCATTGCATCTTCCTGTAACCTGTTGTTTGCGCCACCTGGTAAATATTAAGCATGTTAATTGCACAGAAATAAAGCACGTAAGTATTACATTGAAATTAAAAAAAAAAAAAACTAATGTACCTGAAGCCTAACTTTTAAAGTAGGTACCGCAATGAAGAAATATTTCCCTTGAAAGACGTATTTTCCCTTATTAAGGGAAAATGTTACTTCATTGTGGGGCGCTGTTTTTTTTGTCACGTGGAAATTATTAATCTCCGCACAACTTGTTCACCAAAATCATCTAAATCTAAGACCTTTTTCTCTTTATTCTGATTTTTCCTGGAGTAGAGAAACCTTCTGAACTACCGGCAACTAATTCTCTCTCTCTTTATTTATTTATTATTTTTTAATGTCTGAAGTGAAACACCAGTAGCAGCTTGCATTCTTTCGAGGACACTTTTAATGAGATTTTTATCCCTTCTTTTGTTTCTTCCGACATCAATTTAATTACACTGGAAAACATCTCTCGTAGCTGGCTATGCAGAACTCTTCCGGCACCTATAGCGCTTGGAGACTGTGCTGCCACGCCGTTTATAGCGGTGCGCTCACTCGATGAGCACTGGCCGGCAGGCGGAAGTGGACTGACGCGGCCTCCCCTTCCGAACGAAGAAATGAACTCGCCCGGCACTTCGGACGAAAACTTGTCTCTGTGAACTGTCCGCCATAACCTGCGTGGCCTCTACACACTATTGAGTCGCGAATCACTGTTTGGGAGCCACTGACATATAGTATTGCGACCTGTTTTTGTGTCATCCTCTGTTTCAATGTCTTACGTTCGCGAAGTGTCTGGGCATACGGCTTCGATCCGTTTACCGATTTAATATGAGACCAAACAATCTTTGGATTTTCTGCCAAGTCGGTATGTAGAACTTTACTTTCTAATTCGTCAAACGCTTCTAATGTGGCCCTCCTTACGTTAATTTAGGCATCGCATAATGTCCGTTTGTCTGCCAAACTTTGGATACTTTTATATATGCAGAGAAGTTCTGGTTGTTTCGCAGCAGTTTCCTAACTCGGTTTTGAACCTTTGTAGATCTTTCCCATCTCTCAAAATTTTACTCGGCACATTAGTGAACTTGCCTAACGCATACTGTATGATACAACTTTGTCCACTGATAATCAACAATGTCAGTGCTAGAGACGAAAATTGCTTGTCGAGCCGTCGGGTACTCAGTAACACATCCCTTGTCGCTTTTGATAAACAGGAAGCTGCCCTAATGTCACCTGCAAAGCACTATGTAGCGTAATTTTTAATACTTTTTATCAGTAGTCAATTGTTAAATCTCATTCGTACTTGTGTTTTAAGAGCTTTATTCTCTCATTTTTGGTAAATACTGTTGTGTGGAATTTTCGTCTGAGATTTTGTGTGTTTCAAAACAACGTACTGAACGTTACTACAGCTATTTAGACAGTAAGGTGTTAGCTTTGTTAGTAGTCTGTCCTTAAATTTAGTCAGTGCTTTTTCTTTCAAGTGCCTTATTCTCGGTAATTTTGAGTAATTTATTTGACAGAGATTGGTAGGGACTGCGCCTGTTGTGTACGGATTCAGGAGTTGGCCACTGTGCGTAACCAACGGGGACTATTATGGCCACGGTGAACAGTCTCCAGTTCCTTCAGGCGGTGGAGCGTTTGGTGAGACAGCTAATCTCTTTTGAAGGGCAGACGCGGAACTGCGAATTTGCAGAACAGATAGCGTTCCTCTGGTTTGGAGCCTAGTGGAAGGCTGAAATCAGAGTGACATACGATTCTGTGGGGATCTTGGGTGAAAATTCCATGACCTCCGCTATTGATGGAGAAATGTAGGATCCCCTGAATAGGTCAGGTGTGCATTACACGCTCCTAAGCGGTTAGTAGGGTATCGTGGTATGTGACAAGTGCACATGTGGGCTTTCAGGATAGGGAAATCCTACTAGACGCCCGTTAAGACACTTATTGATTCCAGTCATGGCAACAAGCGGAATAATAAAACGGAGAAAGGAAAGATTGATATAGTAATAGTTAACTGCATGAGGGCGTATGAAAAGATCCCAGAACTGTTCTCACTTTTAGTCACAATGTGCACCTAATTCTAGCGATGGATAGTAGGCTGAAGCCAGGTGTCAATAGTAATGCCATCCCAATCTCAGACAAACGAATGCAGCAGACAGGATGAACACTGAAGGGGGTGGCGCGTTTATAGGGGTAAAAATACTATTGTATTAATGACACTATTAAATGTTTAGAAAGTAGGAGGCGAGGTACTGGCTGAAGTAAGGTTGTGAGGCGGGATCGTGAGACGTTTCGGGATAGCTCAGTGGTAGAGCGCTTGCCCACGAAAAGGCAAAGTTTCCAGGTTCGAGTCCCGGTTCCGGCACACAATTTTAATCTGCCAGGAAGTTTCATATCAGCGCACACTCCGCTGTAGAGTGAAAGTTTCATTCGTGGAAACATCCCTTAGGCTGTGGCTAAGCCATGTCTCCAGTGCTAGTCTTGCAAGGTTCGCAGGAGAGCTTATGTGAAGTTTGGAAAGTAGGAGGCGAGGTACTGGCGGTAGTAAGGTTGTGAGGCGGGATCGTTAGGCGTGTCGGGATAGCTCAGTGGTAGAGCGCTTGCCCGCAAAAGGCAAAGGTCCCTGGTTCGAATCCCGGTTCTGGCACACAATTTTAATCTGCCAGGAGGTTTCATTATTAAAGATACTGAATGTGAAATAATCTGGGCGAAGGTCAAAGTCATAAAGGCCTCGAACATAATAACTGGATATAGACCACCTGCTCTGCAGCAGTAGTGGTAGAACATCTCAGTGATAACAGGGAAAATATTTCCCGTAGATTTCCTAGTCATGTTATAGTCCTATGTGGAGATTGTAGCTTACCGGAGATAGACTGTGAGAAAAATGTGTTTAAACGGGTGGCAGGGACAGATAATCGATCAACATTGTTCTAAGCGCTGTATCCGAAAATTAAAAAATGTTCAAATGTTTGTATAGTCTATGGGACTGAACTACAGGGTCATAGGTCCCTAAACTTACAAACTACTTATGAACTACTTACGAACTAGGACGGCACAAATATCCCTGCCCGAGGGGGGATTCGAACCCCCGACCGTAGTGGCCGTGCAGATCGTGACTGGAGCGCCTTAGTCCCCTCGGCCATCGCGGCCGGCAACCGAAAATTACTTCGAGCAGTTAAATAGAGAACCTCTGCTTGAGATATCTTGTTAGACCTGCTAATGACTAATAGACCCGAACTTTTCGAGTCAGCGTAGAACGGGGAATCAGCGAGCATGAGGCAGTTACGTTAGAAAAAGCAAAGAGGAACAGATTTCAGAGAAATGACTGCTCGATACGGAAGTTTCGTTTCTAACACTGGCAGTGTTGAGCGACTGTAGACGAACTTCAAGAGCACCGAACAATTCGCGTCAGATACGAAGCCGGCCGCGGTGGCCGAGGAGACTAAGGCGCTCCAGTCACGGTCTGCACGGCCACTACGGTCGGGGGTTCGAATCCCCCCTTGGGCATGGATATTTGTGCCGTCCTAGTTCGTAAGTAGTTCATAAGTAGTTTGTAAGTTTAGGGACTGATGACCCCGTAGTTAAGTCCCATAGACTTCACAAACATGTGAACATGTCAGATACGAATGTGAGATGGGAAAGATCCAGCGTTGTTCAACAACCGAGTTAGGAAACTGTTACAAAGCAAATAGAACGTCACTGCAAATACACACGTAGCCGAAGTGTTGCAGACAGGAAAAAATTAAATGATATCAAAATTAGCGTAAAGGCTATCAGGCAAGAGGCGTGCAACGACTTTCAGAGCAATGTTTTGTGTATCGACAAGGCAGAAAATCGTAAGATACTTTGGTGCGACGTCAAATTGGTTATCTGGTCGAAGCCGGCCGCGCTGGCCGAGGGGACTGAGGCGCTTCAGTCACAGTCTGCACGGCCACTACGGTCGGGGGTTCGAATCCCCCCTCGGGCATGGATATTTGTGCCGTCCTAGTTCGTAAGTAGTTCATAAGTAGTTTGTAAGTTTAGGGACCGATGACGCCGTAGTTGTCCCATAAGCTTTACAAACATTTGAATCTGGTTGAAACCAGATATCCAGACACTCTGCGACCATAATGGCGTTGCAACAGACGATGACACACAAAAGGTTGGCGTACTGAATGTCTTTATCCAAAGCTGATTCACAGTCGAAGATTGCACTGTACTTCCTCCTCCAAACCATCGTACGAACGACAAAATGGCAGATATTGAAATAAGCGTCAGTGGGATAGAGAAGCAATTGAAAACGAACAAGAGAGGAAAGGCCTCTGCACCTGATGGAATACTAATTCGGCAGATCATTCCCATTTACAAGAGGGGTCTTCGATCAGATTGTAAAATCTATAGGCCAATATTTCTGACGTCGGTCAGTTGCATAATTTTGGAAGACATTTTATATTCGAGTATTATGTCATTTCTGAAGACCGGAAATCTTCTTTGTAGAGATCAACATGGTTTCCGAAAACAACTATTACGTGAAACACGGCTAACGCTATTCATCCACGAGATCCACAGGATACAGGATCCAAGGTAGACGCCGTTTTTCTTAACTTTCGCAAGGCGTTCGATACCGTTCCTCGCCGTCTCCTTGTGACACGATAATTAAATTTTTCATATCTATTTTCGTGATTTATAATGTTTGCACTGTCCATATATGACATGTCCTGTATCAATTATTTCTGCCCCGTAGGGAGTTCGCATCCTCCTTCTGACATGGCTGTTTGTGCTATCTTTAGTATAAGTTAGTTTATAGGTAGTTTGTACGTTTAGGGAACTGATGACCGCGTAGTTAAGTTAGCTTAACAAACATTTTTTGATTACTTATGATGTAGGGGACTGATAACCCAGCTGTTTAGTCCCCTGAAAACCAACAACATCAACAACTTCTGATGTGTATATGTTTGTAACTTTATTATCTTTGGACATGTATGCTAGGCTACTGAAAATTTTTAATTCGGTATTGTAAATTCTAAATTCTTGGCTTGGTAACAGTATCTCTGTTACAATGATATGTAAATTAATAATATTGTAGAGGTTAAGTGACTTCCTTTTCTCTCTGTCTAACTCCTCTATGTCGTCAGTCCATCGCCTCCTACAAACAAAAAAATGTTCAAATGTTTGTAAAGCTTATGGGACTTAACTACGGGGTCATCAGTCCCTAAACTTACAAACTACTTATGAACTAACTAAGACTAAGGACGGCACAAATATCCATGCCCCAGAGGGGATTCGAACCCCCGACCGTAGTGGCCGTGCAGACCGTGACTGGAGCGACTCAGTCCCCTCGGCCACCGCGGCCGGCCTCTTACAAACCTTCATGGTAATCAGTGACATGGCGACTAAGTTTATTTCAAGGTGCCCTCCGTCATACACCACATGAAATCTTAGGTAAACGATGATGTTCCTCTTATTTTGATGATTAAGAGCGCAAAGTTGCATTAAGTTCGGAATAAAACCGTAGATTTTATCGAAGTTCGAAGGTAAATTACTCTCTGCCAAGCACCACACAAAATTTTACATAGACAGTGAGTTTCCTCTTGTTTTAAACATCAAGTGTGCAAAGTTTCATTGCATTTTGATGAACGGAACTGCAGCCCATGACATACGACCAAACATGTTGCGGCAGTTTCCCACGACTTCCAGTGTAATTTTGTAGGTGAATTCACTGGCACAAATGGATACTATTAACAAAATATGTTGGGAACACATTTAATAGCAAAGAAGTAATAAATTTAAACGACAATCATAATGAAAGAGGTTTTCATGCGTCTCGGTGTTCATGACGTCATATCACCAGAACTTTGTGTTGTACAGAGATGTAATTATGCCTATAACCTTCGCAAAACTGGAAGCAATACATTCACACACTTTCATAGTAATCGGATGTACGATACTGTAGCGCATAAAATACCAACAAAAATACAACAAACATAATTAATTTGTTATATTACGTAATTACAGGTATCAGAAGCAGTTATAAGAGCAGAAGGAGATTAAACGGACGCAGTTATTGTGAAGATACAGTTGTAGACTTTCCCCCATGTTATTCAATCTGTACATTTAGGAAGCCCTGAAGGAAACCAAGGAGAAACACGGAATTAATGTTCAGGGCGAATACATAAAAAACTTTGCGGGTTTCCGATGACATTATTATACCGTATGATACAGCAAAGGACTTGGAAGAGCAATTAAATGGAATGAACAGTTTCGTGAAACGAGGGTCATGAAATCATTACTAAGGGCAAACAAAGGAAAATGGAATATAGTCGGGTTAAATCTGGCAATGCTGAAAGAATTAGCAGCAGTATTTTGATTGCAGCAGTATGGCGATGTGAAGAAAATCATTTCTGAAGAAGATAAATTCATTAACATCGAAAATTAATTTAAGTATTAGGAATTATTTCCGGAAAGCGTTTGTTTGAACTGTGGCCTTATATAGGCATAGTATACCAGTTCATTTGGCACTTCAGTGTATTACTTCTACACGACTAATTGTTGGTGTGGGACATTTTTCATACAAATAGCACGTACACCACTGAACGTACATTCGCAAATTATAACATAAAACTAGACTTAATCCATGAGATAGGTCATAAACAACACAGTTCATGTGATAAACCACCGCATGACACATGAGATTTTAGGTTATCACGTCCTTATTACCAGCTCGATTACGATACATTTCTCACCCTCCTTGCATTAGTTCTACGGAATGTAATGATAAATTTAAAAAATTCAAATGTTTGATGTTTGTAAGCCTATTGGACTAAACTGCTATGGTCATCAGTCCCTAGATGTATGACCTACTTACACTAAAGACGACACACACGCACACACATACACACACACACACACACACACACACACACACACACACACACATATATATATATATATATATATATATATATATATATATATATATATATATATACAAACGCCCGAGGTAGGACTCGAGCCTCCGACGGGAGCGGCCGCCCAGTCCGTAGCATGATGCTTTAAACCACGCGGCCACTGAATCTACGTTCGAAATTATACCGTGGAGTGACACATGGTTCAGTTGATAAGACGTCATAAACAGTGAGTTGCTTGGACTACCTCCCAATCATGAAAGAGGTTTTCATTTATAAGGTATTTATTACTAACTGCATTCGCATCACTTATCGCAGAAATTTTCCTAAGGACACATTATTCAGAAGAAACATCATATGGATTGAGCTTGCCTGAAAACGGAACTACGGCCTCTAATCCTTACAAAAACAGGTGAAATGAACAGAGTGTCAGAAGGCGATTTAAAGAGGTTGCGACCTTCTTATAGGAACTCACCAATAAGAACTGGGCAATACATAACTCTGGGTAGTAAAACGTTTATGGCTCATTGTCTCTGTTCATAGGGGTGAGTTACATATGTCAGCTTCTGGCCCGAAACAGCTACCTAATCTGTTTAAACAAAATCAATAATTAATCTGTAGTTTAGCCAGTCTATCAATATGCATATGATGACGTGATAACATATTTTAACAAACACAAATTAAACCTCTGAATAAGCAACAAAATTGATTCTAAGATAAAGAAGTGATTGACTCACGAAATAATTCTTTATAAATGAAGTTTAATACTACTTTTGGACATGAAAAGCGGAGGTGGTACTACTTTATATATCGGTAAATAACTGAATATTTCCCCTACTACCGTTCATGAGAAGCACAATAAGTATCACACGCACTCGAGAGTAAATGTTCCAAATTATCAATCGTAAATTAATGAAGTGCATTGAACTATCAGTTCCAAATTAATCCGCGATTACATATTTGTTATAAAAAACTGTTTGTCATCACACGAGTACACGATTGCTGATTTATCACAGTTCCACAGCCCTACTACCGTGCATAGTTTGCCACTTTTTACCAGAAACTAAGTTCTGTTGCAGTCACAGTCCCTTAAGTATTATAAGTCCACACATGCCTATCTCTTCAAAACACAAGTTCGTAACGCGGCTTCAGACCGCCCAGCGTCACAACCTTTCACCACCACTTCCAAGTTACGAGTCCCTTCCCAAGCGTTCGAATCATGCTCTACCTGCTCCCAAATTTGTATCCTTCCGCGCATCCTAACGCCTCATCTTTGAAATACAATTTCCCTTCCAAAATATTATACATCTGAATATCACACAATTAAATGCTTTGACCACCTCCCTACAAATGTTGTTTATATTTAACAAACAAATATATATCTAACAATAATAAAAAACGGTTGAGACTGAAGCTCTTTGCTCAGATAGCCACTAAGCGTGGCGTCTCGCTGTTCAAATATACTGCCGCCGTCGAAATATAGTTACACAATTAATATTTAATTTATAATGGCTTTTTATACAAATATATTCATTTCTTGTCCACAAATACTTATAATTGTTTATATATAAATTATCTGCTGCATATCTACTATTTTAGACGGCCATGAAATATTTAAGAGGCAGTCTACAACATAAAAAGAACGTTACCAAGAATAATATTAAATAAAATAAAATACATATATAAATGTAATGTGCTTTGCTGGGTTCATGTTTTGTGTTTCTGTGGTGACATCTATGTTCTGACACTAGAATATTACTACCTCAACGAAAAGCAGAACAAGAGATTAAAACAAAGTTTATTGAAAGAATACGGAAATAACGTGGTGCGTCTTTTGAGATAGGTAGCGTGGTGCAATGCTGCCCATTTGCTTCTCAAGCTGTTACTGATAAACGCTATGTATCAATAATTGGAAATATGCGTCTTATAATAATATTATTACAGTAATGAGTTTTATCGGCTTTTTATCTGTAAGGGATATTTAAATTGTAACTACGGCGTTTGAATCTATCAAGTCTCCTGAATCCATTCATATAATTATATTTGCCGTATGTTCATTCCCTGAATTTATATGGATTTTTAGAATAATGTTTGTGGGAATATTGTATTTCAGTTGCAATCTGGAATAACTGCCCTCGCTCAGCCAAGAGCGTTTCCATTTTCCGAGCACATTAGGAAACCCCTGATTACCTGTATCCCATTTACTAGGTCCAAACTGTTAGCCGGCCGGCCGGCAAAACCGGCAAAACCCGCCTTTCACATGGAAACAATCAGCGTCCTCCTGTATCAGTAATGCCACAAGGGGAAGGAACATGAGAATGTAATATACTGAAGCCAAACTGTCATCAACTAATTTAACAACTAGCTGGAGTAATAAACTTTACAATTTTTCAGTTTTATTTATTTATTTATTTATTTTTTATTAATTTTTTAAGTCGGCCTGAGAGACTCAAAAGCAATAGAGGGACGTTATTGGTATTCGTGTAAAGTACATTGCCCTAATCTCACCCGACTGGCAGCAAGCATTTACAGGCTTATGAAACATTTATCTTAACTAGTCCATTCAGCTCCTACAGTGCGTTTGTGATAATCAGACATTTACCGCAAAAATTGTTTGCGATCTTTAGATCGACCATGACTGGCTATTATGTCAGCACATTTGTTGTCTCCACACAAACCATCTCTAGTATATGATCAATGACTTTTCAAATGTTCAAATGTTTGTTAAGCTTATGGGACTTAACTACGGGGTCATCAGTCCCTAAACTTACAAATTACTTATGAACTACTTACGAACTAGGACGGAACAAATATCCATGCCCGAGGGGGGATTCGAACCCCCGACCGTAGTGGCCGTGCTGACCGTGACTGGGGCGCCTCAGTCACCTCGGCCACCGCGGCCGGCTCAATGACTTTTGAACACTTCATAGTATTTAGTATCAAGTTCACACCTAACGTGGCGATGAGATGAACAAAGTTTATCCTATCGTGGTTATCTTATTCTGCAAATTCTACGTTGCTGCTGCTGATGCTTTTTCTTACACATGATGTATCAGCAGGATGGTAGACGATTGCAGATTATGTAACACTGAATGATGAAAAATTATATTCATTTAAAGGTAAATAAAAATTTATTTTAATTTTCATTAACAGAAACGCTTTCTGAAGGTAAACAGGACCTGCATATTTTGTAGACACTTTCCATACGTTCTGGATATACACGATAAATTCTCTTCCTTTTCACAACACATGTTATCAGCTATGAAAGCGCTATAGAAATGCCTCCTGTGAAATGTAACTTTGCTTTTATACCCTACATCTTAGCCGAAACCTTTCGAATATTTTCAAGTAATTCCAGAACCTGCCGCTATGTCAGGAGAGATATCTTATCGCACGTACTGATTCACAGCTTCCACAAACACATTTCTGGAACTGCCTATTTCCCGCATCATTCATGTTCTGAGGGGCATGGCCACCTCTTCCACTGGCTTTCACCCAAGCTATAAGAAACAGATAAGCGGACGCTAATCACATTCAACTGCAACTACAGACTTCAAAGCAGAGAAGGTACTTTGTCTTAAATTCTGAAGTAAATGGATCGAAATTTAATATTCATTTTATTATAGCACGATATCCGTAACCTGCAAATAATTTCTGAGGGTAAGGTTCACTCAGAGTCGAGACTCCAAAGAGTCTCGAGGCGATTCCCAGAAATTTCTGGCGAGTTAGAACTTCTGCGTACATATTTTAATTTTACTGTTGCTATAACGTGAATCACCTGTAACTCATAGGCAATAAATCAGAGAATAGCAAAACAATACAAATTGAAAAGGTGAAATATAGATTATATCCATAAATTCTGAAATAACGAATAGATACTTCAAATGTCACAGAATTATTCAAATTGCTGGAATTCTGTTGGAAGCAGAGTAACACTCCTGCAGGGAAACGAGACGTGCAGCTTCCGTTTTGGAGGGCCAGGCCAACCATTTGGGTAGTTCTGGGTTTATTCCCAGCAACCGCATAGGACCGCAGAAGATACTGATGGACAACGGTGAAGCGCCGAAAATGGGTAAATCCCCGCAGACTTGAGGCTAAAAAAGCATAGCCGGCGACAGGGAGATGTTAAAATGCACGCTCTGGCGGATACTTACAAGTTGTACACTCTATTGACTTAGAAATAAGTAATAAATCACAGTTTTTCGTTCCCATCAATTCTGAAAGCATCTACAATGTCATTTCTTATTTAGGCCTATTTATTTATTTTATTTGATACTAGCTTAAACCCGCGGCTCCGCTCGCGTGTTGGTTGATTATGATAAGCTATCTTTCAGTAATGTGCAAAGAGACTGGTTTTGAAGGATGAAATGAAATACAAAACCTTCTTTAGAAAGAAACATTTTTAATCAACATTGAAATAAAAAAATAAAATTATGTGAAGTGCTTAATGATTTACAATAAATAATACATACATTATTCCTTGAAGCCTGTGTTGCAATTTCTCAACACATATGGTGAGAGTAATGTCCAAATTCGTTTTAATTTCATTTTAGGACATTCTGATATACTACGTTATTTGCAGTAAATGTAGAGATTTTTTGGGTTGCCCATCCTTGAGCAAGCGAAGTATAAAGCGGAACTGAAAACTATTCCTATCAGATTGCAGAAGTCTGTGCACTTACCGTTTATCAGGAAAGTAAGTAGTGTTGATCAAATCATACGTAAAAATGAACTCATTTCGAAGAATCCAATCACGAAATTCAACCATAATGATTGTAATAATATCACACATCGATCACTTGATGTAATGCGCGAAACGTGAAATCGATTTTTTTAAAGAGATGTGTTAAAAGAAATTTCTTTTTTACTGCTTTATTTATTTATTCTTATATTTCCTTATTCGTATGCTTATCCTTACAGAGAAAGAGCTGAAGACATTATAGCACGCATAGACCGAAGATATGGTCTGTGGCATCACGTTTCGCTGTATGTAACCTCCTTGCTATAGAGTCGCAAACGTCATCGCTGGCCTTCAGTCCAATTTTTTTTTTTTTTATAATTTGACGACTTTCAACCACCATATCTTCAACCTCCTTATAGCTCTCGGCACGGAATTGTTATGGAGTACAACAGGAGACTTCGGACAACAATTACACACAGACCATTCGTTTGCGTTCTGTAGTTTTCGCTGCAGAGCGAAATATTAACACACACACACGTAGAATTTTATATACACCGATAACTTTCCATTCCAATATACTACACCCTTTTATCATTATCAACCCTCAAGCATCAATGCAACCAATAAAACTATTTTCAAAGAGTAAATATAATTTTCAGAGAGTAATTATTCTTCCTCATTTCGCGTTATATTCTTCAAATTACTAAATATCTATCAGATAGCTATAAAACCGTGCCTAAAACCTTCCTTAGGTATAAATTAGTAACTGTACAAATATTTAAGTCTCTGCGTCTTCTCGTTCGGATGTCATAAGCGTACACCGTACAGACAGTCTCATAAATATATATAGATACATAGCTATCCGATCGCCATAAAACCGTGCCTGAAACCTTCCCCGGGTAGACATTAATAACTGTACAAATTTTTAGTTCTTTATGTCTTGTGGTTCAGACGTGATAAACGTACACCGGACAGACATTCACATTTATAGACATAGATGACCCATTATATAGCAATATTATTTGTTTGAAGGTTAGATTCAGGACGTTACATCAGATACTTTGGAAAATAAAAACACAATCCATAATATTGAAGGATTTTCTAAAGCACACATGTCGGCTATAGAAGATCTATAGCTTTACATAAAGAAACCAAACGAGTTTTACGCAGCAGGAAATCCTATAGAATCGCAGAAGTTGCAATAATCTGTAGTGAATGTATGAACCAAATCCGGGCAATTCTTCCCCTTTGTCAGCTATTTATTTTCTGAGAAGGTCCCTCTCCATAAGTTACTGCTGTCCAAAATCAGGTGCTCGACAGTTTGTATTTATCTATTAAAGTATTCGTTCCGCCTTCAGTTATTCTGAATGCGCTTTCATTTTCCCACGGCCTGTTAACATTGTTGTAAAATTTATAGATACTGGGAGTTTAATCATTCACCCTTTTTAGTTCATTGCCATTCAAACGCCCATTTTTTTCGAAACTCTTCTCCAATTTTTTCCTTACCGCAATTATAAGGACTTTGCTGCAGCTTATTGAATTTTGTGATCATGCTGTTCTTCTAGAGAGATTGCTAGCCAGTTCATTTCCCCCATAGCCCTCTATTTGTTTTAATCCATTTGAAATGTACCTGCCAGTTGTGTATGTGCAATCTACTGAATTTACATCATATTTCTTTAACCAAGAAGTTATGGTTCTTCGGATTTTGAAACGAATCGAAAGTCATCCTGCTATTGGTATGAATTACTACAACTCTGTCAATATTCGAGACACTGATTATTGACTCAAGGGCATTAGAAAGGCAGATTGTTCCACTTGATTGGTTAAGCATTTATTAGACATTTAAGTTGTATTTGATGAGTAAGCTTCTTATTAACAAACATAGCTATTCCCGAATCCACTCCGTCGTCTGACATGCTCCTGTCTGTATGTACATCAACAGCATAGCATTTGTTTGCGTCTTTCTCAGTTATTCCCGTGATGTCTGCCGGGTGTGCCCAGCCTCGATACTCTAGGATGATGTAGATTTTATATCTGGTGTCTTTCGTTTTGATCAGATTATACTATTTTGGCTATTTCCTTTATCTTAAGTGTTAGAACACAGAGCACTTCACTGGAGGTCGTTCTGTAAATTTTATATTTAGATTGATTAGTCGTTGGATTTTATTAATTTTGTCTTTTTTTTAGCATAATAAGAGTCTATGGGACTTAACTGTGGGGTCATCAGTCCCTAAACTTACAAACTACTTAGTAACTAGATAACACTAAGGACGACACAAATATCCATGCACGAGGGGGGATTCGAACCCCCGACCGTAGTGGCCGTGCAGACCGTGACTGGAGCGCCTCAGTCCCCTCGGCCACCGCGGCCGGCAATTTTGTTACTCCAGTGTGTTTATCCACATTGGTGAGCCGTATGATAATACAGGTAGTATTGCTCCTGTATAAACACTTCGCAGTGCTGTAATCCACAGTCCACAGTTGAGTATAGCTGATCTTCAAAAAACGTTAATTAACGCTGTACAGTTATCTGTAATGTGCTAAATGTGTTTGTTGAATGTAAACTTACTGTCGATTATAGCACCCAAATATTTTAGATGACCTACGTGTTGAACCATCTGGTCATTTAGGTATACTCCGACTGTCGATGAGGAAAGTTCCCATTTCCTGGCGATAGGCATATCTTTTGATTTCTGTTTCTTGAATTGGAGTTTGTTGTTATTGGACGAAGTCACTATTAACTGTTGCAGGGCCGGCACAAGACTAACTACCGCCCCCAGCGAGTTGCATTAAAAAGAAAGGAGAAAAACCTCGTGTAATGTTAAAATTAGTCCTTTTCTATTTTTTTCGTACGACAGTTCTAGTGCCACATGTTTTCTTAAAAGAAATACGTTTTACCGTTATATAACAGACATAAAAGTGTGAATGTATGTCTAATGTAAAGGGAAACATTTTTACCGAAAATACAATATGCATTGCAGAACTTATATCTCAAAGTGGAATTTGTGTAAAATTCAGAAATTAATACATAAAATAATTTCAACTCTTGATATCATTTCTGACGCACTCCGCAAGCGGTTCACTATATTCACTGTTTTTTAATTGTAGCACCCCATTCTGGTGACAAATGGCAGCAACAAGCACGAAACTAAAAGCGACAGATGTCCAGGAAACTAGGCCAATGTGTCTCAAAGTAAAGCGGAATCGTATACTGTTCAAAAATTAATAAAAAGCCGGTGTCCAATATACGAGGCGCGTCCAGAAAGTAAGTTCCGTTTGGTAATAAAATGAAATTGTACACAGATACAGAAGAAATTTTTATCGCACAAAATTCTACAACTCTTAAACTACTTTTCCACATAACTACCGAAATTTTGCAGGCATTTGTCATAGCGTGGCACCAGGTTTTGTATACCTTCTTCATAGAAATCTGCCGCCTGTGACTTCAACAAGTTGGAAACAGTTTCTTTCAGCTCGTCGTCATTCGTGAAGTGATGACCGCCAAGGAAATACTTGAGATGAAGAACAGATGAAAGTCGCTAGGAGCGAGGTCAGGGCTATACGGAGGATGGTCAAAAACGTCCCAACCAAATCCTTGTACGCCCGCCATTGAATTGTCGGACCCATCTTCTCACCATCGAATCACTCATCGCATTTGGTCCGTAAACATCGCAAATTTGCCGATACATTTCACTTGGTTTCACGTTCCTCGCATTCAGAAACCGAATCACCGACCTGATTTCACAGGCGGCGGGATTTTCAATCAACGCCGACATTTCAAACAAGCACAACAAAGCGTACGTAACTGACAGCGATCTCCAAATGGCACACGTGCTTCTCCTTGATACACATCGTCTAAAGCGCATGTGCGGAACTGCAATCGCAGCGCTGCAGCGGAGATTAATTGAAACGGAACTTACTTTCTGGACGCCCCTCGTCTGGACGCCAGGTCTGAAAGGTTTAAAAAATAACGCTGTTAACTTTCATGGTAATCAGTAAAGTGGTATCTCATTTTATTGTAAACTACTTTCCGAATGCAGCGTATGAAATCTTAGGTAGACTGTGATGTTCTTCGTCCTTTGAAGAATAAGTGTAGTAAGTCCAGGAGAGTTGCCGCATCCGGTACAGACTGCGCACCATCCCCTAGATTTGGTAAAAGCCGCCACATTGCGTGTAGGCGCTTTGCAGTTGCGCAGCAGTAGATTCTGGGTGGCGAGGCAACTGCTTTTGTTTCAGCAGAGGTAGTTTCAACCGAGTTAGTGTTGATAAACAAGGTAAGTCTCCATATCTTGCATGGAAATCATTTTAGTGTTACGGTTAGTTAGTAGCTGGTGCTAAGTAATGACATATTTTTATATAACTGAGAAGCAGCATGAAGAGTAACTTCTGTTGGGTGCCTTTTGATTCTAGTCCGGCCTACTTGGCTGATACAGTCACAGAGTCATAGGGTGCAGCATCTATCACTGATAGATCGGGATACATGCCGCAATCTTTGATACTTATTGTGTTGTCTGTGGCAGGGAAATTAGGAATACAAGCTAATGAAGGAGAGGATTTATTTTGGAAAACTCTGATAGGCCTAAGTTTAATCCTTAAAAATAATTTAAAATTTAATTTGTTCCGATATAACAAAAATAAAGGATTTGTTTGCCAATTCTTCAGTGTTTATTTTTATTCCTCCAGTGTTACAATCATAAACAAAATTTTAACATATTTTGTTTAGAAAATTACAAATTTCAACAAATATCATAATGTGGCATGACACCCATAAGGGCGCGGCATCTCACCGTTATCCTAAGGGATAGATGCCGCACTGTAAGGTTTTCTGAATGGTCAAATATAATGACGAATGAGTGCATGTAAAATTCTCAAAAAATTATATTTTAAGGAAAATTGATTTGTTTTCTTGTAAAAGAAATTGTTTGACTTAGGTGCAATGAGGGATTTTTTATGAATAGTTTTGAGAATGTGCGCCATCTCTCCCGGATTTACCCTACGCAAAATTTCATCAAGATTGGAATAAAACGGTAGATTTGTCGACGTTTGTAGGCAAATTACCCTCTGTCTTCCACCATACAAAATTAATAGTTTCATGCGCGACTCAGTACCCAAAGATACCGTGACGCAGAAGTAATCAAACCGGAGCGGAGTGCTAAGCGGCGTTCGGCGTACGGCGCATACTTGCACGCTATTACGGACGAAGGCCGACGTGGTGTTCGGTCAAATCAAATGTTTGTAAATCTATGGAACCAAACTACTGTGGTCTTCAGTCCCTATGCTTGCAAACTACTTACACTGACTTGCAATAACCTAAGGACAACACACACAACCATGCCCGAGAGAGCACTCGAAGAGCAGCTTCGCGGTTCCTGCCTGACAAGGCGCCGAAAGCAACTCGGCTATTCGAGCGTGCCAGTATTCAGTCAAACTGTGTCAAAGTCTGTAAGAAGGAATCCTTAGCCATGCACCGTACAAAAACTTATGCACGCAGTAACGTTGCTCTTGAAACATTCTGGAAGATTAAAACTGTGTGCTGGACCGGGATTCGATCCTGGGATCTTCGTGTTTCACGGGCAAACGATCTACCGACTGAGCTAACCTGGCCCTTCCTCACAACATTAGATCCTCCAGTACCTCGACTCCTACCTTCCAAACTTCCCAGACGTTCTCCTGCGGAACCTGCAGGAATAGCACTCCTGGACGAGAGGATATTGTGGAGATATGGTTTAGGCACAGCCTAGGGGATGTTTCCAGGATTATATGTCAGATTTTATTTGGAGACATTAAAGAAATTTCAGAAGACTGCTTTTTATTACTGAATACATAATAAGTATAGAATGAGGAGGATTGACTGACAGTAACAATGTATTCTGCTTAACAAATTGACTGGTTTCAAATGTTTGTATAGCTTATGGGACTTAACTACAGGGTTATCAGTCCCTAAACTTACAAACTACTTATGAACTAGTTAAACTAAGGACGGCACAAATATCCATGCCCGAGGGGGGATTCGAACCCCCGACCGTAGTGGCCGTGCAGACCGTGACTGGAGCGCCTCAGTCCCCTCGGTCACCGCGGCCGGCTTGACTAGTTTACCGTCACGCCTGACCTAAAAGGTACTGGAAGCGATTAGACGGGCTTCTTGATCGAGGCCTCCTCATTAGGAAATATAGATAGAGGAGATTATATTAAGTGCCCTCCAACGCGCTCTCCATTTTATAGATGGAATCCAAAATAAGCAATTTGGAATTTAAGTTAGATGATGTAAGAAGTACGCAGTCAGAGTCATGGCCACATGATATAAGGTGTCATTCAGCGGACTGGGCGGCCGTTCCCATCGAAGGCTAGAGTCCTTCCTCGGGTAAGGTTGAGTGTGTGTGTGTGTGTGTGTTGTCCTTAATGTAAGTTAGTTTAAGTGGTTTGTATGTCTAGGGACTGATGGCCATAGCAGTTTGGTCCAATAAGTTTACAAACATTTGAAAAATCTAGACTCATGTTAACGAATAACTCTGATTGATTGAATGGTGTAGAGCCTTTATTGTTCGCAGGGCATATAAATTTTTCGATGAATAATATCACAAATTCCATTTGGGTGTACCTTGATGATTTTGTTGTACACACTGCAGGAAATAAAAATTCGTTCACCCTCTTAGTTTTCTCAAAATGTTTGTACATCTATCGGATCAAACTGCGTGGTCATCAGTCCGTAGCTTACAAACTACTTAAACTAAGGTAAACTAACCTAAGGACAAACACACACACCCATGCCCCAGGGAGGACTCAAACCTCTGACGGCGAGCAACCGCGCGCTCCGCAGCGAGGCGCCTTAGACCGCTCGGCTACTCCACTGCAGCCTCTTAGTTTTCTTATTCACTCAATATTTATTATTAAATCAGTGCATATGGAATACATAAATTAATTACTTTTAAAGATCAATAGCTCAAGCTGTACCGAGTTACCAAGTGTGGAATCATTCTGAAATATCGTTATTAGTGCGTGGTGTTGCGTCCACAGGCGGCAATGCGGGCGCTGATTCTGATATCCATTCAATCGTACAAATGGCTAATGATGTCATGAAATACATTATTCTACGTCTGCTCTATGTTCCTGTCATTCAGCAAGTGTTGTGGGCTGATGATTCAGTCAGCTATAGTCCTATCATATCCCACACATGCTCCAATGGTGACAAGTCCAGATATCGTGCTGGCCAGTACACCAAGTTGCTGTTTGTCTTGCATAGGACATTGAGTTTCACGCAAAGTGTATGGACGAGCATTATCCTCTTGGAACAATACAACACTTACCTGTTTCAAGAATGGCAAATGGTATGGTCCTACAACATTCTGCATGTACCAACATTTAGTCAGCATTCCCTCCACATACTGGAAAGGAGAACGAGCTTATCACACCCTAGACCAAAATCCCTGGTATGAGGTCAGTTTGTCGTGGACGAATGCACTATGCGAGACAGCGCTCACCAGGTCTACGTCATATGCGCAAACAGTCACCACCTGCGTCCCGGCAGAATTTAGGATTCATCGCTAACGACTACGGTCTACCATTTCCATCTTCCAAGTGGACGTCGATGCTGTGGTCCGAGTGAAAGATAGTCTAAACGTGTGCGTGCCTGTAGTCCCACAGGTAGTAGCCGGTTGGCAACAGTTCGTATATGGGCTCACAAATGTGTTTATCCCTGTTGTAGTAGCTGTACTATCTGTGAGTGCTGCCCTTAAAATACGACGACCTTGGCGGGCGTCTGTGTTGTGTGGACCTCCAGAACTTTTCATAGGGTGTGATAATGTTCACGTGACCATGGCAACCATAATCGTTGCACAATTGACCCAGCCACGTACACCTGGTGTGGGAATTCTCTGACAGGAATACTCCGCCATTTAGAAGGCCAAAATTTTACGTGTTTCAAACTCGCTCAGCAGGCTGTAGGAAGCACGAGTGCTACTCTGTGATTTGTCGCCTGTTTGCTTCACATGTTTATAACACAATGCTGGCTGTAGAAATGCCCTGGTAAATGGTACGCCGGCCGCGGTGGCCGAGGTGACTGAGGCGCTCCAGTCACGGTCAGCACGGCCACTACGGTCGGGGGTTCGAATCCCCCCTCGGGCATGGATATTTGTGCCGTCCTAGTTCGTAAGTAGTTCATAAGTAGTTTGTAAGTTTAGGGACTGATGACCCCGTAGTTAAGTCCCATAAGCTTAACAAACATTTAACAAACAGTAAATGGTACACACCAGAGGCGTGCAGCGCGCCACATTTACCCGGCCGAGCTCGCCTGCGTCCGGCCGCTGCGCTCTGCTGCCCGCACCAAGGGTAGTCCAGCCCCACTGCATCGCCTACACAGCGAGCGAGCTGCGGTGCTCCGTCGAGTCCCGACACTCGCCGGGCGAGCGGGTAGTCGGGTACCCGCCGGGCCCGTGCAACAGCGCTACAGGCGACGCTGCGACCGATGAAATGCAGCGCTGCGCAAGACGTTGTATTAATCACAGCGTAGGCATCGCGCACATTTTTGATTACCTACGTAGCAATTTATACGTTATTGCTATGTCTGAAATAAATAACGAACAGGACAAATCATACCAATGTGCAAGGAGCAGACGCTACTTAAAACAAGAAAGTTTCTAATATTCCTTTATTAGTTCATCTTTTAATTGTAACAACCATATATTGAGCCAAAAGACAATTAGGCTCTGTCATAAAGCTGTGATGTTATGTAGAGTTTATTTTTTATTTTTTTTAAATTCCTAAGCACAGTGCTTCTTCAAAGATATTGTCCTATTACCATATCGCAGATATATAGTAGTTTATACTCCAGCTTATTAAAATTAAAGAAAGTGAAATACAAAAATAGTAGACGAAAAAGATTATTACTGATACGTACAACTAATGGTTTTTGTAGTTTAAGCATCAATGGTTTCATATCAAAAGGGCAGACGCAGGCTTTTTCATAATGGAGAGGTGTAGTATACAATACTAAAGTATTTTACACTTGTCTGTTAACCTACAACTTTTCGTTATGGAATTAAGCGGCTAAACGTTTTAGTAGAGGATCTACAGATGTTCAAACTAGTCTCGTTACTTTCAACGAGAAGAGTGTTTCTGTATTTATTTGTATCTAAGTGTTAGAAGTGGCCGCGGCGGTTTATCCGCGCGCATTGGAGCGCCGTGCTGCAGTGCGCGCGGCTGTTCGCCGTCGGGAGTTCGAATCCCCCCTCGGGCATGGATGTTTGTGTTGTCCTTAGGCTAGATTACCTAGGTTTAAGTAGTTTGTAAGTTACGGACTGATGACCACCTACTTAAGTCCGATAGATTTACAAACATTTGAACATTTTTTTGTTAGAAGTGAAAGTCTTTTCCCACAACGAGTGAACGAGACATGTAATAAATGTGTTACCTCTTAGCAATACCAAATATTTATGTGACTTAAAGTTACTGGACGTTTGCAGAAGCTATTACTATTAATTTGCAGTTATGTGGATTCTAAAATTATTGCTCCTCCAAGAGATTGCGATTCCCATTGCTATTAGTAGACAAGGAAGGAAAATGTTTGAAAGTTTTTCAAGTCCTTCCAAAAGTTCTTCACTTATGTTCTTGACATTTTCTTCTAAAGAAAGATGATTTCCACCAGCAAGTCGTCGAGGTTATTGAAGCGCTCAATTTGAATGAATTTCTTACCCTTTCCTTGACTACTGGCTTTTTAAGGAGTCCCGGTTTACCTTGACAGAATTTTAGCTAGATAATTAGTAGGACAACCTTAAATAAAATTAAATATTATGACATCATCGTAGGGCATATCATTTTTCGTCACACAGATGACGTAGATTTACCAGGAACAAGGAACTCAAGAGGTTTATGGTCTCATCTTGCTCTTCATGTTAGAGCCATCACTTAGTTTAATATAAAGTGAAGGTGAAACACTGTGTAAGTAAATATTGAGCAAAGTATAAAACTGCCTACAAACGTATCGGAGCCGGCTAACGCGAAGCCGACGACTTACAACAGGTTCAATATTTCCGGCGCGAGCCGATACGACTCTCGTTGTGCTTCTGCAGCACAAAATTGGGCGTCTTCTGTCTGCTTTCACCAGATCTGTTACTGCGCACGTCTTTTTTTTCTGTTTTACTCGCAATTGATATTACACTGACAATTCATTCAGTGAGGAAAAATTACAAGTCTTTTGAAGATACATGCAATCTGTCCAGCGTTACAAAACTGATGACTGCAACCTAGAATGTCAATCCCCGATTAGTGGTGACTCCCTCGGGGTTCCAGCTTGCCCCAGCCAAAGGAAAAAGGAGAAACACAATGGACCACACGCCTTTATCGATGAACAGTAATTAGTTTACTTCCCTTGGAGTGCTTGAGCGTAAGCTGAACCTTCCAACATTCTACCAGTTCTTTCATTTTTTCTTTCAGCAAGAATACATCTAGCAATTTATCGAAATGTCGACAGAAACGCTGTTAGAACACGCGCTGAATACATACACTTGCTATTGCGGCTCTGATACTCCTTATCACGATTTGTAAATGACGTGCACATACTTCAGTAATAGCGTCATTTTAAAACGACATTTACGAATTATGGAAAGTTGAATGCTTTGTTAGAAAGCTAAGATTCTGTACTATTACTTGTTCAAAAATCAGATTTTTTAACCCCATAGTTTCTTCAGAATCGAGTGATAAGCATTATGAATCTAAAAACTCACGCGGAATGAAAAGTAGACATTTTATTTATTTATTTATTTATTTATTTTTACATGCAAAGTAAAGCTTTTAAGGGAAAACTGAGTTTATAAACCGATGTGGGATGGTCGTATGTCTTTGCAGCGTGGAAATCGGAATAGTGTATTTGCCGCTAAGAGTGTAGTGGCTGGCGGGCGCGTGCCCCGGCTAGCAGCAGAGCGCCACGGGTGTTGGGGCACCCGCGCTGCCGCCGCCGTCCGCTGCGGCTGGTGCCGGCAGGCCGGGCAGCGCGTGGCCAGGCCACCCGGGAGGCGCAGGCCCGCTGCACGCCTCTGGTAACACTACCTTCTTTTTTTGCTGTAAACATTCCCTACTAAATGGTACACACACACACACACACACACACACACACACACACACACACGGCGCTCTGACCGCTATGACAGTAGGCTTTCTTCTGGCGGACGATGTTGAAACCAGTATCAGTAGATCTCAAAAAATGTTTGTTAAGCTTATGGGACTTAACTACGGGGTCATCAGTCCCTAAACTTACAAACTACTTATGAACTACTTACGAACTAGGACGGCACAAATATCCATGCCCGAGGGGGCATTCGAACCCCCGACCGTAGTGGCCGTGCTGACCGTGACTGGAGCGCCGCAGTCACTTCGGCCACCGCGGCCGGCTCAGTAGATCTACTAGCCCACAGGGGGAATGTGCCGTTTCCGGATCAACATCGATGTCGTCTTTCCAGGTGTACAGGTTTTATTTCGCAATGTTTAAGAAAATCGGAATAACACAATATTCAAACGAAATGCAATAAATACCAACAGAGGATTGACACTTAGTAAGGGGGTTGGCAGTAGACAACTTTCATAATTGTAATGTGTTTCACGTGAGTCTGTGGGAAGATATATTATTATTTATTTATGTCATATATTGTGCAGGCCGCGGTGGCCGAGGAGACTGAGGAGCTCCAGTCACGGTCTGCACGGCCACTACGGTCGGGGGTTCGAATCCCCTCTCGGGCATGGATATTTGTGCCGTCCTAGTTCGTAAGTAGTTCATAAGTAGTTTGTAAGTTTAGGGACTGATGACCCCGTAGTTAAGTCCCATAAACTGTACAAACATTTGAATTTGAAGACATATTGTTCAGAATTGTAAATAGTGCCGGCCGCGGTGGCCGAGGGGACTGCGGCGCGCCAGTCACGGTCTGCACGGCCACTACGGTCGGGGGTTCGAATCCCCCCTCGGGTATGGATATTTGTGCCGTCCTTAGTAGTAACTAGTTCATAAGTAGTTTGTAAGTTTAGGGACTGATGACCCCGTAGTTAAGTCCCTTAAGCTCTACAAACATGTTCTACCCTTAGCTAGTGAGTAAGCTTGTATTTAATGGTTACATCAGTTGACTTTGTTTTATATTTTGTGGGTCAGTGTTTGGCGTTGTGCTTTGTAGATACAGCGAATGCAGGCTGCGTGTGAAACTTCAGTAGGTTGAGATCGAAAGTATATATTATAAAAATCAGGATCCAGGCTTCCGATTCTGACTTTCCGAATATATACCAATTTCAAACCAAAAGATCACTCTTAACAGTTATGCTACGATTCCTCTTTAAATTACAGAGTAAAGAACATAATTTTATCATTTCAATGTACAACTTTATAATTTTTCATTTTTCATTTGTATGAGTGCTGTATCTCTGTAAAATCTGTTGCTAAAACAATTAGTAGTAAACAAGTACTAGATTAAAACGTGGTGCGTGATGGAGCGGTATTCCATGAACTTTACTGTTTATGTGCTCTTATCTCATGAACTACATTTCGTATTGTGATACAATTTCGATGGTACATTCAGATATCAGTGTGTATACTGTCTGTAAAATGTCCTGCAGCTACAATTTGTAGTGTAGAAATTATCAATTGTAACGTCATACCGGATGCCGTTGCTTTAGTCCATGAAAGCTGCGGCAGAGTGGCTGAGCGCATTGGGTTCCGATGCGCGAGGCCATTTCTCGTCGGGGATTCGAATCCTCCCTCGGGCATGGATGTTTCTGCTGTCTTTCGTATAAGTTATTTTATAAGTAGTTTGTAAGTTTAGGGATAAATGAGTCCGCAGTTAAGTCCCATAAGCTTTACAAACATTTTAGTCTATGAAAAGCGAAAAAGTAGTAAGAGAGAAACTTTTTTCCTTTCATCATTTTACTGTAGTTGTCAGCGATATAAAATACAATAAAGGTTTGAAATTATCTTTAAAATTTGTTGCAAGTCGCTAAGTACTCTCATTCTCATACAGTCGCACTATGTGGCAGTTTTTTTGCGATACCTATTGTTTATGACGTCATATCTCCCCAACACTGTATCGTATGTGATTCTTAACCCTACAGCAACTGTTACCTCACGGTAGAACGTCTGTATCAAATTTGTTTGAAACCGATCCAGTGGTTTAGGAGGCAATGTGCAATATTGTCGCGTGATGTTGCATTTTTTTTTTTGCATCTCATTGTTTATGATGTCATTTCTCGTGAACTATGTGTTGTACGCGATCTCTACACTTACGGCGACCGTCCTCTTGGATTGAAGCTTACGTGTGCAAAATTTCATAAAGATTGGAACAAAACTGTGGATTTGTATGCAATACGTACACACAAACAATCACACAAACACAGGGACACTCTGCTTTAAGAGGTCTTAAATTTTTTCACATTTATCTTTTTACTCTGAAAAGTTTCATTTATAAGTCGCGATTTTTGTTAGGGATATTTTACGTCCGACATTTTCTGACCACTTAGTTTTATCGTGGTTTCTCCAGAAATGACATACCCCTTGACATTTCCGAAACGTCTGAAATAACAGACGCCCCTATTCTTTACCCTTTATAGGTTTGTGGTCGATATTTTAACCACACGATATAAGGTTCAAAGTCTCTGCTAACTGATGACTGTCATAGACCCTATCGCATTTAGCAACTGCGCGGGGATGATCTTTGGCTAATAAAGCGACCACAACCAGCTTACATTGTTTTATCAACAGATGGCACCACTTATTATTTGTGGTTGATAAAGTAACCACAAAGCGGCGTAAGTTTTCGATGTGTTAATTTTGCTCTTAAGTCTTTAAATTTTCAAAATGAAGTCGATTTATTATGATTTTATGTTGTAATATAGATATGGTGAGAAAAATTTGCCTCCATAAGTAGCATGTCTAGTGCAAATCCTACTGAAATGATCGTTTTTGTTTCGTGGATGGCAGGTTATTTTATGTTATTCTGTTATCTGAGTATTTATTTGACAATTTTATCTAACAATTTCTGAAATTTAGTATTTCGCTTAGATGTTATATCCTGTTCTGAAGAAGCTGCATCCCACGTTAGTAAGGAAGGTGAACGATTTGCGAGCAGTGAGCTTTATATAGCACGGGAAGCAGAAGTACTACTTTTCTGTGCAGTGATTACGTCTAATTTTGTTGGTAAGTCTTTACACTTACAAAATTAAATCGATTTATTATGATATTATAGCATATACTAAGCGTAGTAAGTTGGCATGCACGACCTGCTATGTAGCTTTATGTGGGCAATGCTTTAGACCCTTCCACCAGCAGAACTAAGGAACTGAACAAATGTGATCTGTGATTTTATGTATGACTCTTTTGTATGTATTTTTATAGTTATCTTGTATCACTTGCAGTGTAACTTTGTGCAGACAATGCTTTGACACATATATGTATATTTTGTATGTATTTATTTATGTATGCAAAATAAAAGAAATGAAACGACAAGTAAAGATTTTATTGCTTCTTATTTACTGCTGTTGTCATAAAATACCTCATTTTCATGAAGTGGTTAAATTATCGACCACAAAAGTAACTGTCCCACAGAAGGGATTGTGGTCAATATTTTGCCAAGTATAAAAATTTATACTAATTGATAATTAAAGAATTTTCATATCTCAAATATTTTTACGTGTTTGGGTACGATAAGTAACTAACTACATTTCAATTCTCAGTTTTAAAAATAAAGTTTTGCCCTATAAAGGGTTAAATCATAATCCACCCATTTTCAGTGCGGATGTACACGTGGACTGCACTCCGGACGGGAATACAAGGCCTGCTGCAACCCATGGAGGACAATGGTTGAGCTCGGCTATGAGAGCTTGGGTCGCCATGAGTACTTCCTTGGGTAATCCGTGCATGTGTGTTAAGGCCGTGAGTCTGGGATGGCGTACAGGCAAAAGCCTAGGAAGCATGAGGCAGGGGGCCCTGCGTTGGATTGCCAGTCCTGGCACAAATTTTCATATGACCATGTTGTATCATTAGAACACCTACGAACCGCCAAGACTCAGAAATGCCATTTAAAATCTGCATTTACAACAGTTTCAGTACCGATGTTTGTTCTTTCGGGCATGTCCGAAAGAACAGACGCTGCAATCCTTGAGTTAGATTTGTGGTTAGTAAAGATTGTCTGCATTAAAAACGATCAGTACAACAGAAAAAAAAATCCCATGTACTAGACACGAAATAAAATAACAGTAAACCGAAGACTAAATGGAAACCCCCTACATTATATTCAGGATACGATGACAAAAAGTACACATTATCATTTCCTTTCAATATACTAACCAGGGGAATAATGGCGATGTCATCAGTTGATGCCCGAAAGCTATCACTATTGTCAAATGAACGAATTTTTTAGACTCGTTTCCTTCCTCTCTTCATCTCCACTCTCAAACCGTTTTGTTTGAAAATCATTTTATATGAGTTAGCTAGGAATGTCCTAAGCATTCTTCCTATTCTTAGACTTTTCAGCGTGATGACGAATAAATATTTATGGTAGGGATTTTTTCTCCTGATTCTAATTAGTTGATTTACAAATGAGAAATAAGTACTTATAAAATATTTTATGTCAAATATGAATGTCTGACAAATAATTTTATTTTGTATAACGATGAATAGATAGTAATAACATTAAGTTGGTTATGAATCTCTTATTAATAATTATGAAATGCTGTGATCTTTTCAATAACCTGATGTATACAAAAAATCTGAATAATTGTTCTGAATACCATGACATGCAGAAGGAGGAAGTTCACCTTGTAATAGCCAGCTGAAAGCAGATGCAGTGTTTTTAGGCACTGCAAATAAACCTAACAGTATAGAACTTTCCTACGCCTAATTTACATTCTAATCCAAACCCTATGTAAGCTGAAGCTCTTACTTTGATGTCTTTACTGTTTTTAAAGTTTTAATCTGATTATCAATTATATGTAAATCCACACTGAAATAATTGCTGAGAACAAAAGTAAATTGCACTACTAAGTTTCACATAAAATGATGTATGAAGCAAGCAACTATAACTCAGTTGGCATCTGTTACATGTGTGAACTCAAATCACTTTTTCTAACGTTAGCTGTAGGATAGTGTAACTAGTTTTCAGTTTCATATGTTCCAAGTTCAGTATTGTTTGCACAACAAATAAATCTCTTTCACTTTACTCACATTATGAAAGTGCGAAGTTATTCTGTGCGAAGATCTGCCTTTCCCGTCGTTCTGCTATACAGTGATTCCCTCGCAATCCGCGTTAAGCTAAAAACGCGAACGCTTATATGGGCGACAGCAATTTCATCTAAGGGCGAAAATTCACATCTATTAAGGGACATGAGGGTAAGCGACGGATTTTCGGTCGGGAATTGCAGACCTTGATCACCCCGAGGGCTGCGAGGCGATGGATTTAGCGCTCCAGCCTAAAGCCAATTACGCGCAAAGCCAAGCCCCGTTCGTTTCCTCTGACAAGCTCGAAGGCTTTCTCAGTGGCGTGCAGTTCTACGAAACCTGAAAAATTATTGTTCCAGTAAAATATGATTAAACGTATGTTATGCGTTACAAACACCTGAGGACATCAAAGGCATTTTGCCGCGGCGGATTAGCTGTGCGAGCTGCGGGCAAGGGTGTTTGTGTTGTAATTGGGTTACTTTAACTTAGTTTAAGTAGTTTGTAACCTACGTAACCTACAGACTGATAACCATGCAGTTGAGACCGATAGATTTAAAAGCATTTGAAATTTTAATGGCATTTTATCCGTAAGGAGAATGTATTGAGTATCAACTGAATAAATATACACTTACTACTAAAATGTTCATTACTAAACTACTTTGCTTTTATCCCATTATACCATACAGTAGAACAGTTTTTCCACTCCATTTTTATGTGATAAACGCTTAACGGTAAGTTTCTGCTGTAAACAGATCACATACAAATTAAGCTTATTTTAGATTTGCTTCTGTTTGTCCCGTTTTAGTTCCACCTCTTCCTCCATTGGCAAGCACTTTGGGGGTTCAAAATTTGTACCTCTCTCACGACGTATAAAGAACAGTCAAAACAGCCGGCCGCGGTGGCCGAGGGGACTAAGGCGCTTCAGTCACGGTCTGCACGGCCACTACGGTCGGGGGTTCGAATCCCCCCTCGGGCATGGATATTTGTGCCGTCCTTAGTTGTAGATAGTTCATAAGTAGTTTGTAAGTTTAGGGACTGATGACCCCGTAGTTAAGTCCCTTAAGCTTAACAAACATTTTTTTTGAACAGTCAAAACAGCTGAAAAATGGTTACTATCGAAAATTTATCACCATAATTGTGTATATATTCAAATCACTGTGAAACAATGGTCAATACCGGCACGGTAGGAAATTTAGCTATCGCTAAATATGTGTGAGCACTAGGGGATGGCCGCGGTGGAGTAGCCGAGCGGTCTAAAGCGTCTCGCTGCGGAGCGCGCGGTTGCTCGCCGTGGAGGTTCGAGTCCTCCCTGGGCATGAGTGTGTGTGTTTGTCCTTAGGTTAGTTTACCTAGCTTTAACTAGTTTGTAAGCTACGGACTGATGACCACGCAGTTTGGTCCGATAGATTTACAAACGTTTGAACATTACTGGGGGATGTAGGCAAGTGTGACAGAAGTTTGGGTCTGGTCGAGAAGCATGTTCCGGCGGGAGAGTGTTTGAGGCGACTACTCGCGACAAGCGGGAGACCCGGTTCGAATCCCGGTCCGGCACAAATTTTCATTTGTTACCAACTAAGATACCAACTCCAGAAATATAGCTAAAGTCGTTAGAATTAGCAAATTCTGAATGAATAATTGATTATTTAATTTCTTATTACGAAAGACCCATGACTGTACCCAAGAGTACGTCTCTTCATCAGAAACAAATTGATGGCCACCAGTGTCTTTCGTCAGGGGTGGAATAACATGAAAATCGGATGGGCAGGGATTCAGACAGTATTGAGAATGTGTAATACCTTCCCAGTGAAATTTCTGCAGAATAATCAGAACAGCAATCTCATGTCAAGGTTTTCTTACGACGCAGACGAATACGCCAGGGAATAAATAATAGTTATGTAAATACCCGTAAAGATTTTTCCGTTCAGGTACTGGCCATCTTGTCTCACATATGGATACATAATAGGTATGCTGATTTAACAGTTTATGAACTTTTCCCATCTGCCTCGATTGCATATGTTGGGTTGGTAGAAACTAATGAGAAGTTTTTTTTCTCTGAATGATATTTTTCACACAAGTAGTTATAGTTACACACCTTGAGTATAATATCGCCCGTTATTTATGACAATTTTGCCAAATATAGTCACATGGGAATGGCCGCAAGCTCTAAGTTTCCTTTCTGCGGCGTGCGCGGCTGCTCCCCGTCGGAGGTTCGAGTCCTCCATCGGGAATGGTTATGTGTGCGTTGTAGGCCTACTTCTCTGAAGTTAGTTTAAGTCGTTTGTCCACCTAGGGACTGATAACTGCTGCAGTTTGGTCCCATAGCTTTACAAACAATAGAACAAATTTTGGCAAGTACACGGAAGGCGTAGAAACGTCATCACTTTCACTTGAGCGCTGGACGAAGGTGGTGTTGCAAGAATGTGCAGAATAAGGCAGCGTCTAACGTCACATTTGGTGGTAAAATCTGACGCCGGACTGGTTGGTAAAACGTCAAAAATAACGGGGAAAATTATGTTGAAGATGTGTGACTATAAGGACCTATACCAGGAAAATCACTTCAGAGAAAAATAATATTTCTCATTCCTTTTGATTCAGTACTTGCATAATGAATGCGAAAATTCCCATCTAATTGCGAAATAAAATAGGTTGTTAGTGATTCCATATTTTTGAGATTTCTAACGTGTGTAGCCTAGTGAAATGATTACTGCCTTGAAACATATTCCGATTAAGCGATATTCAAATACCTTCCTTTCTGATAATTTTTGTTGTTGAGATTTTCCTAAATTACCATGGCGAAATCCGTGACAGTTCCTTTGAAAAGAAGAACAGTTATATTGTTAGCTATATTTCCGTGATGTTAAATTTTTTAAATTCTTAACACAAAAACTGTTGCATCACCTTGGTCTCCAGAATACTGACGCTGATTGCTTATATTTAATCAAGAACACGGTTGGATGATCCATAGATGACACTCAACCGCACAAAGACGTAAAAAACCACGCACGAGCAGTCCTATGCGACGGAGGGGTAAGACGGCCGATAATTTAAAGTCATAACGCCAGGAAAGAGGTACACTGCCTTTGTGAACTGTAGTTATGCCATGCGTAGAAGGTAAATTCCGAAGTTTGATCGTATCCGCAATGTTACTCTGTATCAGGAACGATTGTCATCCAGGGAAGTTTCTAGGCGTCTCGTAATGAACCAAAGTGATGCTGTTCGGACCTGGAGGAAGTACAAAGATACAGGAACTGTTAATTACTCGCCTCGCTCTGCCCACTTAGAGACTACCACTGCACCTCATGACCGCTACTAACGGATTTCAGCTCGGAGGAACCCTGGGAGGAACAACACCACAGTGAATAATAATTTTCGTGAAGCCACAGGACGTCGAGTTGGACTAAAAATGTATGTAGTGGGCTGCATGACATGCAACGTTAGTCACAACGTCCATAAACAGCTCCAGCTTTGACAACTAGACACGTTTGGGATAGGGGAACTAAACTACTGAGATTATCAGTCCCCCGGTGGGGAGGGAAAGGAGTGAGGATAGGAAAGGAGGGGAGGGGGAAATGAAATGCAGTTCGGAAAGTAAAGAACGAAGGAAGACTGCATTAGCTCGGGGCCCCGTGATCGCCACGCACGTACTCACGAAAGAACCGCGAGTCCCCTGGAGGCCGTGCTGAATGGACTCATCGGAATTCGCTTCAAGTGCTATTCACAGTTGAGACTCAAATCTGCCTTAACCAGACGATCATCAGAGACATTTTTGGATGCAGCTTGGTCAACATGAACATATTTGACATTCCGTCCAGCGAGTGGAACAAGGTAGTGGTTTCCTCGTGTTTTGCGGTGGCATCATGCGGGGCCACCGTACACTACTGGCGGTCGTCGAAGGCAATCGAACGGCTACATGGCACAGGGATTACATCCTCCATCGTATAGTACAACCATAACGGCAGCATATCGTTGAGGTATCGTCTTAAAGAATGACAAGTCTCGCGCTCATCGTACACATCTTGTGAATGCGTTCCTTCATGATAACGACTTCGTAAGATTAGAATGACCTGCATGTTCTCCAACGCTGGCTGTATCGTCTCCATCCACATCTTTGTGGTCAGCGGGACTTGGTTCACATTTAGAGTCACCAATGTAGACAATTCTATTCAGATCAATTAGATTTCATGCCTAATGTGGCCAATACCACTGTGAACTGGCTTGTTAGTGTACGGAGGTCAATACAGTGGAGGCAAGAGGCACTGTAAACTCAGCGGATCACATGAACTTGGCGGCTTTTACTTGCTGGTGGTAAACCAAGCACTCTTAACTCCGAAACTGTCCTAAAACGGAACACTCGAATTCCACAACTTTACACCTGCTGCCGAGGGGGTGTCGTTTCCTCGTTCTTACCGGTCGCCCGTTCTGGAGAAGCGTGACGTCAAATGGGCAGCTGCACATACTTTACGTAGGGCGTGTGCTCTTGATTTTGACATTGTGCTATCGCGTATTGTCTGTGATTCGTGACTCTTTTGCAGCACCAGGCAAGTGACCTTCCGATCACCCCTGTCATGAGTCTTCCTGGCTGATTGAAATTGTGTGCGGGAACCTGGAATCAAACTTGGGACCTTTGCCTTTCGGGGGCAAGCCCTCTACCGTTTGAACTATCCTGGCACGCTTCACGTTCCGTCCTCACAACTCTACTTCTGCCAGTAGCGTGCTTCCTACTTTCCAGACTTTATAGACGTTTTCCTGTGTAGCTTTCAGAACTAACACTCCTGGAAAAAAGGATATGGTGGAGATATGGCTCATCCACAGTCTAATCGATGTTTCCAGAATGTTCAAATGTTTCTTAAGCTTATGGGACTTAACTACGGGGTCATCAGTCCCTAAACTTACAAACTACTTATGAACTACTTACGAACTAGGACGGCACAAATATCCGTGAACGAGGGGGGATTCGAACCCCCGACCGTAGTGGCCGTGCAGACCGTGACTGGAGCGCCTCAGTCACCTCGGCCACCGCGGCCGGCTTTCCAGAATGAAACTTTCACTCTGTAGTGGAGTGTGCGTTGATATGAAACTTCCTGGCAGATTAAAAATGTGTGCCGGAACCGGGATTCGAACCTGAGACGTTTGGCTGTCGAGGGAAAGGGGTCTACCGTCTGAGTTATCCCGGCACGCTTCACGGTCCATCCTTACAACTATACTTCTGCCAGCACCTCGCCTAATCTCCGCCATATCCTTTCTTCCAGGAGTGCTATTCCTACAAGGTTCGCAGAAGAACTTCTGTGAAGTCTGTAAAGTAGGAGGCGAGGTAGTGGCAGGAGTAGAGTTGTGAGGACGGATAGTGAAGCGTGCCGGGATAGTTCAGACGGTAGAGGGCTTGCCCGTGTAAGGCAAAGGTCCCACGTTGGAAGCGCGTTTCCAGCACCCATTTTTAATCTGCCAGGAAGCTTCATATCAGCGCACACTCCGCTGAGGAGTGAAAGTTTCATTTTGACCTTTGACATGGATAACGGATCTGTGGAATACCTGCTCTGCTATCTTTCAGATCGTGCTGGCCAAGAAGTGGGGTAGGTTCTGCATAAAGCTCACGAAGAAAGTTTCGTAGAATTGAGTATTCTGGAACTGGCATGCATTAATGTTGGTCTACGAAACGCGTAAAAAGTTTTCGATGCTTATAGTGAGAAATTTAACGAGGCACTGTGAATTGTTACCGCAGCATCACCATGTATTTTCTTCAGATCTCGAAATGCTTCTATAAAGTTTGAGTTTATAGCTATCGCATACAACGCAAATTTACTGCACCACGTTTAGAACAAACAGGTCGTAAAATATGTTTATTTGGCATCTTTTTTTCTTAGATATCCTAAACGTGAAGCACACAACGAGACCTGCCAGAAGTCTGCCGAGATGCTAGCCAGTTGACGAGAAGTTCACGAGGTGTGTTTACACTTGAAAATTGCACGCCCGATGGCTCACTTAACCCTTTAATGCATAATGTACCTGATAAGTTACATACCTAATTTTTTTCCCATTATCTCTCACGGTCTGCACGGCCACTACAGTCGGGGGTTCGAATCCCCCCTCTGGCATGGATATTTGTGCCGTCCTTAGTGTTAGCTAGTTCATAAGTAGTTTGTAGGTTTAGGGACTGATAACCCCGTAGTTAAGTCCCACAATCTGTACAAACATTATACATTATGAGTTACCCCTAACATGCGCGTTTGTTTACTTTAGTATTCCTCCTTTGGCATGTAATGTAATCAGTCATATACTACTGTTGCATTATGAGTTACTTCCTGGAAAAATGAGAGATATAGTACTGACATTTCCTGCATTGGGTACATCATGAAAGCACGATATAGCTGACCAGCTATAAAATTTTCGTTGCCAGTAGTGCATAATAATTTTAAGGTTTTTTTCAGTATGTTTCTCAGTATATTCGCACTATACACTAATCGTGGTAGTTTTTATAGCTTCAAATAAACATGCATTAAAGGGTTATGAGGGACCAGCCGCCCTGCTGCCGAATTTGAGTCAGGGATTAACTGGTCCTTTACCAGTCCCTTATTGTAATCGTTAAAAGTTGCCCAGTTCGTGAGTACCCGAACTCAGCTCCCACATATTAATAGTGCTATTTTTCACCGAAACGGCAGTGGCGATACAGAGAGGTGATCACGATGAAGCCGGGGAATCGAGTGCCTCTCTGACCACTGCTCGGTCGTCACGAACTATAGTCCTGCTGTTCGAACAATTCGTTTTTGACGCTGTTCAAATGTTCAAATGTTTGTAAATCTATCGGACCAAACTGCGTGGTCATCAGTCCGTAGCTTATAAACTACTTACACTAAGGTATACTAACCTACGGACAACACACACACAGCCATGCCCAAGGGAGGACTCGAACCTCCATGGCGAGCAACCGCACGCTCCGCAGCGAGACGCTTTAGACCGCCCGGCTACTCCACCGCGGCTTTGACGCTGTCTTCGGTCATTGTTCACCAATTGCTGCAAACGTAATCGAGTAATGCTATCGTTCCTAATTAAATTTCGAATGATTCACGATATTTTTGAGCCAACCACACGTCCTCTTTCAAGGTGTAAATTTATCATACGCCTACCTGAGAGACGTACTTAAAAATGTTTGTAGAACTTATGGGACTTAACTATGGGGTCATCAGTCCATAAGCTTACAAACTACTTGTCAACTAGCTAAGATTAAGGACGGAACAAATATCCATGCCCGAGGGGGGATTCGATTTGTAAGTCAGAAGACTGATGACCGTATCAGTTTGGTCCAATAGGTTTACAAACATTGGAACATTTTGAACAGCCAATAATAGTGCCACTTTCGATACACAGCGTACCAGTGGCGTAACTAGGACTTGGCTTTGGGGAGGGGGGGGTTAGATCTGCCTGCCGAGCAAAATTTTAGTCAATCTGCAGACAGACTACCATCTACGATTCCCATTGAAGAAACTAATTCACTCCCTTCCAATGAGAGCTTATGGAAAAACACCACAAGTTTCAAATCTTTACCCTTACCAGATTGCTGTAATACGATTTCTTTCTCTTTTTCTCTCTTTCTTTCCCCCCCCCCTTTTTTTCGGGTTCTGGGGGGGGGGGGTTCTATCCCCCTCATCCCCCCCCCCCCATAGTTACGCCACTGCAGCGTACGGCAGACTGCTTGCGAGCTCCCCGCCTCCGCTTTCTGCCTGGCTGAGCTGTTCTCCACAGTGCGGCGCGCGGCGCTAGAACTGTGCCTCAGCTGCAGGACACGGGGCCAGGCACAGGTGCAGGTCGAGTCAGCGTCGTGCCCCTCCCAGTCTGCGCGGCCCCATTACACTGCGCTATCCCGCCCATCTCATTCTGCGTCCGGCCTGGTCAGCAGCTGTGCTGCCTTGTTGTGCACTGTGCTCACTGGACGCATCAACCCCATCACACCCCTTCGTGATGGATACTAAAGCGTGTACTGTCAAAGTATTACCCGTTCACCTTATAACTGCCGTTTCAACTGCATACTCTGTTAACTCATTCTTAAACAGAAAATCAATCAAGGTGAATAATAAGAATATAAACAATGCGTTTGCGAAAAGGGGTACAACGTTAAAAATACATTCTTCAAAATGTTCAAATGTTTGTATAGCTTATGGGACTTAACTACGGGGTCATCAGTCCCTAAGCTTACAAACTACTTATCAACTAGCGAAGAGTAAGTACGGCACAAATATCCATGCTCGAGGGGGGATTCGAGCCCCCGACCGTAGTGGCCGTGCAGACCGTGACTTGAGCGCCTCAGTCCCCTCGGCCACCGCGGCCGGCCGGAAATATTTCACATGAAGACTATTTTGCAGAAAGAAGTAAAGATTTTTTTTTATTTCACTGGAATTCATTTTTTATTTTATTGTTTTATCATTATTTTTGTGGCGCCTGTAGGTTTGTCTTAGACAGCCATTATTTAAATGTTGACAGAGACCACAATAATGTTTTTGATGACGAGGCAAAAGCTTGTCATGGGATCGTAGCTTCAGACACTGACCTGCTACAAAATTAGTTGCTTTTGTTCAAACACTTAAACTGGATACTGAATGAAACATACGTAAGGATAAGTGTGATGGTAATTTTTGTTTAAACCCTTCATCTCAGAAAATGTAAATGCTTAGTATAACATAAAACTTCACTACTTTGTAATTTGTATCTGGTCGCAACAAATTTATTATTACATACGAAGCCTAAAAGAACTTACATTATACTTAATATTAGTAATTTGAAGTGGAATTTGCTACGCACCTTGCACTAACTATTTTATCACAAGAGCAGTGTCGCCGTTTGCAGTTATTGCAGTTATGTACAAATAATCTTTACTATCTTGTGTTCAGATTGTGGAGAGTAAATTTATTTTTTAAAACAGTCACTCACTCATTGTCAAGGACACACAATTGAGATTGACATTATAGAGAGTAAGAGTAAGGGCCCCAATGGTGTAGTGGTCAGCGCAACTGCCTAGAAAGCGAGAGACCCGGGTTATCCCTAAACTTACAAACTACTTATGAACGATCTAATAGTAAGGACGGCACAAATCTCCATGCCCGAGGGGGGATTCGAACCCCCGACCGTAGTGCCCGTGCAGACCGTGACTGGAGCGTCTCAGTCCCCTCGGCCACCGCGGCCGGCAGAGACGTAGTTACTTCCCAGCTGAGTGCACCGAATGAAAATCGTCAAAGATTTGGTACGGTGCAGCTGACTGAAATGTAGCTACCTGAGGTGGGCTGGGAAGTTTAGGTGAGGGGCGTCGCAGCGCAGCGCGGCGCGCGCTAGCTGTCCGGCCGCGGCGGGCGCGTCGCGCATTACAATGGCAGCGATTAATCGTGTCGGCGGCGTCATATCTGGAGTTGTTACAAAAGCGCGAGTCGGGCTGGCGCCGGGGCATCGATCGCGTCGCCGTCGCCGGCGCCTTTCCTTTTTTCGCGTCTGGGCGTGGCCTCTGGCGCCAGCACTCCGCCGCCCGGCTCTGGGTCGTTACACCCGCCGGGGCCTCCTCAGCCGTTTCTTTCTCATTCGATTTACGATGCCACATTTCGCCCCGACCACTTCATCCACCACGGTGCTTTGTAACAAAACAAATCCCGGGACGGACGCTTCAAGTCTGCTCCGACACAATAACTTTCCACCCGGAAGCCTTGTCCCTTGTAGCAGTACGAATACGAGCCTATATTTGCCCAGCTTTCCTTAAGGTGTGGAGAAAACAATGAAAATACGCTTCATTAAGAAGTCATACATTCGATACCTTTGTTTTGGCCTATTGCTATGAACAGGTGAGGTCACGCAACTGGCGGCCGCTTAACTAGAACACAGCCGCGGTGGAGTAGCCGAGCGGTCTACAAAACAGTATGTGAGGGTCCATGAGTGTGACGAAATAAGAATCTTAACTATTCAATATCTTTTCTGCAGAATCATAAAGGCCCAAGTAGTTTATACCATACTTGTTTTGTACATACAATTTTGCTAAGTTTACTGTGGGTGGGTTGTTTAACTACTTTCCCTTTCTATTATTATTTAAGTAGGACCTTCAACATAGCCTATTTTGTGTCCCAGCCTCGTCGCCGCTTTTGTGTCCCAGCCTCGTCTCCGCTTTTGTGTCTCGTTTTCGCTGGTTGTAGGTGCCGGCGGCCGAGTGGAAATAGACCGACACAGGAATAAATGATGCACGCTAGTGCAGGTACGAAGGTGAGCAGCCAGTGGGACAGCAGAAACTAGAAACACTAGAGTAAATTAGAACGAGATATCTATTTCTTAGAGACTTAGTAATACTTAACTTTTACATAGCTCAGTACTGCAGAGTGCTGATACATAGTTGAGTTAGAGGCCTGCCTAGTGCCTATCCGATAGCCAAGTCTTCACTGGTGCCTATCTGATTCCGAAGTGTTAACTGGTTCCTATCTCAGTCCCAAGTGAACGATGTCGTTCAGTGGTGTCCACGAGCGGAGTTGTAGTAGAGGGCGCTCGTGGCTGACGTCGTAAGAACGCCGCGCCGTGCGTGCATGGCGGCGCGCGGCGAAAGTAGGTGGCGCGCACTTTGGACTTGTGCGACACCACACCTATGAACAGGTGAGGTCACGCAACTGGCGCTTAACTAGAACACAGCCGCGGTGGAGTAGCCGAGCGGTCTACAAAACAGTATGTGAGAGTCCATGTGTGTGATGAAATAATAATCTTAACTATTCAATATCTTTGCTGCAGAATCATAAATGCCCAAGTAGTTTATACCATACTTGTTTGGTACATACAATTTTGCTAAGTTTACTGTGGGTGGGTTGTTTAACTACTTTCCTTTTCTATTATTATTTAAGTAGGAATTTCAACATAGCCTATGATTACAGTGTCTACCAACTAATTGTGTAACCAGTTTGATTTCAAGAGCATTTGTTCTGTCAGTGATTCTTATTTACATTCTGTACTGTACTCTGCCGGCCGCGGTGGCCGAGGGGATTGAGGCGCACCAGTCACGGCCTGCACGGGTTCGAATCGTCCCTCGGGCATGGATATTTGTGCCGTCCTTAGTATTACCTAGTTCGTAAGTAGTTTGTAAGTTTAGGGACTGATGACCCCGTAGCTAAGTCCCATAAGCTATATAAACATTTGAACATTTGTACTGTACTCTTTGATCCAAAATATTAAAAGTTAGATAATCTGAGACATTTCTGCTACCTGTGCTGTGCTGTTGTTTAATCTGCCCATTTTGTCGAGGATTGGAATTTGTCGTAACTGATATGACACCTCATTTTCTGTGAAGGAAAAAGTATGGGTATTTTATTGTTGCTAATTCATAGTAAATTATGTTCATGACTCTAAAAACATTTATTTATGGACGACATTATGTGAAAGTTACATGTATTTTGCTTATCCCAGAAAATATGTAATGAATGTACTGCTGAAATTTATTGAGACTTGTTATACATGACATGTACATTCCCAACAATAGACATTTGTGAATATAAAAATGCATTTCTGACTTTTTAAGTGTCTAACAAAGTTGTGTTTTATGAATCCGTGATGTAAATTCAAGGCCATTTTGCAATAAAATAACTTTGTAATATACACAAAAAAAAAAGAAAAAAAAAAAAAGAAAAAGAAAAAAAAGCGGTCTAAAGCGTCTCGCTGCGGAGCGCGCGGTTGCTCGGCGTGGAGGTTCGAGTCCTCCCTGGGGCATGGGTGTGTGTGTTGTCCTTAGGTTAATTTAGCTAGGTTTAAGTAGTTTGTAAGCTACGGACTGATGACCACGCAGTTTGGTCCGATAGAACTACAAACATTTGAACATTTGAATTAGAACACAAAAAACGTAGGTACTTATTTACTGATGGCATATTTATATTCAACTAGCTGAAAACCCAAGCGTTGCCCGGGTATTTATCTATTTATATATTCCTGCCATTTTCACGTACATATTCATTTGTATAAGGCTGTATGTCTGTAAAATCTCTTAGGAATACAATTAGTAGTAAAAAAGTAATAGATTAAAACTTGGTGCGGGAAGGGGCGGTTTTTCCAGGAACGTTACTGTTTATGTGCACATATCTTACGAACTACGCGTCGTAGTTAGAAGCTACACTGAACTATATGCGTGTATACTGTCTGTAAAATTTACTGCGGCTACAATTTTTACTGTAGAAATTATAAATTCAAACGTCATATCGAATGCCGTAGTTTTAGTCCATCAACAGCGGAACGTTGCTGTTTATGTGCTCATATCTCATGAAATACGTGTCGGAATGTGATACAATTTAGAAGCTACATTCAACTATATATGTGTATACTGTCTGTAAAATTTCCAGTCGCTACAATTTGTAGTGTTCAAATTATAAATTGTAACGTCATACCGAGAGCCGTAGTTTTACTCCATAAACAGCGGAAAAGTAGTAAGCGAGAAACCTTTTTCCTTTCATCATATTACTATGGTTGCCAGCGAGAAAAAGTTTAATAAAGGTTTGAAATTATGTTTAAGGTTTGTTGCAAGTCGCTAAGTACTGTCATTCTCATACAGTGTTTTTCCAAAGTCTCGCCGCATTATATAGTATTTTTGCGATTTCTATTGTTTATGACGTAATATCTTTTGAACCATGTGCCGTATGTGATTCTTAGCCATGCAGCAATTGTTACCTCATGGTAAGAAATGTGTGTACCAAATTTGGTAGAAATCGGTCCAATTGTTTAGGAGAAAATAAGCAGAGTTGTCGCAAAATGCAGCAGTTTTTCGCGCATCTCATTGTTTATGACGTCATATCTCGTGAAATATATATCGTATGTGATTCTTACACTTACGGCGATCGTCCTCATGGATTGAAGCTTACGTGTACAAAATTTCATAAAGATTGGATCAAAACTGTAGATTTGTATGCAACACGTACAAACATACGGACACTTTGCTTTATATATTAGATAATGGAATATTTATTCGCATTCTCGAAAATGTTTCGACTTTCATCTGCCTTTACAAGCTGGCCTATTGTTTCGTGACACATAAAAAATTGTGCCTGGTCGGGAGTCTAATCAAGCACCTTAACCTCTCCGGCGCCCGAGCATGGTACCCGGACCGATCCAAAATTTCAGTCCCCGTACGGCAAAAACGTTTTATACGTGTGACAAAACGATAGAGCAGCATGTGAGGGTAGCTTAAAGTGGGACGTTTTCGCAAATTCCAAATAAATATCCCATTATTTAATGTGTATATATGCGGATCATTTATATTCATCATTTTCGATGTGCAGCTATTATGATTTCCGCGTTTTCAGTCAAAAATTCTGGTTATGAGATCCGCCTGATACGAGGAACACTGTTTTTTACTTTTTAACCAAACATGTTTTAGCACCTCTGCGCCATCATCAGTGGTTTATTTATTTAGTTCTGTCTGTGAAACTCAAAATATTTTCGTACTAACCTATTTATGAATATTAGGCCTAAAAGTCATATGCCTAATTTTTTATTGTTACAGCTTTATTATCTGCAACTAAGTAATCTGTATGAACATCGTGACCACTTAAAACGCTATTTATAAATTGAATCGTAAAAGAAAACCCTGTGTACCTTTTTGTTTTTTACACTAGAAATAGCGGTTTAATGTCACAATGTTGATACAGATAATTTGGTTGCAGATGACAACGTTGTCATTGTCTAAGTATTCAGAAAGGGTCATACATGAGGGCGAAATGTAGAAGCAAGTTAGTAACCAAAAATAAGACATACGACTTTTAGGCCTAATATTCACACGTACGTTAGTACTAAAAATATTAATTTGATTCTCACAGCCATAAATAAATGAAAAACCCCACTTATGATGGCACACAGGTGCTAAAACCTGTTTGAGTGAAAACTAAAAACAGTGTTTTGCTTATCAGGCGCCTCTCATACGCAGAATTATATTCCAGAATGAAACTTTCACTCTGCAGCGGAGTGTGCCCTTTTACAGGAACCACCCCGGCATTTGCCTGGAGTAATTTAGGGAAATCAGGAAAAACCTAAATGTGGATGGCCGGAGGTGGATTTGAACCACCATCCTTCCGAATGCCAGTCCAGTGTGTTACCACTGCGCCACCTCGCTCGGTGGAAAGTATTTGAATCGTTACAGTTCTGTTTACCTATCAAACAGTTATTATACTGTATGTAATATGTTATGTAACATAAGTATTCTATATTCTGGAAAACTAATAAGATTTCTTACACCATCCTCGGTTATATATCACATGTAAAATTAGGAACATACTGGTGAGATAATCAAGAAATATATTGCTTCTAAACGGTTCATTAGAAAATGTCTGATAAGATCATGTTAGTTCCTAATGTTGTTTTGTACCTTGGAACACCAACTAGAGCACACCAGAGCGAATATCTTACTACGATATTAAGCGAGTAGTATTGTTTTCCTTAGTGACATTCCCCACATCTACCCTCCTTTTTTACTTTTACTAAGACTTTGTCGACGTCGATGAAATCAATGTGTTAATAGATATACATTATTTACTTGCATTAAAATCTGGATCATTTGCTCAGGCTACGGCGAGTTACAGCTTTCAGTTTCTAATTCAGAATTTTTAGTCTGGTCTTTTAGATAAAAAGTTATGTTACTTATTCTCACTTCGAGTTCCCAGAGAAAGAATGTATGAAGTAAAAATGTTTCACAAGAACGATTGCGGAATGGCATCCCCCAAAATTCTACCTCATATTCTCACCGTTATGGATGGGGATTTTGATTCCCACATTGCCACATTTGTATTAATTTGACATTATATACTAAAACAACAGAAAGAAACAAGCAGCCTTACCACGGACTTACAGTTACCTCCATGCACGAGGAACATCAAGGATTGTTACTTCTAAGTCATCATTTTAAACACAAACTCGACATGATTTCAGAATTTGGTTTCTTTACACATACTTTTGAACTGCAGATATTATCTATAAAAGGGCGACTTTTTTATTATGATATAGTCAGAATAAACTACAACTTCAAATTAGAATTCTAAAAGACGAACCCAGATGCAGCGATGCTTGATAAAAATGGTTTAGGAGAGTGTGACTGTAGATTAGTCTGTGTCTCAACCGTAATGTTAGTGATTAATAGCTTTCGGTTTGTTGACAGTGTGAAAATTTCTAGACTTAATAAAAATAATTTTATTCCAGAGTTCAGTGTTTTGTGTTTAATTTCAAGGTGGTTGTAACGACGATGTACTGATTTAAAATTGTTGGGAGGTACGCAGCGTGATCGTAACCGTCCTTTTAAAACAATAAGCACTCTTGTTAAAAAGAAAAGAACACCCCGAACGACTTAAGCGAGAGTCGTACTAAATTATAAATGCATTCTGTAGTACACCTGTTCTTACTTCAATAGTATGAGGTGGACAGAAAGTAACAAATGAGTTATGATTGTGAATCGGTTTTGTATTTATCATTCGTTCAAACTGATATATCACAGAATTTCAGAAAAAAATGTTCAAATGTTTGTATAGCTTATGGGACTTAACTACGGGGTCATCAGTCCCTAAACTTACAAACTACTTACACACTAGCTAATACTAAGGACGGCACAAATATCCATGCCCGAGGGGGATTCGAACCCCCGACCGTAGTGGCCGTGCAGACCGTGACTGGAGCGCCTCAGTCCCCTTGGCCACCGCGGCCGGCCAGAATTTAAGATTAAGGATTAGTGACTGATTACATTTATCCGCATTATCATTTGAAAGCTAAAAGGAGAAAGTAAAAATTATAAAGATAGTCACCGTTGTGACCCCTTCGTGACTTTTGGCCCATTCTGTATTAATAAAATAGTGGAACACATAAATATGTCTGCTTCACTGCTGAACTAACAGTTTGGAAGAGCCACTCAAAATCATATTAAACATTTCGTTTAATTATATTGCGCAGAAATCCTGAAATCACGTAATAGAGATCATTGGCCTAAAATTGAAGTAAATCCACCTGTGAAGCAAAGGCGTCTCTCCAATCAGTATGAATACACACGGCGGTAAGATATGACGCGCTGTGTGTGTGACGCCGTAAACACTGCACCAGTGGACCGTCATGCCCAAAGAAGCTAGTGAGTGTCGCTGTGCAGTGTTCGATACGAAGGCGACTAAGAGCCACTCCATCCCTCCTTTGACTTCAGAAGGAAGTTATCCACGTTCGAATAGTTGGTTTCAGCGGCCGCATTTTGTTGTTGGGCACCTCCAGCCAATGTCTGTCCCACTCAACCATTAAATCGTTTGTTAGCCGCAACACAATAGCCTGTAAGGGGGTGGGGGCTTTATGAACGCAGGTGTTTCCCGGTAATCTGCATTAGCTGTTCTGTAGGCTTTCTCATCGTCCGTGGTACTGTGTTCCCAGGTATCCAACAATTTTAAACATTGAATTGAAACGGCTTGACAGTTCAGTGGCAGATATTTTGGATACTGACTTGAATGAACTTAAGAAATGAAGCCACTCAACCGTTCCCCTCCCTTTCCCACCCCGTGGGAGACCACTAACCACCAGAAGAAAACTTAAAACACATACACACACACACAGCCCTGAAGAACAAATTGCCGGCCGCAGTGGCCGAGGGGACTGAGACGCTCCAGTCACGGTCTGCACGGCCACTACGGTCGGAGGTTCGAATCCCCCCTCGGGCATGGATATTTGTGCCGTCCTTAGTATTAGCTAGTTCATAAGTAGTTTGTAAGTTTAGGGACTGATGACCCTGTAGTTAAGTCCCATAAGCTTTACAAACATTTGAACATTTTGAAGAATAAATTATTTACGCCTCTGCGGGTGGATGACGTATAAAACTTTAATGACGGAAGGTAACGGAGTATCCAGAGGGTCAGACATATGAATGTTAATCTGGTGTTTCCTCGACCATTAAGAAGCTTTTTACTGCGTGAGATAGGAAAAAACCATAGAGATTTTGATAGAAACTGGTACTGAGAAAAACGATTTTCTCTTTATCAGCGTGATGTATTGTAATCCGACCGCAGAGATAAAACTGACTCAGAAATGTGAAAAGTAAGTAATATGAGAAAAACGTGTTCGTCAGGCCTGTATACTATCATCAGTCTTGTTTAACTTTATTTGGAAGCAATTTTCAATCAAGTATTGGCGGAAGAAAGCAACGGAATCATTATAAGAATGAAAAGATAATAAACAATATTAGGCACGCAGATGACATTGGTGTCATAGCAAACGATCTTCCTGCGCTCCAACATATCATGGAGAGTGCAGAATTTATCCTGTTTGTCAACACTTCCAGGTCGAAATTAACAATTTTCTCTAAGAAAAAGCAAGCGGAAATGTTCCAAACTATAAGAAAAAGGAAAACTCAATATCTAGGGCAAATTGTAAGTTGCGAATAACAATCTTCTACAATTTCATTAAAATACTTATTGTGACGATACATTGTAACTATGCATTTTAGAGGAAAAAAGACAGGCATGCAACAGAGCTCTACTAATAGAGATTTTCGTACCTTTACAATTTTAGTAACAGACCTTAGCTTCAGATAAGGGGATAAGCTTAACGGGTTTCAATACTTAAATTGGTTGTAAGCTCATACAGAATAATATAATAATTTCCTGTGGCCTGGTGCAAGTCTTTCAATTGGAAGCCACTTCGGTGACTTGCGTGTCCCTCGCCTACCCTAGTTACCGAACCGGGGATAGGGGAACTACAGCTTAACGTGGAATCAGAACCACGTGTCTTTTCTGGCGACTTTTCACATCGTTGAGAGGTGAAGGGTGGAATAAAGTGCAGACTGAAAAATCCAAAATCCGACCGGATTTCGAACCTGTAACCCTTCGGTTCCCAGTCGAGCAGTTTACCCCGAAACCATCGGGGACGGCTCATACCGAATACTGATGTGAGTGGTTAACACTACTAACAGCTAAAACTAAATGAATTAAATTGGTAATCAATTGTTTCCTTTGATATTCTTACACAAAAAACGAACACTTTCGTTAGCCACTTTTAGTGTCTACAATGTTCTTTACTGAACGTTAATTTCCGCCGCGGCAAAATAGCCGTGCGCACTAAGGCGCCCTGTTGCGGTACGCACAGCCATTCACCGTCGGGGGTACGAGTCCTCCCTCGGGCATGGATGTCTGCGTTGTCCTTAGCATAAGTTAGTATAATTATTTTCTAAGCCTGAGGACTAGTGAGCCACGTAGTTAAGTCCCTTAGACTTACAAACATTTGAACAGATTTTGGTTAATTTAAGGCTTTCATTAAGTTAAGGCGCTTACGGAATATTAAATTGAGTGCTCTCGAATGATAGTTTATAGGTACAGAATTATCATATTTGACATATTTTGTAATTTTTAAAAATTGTTTGCAAACTCAAAAGACCTAGCTGTTCTACAGCCAAGTTGGTCAAAGGGTAATAAATCGAGTTACGTGAAAATGTTCTTTAGAGACGTATTAGAACTTTTGTAAATACTAGGTTGCACATTTAACCAGCCTTCTGCTTTTTCGACCGTAGCTTTTATTACCAATTTTAATGCAAGAAAGAGTTAATCTCAGTTATTTGAGCTCGTTTCCAGCATTACTGCATCCCACTGCGTTATCTGAAGTGCAAAATGTAAGTTGCGCAACTATAATTTTACATAGGGCCTCCTAATTAAAGAATTCTACAGAAGCTGAGTAGACATCGATAACTGTTGTAACTGCACTTCGTGTCTAGGCGATGTGGTTACTGTGACTTGGGTTAGGTTGTTTGGTTGGGATAGGGGGACTAAACTACTGAGGTTATCAGTCTCCCGGCAGGGAGGGGAGAAGTGAAGATAGGAAAGGAGGGGAAGGGGAAAGGAAATGCAGTCCGGGAAGTAAAGAAGGAAGGAAGACTGCACTAGCTCGGGGCCCCGTGCTTGCCACGCACGTACTCACGAAAAAAACCATGAGTCCCCTGGAGGGGGGGGGGGGGTTACTGTGACTTCTGTTCTCCACAACAGCCTCCGAGATAGCTGATATGTTTGTGAAAGCGGGGTTTCTTCCAACTTACTATATCAGGCAATCATATTGGTAAATATTACAACTGCTGAAATAGGTGCAAATGCTTGTGTCGAAAAGACTGACCTATTCAGTAACCCAAGTATTCAGCTTACGTAATGAACTCTTTACAATTGTGGCTGTGCCAGTACCAGCTGGATAATACGACTATATTCTCCTTCCCGGCACAGATTTTACTCAGTGGTGATATCATGCATTTTAGCTGCGCTGCTGATTTCCTGTTGGATTCGCCCTCGTACTGCAGTGAAAACTGCTGTTACTCGTCATCCACAAGCTGCGATGGAATTTCTGACCTTAGTCGTTTTGAGATTATTGTTAAGCCCTGCTTCACGCGTCGATACGAAACTAAGGTCCGGAGCACACTTGGCGCAGCACAGGCAGAGGAGAGGTAAAGGATTGGCGGACAGCCGTTTGTAAAGCAAGCTTTCCAATGGGGTACGGCACACTTCACGCAGCCGAGAGGCAGCCTGTTGTCCGAAGCGCACAGTTTTCCTGTGCCTCTCTTCCACTTGTGCCGCAGAGTGAAATATCAGGTCATCCGATATGCTTCGAAAAAAGTTATTTTATGCAGACGAATATAAGCTACATCCGTCTCTGTATTTAGTTTATCTCTAACACTATCAATTTTTGCGTAAAAACATTAAAACACTATATTTGTGTGTTCTTCGCTAAAGCAGCTACCTCAATCGATTTTGTAAAAACTATTCGGTAGAAAAACAACTTTTCTGCATGATATTGAACTGACTTTCTTTCAGATATTTCCCGTAGTTATTGTTATAATAAGAAGTACAACGCCGCGTATATTTTGAAGAGACTGCAGTGAAAAATATAGTCGCTGGCCAGTTTGCCTTTGGTGCGTTTTACACCATACATTGCCGCGGTGGAGTAGCCAAGCGATCTAAGGCGCCTCGCTGCGGAGCTCGCGGTTGCTCGCCGTCGGAGGTTCGAGTCCTCCCTGAGTCATGGGTGTGTGTGTGTGTGTGTTGTCCTTAGGATAGTTTACCTTAGTTTAAGGAGTTTTTAAGCTACGGACTGATGACCACGCACGTTTGGTCCGATATATTTACAAACATTTGTACATTTGAGTAGCCAAACGGTCTAAGGCGCTTCGCTGCGGAGCGCGCGGTTGCTCGCCGTCGAAGGTTCGAGTCCTCCCTGGGGTATGGGGGAGGGTCTGTGTGTGTGTGTGTTGTCCTTAGGTTAGTTTACATTAGTTTAAGGAGTTTGTAAGCTACGGACTCATGACCACGCAGTTTGGTGCGATAGATTTACAAACTCCATACATTACTCAGTACGAAATATAGCTAACTTATCGAGATTGTTTTTAACGGAGGGAGGAGAGCCATAACTTTTTCCATTCTCGAGAAAATACGTGTGGTAGGTTTGATACGACGCGGTCGGCAGCTCCGCGCCACACGCGAGTTATTACCGCCTTCTGTGCTGACTGCGGAGCTGCCTCCTGTTTCTCTTCTTCTTATGCTGCCGATACAGACCGTAGCTGGAAATGAAGAACTTACTGAAATGAAAAGACATAATATGAAGATGCTGATTGTGTATTTTTTGGTCTATAGCCCCTGGTTTCAGTAAACTTTGTGACAGTCATGAAAGAACTATCTAAGGTAAAATTCCTGTTACTTCTGAATGATCAACTCGGCGAAGCCAGGAGGCGTGCGCAACCATTTTCTTTACCATCAGGAGCCTTCTTCCATTTCTTGAAACAAACTGTCACACCTTCGTGGAGTTCGCCATAGATGACGCATGATCAAGACATCGAGTAACCTTTCTTTGTCAGTATTTCTCAAGCTGAATTCTATACTACTTTCAGAAATTCAACAATTGCAGAAGTACTAGCACAGCTTTACTATTTACTAACAAATATGATGCCTGCTGATAGTAATTATCATTAAAAATCATGACAAAGACAAAATAAGAACGCAATGTAATAAAATACTGTACTTACAAGAACAGCTGCTGTCAAAGAAGAAGAAAAAAAGTAGTCGTCAATATCATAATACTCAGGACGATGAAGAGCTACGAATAAAAACCTAAGTAAAGAAACACTTTGCGTGAAAGTGCATTTAAACAAGGAAACTATGATTTGCAAAATTTTTTCACGTTGGTATATGTTTCAACGTAAGACGTATGAAAAGGCTAACAGGTGTCAGTGAGAAGTGTTTCTAGTCTACAGACTGCACCAAAAACATGATTAAAGATGTCAGATATATAAAGGTACTTTAAATTATTGAATTTGTAGCGACAATAGTTTCTCTTAATTATAAAATAAAAGAGATAAAAATAAATCTGATTTCACTTACATTCCTCAAACATATCCCTAAATTTCTGTTAGTAGGTATGACGTCGCATATTTCTGTGAGAGGTCTATGCGGGATCTCGCACGTTCTCACAATTCATCACATATACTTGCGACTATAATATATCCTCACCAAATGATTCATATTCTCTAACCAATGTTTAGTATGAAAAAGGTATGTATTACAGAAAGAGTACAGATGCGTCATTGGCTGGACTAAATGTTCAAATGCTTGTAAAGTTTATGGAACTTAACTGCGGGGTCATCAGTCCCTAAACTTAAACTGCTTATGAACTACCTTATACTAAAGACAACACAAACATCCATGCCCCAGGGAGGATTCGAACCTCCGACGCGGAAGACTGCGCGATCCGCAACGTGGCGCTCCAGACCGCTCGGATACTCTCGCGCGGCCATGACTGGACTAAATATACATAATTTTATGAAAAATATGGAGCAACAGGCAGATTTAAATAGGGATTTCCCACTCTGCACTTCAACACCGTTACCAAATAGACACGACGGCGAGGCTGTTCCAGTTTACTCGATGTTGCACATCTTGACCTAGACCGTATACAGTTTCTATTTTTTTTTTTTTTTTTCAAAGTTCCATATACCTTCTAGTTTTGATGCTTGATTTTCGTTCACCTTTTGACAAGCTATCTACTGGGCCATCTTACCACAAATCGGAAAGTACTGTGAAGGGATGTTTCCCTTGAACGAGATACCAGACATCATGCCCATCATTGCCTCTAAAATAGAAGAAATCTACAAGGTTTTAATTTCTAAAAAAGGTTGTTATTTTTACTACACATTGTAATGAAACCGTTCCTCAACAACAAATACATTCAAACAACAACAATCAAGATTTGTGGCTCATACGTTCAGGTGTTACACGAAGAAGACGCCCCAACATTCTGAGAGAAATTACAGATGCCAGAGTAACTTCCTCATATCCCTACAATTGGAACTGTTGGAAGTAATAGGGTGGACAGCTCTCGGTACCAGTCAAACAGTTGGTGTTACTTGCAAATTATTTGTGAAGGAAGAAAGATTAGGAAGTAAAGGTCTGACAATGGTTGCATTAAGGCATTGAAATTAAAACAATGTCGACAAGTGAAAGTGTGAGCCGGGTCGGGAATCGAACCTGGGTCTTACGCTTCGAGCCAGCGGTCGCCTTAACCGCTTTCGTACCCTTGCTCGCCTCCCGTCCGTCTCAAACTTACCACAAGTCGTAGGCTTTGGCTGTAGCGCCCCTATCGTCCCTGCCCTCTTACACTCGCCGTTACGGATGCCCGTGAAACGTCGAACGTATGACTACATCTGCGGCGAAGTGGATGAAGCAAACGCCATCTTCGCGTGTGAAGGTTTATTATTATATTGGTGTGGCGTCTGTTCTTTCGGACATATCCAAAAGAACAGACACCACACGAATATAATATTAAAAAGTTGGTTTTACCTTGTACTTTATTTCATTAGTGCAAGTAGTGGCTTTGTGCTTGGGGTCGCCAGAGTCACTAGTCCAAAGTCCCCAGTCAGTTCTCAGAAGGAACTCCGTCACATATCGTTTTCCTTTGTGACGCAGCGCCGACTGCCAGCAGCGAACTCAGTTTTGAGTATGACCGTCGCAACAAAGCCTGCTGCAGGTCCAGCGAATTCACGGCGCACTGCCTTTCTTGGAATCGAACTGCGGACCCCGAACAGTTTACCAGTCTTTCTTAGGTCAGGTGTCACAGTCCCGGAGCGATACTAGGGCAAGTGGCTTTAGTACAAAATAACTAAGTATTTATACACATGGAAGCTGTGCTTGTTTGGGCTGTGCTGTGCCTCGGTGCATGTATTCTAAACATTACGACAGCCGGCTGTGCGGAATGGCTTCGCTCTTGGCCCACATGGAGCCATTTGTGTCAACACTTTTCACACGCAGCCCGCCGGCTGGCTCTGCAACATTGTGTCGCAAGTGTTTGTTTTGTATAGCATAACATTTACGCTTTCTTGTTTCCGACGCTTGCCACAATTCATTTCCACTTGCACATTTCTGAGTGAATATTGCCGTTACGCTGCACTGACAACAAACTATGTGGCCTTTTTTTTTTCATTCTTACCACGTATACAAATCATGTTTTTGTAAAAATGCGTCTATAATATGAGACTAGCCCTCTCCCTCTCCATCCCCCGCCCGCCTCCACAAATACTCACACAACATTTGTTTTAATCTCTGCGACTTAACTGTTTGGTTATTGGTCCCTAGCTTACAAACTACTTAAACTACCCTGAGGACAACACATACACCCATGCCCAAGGGAGAACTCGAACCTACGACGGCGAACGGCTGCGCGCACCGCAGCACGGCGCCTCAGTGCGCACAACAATTCCGCCGCGGCACACATCTAACCTAAGATTTTGTTACCTACGAAATTACGTAAAAACAAATTAAAACACAGCAAAACGGTCTTTCAATTTTTACTCCTCGTGAGTACTATTTGTAAATAGTTTTGTTATAGCATCTGCGTAGCATTCAGTGTTTGTAAATCTAACGGATCAAACTGCGTGGTCATCAGTCCGTAGCTTACAAACTACTTAAACTAAGGTAAAATAACCTAAGGAAAAACACACACACACCCATGTCCCAGGGAGGACTCGAACCTCCGACGGCGAGCAACCGCAGCGAGATGCCTTAGACCGCTCAGCTACTCCACCGCGGCTAGCATTCAATGAAAATAAATCAGGTAGAAAATGAATTGCAAACGAACAACGTGAAATATCCTGAAACCCAAGTAAAATAAAATAAAAACTCGACATAGTACAATATAAAACCTTATGACAACTGCCGTCTCAATACACAAAGCGTGCCTGTTACTTTAAAGAATTTATCTACATGGTTGTTGTATCCATAGGTGTGCAGCTGTACATGTGATAGTAAAAAAAGAAGTATACATTCATAATTTGCGTGTTGCAGAAGAAATAGATTTGGCACACCAAAAATTACGTACGTGAAGAAAAAGCACTTGTGAAATGGTTGAGAAAACAATTACTTTAATCAGGTAAAGGTAACACTACACCCACCAAAGTCACTGTTCAGAATCATAACTACAGTCATAACGAAGTTCTTGAACATGGATCGTCTTACGTTTGCACATGCGAGATAATCGGCATTCATTTCCAGTCAGTAGTCTTAGGTCCTCGTAAATACAGAATATTGTAGACTATGAATTTGAATGTGGACAGTCTGAAACTGAGGACGTTTTGTGATATAATTCAAAGAGTTTCGTTATATTCCATTCGATATGAACCAAATTTTCTTCAGTGCGTATTGTCACTATAGCTGCTACTTCATACTAAACAGGCTTGTACCTAACACCGCGTCTCTTTCTTCCCTCAGCTTCGTCATTCTTAGCTGTTAACATCTGATGGAAACTCAATAATGTGGTCACCTCACAAAAGAATCAATTTGTAACAACGCGGCTGAATCTGAATTTTAAAAAAAATGTCCAAAAGTTTGTATTTCTGTGGTAACAAACTACGTTCGTCATCAGTCCCTAGGCTTACAAACTACTTAAACGAAGTTAAACTAACCTAAGGACAACACACACATCCATGTCCGAGGGAGGATTCGAACCTCTGACGCAGGAGACCGCGCGATCCGTACCGTGGCGCTCCAGACCGCTCGGTTTCTCCCACACGGCTGACTTTGTGTAAGTGCACATACTACACCCACGTTGTGTGACCAGCCTCTCACAATTATTCTTTGGTAGTGTATCTGGATCGGTAGCAAACGAATATTTCAGTGTGCAATTGAAATGAACAGTGACCCGTTCTCTTACAACAGCCACACTCGAGATACGACGTTTTTTAGAAAGTAATCATCATCATTTTACTGATTAAAGTTTTGCTGGTCGCCCTCTGTATTGGATACAGTTTTATAAATTTCGAATAGAGGTGAAAAGGTGTCCTAAAGCACGTGTAATACCCGGGAGTGAATTTCCGCTAATTCCACTAAAGTTGGTCGTGTAACTGAGTTACTAACGCCAGGGGGCCTGCTAGTCGTCCAAAATATCAGAAGGAAAAAAGTCATTATTAGAACATTCGCTTACTGCTCAAGAAACTATAACAAACGTGATGATTCTTGGAGCAGTCACAGTATCCAGCACATAAGATATATGCGACCTGTAAAGAAGTGCGATAAAAGTGTCGCATGCCCGGTTGGGTGAAGACAGCAAACAACCTGCGAGGCCACTGACGAGAGCAGCAAGTGTCAAATAATTGGCCGCACGGCAATTTAAAGACTGTATCGGTGCACCAGACAAGGCGCCTAGGATAACGTCGTGGGCACACCATGGATGAGATACCTGACAGCAGCTTCTGTGTCTCCCAGGGAAGTCCATGTTACCTGTACTCGTCGGAACGGCTTTCTCAATTTGTAGCTCAGATCTTCCACAGTCAGTAACAGTCTAGGATGCCTGAAGGAAGTCCCACCCGAATATGCGTAATGGCTACATTCTGTTCAAACAACAAATTCAAAAGGGTGCGTCCTGTTGTTGATAGTTACTCTTGCGACACATGTTCCGGTCGGCTGGACTTATTTCCATTTGCGACTTTCAGCACAGTTGCTCTTGTATCGCAGGACATTATCTTCTTTAGTAGTCATTCGACAATACAGAGAAGGAAGCTCCTGAATTTACTAGTGCCCGGACAGGTTGACCGTCGATGATGATGTCAATGAGATTTCCCGACATCTTAGCGACTGTGGCCCATGGAGGATTTTCAGCTGCGGCGGCCTCACCTCCGTGGCTGGTCGCCTCGCCTAGTTTTCCTGAACACGGCGGCTAGGCGAGCGGCTGGTATCTCTGTCAGGCGACGGTGAACGGCGGCGGCGTGTTGGAGAACCCTCACGTCCATGATACGGCGACGGGCTTCGTCCAATAGGTCGACTGTAATCATCTGCAGCTGACTGCCGTTGAAAGGACTGCTCCAATGGTCGGCGTCTTGAGGCATAGTAATTGTCAAATACTCGTCTTCTCTTCCTACAGTATCATACAACATGTCCGGGTAGGCTACCGTGAAAAGACAATGGCGTGTTGTGTTCCGTCCTCCAGATATCTGTCTTTCTGCGAGGCTTCACAGTTGCCGGAGAATTTGGTTGTGGTCGCGTCGGTCGGTTCCTAAGCTGCCATTTGGCGGCTGCCGTGTAAGTCATAGTAGGGCGAGGTCATTCTTCACGTCGTGTGCGACTGGCGGGGCTGACAGGCGCTAATGTTTCAAATACCTCTTCCTCAGCAGCGTCGGCTCCCTCATAACATACAGGACTGACATCTATGGCCATAACACGGTCCTAGCTTGGTCCAAAAGTCCAGCATGCCATAAATTTTTGTAATTCTTCCCTCACAATTTGTCGTATGAGAGAAGCAAAGTCATGCCGATCGTCCACAACGGCCGTAGGGACAACATTCGGCAGTCTGTCGTACTTCTTTCGTCCCAAACCTCCTCTGTTGCAACTCTTCAATTTTCTGGCACCATTGGATAAATTCTTGTGTTGTCGAAACGTCTTTTAACATAAGAGCTTGCTACATGTCTTCCGCAGTACCCTTCATCAGGTATGAAACTTTATCGGTCTGCGTCATATCCGGTTTAACTACGTGACATAGGGCCAAAACACACTGTATATACGACTGTGTTGACTCACCATGTTGTTGGACCCTATTCTTCAATTGCTATTCTGATAAACGGACTTGCCGCTGGTGGTCTCCAAACGTCTTCTTAAGTTCTGTCTGGAATTTTTCCCAGCTATCGAGCTTGTCCTCGTTATTTTTAAGTCACTGCTGGGTCGTCCCGTTCACGTAGAAATATACGTTTTCCAAGCACATAATGTGATCCCACCTATTATACTTGACGACTCGTTCGAATCCTTTCAGCCATTTATTTGGGTCTTGTCCAGCGCCTCCCGAGAACACCGATTGGTGTCTGATGTTCAGCTGGCTTACCGCTGTTTTGGCATCCATTGTTCTTTTGATGACACGGACCTTCGGACGGAGGTAGTCAGTATACCTTTTGTATTCTGGTTCCTGTCCGTGTAGGCGACGGCTCTTACGCTGCCTAATCGGAGCCACGATGATGCAGATGTATTGCAGGATTATCCGGCGCCTCCACCATAAAGTGTCCCGTTGCAAACTGCAGGTGGTCCGGAATTCGAACGATGGTCATTAATAGAGCACAACACTTCACACTTAGAACACGTTAATTGATAACGCAAGCGTACACTCAATATAGACTGACTACTGCTTTGAGTTCTTTACTATTTATACATAGAAAGAATTTTCTGAATCTTACATGTACATCAAACATAAGAAACATGTAGAACATTCTAGAAATCGTAAATATAAAGAAATAAATGTTCTCCTACTCGTGGCGGGATTTGAACTGGGGATCGCAAGTACAGCGATCTGCAATGCTATCCACTCGCGGAAGACTCGCAGCAATATTTTGTATCTTTTGACTCGAGTCAGGCTGTTGATGCAAACAAGTAACAGTTTGGTTTAAATGTAAGTATATTTTATTGTAAAATCAGTTTTGACCTTGGTATTTCCGAAACGTAAAAATCTGGCTTTTTTCGATACATTAAGATACCATAAATGCATTAACTTTCGGAATGTGTTCATTATAAAACATTACAGAATTCTTTTCCATTCCGACATAAAAGTTGTAAATTCATTTTCCATAACCAAAAAAAAACCTTAATCATCAGCAGGAAAAGTACGGAAAACTCTAATAACTTACGAGATTTTTGTGTGGGTGCCCGTGTCTGAACCTTTCCTTTTTGCTGCTGCACAAAAATTTATATTCATAATATTAAATTTTACTTTATAATTATTTAGATACTGGAATTGTAGCTCTTGCCCCAAGCACAAAAAATGTTCAAATGTTTGTTAAGCGTATGGGACTTAACTACGGGGTCATCAGTCCCTAAACTTACAAACTACTTATGAACTACTTATGAACTAGGACGGCACAAATATCCATGCCCGAGGGGGGATTCGAACCCCCGACCGTAGTGGCCGTGCTGACCGTGACTGGAGCGCCTCAGTCACCTCGCCCACCGCGGCCGGCGCCCCAAGCACACTGCGTGTAATTAATGAAAGTTTGTCCAGACTATACTATGTCAACACGAGCAAAGTGGTCCAGTTGGAATTGTAGGTACGTGTTTGGCACTCGTTTCAAGTCCACGGGCCAACTGCTGACTCCTTGCTTCAACGCCTTAGATTATCATTAAAACATGAAAACCAAGTTCTATGAAATGTTGTCCATAGTTCAATAAATCACCGCAGGCAGGGTCAACTCTACAAATTACCGGAGCATTCATTGGTTGTTTAGTCTTTTTTAAGTATTTCAATTTATTCGTCCAGTTTCTTTACACAGACCCAAGTCCTAACGAGTATTGGCCCAGTTGAGTTAATACGTTATAAAACTTTCAGTTCAAAATCCGAAATTCAGTTCATAGTTTATGTGCTTTGATTATTGAAATGTCCGTTTCGGGATATGTATCACTTACCACAAGTTCAGCCTTCCCAAAACGAAAACCCAATATTCCCGTGCACGAAAATAAATTAATAAGGTTCCAAGTTAGCTTTAAACCACGATAAATACAAGCCCTTAGAATTCCTCGGTAAAGTTCACCAATATCTTCTGAGAGACTGTGTAAAGTTCGAGCCCACACACTTCAACGAAAACAAATTAGTAAGTCTGGAGTGTTACCAGAATCACACTAAAATTGCTATGTCATGTATCTTAACCGCCAGACACGAAAATTCTTCCAATTACACCAGACGAATCTTAGTGGACTTTCAGACTAAGAGACGCGCTGCAAGACGACGGGGATCCTTCCTCTATAAGAGTTGGACGCTGACTGAGAAAAATCAACATGGTTGACCCCTATTTATAGAATTCTCCCAAGTGGACAATTTTACAAAAACTATAACACGCGGCGCGATTAGATTGCGTTTCTCTCCAGGCCCACGTACAACAGTCTGAGCATCTGACTGTGAATACAACGATAAATGGGAATAGTAGCGATGTAACCAGAAATGTTCCGTGCTTTGTCGGCGTTCCAAAACTGCTGACCCTTCGATTCGGTAGAACTCATAAAGTGTTTAAATTCCAATTGGAGAGTCGGACAAGCGTGTCGGCTAGAAGACTGCAGCGGTTGAGTGGCCGAGCAGTCCTAGGCGCCTTACTGCGGAGCGCGCGATTGCTCCCCGTCGGAGGTTCGAGTCCTTCCTGGGGCATGGGTCTGTGTGTTGCCCTCAGGTTAGTTTAAGTAGTAAGTCTAGGCACTGATGACCATAGCAGCTTGGCCCATTAGGTTTACAAACATTTTTCTAGAAAACTGCCTGCGATCTCACTGCAGTTATTCCCGATCTTTCACTTAGTCGAGAAGCACAGGCCTAGCACTCGTCCGTGTCGTTTGTGCCTCCATAATGTTGTAGTGTAGTGCGTTTTAGAAGAAAAGGAACAAATAGAAATTCGTCTAGTTCCGATGACGACATTGAGGGTCAATATGCAAGTGAAGAGCTTGATGAGATGTTGGATGAACTTGCTGCCTTTGTTGATAATTCGTTGGATAATATTCAGTGGTAGGAATTCGTTAATAGGCAACAGACTTTTCCATTCACTGGAAAATGTGGGCTACTGGTGGATTTTCGGACAGATATTAGCGCAAGTTTAGAATGTTTTAATGAACACCCTGCAAAATAATATAATGTAATAGTGCATCTTGAATATCAAGTAGTAAAACATTCCGTTTACTGCATATATCTGTAGTGTGATCATGGTGTATATGTTATGTATCCATCAGTGATTGTTCCAGTAATTCTCTTTAAAATCCAATTGAAATTCATATTTACTTGAACAAGAAGAGCGTCATCCAAATTTGGGTGAAGGGGCACCTACGGAATCATACTATTCACCCAGATATGGGTGGTGCGGCGACGAACGTGTTAAATACCCATAAGAAGGCCACTTGCAACAGTGGCCAAAAGGTCGGTCTGATTTAGATTGGCAATGCAGTCTCACGCCCATAAGAATTTTACTGATTTTGACAACTCCCGCAGAAGTCCACGCTTACATTTAAATAGAACTTGTTCCGTACATGTTTTATATCAGTTTGATGAGAAACATCGTCAGCATTGCAGTGCTGTAATTAGTTTCCCTGTACGTTAGTTTTGCAAATAAATGCATATTTAGTTGCAAGTTCATAACTGTCATTACTGAGTTTATTAAAAGAACATAAAATAGTAATTTATCTACAGAAGTTCGTACTATCCCTACAACATATATAATACCGTTATCTTTTGAATTTAAATGAATTCTATGCTTTAAACAACTACAGTTTGTCCCAAAAAATTTTCTACTTGATAATTCGTAAATGGTAAATGTTACAACATTTTGTGTTTGGAGTCTGAGGGGCTCTGTGAGCTCTATCCATCGCTGCTTCATACATTAAAATCTGATTACCGGTTCCCTAGTTATAGGTTTTAAAGTTATAGTCGTTATCTATCGTGAAACCTATGCTGTTGAGATTTTTATTCTACTCTTCCAACTATTTATAGTGCGCAATGGAGTAATCTGACCTATTGTACCCAAGAGGCTCCTGCAATGAAGACATCAACAGCATGTCACGTAGAAATCAGAAAGATGCTCCTTGCCTACCTACAATCGGTGAAGCTTCATCCTTTATGTAAAGATAGACGTAGATGACATCTCCTGTAAGAAAACATCTTAAAATTAACAAAGTTTAACTAGTGAGGATCAGTTCGGGTACTGAAGTGATGTCGCTAGTTACTGAAATACAAAACTGATCGTGAATCTGTTATTTTATTATTTAACCTTCTTAGAAAATCAAATTTATAAAAACAATAAATTAGATATAAACGAAGGCTTCCGCGGCTGTTGTCATTGTTAATAAAACTCTTCTGGGTCTAATACCCAGAAGAGTTTTATTAACAATAAATTAGATACTTTAATTTCCAAGTTCCGGTAGGTTGACAAGACAGATGAAGTGTATAAGCAATTGCAAAATAAAATGAAGTTGGTAGAATGGCTGAAAAACGGCGCCTACAGGACTTTAAAATTAATTCAATTTCGTCAGTTAACGTCCAAGGCTGTCGCAAAGTCCGAAATGTTACGCTGTGGTAAAAATGTATTTGTTATTGCTATTTGGGGATGGGTGGATTTCGCCTAATGCGTTCGCACACAATACCGTTATCTGGGTCGACGGCTGCTAGCTGCGTCTTCGCTGAAACCGAAACTAAATTTTGCCTGTCTTGATGGACTACTGCCGATCGCACTTTCCCTGCGCCTTGATGAGTCAAGAACGACCTATAAATGCTAGTCTGGCTATAAATTGACGTGGTACATCAGTCTCAGACTAACCCACCGCGTTGCCACTCAAAAATGCGCTAGCAAACGTCAACTAATGCAGTCTGACTGTGTTCACACCGGATATGAAGTATCTCAGCCAACAATATGAACGACACACAATCTTTAGTACTCTCCGCTGGAGATTCACTAAGATCCGTTCCACGACAGAGGTGCTCCTTACAGTGCAGTACTGTGCAGGAATCTTTATCGCTTCTCCGCACTAAACTCGCTGCGTGAGCGTCGCGCCGCAAACTTGCGTGCGACGATACACACAGCCAGCACGGGCGATAGCGCGAGTCATTCTGTGTTAATTTGTTACGCTCCGCTGGTGTATATGCTTCGGAGAGCTGGCGTTGCCCCGCCCACCAATGGGATAGTGCGCTTTAAAACTCCGTATTGCTCACACTCGCGTTGCGTATGCGTACAAATACCGTATGCTGCGTCGATACTAACAGCGGCTGCGTCTCTGAAACCTGTAGAAATCTAGCTGGTTTAACCGATGACCTGGATAAATCAGCCAAAAACTTCTTATTGCACTTGGTGAAGCCAAGGAAAGATGTCACCGTTGGGGCATTTACACCAGTTTATTCGTCTCATCATTCTCTTTTATCAGAGGATACTTACTGGCTTTCTAGCAGTGTGCTTCGTTCGCATGAAACTAAATTTTTCAGGTTTTTTTTGTATCTACAAGTGTCCTTGCTATTCGCTGTAATAGGCTTGGTTGATGCCCACTGCAATGGGGTTCTACCAGTAACGTGACATCCAACCGGCCCGTTGAACACACATATAGCTTAGTCTTTTCATTTCATGCCACATCACCAGAGATTTAGCAAAAGGCTGAGCATTTTCAATCATGTCAGATAATCTTGAAAGTATTGGGCTTAATTTCATATAATTACCAGATGTTCCGCAAGAATAATGACCGAAAATGCTATTTGCAAGTCAAATCTTACTGAATAACAATAATTCGAACCACTTTTTTAGCACAGGACAATAGCCTATGAAGTTTCAACACTGAAGGTTTATATTCAGAGAATATATTACATCAACTGTGAATGGGCAAAACTGAAAATGTGTACCTAGTCGGGATTCGAAGCCGGGCCTCCCGCTTTCTAGCAGTTGCGCTGACCACTACACCACTTGGGACACAGCGATCACCGCACCTGCAAGGACTACCTAAGCACGCCTCCCATCAAATACAAATTCCCAGTATTGTAAGAATATATAAAATAGCCAAGATCGCTTATCATCAGTGTTTATTAATGACGACTGGTTTCACTGAACTATGTCAGCATCATCAGGTCAAATAAAATATTTTACAAGGCCATAATCTGTTAAAAAGGAAAAACGGAAATTTAAAACATGCCTGTCATTATAATAAAACGAGAAGATACGTCAATTATATCCATAAGAGCAAGATCGGGCATATTTAGAGATGAGACATACCTTGTAATGTCAAATAGTTGTTATATAAAACGATTTACAGTGCATAGGTGCACTATGTCATTATAATAAAACGTAATTATCACCGTGAGTGACAAAAGCAAACTGATACATGTTACAAGTCAAGGGTAAAAAATATGGCGCTAGATGGCAGCACACACCAATGTAATGTTAAAACACAATGAGGTTAAAAACGTGTTGTACAGATTATAAAAATAATTAGAAGTCATTTGAAAAAATAGACTAATATCTACATTGATGGCGTAATTAAGTTTGTGCATGCCACAAAAATATCTGTGAGAAACGACAGTCATTTATAAACGAAAAACTAACACAGTTAAAATGTAGCGGTCATAAATATTGCTTTGTGCATACCATAGGAATATCTGTATATGCCCGATCTTGCTCTTATGGATATAATTGACGTATCTTCTCGTTTTATTATAATGACATGCATGTTTTAAATTTCCGTTTTTCCTTTTTAACAGATTATGGCCTTTTAAAATATTTTATTTGACCTGATGATGCTGACATAGTTCAGTGAAACCGGTCGTCATTAATAAAAACTGATGATAAGCGATCTTGGCTATTTTATATCTTTTTACAATATTATGAGTGGATCGCCTCCTATAACGTAAACCAACTCAACAAATTCCCAGCTTTACCCTGCCCACAGTACTCAAACTCGTAGTTTCAGAAAATAATTCCCGTAAGAGTAAGGGCCCCAATGGTGTAGTGGTCAGCGCAACTGCCTAGAAAGCGAGAGACCCGGGTTCGAATCCGTAGACTTACAAACTACTTATGAACTAGCTAATAGTAAGGATGGCATAAATATCCATGCCCGAGGGGGGATTAGAACCCCCGACCGTAGTGGCCGTGCAGACTGTGACTGCAGAACGATCGGCCACCGCTGCCAGCCTAATTGGTTACTGGTATAAAGAAATTTGAGGTCAGAATTCTGGAACGAGAACTTTACTTGGTATTATGTCAAAAGTTCTAGGAATTTGGAACAGCCGAAAGTCCTTTGCTGGGTCCGTATCAGCCACACATGGTTGATTCGTGGTTACCTCTCCATTGTGAGGACCGCTTCACTGCCGTTGTAGATACCACTTGCCGGTAGTCCACAGTTGACTCGACTGTCGCAACTTGTCCGCCTTCAATCTTCGTTATGCCCTACACCTGGTGAGTTGCGGATGAAGTCGCGGTGGCTGCCTTAGACTTACATTTTATTTGAGAAAGAGATACTTATTGACCCTTCTAAGGGTGTGCACATCAGCCTTATTAGCCCCACTGAGTGCTTGTCAGAACACCCTTAAGCTGTTCTCCCTGTCTAGGTCCAGCCTGGCTCTTGCCTCTTCTGCTCTTTTTCCCTTCCTCCCTTCTCTGGCGTGGCCTGTACGGTTTTTTTCTGCTTCTCACTCTGTCTGTTTCGCTAGTCGCTTCTGGCTATAGTGGAGTTCCCCTAGAAATTGGTGGGTGGTATGTACCACATCGCACACTACCACTGAGGACTCCAAAATGTTTGTAAATCTATCGGACCAAACTGCGTGGTCATCAGTCCGTAGCTTACAAACTACTTAAACCTAGGTAAACTAACCTAAGGACAACACACACACCCATGCCCCAGGGAGGACTCGAACCTCCACGGCGAGCAACCGCGCGCTCCGCAGCGAGACGCTTTAGACCGCTCGGCTACTCCACCACGGCTGAGGACTCCTCACTGCTCCCTAGACAGGATGCCTCGCTCTCCTTCCTTACTTTTTCCGACCTTTTCTTCTTACTCGTTCCTTCATGTAGACATTGTTGACGGTCAGTGGTTATTGGAGCTTTCTTCTCCTTGGACTCGCATGATAGCAGAACTACATACTAAAGAAGAGCCTAACTCCTAACGCTCATGCCGCAGTGGATTGAGCAGTTCCCACGAGACCACCGAAGTTGAGCACTGTTGGGCTTGGCTGGGTAGCACTCGGGTTGATCATCGTCGGGGTTTGAGGAGTTACTTGATTGAAGAGTAGCAGCTCTGATAGTGATAACTGGCACAAAGGCCGGAGTTTGGGGGGCTGCCCACATCCCCCTCTAAACTGCATCCGTTGACGCCTTCGCTCAGAGGATGGCTCGGCGCCCGGGCGAAACTTAGCGTGTAGGACGGAGTTTACAGTTTTATTCTTTAGTTCTTTTGACTCATCTTTTGTACAGAAATGTTAGTTAAGCTTAAGGGACTTCACTGCGGGGTCATCAGTCCCTAAACTTACAAACTACTTATGAACTACCTTATACTAAATACAACACAAATATCCATGTCCGAGGGGGGATTCGAACCCCCGACCGTAGCGGCCGTGCAGACTGTGACTGGCGCGCCACAGACCGCTCGGCCACTGCGGCCGGCTCTTTTGTAGAGAAAAGAGACCTATGATCTAGCAGGTTGGTCCCTGTAATCATTAAACCAACAAACCAGTACTTTAGTCAATAGTTGGGAAAGGACTGCAAAACAGCTGGGGAACCGGAAGAAAAGTTTGCAGATTGAATATGGAGAATCAATGGATGTACGTATTAATTGTTACAACGTGCTTTTGTAACTGAAGGTATTTTATGGGAGGCTGTGCAGAGGGTTTTCGAAGCATGGTCTACACATTTACCTTCGGAAATATCCAGAAAGGTATGAATGGGATATCCAGTCGATTTACACACTGCTGTTAGGTTATTTGTGGAGTGTGAGAAGACTGATGTCTCGAGTGGGTTTTAAGTAAGATTTTTAAAGATATTTTAAGCCAGTATAAAATGTTTTTTGTGTAGGGAGACGCACAGTTTGAGAAATCAATGTCGACGTAGGACAGTGGAAATATCGGCTATAGTAACAGTATTCACGGGAAGAAGCGTAAGTTAGCCGACAAGGGACCCAATTCGGAGTTGAAGTATGTGCTTGAATGTTGTACGCAGGGGTGGATTCAGAAGAAGGAATATTGTCAGATGCAGGAACCCCTGCATTATTTGCCACTGATGAGCTGTTACAGCAGGCGCGGGTGCCTTAGGCGCGCCCCTGCCCCGCGCATTGTGCGCACCGGCGCTTGGGGCAGAGTGGCGAGCAGCAAGGGGAAGAACGCAGCTACAGTCAGCTAGGGTAAAACTGAATGTTATGCGTCAGCGGGTAGCGCTCGCGCTCGCTAGGTCAAGAACGGCAGAGCAGACAACCAGGAGTCGAGTTATGCCGGACAATAAGATTTATTTGACGGTGAACAGAATAGGTGCAAGCTCTTTTAGAACCCATTGGCAGTAATTTGGATGAACGCTCGCAAACGACGAATACGAGGCACGTCCAGAAAGTAAGTTCCATTTGGTTATATAAAACAAACGTGTACCGATACATAAAAAAATATTTATTGTACAAAAATCTACAACTGTTAAACTAATTTTCTACATAACTGCCGAAATTTTGTAGGCACTTGTCATGGCGTGGCACAAGTTTCTGTATGCCTTCTTCATAGAAGGTTGCCGCCTGTGTATTCAGCTATGTGGTATCATGTTCTTTCAGCTCGTCATCATCGTTGAAATGTTGACCAGGAAGGACAGATTTTTAGGTGTAAGAAGAGGTGAAAGTGGCTAGGAGCGAGGCCCGGGCTGTACGGATGATCAAACACGTTCCAGTGAAATTCCCGTAAGAGTTGTTTGGTCACATTTGCCACATGAGGTCGGGCACTATCGTGGAAACAAACGCCACCTTTTGATGGAAATCCTCTTCTTACACCTAAAATTTGTCCTGTCAACACTTCAACGATGACGAGCTGAAAGAACATGCTACCACATGGCTGAATACACAGGCGGCAACCTTCTATGAAGAAGGCATACAGAGACTTGTGCCACGCTATGACAGCTATGTAGAAAAGTAGTTTAACAGTTGTAGATTTTTGTACAATAAATATTTTTTCTGTATCTGTACACGTTTGTTTTATATAACCAAACGGAACTTAATTTCTGGACATACCTCGTATTTAACGTACTGATAGGAAGTGTAATTTGTTGATCGTGAAAAAATTTTACTTACACCTATTCTATTTGTTTACATAGTACAACTGTAACGGTCTTTCTTATTGGCCGCGGCAACGCGACTCCTGATTAGCTGTTCTGCCGTTCCTAAACTAGCGAGCGCGAGTGCTAGGGGCGGACGCATCAAATTCAGTTCAACTGTCAGGCAGTCTCCTTGTGGAACACCAAGCAGTTAACGAGCAACACTAGTTACCTTAAATTGAAGTGACGTTTCGTATTGGAAGCATAATAGCGTCATGTCATTGGTCAACAAAAAGGAAAGAGAAACTGGGGGAAAATGCACCTAAAACCAATCTTTTTTGTTTGTTTTTTATTTGTGTTGTAACAAAAAGTATTTACTTGTAAGAATGACACTCTATAGCCCTTACATAAAATTATTTCTAAAATAGCATATTTATGATAATAGTTTAAGAAACATATGTCTTTCAGAGGAAGCCTACTGTATAATTGACGAGTGTGCGTGTACAATACTAATATAATAAAATTTGGATCACAAAATTACTAAGTTTTTCTTCGATTCGTGTTTTGAATATTTTCTAAAGCTTCACGCAGTGATTCTGCCATACAGACACTAAATGTCAGCTAAACAGTAAATGGTTTGCTTGTTTTACCGTTGTTCGACCACATTAGAGAGCAGCGCTTCCTCTGTTACTTGGTTTACGTTGGATCTGACCGCTCATCAGTCCAGCGCAGATCAGTGCTGCGCGGTCTCCCTCTTTCCGCAGCTATCTCTCTCGCTCCGTTGCGACACTAGCGACACACGGTCGCGGCCGGTGCGGTGAACTGGTGTACTCCGCCCGCGCGGCGCTGGCGCTCCCGCCGAGCGGAAATGCTGGCCATGCCTGTATTAGAGTGTAAGCACTGCGACCCAACATGGTACAGACTTCATGGGGTGGGGGATAGGACTGAAGACTGTTTCAGCGTCGACGTGAATGGCCAGAGGTTTTGTGAGGGGTATGACATATTCTGTATTTCTTCCATCATCATTATACTAAAATCAATCTTAGTCAACACATAGTGGAGCTGAAAGGGAAGCGTTTCAGTTGAGCGAAACTTTTTCCAATATCTCAATGGCACGAGGTGAATAAATTAAATTTGACACACCGTGAACGATTACATGAAGTCTGGACTATCATAATTATCCATCCGAGGATATAGAAAATCGCATTAGATTAGTTTAGGTTTCATTTACCAGAACAAGTGTTATGTGGGATCGAACCGTAAGAAACAAACGAAGTATTAGATTAGGCAGGATGATTACAAAGATAATTTATTGTCCTGTGGGAGGGGTGTTAAGTTCTCTTGTGGTTTGGTGGGGGGTCAGTTCTCCAGTGCTAGAAGTACATTCAGATCAGCATCTAAATATCTACAGTCCTAACACAGGTTGCATTGTGAGCAACTTACAAAGCGAAGCTTCGTGGATATGGTTCTGTGCAGGGTGTGGTGTGGGGTGTAGGTTCTACAAAGTGATGTAAGTCGATTTCTCAAAAAGATATTTTACAGTATAGTGCTTTTATAAACCTCCTTGTATTCTTCACTCAAAAATTGAAGTTCAGACTAATTTCCTTTGTTTTAATGCCAGTACGATAAGTACAATGATTTCACATGATTGACACTGATGCCTTCTTAAACATTTAAGTATTTCTACTAGTAAAGTATGTCTAACAATGTCACTAAATGTGTAATTTAAAACTTTCCCGGCGTACTGATTGTTCCAGCAAATTTCGGGAAAACTGCCAGATGTCTGAATATTCTTGCCACGATACATCGGTGCACTGTCTCCTCTACATATTTTTTATTTAACACCGAATTTTAGGAACTGTCTGACGGTGTCGCCACAATAAGTCATTTGTACCCCTGTTGCTAATCTTTTATGGAAGGTCTTGAGGAGTGGGAACTCGACTTACCGACTTTTAAAACAATGGTGTTTTGGCTATACGTTGACAATATTTTTATAGTGTAGCCTCAAGGTTTCGACAGCCTCCAATCATAACAACTCCCTACACGAGAACATAAAGTTAAAAACGGAGGTTGAGAAACATGGAAGCTTGCCGTTTTAAGACGTCTTGGTGCGACGTAAGAGTGATGGTACACTTGGTCATTTAGTATACAGGAAGCCCACTAAAATAGACATGTACCAGGAAGCTATTAGTTGCCGCCATCCATCAGAAACGACGGACGTTCTAAAGACTTCAATCCATCGAGCCCATACCATCTGTGATGCCGACAGTCTTCCGACGGCACTTGACCACCTGCATACAATATTCTGAAGAATGGGTATTCATATAAGCAGGTGAACTGGGCGATGCAGACCTTCAAACGATATATCAGGGAAGATGAAGAGGCCTTCAGGTCTCTAGCTTATCTCTCATATATAGGTAATATTACATCGCAGACAGGCTGAATATTAAGAAAGTATAAAGTAAAAGTCATCTATCGCCCCCTTCCAAAATTTCGTTGCTGTCGTGATCTGTCAAAGACGACCTGGAGCTGTATAAAGCGGGTGTTTACAGAATTCCGCGTGAGTGCGAAAAATCTTAAATAGGGTAAACGTCGCGCACTGTGCAAGACCACATAGTGGAACACCTGCGTCATACTTGACTCCTACAACCCAGAAAGTTCCCTATCTCCGAACACTATTTCCACAGGGCACTCTATGAATTACTGTCCTTTCCGCCTACTACAGCGGCAACACTCATGAAACTATGGCTTCGCGGGTTGCCGGGCAGCTAGGCGAACGCTCCGCGGAACAACACGTGTTCGCTGGCGGCGCTAGCGGCACTCCCAGAGGGCGCAGAAAGCAGGGACCTACTCCCGTCCGCCGCACACGTGATCGGGAAGTAGGGCATGCCTACTTTAGGTCGCGCGCAGCCTAGCCAAGAAGTCGGACGCCAACCAAGGGACCTGCAACTTCGCCGTCTTCCGACGTCACCGCCGCAGCCGCCAAGGACGCCATCGGGTCTCCGGAACACCGCCGCCGACTGTGGGAATGGAAGAACTATAGATCCTCTTCACTGACGTCCGAAATTAGTGAACTTGAATGTTATAAGTACTGTAACTGCAAACCAGTGGACATTTAGTTTTGTGAATATTTTGTTTTTGTGTAGCATTGCCAACCGTTGTGATTGTCATACAGTCAGAAAAGTACTCCTTTTTTGTTTTGTCTTGTTCTAATAAACTGCACTGAAGGAAAAAACGAGTGACATCATTACAGTAGATTCTTTTATTACTATGAGACGAAATTTGTAGCCCGTACGTTAAACTTTTCGAGGTCGATTACCTGTGAATAAAAACATTAACGAACAAATAAAAAATGAAACAAGAAGAATAAAACAAAAAACAAAGAAAAGAAGCGGTTCCTCCAGGACGAGGCTAAAAAAATAATTAAAAAAGAAAGAAAATAAAAAATGAAACAAATTCGAAAAAAAAAAACAGAAAAAGAAACAAAGTTTTAAAAAAATCTGAGGAAATATTCGTGTCTGACAGCGAGACTCTTATTAATCGAGATATCGACTTTCAGCTATATTCTGCTTGGATCCTGTTATAGAAAAACTTCGTAGTCGGCGTATTGCTTATCAGACAGTGATGGTGATTATCGATTCGATATCGGTGCGGTTAGCCTCCATCGCGAAGGGACAGCGCACGGAGTTGCAGTGAAAGAGCGTGTGCCCAACTAACGCACGCGCAATGTTGTCTGAATACACAGCGCATGTGCCGATACGGTTGTAACACGTTCGCTGCAGTCACTACTGCGGGCTGCTAACGCTCTAGGCGGACGCCTGTAAGCGTACGTGCGCTGGGAGCTGAAATCATTACTCCTGCGAAACCTGTAATATAGAAAGTGAATATAACGTCTGCACAAGAGATGGTGCTAGATATAGAAATACAAGTACGCTTTAGCTGCATGCCGATTATGTGATAAATGCTGCTAGCTGTCTGAAGCTTATAAGCGTCATATCCACTTCTTGCAAAGAATTCTAACAACGCCTCTGATATATTGATTTTATTGAAAACTGTTAAGAAAATGAAAGTCAAACAAGCGATAAATCCGCTTCATTGAGAAATAATTAGTCTTAAAACACCAAAAGGTTTAACAAACGGAGAAAAAGAAACAGGGCTCATCTGCAGTTTGGTGCTATCGAAACCCAGTCCCATATAACAAATAAGTTCGCAAGGTGATATTTTTGTAGCAAACCACTAAAGACGAAAACACACGACTGCAGTCGGAAAGGTTACGTGATATTTTTTGGTGGCTTGTACTAACACGAGTGCACAGCCAAACAAACTAAACTACTCAGTTAGCGAACGCGTCTCTGATAAGCGTTACCCGCTCTGGCGTGCTGATTGCGGAAACGCTTATAAGCGTCAGTAGCAGTGAACGTGTTAAATAGCTGAGCTCAATATGTCTTCGCCACTACTTCGGCAGTATTCACTTAAAAATTGCCTGAAGGCTCTGCGCCGAAATATAGTGGCAAGGGGTTACAGACACCTTGCCGAAATTTTATGGAACAATGCCTTATAATAACACATTTCTTCATATTTTGTGATCTGAAGCCATGAGGCCTGGCAAATGACAAATCACTACATTCCTTTATATTTTCTTGAAACTTCCTTGTAAACGAAGAAGCTTGGTCCACCAAAATATATAATTTGCTAGAGACTAGCGGGATTAAAAATATTTTGAGATTTTTCACATTCTCAAGTTAAAAAAAGAGTCGAATATTTCTCGATCAGCGCAAAACCACTACAGGGCACAAACTAACTTCGTCAGATATAAGGAACCTGTTTTCTATGCCATCATCAGTAACAAAAATTTTAAAACTCTAAGGACAACAAAACTATGTTTTCAACTGACCTTCACTGTAATAGAATCGGCGATTTCGTTTGAGGGTGGGGATTACCAATAATTTTGTCAGGGAATCCGTTCCAACGTACCTACTCAGAAACTACTGGGAAGCAGGGGCAAGTCCAGCAAGTCCATAGCTATATTACCATTCAACAGAGTACATTGATGTCTAGCCAAGTGACGAATGTAAAGTTTGGGCGCTGATTGTAGGGGGCGGCAGAATTATTAGGGTTTTGGGGTGGTAAATAAATGAACTGAATTAACCCTAGTGTAAGCCATAGCATAAACTACGTTCAGTTAAAACTAACTCGTTATAAGTGACATTTCTTATATTGTTGTTAATTTTACAATTTTATTTAAGAACATAATGCCTCGATTCATCCTTGTTACTTAGAATACAGATACTGGCTGTTTCCGATCATCTGCTGACAGTGGACCATTAAATTTGCATATACCTAGCTTTGGAACATTCACACCAAAATGGCAATAACACAACATCGGTTCTAGTAATAATAATCGTTCGGAGAGTCATTCGCTTTCGTTACTTTTTGAGGTTTCCGTGGCTCAGTCAGTAATATATATAGCATGACTTTGTTGTATGTCCGTTTGTTCGACTCTTAAAACCACTTTATCTTGTAAACGTGCACTGGTTGCAAGTTGAAATTTATGTGATATATTAAGGTCTTTTAGCTGGGTAAAAAATATAAGTTCTTAAATCAAGCCGCGTTGGAATGGCCGAGCGTTCCAAGGCGCTTAGCTGAGGAGCTCGCCGCTGCTCGCCGTTGGAGGTTCGAGTCCTCCCTCAGGTATGAGTGTATTTGTTGTCCTTAGCATAAGTTAAAGTAGTTTGTAAGCCTAAGAAACGGATGAGCAGATTAGTTAAGTGCCATAGATTTACAATCATTTGAATTTCTTAAAGGAATGAAGTAAAAAGATACGCTCATTTACGTCGCATTGTTTGATACTCAAACTCATTGTTCAAAACATCCTATTGACTAAGAATTACGAAATTTGAGAATAATATGTGTTTCACAAGACAAGTGAAAGGAAAATCTAAAAAATAATTTGAAATTGTATGACAAAATGTTTTGACATTGAAAACTTTAATTGCATTCGTTGTTTGTCAGAAGCTTCAGGAGCTGCTTTAGGGATGTTTGAATTTCATTGACATGTAAAGAAATTCACGAAAATACCTGTGTGTAATTATCTGCTATGTGATGAAGTGAAGCTCCTGTTATTATGGAAAGATTCCTTCACCTCGTAGTGGTATAGGCGACAGGACGCCCGACATCCGCCATGAGCTATGAATTGTTTTGAAAATTTCTTGTAGATTAAAACTGTATTCCGGATCGGGATTCGAATCCGGGACCTTTGCCTTTCGCGGTCAGACATGCCCTACGCTGTGGTAATGCCATGTCTCCACAATTTCCATTCTTCCACGAGTGTCAGTCCTGCAAGGTTCCCATGAGAACTCGTGTGTAGTTTGGAAGGTAGGAAGAAAGGTAAAGTAAATCTGTGAGGACGGACAGTGACGCGTGCCAGTATAGTTCAGTCGGTGGAGCGCTTGACCGCGAAAGGCAATAGTCATGGGTTCTAATCAGGGTCCGACACACAGCTTTAATCTACCTCGAAGTTTCATGTCAGTATACTCTCCGCTACAGAGTGCAAATATCATTTCAATAATTTTATAATTCTTGTTTTTATATTACGTCAGAATATTTCGTCAATGAGGCGACAAGGTTGGTGTGTGCGCATGGGGATGGGGAGGGAGGGTTTTTGCGAATTAAATTGTTGATCTGGGCGCCGGAGATACTTCATCCATCCTGCATGGTGTGCGTAGTATGGGCGTGGGGCCGATTCAGTAGGATACCGCCCACTGCCGTAAACAACAAAAATGTTCAAATGTTTGTGAAGCTTATGGGACTTATCTGCGGGATCATCAGTCCCTAGACTTACAAACTACTTATAAACTAAGTTCTACTAAAGACATCACAAACATCCATGCCCCAGGGGAGATTCGAATCCACGACAGGGAACGGCCTCGCGCATCGGAACATGGCGCTTTAATGCTCTCGGCCACTCCGCCGCGGCTAAACATCACAGTATTGTTTACTTATTTATTATGGCTTTCGGTTACAGTGACCATACAGCCAGCGGTCATTACATTGGCAACATTACAATAAAATTGAAATTGTTACAATGTATATCACAATATTAATAGGTATCTCACATCATACAGCCTTAGAATAAAAGTAGAAAAACCATATGTTCAAGAGGTAAAACAATACATATTTAAAAGTACGAGTGACATTCGTAATACAACGAAAGTGCAAACAGCATAAGACCAAATGAGAGGTGCAAAGACATATAAAAGCAAAATATAATATAAAATTACTTATGCAGTTTCAAGTTGTGCATGTTCAAGTTAAACACACTAGCTCTTAAATTAAAGCTGTATGTATTGGCTCGTAGCGGAGTATTTTTGCCGGGAAAGTGAGTGCAGCTGGTCACGTAGCGATATATGGCAGCCACGTGGCGGGTGGGTGGAGTCACCATCGACTTCAGTGTAAGTGGTCACGTCCCCTGAGCGAAATCTGTTCCCTGACGTCTGTCTGTCAGCGTCCGGTAATGGCTTTTAGGGTTTATGTTCGAATATCAGGTTAACAGGTGCTAGATACAGTACCGTATGGTAAACGGAGACGCTGAATAATGCTGAATGACGTTAATGGCTGCATCAGCGAGCAGTGGCGAAGAGGCGATGCTTCATCGGATTACACTGCAGTAACCTTCTCAGTAGTGGTCGCCAACTCGATAATATGGGTGAGCTGTCATTATACGCGTCCGCCGTTGGCAGGTTACGTCTACTCGCTTTGACGTAGTGCTGAAGTACCACCACCCACCACCCATTTCTCTAACAGCTTTAGTTGCTGAACGGTGGACGTATCCATGTACAGGGACCTGTCAAGTAGAATAATGTTGAACCAGGTGCATGCAGCAATATGCGTCGACTATATCGTTAAGAGGCAGCGACCCGCAAGAACGGTGTTACAGCATTTTTGTCGCACTATACACAAACTTTACTGTATCCAACACAAAGAGGCACATCGACTTAAACAGACTCCAACAATTTCACTACCTTCTTTCAATTAATTGACTCCGCCCTTACTGGTTTTCCTTTACGCAATTAAACACAAATTTTAAATAGTTTCCAACAGTAAACGAACCTGAAACTTGTGAATGGCGACATAAGTACATTATATTTCTTTATAAATTTAAATATAGTGAAATCAATTACTAAAATAAAAACATATCTCGTTTCCATGTTATATTTTTCCGCTTCTTTATCATTGTTTCCTATTCAATTTCTCCTGTAATTCTGAGACCAACTGGAAATTCAAACGTAAATTTCTAAAATCACATCAGCCTATGTGGAGCAGTGAACTGGAAGAGTAGAGGTCTCATACTCAAGTTGTCGGGAATGATATAGTGCTTGGATATCTTTGGTGTGGAGTTATCTCTGGAGTCTCTGATGTCACAAAATGTTTACGCGCAAAATAACTTCCAAGGATGCGACTTTCCACGTGACCCAAATAGAGTTTTGCTCAGGTGCCGGTGTCCTTAGATTAATTAGAGTTCCCATTGTATTAGCGCACCGAGGGAAATGAGCACCTTGCCAGAACGCTACCAAACTGATAATCCGTAACTTCCATGCCTATGGAATACGTCGTTCAAATGTCAACCTAATTTTTGTCATCAGTGTTATGACTGATGCCCCCACCTACAGCGCGCGAATTCTCCTCCTAAGCCATCCTCTTCATTTCAGCATGCCCACTTTTACCCCACGCCCTCAAACATTTGTTAGACGTACTACAGTTTTAGTTTTCCCTACGGTTTTCACACTCTATAGATCCATCTAAGAAGGACGGAGGAATAGGGTTTAACGTCCCGACGACAACGTGGTCGGTCGTTCCCTTTCAAAGAATCCATTCCGTCGAGGAGAGATTTAGGAAAACCACGGAAAATCCACATCTGGATGGCCGAAGGCGGTTTTTACCCGCCATCCTCCCGTAGGGCCCACTTATACCATCTAAGTTAATCCCTGATGTTTTAATATATGTCATATCATTCTGTAGCGTCTTATTTCCAGTGTTTCCATATGTTCCTTTCTTCGCCAACTGCACGAGTTTATTCGTTACCTTACCAGTCCTAATTTTCAACATTCTTCTGTAGCACCTCACCTCAAATGCTTTTTCTGTCTTCTGTTCCAGTTTCCGCACTGCCCATGTTTCACTTCCGTACAAAGCTGTGCTCCAGACGGCTATTTTCAGAAATTTCTTACTTACAAAAAATGTTCAAATGTTTGTATAACTATCGGACCAAACTGCGTGGTCATCAGTCCGTAGCTTACAAACTACTTAAACTAATGTAAACTAACCTAAGGACAACACAGACACAGGCACCCATGCCGCAGGGAGGACTCGAACCTCCGACGGCGAGCAACCGCGCCCTCCGCAGCGAGACGCCTTAAACCGCTCGGCTACTCCACCGCGGCTCTTATTTACATTAAGACAAGTATTTGATACAGGAGTGTGAGAAAAATTATACGAAAACAAAGAGAACTTCTGTTCAAATACAAACGTAGTCAATCTTGCAGAGAAGCAAAAATCAAACGCTGCGATAGTTACCATACGGGGGGCCATGAGAGAGACGTACAACGACTTAAAAAGAAAATTTCTGGGAACCAACTTTGCAGGAAATCCTAAGAAATTTTGGTCCTACTTCAAATCGATAAACGGGTGGAAACCATACGTCCAGACGCTCTGTGGCCGTAATGACACTGATACAGAGAATGACACATAAAAGACTCAAATACTAATTGTTTTTCCAAGGGTGTTAAACAGAGGAAGATTGCACTGCAGTTCTTCCTCTGAACTGTTGCACGGTCGAAAAAACGAGAGAAATATAATAAATGTCTGCGAGATGGAAAAGCAATTGAAATCGCTCTACAGAGGAAAGGCCGCTGGTCCTGATCGAATACCAGTTCGATTTTCCAAGAAGTATGCGAAGGAACTTGCCCCTATACTAGCAGCAGTGTGCATAAGCGAAGCGTTCCGAGAGATTGGAAAGAAAGCTCTGGTCAGTTGGTAAAACTGTTTGTCTGTATCCCTGATGTCGTTCAGTTGTAGAATTTTGCCACGCATTTTATGTTCCAGTATTATGACATTTTTCGTGACCGGAAATCCCATCTGTAGAAATTATCATGGGGCCCGGAAGCAACTATCATGTGATACCAGTATGAGCTTGAGAAACCCAGAAGCTAGCAGGTATAGGCTCCCGGGAAGATACCGACCTTCTTGACTTCCGCAAGGCACTAGATACTGTTCCGGACCGTTGCATAATGAACAAAGTGTGAGAATGTGTAATATCAACCAGCAGTGTGACTAGATTGAAGCGTGTCCGACTAGAAGAACGCAGCATGTCATTCCCAACGGAGATGTCTTCAATCGTGAAAGTGATTTCTGACACCCTTCAAGGGAGTACCGTAGGACCGTTGCTCTTCACAACATACAACCGATATCGTAGGTAACATCTAAATTTCAATGAGGCTTTTCTCGGATGATGCTCTGAGAAGTCGAATCACTGCAAAAGAAAAGCAAAGGGAATGCCACTGAAACTCAAAGTAAACAAATATAACTTGCTGTCTCTTATGCTCTCGGAAGTCTGGCAGAAGCCCATATTGTGATACAGAACTCTTCTCTTGCAAAGTCTGTCTATGGAGTTTTTGGATCATTTCTGAGATGCCTTCGCGGTTACTAAATAAGCCCGCAACAAAGGGTGCTGCTCTCCACTGTATTTCTCCTATGTCTTCCATCAGCCCATCTGGATGGGATCCCACACTAATGAACAATGCTAAAGCGTCAGGAGAATGATGACCCTGCTCTTGAGACCCTTTACAAATACCAAGAAAAATCCAAAATACAAAAGAAAAAAGATTCTTTATTATATAATTACGCAATAGCGGAGGGGGGGGGGTGGTAAACACTGGAAAAATTAGTTCTTTAAAATATCTGTGAGTAGACATAAGGAATGATGTTAAATGTAACGATCATTTCAATTAATTGTGGGTAAGGCAGATGTCAGGCTAAAATTGACTGGAACAATCCTCAGGAAGTTTAATCTGTCAACAAAGGAAAAAGGTTACTAAACACTTGCCCGCCAAACACTTTAGTTGTTCTTGTTTTGGTATTTGTAAAGGGTCTAAAGAGCAGGGTCATAATTCTCCTTACGCTTTTCCATTGTTAATTATTGTGGGATCCCATGCAGATGGGTTAATGGATGACATAGGAGAAATCCAATGGAGAGCAGCGCCCTTTGTTGCGGGCTTATTTAGTAAGCGTCAGAGAAATGACCCAAAAACTCCATAGACAGACGTTGCAAGAGAAGGGTCCTGTATCACAATACGGGATTCTGTCAAAGTTTCGAGAGCATTAGAGATGGCTGTCCATCTCTCACAATATTTCTCGAGTTCTCTTAATTTCATTTCCATAATTCTTTAATTATGCGCTTAGTGAGAAATGCCAAAGGTGAAATAATTAAATCAAATTTTCAAATGTTTGTAAATATTTAGGACTTAACTGCGTGGTTATTACTCCCTAGTTTACAAACTACTTAAACTAAGTTAAACTAAACTAACGACAACACAGACACACATGCCCGAGGGAGGACTCCAACCCCCGATGGCGAAAGGCCGCGCGCACCGCAGCACGGCGCCCCAGTGCGCAGGGTTATTCCGCCGCGTCGTGAAATATTAAGTGTAGGGCAGTTTTGTATAGAAAAATGCAGTTTGGTAGGCCGAAGAGAAGCTCATTCGTTGATGTTTTGATGGGAGAGGTGAATCTTTGACAGAAGTCAGTGAAGAGAAAGCTGGGGCGGCCGTTTACGGCGTGACCTGCTCGTTTCAGCATCTATAAACGACGGTAACCTGCACACTTCACTGTTCGGGGGATAGTCCATCATTATGTCAGTGTTTATCTGTCGGGCATTCAAAAAAAGAAAACAAAATCCAATGTATGTAAATCTATCGGACCAAACTGCGTGGTCATCACTCCGTAGCTTACAAACTACTTAAACTACGGTAAACTAACCTAAGGACAAACACTCACACCCATACCCGAGGGAGGACTCGAAACTCCGACGGCGAGCAACCGCGCGCTCCGCAGCGAGGCTCCTTCGACCGCTCGGCTACTCCACCGCGGCTCCGGGCTTTCCGCTGCCCTTACAAGTAGCTGGGTACGTTATCTAGCTAAATAGCGCTTGTATAACATTTTGCCAACATTCCCGAGCTGAGGAGTGAAGCTGGTGCCTATATTATGTGAAACGTCTGTTCTCAGGTATACAGAGATTCTGCAGCGGTCACTCCGGATCTTTCAAGAGGAGAAATCGGCCAAGTCTGTTATTTTTTGAAAAAGAGCGCCCTGTGGTGCGGTCATCTGGCTCCAGGACGACGAATGCAGAGTGAGGCCAGTGCAGGCTGTTGTTTAACGGGTGGCATATTCCACTGGCAGTGGTTCATTTAGCGTGTTTTGGCGCGAACAGGGACATGGCGTGCGAAAAGCGTAAGCCAAGGGAGGAGTCTAGTGCGGAGAATTCTCTAGCCATAATTTTTGCCAGTTTAAGATATTAATCTTCCGATGGCGTTATTTTCATTATTCTGGTCTCGGAATCGGGCAGATCATTAATATTTAAGAGACTGTAGGGCGTGGCCTACATTCTGGAGAGAGAGAGAGGTGCTGTGAATAGCAAGTGAGGACTTCGTGCTTTACCTCCAAAGAGTGAGAACGTGAGAGTTGCTTCTTCGGCTCCAGGTAGAGAAGGAATAACTTGCACTACTGCTCTGGATGCGAAGGAAACTTATGTCGTTTAATTTGGACTTGTAGTCTTGTTAAAACTTCGAGCTTGCTCTAAAGTTTGAACTTGGGCTCAGTGTTCTAGTGAACCGTGAATAAGGTCAACACCGATGCTCTACTTATGACTATCTCATCGTTCTGGAGTCACCGTCGGCCTTCAGTAATCTCTATTTATATAAAAGCGCAAGGACACTCATTCATACACTCACTCACTGACTAAACACGAAATATCGAAAACTACTTCACCTATGAAGCTGAAATTTGGCAGTAATGTAGTTTATAGGTAATAGATGTTAGCTATGAAACTATTTTGCGACAGGACCGATAGTTCAGGAGATATGACGTCATATACAATACAAACTTCCGTGTCTTACGACACGTGATACTGTGACTTTATCAGTCCACTATTTGAGAAGGAGAGCACTTAGCGACTTGTAACAAACTTTAAACATAATTTCAAACCTTTGGGAAACTTTTTCTCGCTGACAACCATAGCAAAATGATGAAAGGAAAAACGTTTCTCGCTTATTACTTTTCCACTGTTCACGGAGTGAAACTACGGTATTCGGTACAACGTTGAAATTTATAATTACTACACTACATATTGTACCTGCAAGAAATTTTACAAACAGTATACACACACATATAGTTCAATGTACCTCCTAAATTGTATCACAGTACGACACGTAGTTCATGAGATACGAGCATATAAACAGCAACGTTATGGAAAACCGCCCCATCACGCACCAAGTTTTAATATATAACTTCTTTACTGCTAATTACATTCGCAACAGATTTTTCAGACATTCAGCCCTTATTCAAATGAATATATATATCTGAAAAATTATACAATTGTACAACATATAACTCAGTAAAAATGAAATCATATATACTGCGGTGGGTAAAAACTTTTCACATCAGGCATCACGTTTTATTACATTTATTATTTACTGCAAAGACACTCCTGTATTCCAGCGAGCTTAAGGAAATACCTGAAACATGACAGTGCTGTTGAAAACTTTGAAGCAACTTTAAACTGTGAAGCGCATACTTCTGTAGGAAGAAGCAATAGACATCTATAGAGCTACAAGGAAAGGAAGAGAATGAAACAAAGTATCTACCACGAATATCCATTATTTCCGACAGATCTGGCCTTTACCTTTATGAGACTACAGGTTGCAGTGGGGCTTGCATTTTTATTATGATTAATAAATCACAGGGCAATCTACTCAATACTGTGTAGTGTATTTGAAATTTCCATGTTTCTCACACGGAGAGCTTTATATCGCTTGCTCAGGCATGGGCTCTCCACAGAAAAATATTCATATTGTATCCTGGACAAGTCACAAAAAATATTGGTTATAGTTAAGAAAGTAATGAATATTAACGTTTAACACTCCGTAGACAACGTGGTCATTAGAGGTGGAGCTTACTCTCGGATTATTTGGGCAAGGATGGGAAAGGAAATCGTAATTTGAAGTTTTTGTTCAAATCAAATGTTTGTAAATCTATCGGACCAAACTGCGTGGTTATCAGTCCGTAGCTTACAAACTACTTAAACCTAGGTAAACTAACCTAAGGACAACACACACACACCCATGCCCCAGGGAGGACTCGAACCTCCACAGCGAGCAACCGCGCGCTCCGCAGCAAGACGCTTTAGACCGCTCGGCTACTCCACCGCGGCTAAGTTTTTGTGTATACTATGCTTATAAGTATGGTGCAGTACAGCAAATCTCAAAGAGTACTATACGAACTTTCATGGGGTTTTATAGGTCGACTGAGAGTACCCTGGGCAACATATAAGCTTCATTTCATCAAAATCGGATGAGGGGAAGAAAAGATGTCGTAATTTGTAGTTTCCGGTGTATGCTAATCTGGAATTGCAGCGTAGTATAGCAAAGATCTGATAGAGGCGCTTTTACTTACATAGTATACCAAATAACTAATAGATGACGATGCACATAACAAAGGTGTAATACACTGAAACAAGGGCTACGATTTGCGATTTTCCTTACGGCAGCGGCGTAGTGTATTGACGTTGGCAACGACCGTTGAATCCTTCTTGAAAAATCAGTCACGTACAATGAGGGGAATAGTTCTTTGTTTTGATAATGAAATGAATAATTAATGATGTTCCAATCAGTAAATAATGATACCCCTAAGCGTCGCCAACGTTAACATGCTAAAACGCTGCCACTGCAAGTAAAATTTAACCCAGGTATGACACAAAAAAAGAAATAATAATAATAATAATAATTTTTTCCTAGCTGTATTCCGCATGCCTTGCAATGCCATGGAAAGAAAAAAAGTGCATCTTTCCGTGGGTATCATTTGTATTTAAAACATAACGACGTTCTTCCGCGTCTATCGGTGTTTTCATTTACTTAGAATGCTATGCAAGGAAAATAGAATTTATGTAGTTCCTTTCTGATTTCGGTGTATCCTCATTACACTTTGAGGAATGCCTCAAAATCGCCATAGTACAGAAAAGGACAAAATGGGACGACGTTAGTTATATAGTACACCAAATAACTAATTATGGCGATGCTGCGTATTTTCTTTTTCTTTATTCTCATAACTATGGTGTAATACACTACAAGAAGGGGTACAATTTTACTTACGGCGGCGGCGCTGTGCGCTGATTTTCGCAACGGCCGTTGAATGCTTTGCCAAAAATCAGTCACGTAGAATGAGTTGAATAATTCTTTATGTTCAAGATTAAATAAATAATTTATGCTGTTATGGTCAGTAAATTAATCATCCTCTTAGAGCGAACAGTTCGTCGGCAACGATAGCAAACTAAACCGCTGCCACTGCAAGTAAAATTTAATCCGCGTAGGACACACACACACACACACACACACACACACACACAAAGCTTCCTTTCTAGCTGTATCCCATATGCTTTGCAATGTCATGGAAACAAAAGAAGTGCATCTTTTGATGGGTATAACCACTAAATTGTATATCAAGTAGAAATATCTATGGAGTGAGCATTACGTTCTGTGCATCTTCTCAACATTAAGCTGGAATTACCACGTGATATTGAAACAAATCCTCTCTTTCCACACATCTGTACCGCACTGCCTGCAAATAAGCCCCACCTCCTTTTCGCAGAGCAACCACATAGCATGAAATAATATCTAAATAAATGTGTCACAGAAGCAACAAGAAAATTCAGGAAGCGTCTCTAAAAGGGCCATTTACACATAGCGTCTTAACCGAGCAAAAAGGGACCAAGATAAAAGTCTGCGATTAGTAGATATTCCAAATATTATGGGACATTTCCACCTTAATTTTGAGAACACAAAATCTGTTCTGCGCATCTGAATGCTCACTCCAGAGATATTTCTGCTCTCTGCCTGCCACTAGAGATAATATACACACGCGAGGGACAAACTCATCCGAAACGTCTCTGCTTTCATAATTGTTCGGTACAATATTGTAATTAAAATTTGTAATTACTTACTTTTGTTGCAGACATCATTAAGATAGAGAAAGACGTCTTCTTTTGCATAGAAAGTTGCACTTATTTATAGTCCGACTGCTGAATATATAGTTCTACTACACAAGGTCGATTTCAACTTCGTGCTTTACGAAGTAATCACTGCAGGACGTGGAGACATGTATTAGCTGAAACAGTGGCCGATGCTGTTAACACAGTCAAGACAATTCTATATTTAATGGAAAGTTTTATACAGACGATGCTGACGCCATTCCTTCAACGATTACCCATACTTATTTTATCGCTCATTAACACCACCATAACATCTTATTCAAACAGACATGAACTACTCTGTTGCTCGAATTACCACACTGTCAGCGTTCGTCGAGGTTTCGATAATAGAGAGCACTGCATACAGACTAACTACATTGTCCCTAGTGCTATACTGCAACATACTAATACTTCAGCATACTCTTACTGTGAGAGATATCAGTTTAGTAGTACACCATAGAATCAATACATGGCGCTGTTATTATTATTACTATTTCTCATCTCAACGATAGAAGTTTTTTCAGAAGTTTATGGCAAACAGACAATTACACACCGCAGTCTTAACTTTATGAATACAGACTAACATTGAATTTACATTGTTTCGGAGTATGGACTTTAATTAATTTCACTTTTTGTATGAAAAACTTAATGAACGTTCATCGTTTTCGACAATGACTTCTACTTAAATTTGACATTTTGGTTATGAGAACTGAGTTTATCGACAGAGGGATCCAACAAGGCTTCTGTTTTTGCTGACCTAGGTCCGGAACCTTAAGAAACCGTGATATACAAAGGTCCTTCTTTAGCAACCGTTGCGAAGCACGTGCATATAAGCTAGTTTAAGTATATGCAGACTGATGTCGCACAGACTTTGCATAACTGTTTGAGGTCGTTGGCACTGCTATCTGCCAGGAACGCAGTGGCTGATTTCTCAATAGTCACTGCTTCAGATTTTTCGAAGCAAGACGTTGTTTTGTGGCTGCGAATCTTACAGCAGTCAGAAGTCAGGTGCCTTCCCACAGCTGTTCAGCGAGATCTCGTCGCCATTGTACGTTGGGTAACGTTCCGCTTGCTCACAGGCGTAACAGGCAGGATTTGCGACGGATTTCTAACCTTTCGGACAAGTGTTGTCACTTGTAGCCCTCTACTGAATATTTGAGACCTACACCATTTTAACTTCCTGTTTATGAAACGTTTACATAGATCCAATATCTTAAGAATAAATTATTATTAATTAATTGTAAATAAAGCGGAATTAACAGAATCTTTGAGGGTCAGCCACGCCTGTCTGTGATCTCTCCTCTCCATTCTATAACAACCTGTTTATTATCTAAACTTCCTTCTTTGAGAAACCTGCCGGAATACTTTCCTCTCACCACCATCTCGTGCCAGTTTTGATCCCGACACTTTTCAAGCATATTTTTCTCAAAACGTCTACCACTATATTTCTTTCTTTACGCATATCTCGCGAAAGCACCGCAGGGATGAAATTAGAGAGATTAGAGCGCACGTATAAGACTACCAGCAATCGTTATTTCGCGACTCATACGCTACTGGAATAAGGGGACGAAGTGAATTGGTACACAGAGTACCCTCTCCCGTAAATGGTGAGGTGACTTTTGGAGTATGATGAATACGGCTCTTGGCCCTTTGCCTGAGCCAGTCTCCTTTTTATACCCTCTTTCTTCGTCAATCGTGGCTTTATTTTGCTACCAAAGTAAAGGAATAATAATAATAATAATAATAAAAACTAGAACTTCATCTACGTCTGGATCTCCAATTCTGACTTAGGTTTCTCACTTTTTACGGTTCTGCTACATCTCATTACTTTTGTCTTTTTACTGTTTACCCTCTATTCATATTATGTGGTCATTAGACTATTCAATCAGTTTAATAGAATCTGTAACTCTTGTTTACGTTTACTACGGATGACAATGCCATCAACGAATCTAATCACTGATATTTATTAACTCCGAGTTTTTATCCCACTCATGATTCTATATTCTATTTCCGTCATCGATTCTTCGATGTATTTGTTGAACATTACTAACGAAAGACTGCAACACTGTCTCACACCATTTTTAATCCGAGATCTTCGTGCTTGGTCTTATATTCCTTTTATCATCTGTTGGTTCTTGTACGTATTACACACAATTTCAGAAATAAACTTAGTTCACTTGCTTAGAGTTTTCCAATTCAGTCAAGATATATTTTTGAAACAGTTAGAGATCAATATGTGGAGCGGTACAGAGTTACCAGGTGTTACTCATGCTAAAAACCCACGTTAGTATGTGGTGTACGCACCACGGCATACAGTGCAGATGCTGATTCTGCCATCCTTTCGATCATACGGATGGGATGCATTATTCCACGCCTGTTCGACCTGCGAGAGTTGTGGGTTGATGAATTGCACGTTCAGTTGCTATCCCACCATATCTTACACATACTCGAATTAGGATAAGTCCTGAAATCTACCTCGCCGGGTAGTTTTTTGCACATTGTGTGTGAGAGAATTATCATGTTGGAACAACCAATCACATTCCTATTACAAGAATGGTATAAGAATGGGCCTTACAACCTTCAGCAGGTATCGCACGTTGTGCAGTGTTCCCTTCAAAAACACAAAACGTGAACGAGAGCTGTAAGTTATCGCATCCTCCCAGACACCACAGCATCATCAGGAAAGAGCCGCAAATTACAAGTTAGTCTGTCCATCAGATCATTTATATAGATAGAAAATAATAGCGGTCCTAGCACACTCCACTGGGACACGCCCGACGACACTCTTAGTCTCTGATGAACGCTCACTGTCGAGAACAACGTACTGCGTTTTATTACTTAGAAAATCTTCCAGCCAGTCACAAATCTGTGAACATATTCCATATGCTCGTATCTTCGTATGTAGTCTTCAGTGTGACTCCGCGTCAAATGCCTTTTTGAAATCAAGAAAAACACGACCTGTCTGTTGTCTTTCATCCACGGCTCGCAAGATGTCATGTGAGAAAAGGGAAAGCTGACTATCACACGAACTATGTTAATTAAACCCGTGCTGATTCATAGAAAGAAGCTTATCCGTGTCAAGGAAGTTACTATATTCTAGCTGAGAACAGGCTCCAAAATTCTACAGTAAACTGATATCAACTATATTGGACTGTAATTGTGTGGGTCAGTTCTTTTACCTTTCTCATAAATGGGAGTCACCTGCGCTTTTCTCCAATCACTAGGAACTTTGCGCTGAATTAAAGATTCGCGATAAATGCAAGATAAGTAAGGGGACAATGCCGCAGAATACTCTTTGTAAAACCGAACTTGTATTCAATCTGGACCAGGATACTTTTTTTGAATTCAGATTTCTCAACTGCTTCTCTGCACTGTCGTCCATTTGGGAGTTAGTGCATTGATAAAATCATGGAACGTTTGTGCGATCCTCCTGCGTGAAAGATTTGTTAAAAGTTAAATTTAGAACTTCAGCTTTCCGTTTGCTTTCTATTATTACTGCCCCGGAATGAGCAACGAGTGATTCGACAGTAAGCTTTGACCTGCTTATCGATTTTACAAAGGACCAGAATTTTTTCGGGTTTTCGGAAAGATCTTTTTCTAAGATATGGCTGTGGTAATTATTGTATGCTTCGCCCATCGATCTTTTTATAGACGCACGAATCTCTACTAACTTTTGCCTGTCATCATTTGCGTGTTCTTTTTTGAACCGATGCTTCAACTAAATATAAGGAACACTGTAAAAAATTTAAAAAAGTAATTCAGACATCTAAACAAATGGATGAGAAGAAGATAGAAAAATCAGACAACAAAATAAAAACAATATGGGATATAGTGAAAGTGGAGACTGTTAGAACCAGAAAGGAACAGGAGCAGACAGCATTAAGAGCAGATGATACATTAGTAACAGATGGGCATAGTGTGGAAATCTATTTTACAAGTACTTTATATCTGTTACTGATAGTATGGTTTTGTCAGAGTCAGTAAATAATGCCCTTTAATATATGAAACTAGCATTTACAAATAACTTCGGGTACACGAATATGGCACTCACTTCACCACAAGAAATAACTTCCATAATAAGATCTTTAAAAACAAAGCATTCTAGTGGTTATGATGAAATACCAACTAAATTAAAGCATGTTCTTGTGAATTTAGAACAATTTTAAGTTATTTGTGTTAGCAGCCTATTACAACTGGAAAATTTCCTGAATGTTTAAAAATATGCGGATATTAACCTCTGTTCAAGAAACGGGATAAAGAGATACCATCCAACTACAGACCGATGTAACTTTTACCGGCATTCTCAAACATTCTAGAAAAAGTAATGTACAAGCAGCTTCTCAACCACCTAACCTCAAATGACATACTGTATAGAACACAGTTTGGATTTCATAAAGGTTCCGATATGGAGAAGGCTATTTACACTTACAGTGCGAATGTTCTTAATTCATTAGATAATGAATTATAAGCACCAGGTATTTTCTGTGATTTGTCAAAAGTATTTGATTGTGTGAAAAATTACGTCCTTTTATGTAAATTATAATTCTATGGTGTCACGGGAATTGCTGCAGTATGGTTGAAGTCGTACCTCGCTTACAGGAAACAAAGAGTGTCAGTGCAAAGGACTCGTGAATTAAGTCATCAGTCATCATCAGATTGGGGAGAAATTACGTGGTATCCCAAAAGGATCCATCTCAGGCTCATGACTTTTTCTTGTGTACATTAATGACATCTCGTCAGAAGCAGAGTTTGTTTTGTTTGCAGATGATACAAGTTCAAGTGTTCAAGTGTTTGTATAGCTTATGGGACTTAACTACGGGGTCATCAGTCCCTAAACTTACAAACTACTTATGAACTAACTAAAACTAAGGACGGCACAAATATCCATGCCCGATGGGGGATTCGAATCCCCGACCGTAGTGGCCTTGCAGACCGTGACTGAAGCGCCACAGTCCCCTCGGCCACCGCGGCCGGCTGTAATGCGTATTATTTGTGGTGTTACACGCCAGCTCAGTACCAGAAGTATAGCGGTAAAATTTTCTAAGTCTTGAGTTAATGATGTAGAAATGTTGCTGGTGTGTCGACAGAACGGAGAAGGAAAACAGTAGCTACCTTGCGCGATACTTACTGGGTCTAGCTGACAGGAATGGACGCTCACGCGCCGGAATGAAAAACACACATCAAGCACACATCAGCGGAAGTTAAATGGAACAATACGAGCTTGCAGTATCACGCAACTTCGTTGCTTGAGGAAAAGACGCCTATGCCTAATGCAACAACGCGTATCCAGAGCCTTTACGAACCACCAGCTAACCTGTTAAGCGAACACGGCAAGACGTAAAACGCCGACACATTCGTATGACAGGGCCGACACGGTCATGACAGAGCATGTGGGGGAATGTTCAAATGTCTGTAAATCTATCGGATCAAACTGCGTGGTCATCAGTCCGTAGCTTACAAACTACTTAAACCTACGTAAACTAACCTACGGACAAACACACACACCCATGCCCTTGGGAGTACTGGAACCTCCACGGCAGCAACCGCGCGCTCAGCAGCGAGGTGCTTTAGACCGCTCGGCTACTCCACCGCGGCGTGTGGGGGGAATATCAGCCACTCCACACACGCTAATACATACTCCAGAACTTGAGCTCACAGTGAGTCTGCCAGACGAAACGATTGCTTACACTTCCTTAGTACTCGATTCCCTGACATGTATTAACGTTGGTACAAGTCTGTCATAGAACTTCAGCAGTCGTCTACATCAGCTGACATCTGGCGGGATGCCGACTTCTGCATAACCTACGAGTTCGACGCCAGCGCTACAACCGACTACGGACGCAGAGGCAGTATCTGGGAGGACTTTCATGTTCTGCAGACCGAAACTCCAGCGTTCCTAGGGGAGACGCCTACCTGCCGGTAGTCCAGGAGTCAGCGCACATCACGACCACACGACACCCGTCAACGCGGTCCAGTATGAAGACGATGCGAGACAGCCCTTAGGGTGGGGACCGAGAACCACCAGTCGGAAATTGTGAATGTCTCATTGAAACGGTTCCACAATCAACGGCGCGGCAGCAGCGTCGCCTACCTCCGCCCGCCGAGCTAGTGCGGTCTCAGTCGCATTATCAGCGCACAGTAGGGCGAGAGGCCGCCGACTTCATCTAACACAGCAACAGAAATAAATACAGATGCTCCAATGGAATAGAAATAGAGGCTGGTCTTGGCTAAACCAAAAGTTTTCAACCCCTTGTAACAAGCTGTGACTACTAAAATTGTCTTAGTCCACTAAAATGTTCAAATGTTTGTAGAGCTTATGGGACTTAACTACGGGGTCATCAGTCCCTAAACTGACAAACTACTTATGAACTAGCTAATACTAAGGACGGCAAAAATATCCATGCCCGAGGGGGATTCGAACCCCCGACCGTAGTGGCCGTGCAGACCGTGACTGGAGCGCCTCAGTCTCCTCGGCCACCGCGGCCGGCTTAGTCCACTAAATCACGCTTGTGCACACGGCCTTTTTATACATATTTGTGACCAAGCTGTAAGAATTTTTCTGCCTGTGAGAGTCTCATTTTACATTCATGTTAGTAATGGACAACAGATCCAAATGTAATAACAGTATAATCTTCTAATTATTGCTATACTAGCTTAAACCCGCAGCTCCGCTCGCGTGTTGGTTGATGATAGATAATGCGCGAAACATCAAATCGATTTTTTAAAAGATATGTATTAAAAGAAATTTCTTTCTTACTGCTTTATTTGTTTATTCTTATATTTCCTTATTCGTATGCTTATCCTTACAGAGAAAGAGCTGAAAACATTATAGCACGTATAGGCCAAAGATATGGTCTGTGGCATCACGTTTCGCTATATGTAACCTCCTTGCTATAGAGTCGCAAACGTCATCGCTGGCCTTCAGTCCTAATTTTTTTATAATTTGACGACTTTCAATCACCATATCTTCCACCCCCTTACAGCTATCGGGATGAAACTGCTATGGTGTACTACGGGAGACTTCGTACAACTATTACACATTCGTTTGCGTTCTGTAGTTTTCGCTGCAGAGCGAAATATTAACACACACACACACACACACACACACACACACACACACACACACACACGTAGAATTTTATATACACCGATAACTTTCTATCCCAATACACTCCATCCTTTTATCATTATCAACCCTCAAACAACAATGCAACCAATAAAACCATTTTCAAAGAGTAAATATTTCAAAGAGTAATTATAGTTCCAAATTTTGCGTTATATTCTTCAAATATCTAAATATCTATCAGATCGCTATAAAACCGTGCCTAAAACCTACCTCAGGTATAAATTAGTAACTGTACAAGTATTTAAGTCTCTACGTCTTATCGTTCGGACGTGATAAGCGTACACCGAACAGACATTCACATTCATAGATATAAATGAATAACGTCTTCACAGAGTGCAATAAATTTCTTAGTGATATTTAATAGTGGCATATTAAGTGTACATTTACTACAACAAAATATGTATACGTCGTCATAAAACGTTACATTTCTAGTCTACTTATTCATACTGTGTTGTGGTCTTCAGTCCGGAGACTGGTTTGATGCAGCTCTCCACAATACCCTATCCTGAGCAAGCCTCTTCATCTCCACATAAGAACGGCAACCTACATCTGTCTGAATCTGCTTACTGTATCCATCTCTTGGTCTTCCTCTGCGGTTTTTACCTCAAACACTTCCCTCCAATGCTAAATTCACGATTCCTTGATGTCTAAAAATGTGTCCTACTAATCGATCCCTTCTTTTAGTCAAGACATGCCAGAAATTCATTTTCTCCCCAATTCTGTTCAGTACGTCGTCATTAGTTACGCGAACCATTCATACTAGAATACGGTTTTATTGACTTGTACAATATTCAAAGTACGTTTTTAATGACAAATCAGTATAATCATGGTGGTTTTTAATAAGAATTTTATTCAAATGTTTATAAATCTATGGGACTCAACTGCGTAGTTATTAGTCCGTAGCTTACAATCTACTTAAATTAAGGTATGCCCGAGGGGGCCTCGAACCCCCGACGGGAACGGCCGCACGCACCGCAGCACAGTGCTACAGTGCGCATGGCTAACCCGCAGCGGCAAGAGTTTTGTACTGAATAATAAAACATCTTCAGAAAACTTCTAATTAATTGCACATATTTTGCAGGAGAAATATTAAGCCGTGGCAGAGTGGCCGAGCGTATTTAGGCTCTATGCTCCTATGCGAGAGTCCGTTTCCCATCGGAGGTTCGAATCCTCTCTCTAGCATCTTCAAATGTTCAAATGTTAGTAATTCTATAGGACCAAACTACGTTGGTCATCAGTCCCTAGACTTACAAACTACTTAAACTAAGTTAAAATAACCTAAAGATAACACTCACATCCATGCCCGTGGGAGGATTCGAAACTCCGACGCGGGAGACCGCGCGATCAGTAACGTGGCGCTCCAGACCGCTCGGTTAATCCCGCGCGGCCCTCTGGTATGAATGTTTGTGTTGTCTTTAGTATAAGTTAGTTTATAAGTATAAGGGACTGATGACCCCGAAGTTAAGTCGCATAAACTTAACAAACATTTGAACATTTTTGAATGTTATTAATTACAACATGGAACTATATGATGGCATCCATTTCATGTAAGTCTCTCATTAGCGATCCATTTTCCATAGAACATGCAGTGTGTTTGTCGTATAATCTAAGGTGGGTAATTTTGAGCTACCTTCCACAGGACCCAGCTGTCAAAGACTCTAGATCTGTGTGTTATTGAATGTAATGACCACATCATGTCCCAAATGAAACAATATAGCATATGAAGTAAAAATAAAATGACATGATGTGAGGTTATTGGGGTTTGTCACACATAAGCAGTCTATGAGGAGTTGCTTCCGCATTATTTTTTCGTTAAAGATGCAGTGAAATAATACGTTATGGAGAGGTAAAAGTAAATTAAATGTTATTGCTTCAAAATTCATGGCACTGTGAGACATAACTGTCAATATCTTCATCGAAAACTGTTTGCGGTCACTTATGGAACCTTCATTGCACCGACGTGTGCCCCTCTTGGTTTGAAGCAAACTGACGTCAACCGGTGTTTTTTTTTTTTTTTTTTTTATTTTATAGTTTATGTCATCAGTCCCTAAACTTACAAATTACTTATGAACTAACTAATACCAAGGACGGCACAAATATCCATGCCCGAGGGGGGATTCGAACTCCCGAGCGTGGTGGCCGTACAGACCGTGACTGGAGCGCCTCAGTCCCCTCGGCTACCCCCCGGTGTTATTCTTCAGGACTCCTTATATATGGAAAGCACATGGTGAGAGATCGTGAGTCTATGGAAGATGATCTTCCTATTGAAACTTCTGCACCATAGTTAAAGCAACATTGCTAACAGGATAATTGTCTTTTATCTTGGCGGCAGACCAGCCATGGACAAACACCGCACTCGCCGCGCCCGCGGGCATTGTGCGCAGCGGCCAGAGTGGCGGGCAGCAAGACGAAGAACGCCGCTACAGTCAGCCAGAGAGAAACTGAACTTTATGCGTCACAGGGTAGTTATATACAAAATGATCATGTAATTATACACTACAGTTTTTTTTCGCAGTGATATAATTTACGTTACGTAATATCTCTGTTGTTTTGAGCTTGAGGTGTCGAAAATTATGCTTTCTCTTTAAGGAATTCATTAAAGGTTTCTAAGTATGTTAAATAGCTTGATACAAATGGATTTTTCCATGAAAGATGTATTTCTGCTAATCACATGAATATTACGTAATGTGCTTATTTCATTAAAGAATAAAGTTATTGCTTTGGCAAATGAAAAAAGTAGAAAATATATTAGTGCTAAAACCCGATTATAAAAGTACTCTACGGCATTGCCATCTCTACTTGGTAGCCTCACTGTGTTGCACAAAATGCTTTCCTTCGTTTCCCCCTTGCAGCCTTTGTCATATAGCCGACTCACTTCCACACATGCTGCAGGCATTGCAGTGGTGGTGGAAGTCAAAACGGCTCGCGCCCGAAGTGCGCTAGCATCTTGTCAGAGGAACTGGAGGAAAATGCACCTAAAACCAATCATTTTTGTTTCTTTTTTGTGTTTTAACAAAAAATATTTGCTCGTAAGAATGAGACACTATAGCCCTTACATAACATTATTTTTAAAATAGCATATGCATGATACTAGTTCATTCATGAAACATACATCTTTCAGAAGAAAACGAGTGTGCATGTGCAACACTAATAGAATCAAATTTGGGTCACAAAATTGCTAAGTTTTTCTTCGATTCGTGTTTTGGATGTTTTCTAAGGCTTCGCGTAGTGATTTTGCCAGAGAAACACTACTTGTTAGCTAAACTGCAAATGGTTTGCTTGTTTTACCGTTGTTCGACCACATTAGAGAGCTGCGCTTCCTCTGTTACTTGGTTTACGTCGGATCTGACCGCGCGTCAGTCCAGCGCAGAGCAGTGCTGCGCGCTCACTCTACCCGCAGCTATCTCTCTCGCTCCGCTGCCGACACTAGCGACACACGGTCGCGGGGGGCGGGTGAATTACAGCGTACTCCGCCTGCGGGGCGCGGGCGCGCCCGCCGGGCGGAAATGTTGGCCATGCCTGCTGCACACGATCAGCTGGGAAGCCCTTTTACATCTTCCATACAGCACTGATCGCCTAACATGCGATTTCCATAAATTTGAAGTTCAGAATTAAGACATTCGGAGAAATGTTATTGATTTTGATCAAGAATTGCTTGCCTGCGTGCAGTCATGTTTCCGTCAGCAACGATAAGCATTTCCTCATGAAACGTAGGCCGTTTCCTCTCACAGTGGGATAAATGTATTAACACCTATGTCAGTAAACTGTTTCCGTACATAATTTTAAATCTGTCTCGCTTTTTATTTAACTGATCGTTGTATAACACAGAATAAAATTATCTAGATGCTTTGATAAGTCACCTTTGTTGCAATTAGTGGTGGAGGCCCTCTACTAAACTGACTGTAACTGTACAATCCAACTATGAACACTCTCCTAAGCGTTCTATTTCCTGATTGCTTGATTGAAAATAAAATGGTAATCTTATTTTTATTTTAAAGCTTAGCTTATTTTCCTTTTTATTAGTTTAAAAGAACCCAGTACAGTGTGCATACGATTGACAACTACCGTTATCCCCAGTAACTATATTTTTAAGATTTACAAAAGGTAAGTATTTGTCAACATTATGATTCCTACAGCACCACCACCACTTACAGCTCTGTATTTATATTTAATAGTTTTAATAACAAAGCTTGGAGCCTACTTCAGGTGTTGGCGACTCTCAAACAATGTTGAACTTCTCCCACAAAGTCCTATATCACTCGCAGCAATTTGATGGATACTCATGCAATCTCCAAATAGGTTTTGTTGGTTCCAAATCCTACTTCAGTGAGTATTATGTATGACCTTGCCGAAATTTTAGTTATTATTTGGAATGTTAGTGGGATACGACATATTAGTGTAACTCACGAACCAAAATACTTCAAGCAGCTTGAAACTAAGATCCAGCCTAAAATTTACTAACGAGCCCATGACCCACGCGTGGCTGAATGAACTCCCGCAGAATTCTTACACCACACAAGACTGTTCTGTCCCAATTGCAAAGTCATATCCCCTCAGGACTGACTAACATTCACCGCTACAACCTACACTCAATAGGCACGTTCGTTCACTGAGTTAAGTTATGCTATGTCACGGCATAAAATCAAACACACCAAACCCAGTTGACACTTCCAACATAGCCGGCCTCGGTGGCCGAGGAGACTGAGGCGCTCCAGTCACGGTCTGCACGGCCACTACGGTCGGGGGTTCGAATCTCCCCTCGGGCATGGATATTTGTGCCGTCCTAGTTCGTAAGTAGTTCATAAGTAGTTTGTAAGTTTAGGGACTGATGACCCGTAGTTAAGTCCCATAGACTATACAAACATTTGAACATTTGAACTTCCAACATAATTTCCATAAGCTAACTTCGACAAAATTATTAAAACATTTGGCCTTTCACTCAAGGAACGGTCCTACAAATGTTAGTAGAAAAATTCACTGGTAAAATATAACATAGACTTTTCAACTTTCTGCGGGAAAGAAGTATATCTCTTTCTGACAAATATCGACCTGAAAATCTTAGTGATAAATAACAAAATATTGCTCGGCACCACATGCAATATTACCACGACCACTCGAAACCAATGATCAGGAATATTATCAAACCTTTTCCCACTGTACGATGTATGTCCTCTGGTTACATTTCGGCCACCGAATGAAACTGCGATTAGTATTCGGAAGGAACAAAGCTGTTGAGAGAACTATTTTCTACGTTCCGTTATTATTTTAATTTATTTTCGATCTTCTATTCTCTTGGAAGCAAGATTATTCCCGGAGGTATTTGGCTTTCTCTTTCATCTCCCTGCCAGGTAAATATTATCTCTGGATCAGTTTTTCATATCTTTTCCGTTTCTCAAGCTATACATCTACAATATACGGAAACAGATACATTTGTGCCGGCCACGGTGGACGAGGGGACTGCGGCGCGCCAGTCACGGTCTGCACGGCCACTACGGTCGGGGGTTCGAATCCCCCTCAGGGACGGATATTTGTGCCGTCCTTATCGTAAGTTAGTTCGTAAGTAGTTTGTAAGTTTAGTGACTGATGACCCCCGTAATTACGTCCCATAAGCTATACAAACATTTAAACATTTGAACAAATACATTGGCATTTTTACAAAAATACATAACATTTTATAAAGACACGTTACCCAAAATAATATTAAATAAATAAAACTAACATTCTATCGTAACAAGTTGAAGCAAAACCTCGCGAAAAGTCCATAACGAGCCACAAAATTATTTTGTCCCGTTATCAGTTTCATTTCTGAAACCAAGAAAAGTGTTTATTCTTTGAATTCCATAGCCTGATACGTGTCGCTGTCGTGATACAAGGAAGCTGCCTCCGCAGCACACACTGTTACGAATGTTTGTAATTTTATCGGACCAAAGTGCGTGGTCATCAGTCCGTAGCTTACAAACTACTTAAACCTAGGTAAACTAACCTAAGGACAAACACACACACACACAAGCATGCCCCAGGGAGGACTCGAACCTCCACGGCGAGCAACCGCGCGCTCCGCAGCGAGACGCTTTAGACCGCTTGGCTACTCCACCGCGGCCACACTGTTACGATTGCAGTCGTCCGCGCCGCGGAGGAGTAGCCGAGCGCTCTAAGGTGCCTCACTGCGGAGCGCGAGGTTGCTCGCCGTCGGAGGTTTGAGTCCTCCCTGGGGCATGTGTGTGTGTGTGTTGTCCTAAGGTTAGTTTACCTTAGTTTAAGTAGTTTGTAAGCTACGAACTGATGACCACGCAGTTTGGTCCGATAGATTTACAAACATTTGCCCATTTGACCAGTCGTCCGCAGATGGCAGGTGTTCACTTTGCCGTCGGTAACAAATATTTCCTCAGAGCTGTTCTCTTAGCACGCTGTCTGCTTCTGGGCCGCCACGCAGCTAACGGCGTTATGGATACGTATCACCGTATACATCACATTGTGTTTTGCACCCAATGATAAGCATTTGCATTATTATAAGATAGGCACGGTGTTTGACGACCTCGATCAGTGCTGTTACCAATTATTAAAAAAGTTCTGGGTCTTTAGCAATTTTTGCCGGTGTTACACTTCGTCTCACTCTTCTCGAAAGTTTTTTCATCTCGCCAGGGACATCATGTGCGAGCGGTCCCCCAAGATACAGCAGTTCCACTTCTTTTTCCCTTTCTGGGACTTAGAGTGCAGCTGACCGGCTTCTCGAAGTACTGAGAGGCGCCAAATTAACGCAACGCTTTAAGTGGTATGTTATTCACACACTATGTACACCTAATCATATACGAACTCCATTGTGCATGAAATACATGTCACGTCCCACTAATAAAAAGATGCAGGATCCAGCGCATCAGGTAAAGCAGTTTCCAGGAAATCAATGTATGTTTTTCCGATAAGTGCTATCAGTACAATGCACAGTTTGTAGACTTTATCGAATATGTACCACAATATGCAAGGAATGATGTCACATACGAGCTGGTACAATCATAAGAAGTGGGCGTAACCTATACAATAGTACAAGATCGCAGAACTTGAACTGAAATTACTGGAAGATAGAAGATGTGTTTCACATGAAACTGTTGGATAATTTTACCTAACATGTATTGGAGCAAGAATGGGTAACCATTCTACAACCACATTGTCGTCACCACCATCCTTGTTGTGTAGTGACCATGAGAATGAAATAAGCCTCTCAGCCGAGGGGAATATAGACTATTAACCGCGGCTAGTGCGCTAGAGGAAGAGGAAGAAAAACGTATTATGTCAGTTCAATGCACCCCCTGCCACTCATGGCACAGAAACATATATGTACATATATGACATTTCACACAACTTCCACTTAAGTATGGACGAAGTATATATATATGGTTCACGTCTCGCAAACAGGATATTTCGATGTCGTAAATAAATAATATGTAAATGTTGTGAGTGGGTGGAAGAATAGTAGGCTCTAATAAAATATGCAATGATAATCGAAAAATTGACAGAAAGTCTTTAGAAATAACTTGCTTCAAAATTTGCGTAAGCATTTACGTCAGACCATAGGTGACGATTGTAAAAATTTACAAAATTTTCTATCGAAATGATACAGCATCTGTGATTAGCACAGCAAGAGTGAGACGACGTCTGACAACTTGATAGCATGAGCGCACATACACTGATAAAACAGAACATTGCGACCACCTACCTGCTATCGACATAAACCCATCCAAGCGACAGCAGCGTCACGTGATGCGGAAAATCTGCCAGTCACGCATGGAGCATGTGCTTGTAGTATCAGTGAGCATGTTGTCCGTGTGTAGAATGGGAATGTGCGCGATCTACACTACTCCAAAATTATGTGATAATATTGCCGCGAGAGTCCACGAAACGTCAAAAACGAAGAGACATTGTTCACGTCCTGCGCATGAAGCCTTACTACGATCCTGAAGAGCAGGTAGACGACAGTGGCTTCTTGTTCAAGGACTTTAAGGACGGTAATGTTCCTGATGAAGCCACGACAGGAACGTCTGTCGTCGATAATCGCGAAGAAGTGAAGAATTCTCTTGAACTGTCATACAGAGGACCCATAACACGGTCAATATCCAGGACATTGCAGCTGGCTCCACATGGATCGTAATAGCGGGCCGCTGTTTCTCCAGGAGAGGGAGCAATGCCGCGAGAGTCCACGAGCACCGACTGTCGGCGTGGCGCAGGGGATAGCGTCACGGACTGCGGTGCACAAGGTCGCCGGTTCAATCCCGCACACCGGCAAAAATTTATTTCTTTGTAATTAGCAGTTCCAGAAGGTTCTACATCTTTCTTATGTTCACTTGTAAATTCTACTTGTTTCTTATGTTAACTGTTCTTCTAATTTCTGGTAAATTCTGTCTGTGTATAAATAGCAGAGCACTCTGCCTGAGAGGCAATCAGTGCTGCGTGTATGTTGAGTTCATAATAAACGTGCTTTCAGTATAAGTGCTGTGTTTAGTTGCCTTCGAAGTCAAGCCTGTTCCCATTTCAACGCGACAATATCATATACATATGGTAAGGTATTTTATTCATGTTTTGGTTACAAATGTAATTTTGTATAATACACTACGATATTTTGCTGCCTCAACTCTTTAATTGAGATTTACATGGCGTTTACGTAAGGCGAGGCACCATGGGCCTTACATAATAGCGAAAAAGTCATTCTCGTTGCCCTCTAATATGGCGAGTGATCAGATGGGACAGTACAGTTACACACCTGCGTAGCATGGACGGTCTGAGTTTATCAATCACCTCTTGAGAGACATTTGGCCATTCTTCCGTAAGTGCAATAACCAGCTCACAACAATTGTGGGAGGTGCTGGTCTGACTGCAATACGTCTGACAAATGCATGCCATACATGCTAAATCGGGTTCAAGTCCAGTGAACGAGCTGGCCACTCCATTCGTTCTAATCCCTCAGCTGCAAGTATGTTATCCAACAAGGCAGCTCTGTGGGAACGACCGTTATCGTCCACCAGAAGGAACCAATCTCTAATGGCACAAGCGTAGAGCACAACAAAGTGTCAAAATGTTCAAATGTTTGTAAAGCTTATGAGACTTAACTACGGGGTCATCAGTCCCTAAACTTACAAACTACTTATGAATTACTTACGAACTAGGACGGCACAAATATCCATGCCCGAGGGGGGATTCGAACCCCCGACCGTAGTGGCCGTGCAGACCGTGACTGGAGCGCCTAAGTCCCCTCGGCCACCGCGGCCGGCAACAAAGTGTCCAAGGATCTTGTATCTATACCTCTAAGCAGGCAAAGCGTTATTCTGAACGACATAGAGGTCCATACGGCCGCCAATATCGACTCTTGGCCATAGCGTTCGTTCACAACCGTGATATGGGGATGCTTCATTCACATAAACAGGATTGTTCCGAGTTCCGCGTTCACTTCAGATGAAGGAACGACGAATGTCCGGCTCAACACAAAATCTTGTATGATCTGTGAACCAAACCCGGCGCCATTTTTTACGACTCCAGTCCTAATATTCCTCTGCCCAATTTCTGCGGTCTAAACGGTGACGTGGTTTTAATGGGACACACATCATAGGCCACCATGCGTAGAGGCCACATCCCCGAAGGCGATTTCGGACTGTTTGTGTTGATATACCGCGTCATGTTGTTACCTGGAGGGTGCGTTGCAGGTGAGTTGCATTCAGCCTCCTTTCTCGACGGGCTGTTAATCGGAGATAACGGTCATCTCTTGCTGATTTACCCATGGAAGACCTTGGCATTGACTTATTATAACAGTTCCTGTCGTCTGAAATCGCGTCCATTTTGGGACCCTTTAATTAATGTCCAAGGCCAAGGCAATAGTGACACCTTTCATTACAGATGTCGGACGTCATATACTGGTGTACACCTTCCGCATGTCACACAATAATTCAAATTGCTGCTACTGTATGTGATGCAGGACGGCACTCGTACAGATAGGTGTACGAGACAGCTTTCGTTTCGGAGGTCCAGGCCAACCCTTATGGTAACCTGTATTAGCACCAGTAACCACATTAAAACACGGAAGACATTGGTGGACAATGGCGACCTGTCGAAAATGGGTTCATTCCATTCTTTTAAGGACAGTGTTGCTGTTGGGAACAACTGAAACAGTTAAGAATCACACCTGTAACAATACAACATTCTTTGCACATTTACTTCATAAGTATGTCTTTTACTAGGTTACAGTAGTAATAGTCGTTACATGCGCACGTAGTAGTACAATAAATCTTGTGTTTGGAAATGAGTCTCATTTTCATTCCAGTGCGGTGTGGTAGAGTATCAGACTATGAATCCTAAGGTTGCGGGTTCGATTCCCGACAGGTCCTAGGATTTTTATCTGTCACTTTCCACTTCTTTCACCGCTAGCAAAGTTGCTGATGTGAAAAATATCGAGTAGCACTGAGGTTCGGAACCCATGTTAAACTGTAGGTCCCCCTATAACTGGCTGGGTAAGTCAGTTCGCAGGTCGGAGGAAGGCAATGGCAGACCACCTCCATACCTAGTAAAGCACTGTGGTGTTCAAACGAATCTTCGGATTGTTGACTGCTTTACCTTATGACTTTATTTGTGTGACGTAAATGCATCCAGGAATATCACTTTTGTGTTAAAAGAAGGAAATAATTGGAGAGGCAGCATTGATGGGACGGAGAGGGAGAGAGAGAGAGAGAGAGAGAGAGAGAGATGTTGGATTTGTGTGCCGATCAGTATGGTGGGGCGAGGCGTGGTGTAGTGGGGCGAGCCGAGGCGAACTGAACCGAGGCGAGAAACTGAGTGACCAGCCATGCCCTGTTACTCGCGTGCCCGGGTCTGGACAACAGACATGCAGCGAGTACGTGACCGAGCCGAGTCACGTGGGACCGGACACGGCCGGCTCGGTCCTCCCTTAACTAAACGAGCCGTAACCGGTCGAAAATGTCGGGTTGTAGCACTAGTTTCTATGCCCATTTTCTTCCTCAAGCCACCTTCCACATCCCATAGAAGTTGGTTGTTGTAATTGTATAATCTAAAACACACACCCATCTCAGTCTTCGACGTCCATTCACTGCTGGAAATATGCGCAGGAGGAAATTATGTGGGATTTTTTTTCTTTTTTTAATTTCTGGCATGTGAGCAATCGTACTGCAAAGCCCGAGTGCGCGAATTTCGATTCACGCCATATACTATAATTCCCATAAATTGCACAATATGTAGAAATAATTTTCAAATAATTAAACATGTAATCGTTAAAGAATTGCTTCCTTGTGACCTCAATGAAACTGAATAAAATTCAAACAATCTCAAAAGTTGCTTCACATGTTCATTAAACTGAAACAAACATGTTAATTCGACCCTCCCTGCCTATGTAATTACATAACCATTGTTTTACATGAGAAATAATTTCACGTACTTTGATTGACCAACAGCTACAGGAACTGTATTACTGGAAATATGTTCGAACTAACGACTAAATGTAGAACAAAACTGCCAAGTCATCAACCTTCTGAAATATTATCTAGGTCTGTTCCTTCCTTGCGATTCTTCCTACCAACTCCTAAACACTATTTTGTAGTTATATAATTATATCCAAGTTGCTGCTATTTAGAGATAACTAGCTTAAACCCACTGCTCCGCTCGCGTGTTGGTTGATTGTGATAGATAATGCGCGGAACGTCAAATAGATTTTTCTTAAAGAGAAGTATTAAAAGAAATTTCTTTTTTACTGCTTTATTTATTTATTCTCATATTTCCTTATTCGTATGCTTATCCTTATAGAGAAAGAGCTGAAGACATTGTAGCACGCATAGACCAAAGATATGGTCTGTAGCATCACGTTTCGCTGTATGTAACCTCCTTGCTATAAAGTCGCAAACGTCATCGCTGGCCTTCAGTCCTATTTTTTAAAATAATTTGACGACTTTCAACCACTATATCTTCCACCCCCTTATAGCTATCAGCATGGAACTGCTATGGTATACAACGGGAGACTTCGGACAACAATTACACACAGGCCATTCGTTTGCGTTCTGTAGTTTTCGCAGCAGAGCGAAATAGTAACACGCACACACGTAGAATTTTATATACACCGATAACTTTCCATCCAAATATACTCCACCCTTTTATCATTATCAATCCTCAAGCAACAATGCAGCCAATAAAACCATTTTCAAAGAGTTAATATAATTTTCAAAGAGTAATTATTGTTCCGCATTTCGCGTTATAGTCTTCAAATTAGTAAATACCTAGTAGATCGCTATAAAATCGTGCCTAAAACCTTCCTCAGGTGTAAAGTAGTAACTGTACAAATATTTCAGTCTCTGCGTCTTGTCGTTAGGACGTGATAAGCGTACACCGAACAGACATTCGCATTAATATATATAGATAAGTAGCTATCCGATCGCCATAAAACCGTGCCTAAAGCCTTCCTCGGGTAGACATTAGTAACTGTACAAATTTTAGCTCTTTATGTCTTGTGGTTCAGATGTGATAAACTTACACCGAACAGACATTCACATTTATAGATATAGATTATATGGAACATATACCACATAAAAAAACAGCAATTTGGGTATAATTATTAAATGCCTCTAAGAGAAAAATATTTATGATGTGAATCCACTGGATCTGACAATGTTCTGTAACAATACAGTTACGTTTGAAATTTCTTGTACAGCCTGAGTAATAGCTTCCGGACTAGGCACCATCACCAACATGTATAAAAAATAGCAAGTATTGAAATCTCGTGTAACTGATTAGTCCATTCATTTACAAACTCCTATAATTTGCGCCATTCATTCTCAAACGATAAAATTTTATTTTATACTATGAAAATCCTCTTCCAAGTCTGAAAGAAATGCTTCTTTTAATTGAATTTACAACTTTTCTCTAATTTGCTATTCTGCCTGTGTAAAGCAGAGAACATCAGCATGGCGTTAGTTTACCGTAGCTCGAGCAGCCGTGCAAGCTTGTAGTAACTGCAGGAAGGTCGCCAGTAAATTATATGTCACAATGTAGCGAGATAGTGTCCCCATTTCAACCGGGCAGCAAGGGACGTTAAATTGTTCTTCCTCTCAGGGGACTAAGAATTCATTTTCTTCCTACGGGCTTAGCGACGCCGAGGTCCATGAGTTGGGATCTGCTGAACGCCACTGGTACTCTGTCACCGTAAGGTCTGGAGATGCTTTCGCAACCACCTTGCGGAAGTGGTAGTTGTATGTAACAGAGAACGAAGGTCGTGGCTTGACAGCCAGGGTCACTAACATGGTACAAAGCCCTATAAAAAACTCATTGTTATTTTATGCTGCGCGTGTATGGGATGCATGGCTGTTGAGGCGAAACCGTAGCTAGCAGGCAACGTCTTAGGAACCGGCTGTACCTGGCAAGCGGGGCTCTGTCTGGGAGGAGCAATTTTCAATAGCTTCTCGTGGATATACTATGAAGCATGAATTGTTTGTTACCACCCCTAGCGCAGTAACTTTTATGTGTCACATTCTGTGGTGGATCAAGAGTTATTAGTACTGAAACGCCTGGAAATCTCTTTCAAGACACTGTCACCATTCCCCTTAGTTTGAGTAGGACTTGCAGTTCAAATCAAATCAACTAAGAAGCTGAAGGCTAAGTAGAGAAGCTCTTAAATGCAAACAAATTGTGGTCTATCCCATCACCATTGAACGAAACACTGGATTAAACAGTGGTAAAGGAGTTGTTACATGCTAGGACATCATGGATATCAACACAAAAGAACTGAAACGAGAATGGGAAAGTGAGAGAGAGACTAACGGCCGCGGTGGAGTAGCCGAGCGGTCTAAGGCGCCTCGCTGCGGAGCGCGCGGTTGCTCGCCGTCGGAGGTTCGAGTCCTCCCTGGGGCATGTGTGTGTGTGTGTGTGTGTGTGTGTGTGTGTGTGTGTTTTCCTTCGGTTAGTTTACCTTGGTTTAAGTAGTTTGTAAGCTACGGACTGATGACCACGGAGTTTGGTCCGATAGAGTTACAAACATTTGAACATTTTGGAGACTAACGTTCAAAACTTTCCGGAAGGGGTTGATGGAAAGCTTCAGAAATAAGCACCCTTCATCTTGATGGTCAACTTGTCAAAGTTGCTGTACAATGCGGCGGGCTATCTCCGCCCTGAGGTGAGATGTTTTAAATGTCACCGCTTTGGTCGTACCACCATTGGCTCCATAGTCTAGGCAACATGTAGAAGAAGTGGTGCTGCTGCCCACGAACAGGGCATTTCAATACATTGCCACGCCCATTTGTGTCAACTGACCCTAGGTCCATCGATTTTGCAGCGGGAATTGGCCGGCATTTTCTGAGGAAAAGAATAACCAGGAGATTAACACCCAACGTAACTCATACTCCGACGCAAAAAAGGAATTGAAGGCCACGCAGCCTCCAAGATTTCTCATGTTCATTGCCTCAGCATTGATGCAACCTGCACAGAAGCTTAGCGTGCGTACTCAGACTGAGATAGTCCACGTCCAGCTGTACTTGTATGTGCAGCGGCCAGCCTGAGCCGTAGGTACTCCTGTCTAGCATTCTTTCAGCTGCACTTGCTGCAACTTTCATAAGGAGAGGACGCCTACTCGTCATCGCCGAATTCGTCCATATTTATGGATCATGTAGTGCGTGATGAGACATTAATGTGCTCCAAATGGCAACTCCAGATGGCCAAGCGTTTAGGAAGTAAAGAAATTTTGATACGTATCTGTCACCATATGCACCTGATCAGTTTCCCTTGTGAGAGAGTGTTTAGTGAGAGGTGTTTGGCTCAGCTGTAAGTTCCGTCTCGGCAGCGGCCGTGTGTAAACAAACCGATGTGCTTGCTTCGCGAAGTTTTGTGGTGTCTGCAGCTTGAGAAACAGTGATTACTATGGAGTATGCTATCGAAGATTAATTACGACAATACACGTTACGTTTTCATTACCCGTACGGATGTATCCGACCAAAAGTTGACGAATTAGTAGAACGCCTTTTAGAAAAATGTTCAAATGTTTGTTAAGCTTATGGTACTTAACTACGGGGTCATCAGTCCCTAAACTTACAAACTACTTATGAACTACCATATTCTAAGACGGCACAAATATCCATGCCCGAGGGGGGATTCGAACCCCCGACCGTAGTGCCCGTGCAGACCGTGACTGAAGCGCCTCAGTCCCCTCGGCCACCGCGGCCGGCACGCCTTTTAGACTTTATATTGAAAGTTGAAGAAGTCCTCGGGATTTCATATGATTTTCTTGCGAATGCCATGTTTGTAAAACACGGCGGTGACGTTCCATGCTTACGTATAATAGAATTAACGGAGGGTACCACCAAATTCGTGAATTCAGAGGTGAAATCTACAGAGTTTCAATAACTCATGCCGGGCTCGGTCAGAACACGGTCTGCATATTTAATTTGCTGTTTGAGTTAGAACTTCATACTATTCGATAAGCCCTTTCTGAATGTGGCAGCGTTGTGGCGATTTGCGGAAAAAGGTGGTCCGGTTCCAAGCATTTCAATGTGGATTAGGGTCTGAGGAATGCGAAAATGGACCTTAAAAAGTGTTGTGGCGTAAAGTCAGCGCCACACGCCAGCCGTAAGAGAACGATCGTGGAGAAGGCAGCGATCGACCAAAAGCCAATCGCAAGCAGGCGCCGCGCATCCTGGAGGGAGTAAAGATGCGCGCCCTCTACAAGCGGCTATATCTAGGCCGACATACGTCTGGACAGCCTTGAAGTTAATATTCAGAACTCAGGGAGTTACTAGGTCAGAATTCGGCTACGAACGAAACAGTAACTAGGTGTCAACGCAGCTAGCATCATACGGACGATGCCGCGAGAAGCAAGGAGAGAGAAGAATCAGACATATGTACTAAAGTTGAGTATTATAATTTTCAGTCAAGAAAACTTGTATTATTAATCTGAATAGTTGTTACAGTTGACATTGATTCAAAATCAAATGTTTGTTAAGCTTATGGGACTTAACTACGGGGTCATCAGTCCCTAAACTTACAAACTACTTATCAACTACCTTATACTAAGGACGGCACAAATATCCATACCCGAGAGGGGATTCAAACCCCGACCGTAGTGGTCGTGCAGACCGTGACTGGAGCGCCTCAGTCCCCTCGGCCACCGCGGCCGGCTGATATTGATTCCTGCAGCAGTACCTATTATGGTAACTAGATTGGGACGAGTACTCAACTAATGGCGGAAAGAATGAAACAACAAAAGGCGACGAGGTCACAACAAAACCCAAATCCGCCCAACAGTCTTGTCTATGGATTTCGAGCCCTTGTAACGGACGGCGGGCAGTCGCGAACTAGAGCCGTTTGTGGCTCCACCGATCATTTAAAATTCACGTGTCCTCGCGTAAAACCAGTCCGTGCAAGTGCGCAACAGCTTTTCGCATTCGTCGACGGGCACAATAGTTACAGAACGTCGTACGTGGACACACTTAAGGGAACGTCTGCCGGAAGTACGGCACTGCAGGAGCCGGCTGCGGATGTCACAGGCCCAGAAGTGCACGCGACTGATGTCAACAACACAGCGGCCAGCCACGCAGCACTGCTCCTAGCGGAGAGACCGTTTCCCATGGACGCGATGCATCATGTAGATATTAGAGATCCAAAACGGGCTCCGAAATGTTGCTCAAAACCCGCCAGCGGGCGTTATGGCGTCTCCGGCTCGGCCCTCTGCGCTCGTGGTCGTGCCAAAGCGGCTCGCATGACGTTACCAAAAAAATGTTCAAATGTCTGTTACGCTTATGGGACTTAACTACGGGGTCATCAGTCCCTAAACTTACAAAGTACTTATCCACTAGCTTATCCTAAGGACGGCACAAATATCCATGCCCGAGGGGGGATTCGAACACCCGACTGTAGTGGCCGTGCAGACCGTGACTGGAGAGCCTCATTCCCCTCGGCCACCGCGGCCGGCATGCCTTTGCCAGGCAGGGTACTACCCGCAACACTCACGAGCAGTGTTGCCAGACGTAGGGAATTTTCCCTACACGTAGGTACTTTTAAGCATTAAAATCATGTAGGGAATTTTCATCCAGAAGTCCTCAACGCGTAGGTACTTTGGTAAAATTTTACAATCTCTGACACAGGCCTAGTGGGTTATGTTGGCAACAGAACAGTTGTTAAATGTTCAAATATCTGTAAATCTATCGGACCAAACTGCGTGGTCATCAGTCCGTAGCTTACAAACTACTTAAACCTAGGTAAACTAACCTACGAACAAACGCACACACCCATGCCCCAGGGAGGACTCGAACCTCCACGGCGAGCAACCGTGCGCTCCGCAGCGAGGCGCTTTAGACCGCTCGGCTACTCCACCGCGGCGAACAATTGTTAGCACGCGGGAATGAAGATGACCAATTGTGGCAAAGTGTGAAGGATCCAATGATATTTTAGACAGCATATTTGTTTTCTGTTCATAGTAAACTGTGGTGTCGCACAAGTACAAAGTGCACGCCACCTACTTTCGCCGCGCGCCGCCATGCACGCACGGCGCGGCGTTCTTACGACGACAGCCACGAGCGCCCTCTGCGACAACGCCGCTCGTGGCCACCACTGAAGGACATCGGTCACTTCGGACTGAGATAGCAACCAGTGAGGACCTTCGTAATCAGATAGGCACCAGTGAAGACTTTGCTATCGTGCAGGCACTAGGCAGGCCTCTAACAACTATGTATCAACATTCTGCAGTACTATGTAAAAGTTAAGTATTGTTACATTCTGTGCAATATATATCTCTTTCTAATTTACTCTAGTGTTTATAGTTTCTGGCTGCTCCCCTCCGTACCTGCACCAGCGTGCTATTTTTGTTCCTGTGTCGGGCTCATTCCACTCGGCCACCGACACCTACGACGAGGCTGGGACACCAAAAGCGGCGACGAAGTTGGGACACAAAAGTGGCGACGAGGATGGGATACAAAAGTGGCGACGAGGAGTGATAGAACCTTGGACCAGCCCGCTTACAGCAGCCAGACAGCAGCAGTCGGAGCACGCAAAAATTGCTCCCGCCCACCCACCCTTATTATAACAATTTTGGGGAAAGATATTTTGTTACGTGTTTTGTGGACTTTTTTGTTGCAGAGCGTCCTCTTTCATATTGCATTTGTGTTTTATTGTAATTTACTTGTATGCGCGGCGCCTAATCGGTCAGCATGGCCACTGCCCCGAACCCAAACTTAATGGAAATTATTCAGTTACAGACGGCGCAAATCACTCAACTACTGCAGGCCGTGTCGCAGTTGACGGCACAGGCTGCTCACCAACAACAACAGCCGTCACATCAGCAGCCCACACCTGCCGCTGCACCGCTTCCGACATTTCGCCAGTACAACGAACGTGAGGAAGAATGGAGCAACTATTTCGCACAGTTTCAAGAACTCGTCGCGGCTCATCAAATTACAAGTCAGAGAGTGAAGAACCTTTTCTTATCGATTGTGGGCCCCCAGACCTTCGTACTATTGCAAAAACTTTTCCCTCTCGCATCTCCTCGTGATGTAGACTTTGAACAAATTGTAGATGCACTGAATGCTCATTATGAGAGAAAAGTTCTTGTAGCCGCTGCACGATACCGGTTTTTCAGACTTAAAAAATTACCACAGCAGTCACACCAAGAGTGGATTACGGAATTGAAGGGCTTAACCCGCCAATGTAAATTTACTTGCTCTTGTGGACTTTCTTATAGTGACGTTATGTTAAGAGATGCGATTGCGCAGAACATTCAGGACCCCAGAATTAGAGCAGCAATTCTGAAACAGTCTGACCCCTCATTAGACAGTGTACTGCAGCTTATAGAAGCGCATGATACTTTTGACTTAGCAGATGTAGAAATGCAAAGCCACAGTGTTAATTCAGTGCGCCGCAACGGACGCTTTCCTAGCCGTAGTTCTCAGTATAGCACTAGTGATTCTTATTTTTCTACCTGCCGTGCTGAACAGTCAGTGAACAGTAGCCAGTGTAAAAGTGCGACACAAAGGTCGCCCCGTCGTGTTAGAAACAGTGATTTGAATAACGGGCGCCAACGCTCATTTCAGAAAAATGTACGTAAATCTTGCCCCCAGTGTGTGTCTCGCCACAAGCGTGCTCATTGCCCTAGTCGCAACGCAACCTGTTATCAATGTGGCAAATCAGGACATGTACAGTCTGTGTGTATGCAAATTAAAAACTCAAAGAACGGTACCGTTAGAAACAGTGCTTCGCAGAGTGCGAGAACAGTTCATTCTGTAAATGTTATACGGGCTGTGGAATTGAACAGTGCTTTCCTTGGATCTCAATTTCAAGAAAGTAGTTCTGCGCCTATGGCAAATCTATATAGTGCACCACGTAGCAAGCGCCGACGAGCGCGTAAAACAGTGCAACGGAAACGGGTTCGGGATAAGCAAAATGACTATGAACAGTGCATTCCTGTAGTGAAAATAGTGCCTTCTGCAACTGCTCCTTGTAATAGTGCCCAGTACTGTGTAGCTAGTGACAGTAGACATCAAGTAGCTACTCAAAAGTGTAGTGCAGTAGTTGGTAAATCTGGAGTAGCTTCGCATGCTTGCGCGGACGCCGATCCGGCGGTAGTGCCATCTAGTGACAGTGTTGTTAATCCGCTGCGTGCCGAGTCTGCGCCACTTACTTCACTACGCGGCCCGCGCAAGCGCAGTAAACAAACCGTAGCAGACGTTGCCCACATTCGCGCACCTGTCGTGCGCCAGAAGCAAAAACATTTTGTGAATCTTTCCATTTACAATAAGACTGTGCAATTTCAGCTCGACACTGGTTCCGCTGTTACCTTAATTAATAAAGATACTTATGAACTTCTGGGTTCGCCAAAATTATCGCTGTGTCAACAAGTGTTAACAGCTTATACAGGTCAAAATATTCCAGTGCTAGGAACGTGTAGCCTGCCCGCCTCTTTTCAAGGTGTAACAAAAACAGTTGCTTTTGTAGTTCTTCAGGCCAAATCGACACAGAACATTTTTGGACTAGATGCTTTTGACTTGTTTGGTTTATCAATTCAAAGAGATGTGTTTCACATTTCGTCAATAGTGCCTCAGGATAAAATCAATGCATTGTGTGACAAATATAGTGACTTGTTTTCGCCGGAACTAGGTTGTGCAAAAGACTTCGTGGCACATGTAACTTTAAAAGAATCTGCAGTTCCAAAATTTCGTAAAGCTAGACCAGTGCCTATCGCCTTGCGTGATACAGTTGCCGAAGAACTTAAACGTTGGCAAGATAGTGGGGTGATTTCTCCTGTTTCTGCGAGTCAGTGGGCCTCGCCTATAGTAATTATACCCAAGCCGTCAGGAAAACTTCGTCTCTGTGCGGACTTCAAATCAACAGTGAACAGTCAAAACAATTGTAGACACTTATCCCCTGCCCAGACCTGACGAACTAATGGACAAATTAGGACAGTCTCGTTTCTTTTCTAAGATTGATTTAGCAGAGGCATACTTACAGATTCCACTTGATGACGAGTCAAAAAACTTTTTCGTCATTAATACTCACATGGGCCTTTTTCAGTTTCAACGCCTACCCGTTGGCAGTTCTTCCGCCCCCGCTATTTTTCAGCGTTTTTTGGAACAGCTGACAGTTTCTGTACCGTGTTGTTCGAACTATTTAGATGACATTGTGGTATCCGGACGTACAGTTGAAGAACATTTAGCAAACCTGGAGTGCCTTTTCAAAGTTTTGACTGCAGCAGGTCTACGTTGCAATAAAGCAAAGTGTTCGTGTTTTCAAACTGAAATAGAGTACCTAGGCCATGTGATTAATGCCCAAGGAATTCATCCCTTACAGTCACATCTTCGAGCAATCAAAGACTTGCCTCCTCCTAAGAATGTGCATGAATTGCAAGCAGTGATGGGAAAGCTTAACTATTATTTCAGATTTATTCCCAATGCCTCTCAGACTGCAGCTCCACTGCATCACTTACGTAGGAAGAATGTTCCTTTTGTATGGTCTAAAGATTGTCAGGTTGCCTTTGACAAACTAAAGTCTGCACTACTCAGTGATGCATGTTTGATTCCCTTTGACCCACAGAAGCCTGTAGTGTTAGCAGTTGACGCCTCGTCGTACGGTCTGGGTGCCGTTCTGTCGCATCGTATTGGATGTCACGATCGTCCCATTGCCTTTGCATCCAAGCTACTGACGCCGACGCAACAGAATTACAGTCAGATAGAAAAGGAGGCCTTAGCAATCATTTACGGCGTCACAAAGTTTCATCATTATCTCTATGGCAGAAAATTCTATTTGTTGACAGACCACAAGCCTCTCACGTCGTTGGTCTCACCCACAAAGCCGATTCCGCCACGTACGGCACAAAAGCTTCAGAGATGGTCCTTGATATTGTCTAATTATCAGTATGAGATTTTGTACGGACCTACCACTAAACATGCTAACGCGGACACACTTTCCCGACTTCCGGTTGGCCAGGATGTATCATTTGATTCTTCAGAAATGGCATGTTGTCAGATAGACTCCAGAGATGCTTCCGCTCTCGCAGATTTCCCTTTGAACTCTCGTCGGGTTGCACAGGAAACAGCTGCGGATGCAGACCTAAGTGTGGTAGCACGTTTTGTTCGCTCAGGGTGGCCTGCCAGAGCAAAGACATTGATCGGCCTCTGGTTCGACGTTATTTTGCACAACGTCATGCATTATCTTTAAGTCAGGGTGTACTGTTGTTGCATACCGACAACGACTAAGCAAGAGTGATTGTTCCTCGTTCCCTGCAACGAGAAGTGTTACGCCTCCTGCATAAAAGGACATGGCGGCATTGTTAGGACAAAGCAACTGGCCAGACGTCATTGTACCTGGGTTGGTATGGACGCTCAGATAGAGAGCATGACATCACAGTGTACAGTTTGTGCGGAGCATCAGGCGGCTCCTCCACAGCGTTTCTCAGACTGGCCACGCCCCAAGGGACCATGGCAACGTTTACATATTGACTTTGCCGGACCTTTCTGGAATACGCGCTGGTTAATTGTTGTAGATGCTTTCAGCAAGTTTCCTTTTGTGATTGCCATGAACTCAACGACAGCTTCTAGTACAATCAGTGCCTTAACATCAGTGTTTTGCATCGAAGGCTTACCTGAAACTATCGTCAGTGACAATGGACCTCAGTTTGTTAGTGCGGAATTTCAACAGTTTTGTCGTGTGAATGGCATTCAGCATATTACCACTGCACCTTTTCACCCTCAGTCCAATGGTGAAGCAGAACGTTTCGTTCGAACATTCAAGTCTCACATGGAGAAGATGAAAGGTCAGCACTCCAGGCAGCAAGCTCTTCAAATTTTCCTGTCTACGTATCGATACATGCCACGTGACGGCCCGTCTCCTGCCGAGCTGCTACACGGCCGCCGTCACCGCACTCTCCTTCACCTGCTGCAGCCTCCCACGCACCGAGTCGGTTCGTATGGCGCTACGCGTTTTCAGGTTTCTACTCCGGTGCTGTACAGGGTGTTTGCTGGAAACAAGAAGAAACTATGGATGCCGGACATCATTCAGCGCGTGCTCGGTCGCAATATGTATGTTGTACGTTCTTCCACAGTGTCGGAGCTGCGGCGCCACGCAAACCAATTGCGCTTGCACAGGCCGCGCGATCCTGTCTCCGGTTTCTTGATTCCAGACCCACTTCACCGCCAGGGAGCACAACCACATCATTCGTCCCCGGACTACGAGATCGTCCCGATGGAGATCGACGCGACGCCGCCGCTGTCGCCGCCGCAGATGACAGCGTCACCGAGAGGGACTCCGGGACCGTGCGTGCCGCCGCCGCCTGGGCCACGCACCTCAGAAGAAGATGACCTGCTCCCTCTGGGCGGGGGGGGGGGGGGTGCGCCCTTCCCCAGGTTTCGGTGGGTTCCCTGGAGGATCGCAAGGCGGATGCCGGGGCGCGGACGGCGTCTCGATCCCAGCCTCAGCTACGACGCCCGTCCCACCAGTAACGCCCCCGCCCAGGCCCTCCTCCCAGTGCCGTCGCCGTGGCCCTCAGCCCTACGCCACGACGGCGCGGCGGTTTGGGGGGGAGAGGGTGTGGTGTCGCACAAGTACAAAGTGCGCGCCACCTACTTTCGCCGCGCGCCGCCATGCACGCACGGCGCGGCGTTCTTACGACGACAGCCACGAGCGCCCTCTGCGACAACGCCGCTCGTGGCCACCACTGAAGGACATCGGTCACTTCGGACTGAGATAGCAACCAGTGAGGACCTTCGTAATCAGATAGGCACCAGTGAAGACTTTGCTATCGTACAGGCACTAGGCAGGCCTCTAACAACTATGTATCAACATTCTGCAGTACTATGTAAAAGTTAAGTATTGTTACATTCTGTGCAATATATATCTCTTTCTAATTCACTCTAGTGTTTATAGTTTCTGGCTGCTCCCCTCCGTACCTGCACCAGCGTGCTATTCTTGTTCCTGTGTCGGGCTCATTCCACTCGGCCACCGACACCTACGACGAGGCTGGGACACCAAAAGCGGCGACGAAGTTGGGACACAAAATAAACATTATTAATTTGAAAAATCAAGTTTGAGGCACATTAAAATTGATGCGAATTACGATGATTTCAATGTATATCAGTGGAATGGAGAGTCGGTTTGGAAATAGTGTTAGAAAATGTCAGCACAAGAAAAATTCATTGTTTCCATGAACGAAACACGTTTTATTACCTTCACTAGACTTATTTATTTACGACAGGTTGATATACTAGTAAGTACTTGTAAATGAGAAGATGCTGACAAGAAAACGCTAAAAGATTTGCGACAGCCAATGTTATAATGAACAAAGTGCTAGATATTCGTTGTCAACATAGCATTACTCTTTGAAAATCGAATCATTAGAGTGACGGACGTCCTGCTTTGTGCTGACTGTGAATAAACAATTACTACTGTTCCTATTCTATGGTTGATAGTGTCTCGATGTTTCCTTGTGCGGTCAATAAATCAGGTATTCTCGTGCAACAGTGCACTCGGATTAGCAGCATATTTGGGGAAACTAATTAATGCTGTTCCTCTCTATGGTTGCCAGGTTCTTGATGTACCCTTGTCTGATCGATAAATCAGTAATAATTTTGTTACAGAGCACTTGGAATTCGCGGCATAATCTACACTTGACTCCATCAATCAGTAACGATCAGTCACTGGAAAAACATATCTATCAATTAAGCATATGCCAAATTTATTTTAAAGTTTTTCAAAATTGCAACATGTCACATTAGACATGGAGAAAGTAGGTAAAACGTAGGTACATTTTTGTGTGACTGTACGTATTTTCTCTCTCTGCCATCTGGTAACACTGCTCACTAGCCGTGTTGTCGGTTACACGGAATCTGCGGAGGCCGGCGGGTCGGGCGCAAAGGTTACAGTGGTCCAAGCCGAGCTTGGCGAGCCGAGCTTGTAACTGTTACAGATGACAGATACTAGTCACGCATGTCAATTATCTATGTGGCTACCGCTTCTTTATACATCAGTACTTGTGTATTAGTGGTCTGGTTTATTTCAAACTTGATAAAATGTTCGCTCGTCACTTTCAAAACAATAGGAAAGGCACTCTTACATAATATTCGTGTAGTACGTGGCAGAGGGTAATTCAGTTACAGGTTTCATTACAATCTACGTTATCTCATCTTGATGAAACTTTGCACACTCGACATTCGAAACAATGGAGAGGTCACTACATAAGATTTGTGGTGGTACACGGCTGAGGTTACTTCACTTACGAATTCTCTAAACTCTGTAGTGTTATTGTGATCTTGATTAAAGTTTGCATACTTGACATTCAAAACAAGGGAAAGGTCATTGTTTACAAAAGATTTGTGTGGTACATGGCGGAGAGTTCTTCAATTATAGAATTGCACAAAATCCATATTTTTATTGCGATCGTGAAGAAATTTCGAACGCTTCACATTCAAAACAAGGGGAAGGTCAGTGTATACAAACGATTCGTGTGGTAGATGGCGGAGGGTTCTTCACTTATAGAATTCCACAAAATCCATAGTTTTATTACGACCTTGATGACAGTTCTCACACTTGCTGCTCAAAACTAGGGGAAGGTCACTGTCTACACAAGATTCGTGTGGCACTTGGCGGAGAGTACTTCACTTACGAATTCTCTAAAATCTAAAGTTTTATCAGCTATCCGCGATTCCGCTATTTCGTGCGATTTTATGCAGAAAAATGTATTAATAGCAAATGTATTAAGCATTCGCTCCAGTTATTCTATAGTAACAGTACAGTGTTTTTCATTTAACATTTTCCTTTACAAGAATAACGATAGTACCCTTTTTCGCAAACGCGTTGTTTGACCGTAAACCAACAGTTTTATATTCTTATTATTCATCTCGATTGATTTTCTGTTTAAGAATGAGTTAAAAGAATTTGTAGTTGAAACGGCAGTTATAAGGTGAACGGGTAATACTTAGAACACGCTTTAGTATCCATCGCGAAAGGGGGTGATGGGGCTGTTTCGTCCTGTGTGCGCTGTGCACAACAAAGCAGCACAGCTGCTGACCAGGCCAGACGCAGAATGAGACGGGCGGCAAAGCGCAGTCTAATGGGGTCGCACAGACTGGGAGGGGACACAATGCTGATTCGACCTGCACCTGTGCCAGGCCCGGTGTCGCTGCAGCTGAGACACAGTTCTAGCGCCCCGCTACACTGTGGACAACAGCTCAGCCAGGCAGAAAGACGAGACGGGGAGCGGGCAAGCAGTCTGCCGTACGCTGTGTGTCGAAAGTGGCACTATTACTGGCTGTTCAAAATGTTCCAATGTTTGTAAACCTATTGGACCATACTGCTATGGTCATCAATCCACTGACTTACAAAAAACTTAAACCAACTTACACTAAGAACAACACACAAACCTATGCCCGAGGGAGGACTCGAACCTCCGGCGGGAGCGGCCGCTCAGTCCGTAGATTATTGGCTGTCTAGACTAAATTGCATTCCGACTGAATGTGTTTGTTATTAACTAGTGATTCTTTTTTCAACACTTAAGTCCTCGTTCTTTTTTCATTTGTGGATTATACTTTTCAATTACTGGGTACTTATATCTGTACAGTTTTGTTTAGTGAAATATTGTAACATCACATGATCATCAACCAGCGCAGAAAATATTAATTTCAAGGTAAGATATTGTCCATAATGTAATAAATAAATGGATGCAACATTTTATAGTTTCTTATATAAAGAAAACCAATCATTTTGTTTCTAAGGATCTGGTAAAATTCTAGATATTTTTTTCAGAATTGTGAAAGTTACTGTAATTAATGATAAAGAATGTTTGAATCCTTACGTAATGTGGTCAGAAGCTCAAAGATACATTTTAAAGTCAACATTCCATAGCATCGGGAGTTTTTACTTTTATCTTTACTTGGTTTTCATTTTTGATATCAATTATTTATTACAAAATGGGCTTATGATTCTGAACTTAGATCATCTTTATTAATAAATGAAACAAGGCTTTTGCTTGATTAAAACACAGACAATTGTGAGCTTTCATCACCTAGCGTATCTCAAAAATACCGCCAGTTTCGGTTCATTTGCTATACTATCTTGGAAACTATATTCATTTAACTCAATGGCGTGCTATATAATTCCATATTATACTTCCGCAAATGGCCTTTAGTCATTCCGGTGTAAAATCAGCATCACTTATTTTCGTAGTAGTTTGACATCGTCCAGATTTTTCGTTCACTCTAATATATTTACTTGGTGATATGAATTTTTAATGCACTAATGATTTAAGCAACACTTCGTCGCCAAAATGAGTATGACATATGAGAATTGATATGACCACGTGATTCCCAATGCGCATGGATGGAAATAGGAGTGCCAGTGTCTCGAAAACGAATTAACATACCCTTCTGCTCGGTTTGAAACAAATGTTCAAATGTTTGTAAATCTATCAGACCAAACTGCATGGTCATCAATCCGTAGCTTACAAACTACTTAAACCTATGTAAACTAACCTAAGGACAAACACACACACCCATGCCCCAGGGAGGACTCGAACCTCCACGGCGAGCAACCGCGCAATCCGCAGCGAGACGCTTTAGACCGCTCGGCTACTCCAGCGCGGCTTGAAACGAAAAGTAGGAATATTGTCTACATTTCAAACACAGAAACCTTTGAGTAGAACTTCGACTGTACCAAAAACTCTATGCAGCGTGGTTTTTACCACAGCATACTCTTCATTTTCGTGTAATACTTCACTTAATTTGACACTGCACCGTAACTGTACACAGTAACAGTAACTCGCTTGTTACATCAAATTATAATATATGTCAAATTATTTTCTTCTGCAAATAGTTTCCTTAATATCGAGTGATAAATGTTTCACTTGATCTGCAAGAACATTTTAGTGAGGCGAGAGAATTATTAAATCTCATTGGGTGAATTGACAGTGCAGCAACATTTTGTGGGACGATCTTCAATACAATGATATGAAGTTGTTGTCTCGACACATTGCAGAAAGAAACTGATGAATACTTGATCTGAAGTTCAAGCGTGCAAAATTTGGACAGGATCGTATGAAAACTGTTGATTTTGTCGAAGTCTATAAGTAAAGTAGCCTCCGCCGTGCACCACACGGAATTTTATGTAGGCAGTGACCAGTGGCGGCTCGTACAAAATTTGACCAGTGTGCTACAATATTACAAAAATAAACAGCAAACAAAATATACTAAACTAAAAAGTCAACCTTTGTATGATTGCCTTTAATTAAATATCAATTAATACTGTATTGACAGTAAGACCTTCAGGAGAATCTATAACAGCGCTGCCAATTGCGTGTATTCACTGCAGGTAGTAAATATAACGTTTAAAAAATATTAATTTTATTTGCAGAAATTAAAAATTTAGACTCAGAGGTATTTGAATACGAGCCTCACACAGGAATTGAGAGACAACGCGCAAGACGCCTGAGTCAGCGCGCTATTTGACTCTGTAAGCCGCAATATTCGTCATATAGTATTCTTCCGCAGCCGTCACACGCAGCGCGAAGAGAAATATGGATGTGGTGCTGTAGTCGGTCTCAGCACACATGACTTGCCAGGCCTGACTTCACGTCTGCGCATGTGCAGTAGCGAACAGAGGACTGCGCCATTTCTCTGCGCACATACCAGTGCGGCTGAATCCCACTTCAGCACACAGAGCTGGTTTCCAGCTATCGCGGCGAGAGCGCTCCAAATTCGTTTTCATCCTTATTACTAGCATTTTAATGTGCATTAGAAGGGAATTGGCATAATTTTATTGTGATATCTGGCTCGTATTCCAAGAGAAAGGATGTAATTTTACAGCGATTTCTCGCTTGCATTCGAAGTGAAATGGCATAATTTTAGTAATATATTTACAGTGTGCTGCAGCACATTAGCACACTATCACTAGCCGCCACTGGCAGTGACGTTCCTCTTGGTTTGAAGATGTGTGCAACATTTCATTAAAATCGGAATAAAACTGTAGATTTGTATGAATTACAATGGCATGGACCCTCATTTATCCGCGTATAGAGCAGAGGTGTAAAATCAGCTTCACTTATTTTCGTAATAGTTTGGCATCGTTCAGATTTTTCGTTCACTCGACTTCTAGCTTGCTTGCCCGTAGCTCCACTGCAACCATTCAAGCAGGTTACCCTCAAGTGACATAAACACAAGAGTGCAGGTGTACCGAAGCGCACTGGGTAATGCGGTTGATTGGGTTCCCGCAAGCCCGGTTCCAGTAAGCCTATCAAGCTTCAAGGGACCCATCCAGCTTGCTGCATCTGACAACAGCTTGCGCTGTGAAGTTACCGTGATTATACAGCAGCCAGGCAGTTAGACTACATTTGTCGGAACAATGGGAGCAACAAGATGAGTAAGTCGAACTTCAGAGAGATTGAGAAAAAATTAACAACTGGTGAAGACGTACTAGTATCGAAACACAGCACAAGTGCCGTATGGCAAACGTTTTCGCGTGTTTATGAGGCATCTTCAAATAAATCGGTAGTGTGTCGCAATGCAAACAGTATAAAAAGCTATTAAGTACGCGTATGGGAACCTCGAGTATATTACGACATGTTTCCAAATTTGTCCAGCAGCTGCGTCATTCGATACATATTTTGAATGAGAATAAACAGTTAGTGACTGACAAGTGTGTGGATATGTGTGCTAAGGACCTGATGCCGTTTGGCAGTATAGAGGGACAAGGCTTTCTAGATTTAGGACAGACACTGATCGACATGAGGAAAATATGAGTCAGTTGATATTAAAAATCTTATGCCTTATAGGGTGTTAGTAGGCAGAAAAGTCCAAACCTTAGCTGATAAAGTACGCAGCAAAATGCTCCCGCAGGCCGCTGTGGCCGAGGGGACTAAGGCGCTCCAGTCACGGTCTGCACGGCCACTACGGTCGGGGGTTCGAATGCCCCCTCGGGCATGGATATTTGTGCCGTCCTAGTTCGTAAGTAGTTCATAAGTAGTTTGTAAGTTTAGGGACTGATGACCCCGTAGTTAAGTCACATAGACTATACAAACGTTTTTTTGAAAAATGCTCCCAGACGTGGTGCATGCGATTCTTTATGGTACATGTGCAAGTACAATTGATCTTTGGACAGGCAATTACAAAGGGGTACATTACATGTCCATCATAATGCATTACATAAATTCTGACTGGCGTTTGCGTAAATATGTGCTGATGTGCTCTGAATTTCCTGTCCAAAATCTGGCACAAGCATTTGAAACGAGTTGGAAGAACGCTTAGAAGCTATAGGTGTTTCTCGTGAAGACATAGTCAAAATTACGTTTTTCACAGACCAGACAGACCAGGGCAGTAATATTGTTAAGGCTCTCGAGACCTATAAAAGTCTTCCATGCATGACTCACTACATATACACAGTCTTGAAACATGTTCTGAACGAATAGTTTTTGAAAGAAAATGTCCCAAATATATTAGCCGTTCTTAATATAGTGCGTAGTACGGTTTCCTATTTCAATAGAAGATGACTCTGTGTGAGATTGCATTCATCTTTAAAGCAGTGTGTTTCAACTCGTTGGAATAGTTATACTGTCGTGCTTCTATCAGTACATTCTCAAATAGATTCAGTGAAGGCTGTCTTAGATAGCTAAGGTGCCTGTGAGAAGATGCTGGATTATGACCACCATATAACTGACCAGCTTATAGCATTTCTTAAGCCATTTAAGGAAGCCATAGTCAATTTAGAGACTGACAAGGAGCCAACGTTACATTTACTTCTACCGTGGTTTTATGCCTTCAAAACTCATTGTATTCTGCTGGATGACGATGAAGAGGTAAGTAATTTTATTCCATCTCAATATCATAGAACTGCTTGTGAAATTTAAGTTTTTATAAAAATGTATTTTCAGAAAATAAAAGCCACTGGTGCCCTTTTAGAACAGAAAGATACGCCGAAAATGTAGAAAAGACAAAATCTCATATTTTGACCTGAAGTGAATATATATAATATTGACATTCGTCTTTTGATGCCCAGATAAAATTTGTAAGAACTTCTCATTAACTTCCTTAACACGACAACGATGCGCGCAGACTAAACTGCTGCGTAGCGTAGCACAGCGATAGACTAGGCGCAAATTGAGACGCGCATAGCACTCGCGTAATGTCGCGGCACTCGAGCGCTACACGAGCCTTCCACACGCGCTGCGCCGGACCAGCGCAAATTGTGAGCGTTAGTCAGGCCGAGTGGCGCGCATTCTAGACGCTGGTTATTCACCTACCGATCGCAAGGCAGACAGTGTGAGATTCGCAGATAAAAGAGTTGCTATTGCTACAGTAGAGTTCCGCATCAGATTCCGAGACTAACGCTGAGGAAGAAGCGTTTCTTTTATCATCTATATATACAAAAATGTATGTCCTCTATGTGTTCATAAACCATTCATTCAATTGCAATGAAAGTTTGGTGAACTGTTCACCGTAAGCCCATGAAAGTTCCTGACACACACAAAAAAAGAGCACAACACATAGCTCAGGGGATATGACGTCATAAATACTGAGAGGCCACCGCGCGAGAATACTCAGATTTATGCTTCAATTATTGGAAAATGTGAGTAGTTATTAGGGAACTAAAACAAAGTTTGCATATAATTTTGGACATTTATGAAGCGTTTTGTACCCCCTCCCCTCCCCCACTCCCCCTCCCCCACTCCCCCTCCCCCCCCACACACACACACAAAATGATGAAACTAAAAGAAGTCTACCGCTCACAAACATTTCGCTGTAGATGCCGTAAAACTGTTGCATCAGGTATGACATTGTAAACAATATAGTTGCAAGAAACTTTCACATAATGCGACGAGACTTTATTCACACATTGTATAAGAATGACAGTACTTGGAAGACTTGTAACCAAAATTAAACAATTTGAAATCTTGATTCAACTTTTCTCGCTGACAACCATAGCAAAATTACACTACTGGCCATTAAAATTGCTAAACCAAGAAGAAATGCAGATAATAAATGGGTATTCATTGGACAAATGTATTATACTGGAACTGACATGTGATTACATTTTCACGCAATTTGGGTGCATAGATCCTAATATATCAGTACCCAGAACAACAACTTCTGGCCTTAATAACGGCCTTAACACGCCTGGGCATTGAGACAGAGCTTGGATGGCGTGTACAGGTACAGATGCCCATGCAGCTTCAATACGATACCAAAGTTCATCAAGAGTAGTGACTGGCGTATTGTGACGAGCCAGTTGTTCGCCCACCATTGACCAGACGTTTTCAGTCGGTGAGAGATCTGGAGAATGTGCTGGCCACGTCAGCAGCCGAATATTTCCGTATCCAAAAATACCAATAGAGGACCTACAACATGCGGTGGTGCATTATCCTGCTGAAATGTAGGGTTTCGCAGGGATCGAATGAAGGGTAGAGCCATGGGTCGTAAAACATATGAAATCTAACGGCCACTGTTCAAAGTGTCGTCGATGCGAACAAGAGGTGACTGAGATGTGTAACCAATGGCACCCCATACCATCACGCCGGATGATACGCCAGTATGGTTATGACGAATACACGCTTCCAAAGTGCGCTTACCGCAATGTCGCCAAACACGGATGCGACCGTCATGATGCTGCATCCGAAAAAAAAAAAATGACGTTTTTCCATTCGCGCACCCAGGTTCGCCGTTGAGTTAAAAAACCACCTTGGAAATAGATTCTGGCATTGGTAGCCAGATAAAAGAGCTCTTTGCAAATAATTCCGGCCGTAAAAGCCAGATGAAAGTTTAGTGTGAACTACTAGGGACGTCCAGCTACAAAATCTCTTGTTCCCCGGGCAAACTGGGATCTGACTTGAATTAGAATTAATTTAGCAGCAGAAGTTAAAGGAAGGTGGACAACACACGTAGTAGATCACAATTTTACAATAATTAATAAACAAGCCAATACACACAAAATAATTTATTAGGGTGGCTGAGAGAACATTTATGGTGCAATGGTTTGTCTGTATGTCCTCTATGTGTTCATAAACCTGTCATTCGAATGCAATGAAACGTTGGTGAATTGTTCACCGTACACACACGAAGGTTCCTGACCCAAAAACAAAAGATCACGATACATAACTCAGAAAATGTGACGCCATAAATAATGAGAGGCCATCGCGTGAGAATAGACTTATGCGTCAATTATTGGAAAATGGGAGTAGTGTGGCGGGATACTGCAACAACGATTGCATGTAATTTCGGACGTTAACTAAGCGTTTTGTAACTGTAAGTGACGTCCCTTCCCCGCCCCCCTCAACCCACACCCACACAAAATGATGAAACGAAAAGAAGTCTATCGCTCACAACAGTTTCGCTGTAGATGCCGCAAAACTGTCTCATCAGGCATGACCAGTTCCAAATACAGTTAGCATTACGGATTTGCATGTTACTATTTATTTTTGTCTGCAGGTCTCCCTTAATTCTCTTGCATCCAAAATTAAGCAATCTGTTTTCTTAATGTCTATCGGTATAAAAGTGAAAGGACTCTCACTCACTGACTAAACACGAAATCTTGAAAACTACTTCAGCTATGGAGCTGAAATTTGGCAGGAATGTAGTTTATAGGTAGCAAACGTCAGCTAAGAAAGTATTTTGTGATATGTGCATGGCGGATCATACTTCTCCTACAGACTCATGAAATCTACAGTTTCATTCCGATCTTCACGAAATTTCACATTCTTGACCTTCAAAACAAGAGGAAGGTCACCGTCTACCTAATGTTTAATACGGTGCTTGGGGGAGCGAACTTTGCAACATAAAAATGAATCCCTAAATACCTTCCTCGCGTCATAACTTGAGAACGGCTCCATCGATTTCACAGTTCGTTTTTTTTTTTTTTTCGTTATTCTGAGAACAAGGGTTTTATGAAATGAAACTGGAATATTTGAGAAGAAAAAGTGCTTTTTTCACTGTGACCCCGCTTTTCTATTGCATAGGAATCTATAGTTTTGTTCCGATATTGATGAAATTTTGCATGCTCTACCTGAAAAACAAGAGGAATGTCACTGTCTGTATAAAATTTCATTCTGTGCATGGTGGAGGGTACTTAAGTTACGGAATTTTACAAAATGCATAGTTTTTCTCCACTCTTTATTAATTGTGGCATACAATACCTTTAAACCAAGAGAAAGATCACTGGGTACATAAATTTTTGTATGGAGCATGACAGAGGGTACCTTGCCGAGAGGGGGAAATATGGAAACGAACAGGGAGATGGGAAGAAAAGAGGTGGATACAGAGAGGGAGGAAAGCGGATGAGGAGTGTAGTATAAATAAACACCCGGGCAACGCCGGGTTTTCAGCTAGTAACTTAAGAAATGCATCTGAATTTGTTGTCAGCACTAGTGAGAAGCAATATTAAATAAAAAGGGGGAAGGTACTCATTACCTACGATTTATAGGCAAGGCAAAATTGCACTCAAATTATTTATTCAGTTCAAACACAAGGAAATGGGGAACTAAATTTCATACGCAGTAAAAATGTATCCCACTGAAATAAATTACTTAAGTTAACCTATCTTACACAGAGGATGCCCAACATTGAATTTAGCACAAAGTTCACTGAACTCAACTCTATTGGGGGAAGATTTACAATCATCACACATTCATTCATTCACACGCAATGGAATAGCGACACTTATCAAAATCAGCGTGTTGAAACGAATGAAAAGATTGCGCCACTGGCGTAGACAAGGTTTCAACGAGCCGGAATGTACCCTACAAGCACAAAACAATAATAATAATAAAAAAAACATAAACTTCGTAGGTGGCTCTGGTCTGTCTTGCCCGACTTGAGATGGTGCATAAGTATAGCAAAGTTAAGATGCATTCAAACTAGGCCGCGAGCAAGCAAGCTAATTGAGACAGCCGTGGTGGAGTAGCCGAGCGGTCTAAAGCGTCTCGCTGCGGAGCGCGCTGTTGCTCGCCGTGGAGGTTCAAGTCCTCCCTGGGGCATGGGTGTGTGTGTTTGTCCTTAGGTTAGTTTACCTAGGTTTAAGTAGTTTGTAAGCTACGGACTGATGACCACGCAGTTTGGTCCGATAGATTTACAAACATTTGAACATTTTTTTAAACTGAGACACATGGCACGCGTCTGCTACATTACATGATCGCACCCCACTGAAGGCGAGGTGGTTAAATATCGGATTCATTTCAACAAAAATCACAACGAAATTTTAAAATTAGCTCCAATGAGAGAATGCATAATCTAGGCACTGATTTGTGAGCAGTGGAGAAAACTCAAGAGACTAGCTATGAACCCTCTAAGTCGGAGTCGGGACCCACGTGGTTCTGAAAGCCAGTAAAAATACAAAATTAAATTTCCGAGAAATAAAGAAAATTTACCATGGCGTGCAACCCTTAGAAATGCATAGAATTTCAGAAGGGAGCTAATGAAATGCAGCTACACACGATTGGGAGAGTTTATATAGATGGATGAAGTCCAGTCTCCAAAACCAGAAAAAGTGAAATAATTACAAAGTAGGAGTAAGTAAAAATAAGAACCACAGCATGCAACCCCTAGAAATACGTAGTATTTCATAAGCAAGCTATTAAAGAAGGTTATGCAAGGCTCGGAAAGAATTACTGACCAAGACTGAGTGCAAACTGCAAGTTCGGAAAAGAAACAGCAAAGTTAAAGTAGGCGGAGAGAAAAGATCGCGAAATTTTAATGGAAATCAGAAAGGTACCCGCATAATTACTTGCATGAAGAGCAAGGAACAGCCTCAGGGGTAGATGAAGACTTTGTTCTAAGAACACCCCATGTGGAACCCTTATCACTCACGGAAAGAAAAAAGAAAAGAAATATTTCACATGCACTGCACAAAATCAACGTATACCTTCTTAATAATCGTGTCCATCAAAGCTAGAAAGAATTTACACAGAGTTCGTACACCGCCACATAATCACAAAAGGTTTGAATATATCAGGCCGTTACCTATTTGAAACTAGTAACATACTAACCGCGTTTATCCGCAGGAAATCACCAGAATGAAAACTAAAAATATGTCCGCGCATGAAAGGAGAAAATATTCCGAAAAATGCAGCTAAGTTCTAGAGTCTAAGTTGAACATACCAGACAACGAATCGCTACCATCTCCACGAACACGAAAGCAGAACCAAACTGAGGAGCAGCCCAAGAGTGAACACTGGCCAGCAGGTCGCCGGCCAGCACCGGATGTACGGGAAGACCCAGAGAGAGAGGTGGAGGGGACACAAGAGACTTGTGCGACAGCCTACAGAGATTCGCTCCGCGCATTGACAACACAAAATCTGACCAAGTGGTGCAGAAACCTCTTTGGCGTAATCAAAAACAGCAGTTGGTAACGACTACCTATCGACACGAAGCCAGCGAGCATGCAAGACGATCAGGCAGCAGCCGACAATGAAGTTTCTCATACACAGGCAGGCACTCCAGAAGATTCTCATACTGGCACATACAGAAATAAAGCAATCACACACTCTCATAGGGACAGTGGCGTAACGGAGAGCCGTCCGCGGTAGCCGAGGAGACTGAGGCGCTCCAGTCACGGTCTGCACGGTCACTACGGTCGGGGGTTCGAATCCCCCCTCGGGCATGGATATTTGTGCCGCCCTAGTTCGTAAGTAGTTCATAAGTAGTTTGTAAGTTTAGGGGCTGATGACCCCGTAGTTAAGTCCCATAGACTATACAAACATTTTCGTAACGGAGATACCGGTTATATTGCCACTTTCATAGACATAACAATAATTTTTAAACATAATACAACAGAATTAACACTAAAATAGTATTAATGGACGTAACATTGAAATATGAAATGAAATGCTATTCCTCAGGCCTCGAAAAGATCGGGGTTCTAGTTCAGCTAAAGGCCGATCTAGCGACCTTAAATATATTACAAATTTAAATAATCTACGGAAGACGACAGACAGTAGTCTTTCAGCGTACACCATCGCAGGCTCTGCTGTCTGAGGTGAATCGTCAAGTGTAACCGCAGCCATGGTCTCCGAGCTGATAGTCCATGCTGCTGGAAACGTCATCGAACTGTTCGCAGATGTTTGTTGTCTTTCAAACGTCCCCATCTGCTGATTCAGGGATCGAGACGTGGCTGCACGATCCGTTACAGCCATGCAGATAAGATGCTAGTGATACGAGGCCGTTGGCATCCAGCATGGCATTCCGTATTGCAAAAAAATCGCACTGACGTGTCTTACGGCCCACTTTAGATTTGTAGTTTAATAAGTTTTTACGAACATTTCGGACCAAAATAATAATCTAAATAATAAAAAAAATTATTGTGAATTAATTACGACTCTACTATTGTGTTATACCTATGCACCCAACACGTAATATTCTTTCTGTCCGTATTTTAACAAACAGTCAAATTATATGATATTTGAGTTTAGCTTTGACAAGCATACTATTTTTTGAACTTTTATCTCTTTTAAGTATCATTTTAATATCTCTCCCACTTTTTCATTATATTTTCCGTTGAAATACTTTCACCTGTCTTGCCTTGGTGGTTGAAAGTTTATTTTCTTTGCCTGTACTGGTTACGACTGACGTAGCGTATATTTGGCCTGGATGGAACACAGCGTATATTTGGCGTTCATAAATCAATCACGTGACATCCCTCGCCCGTAAATTTCTTTTGCGTACGCCATCTTGCTTTCTCTACATTAATGATTTTCTTATTATAGCTCAAGCATTGTCATTGCAAAGCAATGGAGCACTGAAAATTATCAAAAACACCTCGTTCTTAGGACAATGAATTATAATCTAATGTTGGTTAGTTATTTAACACTTACCATCGATGGTACGAGAATCACGGATTACTCTCGCAGCTGTTGGCCTTAGCGTAATTGGCGAGGAATTAGTTTGTTATGTATGAACATGTTAGACGATGGTTCGGAACTTGCTAGAGCGCGGTGGCTTAGCGCGCTCGGTCAGACGGTTGCCGGCATGGTAGCTCGACGCCCTCCGTAACGAGAAAACTGAGTTATCCAAAACGATCAAAATAGGACAAAACAAACCAACGTCCACAAAGTACCCGTTCAAACCGAAGAACCAATAAAAAGCTACGCGATCGCGACCTACTCTGCGTGACGTGACGTCGCACGGCAGTGCACAGGCCTTCTCTTCAGACGGTGTTGGTTCAACACCGTCTGTAATAAAAAAACTGAGTAAACTTCTCAACGAACCACCCAGAACGAATATGAACAAACGACCACAAAACATCAATCTCACTGACGAAATATACCACAACAGTCAATTTTTTTGGCCCACTTTATTTTTCCTCTTGCTTCCTAAAAGGTTTTCGCACACTCTTCTTAACTGAACACAACTATATTCTGCAAGATTCCGAATTGTTCAAAGGCACAGCGCTTTCTCTTAGAAGTGCATTTGTTCTGTTTCAAGAACATGCCATGAAATACATAGCAACGCATTTAAACATGGACTTCTTTATCACGTGTACATAAACTGGGGAGATACCGTTACAATGACTGTTGTATATGACGTAATTATTGTACTAACTCTGTATATATATTAAGTACTAGAGTTATGTGGAATTCAGTATTACCACAGTTATTCCATTTGTGATTTAAGCTGTAGAAGAAAACGTAATCACGGTTTGAAATAGAATATTTGCTCTTGATTCTAATTAATGACTTCCACTCTATTCCATAAATAATGAATAAACGCTTAGAAAAAATAAACAAGGTAATTTGTCGCAATGTATACTCTCCTGTTTCATTAAGGAACTGCACTTGTCACAGTTTACGTGCATGTGATTAAGAAGACCATCGTTCAATTCTTTGTTACATATTTCACGGCATGTTCACGAAATAGAACAAACACGCATTTTAGAGGGAGCATTCTTAGATATGCACAACTCTAAACATTGAAGAACATAGCTCTATTTAATTAATAAAAGTGACCGAAACTCTTTTCGGGAAAAAGGAGATTTTTTTTTTTTTTTTTTTTTTTTTTGTGGTGGGTTCCGATTGACTGACCATGAGCATTACAGTCCTACGCGCTGCCCACTACACTACGGCTCACAATTAGAAAATGCTTTATCTCTTACTATTGATGGCAGTTAACTGGTGCTAAAACGGCATTTTAGCCACTACATTATCATTTATCGTACGAAGAACGACGAGTTTTTCTTAATTCTTCAGTGCGCCATTGTTCTGAAATGACAACGTGTAAGTTACAATAAGAAAATCATCTAATACGCAACGCAAGATGGCGTGTGCCAGAGAGTTCTGGGCGAGGAACGTCACGTGACCACTCCGAACGACTAGTTTTCGTTAATTCAATGGAGGGTGTCAAATATCGGTTATTTTTGAAAATATCTCTCAAACGATACGAGATATGAAAAAAACATAAGCGAGCAAAGTCGTAGAGAATTTTCTCATCTACAAATTCGTTTACTCAATTTGCGTGTCAGATGAACGGTTACTTGCAATTCAAATTACATTAGAAACGGTTTTTTGTGTTACTAACGTACTTTTTGTACGAAATACTTGAAAAAGCGAGGTTCTTGTCTCTGGTGGCCAATAATTATGTCTGTAAAATTTGGTGCTGATCGGTTCGACTTAAAAAGTGGGAACACTTTACGGACAGACATATATCCCAAAATCGCCGTTATTTTTGCAAATATCTCTGAAGCAATGCGAGATATGAAAGAAACATAGTGCAGCCAAGTTGTACAGAATTTTCTCCTCTACAAATTCGATTATTCAATTTTCGTTTCAGATGAATGGTTAAGCAGTTATTTTCATTTAAATTTCTAGCTGTCAAAAGACGCTCGCAAAGTCTACTTCCGTAACTTAAGTGGGCTAAAAATGTTCAAATGTTTGTCAAGCTTATGGGACTTAACTACGGAGTCCCTAAATTTAAAAACTACTTATAACCTACCTTATACTAAAGACAGCAGAAACATCCATGCCCGAGGTGGGAATCGAACCCCCGACGGGGAGCGGCCTCGCGTATCAGAGCATGGCGCCTCAATCCGCTCGGCCACTCCGCCAAGCAGTTCCATTTTGCCCTCCTGAACCCACCGATTCCATATTCTGTTAACAGTCCATTGGATCGGGATCAACGCGAAGAGCACTGTCGCGATACGATAAACTGCATTTGCGATAGGCTGCAATACGACCTTTATCAAAGTCGGAAACGTGATGTTACGCATTTCTCCTCCTTACACGAGGCATCACAACAACGTTTCACCAGGCAACGCCGGTCACCTGCAGTTTTTGTATGAGAAATCGGTTGGAAACTTTCCTCATGTCAGCACCTTGTAGGTGTCGCCACCGGCTCCAACCTTCTGTGAATGCTCTGAAAAACTAATCATTTGCATATCACAGCATCTTCTTCCTGTCGGTTAAATTTCGCGTCTGTAGCATATCATCTTGGTGGTGTAGCAATTTTAATGGTCAGGAGTATAGGAAAGGAAAAAAGTTTCTTGCTTAACACATTTCCCGCTGTTCATGGACTAAAACTAAGACATTCGGTATGACGTTACAATTTAAAATTTCTGCACTACCAATTGTAGCCGCAAGAAATTTTACAAACAGTATACACACATATATCTGAATGTAACTACGTAACTGTATCACAAGACGACACATAGTTCATGAGATATGAGCACATAAACAGTAACGTTCATAGGAAACCGCCCTATCACGCACCAAGTTTTAATATATTACTTCTTTACTACTAATTATATTCGTAACAAGATACAGCACTTATACAAATATACAACTGAAAAATTATTCAATTTCATAACGTACTAGCTGTAAACTCAGCTTTGCCAGGGTGTTTATTTATCCTACACTCTCGTAGTCCACATCCCCTTCCCCCCTCTCTCTGCATTCACCTCTTTCTCTCCCATCTCTCTGTTCGTTTCCACCTTTCCTTCTCTCGGCAAAATTTTCTGCAAGGTACCCTCTGTCATGTACCATACAAAAATTTAAGTACCCAGTGATCTTCCTCTTGGTTTAAAGGTCATGTGTGCAAAAGTTCATGAATATTTGAGCAAAACTATGCATTTTGTAAAATTCCGTAAGTTAAATATCCTCCATCATCCACGAAATTTTACACAGACAGTGACATTCCTCTTGTTTTTCAGGTAAAGTGTGCAAAATTTCATCAATAACGGAAAAAACTATAGATTTGTTGGGTTGGGACTAAACTACTGAGGTTGTCAGTCCCCATGTGGGGAGGGGAAGGAGTGAGGATAGGAAAGGAGGGGAGGGGGAAAGGAAATGCAGTCCGGGAAGGAAAGAATACTGCATTAGCTCGAGTCCCCGTGCTCGCCACGCACGTACTCACTTAAGAATCGTGAGCCCCCTGGGGGACAACTATAGATTTCTATGCGACAGAAACGCAGGGTCACATTGAAAAATGTACTTCGTTGTTCTCAAATATTCCAGTTTTATTTCATACAACTTGTTCTGAGAATAACGATAAAAAAAAAAGAAAAAAAAACAACGATCTATGAAATAGGTCTAGCAGTTCTTAAGTTTCGGCGCGACCAATGTATTTAGGTATCCATTTAAATGTTGCAAAGTACGCCCCCCCCCTCCCTACGGGTAGACGGTGACCTTTATCTTGTTTTGAAGGTCAAGCGTGCGAAATTTCGTTAAGATCGGAATGAAACTATAGATTTCGTGAGTCTGTAGGCGAAGTATCTACATCTACATACATACTCCGCAATTCACCGTAAGGTGCGTGGCGGAGGGTACACTGTACCACTACTAGGCATTTCCTTTCCTATTCCACTCCCAAATTGAACGAGGAAAGAAAGAATGCCTATATGCCTGCGTACGAGCACCGCCAAGAACCTATCACAAAATACTTTCTTAGCTGACGATTTCTACCAATAAACTACATACCAAACGTCAGCTTCACAGGTGAAGTAGTTTTCGAGATTTCGTGTTTAGTCAGTGAGTGAGTGTCCTTTCACTTTTATATAGATAGAAGATAGCTTAATTTTGGATGCAAGAGATTTAAGGGAGACATGCAGACAAAAATAAATAACAACATACAAATCTGTAATACTAAATTTATTTGATACAAGGTCATGCCTGATGCGACAGTTTTACGGCATCTACAGGGAAAGTGTTGTGAGCGGTAGACCTCTTTTCCTTTCATAATTTTTTGTGTGGGGAGGGAGGTTCGGTTACAAAACGCTTCATAAACGACGAAATTACATTAAACTTTGTTGCAAGTCACTAACTACTCCCATTTTCCAATAATTGACGCATAAATCTGAGAATTCTCACGCGGTGGCCGCTAATTATTTATGGCTCCTTATTCCGGCGATAGGATCCACTCTCATATGATGTCTGTAGCATACATGTAACTATACGCTACAATGTAACTGTACGAACTTTATATCGTGTTGAGAGGGCGGGAGCGGATTTAAGTGGGAATTTGCCCTTTAGTTTAGCTCATGATGAGGCGAATGAGATTAAAGCTTTAACGTTTTGTGATGTTTTTGTACTCTGGCCTAATTTTTAGGCTGGACCTTTTAGTGTGTTGCAGAGTGGTTGACTAATCAGTTTCATTCCTGTGAACTGTCGACCGCGCCCATCTGCTAATTCGTCCTCACTCCTTCTACAACCTTCGCATTTTTAGACGAAACTGATATTAAACAACGTTTTCGCGATTCAATGTAGTTTTCAACACGGTCCGTCAAATATTTTTTTATATTTCCTTGGTCATTTCTCGTTCTTTTAGTGTAATTTATTGAAACTCGTCTTTTACTATATACGTCCGAGCACTAAAGGTCTAGCTGTAAAGCGCCTAAATTACCATGCACATAATGTCAAACACTAATCTTCCATCCATCTTCAACCGGGTAGATTTTGCGAGTAGTGTGCCATACCTTGGCGTGATAGGGATTTAGTGAAAGTAGGTCAAATTTAATCAAGTTTATTATTTAAAATGTAAGTGCAATACAATCAACAATACCGGCATTTTTTTACTTATGAGTATTATTGAATATTTTGATCTATATTTCCCATTTTAATGTAAGCGAGAGAATATGTGGAGAAATACTATTCGTGGAGAGCATTCCTTTGTAACTGATGTTTGGATCTTCAAATCTTCAAGGCTGATAAATTTTGTTCACATAAACATGTAGAAACAAATATGAATTTTACACACTTATGGCTGTAGTTGAGGAACTCCATCCTGTGGCAGATAATAATGAATTCTAAACTTTTCGCCGGTCGCAGTGTCCGAGCGGTCTGCGGCGTGCCAGTCACGGTCTGCACTGCCGCTGCGGTCGGGGGTTCAAATCCCCCCTCGGGCATGGATGTTTGTACTGTTATTAATATAAGGTAGTTGATAAGTAGTTTGTAAGTTTAGGGACTGATGACGCCGTAGTTAAGTCCCATAAGCTCTACAAACATTTGAATCTTTTTCTAAACTTTTCTTTCAAAAAGCGATCACAATGCAGATCTATTAATTGCACCTAAACATCTGGAAACACAGTTCTGACTTCAGACAAACACAGTGACGCGAATATTGCAAAATCCAGCTCAAGTAACCTCAGATCCTGGAATCTATCTCGAATACTACATCTAAATTATCACGAGACTGATCGAAAAACTCAAACGTCACTATTGATTTTTGCTGCAAACTTCGTCACATTCGTAAAATGTGTGAAATGAGGGAGCTGAGATTAATTTCTTCATTTATTTAATTTCATTTGCATTGCGCGAAATTTAGAAATTGCAGACAGAATTAATTTATTTGTCACCTCAGCGAGTCAATAAGTTCTTTCACGCAGCTACTCCACCCACTCGCTCTGTCAGTGCTCAGTAAGCTCCCACCAGGCGAAATGCGCAGTTTGAACAAACTCTCTGAAATTTAATAACATTAGTCTGCTGGAACTTTTAGTTTGCTTTTAATCACTCAGGTAGTTCTCTCGTATTAGAAGCAATTGGTACTCCGAGTTCCTTAACGGATTATCCAATAACAAACTCTGAATCCCTCCTAAGTGCTTCTTCCTATTTCCGTGATGCCACCACCAAACAATTCAAAAAATCTTGCTCAACAGAAAACCATAGAAATGAATTAATTTCTACACTTAATACTAGAACGGCGGAGTTTCTGATATTCCTAAAGCGGCGGAAAGGGTCATTTTGACCCCCAGATAAAATATTTTCATATTAGACTTAAATAAGTGTTTTTGTTTTCTTTTTGTTTTTGGTTTGTTTTGTTAATCCACACCTTTTATCTAGCAGTGACAATAATTATTAAACACCATAATTAATAATAATCAATAATCATTTATTTCAACAGCAAAATATCTTACAAATTTATTGCTGCTACTGCTAACAAGTTTCCTATTTGTATAAACTTGTAGACACATTTAGTATACTTGGCCCATATTACTCTCGTACGTGGTCTACACTAGAGGTCTGCAAATCGCCGGTTTCGCTCGCTCGTACTCGGTCGAGTGTGCAACGCTCGGCGGTGGCGCGGCGAGTGTGTACGCTCGCAGCGAGCGTGTTGACACTCGAACGAGGCTGTGTGGGGCGGGGCGGGCAGAGGCCGCACAGCGTAGTGCTGCCGCTGTACTCACAAGGAAACCTACCCAACTGTCACTCTCCGATTTTTATGAAATTTGCATATTTTATAATATATGAAAAACTATGGGACACGTAACTTTTTTACCGGCGGAAAACATATTTAAGGGGTGAAACGGTCCCTCCAAAATTGGGGCTAAAATAGAAAAATGGCGATAACTTAGAGATTAGTGAAGCAATTTTAATGATTTTTGGTATGAAAGTATCTTTTGAAAAAAGACAAATTTCATAGATTCAACTTCGATTAAATCAAAACAATTTTTGAGCAAAAAAAAAAAAAAAGTCACTTTTAGGGGTAGTTGCCCCCCTAATTGTCACTCTCCCTGCAATTTACCTAGGCCTATCTCTTATCAAAAGATACTTTCATACCAAAAAATCATTAAAATCGCTTCATTAATCTCTACGTTATCAAGATTTTTGTATTTTAGCCTCAATTTTGGAGGGACCGTTTTACCCCTTAAATATGTTTTTCCACCTCTAAAAAAATAAAAAAAAATATAAAAATATAAAAAATAAAAATAAATAAATAAAAATACGCGTCCCACAGTTTTTCATGTATTATAACAAATCCAAATTTCATAAAAATCGGAGAGTGACAGTTGGGTAGGTTTCCTTGTCAGTCGCTACGGCAGCGGCTCTGTGGCTCTGAGGTGTGGGCTGCTGTTGCGTCTGACGCACCCCTTCTGACTAAAGGAACTATTTTCGGATAAAATCAGTTATGCTGTAGACGTGTATTCCTGAATAGTAGCATGTAACCTCAATATCATTATACCGCAAACGAGACAAAAAGGTTGTTTTCACTAACTACAACATTTGAAACTAATGTAAAGGATCTAATGAGAAACGAACAACGTTTTTGTTGCAATGTACAAAAGTGAAAGTTACCGTACAACAGAGTATACATCGAAAAGTAACATTATCTCCAAACTATTCGATAGTGGCAGTGTAATTGCAATGTATTGTTAAAATATCATTGACACGTTGTAGATCGAGTCGAGTTTTTCTATTCAGAGAAGTGGTTCCCTGCCGCACTGAAACTGCGTTCACTAGGTGCATTTGAGGCGGGCACACAAAATACTGTTTGCCAATACAAAATAAGAACAACAGTGGTGTTGCGTTTCTACCATTCAAGCAGATCGTCCTCATCACCATCAGTTCGTGCTAAATAAAGGTCCATCTCATTGGTGGATTGCGCCTCGCGCATTTCACAGTCCAGCCATTCCGAAAACTTGCACTTCATTCTTTTGGCTGGTGCACCCGGGTGACATTCTTCAGACGGCCCTAAATAAATATAACACAGATATCACTGAAACAGCAGGAGTATCATAAATTCGTACAGCTGTGTAAAGTAAACAGTTGGAATAAGATGATTTAAAACAGGTACAGGATATATGAGTATTAGACCGGCATATGACCCTGACTACGGAAGAAAGCGCGGATCCTATATATTGCACAAAAGCTTGCATGCGTTCTTTATTATGTAGATAAGAAAGACGACAGTGGCAGTGGGGAATATATAAATGTTGCAATTGGAAAAATTCCCGTTAGGGACTCACTCGGAGGCGCAGCTAGCACGCACAGTGCCAAAATAATATGGGAATATATATTAACGGGGTGCAACAGAGAGAGAGAGAGATGCACAAAACTAACCTAACGGGTGTACATCAATATCGTGTATTTAATATCAATATAAAAGACGGACAAAATAACCAGGACTTGAGAGTGATAAGAGGAATGGATATAAAATACAATCATTTGCTCGTTAAGAAGACAAGTAACACCTGCCACTAAACAGAAACTAAAAGTCCACAAAATGGGAACAATAACTTGTATGGTAAAGTACAAAATGCGAAACTGAATAGCTAGTTCAACTGGATCAAGAGAACAGCTTTCGAAGCACCCGTGAAAGGAAACAATTCCAAATTTCGCAGTCAGGATTTATTCTCAACCGTCTACTTTGCTCCCGACACTCGCCTTGGACTCGAGTGGCGCTGCGGTGGGCGACCGAGTGGCGAGCGGGCAGTGTGGACGGTCGGGGCGGTCGAGCGTGCCGCGCTTGAACGAGCGCGGAGGAAGTCGAGCGCAGCCACACGCCTTGCCGCAAGCTGCAGTACCGACACCTGTCGGACTGTCATAGAACTACATGTGCCACGCGATTCGAGCGAGCAACCGAACGAGGTGCAGACCTCTAGTCTACACACACCTTTGTATCACTTTTCTCTCAAAAATGTTCAAATGTTTGTATAGCTTATGGGACATAACTACGGGGTCATCAGTCCCTAAACTTACAAACTACTTATGAACTAGCTAACACTGAGGACGGCACAAATATCCATGCCCGAGGGGGGATTCGAACCCCCGACCGTAGTGGCCGTGCAGACCGTGACTGGAGCGCCTCAGACCCCTCGGCCACCGCGGCCGGCACTTTTCTCGCAAGTTACTGTAATCTGCTAGACGCACCTAGCACATATGATTTCTGTTTTACACGCACTTTTTCCGCACAGGCTTTGTGGCACGTTACACAGTTTTCGCTGGTCTTGTTGCCTCTGCAGTGACTGATTTGGCACTTCCTCTGTATTCTAGTTGATTTCAGTCCAGTATCCTCTTCCTTTGCTTGATGTTCTTGCTCTTTCATTCCCTTGAGTTCATTAGCCAGCTGAAGTATGAACTTCTTCCTTTCCATTTTCTTGTTTTTTACTATGTTGTAAATGACCCATGTATTTATTGCCGCCATGTCCAAGATGTGGTAAAAGACATGAATTGGCCATCTCCTACATGCAACCTTTGTAGTATATTTATGGGTCATTTGATTTACCACGTTCACGCCATACTTTGTTGCATTGTAGAATGTTGCTGTTTCAGGTTTCCTCTTCCTTCCTTGCTTATTGTACGTCAGAATGTAGTGTACTCAGAAGTATGACGTTTTTATTCTTCTTTCCTTGGTATACAATCATGGTGCATTCTGAGTTGCTGCTACGGTGCAGGATGCTGGTGGAGTATATTTCAGCATTGGACTTCCTTACTGCATCAAGGATTTCACGACGGATCTTGTTCATTGTACCAACTAATGAAGTTTTCTTCTGTTTGAGTTTCTTAGCAAGTTGAAGTGATGTAAAGAAGCTGTCTGTCGTCACATTTCTTCTTTGATTTACAAATGGCTCCATGAGACGCAGAACGACGTACTCTCAAGGTGGTTGCTTCTCTCTATGCATGTCATCTTTGCCGAGGTATGGAAAAGCATTCCACATATACTTTGTCGTCATATCGACAGCCAACCAGAATTTGAGGCCATATTTGTCTGGTTTGTTCGCCATGAACTGAGTGAACCTGCATCTTGTTTTGATTCGTAATAGTTGCTCATCTATGGTTATATTTTCTGCAGGACGGTAAGCACGAATACTGTTTTCAATGAACTTTCCCCAAATTTGCGATACAAGAGCGAATTTGTTGGCTGCCAGGCGTTCAACTCGGGTTGATTTTTAATCGAAACGAAGGAATCTGAGAAGCTCCTGAAATCTGTCCCTCGGCATAATGTCCTTGATGAAAGTAGGCCCCCAAGAGTGCGACCAGATATCATCCACAGACATACCTTTTGTACGAATAACGTCGCAAGCATACACGATGGCTATCAGTTTCTGTTGTTGCTTCGTCAAAAATAAGACGGAAGGCACTGGTGACAGTCGCCTATTCGTTGACAAGCTTAAGTAGTGGGTCCTCCTTTCTCCTTCAGAACGTTCACAGCCGACCTCCTCCCAGAAGATGAAAAATTGGTCGTCTCCCATACGGTTCCATCCCTAGCAACCATCTTTGTAGACGCTGCCAACTGTGCTTGCTGTGATGAAAGATGTGATGACTGATGTAGATCAGCACGTGAATCCTCTTCCACTAATCGCTCCTCATTCACTATGTCTTCATCTTCACTTTCCTCATTTACATAATCATCAATTTCATCAGCGAAGTCCGTTTTAGAGGTCTGCACCTCGCTCGGTTGCTCGCTCGAATCGCGAGATATACGTCGTTCTAAGACAGTGTGACAGGTGTCGGTGCTGCAGCTTGCGGCAAGGCGTGTGGCTGCGCTCGACTTTCTCCACGCTCGTTCGAGCGCCGCACGCTCGACTGGCCCGACAGTCCACACTGCCCGCTCGCCACTTTATCGCCCACCGCAACGCCATGTCTTCTGAACTCGAGTCCTAGGCGAGTGTCGGGAGCAAATTAGACTATAGATTACCTCCTGACTGCGAAATGTGGTGGTCGCAGCAGTCTGTAGTTAGCCAATACGACAATATCATAGCAAACTAAATGGTTACAACAACGAAACTCGGAAGAGCTCGTAACATTTTTGAAGCCATTGAAAGAAGCAACTGATGTGCTCTATGGCGAGAAGTTACCTACAATTCAGTTCGTTGTGTTATGACTGCAGAAACTGAAAAGTCATTGCAACAGAGCCCCCAACACACAGAGGTACGTATCTTTCACTTATTGCCAATCCTGTTTTGCTCTTTACTATGCGGTGCGTGTCCATCGAATGCAAATTATAGCAAGTTGCAAGCACCAGTAGTAATGTCACTGCTAATTAGCGATATGGTACAACTGTCGTATTATCTTATGTTATTGTAGGTGCTACGAGTGCTCAAAAAGCGTTGTCTCCGTCTCATGGAAGAGAAACTGGAATTTCAGACGTTGCACAGAATAGCAACATTTATGATGTCCGTTACAGAGAGAAATGACACTTTAAATGCTGTGTATCAAATTTGTGATGAAATATCGGTTCTAGGTAACCAGGAATAAATGTATGACGTACCGGTATGTCACTTTATTACTTTGGAATTGTTTCCTTTCCATGATGTTTCTTTGTTGTTCCCATTTTGTGGGCTGTTATTGCCTGTTTAGTGATAGGTATTACTTGCCGTCTTAACGAGGAAATGATTGTATTTTATATCTATTCCTCTTATCACTCTCACGTCCTGGAATACTTCGTCCGTCTTTTATATTGATATTAAATACTCCGATATTGCTGTACACCCGTTAGGTCTGTGCATCTCTCTCTGTTGAACCCCGTTAGTACATATTCCTACAGCATTTTGGCGCTGTGCGTGGTTGCTGCGCCACTGCCGTGGTGGAATAGCCGAGCGGTCTAAGGCGCGTCGCCGTCGGAGGTTCAAGTCCTCCCTGGGGCATGGGTGTGTGTGTGTGTGTTGTCCGTAGGTTAGTTTACCTTAGTTTAAGTAGTTTGTAAGCTACGGACTGATGACCACGCATTTTGAAAAATGACCATGCAGTTTTTAGATTTACAAATATTTGAACATTTTATATTTTATTTATTTATTTATTTTTGAGCTGCGCCTCTACCTTTTCGGAGTGAGCCCTTAACGGGAATTTTTCGAATTGCAGCATTCATATATTCCCCACTGCCACTGTCGTCTTTCTTACATACATATAATAAAAAACGCATGCAAGCCTTTGTGCAATATATAGGATCCGCACTTTCTTCCATTGTCAGGGGTAATATGCCAGTATAATGCTCTTATATCCTCTACCCATTTTATATCCTCTTGTTCCGATTGTTTACTTTACACAGCTGTACGAATTTATGGTGCTCCTGCTGTTTCAGTGATATCTGTGTTATATTTATTTAGGGCACCCGTGTGCACCAGCCAAAAGAATGAACTGGATGTCTTCGGAATGGCTGGACTGTGAAATGCACGAGGCGCAATCCACCAATGAACTGGACCTTTTTTTAGCACAAATTGATCGTGATGACGACGATCCGCGTGAATGGTGGAAACGCGCCGGCCGCGGTGGCCGAGGGGACTAAGGCGCTTCAGTCACGGTCTGCACAGCTACTACGGTCGGGGGTTCGAATCCCCCCTCGGGCATGGATATTTGTGCCGTCCTAGTTCGTAAGTAGTTCATAAGTAGTTTGTAAGTTTAGGGACTGATGACCCCGTAGTTAAGTCCCATAAGCTTAACAAAAATTTGAACATTTGGTGGAAACGCAACAGTAGTCTCTTTCCTAAGCTAGCTGTATTGGCAAAAAGAGTATTTTGTGTGCCACCCTCAAATGCAGCTAGTGAACACACTTCCAGTACGGCAGGGAACCTGATCTCTGATAGAAGAACTCGACTCGATCCACTACGTGTCAATGATATTTTAACAATACATTGCAATTACAATGCCATCAACGAATAGTTTGGGGATAAAGTTGTTCCTTTTCGATGTATACTTTGTTGTACGGCAACATTCAGTTTTGTACATTGCACTAAAAACGTTGTTCGTTCTGTAGTTTCTCTCTGGATCCTTTACATTACTTCCAAATGTCGTAGTTGGTGAAAACAACCTTTTTGTCTCGTATAATGTTATTGCGGTTACATGCTACTATGCAGGAATACACGTCTACAGCATAACTGATTTTAATTCCTTTAGTTAGTGGGGGAGCAGCCCACAGCTAAGAGTCGCAGAGCTGCTGCCGTAGCGTCTCAGTGCAGCGGCAGCACTACGCAGTGCGGCCTCTGCCCGCCCCGCTCCGCGTAGCCTGGTTCGAGTGTCAACACGCTCGCTCTGAGCGTACAAACTCGGCACGCCACCAACGAGCGTTGCGCACTCGACCGAGCGAGCGAAACCGGCGATTTGCATACCTATAGTCCGTTACCAATTCAACTTCGGAAATCTCTAAGAGCTGTAACACTTCTTCATCAGAAAGTCCACGCTGACGATACATGTTCAAAAACGTCTTTGGAGGACAAAAACTATCACCAGAATGACACGATATAAACTGTGGCAGACTGGAACGAACACGTACCAAGTTGCAACAATGACAGGCAACTACTCTGCAATACTGCTGACTGTTACCGCTACATTGTTGGATTACTTACATATATTCAGGAGGAAATTACATTGGGGTCAAATTGACCCCATCCGCCGTTCTAGGTATATCGATAGAAACGTCAAAGAAAATATAAATACTTTTTAAATTCTAATACATCATCATAAAGAAGAGAAAATATTAGGAAAAGTCATATGATTTCATTGGGAAAGTAAATAAACTGAAATGACAATGAAGAAAAAAAGTATGGCAGGGGTCATATTGACCACTTCCGCCGTTCTAGTGTTAAACGGGAAATGCTGCACAGACTACAGAGGCAATTCCTTAGCCGTGGGGGAATGATCGAGGGTTCTAAGGCGCCTATATATATATATATATATATATATATATATATATATAGTTAGAGTACAACGCCACTTGCCACACGGTAGTCGTCGCGTGATCTAAGGCATCATGCATCATATATGTCTCATTACACTGTAATACATCCCACACATTATCATGAAGAAATTGAGTATAAAAATTATATTTTCTACAACTACATATATACTCCGCAACCCACAGTAAGATGCGTGGCGGACGTACACTATACCACCAGTAGGCACTCCCTTTCCTATTCCACTCCCAAATAGAATGAGGGTAAACTGAATGTCTATATGCCTCTGTACCAGCTATAATCTCTCTTACCTTGTCGCCGCGGCGGAGTTGCCGAGCGCATTGAGGCGTTATGATCCAATGCGCAAGGCCGTTCCCCGTCGGGGATTCGAATCCTCCCTTGGGCATAGATGTTTGATTGTCTCCAGTATAAGTTAGTTTATAAGTAGTGTGTAAGTTTAGGGACTGATGACCACGCAGTTAGGTCCCATAAACTCAACAAACATTTGAACATTTCTTGTCTTGTCTTTGTGATCTTTACGTGAAATGTAAATAGGCGGCAGAAAAATCGTTCTGCAGTCAGCTTCAAATTCCGGCCCTCTAAATTTCTTCAACAGAATATCTCGAAAAGAACGTCGTCTTTCCTCCAGCGATTTCGATTTGAGTTCCCGGAGCATTTCTGTGACACTCACGCATTGGTCGAACCGATCAGTAACGAAACTAGCTGCTCGCTTCTGAACTGCTTCCATGACTTCCTTTAAAATGATCTGCTGCGGGTCCCAAACACTTTAGCAATACTCTATACGTGGTCATACAAGCGTTTTATACGCGATCTCCTTTATAGATGAAGTATATCTTTCCAAAATTCTCCCAATAAACCGAAGTTGGCTTTCCGCGCGGTACGGTCGCCGAGGAGACTGAGGCGCTCCAGTCACGGTCTGCACGGCCACTACGGTCGGGGGTTCGAATCCCCCCTCGGGCATGGATATTTGTGTCGTCTTTAGTATAAGGTAGTTGATAAGTAGTTTGTAAGTTTAAGGACTGATGACCCCGTAGTTAAGTCCCATACGTTTAACAAACATTTGAACATTTGAGCTTTCCGCCTTAGTCACAACTGACCCTACATGTTCGTTCCATTTCATATCGCTCTGCAGTGTTGCGCACAGATATTTGAACGACGCGACTGTATCAAGAAGCTCACTAATAATTCTGTATTCGAACATTATGGGATTGTTTCTCCTTCTCATGTGCATCACCTTATCATTTAGAGCTAGCTGCCATTCTTCACACCAGCTAGAAATTTCGTCTAAATCATCCTGTACTCCACAACAGTCAATTAATGTCGACAAATTTCAATACACCACAGCATCATCAGCAAACATCCGCCAGTTACAAGTTACTCTGTCAATCAGATCATTTATATAGATAAAAAGTAATAGTGGTCCTAATATAGTCCCCTGGAGCACGCCCGACGACACCCTAGTCTCTGATGAACACTCGCCGTCGACAACAAGGTACTGCGTTCTATTACTTAGAAAGTCTTCCATGCAGTCACAAATTTGTGAACCTATTCAATAGGCTCGTATCTTCGTTAGCAGTCTGCTGTGCGTCACCGAGTTTAAAGCTTTTTTGAAATCTAGAAGAACACAATCTGCCTGTTGCCCTTTATCAATGGCTCGCAAGATGTCATGTGAAAAAACGGCAAGCTGAGTTTCACTCGACCGATGATTCCTAAACCCGTGGTGATTCATAGAAAGAAGCTTATCCGTCTCAAGGAAATTTACTATATTCGAGCAGAGAATATGCTCCAAAATTCTGCTGGAAACCGACGTCAACGATATTGACCTGTAGTTTTTCGGGTCAGTTCAAATCAAATGTTCAAATGTTTGTAAAGCTTATGGGACTTAACTACGGGGTCATCAGTCCCTAAACTTACAAACTACTTATCAACTAGCTTATCCTAAGGACGGCACAAATATCCATGCCCGAAGGGGGATTCGAACCCCCGACCGTAGTGGCCGTGCAGACCGTGACTGGAGCGCCTTAGTCCCCTCGGCCACCGCGGCCGGCGGGGTCAGTTCTTTTACCTTTCTTGTAAACGTGAATCAACTGCGCTTTTTTTCCATTCACTCGGAACTTTGCACTGAATTAAAAATTCGCCATAAATGTAAGCTAAGTAAGGGGCCAATGCCGCAGAACACTCTTTGTAGATTCTAACTGGTATTTCATCCGGACCCGGAGACTATTATTTGCATTTAGCTCTCTCAGCTGCTTCTCTTCACTGAAGTACTTATTACTATGTCCTTCATTTGGGAGTTAGTGCGTTGATAAAATGATGGCACGTTTGTATAGTCCTCCTGCGTGAATGATTTCTTAAAGGTTAAATTATAACATCTTTTCATTTGATTTCATCTGTTACTGCCGCAGAATGATCAACAAGTGACTGAAGTGTGGCCTCTGCCCCGTTTATCGATTTTACGTAGAACCAGAATTTTTTCGGGTGCTCGGAAAGATCTTTTACTAAGGTAACGCTGTGGTAATTATTGTATGCTTCGCATCGAATAAAGAGTGCAAGCCGGCCGCGGTGGCCGAGGAGACTGAGGCGCTCCAGTCACGGTCTGCACGGCCACTACGGTCGGGGGTTCGAATCCCCCCTCGGGCATGGATATTTGTGCCGTCCTAGTTCGTAAGTAGTTCATAAGTAGTTTGTAAGTTTAGGGACTGATAACCCAGTAGTTAAGTCCCATAAACTATACAAACATTAAACATTAAAGAGTGCAACAGCCTTTGTTTTCTCAGTAGCTTTCAAATATTGTTATTATGCCACGGTGGATATTTTCCATCCTTAATCGACTTTAAAGGCATAGATTTCTCTAACCCTTTATTTACAATGCATTTAAGTTTAGTCCACAATTCTTCCTCCTCCACTGTACCGGAACTAAACGATGTCCATTCATTTCCTAAGTGTGTTGCTAACAATTGTTTATAGGCTCTGTCTTACAAAAACACGCTCCTAGTCTTCTTGACTGGTTTATTAATTTTGGTCACCATTGACGCTATGACGATATCAGGATCGCTAACTCCTTTCTCTACAATGACATCGTTAATAAGCTCTGGCCTGTTTGTAGCTATAAGGTCTAAAATATTTCCATTGCGTGTGGGCTGTCAGTTTAACTGCTCAAGACAGTCTTTGGAAAACGTGTCCAATAGCAGTTTGCAAGACTGATTGTCTGTACCGCCTGAAATGAAACAAGAGAAGTCTCTATATATAATCTTAAGGTTGAAGTCTCCCCCGTAATATTGCATGGCCCGGATACCTAAGCACTACCCGTCGTACACTTTCTTCGAATGACTCTGAAACTGCAACAGTAGCACTAGGTACCGGTAAAAACAACAAACTACGAACTTTACTTCTCTTAGACCTGTTATACGTGTGCAGATAACTTCCTAGTCACTCTCAACTTCAACCTCGGTAGAAACGATATATTTGTCCACTGCAATCAACACGCCCCCTTAAGTTGTGTCTAATCTGTCTTTCCTATATACATTCCACGCATCGCTAAATATTTCCGAGCAGTTCATAGTTCTTAGTGCCTAAAACTATCTCAGCACAATAATTTCATTGCAGATCGATAAAAACATTTGCACACCACAAGTATTCTGCTCCCCGAGTAGTTGATTCGTTAGTGTAGTGCACTCCTGAGCTATCTAGGGGCGTCCTACAATTCCCCACCCGATAACGCAGATCCAGAAATCTGCTGCCATGACTGTCGCAAAGTCGGCGAAGCCTCTGGTTCAGACCCTCCATTCGGCTCCAAACCAAAGGACCCCGATCAATCCTGGGAACAATGATACAAATCGAAAGCACTGCTTGCACCCCGTGTGCGAGGCCATCAGCCTTCACCAATTCCGCCAGCCGCTCGTAGGACCTGAGGATGTCCTCAGAACCCAAGCGATAGTCGTCATTGGTGCCGACGTGAGTCACAACTTGCAGCAGACCGCACACCGTACGGTCGATAGACGCCGGCAAGGCTCGCCTCTACATATCGGTTGTGACCCCTGGCTGACACACCGAGTGTACGTTGGACTTCTTTCCAGATCTCGACGCTATCTGCCTAAGGGGCTCCATCACGCGCCTTACATTGAAACTCCCAGTTACTAATAATCAAATCAAATGTTCAAATGTTTGTTAAGCTTATGGGACTTAACTACGGGGTCATCAGTCCCTAAACTTACAAACTACTTACGAACTACCTTATACTAAGGACGGCACAAATATCCATGCCCGAGGGGGGATTCGAACCCCCGACCGTAGTGGCCGTGCAGACCGTGACTGGAGCGCCTCAGTCCCCGCGGCCACCGCGGCCGGCTACTAATAATCCCCTCCTCTCGTGCACCTACTCTGACCTTGCTGAACAAGTGGCCACATTTTCACTCAGGACGAACGGACGTGCGCGGATGGCGAGCTTCTATATTGGCCTTCCGCCTCGAGCGACGCGAACGCCGTTCAACCCGCCACTTCCCTTGCAGAGAGGGCGGCTCGACCACGTTCAGTACACCTGAATGTGCCTGACAGCAGTGACAGAGGGCGAAACATGAGACACCTGAGGTGTCCCACTCGACGCACCAGACTCCCCACCGTAGCCAATTGCACGCTCATCTGTTCGCGAACTGCTGCTAACTCCTTCCGCGTCCGCACACAGCAGGCACACATCCTGTCCATCCGATCGATACAATTACCTGCGAACAGTAGAAAACTAAACAACTAACTTGTAACTAGACTAGTACTTTAATAAAGGCGGGTAGTAGCTGACTAAACTGTTCTCAATGGTAAATATACTGTCAAAAACAACGAAAATATCTCTGGCTGTTTTCAAAATAAACACCAAAATCTGTGGAGCAATTATTATCAAACACATGGCAATAAAAAGCTTTCTAATAGCGAAAACACATGAAATAAAGAAATAACAAGTAAGAAAAATAATGTTAATACTTCAGTTACGTAGCGGGCAGCACTGGAGATGTGAACCAGGAGGTAGTTAGGATGACACTCAACAGTATTTGCCAAATATGGAGCTCTTAAAACAGAAGCGCTAACAGAATTTAAGAAATTGACCGGTAATGAAAATGCACAAAAAAATTAAATTATGCTATTTAGCGCTCTGACCGATGTGAGACGCAGCAGCTGGCAGTAGACAAAGGTCTGACAATCTCCCTATCATTTGGCACACGGCCTCCATTTGTTTTAGATAAAGTATTATTTTCCCGACGGATTTTTAAAATTGAACTGAGAAACTTAATGGCATGTCAATTTACAAAATTTTCCACTAATTCTCTACACTTTATACCTCCATTAAAAAAAATATTGCCTGTAAATGATCAATACACCCCGTTTCCTATTTTCTCATTTTATCTGTCACATATTACCAAAGTGAATTTTGCCCCAAAGTATGTCACCTGCACAGCACGATATATCCATAGAAATTTCTTACGAAAAGTACTACTGATAATGCAAGTCTGCAATTATCATACAATTTAGCTTATTATTCGTTCAACGGTATCACACAGATAAACACATACATTGTGATTGTAAACCAGTAAGAAAAAACTTGTTTTATATTAAGGTAGGCTTCACCAAACAGTAATGGAGAAAAAACTTAAGCGATTAGCTACTAAGTGTAATGATTTACAAAATTCAAATCAAACTGTTCAAATTTTTGTAAACCTAAGGGACAGAACTGCTAAGGTAATCGTTCCTTAAACGACACATACTTCCGTTCCCGAGAGAGGAGTTGAACCTCCGGTGGGAGCTGCCGCCCAGACCGTGGCATGCCACCTTAGAATACGAGGCAATTCCCGCACGGCAGTAATTATAATTTGTGACGAACTGTTGCAGAAGATTCACAAGAAAGGTAAAAATCTATGTCACTTGTGCTTCTTACGATTAAAAAACTTATAATGTACCTACGACAAATCTGCTTTGATTGAAATGATATTATCATCTTCATGATAACACAATCTCCCTGACTTCATGAATAGAGTTACTCAAGTTCAAATGATCAAATGTTTGTGAAGCTGAAGGGACTTAACTGCGGGGTCACCAGTTCCTAGACATACTAACTACTTATGAACTACCTTATACTAAAGACAGCACAAACATCCATACCCGAGGGGGAATTCGAATCCCCGACGGGGAACGCTCTCGTACATCGCAGCATAGCGCCTCAATGTGCTCGGCCGCTCCGCCGCGGCAGTTACACAAGTAACAGTAACTTCGCACAAGAATTAAATTGGACACAGGAGATGGGTAATTTATTTTAATGACTAAGGTTCCTAACAGAAGATTTACGTCTGACCTTGGATAAACTTAATATATTCCGTATTATTGGTAAAACGTGTGCAGTGAACGTGCTTGCGTAAAAAATGTGATAATACTGTACGCTATTTGAAAATACTAAACACTATGAGAATATTACATGGAACGTAAGGTAGTATCTGTCGATTAAGAGAAATTCTCGATGAACTGACTCTTTCAAGAACCTATCGGGATTTTACGAGTAATACTACACAGATTGTAACACTAACTTGAGACATGATTCTTAGTGAGCAAGTAACCATGTCGAAATGACTCCAGCTGGAACGCTATTACTGAATAACATGGCGGAGTTAAGCAAACAGTGCTATACAGGGTGAGTCACATAACATTACCACTAGAAACGGTCGTGAACCACAACACATACTGAATAATTAATTCCACAGACCGAAAGTAAAGAGTGGGGCTGCTGTAATTGGTTATTTTTAACACAAACCTTCCGTTGGACGCATTTCACTACTTATCCACACACTACTGACGTAGTGACTTTACACATTACCACTATGTACTGGCAACATGTAGACTATTCGACTACGCGTTTTCAGGCATGTCCATAAGAACGGACACCACAAATATAATATTTTTAATCAGAGGGGACTGAGGCGCTCCAGTCACGGTATGCACGGCCACTACGGTCGGGGGTTCGAATCCCCCCTCGGGCATGGATATTTGTGCCGTCCTAGTTCGTAAGTAGTTCATAAGTAGTTTGTAAGTTTAGGGACTGATGACCCCGTAGTTAAGTCCCATAAGCTATACAAACATTTGATCCTTTCATTGTCAATGCACATAACGTCGTACCTCATAAGGGAATCGGCTACATGGCGTGAAAACTTGAGTTTAAATGGGTAAGGACATAGCGTTAGAAGCGTGTGGGTAAACAGAAAATTTGCGTTTAACTGTATGTGTGCTCCATTGAATTATTTCAAAGCCTACGTGTACGAATTAAGTAAGGATTGCGGTATCTGTTCTTTCGGACATTCTTTCGGACTTTTCCGAACGAATGAAGCCGCAATTCTTAACTGTACAATTTGTATAGTATAAATTACCGTCTTTGTCAAATTTAAAAATTAGTCTAATTCAGACCAGACGCGTTTTCCTATCTCCGTGTCGTTTAATTACAATACCTTTCAGCAGCTGAGACAAAAATTCTCCAAGTGAATCAATATTAAAAGTTTCTTAATTAATTGACAAGTAACAGAATACATTATTGCAATCAAGAGAAACAAAACTGGCATTATGAAGGTGGAGGTGTGGAAATTTTAGATCATTTAATCACGTAGACAGGAAATAAAATTTAAAACAAAGGAACTTGATAGGTTTAACTTTGATACACTCGTAGTGAGATTTTGTGAAGTGCGATGTCAGACAGACTAGGACTTCTGTTTACCTTAGTACAGGGTTATAAATACATAAAAATAGGAGTAATGTATGAGTAGGCGTTGTAATAAATAAGAAAATGTAAATGTTAATACAAACAGTATAGGAAAAGCATTACAACAACGAAGATGTTCACTATGCCAATAAGTACCACAGTACTAAAAACGTATATTCCTGCTAGCTACACATTTGATTGAGTGTTTGAAAGAATCTATAAAAACATAAAACAAATTTTTTGGGCTGCTGCCGTTTCACCTTTTAGAAAATAAGAGAAAAACTTGGTGCAAAAAGAAATACATATATCAACATCGAGTTCGTAGTTAGAGGTCAGAGCAGCTAAATGTCATGTGATGGACAGGAGTTCGACACCCGATATCATCAACGATTTTTTCTAGGTACGAGGACTGAAACGGTTTGCACTCAGCCTCACGAAGCCAATCTGGAAGTTGCTTCACCGAAAATTGTCGGTTTCAAGTTGAGAAATCCAAGAAACTCTATAACGTCCGGGAGAACGGTGTGCTAACTACATGCCTCTCCATACCGCCTCGAATGATTGGATAACACAGCGGTTGGTTAAGCCATATTTGTACTAGGGCCAGAGCCCGTAAACTTTACTTGTTTTGTATGATTATCAACGACTCTGGTGGCAAAACAATACTTAGAAAGAAAAAATGGAAGGGGCACATTGAAAGTATGTACAAAGGAAATAAATCTCAAAAAAATATCATAGAAAATGAAACGAGAGTAAATGAGATATATGAGAGCTGAATCACTGCGAAAAGAATTTAATATAGCACTGAAAGAGAAATTCGAAATTACGCATCTACAATATACGATAATATAGTAGTTTTTCGAATCAAATCTTTCAGTGCTTTGTCACATTCTTCTCGCAATAATGTATCTCCTGCCTCATCTTTCCCTGCTTCCTTTCTATTTCTACAATACTGTCTTAAAAGTCATTTCTCTTGTACAGGCCCTCTATTAATTCCTTCGACCTTTTAGCCTCCCCTTCTTTGCTTAGTACCGGTTTTCCAACACAGCTCTCGATATTCATGTAGCTGCTTTTCTCGTCTCCAAACGTTTCTATTATTTTCCTGCATGCTGTATCTATCTTTCCTCTGGTTATACCGTCTTCTATAGACTTATTTGTTCTATAGCCACTTGCCGTAGCCAATCCACACTTCCTGTCAACATCATTTTTAGTCGGCTCTACTTCCTTTTGAATGCTTCAATTGCTGCGTTTGTACATTTTCTCCTTTCATAAATGAAATTCAGTATATCGTGTGCTACCCAAGGATTTCTGTTGGCCCTGTCCTCCAACCTATATTATCCTGTGTAGCCTTTACTACTTTATCTCTCAAAGGTATCAATTCATCTTCTACTTTATTACTTTCTCAATTTTCGGTCAGTCTTTGCCTAATTCTCCTTCTGAGAGTCCCAACATCCTCAAAAAATGTTCATACTCGTAAGGTAATCAAACCTCTTGACTAACGTACTACTTAAACTAACTTACACTAAGCTCAACACACTCACTCATGCCAGAGGGAGAACTCGAACCTCCGACAGGAACCGCCTCCCAGTCCGTACCATTGTGCCTTAGTCCACGAGGGCATTCCCGCGAGGCTCAACAACCTAAGATTCCTTCAGTGTATCCAGGTTCCATCTCCTTACTTTCCTACCTTTTTGCACTTTCTTAACCTACAGTCCATATGTCTAACCATTATAAAGTCAATTTGGTATCTTCTGATTTGTTCTGGTCTCTTCCGCGTATACAACCTTCTTTCATGACGCTTAAGCCATGTGTTTGTGATGATTAAATTTTGCTCTGCGTAAAATTCTACCAGGCAACCTCCTCTTTCAGATCTTTTCACCGGTCTATATGCACCTTCGCTTTATTTTCTTTCATCGGAGTTCCAGTCCCCCATGACAATCAAGTTTTCCGCTCCCTTAACTGTCTGAATAACTTCCTTTATCTCATCGTATATTTCTTCGATCTCCCCATCATTGGTAGATCTTGTAGACATATGAAAGTGTACTCCACTGTTCGGTGTTGGCTTCGTGTCTATCTTTGCTACGATAATGCGTTCACTATGCTGTTGATAGTAACTTACCCACATTACTAGTCTCTTTAATTATTAAACATACCCCTGCGTTCCATCCTTCTGATTTTGTATTTATAACCCTGTTTTTACCTGACCAGAAACCCTTCTCATCCTGCTACCGAACTTCACTAATCCCCGCCATATCAAAATTCAACCTACCTATTTCTCTTGTCAAATTTTCTAACTTACCTACCTGATTAAGGGTTAGAGTATTGCACTCTCCTATACGTAGAATCTCTGTTTTGTTCCTCTTGATGACGACATCCTCGTAGTCTCGCCCGGGGATTCGAACGGAGAACTATTTTATCTCCCACATATTTTACCTATAAAGACGCCATCATCATATATTCATACACTGGAGCTGCATGTCTCCGGGAAAAATAACGACTGTAGTTTCGAATTGCTTTCAGCCGTTCACAGTAGCTATTTGGCAAAGCCACGTCAGCTGATGTCACTAGGCCAGCATTGCAATAATCCAGACTATTGCCCCTGTAACTACTGAAAAGGCTACTGCCCCTCTTTAGGTCCCACATGTTTGTCTGACCTCTTCACAGATAACCCTCCGCTGTTGTTGTACCTACGGTACGGCTGTCTGTATCGTTGGGGCATGCAAGCCACCCCAACTCACCAGTGTCTGTGGTTCATGAGAGCAGGCATACACGTAATGTTCATTTTTCCGTGTGCTTTATATTAATGGTATTTCGTTAGCCAGATTCCATACAAGGAAGAGGTTATAAAGGAAATGTCAATATATGTAAAATAAGAATAATGGAATGATCACCAATAAAAAACACGACAATGTTGCAATATTCGACAATATTTATTGTTTAGTGCAACCAACGCCTTTCATGGTTTCCCATGAGCGTCGATTCGGGCGCCTGAACTCGGCGTTTGGTTCATTCCACAGCGCCAGTTCTGCTTACCAAAAGTGGCCCACTTGGCACTCCGATCCGAGTCGTTTGCTCGCGGCTTCAGCTGTTACGTCATAATCAGGTACACAGGTTAGTATAAACCAGGCATGGCCAAACACCGCCCTCGCCTTGCGCGCGGGCACGGTGGCCTTTGCCGCGCCCCTGCCCCGCGCAGCGGCGTGTGGGGCAGAGTGGCGAGCAGCAAGAGGAACAACGCCGCTCTAGTCAGCCAGGCTGAAACTGAATGTTGTGCGTCAAAGTCTTTTCACAGTTTTATGCTTTTTAATACTTTCAAATGTTATGTTTTCTGTACTTTATTATTTGCACTTATTACAGTTTGACAACACAGTTCACACCACTGATAGATATGTTATATAAAAAAAAATTCTTTTTTGTATCTGTCAGCTATATACAAAATGATCATAATTCTACAATTCATCCTTTTTTTCTTTTTTTTTTTTTTCTTGCTGTGATGTAATTTACGTTACGTAAGAACTCCGTTGTTGTGATGTTGAGGTGTCGAAAATTATCCTTTCTCTGTAAGGAATCAAGTAAAGGTTTCTAAATATGTTTACCAACTTGATACAAATGGTTTTGTTTTTCACGAAAGATATGTATTTCTGCTGATCACATGAATACTTATTTCATTAACACTTTGGCGACCACAGTAGGCGGTTCCGTCGCGCCTGTGACATCATCACGGCAGTCAACGTGTTAAAGAATAAAGTTACTGCTTTAGCGGATGAAAAAAGGTAGAAATATATAAATTAGTGCTAAAATCCCGATTATAAATGTACTCTACGACATTGCCATCTCCTCTTAGTAGCCTCACTATGTTGCAAAAAATGCCTTCGTTTCCCCCTTGCAGCGTTTGGCATATATGCTGCAGGCATTGCAATGGTGGGGGGAGTAGTGTGCTCGTCAAAACGGCTTGCGCCCGAAGGGCGCTAGCACCTTTTCAGAGGAGCTAGGGGGAAATGCACCTAAGACCAATCTTTTTTCGTTAGTTTTTTATATCTGTTTTAACAAAAAATATTTACTTGTAAGAATGAGATTCCGTACTCTTACATAAAATTATTTTTAAAGTAGCATATTTCTGATACTAGTTCATTTAAGAAACATCTTTCTGGAGAAGCCTACTGTATATATCACGAGTGTGCTTGTATAATACTAACAGAATCAAATTTGGGCCACAAAATTACTTCGTTTTTCTTCGATTCGTGTTTTGGATATTTTCTAAATCTTCGCGTAGTGATTCTGTCATACAAACAGTAATTGTTAGCTAAACAGTAAATGGTTTGCTTGTTTTACCTTTCTTCGACCACATTAGAGAGCAGCGCTTCCTCTGTTACTTCGTTTACGTTGGATCTGACCGCTCATCAATCCAGCGCAGAGCAGTGCTGTGCGGCCTCACTCTTTCCGCAGCTATCTCTCTCGCTCCGTAGCCGACACTAGCGACACGCGGTCGGCGCGGTGAACTACAGCGTACTTCGGCCGCGGTGCGCGGGCGCGCCCGCTGGTCAGAAATGTTGGTCATGCCTGTTTGTTTGTAAATCTATCGGACCAAACTGCGTGGTCATCACTCCGTAGCTTAAAAACTACTTAAAGTAAGGTAAATTAACCTAAGGACAACACACACACACACACACACACACACACACACACACACATGCCCCAGGGAGGACTTGAACCTCCGACGGCGGGCAACCGACCGCTACGCAGCGAGTCGACTTAGCTCGCCCCCCCCCCCCTTTTTTTTTTTTTTTTTTTCAGGTGAATCTAAGTTTTGTGGTCGTAGTTTCAGTTCGTTCTTGTTTCTTCCTTGTATATTTGGCTCAGCCGATCGCTCGTATGCCACACCCATTCGATAATTGTAGGAAGGAAGGAAGGAAGATTGTAGTTTTACGTCCCGTCGACAGCGTGGACAACTACTTATGAACTAGCTAATACTAAGGACGGCACAAATATCCATGCCCGAGGGGGGATTAGAACCCCCGACCGTAGTGGCGGTGCAGACCGTGACTGGAGCGCCTCAGTCCCCTCGGCCACCGCGACCGGCGATAATTGTACCTATTTACAGTTCCACGTTTTAAATAAAGATGAACTATTGAGTACGGATGTGCATCAAGTTCCGTCAGACTTTCTCGAAGCTGTGAATTGACGAGCCTGGTAGTATATTTCCTAAAAATACGGTATTGAAATATCACGAACCTGTCAGTATTACGGTTGCAGTTAGAAGTATAACAGCTAAATATGGTTTGCAATAACAACGAAAGTGCCGCTGTGAAAATATTTGTGTAGACATTAATGCAAGTACATGGTCTAAACGAGCTGCGAAACATACAGTGAGTAGTACTTGTTATGACGAACAATCATGAGCATGGATTTGCATCTGTTGTTAATGTGTTGTAACAACTGCTTTCATAAAGTCTACTAAACCTATTAAGTCTACAAACTTGTAAAATTGCTGTTAAAGGTTATAGTTGTGAACTTTGGCGAACGAAATTTGTGTACAAAGACGAAAGTGACAAAAAAATACTGCAGTTAAAAAGTTCATCTGCCACAAAAGCATTCCACGTCGAAATACTATGTCGTTAATAAGTTTCCTTGTTGCCATGCTGAAACAAGTAACGTTTGGTGCTTGAAATTTGAGTACAAAGACGAAAGTGACAATACAATGCGCCTGGGTCAGCTGCCACAACAGCATTCCACACCGAAATAACGCATAATTAGTAACTTTCGTTGTTGCCAGGCTAAAATATGTACATATTTGTTGTAAAGAACAGAGACATATACAAGTGAAAAAATATGGCTGTCACTACTGCTTCCACACTTTGCACTGGTTGCAGGTCAACCATACTCCATCAAGTATTGTCAACAACAAATGAATATACTTTTAAAGAAGGTGTAGACACTCAAAAGTATGGTTTCGACAACCACGGGAGCGAAAGAAGAAGAAATATCTCAAACCACACTAGCTTCACTCTTGGGGCAGCTAAGTGACATCAGTCAGGAACTTTGAGTATAGACAGACTGATCAAACAAGGCAAAACACTTGGTGTTCTTGGTCGAAGTACTTGTTGTTCTATCACTTCGATTTGTGCATTTGCCGGCCGCGGTGGCCGAGGTGACTGAGGCGCTCCAGTCACGGTCAGCACGGCCACTACGGTCGGGGGTTCGAATCCCCCCTCGGGCATGGATATTTGTGCCGTCCTAGTTCGTAAGTAGTTCATAAGTAGTTTGTAAGTTTCGGGACTGATGACCCCGTAGTTAAGTCCCATAAGCTTAACAAACATTTGATTTGATTTGTGCATTTAAATGTTGAACACACTTTAGGCATATTTCATCAGCGAAAATTGTATAGGCAAAACACACTAAAGACGATATAAACTAAATACAACACTTCAAGCTCAACAACAATATGCGATAGACATACTCCTCTCAAGTGTACTGACCACCAAAAATATGGCGGCCGAGTTTACAGAAGTTGCTGCAAAGAGAGCTGAAACTCGTGCGTTAGCCACTCTATGACATTTAAGCTCCTTGGCTGCTATAAACAAACGTCAAGGCAAAGATTTTACGACATGTGCATCAAAGATTCACATAGATAAGTAAAAGATAAACGTTCTTAGGAAGGTATCTTAAGAAGTGGTCCAAAATTATTAATTATTGTCTAAGTAAGTGACAGTTTGAAAAATAAATTACATGGTATTCGTTACAAAAATAAGCGATTATTTGGATAAGTTAATAACAGACAATTGGTACACGGTTGTTTGATTGTAAAAGAAGGTTATATTGAACAATTAGGCGTGTAGTGCCCTTGGTAACTTTTCGAAAAGGTGATAAGGATATGTGTGTCACTCCACGACTACTACTAAACAAATAGGATTACAACCAAATATTCACAAACTGGGTGAAGGTACATGTAACTATTCATAAAAGTGTGTGTGTGTGTGTGTGTGTGTGTGTGTGTGTGTGTGTGTGTGTGTGTGTGTGTGACAAATTATCCCCAGACACGGTGAAGGAACGTGTTACATTCATAAGAGTTTGGTAGGCTTATTGGTAAACACACACAAAATGTTCAAATGTTTGTAGAGTCTATGGGACTTAACTACGGTGTCATCAGTCCCTAAACTTACAAACTACTTATGAACTACTTACAACTAAGGACGGCACAAATATCCATGCCCGAGGGGGGATTCGAACCCCCGACCTTAGTGGCCGTGCGGGTCGTGACTGGAGTGCCTCAATCCCCTCGGCCACCGCGGCCGGCTAAAAACACACACACACACACACACACACACACACACACACACACACACACACATACATATATATATATATATATATATATATATATATATATATATATATATATATAACAATTTATTTCAGATGACTTCCAATAAATGATTATACTTAAGAAATGTAATAAACATTTAGAGAAAATAAAAATAAAACCTAGGCTTATGGTAGTGGGGATAATGACAAGTTAAATTACTACATTGTTTAAAGAGGTTACGTAAAATAAATATGGTAGTTCTTAGTCCTGTGAAGATACAACAGGGCGCAGAGGGTAGTTGTCTTTGTGGAGCTTAGGCAGGCCATAAAGTATGGGAGCTATGGGGTTCATGTTAGTGAGGAAAAAGGCATCAGAGACAAAAAATATACTTTTGAAACACTTTTGACTTCATAAATAAAACTATTTGTGGTGTCTTACTTCATTTCTTGCAAGTTGTTGGAATTTAGAAAAGTGTATATTTGGTTTCATAATCGGTTTTATTCATCAATACAAGGCGGTTGCCTTTACTAGAATGGATTGCTATAACATTGTTCTGGTTCATTTTGTCCCTGAAAACATTTAAGGCGTGTCTATCCTTATGTGACTGGGTACTGGAGATGAGGTTTGGATTATTCAGATCATAGCCTACAAGATGGTTAGAAGAGAATGATGTCGTCGCTTAATGCATATTCAAGATTTATTTTAAGTGCTTCCAATTGTTTTTGGTTAAAATTTTGATGAGGGGCGTAACTGAAACCTTTTTCCTAGTATGTTAAGTTCTTCATTTGTTGATTCCATTGTTGAAAGATTCGTCACTCTTTCTGCAAACTTCATGGTCTGGAAGTTGTTTATTGCTCATTACTTTGTTAATTTTGGCTTTCTGCGTTGTGTACATGGTATGTGCAATACCATTAACATCCCGTCTTCTGATTCCACTGTCTAATATGTCGAACACTGGATGCAGAATAGCGGAAATTCGGATGTGTGTCAGTTTCAGGTGTGTACTCATTTGAATGCTGTACCACCGTTTCATCTCCTCTTTAACTCACGTCATCTGCGCCACTTCTACTGCTTTCTTTGCAGCGGCAGATCTTGATTTCACCTGTGTGATTCTTTGATGCACATGTCGTAAAATCTTTGCCTTGGCGTTTGTTTATAGTAGACTTTGTACCTGATGATGGCGTAACTGCCGAAAACTAGTTCGTACTACACAATAAATATTGTGGAATACTGTAACATTGTCGTGTCTTTTATTTATTAGTGATAATGTATCAGATATTCTACCAAGGACCAACGGAACATTCTATCAACGAAAATAATGGAATGCGCTACGATTTTATCACCAGGTAACTATATCATAAAGTGAGCCACTAGAAGTAGTAGTAGAGTTTTGAAACTTAGACAGCGAACTAAAGAGGACATAAGAAAAGTGTCTTTCAAGAAAAGAGACCTATTCACATCAATATTCATGTAACGGTTAGGAAATCGTTCCTAAATGTACTTGTCTGGATGGTAGCCTTGCACGAAAATGGGGAAACGTCTACTGTAAACAACTCAGACAGAAAGAGATTAAAAGCTTTTGAAACGTGGTGCTACAGAAGCATGTTTCAAGACTAAAATCTGAGGGATCAAACGCTCGTCAATTCGAGAACAGGAGGCAAGTGTAGTTTGTTGAAGTTATTGATTAAGACCACGGTTCGAATATAGTTATCAGTTTCAAATGGGTGCAAGCTGCAGCAGTTAACTAGAGGCGAGGACACTCGTGTAGGATAGATTAACGCGTAGACCTGATGAAACGAGTGTTTGGACTTAAGACCACAACCACATATTTGAGAGAATTGAAGGCAATGCTAACATTAACAAACACAGGATTGAAAAATTGGGTCACGTAAATATTCTTCAGAAACGAGTGTGAGAAAGACTGAAGATTAGCCGGACGAGTGGAGGGTACATAGAGCAAGAAAGATGTTTCTTGAATCTTTTTGTAAGGTTAGTAGATGACAGTAGCTTATATGCAGAAGTATGGCAACATATAACTGGAATACACGATAAATTACAGAAGACGGGTTCAGCCAGATTTGGATGTCAAACCGTGAATTATGGTGGTAGTGGTGACTTATGATAATGACATGCAGGTAGATTTCAAATTCACTAGAGTGGTTCGAAGCGTATTATGAATATTTAGAGGTTTCCATCCAAATTAAAATTTTTAATATCACAATTGTTTCGGACACTTCCCCATTCACACCTTGCCTCAAATGAAAACTCATTTACTAACAACTGACTTTCCAGGCGAGAAAGGTGGACTACCATATTTGCATTTATCTGGCGATTTTACACAAACGAAATGAAACCGGAATGAGGACGGTAGCGCAAGGGGAGAACGCGAGACGGCAGGGAAGCCGTGCAGGACCCGCCAGCTTAACGGGCTTAAGTGAGTGCGTTTACCACAATGTCGGCTCTAAACGGAAGCATAGGAATGCCTGCATCACCGCGGTCGCCTTTGTGTTGCGGGCTGTCCTCCCTCCAGAGAGAAGAGCCGAGCTTTCGGCTGCATTCAAGTTCTCGCAGGAACTTCATTACCGCTGGAAGTATTTCGTTAACTCAACTCCTCGTGTCTGCTTTATAACTTCCACAGTTTATCATTTCTTATAATTCTGTCTGGCCTAAGTAAACTTTACTGCTCCTCCGTACTTATTACTCTAGAAACTGTAGTCTTTTCGGGAAATTACTTGTCACCATACAGCTGTATATTTTATTTCCGCGCACATTGCATTCATCTTATTTCTCTAGCTAGAGGCTCATTCTTTCCTTACGGAAAGAAGAAATGGCCGCGCGGAATGGCCGTGTGTTCTAAGGCGTCATTCTACGGACTGGGCGGCTGTTCCTGACGGAGGTTCGAGTTCTCCCTCAGGCATCAGTGTGTGAGTTGTCCTTTGTGTAAGCTAGTTTAAGTAGTTTGTAGGTCTAGGGACTGATGAGGATAGCGGTCTGGCCTAAGTAAACTTTACTGCCCCTCCGTACTTATTACTCTAGAAACTGTAGTGTTTTCGGGAATTTGTCACCATACAGCTGTATATTTTATTTCCGCGCACATTGCATTCATCTTATTTCTCTAGCTGGAGGCTCATTCTTTCCTTACGGAAAGAAGAAATGGCCGCGCAGAATGGCCGTGTGTTTTAAGGCGTCATGCTACGGACTGGGCGACTGTTCCCGACGGAGGTTCGAGTCCTTCCTCGGACGTGAGTGTGTGTGCTGTCCTTAGTATAAGCTGGTTTAAGTAGTTTTTTAGGTCTAGGGACTGAAAAGCATAGCAGTTTGGTACAATAGGTTTACAAACATTTGAAATAAAATTGTGTAGGGTTAGGTGGTACAATTTCGATCATGTCGGACAAATGTTATTGTAACTGGAAATATATTGAAAGAGAAATAAATTTAACTATGGCACTTGTTCTTGGATGTTTAATGAATATGTAACACAGATATTGGACAATTACAAATGTTGGTATAAACACAAAAAAGGTTACAGAATTGAGAAAAATCGATCGAAAATATATCACACTGGTACAACTGTGATCACTTCCTGGTACAATTTGATTACGGGCTTCTTCCACATAAAAATCACCTTTTCCGTCAGGCACCAACGCATACTTCGTGGTACAGAACATTGCATTTTTGGCAGCGAATGCAGTCAAATTTATAAGAGCGCTTTGGACTAAGTAGTTTCACTTACCTCTTAACAGGAGGAAATTTATATCTCCTAAGCATGAAGTGGTGTATTCTTGGAAAAGACAGGAGGAGCTGTATAAACCAACTACAATACAACGCCACACAAGGAGACACTACGAGACTGAAAATAGAGCGAAAACTTGTGTTGATTGCAATTGTACCTATATCGAATTTGTACCAACTTACTCTGTTCCCGTATAGGACTGTAGACTGGCAAGCAGTGAGGTGTTTGAAGATAGGTAAGGGTAGGGGGCTATAAAAGAAAGCACACTTAGGCTTACGCTACAAGTACCTTCGTATGATTTTTAATATGACGTTTGAATGTGATTCGGATGCGACTATAATCTGTGTCGTAAAATTTTATCTGTAGTAACACCAGTACTTCATATTTGAGGGAAAGAAAGGCAAGGGATGGATAGATACATCGGATTACTATCATTCAAACCCAAGCAAATAACTGTGTTTTAAATTGGCCGCGTGTTGTTAACTTTTTTTTTTCTTTTCTTTTTTTGTTCTTGTTGAATGATCGTTCAGGAAATGGCTGCATTTCATCCTACTCTTTTCAGTACATCTGCGCTACTCAGTTTAGTCCAAACGTTGATGCAGTCGTACTGGAAAGATTGTGATCGCAAGCACGTTTTAAATAAGCTAGCAGGGCAAAAATTAATTACCCCAGTGGGCTCTCTCAGATGAAACTAAAAGATTGAGCTGCGATCGTGTCACGTGCTCCACAGCGTGCTCACGACCTCTAGGTGAGCGTAATACAGTAACGATTAGCGAGACATGTATGCTGCAGGCAGACATTGTGCAGAAACGTGACGACGTGACAGACGGCAAAAAGGGGGAATCTGTTTGGCCGTGCTCCTGACCATACGGTGTGAATTAGCTGGATATTTTAGTGTTTTGTAACTGAGTCTTCAGCGTATCTAAAAGCAGTGATGTCAATTCACGATGGGCATCAAGCGTTACGTCAGAATTGCGATCTGAAAAAGATCTTGGCGGAGAGGATTAAGAAACGCGCTTCTCGGCTTCTGACTCAAAGTTGCTTCGAAACCAGATGGTAATTTCTGAAACAGTGAATGAAAATAGATCCCCAACTGTAAGCAACAGAACAATGTGACGAGAACTCTTCAGTCAACATCCGCATGATGAGTGTGGTTTTCCCCGTTTCCTATGCAGTTTTTATGAATGAGCTTACTGCAGAGTATTCATTAGAAAGATTATTTTTCATGAAAACAGCAAAAATCATCAGAACGGTAGAACGTATGATTGGTTTCCTGAACACAATTACAACCAATAACATTTCAATTGACCTGCAAAATCACCTGATTTGAACCCCCACAGAAAATATGTGGGACACGTAGAAACAGAAAGTAAAGCACCGACATTCGCAACCACAAATTTAGTGGATTTGAGCGATCAAATTGTTTTTGAGTGGCTTCACGTAGATTCTAAATGTCTGCACAACGTTATGGACCCTCTTAATAACCGCATTTAGAAGGCTGGAGCTGCGGGTATTAAAGTAAATTTCAGTTATAACACCAAGGTTGCCGTTTATTTCTTTGCTTCGTTATAACATTTTTATTACTTATATGATTTTCATTGCCGCATACACAATAATCAGCGAGAACATTGTGAAGACCTGCCCTTTAGCCGGTATTTCTACCTGTGGCACGGATGTCAGCGGCGATGCATTTCGACATGGAATCAATAAGGCCTTGGAAGGTTGTTGGAGGGAGTAGCCACCACATTAGCACACATGTCACGAACTTCTCGTAAATTCCGGACAGGGGCAAGATGAGCTTTCACACCACGGTAAATCACATCCCAGATGTGTTCGATAACGTACAGATGTCGCGAGTTTCGGGGCTAGTATGTAAAATGCAATTCTCCACTTTGTTCCTCGAACCATTCCATCAATCTTCTGGCCTTGAGACATGGTGCAGTATCTTATTGAAATGTACCGCTGCCGTTGGGAAACTTGATACTCAGTTCGTCTGTAATCAGTGCACGATACTTCTCGGGCGTCGTGGGACCTTGCAGGAGTTCCACTGAACCCATGAATGACCACGTGAATGTTCCACAGAACATTTTCAAATGTTTGTACATCTATGGGACATAACTACTCTGGTCATCAGTCCTTAGGCTTACAAACTACTTAAACTACCTTATGCAGAGTACAACAAGTACACCCATGCCGAGGGAGGACTTGAACCTCAAACGGCGAGCAGTGACGCGTTCCATGACTAAGTGTCATAGAACGCTCAGCCTCTCCACCGTGGCCACACAGTGCATAACTGAGCAGCCAGTACCTTGTCTTCGTCGCGCAGAACATGTGCCAAGGAGCTGTTCCCCTGGCATTCGAAGAATTCGCCACAGCGATAATGTCCAGTGATGATGGTCATGTGCCCATTTCAGTCGTAGTTGCCGTTGTCATGGTGGTAACATAGGCATTGGTCTACCTGGCCTGGGAAGTCCGGCATCTGTAATGATGGGTGGCCGTGCAACCATCTACGTTTGGACATGGTTTCGCCACTTGCGGAAGACTCTCACCACAGAATTCCTCTAACACTTGACAAGTGGTGCAGGTTTCAAAATGCTCGTGCCGAATCTCCGGGCCATCAAACTCTTCGCTCAGATTGCGCGTTTTCCCCATTCAACACATGGTCAACACGCTCACTGTTCACAGAGTGTGTGTATGTAGCTAGCAGTCAGTCAATACTCGTCAAGTAACGTTGCTGGTGTCTGAAAGGATTTATACCGGTAATAATTTGGTTGACGTAATGTTCTGGCTGATCAGTAAAAAAAAAAAAAAAAAAAAAAAAAAAAAAAAAAAAAAAAAAAAAAAAAAAAAAAAGGGAGGATAAAACGAATAATGGAGTTGAACTACTGTTGTGTGGTAATTTTTAAACTTATTGTATTAGTTGTCATGTTATGAAATTAGCTTTTAAGGAAAGAATTCTGACTTTTAGCATAAAGTATTACACAAATAATGGGTTTCTATTAATTCTTGAGCAAATTTATATATTTTTTATCTGACGGGCACAACTATCATTTTTAGCGATGCACTTAAGGAGTTTTATATTGAATACTAATATATTTTCGGGAAAAGCTAATTAACTGAATTTTAGAATTAGTAATAGAGTTGTTTAACTATGTAAAATTCACGCATAATATTTCAGCAGCACTACAGAGAATAAAATGAAACGACAAGAACAGAATTAACCAGATGGAGCTGGTGGCGGAGTGGGGGAAACCGCGAGCAGTCGCTCTGGAAACTGATTCTGTTCAAATGCCTGTAAATCTATCGGACCAAACTGCGTGGTCATCAGTCCGTAGCTTACAAACTACTTGAACCTAGGTAAACTAACCTAAGGACAACACACACACCCATGCCCCAGGGAGGACTCGAGCAACCGCGCGCTACGCAGCGAGGCGCTTTAGGCCGCTCGGCTACTCCACCGCGGCGAAACTGATTCTGAACGTTCGTTAAGCGAGCGGTTGTATATGATAGGTATGAGTCGATTGCATCAGCATACTCTGAAAGGAATCTACAGTCAGTACCGAGAGATTTACTTTTGTTAAGTGATTTGCATTAATACTCCAGGGATATCTTCTTCTAAATTAGGCATGCCGGAAGTTGTTCTTGATACGAATTTTGGAATATTTTATTGGTCTTCTTTGGTGAAGGAATTTCGGAAGGCTGTCTTAAGAAATTCTGCTTTAGCAGAACTGTCATCAGTAGTATCACCATTTCTATCGTGTAATGATGGTATTTACTGTGTTTTGGCGCTAGTATTCTCTACATTTTCTTATGATTCGTTACCAAATTACGTGAGATGGTTTCCTTGTGGTAACTATTGTAAGCTTAGCGCGTTCAATTTCGAACTAAATTTCTAGTTTCTGTAAAAATGTGCGAGGCTTAGGGATTTTGTGTCCGTTTAAATTTGACATGCTGTTTCCTTTGGTTTTCCAAGAATGAAGTAATCTGGCTTGTATATTACGGCGGGTAAGCCCCTTCTTTTCTTAATTTATTTGGAATAAATCTGTCAACTGTCGATATTAGGAAGGAAGGAAGCTTAGGGTTTAACGTCCCGTCGCCAGCTTGCTCATTAGAGATGGAGATAACGCTCTGAGTTTTTGGTAAGGATGTGGAAGGTAATCGGCCGTGTCCTTTGAAAGGAACCATCCCGGCATTTGCTTGGAGTGATTTAGGGAAATCACGCAAAACCTCCCGAATGCGAGTCCAGTGCGTTCCCACTGTCGATATTATTTCTTTGAATGTAAGCCATCTATGATATACACTCACAGTGTTAGTTTCGAAAGACTGGAAATTGTCACTCAAGAAAGAATTAATTCAATTTTTATCCTTTTTTATTAAATATAATTCTCTTTTAATTTTGGTGGTTTTGGGAAATTCACTATTCAGTTGCGCTACAACTCTGTGTTCACTAATCCCTGTGTCTGTTTTGATGCTCTCTATTACCTACCAATTACTTTTTGGTGAGAGGTCAAGTATGTTCTCGCAACCATTTGCTATTGTAGTGGGCTCATGAGCTAATAGTGAGAGAATTTTCAAAGAATTCGTTCAGTACAATTTTTGTCCATGTTTTATGCTTGCCTCCGGTCTTGAACATGTAATTCTGCCACTATATCGAGGGTAGTTTAATGTCATCACCAATTAATAACCATACCAAAAAATAGGAACAATCTACTTCAATTTCGCTACAGGATAAACCGCCTGTGACAACAATAAATACGCCGCCATCTATTTTTATTCAGCCAATCTTTTCTGAACACAATTTGCCCCTTTGTAAAAATTTCTGCTGAACTTATCTCCGGCTTTAGCCAGCTGTCGGTAACTACTTTCAGTACTTTCTATTAATGCTTGGAGCTCTGGTGCTTTCCCCACACAGCTACGACAGTTCACAACTGTTAGAGCAATGGTTTTTAGATATGTGTTCGTCCTATCTTTCCTTTGAGCAAACACTTTGTGTGTTTTCGAGGCACTCAAACCTAAAAAACCGCCCACTCCAAGACACACAGCTTCCGCTACCTGTATAGCCGCTTTCTGCGTGTAGTGGACTTCTGACCTATTCAGAGGAACACAGAACCCCTCCACCCGATGGTGCAATTCGAGGAATCTGCAACCTATATGGTCGCAGAACCGTCTGAACCACTGATTAAGACCCTCCAATCGGTTCTGTACTACAGGTCTACAGTCGGCCCTGTCAACTTTGCTGCAGATGGTGAATTCTGCTTTCATCTTGCAAGCAAGACTGGCAATCTTTACCACTTTAGATAGCCTGCAGTTGGCTGTATCACATACCCTTCATGGCTTCCAGAAAGATCCGTTACACATCTGGAATGACTCCAGCCGGTATGCACACAGAGTACACGTTGGTCTTCTTCCTCACTTTGGCAGCCATCTCTCTAAGTTGCTCCATTATGCGTCTAACGTTGGAGCTTCCAACTAGAAGCAAACCCAGCCTCTTTGATAGCCCGGATCTTGCAGCCTGCGTGGTGACCTCAGGATGAGCGATACCATTCGGCTCAGGAACGTTGTCCGGAACACACAGCACCTCAAACCTGTTGGGAAGACGAACCGAAGAGACCTCACGATCGGTTTCCCGGAATGTCTTTCGCTGCCTGTCTCGCACTTGAGCGACCTCCCACGCACAAACGGGTTATTTACAGTTGCAAGACAATCAGTGACTGGTAGCGCTAATATTAGTAACTCAATTATTTACGTGCCGCCACAGTCGAAACAATGTCATGGCTCTAAATTGGTCAGGACATACTTTCCAGTGATCGTTTAATAGCAACTATCCTCCCTACACAAAGTGCCTATTGCTAGACGGATTAGGGCCTATCTCTAGTGCTAGACGAATATCAGTTACCCCTTTTTCCACGCATTATAGTCAGGAGCCAAAAAAAATTGTTACTTGTGATAATTTCCTCTCATTGCTCACATGGTTGCCACGATGCATCAACTACTTTTCTGGTTTTAAGACTTGTTTGGTAAATTATTTTCTGTGTTCATAATTTTCAGGTGTGGTAGCTGAACATGTAGCATTACGAAGGAAAGAAGCTTTGGGGTTAACGTCCCGTCGACAGCTAGGTCATTAGAGACGGAGCTTACGCTCGGAGTTTTGGGTAAGAATGAGGAAGGAAATGTGCCGTGCCCTTTGACAGGAACCATTCCGGCATTTGCCTGGAGTGATTTAGGGAAATCACGGAAAACCTAAATCTGGTTGGCCGGAGGTAGATTTGAACCACCATCCTTCCGAATGCGAGTCCAGTGCGTAGCATTACGAGAGGTCACGTAATCATAATGCTACAGTTCAGATAATGTGGCATCTGAGGGTTGCGTGGCAAGCCAAATAGTTTCGTATAACAGATGGATAAAGCCGGACCAGTTTTCTGCCACTGGGAGTTATTAAGCACTAAACAGTGTCTCATATTACCGAAAGAATGTTTAACGATATGGCACCTAACAAAAGTTGTTAATTATAACTGTATTTGTAATTAAATTTCTGTGAACTAATAATATTTATAGATGTTATAGGGATGACTTGAATATATATACAAAACAAATGTAAACCAAAATAAACAGTTTTAGCGAATATTAAAAATATACCGTGCGTAAACTGTATGAGCAGTTACAATTATACAAACGCTACATCTCCGTGCGTTTGACACAACAGTCTAGTAAAATGCACATTTCCTATGGTTTTACAGTGAAAAAAAAAGTTCACATCAAGATAATTTTTTTAAAAGGAGAAAATTGGCTGTACACGTACGTAAGCAATCAGTTAGTGTTACCCGCGGTGGAGTAGCCGAGCGGTCTAAAGCGTCTCGCTGCGGAGCGCGCGGTTGCTCGCCGTGGAGGTTCCAGTCCTTCCTGGGGCATGGGTGTGTGTGTGTGTTGTCCATAGGTTAGTTCACCTAGGTTTAAGTAGTTTGTAAGCTACGAATTGATGACCACGCAGTTTGGTCAGATAGATTTACAAACATTAAAAAAAAGTCTGTGTTACCGCTGCGAGTATTGATATCGAAAGAGTGATTCGTAAACACAGGCAACTACGGGTTTCGTAGCTGAGTCGTTGTTATATGCCGATCGACGACAGTCGTAGATTACTCCGTGTAAACATTGTTGATACTCTGTCAAAGGTTACGATATGGAAGCGACATTTTCTACGTGAAGTATGTGATATTCTTTTGAAACGTGGCGAGGCGAAAGGTGTCGCGAGATACAAATTTATCAAGAACGCTTCCCACAATGAAAACTTCCTGCACGATCGACATTTGTTGCTGTTCAGAAATCAAATATTTGTGAACCTAGGGGACCAAACGTCTGAGGTCATCGCTCCTTAACCTTATAGACTGCTTAAACTTACACTAAGAACAACACACACACACACACACCCATGCCCGAGGGAGCACGCCAACTTCGGTCGCGAGCGGCCGCTCGATACGTTACATGGCCCCCAAGAACGAACGGCCATCCCGCTGCGGCTGTGGTTCGTACCAAAGTTTTGGCTCATCGTAATTCTCTACTTTTACGCGATTACTTTGAAATTCGTTTTTAATAAAGTGCAGCTGTTATCTTTACTTCCTTAAATTTACTGCTTTATGTGAAAGGTATTTTCTGTCCTAATATTCTTTCCTTTTCTGTTAAATAAATCATGACACAATAAGACTTACAAGTACGTATTTAATTTGCTTCGTATGAGAGATACTCGCTTGTTACTGACCCGTGCAGAGGGAAAAAACTCAACACGTGACGCTCGTACATTGAAAGGTAAGGAACTAATTCTGAACTGCATCCAAGTAGATACTACTAGGAGGACTTTAAGTATCGCCGACCAAGTGGGTGTAGCGCACTTTGAATGATGAGCGCCTGCGGCCTTACCACATTCAAGGCGTAAAAGCGTTGGATAAACAAGATTTCCCTCCACTACGAGAATTCTCAAGGTGATTTTTGTTCTAAAGCATGAATTTTTAAACAAAATACTCGTCACATTTGAAGCGTGCTCTACTCGCCACGGAATAACTGATGTCTACAACATGCACAAGTAGATTTTACACAATCGTCGCCAAGTTGTATCAACATATTTTCAGCAATGCTTTTCCATAAAAGTGTGGATGTGTATGATTGACTTACCTCCACAACTGACTGGTAACAGTGAACGTTTCTAGGGGAAACGTTGCTACCAAACTTTACTAGAAGACATTCCATTAAGCATAGCCATAGGCATAAGTGTCGTTCTTCGACGATGGTGCTCCACCCCACATTGGTCACATGGTGCGAAGATTTTTCAATAGACTATTTCAGGATGACGGATATGACGTTTTGGTTCACGTCGATGGCCAGCAGGTATTCCTGATTTCAGTCCCCTTCAGTTTTACTTTTAGGGCAATCTGAAAGAACTTCTTTGTGCTCAGCAAGTAAGTAATGTAGACGAACATACCCAGAGAATTTTCGATGCAGCCAAAACACAAAGGCAAATGTTGTATAGTGTAAGAGGAAAGAGGAAACAAAGTAAGTTGTGTTCCATTTTCGTTATAGTATTGTTGTATAAAACTGGAAAATTTTCTGCGTGAGCTGGCCATCTACGTGGACAAAGACGTACTATCCATCGTCCTTAAAATCGTCTATCCAATAATCATCGTTCTCTGAGATAATCTGGTTGGAGCACCATCTAGGAGGAACCACTTGTTATGACCTATTCCTTACGGAATATCTTGTAATATGATCGTAAATAATGTTTTCTCTACAAACGTTAGATAATTGTTACTAGTCCACTGTGTAGGTAAAACATAAGGCTCAAAATGTAATCGTCGATTATAGTCGCACACAGAATTACGGTAAAGCGTTCTGAAAATGTGTTGCTAGTACTTAGCAAGAATTGTGTACACCCCACGTGTACAAGTTTCCAAAATTAGTTATTCCGTCGCAAGTGAAACACACTACGTCTCTGATGAGTATTTTGTTTTCAAACTCATGTAGAGCACATTGTAAGAAACACCATTTTGAGAAATATCATCATGGAGGGAGATGTTGTTCTTCCAATGCTTGTACGCAATGAATTTGGCAAGGTCGCAGACGCTCCTCATACAAAGTGCGATAAACGACAGTGTCCGATACACCCACTTGGTGAGTGATGTTCCCAAGTACTCGCAGTAGGATCTACCTACATGCAGTCCAGAATTTGTTCCTCAGCTTCCTATGTATAATCATCGCGTTGTCGGTCTCTGCCTTTAGTTCGGGGCTGCAAAGAGTTAGTTTTCCCAATACAAGGAAATAAATACGAACTCATTAGTTTTCGTCCGTCATTTTCTTAACAGATAAAGGAAAGCATAACGTAACAGAAAATACTTTTCGCATACAGCAGTAAATTTTGAAAATCGAAGATGACTACTTTACTTTTTTAAGAAGTAATTGCGAAATATTCGCATAAAAATAGAGAATTACGATGACATAAGCCTCTGGTGAACAGCAACAAATGTCGATCGAGGAGGAAGTCTTCGTTGTAGCCGGCCACGGTGGCCGAGGAGACTAAGGCGCTCCAGTCACGGTCTGTACGGCCACTAAGGTCGGGGGTTCGAATCCCCCCTCGGGCATGGATATTTGTGCCGTCCTAGTTCGTAAGTAGTTCATAAGTAGTTCATAAGTAGTTTGTAAGTTTAGGGGCTGATGACCCCGTAGTTAAGTCCCATAGACTATACAAACATTTGAACATTTTCTTCGTTGTAGGAAGCGTTCTCGATAGATTCGCATAGCTGCACTCGTAATATCTTTTCTCTCGCCAAAAATTAAATGAATATTGCACAGCAAATCTCCCTTTCGTCCTAATGTTTAACAGTGTTGCAATAACGTCTACAAAAGTTAATCGACAACTGTCGTCGACCGGCGTATTACAATGACTCATCCAAGCAGGCCGTAGCTGCCTTTGTGAATACGAATATTGCTCACGATTTCCAAATGGGCAGCGATAAGTGACAGGAACCGAATGCTTACGTGACTAATTTTTGAAAACCATTATGTTGAAATGAACTGTTTTTATCTGGAACAACTGTAGGAAATGGCAAATATGTTACTAGACATTTCTGCCAAGCATACCGATATATAACGTCTTATAATTCCAGAATGAAACTTTCACTCTGCAGCGGAGTGTGCGCTGATATGAAACTTCTTGGCAGATTAAAATTGTGTGCCGGAACCGGGACTGGGACCTTTGCCTTTCGCGGGGAAGCGCATGGTGGAGAGTACCTTACTCTAGATTTCGGCACAGTCTGACCAATTAGTATTGAAATTTGTCTGGTAATCAAATTCAAATTTTTGTAAATCTATGGGTCTTACCTACCGGAATTAGCAGTACCTATGCTTATTAAATAATTAAACTAACCAAAAGTAACATGGGACAAGAGAAAGTTTCAGAAGAGAAAGTTGGTGAAAGGAACTTCGCAAAATGATCTCGCAACGAATAACGCCTTTCCTTATGATGATTTCGATCCCAACTCGTGCATCGTTTCCATGACAGTCTCTCAACTATATCGCGATAATACAAAACGAGCTGCCCTTCTTCGAATTTAATCTTCCGTCAGTCCCACCTGTTGTGGACCCCACAATGCGCAACAATAATCCAAAATAGGACGTACAAGTGTAGTGTAGGTAGGTTCTTTAGTAGAACTATTCCATCTTCTAAGTGTTCTCCCGATGAAACGTAGTTTTTGGTTCGACTTCCCTACAATATTTTCTGTGAGTTCTTTGCAATTGAAGTTGCTCGAAAATGTTAATCCAAGGTATTTAGTTGAATTGACGGCCTGTAGGTTTGATTCATTTATCGTCTAATTGAAGTTTAACGGAATTTGTTTAGTGGTCATATGGATGACCTCACACTTATTATTAAGGATCAATTTCCAATTTTTGCATCATGCACATATAGAATCTAAATCATTTTTCAGTTCCTTTGGATCTTCTGGTGACTTTACTAACCGATAAATGACAGCATCATCCGCGAAAAGTCTAAGAGAACTACTCAGATTGTATCCTAAATTGTTTATCAAAATAAGGAACAGTAGGTGCCCTATAACAATTTCCTTTGGCACGCCAGATATCACTTACATTCTGCTTGATGACTTAACTTCAAATACAACGTAGTTTGTCCTTTCTGAAAGGAAATCGCGAATCCAATCGCACAACTGTGGCGATCTTCCATAAGAACGCAATTTGATTAGAAGACACTTGTGAGGTACAGTGTCTAAAGCCTTCCGGAAATCTAGAAATACGGAATCTATTTGACATTCCATGTCGATAGTACTCATCACATCTTGTGAGTAAAGAGCTAGCTGTGTTTCACAAGAACGATACTTTCTGAATCCGAGTTGACTATGGGATAATAGATCGTGCTCTTCGAGGTAGTTCTTAATATTTGTGGAATGTATATGTTCTAAAATCCTGCTGCATTCCGACGTCAATGATATAGATCTGTTGTTTCGCGGATCACTCCTATTGCTTTTCCTGAATACCGGAGTGACCTGTGCAACTTTCCAGTCTTAGTTTACGGAACTTTCGCTGGGAAAGCGGTTGTATATGATAAGTATGGGGCTATTGCATCAACATACTCTGAAAGGAACCTGACTGATATACAATCAGGACCAAGAGATTTACTTTTGTTATGTGATTTAAGCTGTTTTAATACTCCAGAGGTATCTACTAAATTACGAAAAAAAATGTTCAAATGTTTGTTAAGCTTATGGGACTTAACTACGGGGTCATCAGTCCCTAAACTTACAAACTACTTATCAACTACCTTATACTAAAGACGGCACAAATATCCATGCCCGAGGGGGGATTCGAACCCCCGACCGTAGTGGCCGTGCAGACCGCGACTGGAGCGCCTCAGTCTCCTCGGCCACCGCGGCCGGCACTAAATTACGCATGCTGCCAACTGTGCTTGATACGAATTCTGGAATATTTGTCTCGTTTTCCCGAGTAAAGGAATTTCGGACAGCTGTGTTCATAATTAACATCACCATTTCAATCGTGTAATGAACATATTGTTTCTTACGTTTATTATACTTCACACACCACCAGAATTTCTTAGGATTTTATATCAAATTACGTGACAGGGTTTCGTTGTAATTGGTGTAAGCTTCTCCCATTGCAGTTCGAGCTAAATTTCTAGTTTCTGTAGAAGGTTGCCAGTCTTTGGGAATTTTTGTACATTTAAATTTGGCATGGTTTTTTCTTTGCTTTTGTAACAGTGATGTAACCTGTTTTGTGCACCACTGCGGGTCAAAAGCCTCTATCGTTAATTAGTTTGGTTCGAATCTGACAGTGTTTGTTGATATAAATTCTTTGAATGTAAGCCACATCTGATCTACACTCACATTTTTAGTTTTGAAACAGTGGAAATTCTCACTCAGGAAAGCATTAATCTAATATTTATCAGCTTTTTTTAATAAATATACTTTTTTGTATTTTGGTGGATTTGGAAAGTCCCGCATTTAGTCTCGCTACGACAGCTCTGTGTTCAATTATCCATGTGTCAAGGGGTCAAGTATGTTTTCACTACCATTTACTGTTTTAGTCGGTCCATGAACATATTGCTTGAGATAATTTCCGGAGAATGCGTTCTGTACAATTTAGGACGATGTTTTATGCTTGTCACCGGTTTTGAACGAGTATTTTTGCCAACACATCCAAGCTTTCTTTGGACCTTCCTGCAATCGAAAAATCTGTGTCAGGGGGTCGATAAAAAGAACCAGTTATTAATTTATTTTGCTTGTCAGCTATAACCAGTACCAATACCAACTCGCAGCCTATTTCGCAATGTACGTCAATTTCGCTACAGTATAGACCGCCTGTGATAGCAATAAATACGCCACCACCTATTTTATTCATCTATCTTTCTGAACACCACTTGCTCCTTTTTTAAAATTTCTGCTGAACTTATCTCCGGCTTTAGCCAGCTTTCAGTACGTATAATGACTGGAGATTCACTACTTTCTATTAGTGCCTTGAGCTCTGGTACTTTCCCCATACAGCTACGACAATTTACGACTATCGAAACAATGGTTTTAGATCTGTGTTCCTCCTATCTTTGAACTGTACTCTTTGAGACTGAAACTACTGTGTGTTCCCGAGGCCCTCTAACCTAATAAACCGCCCAGTCCACGCCACACAGCTGTCACTACCGTGTAGCCGCTTCCTGCGTGTATTGGACTCCCGACCCATTCAAAGGAACCCAGAACCTCAACATCGATAGCGCAAGTCGAGGAATCTGCACCCCACAATGTCGCAGAATAGTCTGAGCCTCTGATTCTGACCCTCCACTCGTCTCTGTACCAGAGCTCCACAGTCGGTCCTGTCAATTATGCTACAGATGGTAAGCTCGGCTTTCATCTTGCAAGCAAGAATGACAGTCTTTACCATTTAAATAGCCGGTCAAAGGCTGAGAAAATCTCTTCAGATTGGCACCGACGTTAGGCACCATCTGCAGTTGGCTGCACCACGTACCCTTCATGGCATCCGTTAGGACCCGTTCCACATCTGGGGGGCTCCAAAACCCGCAGAATTGTGGAGCTCCCATACACCAGCAAACCCATCCTCTGTAAAAGCTCGGATCTTGCAGGCTGCGTGGTGACTTCAGGATGAGCTAAACCATCCGGCTCAGGAACATTGTCCTGAACAGATAGCGCCTCAAACCTGTTCGCAAGGCGAACCGTGGAGGCCTCACGATATATCCCCTGAAAGTCTTAACGCCACCTGCCACGCACTGAAGTGACCTCCCACGCAACCACTGATGGGGTGTCTGCCTCACTGCGAGCAGTAACAGGGCATGTCGCTGCCGCAGGCCTATCGGTGGACACGCCGGGCATCCGTTCGCTTCCCAAGATAGGCCAACAACAACGACGACCCTCGATCGCAGCTTCAAGCTGTGTAACCGAGATTAATACAGCTTGCAGCTCAGACTGCATCCGCACACAGCAGTCATATTCCCTTTTCATGATTACAATACCCAGAAAAAGTAATGACTAGAATGACACGATGTAGACTCGACAGAGGATAACTACTGGTAAACGTAGACTAGAGGTGGTAATAATCCAACGAAAACAAAACAGACGACTGACGGCATACATACGGCGGAAGAATACGCTAACCAGATACTTCACGCGAATATGATCCAATGTACACGAGAGCATACGAGAAATTAAATAAACAGAAGCAAGAACCTCACTGACCAGTCAAAATATGTCCCTTTTAGAAGGAAGCCGGTAAACTGAGTAGCTGTATACTCTATACTACACTCAGAGGAAGACTACACTCTTACTTAAACGCGAATATGAATCTAATATGCACGTGAGGACAGAATACATTTACAAACTGAAACGAAAAGGCGCAAACAAAAATGCGATGTGCTCTCGACAACGGCCACCCAACGAGTGACGGTATAAATAAGAACTAAGTCTGATCAAAACAGAAACAGAAGACGGCCGCGGTTCATATGGCGGAAGAATACACTTGTTGTTGTTGTTGTTTGTTAAGCTTATGGGACTTAACTACGGAGTCATCAGTCCCTAAACTTACAAACTACTTATGAACTAGCTAATCCTAAGGACGGCACAAATATCCATGCCCGAGGGGGGATTCGAACCCCCGACCAAGAATACACTAACCGGATAATTAACGCGAATCTGAATCAAATATACACGCGAGCACACGATAAATATAACAAAGTGAAGCAAGAACCCGGCAGAACAGGGTTACACTTACAAGTGGTGGCGTGCTCTGGTGCGCTTCGATGTGCTCTCGACATCGGCCACCCAATGACTGTTTATGAGCCAGCTTCTGTAGGCAATAAAATAGGTATTTTCGACCATTTATTGGATCTCTCCTAGCTTGATGATTTCATGACGCGTAAGTAAGGTGACAAATCATGTGACCTATGTATTTCGTTTTAGTTTTGCATTTCCTTTTATTATTTGTAATGTTATTGTTTCATATGTTGAATCCACTGCACCATATGATAATAGCCTAAGGCCGGTATCCGTATTGTGGAGGGTGAACAAGTGCAGGTCATTTATCTTTGAGGTCCAGTCAGGTGACAGATTCCCATTATTTGTTGAACAACAACATTCCTACACAAATCTCTCGTCTTGCGATTTAACAATTTGGTGACTTCACCACAAACAGAAAATAATGCTTTGAATTTGGTGACTTCAATAAGACGACAAAGCCAAGATAGCATGTATGAAGTGATGAATTACTCATTACCTGTATTGTCGTTACTAAGTTTCGGCAATTATACTACCATTATCAAATGATCAAACGTTACTTCATCAAACTAATAAAATACTTATTACAAAATGCAAGACATATGAATTAAAAACTGGTACAGCACTGTATACATCACATGTTGTTTGGTACATAACGGACATAATATCTTTGACATCTGATGCTTGCACATTTAAAGATAGAATTGATATAGAACTGTACATATCAAATGTTGGTTGGTACACCATTGTCATAATACCTTGATCATCTGATGATTGCATACTTGAAGTGATAATTCGATAAGTTCTTGCATCCATGATGAAGCATTTGTACTCCTCAATTCGACGTCTTGTTCCATACCCATTGACCATTACAAGCATTACTAACTGATCGAAATTTGTAACTACTAAGCTTCGTCTGCAATGAAAATAACATAACCTATATATTTGGAACTATGTCCCACTGAAATTATTTCGTGACAACTTCAATTACCTATGGAGGTCTTGTGTGTCATCGCTACAGAATAAGTATACATATAGACCACATTATAGTAATATACTGTGGTCTCCAAAGGTCACTATGTTGAAGCTTTTAATCATCATTGGTAGCCAGAAAAAGACTGGCATAGCATACATTGTCACAAGTTGTTATTAATAGTAATTATGTTACCAGCGAAAGGCGATGCTATCATATAAGATTAAATGTAACTGTCAATTGTCATAACAAAAGATAATCTATAGATGGCGCTATAGTCAAAAATACAACTGTTTACATCAATTTATACATCATTATACAAAGTGAAACATCATTCTGGAAACATGCCTTAGGCTGTGGCTAAGCCATGTCTCCACCATATCCTTTCTTCCAGGAGTGCTAGTCTTGCATGGTTCGCAGGAGAGCTTCTGTGAAGTTTGGAAAGTAGGAGGCGAGGTACTGGCGGAAGTAAAGTTGTGAGGCGGCATCGTAAGTCGTGTCGGGATAGCATAGTCGGTAGTGCGCTTGCCCGCAAAAGGCAAAGGTACCGGGTTCGAGTCCCGGTTCCGGCACACAATTTTAATCTGCCAGGAAGTTTCATCATTATACAAGTTTACATCACATTAGCACCTTTACGATCAGCTTATGACAATTAAGTGCAATGAAATGTATTTTAATTAAAAAGACGCCCATTGGTGTACAGCACTAACAACCAAGCAGTCATATGACAGAAACTAATCATCTACAATGTGCCTGTTGCAAGCTGAAGCTTAAAAGTCTTAATATATATACTATTAAAATTGAAGATTGTCATTTACATTCTGGACAAGAGTGCATTACATAATCTAAACCTATAATTCTCTTTTATAATAACTGAAAGGTATTTACAAAGTCTAATTGAACACATACAAATATTTGGGTTACACGAGAGCCAGAACAGCTCTTACAGAATTTTAACCAATGATACACGAACTTTCAACGTCGTATTTAAAATGTATCGGTTTCGTAATGTATCATCTAAATAACTTAATATTTATTTGCGTAAGTCAAAAATAATTTCACAGTTTCTATTAGAAGTTAGGGAAAAACGTTGTTGTGTATATATTTGCGACTACCTTGGCGTAGCTACCACACTGTGTTGTAAGAGAAAGCCGGCGAGCTACAGAACGCGGAATGCAATGCAACAAGCTAGTGAACAGTGGCACTCGGTTAAAGGATTAAAGTTTCCAGGCAGACGACTACTCTGCAAGTTGTAACCAGAAGTGTTGCTGGCATTTCGAGTGCTATCGTGTCTGCCTCAGCGGCGGACAGTTACAGAAACGCTTTTGTGTGCAAATCGTGTAAAGCTGTTGCTGCTCTGAAGAATTTCTCTCGTGAAGTTCTCTCATCGTCCACTGTTATCTGTCTTCCTCTGTAACTGGTCAACCGTTGCAAAGCGTACACAACTGCTATCTTTATGTTGCAATAACGTACTTCGTACATGAACCTGTAAATGCATATTACTGCACGATTAGATATGTGTCACAAATGGTCAAACGGAATTGTTTTGAAATGATTATGCGGTCTACATTTTATTTCATTTAAAAGAAATTTTCATACCTCGGTGTTGTTACTGTTATGAAAGGGAATGTTTTTAATTTTCGGAGATTAACTGGCTAAGTTGGCCACGTCTGTCCCATAAAATCAGAACTACATAAATTAAAATAAATTTAAAATTATAGTTCGAGACTCTAAGACCTAGCTGTAAATGTTCTAACAGTAATCTAAATTGCACAGATGTCAAAGAATCTTTAATATTACACGAATATTAAGGGAATAAATTCATCTTGAGTGTACTAAAGTAGCAGTCACACTCTCAACAGCTTCTAGAATTCGTTATAAGGCATGAAAAGGAGGGAGCGCTGAAGCGATTAACTACAGTATCACAAGTGCATTATTCATTTCACATTACTGACGTCGGGAAAATTAACTTCATATGTACTCCACCGGTAACTATTCACTCTACTTAGCAAATTGTATTTTCCACTTTCTCATATATATTTCAGCAGGTAAAAAATGTTCAAATGTTTGTAGAGTCTATGGGACTTAACTACGGGGTCATCAATCCCTAAACTTACAAACTACTTATGAACTAGCTACAACTAAGGACGGCACAAATATCCATGCCCGAGGGGGTATTCGAACCCCCGACCGTAGTGGCTATGCTGACCGTGACTGGAGCGCCTCAGTCACCTCGGCCACCGCGGCCGGCAATTTTTTTTTCACTTTTACGCTATAGTACGTAGTAGTATAAAAATATTGAAATATTTAGAGGTTCTGGATGGCTACTGTTGCTTTTGTGAGCACTGGTGACCCAAAAAAGAAAGACGCTTTGAGTCTTTCTCAGAGAGGGATATTTATGCATATATGACATGAAGTAATGCAGAGGTACCTAACAGAGATTATGGTACTTCACACATTTATACTGATAAACCATTGTGTCTGAAGACGAGGAAGAGAAGAAAGGTCTCTGATGCTGGGGGAGTACGTTTTTAAGAATAAATTTAATTTGCAAGGAGATGTAACTCATTGCAAAGTGTTCGACAGAAAGTACACAGGATTCTTCCAAAGATTCCTTTGTAAATCTATGACTGTGTTTAACTGATCAGACAAGTACTTAAAATCCCAGTAAATATGTGACAGTGTGTGACGTCTGTACGCCCATATAATCCAATTGCTCGAGAATAGCATGCTAGTAGTACTCGAAAATGTGTTCTTACACTTGGTCCACTTTGCAGCAGCATTTTATTTTCCTGAGGTTCATTATGTCAGCCGTTCGTGCATTGTTTGTTTCTGAGTTTGTACCCGATTTCATATGTCGCAATTTTATTTCCAGATATTTCATTGATGTGTTTCAGATTAGCGCCAAATTAACAGTATTATGCAATACATGATTTCTCGTCTCTGAAATGCCCATCATCTAGCATCTTTGTGGAGGAATATAATTGTCTTCATTTAACCACATTGATGTGGCTTGATGTAACGACGTGTCTGACCTCAGTAATACTCCGTAATTAGCTCTATATGAATTGATTGCAAGACCGTAATAACTCTTTGGCAGGTCTTTGCAGCGGATTTGTACTGAGAAGGTTAAGTTGAAGATAAAATATGTACTTTATGAATAATTTGACAGAGGTTCCTTAATTGCCTGAGTGATTTCTAGTTTTAATTGTTTCACACAGTGCTCTTACGTAAAGTTACGAATCACAAAAAAAAAAAAAAAAAAAAAAAAATGTCGGCAGTAAAGAATGCCAATAAGCGCTTGCAAATTTCGTATAAAGAATATTTCGTGCAAGTTGAAAAATATTTTATTGATAAGGAGAGTGCCGCGGTAGAGTGCCCGAGTGCTCTAAGGCGCCTTGCTGCGGAGCGGGTAGTAGCTCGCCGTCGGAGGTTCTATTCCTTCCTCAGACTGGATGCGTGTGTGTCTTTCTTAGGTAAGTTTAGTAGATTGTAAGTGTAGGGATTGATAACTACAGAATTTAAGTCCCTTAGATTTACAGACATTTGAATTGTGTGATAAAGGGATTGCAGGCAACAGTATCATCAATTTTCTGGGTATGACGTCCGCCTGATATGCTGAACACTGATTTATTATACACCCTAACTAGTTGCATATCAGGCGGACCTCATACCCAGAAATTTTTTTACTGCAAACACGGCAATAACAAGAGCTGCAAATCGAGAAAATGATGATTAACATATTAAGGTGAAGCTGTAGACGTTACGTAGGTATGTCATTCGAAAATTATTTTGGAGAACTTTGTGAGGCGAAAAGTTTTTCTAGGACCTCGTAATATACCACAATACTTCACGAAATTTTATCAGGCATAGCCGTTTGGCCGACACGTACTACATAGTTTGGAACATTTGATTGCTGAGAGTTTAGGTAATACTGATCTAAGGATTCGATAAAGAGCCTCAACTTGGCGATCGTAACCAATGCTGGAAATTTTATAGTAATCTCTAGTAAAATATCTTACATCAAAGTTTTGTAGCCGCGCGGAATGGCCGCGTGGTGTAAGGCGTCATGCTACTGACTTGGCGTTCGTTCCTACTGGAGGTTCGAGACCTCCCTCGGGCACGGATGTGTGTGTTGTCCTTAGTGTAACTTAATTAAAGTAGTTTATTAGTCTAGTGACTGATAACCACAGCAGTTTGGTCCAGTAGGTTTACAAATATTTGAACAATTGAATTTCTGTATCACATTTTCAGATAAAATGCATAAAACTGTTACTTAATGTGGTGATGTATGTACGTAAAATAAATCTCTAAGCCAAAAATATTTTTATTGTTTTTTCTATTCTGTCAGTTACTAAAGTGTCTCAGATCTGTGAACATATGTTTACTACCAACTTTTCTGTTTCATGTTTTGTTCTGGCTACTGTATTGATGCAGATGCTTCCCTAATAACAAGCAATTATTTCACAGGATTGGCAACGCTAACTCATCCGTGGCCCCTCCTCACAAAACACCAAAATACTGCCACTTGACGCGCTTCACCGCTCTTGCCGTAAGGGCGTGCTTAGATTATAACGGCGTCGTGCGTCCAACACATAGCAGTGCCATCAGCGTTAAACAATATCGAACCACGTTAACTCAGTTACGGCCGGTTATCGAGAGCAAGCGCCGGTCAGTTTACTGAGACACGTGTTGTGTGTAATACTCCGTAGCAAGCTTGCCTGTGGCCTTTAAGCCACGAACGTGTCGGTGGCAGCCGCGCAACTCGTTAGCGTAGCGCTGGCCTGTAAAATTTACCTATACAAATTAATTATAGTGCTAACGCAGGTAATCCAAAACATTTCCCTCTACTGTCAGAATTTGAAACATCAATTTTCAATTAGACTGAAAATAAAGTTAAAAATTAAACGGACATGAAAACTCTGCAGTGGGTCAAGAATAAAACGTAGGTCTCTGTCTTTGTAGGGTATAATTTACAATGCACTCCTCACTATAACACTAAAAGTTGAAAATGTGAAGAGCACAAAAATTACGTAGGTGTAAGAGGTGCACAAAGGAAACGTCTAGTTCTAGCGAACAGTAAAAATAGAGTTCATAATCCTCATACGTAATCCAATTAAAATTTATGAGCTAAATGGAATCTTCCTTCAGACTGCCTTTCCTCCTTTTTTCAAAATCAGATGTTCAAATATTTGTATTCTCAGGGAACCAACTACTCTGGTCATCGGTTCGCAGACTTACAAACTACTTAACCTAACTTATACTAAGGACAACTCACACAACCATGCCCGAAGGAGAAATCTAACCTCCGACCGCCGCGCGATCCGCAACGTGACGCCCCAGACCGCACGGTCATATCCACACGGCTCCATTTTTCAAGCACGAATTCAAATGTTCAAATGTTTGTAGAACTTATGGGACTTAACTACGGGGTCATCAGTCCGTAAGCTTAAAAAATGTTCAAATGTTTGTATAGTCTATGGGACTTAACTAGGGGGTCATCAGTCCCTAAATTTACAAACTACTTATGAACTACTTACGAACTAGAACAGCACAAATATCCATGCCCGAGGGGGGATTCGAACCCCCGACCGTAGTGGCCGTGCAGACCGCGACTGGAGCGCCTTAGTCCCCTCGGCCACCGCGGCCGGCCCCTAAGCTTACAAACTACTTATGAACTAGCTAAGACTAAGGACGGCACAAATATCCATGCCCGAGGTGGGATTCGAAGCCCCGACCGCAGTGGCCGTGCAGACCGTGACTGGAGCGCCTCAGTCCCTTCGGCCACCGCAGCCGGCTTTCAAGCACGACTTTAGCTGCAAAAAGAAAAAATAAACCCAACAAAATAAAGGTGAAGAATGAAATAAATGCAATAACATAAGTGATGGCTCCAACAGTAGCTTTCCTAGACCCATCTGGACCAGACAGAAGGAGCCTTCCGAAAAAAAAAACCAAGAATCCGAACACGATGTGCTATTGAGAACTCTCGAGCATTCATCCAAATATTGTTGTTGAAACTAGTTTCCGGCAATAGTTGACGATAACCGGAAATGTTTGAAAGAATACGATATCAGCATAACCGACTGGACGGTCGTAACCTATGACACTCACATGAAGCATCCGGTTCTGTTCCCGGGAAAGGCCACTCCACTTTGGTGGAAATATTAAAATGCGTCCACTCAGTTCAAAATTGTACAAATGTTTGCAAACCTATGGGACTTAACTACTAAGGTCATCAGTCCATAGAAATATAAACTAACAAACTTACAATTAGGACAAAAAACACAGACACAGACACACACACACACACACACACACACACACACACACACACACACACACACACACACGCACACACTCACACGCACACACTCACACGAGGGATACCTTGAACCTCCGACGGGGAGCCAACACGTGCTCCGCACCAACGCACATCAGAGCGCTCGGCCATTCCTTCGCGGCTCCCTCAGTTCAGTGGCTAACAGGAATTACGTTGTCCTTTATTTCATGCCGAATCTTTTCAACAGTCATTATTGCTGTAATAGTTATGCAGCTTATAACTGAGCTTGAGTTTGATAGGAATGGTACACAGTGTATAAAGTGTGTTTTTCTTATGTATTTACGACGACTATATGTAAATATTTTAGTTCTTGTAGCCAATACACGTTTGTTGCATTTTCGAATAATACGTTTCTCCGCAAAAAAATATGATATATCCTATTGTGAGACTGGTACCTATGTCGGATGGATGCTGTTAGTGAAGATCGACATCTGCAGGAACGAATAACGTGGAATGAGATTTTATTATTAAAATCCAGATGAGTGCCTTAAATGTCTTAATCTTATCCCGTAGAACCAATAGCAGCAATTATAAAGGACGCTACGAGAGACTGGAAATCAAATGTCGCTCGAGTATCATCAGTTTTATCTGAGTATGTTCATAATCGAGATATGACTACCCCGGGGAGATCTTTCCTTTCTAGGAATGTCTCTGTAATTTTCCTGTAGGCGCTATCTTTGTTTCCCCTAGTTGTATATGCTTCTATGGACTACTACGGACTAACAGCTACTGGTTAGCCATTTACACTTCCTGTCACTCTCAGTTTTAAACATGTATATTCCCTTTTCCTTGCTCCATTTCCTGCACTTTGACGTTTTCTCATTTAATTTAGGAATTTCAAATGTTCAAATGTTTGTATAGCTTATGGGACTTAACTACGGGGTCACCAGTCTCTAAACTTACAAACTACTTATGAACTAGCTAACACTAAGGACGGCACAAATATCCATGCCCGAGGGGGGATTCGAACCCCCAACCGTAGTGGCCGTGCAGACCGTGACTGGCGCGTAGTCTCCTCGGCGGGGTTGGAACACTTGCGCGGTGTGACAGTTGCGCGGAACTCGGGACCCTTGGGGCGGCTAAAGGCTTTTCCTGGGTACAGGCACACCAAGAAGTCTAGCACTGCTGTTGTCAAGTTTCCACACTGTCAACATAACACGAAAATCAGTGAAATTGCACAACCCTTTCAAAGCTGAAGAGCAATATAGTACCTTGTTCTAACTACATATTAATCAGTTGAGTGTTCCTCCTGTAAACAAAAAGGTATTTTAATAGTGATATATATATATAAGGCATCCTGCACAGATACGTTGATGTAATTGACCGCTATGTAGTTAACCCCACTATCACGCAACTTCCATCTCTTTAAAAATAGCTACTATGCTTTTTAATAGGAGATGTAACCTTAAACCTTCAATTAAAAAACGTTAATAATAAGTCAATGAGTATTTTACATACTTAAAGCGTTTATTCGTAGAACCCAAATTGATTTGGCTGTATTCGAATTACAAATACATCTAAGAAATATATGAAATACGGAATGTGTAAGGGAATGTCACACACCGAAAAATGCTAAAGATAAATTCTATTTTCCATCACTGTCATATAGAACCATTTTTACTCTGAACTTGGTATAAACCAACAGGGAGAAACAAGTTGCAAGACTTCCAGGAAAAATGAAGCGAAATTGGCAGCCAATAGTTGGTTATAAATTACATTGCCTGTAAACTGTATAAATATAAATTACGGAATACACGGAACTCCTGTTCAATACAGTCAAAAAGGTCTAAGGTAATAGGCAGTGGTTTACAATCAGATATCCGTATCACTCTCCTCCTCAAGAAGTCTGTGTGAAGATTTATATTCAGAACATTCAAGAAAAAGGTGATGAAACTATAAGAAGCAGCTCATTTACTCAGGAAGGGAAAACGTTAGGGTGCCCGTAAATTTGAATGGCTGTATCTCTTGTAGTAACATTCATTTTTTTTTTGATAAAATGTTAAAATCCAATATACCAGAATTTTGTTTTTCTAAACTCAGTGCCAACTTTTTTTTTTTTTGTCGAACTTTTTGCAGGAAGTGCATTAATATTATCAAACGTGTAATTTGTGTCACAAATTGCGCGGCCGGTCCGTTCGGAGTTTCGAGTCCTTCCTCGGACATGGGTATGTTTGTTTGTACTTTGCCTAAGTTATTTTAAGTAAGATTAAGTAGTGTGTAAGTCTAGCGACCAATGACCTAAGTAGTTTGGCCGCATAAGACTACACATATACACGTAATTTATTTATTTCATAACCACATTTAAGTACTAATAATTAAAGAAACTTAAATGAGAAATTTGAAATAAACACTGAAAACAAATGATTGATATTTCTCATAAGATGAATGCACACAACCGTTGACTTATGTCTTGTGAATGTACCTACAAATTCTGCCATATGAAAATTGTAGTGTGAGTCCCAAATTTGTTTTTTCTGTAATAACATTTTGAACATATTAAAAATTCAGAACTCGAAAATCAGTGAAGTTTTGGACTTGAAGCGTTTTGTGTTGCTAAATCTTTACATAGAAGACACGATTTTAAAATTTGGTTGCTATCGCCAAAGTAGACGAAACGTTAAATTTTTTGGTGTAATCTTCGCCGTGTAGACTATATGTTGTAGAAGTCTACGTCGAACCTAATCATACCTCTGAGAAGAGAACGTTGTTTGCACTTCTCCTGCGTTTCCAGTCGGCTGTGCTGTGCTACGTAACGACATCGTACCGTTCGACTTTACCGAGAGCTATATATGTATTGGTATGATGTCTGTTCTTTCGAAATAAGACATCACACCAATATATGTATCATTTAGACGCAAAGATTCTGGGTTCTGTTTTCATCGCTAATGCGATTAACAACGTTAGACCTCGTGTGTAAACAGTTAAAGGTTATGAGTGCCACTAGAAAAATGCATAAGTAACACCTGTTGTTTGAGACTTGAAGATGACCTGAAATTAGCCGAAATCGATATCTCATAATAAACATACGGTGTAGCTGTCTATATTTCATAATGCTATTCCTAACATATTTAAAAGCTGCTCAAAACCACCTACAAATAACCTTTATAATGAGATTGTATATAATTCCACGATCAAATTGTGTTTTAGTTATTTGTAATAATACACCCAAAGATCTGCCCTTGCTTTTAGTGCCTTGATCAGCTGTTTATTTTTAGAGGTATTACTAGGGACAGGAAAAATTCGCATTTGCGATAAATGCGAATATAGATGCGAATTCTGACTCAAAATGCAGTAAATCCGAAATTGTAGTTAGCAACGGTTGCGCTCAATTCCGATTTCATCACATTCCTCTTCACATGGTGCTGTATTGTAAATCGAGTGATACTTGTATGACGTGTTATCTCCCTGTTGAATGAGGCTGTGATATCTCCGGGCCGTTACTACTGCTCCACCTCGCTCGGTGGGCCTTTCCCTGAATACGGCACAGGTAGCGGCTGGAGGGCGAGGAGTAGGGGTGGTGTATCCCTACTTCTGGAACACCCTGTTCACTACCTGCAGCGTCCGGGTCTCCGCGCAAGTGTCTACATATTCCCTTTCCGCGCAAGTGTCACTCCCCGCAAGTGTCACAAACTCCTCCTCGGCCACGGCGGCCGGCTTTATGAATTTCATTATATCTTGCGGAAGCAAAGGCTATCTCACAAACCTTGTCTTTTTACCTATTTGATGGCCCCCTGCATTCGCGATTTCACATATCAAGGTTGAAAACCCATTCTTGTTCAATTTACTTCTTACTTTAATTGTATGACCACGATGTCTGTAGTTGCTTTGCAGCTATGAAGGTCATGTTTCGTACATCCTTGCAACTTCAGGAGGGATGCGATCTTTATTTCATCAGGCGCATTTCTTTAGTGGTATGCTATGACATATCTAATATTTTTTTTTTGTTTCCTTAGATCGAAAAACTAAAATAAAAATATCGCATCTTCTTGTAGTGCGTGGACAGACAATGAATACTTTTCATAATTCACCTTCCTTGTTTCAGTCAACTGATGTCTTATGCTTCCTCTTAAACTCTCAACCAGCTGTAGTTGGTATTCCTTTACAGTAAAGTCATTGTTTTCAGCCTCTGCATGGCAGTGGTTAGCAAATGTGCTAACGCGCGCCTGGCCGCTGTACTTGCCCGCGCGCAATTCCCCTTCCTACTCTGTTGACATCGATAGCTCAAAAATGTTCAAATGTTTGTAAGGCTTATGGGACTTAACTACGGATCATCAGTCCCAAAGCTTACGAACTACTTATGAACCTATACTAAAGACGGCACAAAAAACCATCCATGCCCCAGGGGGATTCGAACCCCCGATGGGGAACGGATTCGTAGCATAGCGCCTCAATGGGCTCGGCCGCTCCACCGCGGCACATCGCTAACAAGACGATCTTTTGTAGTTCGTGGTATTAGTGTTTTCTGTGCCGAAGTCTCATTGACGTTCATGGTAGAACCAAATTAGGGGGTATAAAGAGGCTGAGGAAGACTTTCAATTCTTCGAAATTAAATGCTGACATCTGTAGATATTAGATCGTGTATTTCTGCCCGACCCTAAACTCTCCTTAGAATATTGAAATCTCTTCCATACAATTTTCCTGATGTAGTCATAAAATAATTATCGATGCGTTTGAGCCGTGGTGGAGTAGCCGAGCGGTCTAAAGCGTCTCGCTGCGGAGCTCGCGGGTGCTCGCCGTGGAGGTTCGAGTCCTCCCTGGGGCATGTGTGTGTGTGTGTTGTCCTTAGGTTAGTTTACCTAGGTTTAAGTAGTTTGTAAGCTACGGACTGATGACCACGCAGTTTGGTCCGATAGATCTACAAACATTTGAACATTTCGATGCGTTTGAAACTGTTTTGGACTTTGAAAAGAAAAGTGCTGTTGTAGATAGTCCAACTTTCAGGAAAGTAGTTCGCGCACTTATGGAATACTGCGCTAAGTTTGAATGAAGCTATATTGAAAAGCAGATATTGACAGAACACGATATATTAATAGGGTAAGGTGGTACAAATTCGATATAGGTACAATTCCGATCAACATAATTTGTCAGTCTCGTAGTGTTGGTAGCACTTGCCTTTGTGTGACGTTGTAGTGTAGCAGGTTTCTACAGCTCCTCCTGTCTTTTGCAAGAATACACCACTTTGCGCTACGGAGATATAAATTTTTTCCTGTTAAGAGGTACGTGGAGCAACTTCGTCGAACGCGCTCTTATAAATTATCTAGTCTCCACGCTATTGCAAATTCTATATTATTCAATGTTTGTTACCTAGAAGTATGCGTTGGTGCCCAAGGGAAAAAGTGATTTTTATGTGGAAGAAGCCAGTGATCAAAATTGTACGAGGAAGTGATCATAATTGTACCTACGTGGTACATTTTCGATCGATTTTTCAGACTTCTGTGACTTTTTTTTGTGTGTGTGTGTTTATACCAACATTTGTAATGCTGTAGTATTTGTGTTACATATTCGTTAAACATCCAAGAACAAGTGCCATAGTTAAAATTATCTCTTTTCTCAACATATTTCCAGTGCCAACAACATTTGTCCGAAATGATCGGAATTGTACCACCTTACCCTACATTTTGATACTGAGTTTAGGGACATAGATTGATTTGAAAACGATTTAGCATAATATTATTAATATTTCCTGCTATTAGAGGACAGCCGAAATTTTTACAAAGGGTCAAGTGCTGTTCAGAAAGGCTAGACTGAGTGAAATAGTTGGCGGCGTGTTCATTGCTGTTACAAGCGTTTTATACTACAGTGAAACTGAAGTACATAGTTCCTGTTATTTGATATGTGTAGAGGATCTACCTGTCAACGGGAATTAATTATAGGTTCTTTTTCCGGCCCCCGACGATTCGATTGTAGAAATGTTGAAAGAAAGCTTTAATCAAATTTGAAAAATGTTTCCGAAACATATAATTGTAACTGGTGGCGACTTTAACATACCTTCGATATGTTGGCAGAAATACGAGGGGTCTTCACATAGAAAGGTACGAAACATCTTAACAAGCAACCCGGTTGAAATTTGAATATGTCACTTTAGGATACTGTAGTGTGACATATAGGGACGTGAAGCATGTGTCGTCACCTCATCTAAAAACATTATGACTGAACTCAGCAAAATATGTTCAATTGTTTGTTAAGCTTATGGGACTTAACTACGGGGTCATCAGTCCCTAAACTTACAAACCACTTATGAACTACCTTATACTAAAGACGGCACAAATAACCATGCCCGAGGGGGGATTCTAATCCCCGACCTTAGTGGCCGTGCAGACCGCGACTGAAGCGCCTCAGTCTCCGTTGTTTTTCTTTGTTCCCTGGGTAGTTCTGCTCATTGCGGTCGCTGATCTTGATTGTTAGTTGTTGTTCTATTTTTTGTTGGCTCAGCTTTTTTATTACAGAGGGCGTTCAGCCCTCTGACCGGGCGCGCTGAGCCACGGCGCCCGGCATCTCCTCGGCCACCGCGGCCGGCTGAACCCAGCAGCCAAGGTGATGCTCAACGTCTATATCAAGGTTTGATATTCATCGAATTCCTCAAACACGATAAAACCATGAACAGTGACGTGTATTGTGAGAGCCCGTGGCATGCACAGGTCTGTCAAGAGCAAACGGCCTGTGCTGCCCACGGAGGGAATGACTCAACTCCATGATAACGCGCGTCCGCACGTGTCCAGTATCATACAAAGTGCACTGGCCAAGTTCAAGTGGCAGCAGCTTGAGCATTCTCCCTTATGTCGCCCTGTGACTTTCATCTGTTGTTCCCCCAAAGAAACAAACGGAAGCGCTTCAACTCTTACGACGAACTGAACGACACAGTAGATGACCGGCTCTCGTCACAGCCACAACAATTCTGAGAACAGGGAATCCTTCAGCTCGTTAAACAGTGGAATAGTTGTGCTCAGTCACCTGACAATTACTTTTGAAAAATAAGTTCAGTTAACCCACAGTGTCGTTTCGTACCTTTTCGCTTGAACAACCCTCGTACAAGTTCAAAACCGGAGGTAACAATGAAACATTATTCGAAATTGAACTGAGCGCATTCTCTGAAAACCATTTCGAGACGTTACTTCACGATCCCACTAGAATATCAAATAGTTGTGAAATCATACTTCACCCCCTTGCAACAAAATAATTCTGAGCTAATGAAGAGCATCGAAACAGATACAGATATTAGTGAACATAGAGTGGTCATAGCGAGACTGAAAATCGAAATGTCCAAATCCACCAAAATTAACCAAAAATATATTTATTCAAACACGACGGTATTAATTCGTTTAACGCTTTCCTGAGTGGCATCCCCATTCTTTCTAAACTAACAGTGTGAGTTTAGATCGGATGTGGCTTCCATTCAAAGAAATAATATTGACAGTTGTTGAGAACTTTATAGCAAATAAAAAAGAGGAGTCTGACACCCCGTGGGAAACAAAACCAATCACATCATTACAGCAGAAGCAAAAAAAAGGTATGCCAATTTTAAACAGAAATCAAATCCCCGAATTGGAAAATTTACAGAAAATCCAAATTTAGCACGAACCTCATTGCGAGAAACTTGTTACAATTTTCACAGCAAAAACCTGTCTCGTAATATGACAGAAAATCAAAAGAGATTGTGCTCATATGATAAGTATACTAATGGCAAAAACAACTAATACCTTCACTATGCGATAGTAATGGTGTTGCTAAAGCAGGCGGGCGCTGATGATCTCGTTGTTGAGCGCCCTAAAACGCCAATCATCATCATCTAAAGCAGACGAAGCTAATACTCCAGAATTCGAATCACGAACAGCTCACAGCATGCATAATAAATAAGTAGGTAACCTTTGAGTAATAAAACAACTTAAATCACTTAACAAAAGAAAGCTTTTCGATCCAGATTTTATACCAACTAGGTACCTTTCAGAGTATGCTGATGCAAAAGCTATGTAACTAGCTATCACATACAGCCGTTCACTAAGTGAAAGATTCGTACCTAAAGACTGGAAAGTTACACAGATCACTTAGATACTGAAGAAAGACAATAAGAGCGATCCACAAAATTACAGGCCCATATCATGACGTCGGTTTGTAGGAGGATTTTGTAACACACTTTTTTCGAACTCCGTGAACTACCTCGAACAGAAGGACCTAGTGATAAATAGTCAAGAAAGTCAGAAAGTATCGATCTTGTAAAAAACAGCTAGCTGTTTACTCACATGAAGTGATGAATGCTTTCGACAAGGTATCTCAAATCACTTCCATATTTCTTAATTTCTGGAGGCTTTGAATACTGTACTTCAGAAACGGCTTTCAATCAAATTGCGTGCATGTGAGATATCGTCTCAGGTCTCCAAATGGATTGATGATTTCCTGTCAGAAAATACGCAGTTCGTAGTAATTGAACAAAACAAAAGTGATATCTAGAGTTTCCCTGTCAAGAGTAAGATGGCATGCACTCTTCTTTGTCCTCATAAACGATTTAGGGGACAGTCTTAGCCGCTCTGTTAGATTGTTCGCGGATGATGACGTCATTTATCGGGTAGAAAATTCACCCAAAGATCAGAAGCAACTGCTAAACGGCTTAAAGAGGATATCCTACAAGGTACGGAAATTTACAGTTGATTATAAATACTAGAAAGTGTGGAGTCATTCATGTGATCTCTAAGATAAATCCTTTGAACTTCATTTTCATGAGAAATCAGTCAAATCTACAGGCTGGTTGTTCAAATAAATATCTAGGAATTAAAATTGTGATAAATGTTCATTGTAATGAACAAACAGAAATTAAGATCGAAAGGAAGGCAAACCGAAGGCTACGCTTCATTGGCAGAACGCTTAGAAGATGCAACCGTTCTGTTGAAGGAAATGCAGTACGGTTATCCGTCACATTTTGGGAATATTGATGCTCATTGTGGCATCCCCACCAAGATGGAGTGACGGAGGATATAAAATCCATAGAGGGGTAGCTTTTATTTTTTAATCGCGGAACAGGGGAAAGAGTATGACGGAAATAATGCACGGGTTGGGGTGGGAATCATTAAAAGAAAGGTTTTTCGTCACGGCGAGATTTATGTCCGAATTTTCTTTCGCGAACTTTCTCCTCCGAATGCGAACATATTTTGTTAGCACCCACCGACATAGGGAGACATGATCATAATAAAATACGAGAAATCACATCAAAAACTGAAATATCTAGGTGATCTATGTTCCCGCGCTCTATAAGAGAATGAAACGGTTGAGATATATTATGAAAGCGGTTCGATAAGCTCTCTGCCAGATACTTAAATTTGATTTGCAAAGTAAATATATAGATGTAGATGTATATTCTTCAGTTGATAATTCAATTTCCGCGAGACATTTAGGTTTCCTAATTATCACAAAATTCTTTAACCCGGGAGAACTCCCGCCTTTTAAAGTTCCGTGATCGGTTATGTGTATAACATTTTGCTCACACTCAAGAAACCGTACCAAATGTATCTAAAATAACCATTTTTATAAGAAAACACTGATATTTGGCTAATTAAAAATGACAAAATAGCGATCGTTTTAAAATTACTATGAGCAATATGATCATATCGCGAGTGCTCACGGATTATAATCAGTATTAACTTTCTCATTTAGTAACTTTACATCATTATTCTCAAGAGTAATTATTCCTGGTAAATAGTAAGAGACATAAAGGGACCCTGTCTATACTACTTCCTAGATGTTGACATCTCAAAAAACGCAACACTTTCTGAAATTAATGTTTCCATGTAATTTATTATCGTACAGCTTCAGCAGTACGCTGAAGGAGGAATGATCTACTTATGATGAGTTCTTGTGAAAAGACTAACTACATTTCTTCACACGTGTTACAGCTATTAAATTAATGTAATGAATTCTGCACCAAATTTACTAAGACCTTTGTTCTGCTGTTAAACTTAATCACAAGCTTACACTCTCAATTAATTATACTTGGAATATTTAATTTAACAGGACGAGGACCCTATCTAAGAATGTGAGAGCTGCGGTATCGTGTCTGAGTGCTCGAAGGCGCGTTACTGAGGAACACGCGGTTGCTCGGCGTCAGTGGTTCGAGTCCCGCTTCGGGCATAGGTTTGTGTTGTCCTTACCATGAGTTAGTTTAAGTAGTTTTTAAGCAGCAGTTAATTCCCTTAGATTTAGAAACATATTAATCTAAGAATGTGAGTTTGGAATAATTTATTGTGTAAAATTTAAGTAAATTGAATGGTTATTCACCTCTAAAGTGGTTCAAGAACTACACAAATTTAAAACAGTTGTGTTACTTGAGGCAATGACGGTTTGTGGCAGTATTTTATGCGGGACAATTACCAATGGCTATTGATGCAAAGGAAATCAGATATTGAAATAACATTATAAATTACTGTTCATTACAACCAATACCTAATTCAATATGTGATGATGTTATGTGTTAAATGTTCATGTTTGTGATATAACGTTCATGGTTGTACAGTCACTGTAAAGAAAGTTCTACGGAAACAAAAATTATTATATGACTGCGATATATGATAGGATTCTAAAAATGAAAAAAACGAAGTACTAAACCAAAATTTTATTCTACCTTTATTAAAAATAAACATCAGTAAGTTGTCTAAGAAAATTTTAAACTGAAATATACAATATTCACAGTGCGTTTAGGTAATTAAGTTCCTTTGAAGAGACAAAATTATTCCAATTACCCAAAATTTAAGAATGCACATCTTTTAAAATAACACTTAGTAAAGGCAACGAATTTAAGTAAAATATCCCTACGGCAAATAATTTTTACACAAGAAATCACCTTTACAATCGCTCCATATCAACTTCACTACACACCATAGTATAAAATAAATGAATAAAAACACACACTGCAGGGAAACCAATTAAAGGGGGCCACTGTGGCAATACAGAGGAAGTTAATCTCCCCAAAGAAGCAGTACAACAGAGAAGACGCCTGCCAGGAACAAACGCTAATGGTACTGATAAATACAATTAGATATTACACTGAATCAATTCGATATAAGATCGTTACACAAGCCGCAACCCATTTACACAACAAATGGAAAATTTACTTAAAGACTCGTTGCACGAAAGGTCCTCAGTGCAAATTATAAGATTTCAACTGCAGGCTCTGTCCACTTCTCAAAATTTGTGCGGAGCTAGGTATCTGTTAATTTCCTTGGGACGACTTCGGAGCTCCACAATTTGTTTAGAGGAACTTATGAACTCAGTAACGCTCGTCTCAGTAACAACAACAACTCGAACATAAACATTTTACACACAGTTTCCGACAATGGGACCTTATACGGAACCTGAAACACACTTTGATTAAGACCATGCAGTACAACACATAAAATATATTTCATACTCCAAGAAGCGAGTGTGATGTAGCCATAGCGTCTTATATACAAAACTTAACACAATAACTGGCCATGATCAAGATGGAAGGATACGCCGCGACCCGTGCCACCGCGAACGGTCATCAGTAACATACCATCAAGAAGGCACACACCAGACACCAGGACATAGCACATCCACTTAAAGTCAAAATTCTGAGATGTGTGCACATAGCATCTCGACATTTTCGCAGAAGCTCCACACGAGACCCTTCAACTCCGTACGTGATAACGACAGCAATAGGCAGCACACTACCACGCCTGCTCGGACCAAGGCTACGTCCACCGTCTCTAGCTGTCAACACCACACTCCCTGCTCTCTCGTCACTCACGTGACGCTTCCCGCTCGGCCGCCATAGGGCGGAAGCCAACCAATGCGATAGTGTTTCGATTTCCAGAGCGAGACAAACGCAATTTCTTGAAATCGAATTTTATTTCCTGTGCCACATACGGCACAATCTTTCCTCCCTCCCCCTCCCCCTCTTTAAGGAAGAACACCACTGTTTCGTCCCCCACGAGATTTCCCTACATCTTGGTCATTGGCCAGTTTCAATTGGCTTATATGGGCTCTAACAGATTTGACGTATTAGGAACGTTACCGGGGTCAGGAGTCATATTACTTCACACGCCCCGACAAACCTTGGCAGCATTTTGGCAGTGAACCTATCAACAGCTTTACTTTGTGTTCCAAAAGTTTTTAAATAAACGTGACAACCCACACGCAGCGGGATGGGACGCCTACCCTGGTTATATCGTGCAGGCTCCTCCTCGTTCGCCTGCAAAATATTGTTTTTAGCCGCCAACCAGTTTTTCCTTATAGTGGCTAGACTCCCATCTTTAGGCAAAATATCATTGATAGTCCAATAGTCCATAGATTACACAGCGGTGAGTTAACAGGGAAGGCAAACATGAGGCTGGACGGAGTAGTGTGGCGAGCTTCATGGCGGGCGGTGTTCATGACAAAGGTGAGCCACCCTGTAGATTGATCCCTTGCCACTTGGTTTTTGGAATGGAAAATAATTAACGCCGACTTGAAGTTTCGGTTTACTCGTTCAGCGAAAGAGGGTTGCGGATGGTAAGGAGTGGTCGTAATATGACGAATGGCACTACCAAAACAGAACCTTTCAAATTCATTGGACAGAAAGGCTGTCACATTATCACTAATACCCTAGGCACACCGAAGATGGTAATGACTTGTGCCAGATGTTGAATGGTCACATGTGCGGTGCTGCACTTACTAGGAAAAAGCCACACAAATCGAGTAAATGCATCAACTACCACGAACAAGTACTTAGTCCCTTGTCTCGTCCTCGGGAGAGGGCCCAGTTAATCAATGAACAGCATCTCCATACGTTGTTCAGCATGATCAGAACTCAATTCACCTCTTCGGGCTTTGCGGTTAGGCTTAGCCCTACCCTTGTCCGTCCTTTTTTGGAGAATTGGTGCCCAGTGTGGGATCCTTATCAGGTGGGTTTGACGGAGGACATCGAAAGAGCCGAAATAAGGGCAGCTCGTTTCGTATTGTCACGATACAGGAGAGACAGCGATACGTAAATGATACAGGACAGTGGCGTAACTATGGGGGGGGATGAGGGGGATAGACCCCCTCAGAACCCGAAAAGAAGAAGAAGAAAAAAAAAAAAAATCGTATAACAGCAATCAGGTAAAGGTAAAGATTTGAAACTTGGGATGTTTTACCATACGCTATCACTTCAAGGGAGTGAATTAGTTTCTTCAGTGGGAGTAGTAGATGGTAGTCTTCCTGGAAACTGACAAATTTTGTTCGTCACGCAAATCTATCCCCCCCCCCCAAAGCCAAGTCTTAGTTACGCCACTGATACAGGATCTGGAATGGGAATCATTACAACAACGGCGCTTATCGGTGCGGCGTGGGCTACTTGAGAAACTCCAATCGCCAACAATTTTCTCTTCTGAATGCGAAAATATATTGTTGACTCCCACTTACCTAGGTAGAAATGATCATCAGAATAAAATACGAGAAATCAGAGCTCGAACGGAGAGATTCAGGTGTTCTTTCTTCCCGCACGCTATTCAAGAATGGAATGTGAGATAAATAGTATACCGGTGGTTCGATGAACCCTTTTCTAGGTACTTAAATGTGATCTGCAGAGTATCCCATGTAGATGTAGTAGGTGTAGATGTGAAGGCACTCTTAACACTGGCTCACCATCTTACGGACATCCAGATTGAGCGTGCGCCACGTCTGATTCTCCTTAACCTTAGCGATTTTTTTAAACTCCCAAATACCCACCACAAGTAGACTCATGAAAATATTTAAATCGGCAAGTACTAATGCCTAGGCAGACAGATCTTGGGTTTGCCATCATAACATGTGGTATAATACAACACGCCTTTGGTTATCTGATAACCTGGAACTGTTTCACCCCCAGCCAAACGCCTCTTAATTACACCAAAGTCAGGATCATCCCCCCTGTTTTTCGCTCATATCGTGAAATAACTCGGGAACATCTCCTAGTAGCCGGCCGCGGTGGCCGAGGTGACTGAGGCGCTTGAGTCACGGTCAGCACGGCCACTACGGTCGCGGGTTCGAATCCCCCCTCGGGCATGGATATTTGTGCCGTCCTAGTTCGTAAGTAGTTCATAAGTAGTTTGTAAGTTTAGGGACTGATGACCCCGTAGTTAAGTACCATAAGCTTAACAAACATTTGAACATTTGAATCTCCTAGTATTGTGCACACCCGCAAGTCCTGAAACTCCTCGGGAGCCAGTTCCTCCGGTTCATTTTCCAGTTGGAACATGCAACTAAGGGCCTCAGCAATCTGGTTATCTGACCCACGAATATGTCTCACCTGAAAACGGAACGCTGAAATACGTACGACCCACCTTGCTATTCTCCCTGTCTTATGCGACCTCGCCAAAACCCATGACAAGGCTTTGTTGTCCGTTTCCAGAATAAACTAACGGTGCTCGACATAAAACTTAAAGCGTTCTAGACCCAACAACACAGCTAAAGCTTCTAAATCATATACTGAATAGTTACGTTCGGTCTCCGTCAACGATCCCGAAGCATAGGCTACAGGCTTCCTCTCCCCCCTTTATTCCTGAAGAACCGCAGCTACGCCGACATTAGAGGCGTCAGTCTGTAGAATGAATTTACGCTCAAATTCTGGGACAGCCAGCATAGGAGCAGTGGCTAACGCCTTCTTCAAGGGCTCAAAAGATGCTTACTGTGACACGCCCCAAACGTAAGGTTCACCTTTACGGCGAAACTGGTTAAGAGGAGCTGCTAACTGAGCAAAATTGGGAATATATTTACGGAAGAAGTTTACCATGCCTACGAACCGGACAATGTTCTTACTTTTGGGTACAGGGAACTTCTGGATAGCTATCGTGCGTTGCTGATCGATACGCACTCCACTAGCGGATACAATGTGCCCTAAGAAGGAAATCTCCTCGCGGACTAAGTTCACCTTCGATGACTTGACTGATTCCATCATCCCGTAACCGTTCCAGAACCTGAGTGATATGACCCAGGTGTTCCTCTAATGTGCGGCTATAGATCACTATGTCATCAAGGTAGTTATAAACGCTTTTATATTTCAGATCGCCAAGAAAGGAGTCTAACAGTCTTGACAATACAGCCGCACCCGTAGCTAGGCCAAAGGGCACCGTATTGTATTCTAAGAGGTTCCAATTGGTAGTGAAAGCGGTGACCGGTTTCGATTCTTCCGCTAGCGGTATCTGGTGGTAGGCTTGATTCAAATCCAAGATGGAAAAATACTTCGCCCCGCTAACCGCGCAAAACAGTTGTGTAAATCAGGCAGCGGTACAGACTCTAGTACCACCTTTTTATTGAGAGCTTTGTAATCTATCACTGGACGATATCCTTGTCCCTGAGGTTTAGCTACCAGAAACATGGAAGAGGCATAAGGCGAAACTGATGGTCTAATAACTCCCTCCTTTGAACTCTTGTCAGTCAAGTAACGTAACTCATTTCGGGTGGAGACACCCGATGAGGAGATAGCCTGACTTGTACCGTATCGGTTAACTGTATACCATACTGAATCTTATCAGTGACGCCTAAACAGTGAGTTGGGACTTCAGGAAAATGCTTAAGAACATCTAAGAGAGCTTCCCTCGTTTCGTCACTCAAGTGAGATATATTAAAGTTAGTAAGCTGTGACTGTACAAGACACACATTGAGTCCCATAATGAAGACACCATGGATATTTCAGACCAAGTCTAAAATGAAAGCAGAGGGCGGAGACAATATAATCCAACACGCAACCTGTCTTATAAAAGAAGTCAGATCCTAAAATAACCTTATTACTGAGTCCCCGAACTACAGTGAAACTTATTGGCCAGCTCAGATCACTAATCTTGACATATAACATTACTTGTCCCTTCACCTGAAGATCCTCCCCGTTAACACTACGACAAGACATGGTAGATGGTTGGAGGTGTGGAACTTTGGAAATGCGGCTACCTGATTGTACCAACTTTTATTCAATAGGGAAATAGCGCTGCCCGAATCTAGTAATGATCAGACAGGCTCCCCATGAACACTAGCACCTATGAAGGGGAGGATAGCGCGTGCAATACCTTTGACCTTTCGCGTTCTCTTAATAAGCGGCTTAGTTTTACAGCGCCCCCTCCGTCTCTGGCGTCAAGTTTGTTTTCGCGTCCGCGTTTGTTTTTCACGATTACACGCTATGTGACCTTGTTCGTTACAACGAAAACACACTATTACGTTTCTCGACTGAAGGTTCAGTTTCCTTTTCTCATGACCACAATCACGCGCCATATGACCCTGAGTGTGGCATCGAAAGCAAACAAGTTTTCGCATGTGTCCTGAGTTCAGAATATGCTCACTGAATAATGCTTATTAAGGGCTTACATTAAACGGAGTGTTGCTTTCACTACGTTTAGCATCACTAAAACGAAACTACCGATCTGGAAAACCAATCTATAATTTAGCAAACATTTGTGGTTGTGAGGAAAATACAGTCCGTGAACGATCCTCTGAGCGGATTCCTTCTACTATGCTTCTAACTACAGAAGTTTCTGAAATATCTGCCCCTAAAGCTACTAAGGCTATTATGACGTTCTCAATGCATTGGGCCAATGGCTCGGAATTACGTTATATGCGATAAAGGTGGGCATTAATTAGTTCGTATAGTGTTCGTTCCGTTAGCCATTCCTAAACAATGCGTTTCCTTAGCGCGGTTAACGTTAATCTATCAGCAATAGCATCAGTAATAAGTCCTTTCAAATTACAAAATGCCAATGGAAAAATCCTTTGTAACACTGTTAGGTTTGGTACCTGTAACGTTTCACACAAGTTTTGTAATTCAACAGTAAACCATAAGAAATGCACTAATTGTCGGGTATCATCAATAGCGAGTGTCTACATTCCTAAAGAACTCTGACAAGGGATTAGGTAATTTACTACACATGCGCCATATGTGAAGTTCCTTGACTAGTAACAGTACTCTGAAATTCTTCCTCCGCCCTATCAGCAACATGAATGCATTCCACCTTTTTCTCACGGTTCCAATTTAACCCATTCAGACCCGATTTTTTACTCTATAGAGGAAATTATTTTTAATGCTGTAATACTCTTACGTTAAATTTTTAATGATTTTAGAAGCAAGATTTATGCAATTATATGCACCCATTTTCATACTACAACAGTGCGTTTACTGAAAAAATTCAAATGTTCAAATGTTTGTAGAGCTTATGGGACTTAACTACAGGGTCATCAGTCCGTATACAGAAAAACAAGGCTTTTTCTAAAGACTAAATTAATTAATTTTGTAGTACCAACTGTTGTACTACATAAACTGATCGTTCAATAACTACATCGCAAAATAACTACTACTTTCAGTTATACGGTGGAATACAAGTAACCCACAATTTCCGTGCTCTTTGAAGTTTGCAAACTGCTGCGCAGTACAATACTCGCTTCTTAATATTTTTATAGTGATCTTCCGCAGGTGGCAGTAATTGTGCATGATGAAATGATTGAACAATCAGGTGTCGTATACATGTTCTTTCCATTGAGAAAAAATGCTTCTGAACCATCTTAGACACCGTAGAAGTTAGGTACACATTTGTAACCAATGGCTCAGAAAGGGGTAAAAGAGAACTTTGCGGTTGTAGCTAGATGACTGCCTTTTCCAAATCGTTAACTTTTTGCTGCTTAGAATCCGTAACTAGGTGTTGTAAATCCAAAGTACGATTAACTAAATGGTAGACTTGTGCTTGAATTTTGAACTCTTGCGCACTGGTAGGGACTGCATCCTGCAGTAACTAAATACTCGAGCGCAAAGTTTCGAGAAGAGTATTGCAAGCAGAAGAGGCGTCACTCATCTGACAGTCTGCGCATCAACAAGCAGACCGCGCTCCAGCGCTCCAGGCAAGCGTTGTGAAAGTTCCGGTACCGTACCCTCCAGAGCTGCCTGTCGTATAGGAGTTCAGGTTTAGTTAAATATGATATACCCAGAACATTCATATGTTCAAATGTTTGTAAAGCTTAAGGGACTTAACTGCGGGGTCATCAGTCCCTAAACTTACAAACTACTTATGAACTACCTTATATTAAACACGCCACAAACATTGATGCCCGAGGGGGGATTCGAACCCCCGACGGCGGACGGCCGCTCTCACCGCAACACGGCGCTCCATTACGCGCGGCTAATCCGCCGCGGCCTGAGAACATTCCTTCCTCATTGACGTCACTAGGCAAATCTCAAACAGCAAGACAGTACAGTACAACTATTAAATATGAAAGATATACATCGGAATAAGCAATTTTTTTTCTTTCTTCTTAGCCATTAACAATTAGAACCCTACTATTTGCCTTTATTTTTAGGATCTGCAACCAGGTATATGTGATAGAATTCTAAAAATGAATGGTAAGGTGCTAAGCCAAAAACAAAACAAAACGCAGTACTACACCAAAATTTTATTATACCTTTATTAAAAACAAACATCAGTTGTCAAAGAAAATTTTAAACTGACATATACAATATACGCAGTGCGTTTAGATAAATAAGTTCCTTATTGACTCCATTGAAGTGACAATGAATGATTCCAGTCACTCAAAATTTAAGAATTCACATCTTTTAAAATAACACTTAGTACATGCAAGGAATTTAAGTAAAATATCCCTGGGGAAAATAATTTTTACACAAGAAATCAACTTTACAATCGCTTCGTATCACGCTGCAGCGGAACCAATTAAAGGGGGCCACTATGGCAATACAGAGGAAGTTAATATTCCCAAAGAAGCAGCACAACAGAGAAGACGCCTGTCAGGAACGAACACTAATGGTAATGATAAGCCGGCCGCGGTGGCAGAGGTGACTGAGGCGCTCCAGTCACGGTCAGCACGGCCACTACGGACGGGGGTTCGAATCCCCCCCCCCCCGGGCATGGATATTTGTGCCGTCCTAGTTCGTAAGTAGTTCATAAGTTTAGGGACTGATGACCCCGTAGTTAACTCCCATAAGCTTAACAAACATTTGAACATTTGAACATTTTTGGTAATGATACATACAATTAGATATTATACTGAATGAATTCGATATAAGATTGTTACACAGACCGCAGCCCAGTTACACAACAAATGGAAAATTTACTTAAAGACAAGTTGCACAAAACGTCCTCAGTGCAAATTATAAGATTTCAACTGCAGGCTCTGTCCACTTCTCAAAATTTGTGCGGAGCTAGGTATCTGTTAATTTCCTTGGGACGACTTCGGAGCTCCACAATTTGTTTAGAGGAACTTATGAACTCAGTAACGCTCGTCTCAGTAACAACAACAACTCTAACATAAACATTTTATACACAATTTTCGACAATGGGCCCTTATACGGAACCTGAACCACACTATGATTAAGACCATGCAGTACAACACATAAAATATATTTCATACTCCAAGAAGCGAGTGTGATGAAGCCATAGAGTCTTATATACAAAACTTAACACAAGATGGAAGGATGCGCCACGACCCGCGCCACCGCCAACGGTCAGCAGTAACATACCATCAAGAAGGCACAGTCCAGACACCAGGGTAATAGCACATCCACTTGAAGTCAAAATTCGGGGACGTGTGCACATAGCATCTCGAGATTTCCGCCGAAGCTCCACACGAGACTCTTCATCTCTGTACGTGATAACGAAAGCAATAGGCAGCGCACCACCGCGGACCAAGCCCACGTCCGCCGTCTCTAGCTGTCAACACCGCACTCCCTGCTCTCACGTGACGCCTCCCGCTCGGCCGCCAGAGGGCGGAACCCAACTAAGCGATAGTGTTTCGATTTCGAGAGCAAGACAAACGCAATTTCTGGATATCGAAATTGATTCCCTGTGCCACACATCTCACAAACTTGTATAGAACAAAAATTGTGTTATAGGCAGATATATGCTGAATGAACCGCATTTGGCTATAAACAGTGTAATCCGAAAACATGTGGAATCCGACCTCGGGGAAAATCAGTTTGGATTTAGGAGAAATGTAGGAACACGGGAGGCAATACTCACATTACGACTATCTTAGAAGATAGGCTAAGGAAAGGCAAACCTACATTTTTGGCAATTGTAGATTTGGAGAAAACTTTTGACATTGTCGACTGGAATACACTCTTGCAAATTCTGAAGGTAGCAGGGGTAAAATATAGGAAGCGAAGGGTTATATTCAACCTATACAAAAACCAGACAGCGGTTATTAGAGTCGAAGGGCAAGAAAGGGACGCAGAGGTTAGGAAGGGAGTAAGACAGGGTTGTAGCCTTTCCCCAATGTTGTTCAATCTGTACATTGAACAGGCAGAGAAGGAATGGAAGGAGAAATTTGGAGAGGGCATTAAAGTGCAGGGAGAAGAAATAAAAACATTGCGGTTTGCCGATGACAGTAATTCTGTCAGAGACTGCAAAAGATCTGGAAGAGCAATTGAATGGAATGGACAGTGGAAAGAAAGATATAAGATGAACATTAACAAGAGTAAAACGAAGGTAATGGAATGCAATGTCAGAAAATCAGGCGATGCTGAAGGAATTAGGTTAGGTAATAAGACAATAAAAGTAGTAGATGAATTTTGTTATTTGGGTTGCAAGATAACTTCTGATGGCCGAAGTAAAGAATATATGAAATGCAGAATGGTTTTGGGAAGAAAAGCGTGCCGGCCGCGGTGGCCGTGGGGACTGAGGCGCTTCAGTCACGGTCTGCACGGCCACTACGGTCGGGGGTTCGAATCCCCCCTCGGGCATGGATATTTGTGCCGTCCTAGTTCGTAAGTAGTTCATAAGTAGTTTGTAAGTTTAGGGACTGATGACCCCGTAGTTAAGTCCCATAAGCTGTACAAACATTTGATTTAAGAAAAGCGTTTCTCAAGAAGCGAAACTTGTTAACATCCAATATTAATTTAAATGTCAGGAAGTCCTTTCTGAAAGCATTTGTCTGGAGTGTAGCATTGTATGGGAGTGAAACGCTTTCGAAATGTGGTGCTATAGACGAACGATGAAAATTAGATGGATAGATCACGTAACTAATGAGGAGGTGCTTAACCGAATTGGGGAGAAAAGGAGTTTCTGGCATACCCTGACTAAGAGAAGAGATAGATTGGTTGGACACAGTCTTAGACATGAAGGAATTGCCAACTTAGCATTAGAAGGAAGCGTGTGGGGGTAAAAATCGTAGAGGGACACCGAGGGACGAATACAGCTAGCAGATTCAAAAGGATGTAGGTTGCCGAACGTATTCTCAGATGAAGACACTTGCACAGGGCACGGTAGCGTGGAGAGCTGCATCAAACCAGTCTGCGGACTGAAGGCCACAACAACAATTCGATAAACATGGGAAAATTATGGTTACAGAATGTTGTCAAACATCTTTCACAAAACTGAAAGAAATTCTGGTCATATTTTCACGTTGCAAACTGCAAGTGTTGCGGATTTCTAAGGCTGGTTGGTAATAGAGTACAACACTTGGCACTTACAACACGTTTGTCGCTAACACAAGCGTGCACTCAGTACAGGCAGACTCCTACTTGGAGTGCTCCACTATTTATACATAGAAAGAATTTTCTGTAACTTACAAGTAAATGAAACACAAGAAACATGAAGAACGTTCTAGAAATAGTAAATACAAAGAAATAAATTTTTTCTGCCGTGGCACGATTTGAATTGGGGACCGCAAGCTGAGCGATTTGCGATGCTAACCTCTGTACTAAGCGTGCTATCGGAAGACTGGCGGCATTGCTCCCCTTTCTGAAAGAAATGTTAAAATTAACATGCTGGAGCATTACTAAAATTTTCTCTATGTTCCAGCTGGCTCAATTTATTTACTGCCCACGAGCTTTCGGCCAAGATCTAAGGTGGTCGATTGTAACGTGAATGCTGCTGCCGGCTTTGTATAGCTGCGAGATATGCCACTGATGCACAGTCCCACAGCAAATGTAGTACTGTTTTGATGGCACGACCGCTGCACTGCCGCCAACTATACAATCATGTGTTCAACGCTGAGGACGTCGTCTCATATATATATATATATATATATATATATATATGACTTCGTTTACTGTACTGTCCCGGAAGTCTTTGATACGTTCAATGAAAGAAATTTCGTGTAATGCTAATCGGTGTCATTTTTCCACTGCATCACATGCTAGAGATACGTCTTCGGTATAACATAGACGAAAAATACTTTCTGTATGGAACTGTTAACTAGTGCATTAGGTCTAAAAGACAAGATACTGCCCACACTTTTATATTTTCTAAATGTTATGAAGTCTACATAATCTTTCACAGGCTTCGGAATTTTGCTGGAGGTTCAGTTCCCTCGGCAGGTTTAGGCGTCTGAAGTTGTTTCTGCCTGATATACAGAAATCATCATATCAGACCGAAACTTCCTGACAGATAAAAATTGTGTGCCGGAACCGGTACTCGAACCTGGGACCTTTGCCTTTCGCGGGCAAGCACACAATTTTAATCTGTCAGGAAGTTTCATATCAGCGCAAACTCAGCTGCAGAGTGAAGGAAACATCTCTTAGGCTGTGGCTAAGCCATGTCTCCACCATCTCCTTTCTTCCAGGAGTGGAGTGCTAGTCTTGCAAGTTTCGCAGGAGAACTTCTGTGAAGTTTGGAAAGTAGGAGGCGAAGTCCTGGCAGAATTGAAGTTGTGGGGCGGCACCGTGAGTCGTGTTGGGATAGCTCATTGGTAGAGCGCTTGCCCGCGAAAGGCAAAGGTTCCAGGTTCGAGTCCCGGTTCCGACACAGTTTTAATCTGCCAGGAAGTTTCATATCAGCGCACACTCCGCTGCAGAGCGAAGGTTTCATTCTCATATCAGACCGTTTCTCTACTGGGAGCTGGGAGCATATTTCGTAAACGTAAATATCCGTGTTGTTTGGTTTTCGGCGGTCGATGTGACTGAGACACTCGTCAGGTTTTTGGGGAATAAGGACGTCCAGGAATGACATGGAACTCTCACTCTCGACTTCCATTATGAACTTGATGTGGTCACAAATTCTGCTTGTGTGCTCCAAGACCTCCCCTAGCTTTTCTTGTCTATGAGGTCATACGACGAAGAGACCACGGACATAACGATTAAAACCACTTAACAACTATGTTCCTCAAGCATCACCTCTCGCACAAAACAAGACTAGAAATGAGCGCAGGTGCCTTTGCGCTCTCAGCAACGACCCTCTCACCATCGTTCCGCCAAGATCCAAGAGAAATGCCGCCGTCTTAATGGAACGAGATAAATTTTACCAGAAAATCTGGCTTATACTGTGGGAGACGTATCAACAACTGCCACTAGACACAATAACCGGAATATTAAGAAAGACTTCAGTGTTTCTCAAACAGTCATCGTTGCATCAGAGTGTAATTAAGAACTTCTTCAGTGAGGCACCATGACGACCTACGTTCTTCAGTCAGCCAAAGATTGCGATACAACTATCGTTATATTCAAATCAAACTCTGCTCGAAACAACCAATTACTTTTACTTGGTTGAATTCGAATCAAAATAGAGCCGAATGCACTAAAATAGTTAAATACATAACAGGTAATTGTTGGCCTAAGCACGCCTCTGATTTAGAAGTATGGCCCGATGATGTCCCACGGTCGAATGGTACATGTCTGCTTTGTAATTACCCGCTAAACTTGCTACAAATAATAAGTTGTACCGTAGATCATACAGTAAAGTAGTTCATGCATTGGCGTACTTTGCAAAATAATAAAATAAGAATAAATGATAAATGAAGATAAATGATTAATTAATAAAAAATTATTTATTCTATCGTCAACACATGTAGACGATATCAGAAAATTAAGATGAATAACGTTTGTTCAAGCACGCACTTTCAAAAAAACGAAAGTTCGTACTACAGAAAACAGAACCTTCAAACTAAACAATAATCGATGATGCTCAAAAACTATGTCCATTTGGTAGTGACAAAACATTAAATATTTACCAGCTCGACACAAAATTCAACATGATAATTTACACATCTACACTCGTGAAATAAAGAGACAAAACACGTGATCTGTCCAGTTATAAATCCGCAATGCAAGCACAAAAAGCTAAGGTTTCGAACTGAAACACATTTAACTCTTGTCACAGTTTAGGTGCACTCAAATTGAAAGTTTTTAGGCGTCTGTTTTCTGCCCGTATCGGTCAGTAGTTCACCACAGGTAGCTATGTGTTCGTAAAGATCTAGACATAATGTGAGAAAGTTTCGCTCCGTGGACATCTGCACGTGTACTGTACAAATAATCCTTTTGACTTCAGCATTCCTCCACCATGCCTAATTCTCAACAGCCGAACGCCTACCAAAATTTTTGAGATTTTACATCCTACAGTCATCACCTTTACTCTGGTTTGATCACCTAACAGCTTATAACAGTATGAAATCGACAAATCTGTTACACACATTCATACCTAGAATTTTGATTTAATTATAAATAATATATTCTTCTTTTTATTTCAGTGAATCTATCCTCAAACAGGTATCAACTGGACATCCTTCATGTCTTCTTGTCCTGGGCATTGCGAGGGTGAAGATCGGGGTGAGAGTTTAATATAGGGAAAGTTTAATTTTTAAAACTCACAACCACCAACTGCGAACCAAATTCCTAAACATGCAAAAACACTGGAACTGTGATTGCGACTGTTTGACTCGTTTTCTAGGGGATGATATCACACGTTCGCAGCTTTCTTTCCCTGCATATGATTAACAAAAATATTCATAATAAAGTCAAGTTCATGAGAGAAAAGGGTGTACTAACTACTATTTTTGAAAACACGTGAAAGTTCACTTTATGTTGTCTATTTCACAATATTAGAACCCTGTGGCTGATACGTCTGTACGTTGACACATTTATCAAATAAAGTTATAGCTCGTGAGCCCCCAGACAAAATGAATATTTGTCGCAAATTGTTTTCACACCATGTGCCTGTCTCAAACACCGTTTATGTTCATGCCTATGCGACGACACGTGTTATATTAACAAAACACAGTCACTTTAATTTAGTGCGATGCACACCTTGTTCCACCGGCTAAATATTCACAACACACAGTAGCACTCGATACAACTTGGTGCAGTCTACGACGAGCAACCACACTTGGCAATTGCCACACAAAAATCTATAATCTCCACCTGGAGATCCACATGCCGACTGATGCAGAGCGACGCCGTTCGGCCAGCTACACCACTTGCTCCCAATTGCACGCGCGCGCGCCAAAAGCCCAACTGCCAGGTTTTTTACCTACGTCATCAACTTCCCCTTGTGAGCTGTTCTAACCGACTTCCAACGTACAGCGCTCAGCCAATACATTTCTAAAACCTTACTTAAAATCAAAATAATTACACTACACATTAAACAAATTTCTTCTTAGTTTTTTTTATATTGGTATAAACATCCTTTGTACTATTTATTATAATCGTGCAATTTCTTATATCACAGACAAGTGATTTAACTGAATACTTCAAGATAAAATACACAAGATTAATTGAAAATAAAATGAGAAATAGCTAACATATTATTTTTATAAATAAACATTTCCATGCTGGTTGTGTAACTGTCTTGTATTCATTGGTAATTTATTACTTTTCATTGTCAATTAAACATATTACGCCAGATGTGACTATATCAGCTAATGTATTGTTTATTTGTCAACAGGCTATTTTGTAATGAGGGCCTTAAAGGTTCCTAACTGCATCATATTACTTCAAATGCAAGTAGTATTAGAATATTTTATTTCACGCCGTGCACTGCACTGCACCTGGCACTAGCCATTGTCCCTCTCTCCCCTCACCGGAAACGAACCTGGAAAATCCTAAGCTGGAACAAGCCACCAACGTCGGCCTGCTCGCTGGCCTCCCGTCAGCTACAAGCACACAGCAAATCTCAACATGGAGAATTTCTACCTATGGCCTAACAATAAATGTTGTCACCCAACTGCGTACATACATTGCTACCATAATTATTAAGATTAAAATTGTGTAACATTTGGTGTCTGGTCAGTGTCTGCAGTGAACTTCATACTTTTTAATTACAATTGCTATTAATTACCAATATTTCTAATGGGCGGTAATCTCACAGCATCCTCCTTCTTTTTCTTGTGACTTCTTCCTTTCTTCACACCTGTTAGCATTCCAACTCTTCTTCTTACTGACCCTCTCTTTCCTTATGCTTTTCATTCCATTATCCTCTGCACTAGACAGTTCCTGGATAATATCTGTCTTACCCAAGTTGTTTCCCTCTTCCGTATCATCCTCATGAAGTCCATTTCCTTTTCTACCCTATTCAGCACCACACGAATTAATAAATTCAAATGTTGACATGTTTGTAAATCTATGTTATTTAGCTACTGCGGCTATCAGTCCCTAGACTTACAAACTACCTAAACTAACTTAAAATAACCTAAGGAGAAGACACACATTCTTGACCGATGGAGGACTCGGTCCTCCGACGAGTAGCAAGTGTGCGCTGTGCAGCAAGGCGCCTTATAGCGCATGAAATTAATAATCCAGATTTCTTGCTCATGTTGCAAATGACAGAAATTTTACTAAACATTAAACAGTTACATGGCTCAGCTCAACAAAAGCACCTTTGACTTCTCCTTTCAGTTGTTCTGTCAACTTAAACCTGCGATGTTTTTGTTGTGGTTTTCAGTCCGAACATTGGTTTGATGCAGCTCTCCACGCTACCCTGTCCTGTGCAAGACTCTTCACCTGATAATACGTTCGGCAACCTACATTTCTTTTGAATCTGCTTACTGTATTCGTCCCTCGATCACCCTCTACGATTTTTACCCGCACACACTTCCTTCTTATGCTAAGTTGTCAATTCCTTGATGTTTCAGAATGTTTCCCACCAATCTATCCCTTCTCTTAGTCAGGATATGCCGGAAACTCCTTTACTCACCATTTCGGTTAAGCACCTCCTCATCATTTACGTGATCTACCCATCTAATTTTCATCATTCCACTGTAGCAGCACATTTCAAAAGCTTCTATCATCATTTTCAGGTCTTTAATATCAACTGTAATCAAAATTATTGTGAACTTATTGGCAAAAATAAAGATCTATAGATTTGATAATTTGCAAGTATGACAAAATATGAGGCATGTCATGCTGCATTACGTTCCCATGTTAGTGTGGAGAATAAATGTTGTTTCAAACACTTCTTTAATAAACAGTTATAAAATTAAAAATAGCGCAATATATAAAATAGTTACAGGTGAATATAATTCAAAGTTAATAGCTCTTAATTCAATGTTGTCGTTAGAGACTTTATTTGTGAATCGCTTGATGCATACAAAAGTTAGTAATTTTAAAGTTCATTTTGAGATTATTTATTCACTGAAAATTATTAATTTCTGTAGTTTTAAAGATATTGAAAAGATTATTGTTTTATTCAATTACCATTATTTTTCTGAGGCCTATGAAGTCTTTGGATCCGCTTTATTTGGAACTGTTTTATTTTATCGTAGATTTTTGTTAGATTTGTAAATAGACGTATCCCAGAATTCTTTAAAAGCCGCCGTATGTGTCGCAAGGTTTGCTTGCAGCAAAGCCAGCAAACGTCGTCAGGCTCCCCTCGTCTGGAAAATCCCATTTCCGGCCGCGTGCTGACAGAATATCTCGAGTCCGCGGCCCGCCAAACGAACCAATTCATCCTGCCTCGCAGCCAAACAAAGGCCGCCAATATTTCAAATATTATACGTTCCGTAGGAAAGGTACACCACTGGACCGCTGACTTATACCTTCGAAACAATTTGCCAGCCTTCTAGCGTGACTAAGTGTTGAATGAAAGAATGAGGGTCAAGACAGTGACAAATGGAGACTTTCCACAGTTTGGGAGGCAGCTACAATTTTTGCTCCAATTTTAAAACGACTAAAATTTCGACATTATCTAAAGCATTTTGTCACAATTTTTCCCATTTTAATCAAGAGTACTGTTACTGAAGTAATAATATGGACACCTATATTTCCCTCATCTTTATTGTGAAAATTATTTTCGAGTCTTCCAACTGAAACATGCAAAAATTTTAAGAAAAGAAAAAAACAACGCCGAAAGAATAAAAAGACTTCTTGCAAAGTTTATAAAACGCCTTGTGGACCTTACTTCGATCAGCAGATAAATACGACTTTTTGATTTACCACTTTACGTTATTCGCACATACGCGTTTATTTGTTTCTTTCACCTTCGCTGGTGTAAATGCTAGCATTCGTTTTCGTGATTAAGTAGAAGTACAGTCATCACTGTCCGACGTCGAATCCATTTAAAAATAGCAAGTAGTTTTAGGTTAAAGGTACATTCAGAACACTTTCCCAAAGACGCTATAAGCCTATAACTTGCTTCTTTGCACTTTCAGAGTTTGTACTGTTGGCAACGGTTACACTAGTTGAAGGTAGATGGCAGGAGTGTATAGTATAATGAAAATTGGTACCGATGACAGTAACACGAAAATACGTTTAGATATAAAAAAAATTACTCGACAAATTACGTCCCGCGTGGGAAATCTACAAAATGCCTTAAAATGCGGGACTTTCCGAAAACTGCGGAAGGTTGATTACCCTACAGCCTCCTCTCTACGCACGTTTGATATTGTGCACAACACATAAAGAATACGGCAGGCTTCAGCGATCCTATGAAACGTCTGACTCTTGCTGAAGGAGATACTATGCTTAGTTTTGAGATGGTCTCTTTATTGAAGTTTGTGTCGGATACAGATGCCTACTCTCCCAGCTCTTTAACGACACTGTTGTGGATTTATTTAAGCACACTGCAACGTCCTTAGTATTTCTTACATGGTGGAGAATATTTCAGCCAGATGGACGTCGCGCGTGACAACATATATGTTCACAACAAGTCCACTATGGAAGTAGAGAATACGGTTCCTTGCCTTTCGTAGGGGTCCTTGTCTGCCGAAAACCTGTTCATACGGATCGGTATCTACTCCCTACAAACCGCCGTCAATCAACAGAAAAACGGTCTGTTCTGAGATCCTTGGCACATGGGTCGAACCCGTCATAGACGTCGAAAACCAGCCGAGAGAACTGAGCCGCTTACGAAAAGTTTTAAAGGAAAACCGGTGCAAGAGCTATGAAATTTCACAAAAAGTCACTAAATCCAATTGTACTCTACAAACGACATGAAGAAGTTTAAGATTTTTCCGGTGTTGTGGTGGAATAACTGGAAACTTTTGCCGCTTTCTGAAGACACAAAATCGAAAAAGTCTTAGGCCACCTACAAAAATACAACTATTGAAGTTAAAGATGATGGCCTAAGAATGAGTGTCTGTAATGTATAAAATATATAATGAATTTGGAAAGTCTTACGTGAGTCGGAATGACCGCGTGGTTTGGGACGTCATGTCGTGAAGTACGCGACCGGCTCCTCCCTCGTTCATGGATGTGTGTGTGTCGTCCTTAACATAAGTTGGTGTAAGTTTAAATCAAACGTTTGTAAATCTGTGGAACTTAACTACTGTGGTTATCAGTCCCTAGGCTTACAAGTTACTTAAACTAGCTTAAACAAACCTAAGAACAACACACACGCCCATGCCCTAGGGACGACTCGAACTTCCTTCAGGAAGGAACAGCGCGCTCCGCAGCACGACACTCAAGTGCTCTCGGCCATTCCAGCTCGGTTTAGTGTAAATAATTTGTATATCTAGAGTCTGATGACCTTAGCAGTTTTGTCCCCTACCTTCGTTAATAGTTTTACACTGAAGTCTTAAATCGTGCAGACTGTGCGCGCTATTAAACAGTGCCACATGAAAAATGTTTGGCCTACGCTTTTTCGAAACATCAGTGTTAGTGGAACCTGAGCTGGAAAACGGACAAATAATTCCATTCTAAGGGACTTCTGCTGTTCAACGGACCATCAGATTCTGGGATAACGTGGGATGTTATACCACAATTTTACTTCCTGCTTTGTTTCCTGATATAACGTAATAAACTAAAATAAAGAGATCAATCTATGGGACAAACCTTTATAATATACAATGGATTACAGCTGAGTACGACTTGGGACCTCGCAATAAGACTGCTGAAGTGGGTGCCGCAGTCGCGCTACCAAAACACATAAAAAAGTGATATATCACCCTTGTTCCTATGTCTCCTGTATGTATTGCATCAAGAACACCCTTCCTTAGATTGCCAGTAGGTGTCACCCAACACACGCAAAGATGTAAACAAGCATGTATGAGCAGTCGAAATGCGACGAAGTGGGGAAGTTAAGTCTTATTGAATCCATCATCGTTGGTGGAAACGGGACAGCGGCTGGTCAAGAGTCTGAAGGAACTGAGGTACCAACAGCAGTAAGTACAATGAAATATTTATTCTATTACAACCAGTTTCGGCATTCCACTACGCCATCTTCAGGTCCCTACATCCCATGATATCCAAGAGTAGGGATACTAAAACTGGATTCGTGGATTTCGTCTCTTATTGGAAACAACTAAGAGACGAAATCCACGAATCCACTTTTAGTATCCCTACTCTTGGATATCATGCTCCGATGTAGGGACCTGAAGATGGTATAGTGGAATGTCGAAACTGGTTGTAATAGAATAAATATTTCATTATACCTACGGCTGTTGGTACCTCAGTTCCTTCAGAAGTGGGGAAGTCGTCCGATCAGTTGCAGCCATAACACCAGGAAGCAAGTACATTGCCAGCGTTATGCCATGCCTAAAAATTTGAATTATGACCTTTGATGGTATCCGCACTGTTAATTTGTGTCAGGAGAGTCTCATCAAGGGAAGTTTCCAGATCACTCGAAGTGAACCGAAGCCAAGTCGGTCGGACATAGAGGACCTACAGAAATATAGCAATTTTCAACGAATTGCCTCGCTCTGGATGCCCAAAAGCGTCCACAGCAGCTTATGACCGCTACTTACAAATTTCGGTTTGGAGGAACCCTGGGAGATGGACGCCACCATGTTTTATAATAATTTTCGTACAGCCACAGATTCTCTTGTTGTGACTCAAACTGTACGTAATAGGCTGAATGACATTCAATTTTACTCCCGACGTCCATGGCGAAGTCCAGCTTTGACACCTAAACGCCATGCAGCGCGGTAGACATGGGCCCAACAGCAGGCACAATGTGACAGTTATCCAATAAAATGGTTTATGCTGGTATCTGAACATGTGTGTGTGTCAGAGAGAGAGAGAGAGAGATAGAGAGTGAATGAGTGCATACATGAAAAAACTGACACATATAAATTAATGGTGCTTTGCTAATACCATTTAATGCCTCCATAGTGTGCTACTGTATTCCTGTAAATAAACCGGGGCGGAATAGTAAAGCTAATTTCAGTTCTGTCTGATTAACACCTGTAACCTATTTCACTGAACCTTCATTGTATTAGCGAAAAAAAAAATTTCAAATACAATGATGTGGCCCTGCAGTGAGTGACTGTTATGAAGAACAGTGCTAGTAACAGATACTTATCATCACATTCTGGCTTCTCCGGGCAGAATTTCGCAGATTACAGCTGACTGTTAGCCAGGTTTAATCTGTAAAATTCGTCCTCTAAAAATTTAAAGAAAAAGGAAAAAACACTTAATAGCTGTTTGACACACACATGAGGAAAGGTGTAAAATAAAAGTAATGTGTAATGTTAATGTACACGAAGAAAAAATATATACTATATGTCTTTTGTAAAGTAATTAGATGAAGTGTCCTTCACAAACGAATAACATATTCCCAAAATTCTCCCAATAAACCGAAGTCGACCATTCGCCTTTCCCACGACTGTTTTTATATGCCCGTTTCATATCGTTGTTCAGCGTTACGCCTAGATATTTACTTGACACGACTCTATCATGTAGCACGTTACTAATGCTGTATACGAACATAACAGTATTGTTTCGCCTGTTCATCTGCATCACCTTACATTTTGCACTAGTTGCCATTCCTTACACCAACTAAAAATTTTGTACAAGAAACTTTGTCGTTTCGAGGAAATTTACAATATTAGAACTGAGAATAAGTTCAAGAATTCTACAGCAAAATGACGTTAATTATATAGATCTGTAGTTTTGTGGGTCCGTTCTGTTGTCTTCTCTATGAACGGGTGTTACCTGCGCTTTTTTGCAGTCGCTTGGAGCTTTGGGCTGGATAAAAGATTCGCGATACATGCAAACTAAGTATAGGGCTCAATACCGCTGAGTACTCTTTGTAAAACAGAACTGGTACCCCATCTGGATCTGGCAACTTGATTGTATTCAAGTCTCTCACCTGCTTTCTTCTATCACCACCCAAGAATGATCAACGAGTGTCTGGATCGAGACCTTTGATTCGCTTAACGATTTGAAATAGGACCATATTTTTTTGGGTTCTTGGCAAGATCTTTTGCTAAGGTATGACGGTGGTACTTATTGTATGCTTCGCGCAGTGCTTTTTTATAGACGCGCGAATCTCTACTAACTTCTTTCTGATTTGATTTGCTTCACCTTTTTTCAATCGAGAGTTCAACTGCCTTTGCTTTCTCAGCATTTTTAAGATATTATTAAACCATCGTGGGTGTTTCGTATCTCTAAGCCATTTTGTCGGCACATATTTATCCAGCGTATGATTGGCAATGCATTTAAATTATGACCATAATTCCTTTACATCTACCGTACCGGAACTAAACGATGTCCATTCATTCCTTAAGTAGGATGCTAACAATTACTTACCTGTTCTTTCTAGCACAAATACTCTCCTGGCCTATAGCTATAATGTCTAAAATATTTCTATTGCGTGTGGGCTGACGATTTAGTTGCTCAAAGCAGTGTTAGAAAATGTGCTGAACAATTGTTCTGAGCCGGCCGCGGTGGCCGAGGGGACTGAGGCGCTCCAGTCACGGTTTACACGGCCACTACGGTCGGGGGTTCGAATCCCCCCTCGGGCATGGATATTTGTGCCGTCCTTAGTATTAGTTAGTTCATAAGTAGTTTGTAAGTTTAGGGACTGATGACCCCGTAGTTAAGGCCCATAAGCTATACAAACATTTGAACATTTGAATTGTTCTGAAGACTGCTTGTCTATAACCCCCATAGTGCAAGCATAGGCGTTCCAGTCAATTCTCGGAAGGTTGAAGTCGCCCCCTACTAGTAAAGCATGATCCGGTTTCCTTCGCGCCACTGGTAGTAAATTTCTTTCAATGCTCTACTACTTGGAACCTGGTGGCCGGTAAAAACACCCAACTATTAACTTGATTTGACTTATACCTGTTACACTGGTCAAGATAACCTCACAGTCACTCTCGACCTCAGTAGAAGGAGTATATTTGTGAACTGCAATTAACACACCCCCTCAGATTGTTCTTGATCTATCTTTGCAATATACATCCATTGTTCGCTAAATATTACGGAGCTTCCAACATCGGGTTTCAGACAACCCTCAGTCCCTAGGATTATTCAAACTCGACGACATTCCTGCAATGCAGTAAATTCGGGGATTTTGTTTCTAATACTTTGAAGATTTACTGCTAATATTCTCACAGTTGAAGAGTCGTTCTGAATTCGGCACGATTTCAATGTATGTATATTCATACATGAGTGCTTATTAGAACTATCACCTAGCCTAAAAGATACCATGTTCACTCCACTAGTACGCTGCTACCCGAGTAGGTGTTTCCTTTGTGTAGTGCTCCACAGTGATCCTTACAAGTCCCCACCCAATTACGTAAGTCCAGAAATCTGCAGCCATGGCTGTCACATAGTCGAAGAAGCCTTTGGTTGAGACCCTCCACTCTGCTCCATACCAAAGGACCCCCTATCCGCTCTTGGAACAACCCTGCAGATTGAAAGCCCTGCCTGTACCCCACGCTCGAGGCCAGCAGTCTTCACCAAATCCTCCAGACGCCCGTATGATCTGAGGATTTCCTGATAATTTAAGCTACAGGAGTCAGACATACCGAATGCACATTGGAATTCTTTCTGGCCTTAGACGCTATCTGCCTAAGGGGCTCCATAAAGCGCCTAACATTGGAGCCCTCAATCACTAACAGACCCCTCCGTGTGCCTGCTTGGACCCTGCTGAAGGACCGTCCATTCGTCCACTCACAGAACTGACAGGCGATTCCACACGGCCAGCCTCCACATTGGCCCTCCGCATCGAGCGACGGGAACGCGCTAGTCACCTGTGGTATACATGTAGGTGCCGCGGCAGCGGATACACCAGAGGTGTCGCATGCGACACGCCAGACTTTCCGCTGCCGCCACACCCCAAGGCAACAGACTGGAAACGGCTGACCGTGACCAAAATGTTTAAATGTTTGTAAAACTATTGGACTAAACTGCTATGGTCATCAGTATCTTGACTTCCAAAATAGTTAAATTGGGTTAAACTAACCTAAGGACAACACACACACCCATGCCCCAGGGCGGTCTTGAACCTCCGACCGTGACCAAAAGCACGTTCAGCTGTTCGCCAACAGCGGTCAACTCCTGCGTCCGCACACAGCATGCATACACCCTATCCATCCTACCACTACTACTGAAAGACCTAATGAGTGAAAACAAAAAAATGGCCGGCCGCGGTGGCCGAGGGGATTGAGGCGCTCCAGTCACGGTCCGCACGGCCACTACGGTCGGGGGTTCGAATCCCCCCTCGGGCATGGATATTTGTGCCGTCCTTAGTTGTAAGTAGTTCATAAGTAGTTTGTAAGTTTAGGGACTGATGACCCCGTAGTTAAGTCCCATAGACTGTACAAACATTTGAACATTTGATTTGAAAACAAAATTGCTGAGTACTTTAATTTGCTATTACACTAGCGCTTCACTAACGGTGGCTGGTGTAGGAGGGAGACGAGTTGCCCGCGGTTTGCAAATTCGCGGCAGTTAAGGACACCCAACCTGAAACCCGGAAGTCAGCCGCTGCCGGCGGCCAAGGGCAACCAACACCTTATAACTCACCAGAAGGTGGTGGTTCAGCAATACCACCTACCCCTCCATCCTTCTGTCAGCTTGGACCTTTTCTCAGACTGCGGAAGTGGACTGGAATCCATTGGCAGTGTCCTCAATTAACCTGGAGAGCAGCTCTCCAGCCCATTTCGTCGCAGTTTCTACACGTGTCAACATATCGAGTACGGCGTGCTGCTTTAATAGAGAGTGCTTCCCAGTACCTTGGTAGCAGCCTGTCGTAGCCATCCGCGACGGACTCGAGATATCGGGCTGCCATATACTGCGTTATTGCGATGGTTGCGGTAAAGTTATCACTGCATTTACACCGTCAGATTCGGGTGCTGCAAAGCTATATTTAATGTATTACACTCCTGGCCATTAAAATTGCTACACTACGAAGATAACGTGCTACAGACGCGAAATTTAACCGACAGGAAGAAGATGCTGTGATATGTAAACGATTAGCTTTTCAGTACATCCACACAAGGTTGGCGCGGGTGGCGACACCTACAACGTGCTGACACGAGGAAAGTTTCCAACCGATTGCCTAGTGAAACGTTGTTATGATACCTCGTGTAAGGAGGAGAATGCGTACCATCACGTTTCCGACTTTGATGAAGGTCGGATTGTAGGCTATCGCGATGCGGTTTATCGTATCGCGACATTGCTGCTTGCGTTGGTCGCGATCCAATGACTGTTAGCACAATATTAAATCGGTGGGTTCAGGAGGGCAATACGGAACGCCGTGCTGGATCCCAACGACCTCGTATCACTAGCAGTCGAGATGACAGGCATCTTATACCAATGGCTGTAACGGATCGTGCAGCCACGTCTCGATCCCTGAGTCAACAGATGAGGACGTTTGCAAGACAACAACCATCTGCACGAACAGTTCGATGAAGTTTGCAGCAGCATGGACTATCAGCTCGGAGACCCTGGCTGCGGTTACCCTTGACGCTGCATCACAGACAGCCTGCGATGGTGTACGCAATGACGAACCTGGGTGCACGAATGGCAAAACGTCATTTTTTCGGATGAATGCACGTTCTGTTTACAGCATTATATTGGTCGCAATCCTTGTTTGGCGACATCGCAGTGAACGCACATTAGAAAAGTGTATTCATTATCGCCATACTAGCGTATGACCCGGCGTGATGGTATGTCGTGCCGTATCGACGGCACTTTGAACATTGGCCATTACATTTGAGATGTGTTACGACCCGTGGCTCTACCCATCATTCGATCCTTGCGAAACCCTACATTTCAGCAGGACAATGCACGGCCGCATCTTGCAGGTCCTGTACCGGCCTTTCTGGATACGGAAAAAGTTCGACTGCTGCCCTGGCCAGCACATTCTCCAGATCTCTCACCAAGTGAAAACATCTGATCAATGGTGGCCGAACAACTGGCTCGTCACAATATGCCAGTCACTACTCTTGATGAACTGTGGTATCGTGTTGAAGCTGCAAGAGCATCTGTACCTGTACACGCTATACAAACTCTGACTGAATGCCCAGGCGTATCAAGGCCGTTATTACGGCCAGAGATGGATGTTCTGGGTACTGATTTCTCAGAATCTATGCACCCAAATTGCATGAAAATGTAGTCACATGTCAGTTCTAGTATAATATATTTGTCCGATCGTGTAGCAGTTTTAATGGCCAGTACTGTAGTTACTTTGGTCCGACCCCTATTTCTGTCATTGTTCGCGTAAGCCATGGCTAGTTCTATTTTGTCTATGAGCTCTGTCTGAAGAGCAATCTTTATACTCTTAATGTGTAAATCATTGCATTACCGACTTGTCCTACAGAAAGGCTATTTTCGCCCAAAGTCTACATACAGTGAGCAATTATTATTAACGAAAAATTGTGACAGGACTACCTCTAATATATGTGCCTTATTCTGAATATATATTTCAAACCGTCTCTTCCGATTTTAATTGCTTGTAGCTTCTCTCACTGTCCCATTCTTTAAATTAATCGTCTACTGGGCAATGAAACATTTGCTGAATAAACGAAGTCCAATCGCCTTGGACAGGCGAACATTATTAGTCGGCGCTTCTTTGAAAGTTAATTTTTCCATATTTTATAAATTCATACTTATAAAACGAGTGATTGCAACTACAGTTTCTTCCCTCAACATCCTTGGGCCACAAAGTTCATAAAAAAAAAAAACATAAATTTGTGTACAAAATTTTTTCATATATGGTAAACCATCACATCTCGTACAAGATAATGTAAGATTGTGTGTCACTGGCATGTAGTTGCCATTGTTTATAAGCGAAAGGTGTAACAGCATCTATATAAATTATAAATGTATCTGCTTGTGCAGCACATAGACTATGACTGGTCGCGGATCAGCGGGAAAAAGTGGGTACGCATAGTTGAGGATGGCGTCGAAGAGTCAGTTGTAGAAAAGTAGCCGTGGAAGGCAGTCGATGGTGGAGAGCACAGACGCAGGACGGACCGGAGGCGCCTTTTGACGTAGCAATGATGAGATCCACTGCCTTCGCGCTGCCGCGTAACGTAAGATTAGTGTGTGCCGATTTTGCGCAGTAAGGCCATTCAACACGTTTTGTGCATTCCGCGCTTTAGTAACGATCATGTCGCTCGTAATGGATTCTGTGGACGTATTCCTCATTTACTTCATTTAACTTGAGTTATTCTTTCCCTCCTTCATGCTTTTGAGGAGAAATGCCCAGCAAACATATTTCATATTAAAGGCTCTGGCTGTTTAGTACAGTCATAAGATACCATCCATTCCAAAAGAGGCAGTTCCATGATGAAGATCGAATTTTTTGTATCAGTGGTTATTAACCTGCAATACTGGACAACATTATGTAGTGATCTACTTTCATTATAAAGAATATCTTTTCTGTGACTGTTTCGTAATAAACTCACATAAGTTATTTCAATTTCTGTTCTCTTATGGGATCATAGCTTTTAACGTAAATATATTGATGATGATAAAAGAAAATTCAAAACATCCTAGGTGCATGCTCTCGTACCCAAGTTCCCTTCTCCATAAGACCGCCCTTCTCATTGTACTTTCTCCACCAAGAATCTTTAGATCCATATTGTCAGGGCCCACTCCCTTATTTTCTAATAAAGTTATCGAGAAGGCAACCATTGCATTTGTGGGGAAGAGAAACAACAGTAATAAAGGTAGACAATTATCAGTGGTGCAAAACTTTAAAGCAATATTGAGCATTAGTTCCCTCATTCATTGACGATTGCTGAAGTAAAATCTATCTTTTCCATGCCACCTTCAGTCGGTAGTATCGTCAAAATAAAATAACTGGCATCTTGTGTAATATGGAAACCCCGTCATAGCATAGTTTTACGTGGCGTCCTATGATTCAACCAGTCAGTCTGCAAAAATTGATTAAAAATGATTGTCTAATAATTCATTGCTTTACAACATATTCATATCAATTTGTCTTGCCACAGCACTGTCGGGATTCAATGTTGAATAAACGGCGTTTTATTATATTTATTTATTGGTGGTGGGGGAAGGGGCTAAACTGCGTTATTCATTGTAGTAAAATTTACATTCATATTTCAATGTTAATGTTTTGATGATTGAGGAGTCGTTTTTAAGGCATTTAATTTTGCTAAATAAGATAGTGGCGTACATTTATGTTTGGTCGTATGATGAGTGTATTAACGTGAGCGCGAGTGCAAAACACGGCCGTTGTAAGTTATATCGGCGAGGAAAATTTGGAGGGAAGCTCTGTAACAGCTTCGCCCAAGGCAGGCAACGTAGCTGCCCCTTGTTATACTGTGGGTGAGAAACCTTTACAAGACTCTGTCGGGGTCAGCGTACATGCTTTCGCACAATGCGAAGCCGCCCACGCTTCTAGCATACAATCTGCTACTAAAGGCACCCCTGTTACCGTGGCCGAATTCTCGAAATCCGCAAACATGGAGCTAGTTTGGAGACTACACAAAACATACCTACAGCAATGTACGTTAGTAATCTCCTAACTATTCTGTCGGAAATAAAATCTCAAGGGGAATCAATGCCGAAAGAAATAAATGAGCAGAGTAAGAAAATGGAAGAGCGGTTTATGTTAATAAGGGAATAAATTTCGCGAGAAATAAAAGGTCGGGGTAAGGTTTTGTCGAAAGAAATGATTGAACTACGAGAAAGTACAGCAAAATTTTGAGGAACATGAAAAGAAACGCATCGTCGATTTGAAGTGTAGGTTATCGAAGTGTGGCGTGGTAGAAAATCTTAGATCTGAATGTTGGATTTTGAAGCAGGGTTTGGAAGGCATGAACAAATGGCTTGAAGGGACCAGTCAAAATAACGTGCAACTGGTACAAAATTTTGAGCATCATCTGTCAGAAGGTGAAAATAATGTTGGTTCGCGAACCGATTTAGTTACTGTCGATACTGCTGTTGTAAGAGAGATAATAGCTGATGTCAGTAAAGAACAGGAGGAGATTTTGCTAGGCATTTCCCAACCAGTGTTACGTCGTGACGAGATTTTGAATCACCATGAGGAAGCCGTAAAAAAGTATTAAATCAAGTGAAAGTGATTACGGCTGCTGTTGAACAGTTGTCAGCGTGATGGTACCTAGAGGACGTAGCCAATCAGTACTGCCGTAGAATGCAGTCTCTAATGAGATTCAAGGAAACACAGAAATAAATGAGAGGCATAGGTAGGTGCTGCAAAGATTATCTACAACGTCTGTACTTGGTGAACCGAACCCGGCCACGGTGCTCGAGCGAACTGCGGCGCTCCAGTCATGGTCTGCACGGCCACTACGGTCGGGGGTTCGAATCCCCCCTCGGGCATGGATATTTGTGCCGTCCTTAGTATTAGATCGTTCATGAGCAGTTTGTAAGTTCAGGGACTGATGACTCCGTAGTTAAGTCCCATAAGCTCTACTAACATTTGAACTTGGTGAAGGAGCGCATAGGACAACACCACGTAGAGACAAGGCCTCACAACAGCCCGTGTCACGTGACACTAACCAGGCCGTGACCTCCAATTGGGCCGCTGGGGCACAGCCCACGGGCAGACTCGAACTTGGAAACTTTTAATGAGCTCAAGACGGGAATGGAAAAGGGCCAGTTAATCCCTCACTCGAGTTGGGCAACTTTGTCCCTAGGTAGCAGGGCAGTCGGGCACTCTCAGTGGGACAACAGGGGTGGCACTCCTCGCTACAAAACACGCCTCGACACTTTCTCGTCAATTGGCGAACATCTCGGTAGACTTGTGTCGAGTCCTGCTGTGCACTTCAAGTTCAGGTTGTCGAAGAGAAAAATATACCAATTTATTGTAAACGTAATGCAGTAAATTTACGTTGTATTCGATGGCTATAAACTCAAAACTTTATACGAGGAAGCGTTTAAGAATCTGAAGAAAATGCATGACGATGCACACACAGTGCTCTGTTAAATTGTTCACCATAGGCAGCTAAATCTTAATTATGTGTATCGCAGGGTAACATTAGCGCGCACCAGCTCCACAACACTCAATTCTATGGAACTTCCTTCGTGAGCTTTATGCAGAACCCACCTCACTTATTGGGCAGCGCAACCTGAAAAATATGTGAACAGGTGTTAGACAGTTCTGTAGTGCATGTCAAAGATGATCCGAAGTTCATTTGCCTTGTGCTGCAAAAGATGTTCTGTAAATATGATACGGCCAAACAGCGTAACTGTCGTCATTAAAAATATTTCGTAATACACTCAGGAAACGTGGTATTTCTAAACAAAATAATATTTTACTTATATTGTTCACAAGATATAAAATACGTCTTAGTTGAGGATATACTAAGTCGCTTCCACAATTCTAAATTCATCACTCTCTCATCGCAAGTGACAGCTACAATAAGATACTTAACTACTTTAACCCTACCTTAGTAACATCCGTCAAAACGTCGGCTGCGTTGACATTGTCAGTGAGCTGTGGCGTTTGGGAAAAGTATTGAGTGCTGCCCGTCTGTGCTATCCTTCTCCTACTCAGCCTGCGTCTGGCAGTGGTGCTCGTTGCTTGTCTCTTCCTCGAGTTCTGTCCCTTCATTTCGTCGGCTGTTAGCAACAAGTACACGTAAACGTTTCTTCATCATCCTACATAATGTCGTCAATATTTTTTTACATTCTACCCGTTTTTCCGTCTTCTCCTGTACATCATCAGCGTAGTAACAGGACTTTATTGGTCGGAAAACGTGTTATATTTTCCTGTGTGTATGTTTTAGTTCCGTGTCTGCCAAAAAGAACAATTGGTTTGTCAGCATCCATCTCGCTAATAAACTGCTCGATAAAAAGTTAACTATGGGGGAACGATTAAAAACTAAAATAAAAGGGAGTAGCCCCACAACTTTGTGAATGTGAATTACAAAAATCGCAAAACAGGAAGTTGGTTTTTCTTGTATCATGATAAAATCCCATCTATATCCTACAAATCAAAACCACATACCCGGCCGCGGTGGCCGAGGGGACTGAGGCGCCCCAGTCACGGTCTGCACAGCCACTACGGTCGGGGGTTCGAATCCCCCCTCGGGCATGGATATTTGTGTCGTCCTTAGTCTTAGTTAGTTCATAAGTAGTTTGTAAGTTTAGGGACTGATGACCCCGTAGTTAAGTCCCATAAGCTATAAAAACATTTGAACATTTGAAAACCACATAATTTGGTTGTACTTGTTTCTACGATGAACCCAGCTCGCTCAGTCAACCTCACATATAAAAAGCCAGAGATAATAATGACATACAATGCAACCAAAGGCGGGTAGATACCCAGGATCAGGTGTGCAGCGCAGAGAGTTGCAGCAGAACAACGAATAGATGGCGAAAATGTTTACAATGTGATCACTATTGCGCTTGTTAATTCATACGTAATATATGTGTCAAATTTAGTAAGAAGTCAACAAAATTAAGTATTCGCAAAACAATCAATGTCTCGTTTTGTGTTTGCCACAGCCTTCATTCTCTGCTTCTGCAAGACTGGTTGAAACACAAGCTGACTATCTATCGGACCAAACTGCGTGGTCATCAGTCCGTAGCTTACAAACTACTTAAACCTAGGTAAACTAACCTAAGGACAACACACACACCCATGCCCCAGGGAGGACTCGAACCTCCACGGCGAACAACCGCGCGCTCCGCAGCGAGACGCTTTAGACTGCTCGGCTACTCCACCGCGGCAAGGTTCATCTTACAATTATTTTGAAAGCTATATCCTGTTTTTTAACTTTCTTACTAGCCCTGATTCTCTCTGTTTACGTCGTTTTTTCTACGCTGTCTGCATCTTTGTCACCTGGAGTTTTCCAATGGAAGATCGGTATTTTCTAAGACTGGATTGCATTTGACTTCAGCTACTTTTCTTGTAGGCAGACTGAACAACCCATTTTACATGTTCCGTTTCTAATTCGGTGGACGAAAATCTTAGGCATATACCCTTGCATTTTCAATATTGACCTATTCTTCTCGTTGACAACTAGATGGATTTTCATGTTTGTTTTATTAACCTATAGAATAACGATGATAAAAGACGCCCTTGGTTCTATTGTTCTATGTCCAGTATAGCATCAGCAAACAAATGTTTGTAGAGCTTATGGTACTTAACTACGAGGTCATCAGTCCCTAAACTTACAAACTACTTATGAACTAGCTTATACTAAAGACGGCACAAACATCCATGCCCGAGGGGGCATTCGAACCCCTGACCGCAGCGGCCGTGTAGACCGTGACTGACACGCCACCGCGGCCGGCCCGAGCATCATCGCAATACATCTACATACATACTCTGAAAGTCACATTTTAAGTGTCTGGCAGAGGGTTTTTCGAATCGCTTTCATAGCCTAATATTTCTCTGCCGTTCCATTCTCTAGCAGCGCGCTAGAAAAATGAACGCCTATATCTTTCAGTTTTCGACCCGATTTCTCTTATCATGATGTCTCCCTATGCAGGTGGGTGCTAACAAAATATATTCGCATTCGGAGGAGAAATTTGTTGAAAGAAGTTTCTCAAACAGATCTCGTCGCAACGAATAACGCCTTTCTTTTAATGATTTCCACCCCAGCTCTTGCATCTTTTTCGTGACTCTCTCTTCCCTGTATCGGAATAATTCAAAACGTGCCCCCCCTTATCTAAACCTTCTCTATATCCTCCATTTGTGCCGCTTAGTGGAGATCACATAATGCGAAGCTGTAGAATAAGACTCATAAGTGTTTAGAAGAACTGTTGCATTTTTCAAGTGTTCTGCGAATAAAACGAAATATTTAGTCCGCCTTACCTAGGATATTTTCTGTGTTCTTTCTAATTAAAGTGGGTGGAAATTTTAATTCCTAGGAATTTAGTTGAATTTATCTAAATTCGACTGATTTATCGTGTAAATGAAGTTTGTTTTCTTTTAGTGCTCATATGGGTGACATCACACCTCAGTTTTCAAATTTCGCAACATACAGGTATCTTATCTACATCGTTTTGTAGTTGCTTTCGATCTTCTGATGACTTCATTAACCTGTGAAAGGCAGCATCTTCCACGAACAGTCTAAGAGAGCTGCATGAATTGTCTCCTAATTGAATAGGTGATGACTCGGGAGAATTAAAACAAGCCGCGGTGGAGTAGCCGAGCGGTCTAAAGCGCCTCGCTGCGGAGCGCGCGGTTGCTCGCCGTGGAGGTTCGAGTCCTCCCGGGGGCATGGGTGTATGTGTTTGTCCTTAGGTTAGTTTACCTAGGTTTAAGTAGTTTGTAAGCTACGGACTGATGACCACGCAGTTTGGTCCGATAGATTTACAGACATTTCATTTTTTCAATTAAAACAAATGGCAACCCGAATAAAAACATGGAGGCAGTTTAAAATCGACCACGGTGCCTAAAAAAACACGAAGGCTGGCAGCCACTAAAATACATAGACGGAGATGAAGGCACTCTTGAAAGCAAGCAGGCGACACTTGTTTTGCCGATGGCGCCGGTCGCAACGAGATAAAACAACACAATAGAAATGAATAACTCGTTAAAAGCACGACATGAGAGGCCCTGCGGGGATGGGGAAAGTGGGGTAAGTTGCGAGGAGCAGGGAGGGGTAAATGGGCGTGGGAGCACAAGGACTCCAGGAAGAGGGGAGTTAACCCTTAACTGCATGATTTTTTTAATTTCAAAAGAAAAATTATTTTTGTGTTTTATAAGTTGTACAAACAAAGGGAAAATAGTAAAAAAATTCCCATGGTGCTAGTTTTCCAAAAAAGTAAATATGCAACATACAAAAACTTGTTATATAATTTTCAAAGTTGTATAGTATAAACAACTTTTTGTGCTTATTATAGTTCTTCATACCTGTCTTAATTGGTGTGATTTCTTTCCTCCTTCCAAAACGAACTCTTTATATGGAAAACAAAACGTCAAAATCTGCAATATCTACAGTTTTCTCCAAACACAAGCAAAGATGTTCACAGAAGTTCACACTTCAGCCAACCACGACGCAAAAAACACCACAGATACTTTCTACAAACTCTACTGCATCTGTTAAACAAGCTTTAGCTTACACAATTCCCACTAGAGGCGGGTAAAAGACTATTACAATCAATGTTGCAGATATGCAACACCATGCATTTAAGGGTTAAAGCAAAGTGTGGGGTTGGATGAGGAGCGGGAGAGGGTGCACTGTATCTATGAAGGAGGAGAGGGAATCACATTTGGTACGAAGGATAGGTATTGGGATGGAGGGTGACATCTGTGAGGGGAAGGTGGCCGAAGTTATCCTGGGAGAGGGTGTGGAGCATATGGAGGTAAAGGGTTAGAGGGATACAGTGCTGTAGGTGTGAAAGAGGCCCACGTTTAATGAGGATGGGATGAACCAGTTGGTTTTTTGAATCCATATTGCAGGTGATGTAGAGGAGGTGGGTGAGCTCCTCGAGGAACTTTGGAAGGTGAGGGAAGGGGATGAGACTGTAAGGGATCAATGTAGAGGAGTGGAGACGAGAAAGAGGATGTGGCACTCAAGCATTCGAACGGATTTATAATAGGTGGTGGAGGTGGAAACCTGGGCAGATTGGAAACCGCGAAGGATGGGACACATGATGGAGTGGTAGGTGTAATAGGATATTGGATGGTTGAAGGCTCCGTGTGTGACTGGAGAGGAGCTTAAGGAGGTTCAGGCAGCTGAGGGCATTTTGTTGGACTTTTTGGAGCCGAGGATTCCAGAAGAGGTAGCGGTAAACGGTGAGGCCGAGGTATTTGAGGGTCGGGGTGAGATGAATAGATGAATGGGACGTCATTGATGGTAAGGTAAAAGTTGTGGGGTGGTATGACCTACCATAATTTCCTGGGACTTGTTAGGATTAATGGAGAGGAGCTACTGGTTGCACCAAGCGGAGAATTGGGAATGGTGAGTTTATAGAAGAGCTGCAAATAAGAGGGGTAGATGGTAAGGGCAAAGAAGGCGATGTCATCAGCATATTGTAGAAACTTGACAGGAGGCTCGGGTTGGGCTCTCTTCAGAGTAAAGGAGGAAGAGGAGTTCTGCACTAAGTTATATTTGCTGCTGAACTACAGTCTGTGGCAGTTACTGCTGCTGCTTTACTGTGGTCTGTCTTAGTGGCTGCTACTGTGCTCTGTTCCGGGGTTCAGCTTCTACAGCTGTTGCCTTGCAGTCTGTCTCAAAGAACAGACACCACATATATATATATATAACTTATATAAATGCCGATGACGGGCAACGATCCTTTCTTCAGTGTGGAGGCACTCCCCGGGTCCTTACTCTTACGGGAATTAGTTTACAATAACTACGAGTTTGAGTTCTAGTGGCTAGTTGAGAATTTGTATCTGACGAGGGGGGGGGGCGTACTTGAGTAATTCCGTGCAGGTGTGATGATCGCTGTGGCCCCTATGGTGTAGAGGTCACTGCAACTGCCTAGAAAGCGGGAGACGCAGGTTTGAGTCCCGGCTGGATACGCTTTTCAACTTTACCCATTCGCAGTTAATGTCATACATTCCGTGAATATGAATAGCTAATAACTGCAAGATCATACATAGAAAATTCAACAAGTTTGTGTGCGCGAGACATGGTGTTATGGGAAATTTGCCATTTCTTGAACATGGTGGCAGCGATGTGGCAGCAAGAGGAATACTGGGAAGAGGCAGTATGAACAGGTACTAGCAAGTTTCAACATGTAGCAAGCACAGCAGATGGTAGCATCCAATGGGAAATGGCAAGTCTCCGTACGTGAGAACAGCTTCAGCTATGCAGAAAAGCATCCCCATTTCTACCATTGCAAACCATGTACACAATGGTTACATAAATTGAAGTGTGTATGTAATGTTTTCAATTGATGTGACACTTGTTCACAACAGAGAAGACATTAAGAAGTGTATTACTAGAAGGGACGAAGTATATGAATGCATCCACAACCACCTGCATCAGGACTGGAATGAAATAATTATGGGGGAGAGACATATGCAGGAGAGGAATACTGTTCAGCAAATAATGATGATGCATCACAATGCAATGAAGATTACTTACCTGTTTAGACATGCCAAGACAATGAGCTACTGCTAATGTTGACACTGCCTATCATTTCTGAAAGCTTCAACTAGACTACTTGTACCAACAAAAAAAAAAAAAAAAAAAAAAAAAAAAAAAAAAAAAAAAAAAAAAAGAGAGAGAGAGAGAGAAACAGAGTGAGGATACTAAGAGCAGAAAGAGGGAGTGTCGGAGGGAGTGTGGGGAGAGGGCGCCCTGATTTGACATAGTGTAATTCTGTAATCTGAATACTATAAGGGTGGGGGGCACTCCCCTCCCCTTCCACTGACACTTGGCAACAATCCCAGAAGGATTTCTCCAGGGCCCAATGACCGAAATGGATAAAATCTGTAGAGTTCAAGGTCCCTTCTAATGCCCACTGTCCACCTACTGAGAAAATGTGAATTGTCGAATCCATTCAAGTGGCTGGAGGTCATTTCGTCATTTACAGAAAACTTTAAATTTGCTAACAGAAAGGAAATGCTTGTAATCAAAAGTACAACAGCGAGAAATATTATTTGGAGATGTGCGCTGTTGACAATCGAAATGTCAGCGCTCACTGTTGTGAGACAATTACCTTTCTCGTCTGAGCGGCGTTACAGGTCGTTTTCTTTCTAATATGTGAACATTGCCGAAGTGTTGCAATGTGTTGTATGATTGGTAATCATGGGATAGTTTTTCCAATTTTCACATGTTTGTAATCAATGGTACCAAACCACTGTCGTCATCGGTCCCTAGATTTACAAATTATTAAACTAAGTTAAACCAATTCTAATGAGAACATACACAGCCATTCCAAAGGGAGGACTTGAACCTCTGCCACGGTGGATTGGCCGAGCGCTCTAAGACGCGTTTCTGAGGAGCGCGCGGATGCTCGCCATCGGAGGTTCGAATCATACCTCGGACCTGGGTGTGTTTTTTTGTACTTAGGTTAGTTTAAGTAGTTTTTTAGCCTAGGAACTGTTGATCACAGTAGTTAAGTCCCATAGATTCACAAATATTTGAAGCTGAACCTCTGCAGATAGGTTTTTAGGGCATTCAGATCCTTCCTTAGGTACACTTTAACACAATTTTGGCGTGTTTGATATTTTCTCATGTACGAAATTCTTCTGTATCTATAACGTGTATGGGCTGAACGTTATCACAATTGTGGTCAGCGGAAATTTCTGATTGTGACACGGATTGCGTGAGGTCATCATATTGTGGGTGTAAGGAAAGTATGCGATCATTTGCTGTATTTGTTTTTCTTTGAATATGGTCCTTCCATTGTGAATGGGTTTCGCTGTATCTTGCGGTTTGCAAATTGCTGCAGAGGGTGCAATTTCGCTTATTATTTGAATCATCAAGCCTTTGCCTTTTTGGTTGTTATCGTGAAATTCTTATAGTTTTACAATGGTGTCATTGTTTGTTTGCACGACTTGAGTATGTAGTCATTCCAAAACATTATTAGTTCCCTCAAGTTGCGTTGTGATTTTCGAAAGATCAGCTGTGAAATTTTTTGTAGTAGTTCAGTATCTACTCTCTGTTTTATTTCAATTTGTTGTTGTAAGAGGTTCATGCAAACTTGCTTCTCTTTTGTTTTCTGTTGTTCAAGTGCAGTTTCCGTGAGGGTCATTTGTTGTTTAAAGATGTGCAAGGGAAAGAATATTTTGATTCATTCATTCGTCTTCTTTGGCCTAGATTTGAGTTACATGTTGCGTTAGATTATGTTTGGGAGCATCTTGTTTTTGTAAACGTTCCTCTTTGAAAGACTGAAGAAAAAATTTGCGTCATGGTGCTGTGCTGAGTTTAGCGTGAGAGGTGATTGTTGAACGGCATTTTGTGTAATTTTGGTGTTGTCTGGTTTGGTGTGAGTGTTAAACTCTATGTCAGAGAAAGCGGAATCCACTGTATTAAGCCTTGTACCTAGTGAGAGGTTCGACAACGAAACATTTACATGACGGGTGTCGAGGCGGTGGAATTGTGCAGGTATGCTGTAGCAACATGCATCTGATGCGCAGAACTGGAAACCGTACTTGCATTCTGTGTTACATTTGTATTTACTGTGTTTTCAATTAAAGTGCCAAAATGGCAGAATTATTTTCATAATTAATTACGCTGTTATCTGGACGAGCAGTCGAATTTATAGGAGATTGACTGCTATTAGTGAAACGCAGCTTTGTGACAAAGAAATGAAATTGATTTTCGTGGCCGGGATATCCCCATAGGGATTCGGCCGCCTACTGCTAGTCCTCCTTTTGGCTCTAAGTCGGCGACTTGCGTGTCGACGATGATGAGGACAAACACCAACACCTAGTTTCCTACTGGGAATCGAACCCAGGCCCCCTGCATCGGCGGTCAACGACGCTGCCACTGAGCTACAGAGGCGAATATTGAGACAATGGTGTCTTGGTACAAAAATCGGACTAAAAAATGACAAATACAACGCAAAAAAACGCTGGAAAGAAATACTATACGCGAAGAAAAGAAATTCTATTTTGCTAATACCATTAAATGCCTCTATAATTATGACTGTCTAAGCTTGTGTTGACGCGACTGAAATGTGTGTATCGTATTTTTGTAACTAAACCTGAGCATAATAGGATAACTAATTTCAAATCTATTTATCACCTGCAACCCATTTCACTGAACCTTCAGTGTATTATTGAAAGAATCAAGTTAATGTCAATCTCAATGGTGTGTCCTTGACAATGAGTGAATGACTGTTATAAAAAAAATTACCCTCCACAAACTGAACACAAGATAGTAACGATTATTTCTACATAACTGCAATAACTGCAAACGGCGACACTGCTCTTGTGATAAAATAGTGCAAGGTGCGTAGTAAATTCCACATCAAATTACTAATTTTAAGTATAATGTAAGTTCTTTTAGGCATCGTATGTAATAATAAATTTGTTGCGACCAGATACAAATGACGAAGTCGTGATGTAAGTTTCATTCAGTATCCAGTTTAAGTGTTTGAACAAAAGCAACTAATTTTGTAGCAGGACAGTGTTTGAAGCTACGATCCCATTACAAGCTTTTGCCTCGTCATCAAAAACATTATTGTGGTCTCTGTCAACATTTAAACAATGGCTGTCTAAGACAAACCAACAGGCGGCACAAAAATAATAATAATAAAACAGAATAAAATAATAATTGAATTCCAGTGAAATAAAAAAAAATTCTTTACTTCTTTCTCCAAAATAGACTTCATGTGAAATATTTCCGGCCGGCCGCGGTGACCGAGGGGACTGAGGCGCTCCAGTCACGGTCTGCACGGCCACTACGGTCGGGGGTTCGAATCCCCCCTCGGGCATGGATATTTGTACCGTCCTTAGTCTTAATTCATAGCGCGTAGTTAAGTCCCATAAGTTCTACAAACATTTGAACATTTGAAATATTTCCGTAAAATAATATTAAAATTTAACCAGTTCCTTTACGATAAAACATGGAAAATTTCTCCTCTGCATAGCCGGTTTCCCAAGTTATAGCACCCTATCCGACATCATTTCAAACACACTAATCCCGACTTCTCAATTGGCTTCACTGCCCGTCCGTCATAGCGGAGTTATACCATCGATGCTCGAGAAAAAATTATGATCTCTTTGACAGATATTCCAGTACTTCCTGGTCAGAGTTTACTTCTTATGATCCTAATAGATAGGTCCTACTTATCATATTGACCCGTTAGAATGGGCATTACATGCTATTTACAGGTGAGACACGCTTGTGCTTTCGAAACAGAAAATCGTCGAAGACGTTGTTGCAGGTAGCCTCGTCGGCCTAAACGTCTTAGACAAGGGTTGTGGTGTCCTGTTGCTTTGGGGGTGTCATTATATGGGGCCAACGTACGCCACTATGTGTCGTAGAACACAATAAATGGCTTTACAGTACAGGGATGACGTCTTCCGGCGTATAGTGCAACCACATCGCCAACATTTCGGCGAGAATTAGTCTTAATGATCGACTATTCTCGCATGCATCGTGCACATATGTGAATGAGTTCCTTCATGATAACTAAATCGTAAGATTAGAATGACCAGCATGTTCTCCAGAAATGAAGCCTAACGAACATCCGTAGGATACACTGAAAAGGGCTATTTTTGGACGAGATGACCACTAACCAACATAAGATATCTACGCCCAATCGCCGGTGAGTACTGGGCAATCTGAAACGACAAACCCTCGATGATCTAGTGGACAGTGTGCCACTACGAATAAAGGAATGCTTCTGTGCAAGATGGCAGGTTACTGGGTATTAGTGGTATCAGTGTATGCTGCAATCTGGAATACAAATTCACAATGCCTAGCTTATTGTAGTATCACTTGTAATTTCTGTTTTCATGAGCAATTAAGAGAACTGAAATGCGGTTTTTGTATGTCTCTATTCAACGTTTACGGCCTTCCGCGTCGGGGGTTCGAATCCCACCTCGGGCATGGATATGTGTGTTGTCGTTAGGTTAGTTGAACATAGTTTAAGTAGTTTGTAAGTATAGGGACTGAGGACCAAAGTAGTATGGACCCATAAGAATTAATTACAAACATTTGAACATTTCAACTTTTATGTGAAGAGTCATGAACCACTAGAATCGCGGTGATGCAACTTTTTTTATGTGTGTATTTCCATGTATGGTTGTGGACTGAGTAATAGTGACGTCACTGGCGTTTGCGCGGCTTCACATTGGCAAAGGAGACCTCGGCCTGAAGCTCGTGGCCAGATTGCCACTTCACGCTAATGGAAACGCGAGACAGTTTCATTAATGGTTATCGTCGCTAGACGTTACAGTGTCCAAATATCGCATGATGTTCCCTACTTTGTGTGGGAGCTACAGTTTACAAGATGGATAGTGTGAAACATATGACATAACTAAAATAAGTAGTAATAGAATGTAGGAGCCTCGCTGCGGAGCGCGCGGTTGATCGCCGTCGGAGGTTCGAGTCCTCCCTGGGGCATGTGTGTGTGTGTGTGTGTGTGTGTGTGTGTGTGTGTGTGTGTGTGTGTTGTCCTTAGGTTTGTTTACCTTAGTTTAAGTAGTTTGTAAACTACGGACTGATGACCATGCAGTTTGGTCCGATAGATTTACAAACATTTGATTTGAATAGAATGTACTTGGTGAATGTAATACAAAACCACTATGACGTAATGGGTAATAGTAATTTCATTTCAGAAGTTTATTCGTTGTCATACATACCACGTGATTCAAATTACGATATATGTCTCATCATGCAGAGGACACGTTGGATTGATAGTAGATTTTTTAAATTATTTCAGTAACTCGGACTTTTATGTCCAGTACAGTCGTTCGCAATGCGGCTCTGAACGTTTAAAATACACTCTCTAATGTGAATTTACAATATTTTCTGTAGTATATAATCAATGCTTCGTACCTTCAGTGTTACACAGTTCCCAAATGTCATGCATAATGCGGTAATTTTGTGCCCGAGCCATCAAAAATAGTAGTACTTGAATTATTCTCCTGATTTGTTATTAGAGGAAGGTAGAGAATCCACTGCGAAAAGTCAGGTGAATTTCATATTCGTCTGTGTAACGGATTACATACATTCGAAACATAATAGAAAACCCTTCTGACATATCACGATGACGAATTTCTATAGCGGGACCAGAGTCATTAGACTTATAGCATAATACACCGATTTAAAGAAACAGAGTCGAAATTAAGCACACCAATATCAAGACATGAAAGACGTGTGGATAAAGGAGACAACGGATATTTAGCGAAGTGGACAACTAAACATGAAGGCTGATTGTGAAACAAACATAACTATCACTACAGAAATATTTATACATCGAAGAAAAATGCGCGATTCTTATTACGTACAGATGATGCGGTACAAAAGAACTTCTCATCTTTCCTACAAAAAAGAAAAATATATTTAGGTAATTTCAGGGTCTCTTCTTTGATAGTTGCCCATGCATAAACTGTAAATGTGGTTGCTACACTGTGTACATTTTGTTTAGTACTACTTGAGTCTGGCTTTGACCCGGAAGTAATAAATCACGAAGATGCCAGCTGCGGTGTAAAATAAATGACATTAGTTTCTCATTACTATTGTTTGTAGTAGGAAACTATGATACGGAAATAGGTGCACTCAGTTTTCTGGGGCAAAGAAAGTGAACAAACAGCTCATGCATTAACACCGACGCCCGGAGCACTCTGCAGAGAGGAAGGCGCACTGCTGAATGAAAGCAATGAGGGGATAACGGAGAGGCGCACCGCGGGCTGAATACGAGATAGCCCGAGAGGACAAGGCGCGCACTGCCAATTATCTTTGAACACACTGTATAGTGAATGAGACTCGCGGATGGAGTGGCTGCTCAGCTACACAAAGCTGTAAGGAGGTCGTCGAGCAGAAACGACACTGCACGAACGCACGCAGAAGAGCACGTGGGCGCTAGCACATCTAGGTCAGTGGTCCGCGATGCAGGGAGCACTACATTACTTGCGCAAGAATACGAAAGGAAGGCTGCCGATTCCTTAATGATACGACCATCCTATCAATCATACACTTTTTTCTGCGTAAACCACGGATAATATAAATCAAGAGGCATGTACAGGGATTTGAATGCATCTTGTAAGGTACATAATACTTATTTAGTAACATAATATTTATAAATGTCATTTATTGTCGAAGACACTCCACTAGTGCACGTTAACTCCCACTTAACTTTAATAATTAAATGAACTGTAATGTATTATCCACAGAAAATATGTGCTAACAAAATGTATCGAATTTCATTCAAAAATTGTTAAAAATGTATTTAAATCTATGGGACTCGACTACTTAATCATCAGTCCCTAGCATACAAACTACTTAAACTAAGTTATACTAACCTAAGGATAACACATACACCCATGCCAGAGGGAAGACTCGAACCCCCGACGGTGAACGGCCGCGCGCACCACAGCACGGAGCCTCAGTGCGCACGGCTATTCCGCCACGGCTGAGTTTTATTTATCTGTCGTGACATGGCCATCAGTGATACAAACTAAATGTCTCAAAGACCTCTGATTACCTATTCACTTCAAAATAAATGCAAGACGGCATGTGAAGTGTTCCGTATTTTGGTTCGAGTAGAATATAAACATGGTTTCAGATGCTATCACCTACTCCTACAGCGCGCTGGCTGAATAAGACAGTTGCCATCGGGTGATGGATGCGCCATCGACCCGCAACTTTTTGTGGTCCACCGCTTTGCAGCCGCCAACAAAGCCACAACCAGTGTGTGAGGAGATTTCAGAGACAATATTAAATGCGAATGTCTCGACTTTCGTTCTCTTGTGGAAAACTGTAGGTCTTTCTCCACCTCCTCCTTTCTGTCAAGAGGAAGGGTCGGCTAATTTATTGAAGTAGATGTAGACCTACATGCGGAACTTTTAGTACTGGAAATCTCTGTTAATTATAGAACGTACAATCTGCAACATAATTTTAACAAAGTATTTGCTAATTGCAGGAATGTCGATATAAATATTCCGAAAGTAGTGACACTGTATCAGTTTCATTAATGTGCACGCAGACACATAGGTGACTGACAACATATTAATGGCAAAAAATGTATACCTATTGGACCAACTGATATGGTCATCAGTCCCTAGACTTACAAACTACTTAAATTGATACTAAGGACAACAAACATCCAAGCCCGAGGGAGGAGTCGAACTTCCGGCGGGAGTTAATGAACAGTATGGTGCCTTAGAACACACGACCACTCCCGCGCGGTTTGTTAATGGTAATTATAATGTATATCGAAAGGATTGATTGAATGCCGCGGGTGGAGGCTTGTTATCCGGAAATAGATCGACCCCGCTTCATGACTTGACTGGCAGGGCAGCCTACACTTCAGGAGCTATGAAAGATTTTCGACCCACGAGCATGTAAGCAGCCACGCACAACATGCAGGTTGTGCTGCTGTAGTACTGGAGTGTCTCATAGAACTGCTTCTAAAGGCAACCTATATCTCAGCAGCAAAAACTAGAGGAGTAAATGGGGGAAGCAGAGGAAGGGAGCAAGTGATGGAGAGGCAGTCTGTGGGGAGGACGAGATCGGTGAACAGGGAGAAAGAGCGAAAGAGGTGAGGAGCGTGAGGCAACTATACTCCGTTCAGCGAAACGAGAGACGGACTGTAAACACAGCGAGGCGCGTGACCAGGGGTGGACAGAACGGTCGCTCGCTCAATGTCGCCACATCCGTTTCAGGTGTAAAGCGTTTGCTTGTGTTTAGAGGGTTGATGTCAGAGGCTGGATAGAAATTCCATCTTAAAGGACACGTTGCTGAATAGCAGCATATGTATTAAGCTTTCATATTGTCTCTCTTTGCCTCTTTCTCGTCTGTATCGCGTAAGTGTAAACTCAATATATCATCCTACATTTTGAATCCACGCAAGAAGCGATGAAAGAAGAAATCATTAAGTTCTTAATGTGTATAAAACGGAGCAGCTGTGTCCAGAACAATAAATGACAGATATTGTTATAAAAACAGCTACATCTACGGGTTTTGGTCGTTCCTCAGTTTGTCATATGGTAACTGATTAAAGGGCCAGAAAGTGTTGATGACTTTAACAGAAATGTGATACAAGCGAAAGTACATGATTTGTAGTTTTGTTAACATAGTTCTTACTGTCGTACACGGAAATGCAGATCTGGGCAATTTTCGGAGATTCTATGAATTATAAAAAGGAATGAATTTTGAGTATTTGGGGCGTCTAATATCACTGCTATATAGCAAAACACACAACAGCTTTACACCTGATACAGAGGTTTTAATTCCAAATTATTAACTTATCCACGAACAGCCGTAAAACTTACGTTCTTTTTATTAAACGAATGGTTTCGGTACAGCATTAATACCATCTTCACGTCGTATACAAATTAAGTTGCAAATCAGTGTTTTATCCATAACATCATGCTGTACGTATGTCATACAAAATATGAAGAATTAATGTAATACCGAAACGACATAAACTTTACAGCTATTGGTGGATAAGTTAATAATTTGGAATTTAAGCTCGACCATAGCAATATGGAACCACAACGATTGATACATAGGCACCGACATGAGCGAACGGCCCTGTTTTGTCCACCCCTGGTCACGCGCCCTGGTCTGTTCATAGTCTGTCTCTCGTTTCGGTGAACAGAGTATAGTAAGGCTAGTGTCATCATACCTTGCAGAGGTTACACGCGTCAATGGGCACTGCTGAGTAGAGAAGGAAGGGAGGCGATACATAGTGAGAGATATGGGAGGAGAAGGTGGACAGAGGTGGTGGAAGACGAAAGATATGCCATATATGTACTGGATAAATATACAGGTAAACCCGTGGGAAAAAGGCTAATATATATATATATATATATATATATATATATATATATATATATATATATATATATATATATATACAAGGTAATGTCTGAATTTATATGAGGATTTCCTCAGATAATGCCGTTATATACAGAAAAGTCGAACTACTAGTCAATTGCCTTGACATATTGGAATACATGCAGTGAATCGATACTTGATGTCGGATTTGATAAACAAATTTAACATGTTGCATTTGAAAAGACAGGTAGACCTGATATTGTATGATTACAAAATTGCAGAACAATCACTGAAAGCACTCATATTCATAGAATGGTGTGGCTCGGTAGCGTGAAAAAAATAGCACAGTGATAGAGTGCCAGGTTATGAATCAAAAGGTGGCGTCGATCCCCGTTACGTCCTAGGATTTTTATCTCTCACTTTGCACTTATTTCACCTCTAGCAATATTGGTGATGTGAAAAATATTGAGTAAAACCGTGATTCGGAATCTTGGTTAAACTGTGGGTCCCCCATGACTGGTTGGGTAAGTCAGTTCGAATGTCTGAAGAAGGCAACGGCACGCCATCTCTAAACTAAGAGCATGCCTGTTAAACCACTGTGGTGTTCACCCCAATCGTCGGATTGTTGACTTCTTTACTGTCTCTAGGACTATGAGTACTGAGAAATTCAAATTCGACCATCAACTGCAACTAGTAACAGGTATTACGGATTCCATACTCAGATTAATTGGAAGAATTCGTAGGGATTGTAGTTCACGCACAAAGGAAGTAACTTACAGAAACTTCGTTCGGCCACTTCGTAGATATTGCTTGCCTGCTTGAGATCCATACCAGATATGAATGCTACAGAAACAGAAAATCCGAAGAACAACATTTGGTTTCGTTACAGGTTCATTAGTAAGCAGGAAACATAACGAAGATCAACAGCCAACCCCAATGGCAGATACACAAGAGAGGCGTTCTCTTCGTAGTGAGGTGTAATTTTACAGTTCCAGGAGCAAATGTTCGTAGGAGAATCGATCCTTCTGGTATGCACCTCTCACGGCATGGTCGTAGAATAGCAACTAGAGCCCTAAAGGAGGCTTACCAACAATCATTTGTTTTCGCTATTATTCATGACTGAAACAGAAACAAGAGTGGTGGATAAAATACTTTACGCCACACGGAGTACTTTTGGATGCGGTTGTCAATTTAGAAGTCGGATTGTCCTTATCCTACCAGTGTCACTGGTATGACGTGCGTCACTGTAGGATAATTGTTTATTTAACTTGCTCTGCTGATGACAGTTTACTACTCCTAACTTTCAAGCACAGTTCCTTCGAAAGATGTGTGTTCATTTCTGCCTCTACAGTAATAATACATCCAACAGGGGAGTCGCTCATTGAGTTATATTGCTTTCCTACAGCCTTTATTGACTGCTGAACCTCTTTGCTTTTTTCTCACCTTCTTTTGTATCGATCAGAAGGACATATTCTTTTGAAGAAGAGTAAATGTATCCTATGTTATTTGTTTCATTTTATTATTTTTTTGCAATTCTGCAACGCTTACAGCCTACCTAGGGGATATCATCTGAGAAACTTTTTGTGGCATCTCTTCTACTCCAGTACTTTGAAGGTTACAAACAATTCTACATTAAATAAAATGCAATGTGTTATCCAGTGACGGATGGTAAATCATCAGTTGTTACTGTCAATAACACGAATCGAAGATCATGCAGTTCTACGAGGCACAGCATAGTGAATGAGCTCTACAAGAGAACTAGAGGTATGACTGAGTTTTGCCATTTGTGTGCCTTGATGCGTCTTCCTGGTAGAATTTCGCGGATCCTTATACCAATGGTTTGTAGCAAAAATTTCAGCTAACTCCGACCAGAGCCGTGCAGCGCGCCACTTTTACCCGCCCGAGCTCGCCTGCGCTCGGCCGCTGCGCTCTGCTGCCCGCACCGCGGGTAGTCGAGCTCCATTGCACCGCTATACACAGCGAGCGAGCTGCGATGCGCCGTCGAGTCCCGACACTTGCCGGGCGAGCGGGTACCCGCCGGGCCCGTGCAACAGCGCTACAGGCGGCGCTGCGAGCGGGGGAATGCAGACAGTTCTGAGCAAGACGTTGTAATACTCACAGCGTAGGCTTCACGCACCTTTTATGTTATCTACATAGCAATTTATAAGTTATCGATCGTTATGTCTGAAATATATAGCGAACAGGACAGATCGTACCAACGTGCAAGAAGTAGACGATCCGAGAAAGAAAAAAAAAAAAAAAAAAAAAAAAAAAGAGCTTTCCAGGAAACTCGCGTTTAAAGATATCTGGAGACAGCATTGTATGGGAGTATTTTATATTGATTCTAGGTAATGAAAATAAAACTGTGGGTTTTGCAGAGTGTAATGGCTGCCGTAAATTATTGTCGTTCCGTGATGGCAGTACCAATACGCTGTTATGGCACCTGAATAACTGCAAAGCTTATCTGAGTACTGATTTGAACGGTTGTAGCAATAAACCAGGGTCAGCAAAATCTTTTGTGCTGGAGAAATAAGTAAGAATGTGTGCAATAGATTTGCGGTCCTTCAGCACAGTTGTGGGAGAAGGATTTCGAGACCTCGCACAGACGTTGATGGAGATAGGAGCACAGTACCCCACTGCAAGTGCCAAAGACGTTCTTCCTCATCCTCCAACAGTTTCTAGGAACGTAAAAAGAATAGCAGACGAATACAATTCGCAGACTACTGGCTTTTTAAAAGATTTCCTGTTTACCTTGGCAGAATTTTAGCTAGATTATTAGTTGGACAACCTTGAACAAAATTAAATATCACATCATCGTAGGGCATATAATTTTTTGTCACATACATGAAATACGTAGATTTACTAGCAAGAAGGGACTGAAGAGATTTAAGGAATAATCTTGTTCTTTATGTTAGAGCCATCACTTAGTTTAACATGAAGTGAAACACAGTGTAAGTAAATACTGAGCAAAGTATAAAACTACCTACAAATTTGCTGGAGCCGGCTAACGCGGAGCCAACGACTTTCAACATGTTTAATATTTCAGGCGCGAGCCGATTCGGCTACCGTTTTGCTTCTGCACCACAAAATTGGACGTTCTGCTCTTACCAGGTGCATTAATGCGCACGTCTACTTTTTTTCTCGCAACTGATAGTACACTGACAATTAAGTCAGTGAGGAAAAATCCCAAGTGTTTACAAGATATACGAGAGACTGTCCAGCGATACAAAACTGATAACTGCGACATTGAATGTCACCTCTCGAATAGTGGCGACTCCCTTGGCGCTGCAGCTACAAAATGTTCAAATGTTTGTAAATCTATCGGACCAACCTGCGTGGTCATCAGTCCGTAGCTTACAAACTACTTAAACCTAGGTAAACTAATATAAGGACAACACACACACACACATGCCCCAGGGAGGACTCGAACGGCGAGCAACCGCGCGCTTCGCAACGAGACGCTTCAGACCGCTCGGCTACTCCACCGCGGCTGTGTTTCAGCTACCCCCAGCCAAAGGGAAAAGGGGGAAATATAAAATAAAGTAAAACGACAACAATGGTCCACACGCCTGATCGTGGAACAGTAATTATTTTACTTTCCTTGGAGTGGTTAAGCGTAAGCTGTATCTTCTAACGTTCTACCAGTTAATCGTTTCTAATGACCTCGATTGCAACTGATCGTTTGTTCTTACTTTTATTTATTTACTTATTTTTTTCTTAGCAGCAAGGAAACATCAAGTAATTTTGCGAAATGTCCACAGAAACGCTGTTCGAACACGCGCTGAATGCGTATACTTGCTAACATAGCACTGATGCTGTTCATTAACTAGCAATTACTCATGATTTGAGACAGCTCTTTTGCACTCGCGTTAATGTGTGTTCTAAAATGCATCGGTCAGTAAGCTGCCCAGTATCTAACTTTTTCAATACATGATTTGTAAATGAAAAGTTTAATGCTTTGTTAGAAAGCTAAGTTGCTGTACTATCAGATGTCCTAAAATCAGATTTTTTAACCCTATAGTTTCTTCAGAATCGAGTGAAAATCATTATGAAACTAAAAACTCACGCGGAATGAAACGCAGACATGTTACTTTTTCCAAGGAAAGTAAAGTTTGTAAGGAAAAACTAAGTTGATAAGCCGATGTGGGATGTTCGTTTGTAACGTCAACAGTTTTTACAGCGTGAAAATCGGAACAGTGTATTTCCCGCTAAGAGCGGAGCGGCTGGCGGGCGCGTGCCCCGGCTAGCAGCAGAGCGGCACGGGCGGCCGGGCGGACCGGCACTCTTCGGGTAGTTCGAGTACCCGCGCTGCCCGACACCGTCCGGAGGAGCTCGTGCCGGCAGGCCGGGCAGCGCGTGGCCAGGCCCGCCCGGGGGGCGTGGCTACGAGCCCGGGCGAGCAGCGCAGGCTCGCTGCATGCCTCTGACTCCGACCATGGGCGGCTGCAGCTTGCGAAAGAGCTGGTCGTCGCATCCAGTGAGAATCATATTATGTAATAAGCATTAATACTATGAAAATCGACCTGCATTTTTTATTCGTATCAGTGAGAAGAGCTTATCAAATGTTCAAATGTTTGTTAAGCGTAAGGGACCCAACTGCAGGGTCATCAGTCCCTAAACTTACAAAATACTTATGAACTACCTTATACTAAAGACGACATAAACATCAAATGCCCAAGGGGGGATTCGAATGCCCGACCGTAGCGGCCGTGCTGACTGTGACTGGTACGCCGCAGACCGCTCGACCACCGCGGTCGGCGACATGTATCGCAGAGCTGAGCAGTGCATAGTTACGGGATGTGACTATTTCGAGGGATAGTAAAGTAACTGTAGTTCATTCAACAAAACCTCAACGTCTCATTATACTGATTAATACGGAGGGAAGTGGTTTCGCCGGCCGCGGTGGCCGAGGGGCCTGAGGCGCTTCAGTCACGGTCTGCACGGCCACTACGGTCGGGGGTTCGAATCCCCCCTCGGGCATGGATATTTGTGCCGTCTTTAGTATAAGGTAGTTCATAAGTAGTTTGTAAGTTTAGGGACTGATGACCCCATAGTTAAGTCCCATAAGCTTAACACACATTTGAACACATTTGAAGTGGTTACACTGACATCCATTATGCCCTCCCCTCAACCGTTATTGGGTCTATGCTGAACTGTGGAGTGCACGAAATGTTTTCCTCTGGTACACTTAAGAAAACCACATGATTTCGACGTTTGGCGGTGCGGTTCACACCTCCATTGCAGAGGCGTCAAAACAAGGGATGAATGTAGGTAATAGGGGTCATGGCCTCACTCATCGTAGCATAGCGCCTCAATGCGCCCAGCCGCTCCGTCGTGACAAGAGCTTATCAACCCTTAAAAAGAAGCTGCACGCTGAAATTGAGGTTTGTTGTTTAAATACGCTCTTACAAGCAATCAATGAGATTTATTGAGATTTTAATAGGTATTTTATCTTTATAGCAACAGATATATAGATTACTTCAAACGAAAGGTCTGTCAATAGCTATATATTACCAAAATCAGCCGTGATTCATTAAACTAATCATAATATACTACATGAATTAAAAGCAAGCAATGTGCAAAGTCAGCTGAAACGCCGTAATTCTCAAATTTGCGCATATAAGGAAAACAGAACTAGATGAACATACACACAACCAACCTTCTACTTTAAAATATAATAGATGTAAGATTGATGCCTCGGTAAAAATAGCATTTGATTTAAAAGGTAAGAAAAGGTAAAGCTGTCAACAATCCAAAGATTGGTATGAACACCACAGTGTTTTACTAGGCATGGTCCTGTATGGTCGTAAGCCGTTGCCTTCCTAAGACCTTCGAACTGACTTACCCTGCCAGTTATAAAGGGACTTGCACAGTAACATTGCCAGAGTGAAACGATGTAGAAAGAGACATATAAGAATCCTAGGACACGACGGAGATCGAACCCGCGACCTTTGGATTTATAGTCTTTCATTCTACCACTATACTACCAAGCCACACTGTTTGAAAAGAACTTTAATAAAATCCACCGTGACTCAACAAAACTGTAAAGTTAAATGCGCAACACAATTTCAGTGTCAGTTTCTAGAACTCCCGCAATTATCTGCCGTTGTGACGTAGCAATTTTGAAATTGGGCTAGCAGCTGCCTACAACGTTCCTCAGTAATGTTGCAAGATCCTGGTGCTCAGAACGCTATCTTAGTCCTTAGCGATGCTTCGAAATGGATATTGCCAACACATGTGGAAGCATCTCAGACGTTCAAATAAGGTGTAAGGATGGTTAATGAAACCGCTTGCACCATAAATCACCACTGACTTGTCACATGACTCCTATTACCTAGATTCATCCCTTGTTTTGATGCCTCTGCAGTAGAGGCGTAAACCGCACCGCCAAACGTTGAAATCATGTGGTTTTTTAAGGGTACCAGAGGAAAACATTCCATGCACACCACACTTCAGCATCGACCCAATTAGGATTGAGGGGAGGGCATAATGGATGTCAGTGAAACCACTCCCCTCCGTATTAAACTGCACTCTATCATTTGAAGCAAGTCAGTTTAATTAAGTGGGGAGGAAGCGGGGGTGTTAATGGAATTAGGGGGAAGGTTTTTAGCTCTACCGGTGACAATTAAGTGGTAACTAACTGATATAATTTATGAAACGCATGTATTGCGATGCTACGAGTCACAGTTCTTTGTTTTCTTTGTTAATTTACTTTATTACTGCAAAATTTTCAATACAAGAACGCTTAATATAAATACGTTTAGTAGTTCAATAGTATATGTATGTGGAGAGAGAGAAGAACTAGTATAACTGGTTTCAGAGAGAGTAATAATTATGTTTCCGTGGTCTGGAAGCTGTTTGGAACTAGGTGTCACATCCGCACGTGTTTGGATTTTTACGAACTCGGAGATAACTAGAAGAGCAGTTAATTAGTGTTCATCCGGCAGCAGTGGTGATTCTGCAGAAGCTGTACAGATGGCACATGTCTCGGAACAGGCAGTGGTGTAGACGATTGCGGCAGGAGGTATTGAGTAACAGCAAGCGCGTCAGTAGCAGCGCGGAAAATTACGGAGCTCCATAGTTTGATAGCGATGAAGGGAGTTTACGAGTGGGAGAACCGACGTCCGGCTACGTAAGGGCACCTACGCCAAGTCCAATTACGACTCGGTTGGTCCGCCATTTGGACTCAGTTACAGTCACAGTTTGCGGCAGGAGTTACACTAGCCGGCGGAGCGGATTAATGTTACCGCAAGTTCAGCCCTCTCCCTAGTGAACAAGTGAATAATTCACAAGGCTGAGGGTGTGCTGCCTGCTGGAATTCCGGGACACGGATTACAGTAGTTTACGTTACACTTTATTGCAGCACGAACGGTTACGTAGCTCGTTCCCTTTTCACAACGCAAGAGCCACTGACAGGGGCTTGATATTCTATGCTAACAAAGAGCGGCAGCTTTCCGATATGCCGTTAAATAACGGGCCCTTCTTATGTCCACACACACTTGATTCCTTCATGAGGGCTTTTCGACTCTCGTATGCGTGAGCGATTTATTTCGTCACCAGGATTAATACCTTATCTACGCTTTTAAAAGTGGAGGTCAAAAAGAGCGTATCGAGATAAGCAATTTACGTTACGTTATTACTGGTAACTTTATTATGTTGGTCTGTGTCTCTTTTATTAATCTTCGTGTAGTTAAACATACATGATGGAAAATGGTTAGTTTCATTTTCCTTGTAATAACACTATCTACTAGTAATGAATTTTTAAAGAAATTATCACAACATTTTGTACTCATGTGCTCTTTCTGTGTCTTATATTTGATATATTGTTAGATTGTGCTGGTACACCAAAGACGCTGCTGTATGAATAAATTGTTGCCGGCCGCGGTGGCCGAGGAGACTGACGCGCTTCAGTCACGGCCTGCACGGCCACTACGGTCGGGGGTTCGAATCCCCCCTCGGGCATGGATATTTGTGCCGTCCTAATTCGTAAGTAGTTCATAAGTAGTTTGTAAGTTTAGGGACTGATGACCCCGCAGTTAAGTCCCGTAATCTTTACAAACATTTGAAGCCGGCCGCGGTGGCCGAGGAGACTAAGGCGCCCTAGTCACGGTCTGCACGGCCACTACGGTCGGGGGTTAGATTTCCCCCTCGGGCATGGATATTTGTGCCATCCTAGTTCGTAAGTAGTTCATAAGTAGTTTGTAAGTTTAGGGACTGATAACCCCGTAGTTAAGTCCCATAGACTATACAAACATTTGAACATTTGCATAAATTGTTATTTACAAACCTGTTTTGGCGCGATTTCCATCGTAAGGTTATCTGTGAAAAGTACGCATATACAACATTTCTGTTTTTATCGGAATAATTTTAACCTATAACAAAAATGCAGTTCCTTACATAAGCCAGGGGGTTTTGATTTCCGTGTCACAACAGGGAACTCGAGTGAACTTTCGGAAGATATAGGAATATTTTCACAAACACAAATGTACCCTCATGACTTTGTAAACGAATAGAACGAAATGAAAGCAGTACACAGTAAATTTTATTAGGATAATCAAGCCAAAGAGATAAAGAAAAACAGGAACTTTACAAACGTATCAATATCACGAAATTAAAAGTAATCAAAGAAAAGCACACGATTACAATAATATCTTGAAAAGATTATGAATGTGTCATTACAGATACAGGAGGAAGCTGATTGTTTCCATGTGAAAGGCGGGTTTCCCCAGCCGGCCGGCTAACAGTTTGGACCTAGTGAATGGAATACAGGTAGTCAGGGTTTTCCTAATGTGCTCGGAAATCGGAAGCGTTCCTGGCTAAGCGAGGGCGGCTATTACAGATCGCAATTGAAGTACAATATAGCCACACACATTATTCTAATACTCCATATAAAATCAGGAAATGATCATACGACAAATATATATATATATATAAATGGATTCAGGAGACTTGGTAGACTCAAACGCTGTAATTACAATTCAAATATCCCTTACAGATAAAAACATGTTTAACAGTAACAATTTAAGAAGCAAACGGGCAACATTGTACGTCTAAAATGACGTACCGCGTTATTTCCGTATTCTTTCAATAAACTTTATTTTACTCTCTTGTTCTGATTTTCGTTAGAGTAGTAATATTCTTGTGTCAGAACATACATTCCACCACAGGAACACAAAACATGAACGCAGCAAAGTGCATTATATTTATATATGTTATTTTATTATATTTAATATTATTCTTATAACGTTGGTTTTTTTATGTTGTAGATGGCCACTTAAATATTTCATGACCGACTAAAAATAGTAGAAATGCAGCAGATAATTTATGTATAAATAATTATAAGTATTTGTGGCCAACAGCGGAATATATTTATATAAAAAGCCATGATAAATTAGATATTAATTGTGTAACTGTATTTCGACGGCGGCAGTATATTTGAACAGTAAGAACGCTTGGGAAGGGTCTCGTAATTTGGACGCGGTGGTGAAAGGTTGTGACGCTACGAGGTCTGAAGCCGCGTTACGAACTTGTGATTTGAAGAGACAGGCGTGTGTGGACTGTGACTGAAGAACTCAGTCTCTGGTGAAAAGTGTTAAACTATGCACGGTAGTAGGGCTGTGGAACTGTGATAAATCAGCAATCGTGTACACGTTTGATGACAAACTATGTTTTATAACAAATACTGTAACTGCGGATTAATTTGGATCTTCACTAATTTACGAGTGATAATTTGGAACTTTTACTCTCAAGTGGAACTTTTACTCCAATCACCAACATTCTCCTCCGAATGCGAAAATATATTGTTGACTCCCACCTACATAGGTAGAAATGATCATCAGTATAAAATACGAGAAATCAGAGCTCGAACGGAGAGATTCAGATGTTCTTTCTTCCCGCGTGCTATTTGAGAGTGGAATGGGAGATAAATAGTATAATGGTGGTTCGATGAACCATCTGCCAGGCACTTAAATGTGATTTGCAGAGTATCCCATGTAGATGTAGATATAGATGAGTGCGTGTGATACTTTAGTACCTCTCATTAACAATAACTGGGGAATATTCAGTTATTTGCCTAAGTATAAAGTACGACGACCTCCGCATTTTCATGTCCAGAAAGAGAAAAAAAAACTCTATTTGTAAAGAATTACTTCGTGTGTGAATCACTTCTTTATCTTAGAATCCATTTTGTTGGTTATTCAGAGGTATAATTTATGTTTGTTTAGATATATTTTCACGTCATCATACGTAGATTGATAGACTCGCTAAACTACAGATTAATTATTGATCTTGTTTAAACAGATGGTTTGGGGCATAGAACCTGACATACATAACTCTTATTGGTGAATACCGATAGGAAGTTCGCAAATGGGAGTTCTCTCGTCGGAGATAAGAAATAAAGCAACAGTTTTTTCGTCCGTTTTTAGTAAAATTCTATTCGAATAGTTACTGTAGCAGCAGTTTCGTGCCTGTTATAATACGAAGTTAGGAGAGGAATAGGACTCGGTTTTAGGACCGGAGAATAACGTGGTGCGCAAGTTACAAATATGGCAGTGCAGAACTTCACATCGCGGACACAGACGCAGCCAACAGCGGCCAAACGGCTTGGGGAACTGCACGGCGCGGGCATCACAGTGGCCAACCACTACGAGAGTTCCAGGAGACAGTCAACATACATCGGCATACAGCGGCACCATGGCTGAAAAGCTAGGTGCAAACGTCGATGATGTAAATGTGTGTGAGTCTGGGGCTGGATCTTACGTTCACAAAATGACGGTAATTAAGCAGTCACCAAGCGTGTGTGGCTCCGAAAACATTAGCGGATGTGCTAGCTCGAGTTCTGAGGGAGAAAATGTAAATGGCGAGGTCTACAGTGGGGCTAGTAGTCCAGTTGATGCAAGTAAAGATGATACGGCCGGAAGTTCATTAGAAAGCAAACTTTACATTTGGATAATGGGGTTAAAAACAGATCTGGGTGGTATAAAATCAGAATTAAAAGCTGATTTGTGTAATGCAAAAGCAGAAGTGGGTAATCTAAAAGCAGAAGTGCGTAATGTAAAGAAGTAACTGGGCTTGGGTTTGAATAAAGTTCAAGCAAGCATGGAAAGTATGAGGGCGGAAGTAAGAAGTAATATTGAAAATGTAAAATTTGAGTTGGAAAAATTTAAATCAGAAGTGGCTGGAATGGTATAATCTACATCTACATCTACATACATACTCCGCAATTCACCGTAAGGTGCGTGGCGGAGGGTACACTGTACCACTGCTAGGCATTTCCTTTCCTATTCCACTCCCAAATTGAACGAGGAAAAAAAGATTGCCTATATGCCTCCGTACGAGCCCTAATTTCTCTTATCTTGTCTTTGTGATCTTTACGCGAAATGTAAGTAGGCGGCAGCAAGATCGTACTACACTCAGCTTCAAATTCCGGCCCTCTAAATTTACTTAACAGAAATTCACGAAAAGAACGTCGTCTTTCTTCCAGCGATCCCCAATTGAGTTGCCGGAGCATTTCCGTGACACTCGCGCATTGGTCGAACCTACCGGTAACAAATCTAGCTGCTCGCCTCTGAACCGCCTCTATGTCTTCCTTCAAACCGATCTGCTGCGGGTCCCAAATACTTGAGCAATACTCAAGACGTGGTCGTACAAGCGTTTTATACGCGGTCTCCTTTACAGGTGAAGTACATCTTCCCAAAATTCTCCCAATAAACCGAAGTCTGCTGTCCGCCTTACTCACAACTGTCCTTACATGCTCGTTCCATTTCATATCGCTCTGCAATGTTACGCCTAGATATTTGAACGACGCGACCGCATCAAGAAGCTCACTACTGATGCTGTATTCGAACATTATAGGATTGTTTTTTCTACTCATGCGCATCACCTTACATTTTTCTACATTGAGAGCTAGCTGCCATTCTTCGCACCAACTAGAAATTTTGTCTAAGTCAACCTGTATGCTATTACAGTCAGTTACAGACGACACCCTTCCATACACCACAGCATCATCAGCAAACAGCCGCAAATTACAACTTACTCTGTCCATCAGATCATTTATATAGATAGAAAATAATAGCGGTCCTATCACACTCCCCTGGGGCACGCCTGACGATACACTCGTCTCTGATGAACACTCGCCGTCGAGAACAACGTACTGCGTTCTATTACTTAGGAAGTCTTCCAGCCAGTCACAAATCTGTGAACCTATTCCATAAGCTCGTATCTTCGTTAGCAGTCTGCAGTGTGGCACCGTGTCGAACGCCTTTTTGAAGTCGAGAAAAACACAATCCGCCTGTTGCCCTTCGTCCATGGCTCGCAAGATGTCATGTGAGAAAAGGGCAAGCTGAGTTTCACATGAACGATGTTTCCTAAACCCGTGCTGATTCATGGAAAGAAGCTTTTCCGTTTCAAGGAAATTTACTATATTCGAACTGAGAATATGCTCCAAAATTCTACATGAAACTGATGTCAACGATATTGGCCTGTAATTGTATGGGTCAGTTCTCTTTCCTTTCTTATACACGGGAGTCACTTGCGCTTTTTTCCAATCACTAGGAACTTTGTGCTGAATTAAAGACTCGCTATAAATGCAAGCTAAGTAGGGGGCCAATGCCGCAGAATAGTCTTTGTAAAACCGAACTGGTATTCCATCCGGACCAGCAGACTTTTTCGTATTTAGCTCTCTCAGCTGCTTCTCTACACCGGAAATACCTATTGCTATGTCCCCCATTTCGGAATTAGTACGTTGATCAAATGATGGTATATTTGTGCGGTCCTCCTGCGTGAAAGATTTCTTAAAGGTTAAATTTAGAACTTCAGCTTTCCGTTTGCTTTCTTCTATTACTGCCCCGGAATGATCAACTAGTGACTGGACAGTGGGCTTTGACCCGCTTATCGATTTTACATAGGACCAGAATTTTTTTGGGTTCTCGGAAAGATCTTTTGCTAAGGTATGGTTGTGATAATTATTGTATGCTTCACGCATCGATCTTTTTATAGACGCACGAATCTCTACTAACTTTTGCCTGTCATCATTTGCGTGTTCTTTTTTGAATCGAGAGTGCAACAGCCTTTGCTTTCTCAGCAGCTTTCTAACATTATTATTATACCAGGGTGGATCTTTTGCATCCTTAATCGTCTTTACTGGCACATATTTCTCTAACCCTTGATTAACAATGCATTTAAATTTAGTCCACAAGTCCTCTACATCCATAGTCCCAGAATTAAACGATGCCCATTCATTTTCTAAGTGCGATCGTAACATTTGCTTGTCGGCTTTTCCCAACAAAAACACGCTCCTAGCCTTCTTGACTGGTTTATGAACTTTGGTCACCATCGACGCTATGATGATATCATGATCACTAATTCCTGTCTCTACACAGACATCGTTAATAAGGTCAGGCCTGTTTGTGGCTATAAGGTCTAGAATATTTCCTTTGCGCGTGGGTTGCCGGTTTAACTGCTCAAGACAGTTTTCGGAGAATGTGTCCAATAGTAGCTCGCAAGACTGCTTGTCTGTACCGCCTGAAATGTAACTAGCGAGGTCCCAATCTATACTCTTAAGGTTGAAGTCACCTCCGACTAATATTGCATGGCCCGGATACCTATGCACTACCTGGTGTAGACTTTCCTTGAATGATTCTAAAACTGCTACAGCAGCACTGGGGGGCCGGTAAAAACAACCAACTATTAACTTTACTTCTTTTAGACCTGTTATGTGTGCCCAGATAACTTCACAATTACTTTCAACCTCGATCTCAGTAGAAACAATATCTTTGTCCACAGCGATGAACACTCCTCCTCCGGTTGTATCAGATCTATCTTTCCGATATACATTCCACGCTTCGCTAAATATTTCTGAACTTTCCACATCATCATTTAGCCAGCTTTCGGTGCCTAAAATTATCTGAGCGCAATAACTTCCATGCAGCGCTGCAAATTCGGGAACTTTGTTTCTAATACTCGATGCGAAGACAGAAATGGGCAAAATAGGGGAGGAAGTTGATTCCGTTAATAATAAAGTCAGTGCATTAGAGACAAATTTAGGTAATTAAATGGAAAAGATACAGCACAAATTGAACAGCAATGTAATGAAGACTGTGCAACGACAAGATAATTTTGAAAATGCAACTACAGCTGAAGTAAATAATTTAACGGATAGGTTGGCGGGTTGTGAAATGGAGATAAAAGAATGTAATGGGAGAATTGAACAGGATAAGGTGCAGCTACAGTAAAAAATTGAGGTAGTGCGAGCTGAAATAGGTAATACAAATGTTAGTCCACTTGTAAATAATCCGTGATTTTCAGCTGGAAATAATAAGTGTTTTTCTAATTATGGCAATTACCACCTAGTAGATTTTCTTGGCGCGTGTAAGGATGGATTTGTTAAGGGGATGAGTGACCAAGATAAAATTAAATTGGTAAAAAGACAGCTTGAGGGTAGTGCACAGTAGTGGGCTAATTATTTAAATTATTTAAATGATTATTTAAATCATTTGTTCGAGACCTATGACAAGTTTGCCATTTGTTTCCTGAATAAGTAATGGAGTGAAGCAAAGCAATAGCGGCTTCAAAATGAATTTCTTAACGGTCCAAATTTCAAGTATGGCAATGGTTCAATGCGCAAATTTTGTGTGCGGGAACTGAATACGTTAATGCATATAATGGGAATTCTGACGGAAATCACGTCGTTAAAGAGGCGATTGCCAGATGATTTGCAATGGGATTTGGTGCATAGTACGACGCAAACGATTGATGAGTTTTTAGATTTTGTTGAAAAGTTGGAACGAGTATTAAAATTTAAACCAAATCACGGTAACGGAAGAGGAAATGGTCGTCAGAATTGGAAACATAATAGTAATAATGGTAATTATGGGAACCACAGTAATAACGGTAACTTCCGGAATCAGCACAATCACTGTTGTAACAGTATAATTTATTGAATACTCATGGACGGTACAACATATACACATATGCACGGTACGATGGTGGCAAGTCACGGACACGGTTAATGTTGACATTTGAGACCGGCGCGCCGGCCGCGGTGGCCGAGGGGTCTAAGGCGCTCCAGTAACAGTGTGCACGGCCACTACGGTCGGGGGTTCGAATCGCCCCTCGGGCATGGATATTTGTGCCGTCTTTAGTGTAAGGTAGTTCATAAGTAGTTTGTAAGTTTAGGAACTTATGACCCCGTAGATAAGTCCCATAAGCTTAACAAACATTTGAACATTTGAGACCGGCGACAGTTACACATGAACTGAGGCACGCCTCGCACACCGCGAGCTCGCCCGGTCGTGGCGGCGCTGCAGGCTCTCAGAGGCGGCGCCATCGTGCGGCGGACTCGGCCGTGGCGCGTCTTTTAGATGCCGCGGACGGACGGGACGCGGCTTGCAGTGGCGCACTCCAACATCCCTCCCCTCTTCCGGGAAGCCGACATCGCAGGTGGAGGCGGAAGATGGCCGGCGACGCTGGATCGTGGAGGCCACGGGAGTCGCCCACGTGACTCTGCGGCGGGGCGGGAGCCGGCCGGAGACGGCGAGCGCCTCCATCGCCTCATCCGCGTCCGAGGGGATGTTGTCAGCCCGTCGCTGCGCGGCCAACCATTCCGGGGGCACGTAGGGGCGAAAGTGCCCACGCCGGCGGCGACCAGGTCGTGGCAGGGTCCCCGCTAGCACAGGTGACAGTGGCGGAGAGGCCGGCCGCATATCGACGTCGCCACTGAAGGAAGACGTCTCCCCTGCCGGCGCTCCCCCTACCGCCGGTGCGGGAAAAGACACGGCCACGTCCGTAGCAGGACCCGAGCAGGCAGGAGGCGGGGGCGACGGAGGGGTACCGGCCGGAGCGTCGACCCGCAGGGAGAGAGGCCGATATCTCGACGTCATCATCAGCGGCCGACTGTTTGCGTTGTGGACGCCCATCCGTAGCGCCACTTCCCCGAGCCTCGTCGAGCGTCGGCTCCGACGGTAAGGCGTCGTCGCGGCGTTGGGACGCGGGCGAGAACGCAGCAGAGGCTGCCGTGCCACAGCCGTCGGCGGGAGGAGGCCGGTGCCACCGTAATGTCGGACTGAGTCCTCTCTCGACCTCCGAATCTACGGAGGGGTATCCGAGAGGCACAGTCGTGAGATATGAAGGCGGTGGGGTGGGGCTCCACCGAGGACGTAGTTGGTTGAGATGGCGGGACATCGTCACCCCGTCTGCATCTACCACGCACATCTGTCGACCACGCGAACGCCGTACTACCCCTGGCGCCCACCCCGGGCGGCGGCCAAAGGTGCGTGCCCAGACAGGGATGCCTGGTACGTAAGGCCGACTGTGTGTGGGGACCTCATGTCGGGGCTCCGGGCACAGCAGGTGCAACAGCGTCCGGGACTGGCGGCCATGGAGGACCTCGACCGGGCTCCGACCATTTATTGGTGTTGTCGGATAAGTGCTAAGAAATAAGGGGAGCGCCGCCTAGGCGGATGACTTTTCCAGGCACTTACGAAGTTGTGATTTAAAAGTTTGCACCATACGCTCTGCCTCCCCATTGGACTGGGGGTGGAAAGGAGCCGAGGAGAGGTGGGAAATATCATTATTAGTGCAGAATTGTTGAAAATAAGACGAAGTGAATTGTGGGCCATTATCAGAGACGAGCGTCCGAGGAAGGCCTTCAATACCAAAAAAAAGATCTGTACCAGGGCTCTGACCACATCTTCTGCTGTAGTGGAGCGCATACGCACGACGTACGGATAATTAGACAATGCATATATCACCACGAACCACATTGACTGATAGAAAGGGCCGGCCAAGTCCACATGAATGCGGTCCCAGGGGTGCTCCGGAGTAGGCAACGGGGAAAATGTGCGCCGGGGGACAGCTTGCTGGGTAGCACACTGAGTGCACGTACGAACCAACTTCTCGATGGCGGCATCGATTCCTGGCCAATAGGCAAAACGGCGTGCAAGTACCTTCATGCGTGTGATACCCCAGTGACCCCGATGTAACACAGTTAACATACGAGCCCGTAAGTCGGACGGAATAACGACACGAGGCTCGTCGGAATCGGTACTGAGGAGGACACCGTCGATAACTGACAGCCGGTGTCGAAGCTGGAAATAGGTACGCAGAGGGCCAGCCTCTTTGGCGGACAATCGTTCAGGCCACCCGGCGGTGACATGCTTAAGCACCTCCCGGAGCACAGGGTCCCGACTCTATTGGCCGTAATCGGAAGTCGCTCGACTGCGTCGTGCAAACGTTCATCAATCTGAAAAATCGCCACCTCGTCTTTGTCGAAGGAAGGGTCGGGGCCCACGGGCAGACGGGACAAGGCGTCGGCATTGGCATGGTGCGACGAGGGCCGATAATGAATTTCGTAATGATAGGCACTCAAAAACAGAGCCCAATATTGGAGACGTTGCCAAGTCCGGTCTGGAAGATGAGAACGCGGACCAAACAGTGCCACCAGGGGTTTGTGATCCGTGATAAGGTGGAATTTAATGCCATACAGGAACACATGAAACTTCCTAACAGCGTAACAATCGCCAAAGCCTCCTTCTCAATCTGAGAATAATTACGTTGGGCATCTGACAACGTCTTAGACGCGTAGGCAATGGACTGCTCGGAACCATCATCCAGTCTGTGGGCCAACACCGCCCCAATCCCGTGCTGAGGAGCATCCGTAGCTAGGACTAGCTGTCGGCCTGGTGTAAACGTGCCGAGGCAAGGTGCAGATTTTAACATTGATTTGATGCGTGCGAATGCCGCCTCACAAGCAGCAGACCACACAAACGGAACACCTTTCTTTCGAAATGCGTTTAAGGGATGTGTGACCTCCGCCACGTTAGGAAGAAATTTGGAGTAGTAGCTGACCTTGCCCAAAAAGGACTGAAGTTCCTGCAAATTCGTAGGACGAGGAAGATGATCAATCGCCGTAACCAACTCTGACCTAGGGCGGACGCCATCCCGTGACACCAGGTGTCCCAAATACTCAATTTCAGGTTGAAAGAACTGTGATTTTTGAAGATTGCATTTGAGGCCTGTCGCGTGCAATTTCGTGAACAAGAGCCGCAGGTTGTTCAAGTGATCTGTGCAGGAGGAACCGGTGACGATGATATCGTCCAGATAGTTCGCACAGCACGGAATGTCGTCCAATAACTGTTGCAAGAACCGTTGAAATATCGCGGGCGCACTCGCGACCCCAAACGGCAGACGTTTGTAGCGGTACAGCCCGAAAGGAGTATTGAGAACCATGAATTGTTGAGAATCAGAATCTAAGGGAAGCTGAAGATACGCTTCCGCCAAATCAATTTTTGAAAAACACTCACCGCCCGCCAATTTCGCATAAATGTCGTCCGAGCGGGGAATAGGAAAACAATCTATCACCGACTGAGAGTTAACCGCACAACCGAAGGGCTCCCGTGGGTTTCTGTAATATCACCAGAGGTGTTGCCCACAAGCTAGAGGAAACTGGTTCGATGATACCCAAGCCGTGCAACCGATCCAACTCGTTCTTAACCGCTGGGCGCAAAGCAAAAGGAATAGGCCGGGCGCGACAAAATTTCGGAACCGCTGTAGGTTTGAGAGTGATGTGCGCCTCGTAACCAATGGCCATTCCCAAACCCGCCGCGAAAAGTGCTCCAAACTCGCGGAAAAGGGAATCCAATTCATTAAACGGTATGGAGTCAGACACAAGATGAACAGCGTCGTTAACGCTGAAACCAAACGCCGTGAACGCATCCAGGCCAAAAATGTTTTCTGAAGCCGTGCTTGTGACGGCGCGCACTACGTGCTGGTACTCCACCTCAGTCGTAAACTGACTGAACACTGGAATCGGCTGTTCACCATAGCCGACCAAACGACGAGAAGTTTTAACAAAAGGCGGCTTCCCAAGTGCCAAATTTACGAGAGAGACAGAGGCACCGGTATCAACTTGAAAACGAAGCGGACGATTTTGAATTAGAAGTGTGACATAAATCTTTGAAGAAGTGACCTGCTCCTGTCCAGGTGCGGTAGAAAGACAGTTTACTTCCATTTGGGTCTCTTCAGAAGACGGCGGCCGACCGCGTGCAGAAGTCCGACAAACAGCCGCCACGTGGCCTTGTTTACGGCAGGACGCGCAGCGCGCGCGGCGGAAGGGGCAGCGCGGGCGATCGTGCGCACGAAAACAATCCGGACAAGAGGGAAATTCGCGTCGTCGGTATGGAACGGCGGAAGGTAATCGTGAAGAACACGAAGACGAAAAGGAGGGCGAAGAACGACGCCCGTGGGGGCGCGAGGACTGTACCGCCGCCACATCTATCATTTCCTCGAACTGATCCGCTGCCGCCTTAGACACCTCAAAAGCTTGTGCAATAGAAAGAACCTCGTCAAGGGTGGGATCCTGTAACCGCAAAGCCTCATGACGCACAGCTCTATCAGGAGCCGAACGGACAACAACGTCGCGAATTAAGGAATCTGCATACAACTGCTGACAATTGACGCACACAAAACCACACTTACGACTCAAACCGCGAAGGTCTGCCACCCAGGACTGATACGACTGACCAGGTTTCTTTTTGCTTTGATGAAAATCCAGCCGCGAAAGCACCACGTGCGTTTGCTGCCGATAATAAGAACTAAGCAGTTCCGACATACGGGAAAAAGACAACTCGGCAGGCTCTGACAGCGGAGCTAGTTTTCGTAGTAAACGGAAAGTATCGGGCTCGATCCACGACAAGAAGAAAGACTTTTGTAAGTCCGGATCCGTTACCTTAAAAGCCGCAAAATGCTGCTGTAGACGCCGCACGTAGGAGTCCCAGTCTTCCTTAGACTCTTGGAAAGCAAATCTAACTGTTGCTGCTGCTTTTGCAGTACCTGAAGCAACGCTGGATCCATAACCAGCACAAACAGAAAACACGCGTAAGAACGAAACTCGTCGCCAATTATACTGTTGTAACAGTATAATTTATTGAATACTCATGGACGGTACAACATATACACATATGCACGGTACGGTGGTGACAAGTCACGGATACAGTTAATGTTGACATTTGAGACCGGCGAGAGCTACACATGAACTGAGGCACGCCTCGGACACCGCGAGCTCGCCCGGTCGTGGCGGCGCTGCAGGCCCTCAGAGGCGGCGCCATCGTCCGGCGGACTCGGCCGTGGCGCGTCTTTTAGATGCCCGGACGGACGGGACGCGGCTTGCAGTGGCGTGCTCCAACAATCGCAATGCTAATCAGGGGAATACATTTTATAAAGATCAAGGCAGGGGGTATTATTAGGAGAGAAATCACGAAATGGAACATAGTGACATGCGGTCGGGAAACTGAGAAACGCCGCGTCTCTTGTGCGGGGATGGTGATACAAACCGGCGATAAATATGACACCGTACTGTGATAGTTTTGTGGGAAATAGATGTGATAGGGGGCAGAAGGAAGTTGTGGAAGCCAGCCGCGGTGGCCGAGGAGACTGAGACGCTCCTGTCACGGTCTGCACGGCCACTACGGTCGGGGGTTCGAATCCCCCCTCGGGCATGGATATTTGTGCCGTCCTTAGTATAAGGTAGTTGATAAGTAGTTTGTAAGTTTAGGGACTGATGACCCCGTAGTTAAGTCCCATAAGCTTAACAAACATTTGAACATTTTTTTGAAGTTGTGGAAATATGTCTGATAGATAAAGCCGTAGAAGTTGGTAATTTAAAACAGCGTGGGCGCCAGAGAAATCAAAATTATTTTGGGCAATCATTTGAATCAGATGAAGATATAGGTTTACAAAAGCTATTTTGTGAACGGGGAATAAGTGATGGAGTGAATGAATGTATGTTAAATTGTTCTAACTCTAAGAAAGGGTATGAGGAAAATTTGAATTTGGTGGAGATGAAGTGTGCAGAAAATTCCGAGAAGTTATTGACCAGAAGCAATAAATGCAACTATGCGTTTACAAAATTTTGTGAATTTGAGGCGGCGGATGTGTTGAATTTTGTGAAGGCATCGTAGCTAAGGGCACGCCAGCTTGGTAGCAATTTAAGCTGTAAATCGGCGGATGTGAGTAAAGTTGATAGGGAAAACGGCGTAGCATCCGTCTTATCGGCTGGTGATGAAGTATATTATGTATGTGGCTTGATTTATTGATGAAGGGAAATGAAATAACTGACACATGTGGTACATTTGAAGCTACTGAAATAGATGCTACTGAGGAAGGAATTTGCGCCTTTATTTCGGTTGATGAGGACGATCCAATAGCTCTTGATGGGATTATGAATTGTGAGTGGAAAGTGATGGATGAAAGTGTTGATGCTACGTTAAAGGAACGATTGTCCGTAGTGAAGGAAGGAAAGTTTAATATTGGTGAAACAGATAATATTTTGGGGGGAAATTTGATGTGGATTACAGATGCAGATGTGAAACTGAAATCGTCAAATAACGAGTGTACTAAAGATCTAAATGAGAAGTAATGCAGTAGCAAGGTAATACATAGTGATTTTTTCGAAATAGATTTTAATAACTCTGTGTTCAATGATGAATCGGCGGAGGTAAATGATACATGTAAAAAAGGAGTAAGTGCATCGGCTGAAGTCGATAATATTATTTGTGATTGTGAGTTATTTGGAATAAACGATTTTTATGTGGGGAAGATATTATATGTTCCGAAAATAATTATGAGGATGAAGCAATTAGTATAGTGACTTGTTCTATTCATGAAAGCAATTTTGAGTTCGACAAGGACCGAGATGCAGAGGAGTTAAATGCATATAATTTGTGGGATCAATTTGCGAAGGGAAGAGAAAGTGACGGTGCTACTAATGACAATTATGGTGAGTTAGGCGAAGGGGTAAACGTCATTTGTTTTGGCAAAAGTGAACGCGAATTTTCTGTTACAGACTTGCGGTGGTATGGGAAGATTTTAAAGTCAGTGTTACCGCACTTCTGGGTTAAAGAAAAGTTTAAAGTAGCAAGGGAACGTGAAAGAAAAAAAGGTGGAAAAGGAATATACAGGGCATTTAAGGAATTATTTTATGGGGACGACGAAATTGAAGGGTGGACTAAATCTTTGTGTAGCATTGATATGGAAGAAAAAGGGAGAGAAATCGAAAATGACTTTACATGAAGATCTTTTGGATAGGGAAGAACAGATTGTTGTACAGGCCATAGTTGAGATAGATGTTGGAAAAGCAAGAGTAAATGCTCTTCTGGATTCGGGAAGTAACATATCTGCTGTGTCAGAAAGTTTTCTGAGCAGAACAAAGAACAAACAGTTAGCTATATTCCCAGTAAATAGCGTAACAATTGAGACAGCAACAGAGGAGAAGAGTAAGCCCATCAGGCAGGAGATGAGTTTAGAATTTAAATGTAGTGGATACAAATTTAATATCAGATGTTCTGTTATAAGTGGGTTTCTGAGAGATGTTATATTAGGTTCATATTTTCTTTGTAAATATAAAACATCTCTCAACTGTGTAGAAAGGTATCTCGTGTGTGAAGTAGAAGGAATAAGACGAAAGGTGAAATTAAAGAACTTATTAACGAGGGAGCAACGTGTGGCCCATATTGTAATGACTGGGGCAGAGGAGGAAAGTATCCCTAAATGCGAACAGATCAATAAGTGAAATCTTTGCTATGGATGCTTATTTCAGTGTATTTATTTTTACTATATAAGAATTTTGGGGGATATTTCTGTGTTTATTGTATGTTGTCTAAAATAAGTTGCTATGCTGAGGAGAACAAAAAGGAATTGTATGGGCGCATTTTGGTGCATGGAGGTCGGCAGATTGATCGGATAATGTTGATGAAAATGATTTATTAAATGTTTCTATAATTTGTGGCTTAAAAATATGAGGATAGTTGTCCGAATTGGGGTATTATTATAAGGAGTGTTGTCGCACAAATTTTGGTGCGAGGAGTTCGGATTAATTTCTCAGTAAAAAAAGGATGCGATAATTTAAGAATTGCAGCGTATCGAAAATTATAAGAAGATCTTAGTGACATGAATGGTTTATATATGGGTTGATATGGAAGTTTAATTTGTGTTTAATATTTGGGGATTGAATTGTGTTGTAATTATGGTGTAATTTAACAGGGAAAGCTATTCAAGGGAAGTAATGGTTTGTAGCTTCGATTTCCTATTCAAATTTCATCAATCAGCAATGGGGGAGACTAGTGTTGCAAAAACAAAAATTACTATAGTGTGGACATGTTTTCTTGTAGGAACATGGACAGACTGGTGCTAAAAGCAAGAATATTTTGTATGTTGATAATATTTATTGCATTTCCGTTGAAGAGTGTGTATCGATTCCACTGGAGGAAGGCGTTCAAAGCTGCAACCTTGGGGATTCGGATGGGTTTCTATATATTGGCAACTATACCGTAGTGAAATTTCGACAGGTGTTTTCATTCCGTCCCTGGGAATCGGCTGCAGCGTCACACATATTCTGACAAGGTACGACGCTGGCGGAGAGTTGGTGACTGCTGCGGGCGGTGGAACCAGATGAGGCGCAAGGGCACGTTAAAGTAATATTTGCCGAGTGAAATTAGTGTGCTTCGCACTAAAGGAACATATAATTCTCTGGACATTCAATTAATAATCCATAAAATTTATAATTTATGTTCCTTTAGATTTAAATCTTATACATGAGGCGCAAATAGTACGCTGGTTCATACGCCAATACAGTTTTATACACTCTGTTCTGGCACAGTAGTTGGTAATAATTTTAACGTTTTTATTAATTTAAGAGAAAATGGTCAAAAACTTTTGGTGCTACTTGACATGATAATTTGGGAGGCAAATGTTTCATGTCAAGTGGAGGTGTGTGACATTACAGATACAGGAGGAACCTGATTGTTTCCATGTGAAAGGCGAGTTTTGCCAGGATGTTGAGACCATAATTGTTCAGAATAATTTATTATAACGTGACGCAGTACTGAGAGGGTCCTGGCGGGTGGTTGAAGTTTGCCCAAGTTCATTAATTTTCGTTAAAAACGAGTACCTGGAAATTTAACTCTTTAATTGAGGGAAACTTTATATGTAGAAATTTAAAGATAGTGCAGAAAATAAACCATATGATAACAGTATCACGTGGCATAGAATGATAACAATTATTAGAAACTGAGAACCTAGGACTAACGTTTGTGTAGAAAACACGTATGATAATTTGAGGACCTACGCTATCACTGGACCGTAGCCTTCGACTGACCATTAGGCTTTTGAATATTGTTATCAAGTATTTGACATTTGGTGAAAGTATTATTAACTACTTGTACTATCATTAACTGATACGCTATCGATAAAACACATATGCAATTAACGATACAGGCCGCGGTGGAGTGGCCAAGGGCATTGAAGCGCTATGCAACGATGCGCGAGGCCGTTTCCCGTCGGGGTTTCGATTCCTACCTCGGGCATGGATGTTTGTGTTGTCTTTGGTATAAGTTAGTTTATAAGTAGTTTGTAAGTTTAGGTACTGATGACCCCGCAGTTAAGTCCCATAAACTTAACAAACGTTTGATTTGAATTAACGACACAGAGTGTGATGGAACCGAGTTCTCCAGCGAAAAGTTTTCTGCTTGTTTTTTCATGGTGAATTGCATTTATTTCCTTGTTGATTTGGAGAATACGCCACGGTTTTTAATCTCAAAGAATTTGCCACAATTTGACCTCCGCTGTCTTCTATGGCTGGACCAGTTCATCAGTAAAACCTGAAAATTTTCATCTTCATCATTTATAGTATTCCAATAAATTTCGGTCGTGCAGCCATGCAAATTCCACGCCCTCCACTAATATTTTGGCCACGTATCGTCCGGTCATCTTCAGAGTGAGTCAAAGACTGCCGACAAGTTGCCAGGCGCGGCCTTATATGCACCATCGCGGCGGCACTGCGTAGGCGGGTTTCAGATGCTGGTCGGCGGCAAAGAGGCAAATTTAGCACGCGCCCCACGTGGCGAAAGGAATCAGAAGTTATATTCTGTTATCGATATATTTTCTGCGGTGGCAGCACCTAGTCGACATCTTTGCAATTTTATTACATTAAGAGCAGGATTCCACGCCTTGTCCAAATTAAAACTACTATCTCTGTTTATTAAATTTTCAGATAATCTAATTTCTACCCCTACTTTAAAAAATCCGTCCCATTATGAAGAAATAGGTGTTAAAATCTTCACATCACTGTAATTCATTGAATGCTCTGTATCTAAACAATGTTCTGCCACAGCTGACTTGTCTGGCTGTAATAAACGAGTGTATCTTCGGTGTTCAACACGTCTTTAGTTGACAGTGCGGGTTGTCTGTCCTATATATGAACATTCGCAACTTCCACATGGTATCTGATACACACCAGACTTCCTAAGCAACAGATCATCGTTCACAGATCCGACTAAGGCTGCGATATTCATAGGTAACCGGAAGATTTTCTTAACTTGATGTTTTTGGAGAATTCTACCTATCTTTGAAGAAACATCATCCACGTAGGGCAAAAACGCTATCGATCTGACACTATTTTCTTCCTCCAGGTCATGTATTTACATTCTCGGTTTAACATTGAATGCTCTGCGAAGCTGTTTTTGGAAATATCCATTCGCTTTAAAGATGTCCTTGAGGTGTGTGAGCTCTTTTTCCAAGTTCTCACCATCAGATATACAGTGTGCTCTGTGCACAAATGTTTTAAGAACACCTGCAGGTTATGAAGTGTGATGGCAGCTGCTGGCGTGTAAATACGGATTTGTGTGCGTCGGTTTGCGATACACTGCGTATCCTAGTGTGCCATCAGTTTTACGGCGAACGAGGACATCCAAGAAAGGAAGTCAGCCATCCTTTTCTATTTCCATAGTAAATTTGGTACTATCGTGGATGGAATTTATATGGTGTAGAAATCGATGTAATTCATACTTTCCGTGAGGCCATATTCCAAATGTGTCGTCCACGTATCTCCAGAAAACTGTAGGTTTAAAACTTGCGGAGTCCAATGCTTTATCCTCGTAGTTTTCCATAAAAAAGTTAGTCACCAGAGGGGACAGGGGGCTTCCCATGGCGACTCAGTCAATCTGCTCATAAAATTCACCCTGAAACTGAAAATTGGATGCCTCAGTATGTGCTTAAATAAGGCTGTGATGTCCTTGTCAAAGTGTTGGCCAATAAGAGACAAAGAATAATTTATAGGTACCTTGGTAAATAATGATACCACGTCAAAACTCACCACACATCCGCACTATTAAACCTGACGTCCTTAAGCCTCTGAATAAAAACTATATAATTACGAATGTGGTGACTAAATTTACCCACTAATGGTTTTAATAGAGAAGCCAAATACTTGGCAGAAAGGTACGTTGGTGAACCAGTAGTGCTAGTTATTGGAAGCATTGGTAGATCCTCTAGACCAAGGGTCGGCAAGTATAATGGGGTCCGCGTACTTTTGAAATTTTTTATCGAAGTCCTGAAGTAAAAAATCATATTCCTTATGTCGGGCGCGGTGGTCTTGGGGTAAAGCACTCGACTGGAAACAGAAGGGCCGCGGGTTCAAAAACCCGGTCGGACCTCCGATTTTTTTCAGTCTGTGTTTTAACCCATCCTTCACTTCTCAACGATGTGAGGAGTCGCCAGGAACGACACGTACTTCGGATTCCACGTTAAGCTGTAGGTCTCCTTTCACCGGTTGGATAACTGCACCAGGCCAATGAGCCACACTAAATTATTATTATATTTCTTATAACTTTATTTTAATTTTCACTAACAAAGAATGAAATACAATGAAATGTACCTATTTGTATTAAAAAATCAGTAGGAGAAATTACATTTGGTTTCTTGAGCCAGGTTCTTAAAGTTGGGTCACATGCGGGGCAGTTTATGCGAATAATGTCTTTAAGGCGTTAATCTTGAGCGAGCTCTTCAATAAATTAATTTTGAAAACAAAATTTTACAAATATATGTGGAGCCACACACATTAGCCAGGTAGGTGGCTATTTTTTTTTGCAATTCTCATATTTTTCCGGGACATGTCGACTCAAATTCTTTAGTGAATTGAGTTTTATACGTTTGCAAGGAAAAGTCTTACTGCAAGTCTATTACCTCTATTTGGAGTAAAGGCTTTGAAAGGTGGAACAACTTCGCATGTACATCCGTCCATTCTGCTGCTGGAAAAACCTCAAAAACGTGATTTTAAGTATCGTAACAACTTGTCTATCTCTAAAAGTCTTTGAATATTGATGTAAATTCCTTCTTAAGATCTTCCAAGGAATTTGAGAAACGCAAGTGTCTATTTCAGAATTATTTTTATATTAAAAATAGGTGAGAAATTAAGAAATTTTTGACTTAAAATATCTCTTTCAAAAATATCCAGCTTGCGACGGAAAGATGATACCTTCCATGTAGCTCGGTATTGAGCACATTAAAATGTTTTAGGACGTCTTTCAAAAAAGTCACAAGCAGCATGCTGCGTTCGTTCGTAAGGATCTCCATATAGTTTCTTGCTTCTGGTGAAACCAGGTAGCCTAAGAAGCATGTTACTTCTTCTTTTATTTGCCAAAAACATCCAATCACTTAACCTTTACTTAGCCAACGAAAATTGTTGTACTGCAGTAAGTTAGAATGTGCCGAATCACACAAACAAGAAAGAAACTCTTTGAATTGTCTGAGCTGAAAAGAAGAACGAGACCTCATAAAATTAATCAACTTGGTCAACCTGTCCATCACTTCTTTCAGAGTTACACATAAAGGACTGCCTGGTGATTTATTCACTGATGAAGTAGTAGCCCAGCATCCTGGATATTTGTTCTTCATCAACTATGTCGCATGATTCATCGAGTGCTATGGTGTTGCATCGCGCCGACTGCAGAAGTTCGAGCAAACTACTTTTATTGTCGGTAGCCAAAATTTCGGTTCTTCTTGTATTATTTCTTGCCGGCAATGGAACACCTTGAATAGCGGCAACTAAATCCTTCTCTTTAAAACGAGTCAAGGCCATTTACTACATACATTTTTTATTATCTAAGAATATGAGAATGATTTCTGGTGTTTTTAAGCGTCCAACACACACGCATCGTTGCTTCTGCAGGAAGACCGTGGTTTTTTCGTAAGAAATTTGGAAGTTTTCTTGACGAGCTTCGTTACCCAGAAGAAAATTTTTATGAAACTGCTGGTGAGTTGTTTCGTATTGTCGTTTTAAATTGGAACTTTTCACAAAAGCAACAGTTCTCTTACATATGACGGAAACTGGAACGATAGCAGGTCTCTCAGGCAATCCACCCAGGCAATCACTTCCTCTTTTCACCATCAACTGTATTTATCCTATTCATAATTCATGTCACTGCAGAAGAAACGTTATAAGCCTCGATAATAACGAAACGCTCAGCTTGAGATCGAAAGAACTACTGACGACGTCAGGATAAAATTTGAGTTTCTTATTTAGATTTTTTTTTATAGAAATGTCACAACGAGGAGAAAAGAATCAAATTTGGAAGTACTTTAATAAAAGTACCGTCGATTTATCTAAACTTGTTTGCCTCTCATGTCATTTTCTACGGACTCCTGATTAGGCTTACACCCAGTCAAGAAGGCTTAATAGAGAGAGGGGATCTTGAAAAATGTGGAAAAACTAGTGGTTTGTGGTGTAACGTAAATATACAGAAATGTTAATTACGTAAGTTTCACTTACGGTTTGGGCCAAACTAGAAGAGGAGCCAAATATTCGATTAAGGTTTCTGTTTCGGCCACAAATCATGTTTCTGTCGGACTCTACTGTAAAAGATGGCCACCGCCGACTTGAACTCTTCCATTTTTCGCTAAGTAGTTTCAGGCTTTCGTTCGTTAGGAGCACAAAAATGGCGTTTAAATTGTTATGCGCTAACCCCTTAAACACAGGTTTCACAGACTGTAAAAGTATGAAGTCGATTTATAGAATTTCTTTGTTAATTAAATAAATTTCTTGTGTACAAGGATTTTATGCGGATAACCGGCGGGCAGCTTGGACCCTTCTGCCGTCGCTCGTCAGCGTACACTCAAGCGTTGCATTTATGACAACTATTTATTTGATCTACCTACAATAATCATTTGTGGTTCTATCAGCAGTTAATTGTGAAATGCTAGAAAAAAATTTAAGAGTGGCTCTCATGCGAATTGCTACCTAGAAAAAGGCTTTTTTTAAATATTTGAAAATATTATTGGCGGTCCAGTTATTAGCCTTCCGCGGTCCGGACCTAGACCGCGGTCCGCCAGTTGCCGACCGCTGCTCTAGACACTCATCCTTATCCAATTTATGGACTTTAGGAAGCCCATAAAATCTCGGTGGAACTGCCCCTCGCACTTAAAACTTCTTGTAACTTCCTTTTCTAGCGATGAAGCGTTTAGTAAGGAAGCAGTCTTTATTGTCACCTTGCGATACGCGACCGAAATATCATTGGAAGACGTGGAATTTCACGGCTGCAGGCCCGAAATTTATTGGATTACTCCTTACGCCGTGGAAAGTTGAAAATCCACATTTATGCTATTGTTCGTTTTACAAAATACTAATACCTGTTACTCAGTAAAGACCAGTTATTATTACATCATCTATTTTTGTCAGTTAATTAACTATACATATAAAAGTGTATGTGTGTATGTTCCACTTCACCTTCAAAACTACTGAACCAGTCTCAACCAAACTTGGTGCAAATTTTCCTTAACATCACTCGCGGTGGGGGAAGCTACCAACGACACATAGTACAGAAGATATGAAATCAGAACAACGAGGGGCAGTGAAAACTGTTGCATTATCCGGCTTGTGACTAATAAGACTTTCTTTATCCACTATTTGAGTAGGAGAGCACTTTGCACCTAGCATGGAACTTCACACGATTTCAAACCTTCAAAACACTTTCTCGCTGATAGTCCCTACAAAATGATGAAAGGAAACAAATTTATCGTTACTACTTTTCCGTTGTTCACGCAGTAAATCTACGCCATTCCGCATGGCACTACAATTTCTTACTTATACACAAGTAATTATATTCGCGAGACATTTGCAGACGGTATACGCGTTTACTAATAAATGTACAGTCGAAATTACACGACAGTATGATATATAGTTCATAAACAATAAGGTTCACGAAAAATTTACATATGGATTTTCGATTTATTGCGTCGTTACTACATATTTTACAGACAATATTCACGGAATGTACCTAAAAATCATAGAACGCCACATAGTTCAGGAGATATGAGGTCATAAAGAATGAAATATCTGAAAAACCGCCTCACCAAGCATGTTGTACTTTGAAACTTCCTGGCAGATTAAAATTGTGTTCCGGAACCGGGATTCGAACCTGGGATCTTTGCCTTTCGCGGGCAAGCGCTCTACCGACTGAGCTATCCCAGCACGCTTCACAGTCCGTCGTCACAACTTTACATCTGCCAGTACCTCACCTTCTACTTTCCAAACTACACAAAAGTTCTCCTACGAACTTTGTAGAACTAGAACTTCTCGAAGAAAGGATATGGTGGAGACATGGCTTAGCCACAGCCTAAGGGATGTTTCCAGAATTAAACTTTCACTCTGCAGAGTAGAAGAATGAGGCGAAGTACTGTCAGAAGTAAAGTTTTAAGGACGGACCTGAAGCGTGCCAAGATAGTTCAGTCGGTAGAGCGCTTGGCTGCGAAAGGCAAATGTTCCAGATTCGAATCCCAGTTCCAGCACACAATTTTAATCTGCCAGGAAGTTTTATATTAGAGCACACTCCGCTGTAGAGAGGAAGTTTCATTATGATGTAATTATTACATTACTGCCAATTCGCGAAACATTTTGCAAAGAGTTTTCGAATACTCCACTCTAAGTTTTCGCAAAGGTATTTTATTGTAGGTCACTTCGTTAAGGAGATATTGCGTCATAAAGATTAAACTGTACACGAAAACGAAACAGAAAAAACCATAGTGGGGCAGAAGACGATGGATAGGGGGAAGGGGGAAGATGATGATGGAATAAACACACACACATGCTAAGTCTGGAATTACTGCTAGTTTCACATATTAAATGCATTCCAGAATGTTCTAATAAAAATAAAGCTTTTCATAACTTCAAAAGGAATTTAACATATATTTTTGGGCAAACACTAAGGCAAATCAGGGTCTTTATAAACTTATTAAAATTCATAACTTTAAGAAATAATTGAGTCCAATTAAGTCTTAAAGCGCAAGGCATTTATAATACTTTTAATTATTGCATTCTTCTCTACTAAATCTGGGATTAATTTTAGCGCAACAAGCTCAGGACCTGACGAGTATTCCCTAGAAGGGTAATTCCATGTGCATCAGGATAAAAGGAAACAGAGGGTACGACGGGATTCAAGATTTCAAGATGTGGTTAAACATTCGAAGAACCAAAATCTTTTAATGGTTTTAAGTATTGTGCTCTTTAAACACTGTAGAAGTTATGATTCAGTGCATCTCTTGCCTTAAAGATGCCCATAAAAACTGTGTAAGACCGAATGAGGTTCCTGTTATCTTTCAGTTCCAGCAAGTAGGCTAAATATGGTTCTGCCGCTTCTAAACGTTTCACTAATTTATGTTAAATGATTCTTCCTTTGAATTCATTGACTGTTCCTTCGGTTCCTAATAGAATATTTTATTCATTTTTAATGAACATAAGCGATAAATGTGTAATATTCTGTACATGTATTATTTTCACGTATCGGGTTTTGGCTGTTACGCCATCATCAGGTAAGTAGTACAGAGATATTGCAACGCCGCTGGGAGTTTATCTTCGATGGTATTAAGTTGCTGTATAGATAACAAATGTACATTAAGTTTCAAAGAAGACTAGTGTGACAATTAACATTGATAAAATATGACAAGATTAACATTGATAAAATATGCCAAAATTAACATTGATATAATGTGACAAGATAGAAAGTACAACATTTGCCCTAAGAAAATAAATTGAACAATAGAAATTGGCTGAACAAGTTATTTTAAGTTTGACAGGTCATACATTTAGAACACAGAAGGGTGAGAATAAACTAAGTGAAACACCTGTGAATATGTAGGTTAACATTTTAAAAGGTTAGTTACTGGCTCGTTTTGGTAGTAATATTGGATATTTAAGCCAGTAACTATAACTTCACTGTTTGAAATTATAGCTCACACGTTCACAGATGTTTCACTCTGTTTATTCGCATCCATTTGTGTTCCAAATGTCTGACCTGTTAAAAAAGTGTACATCCAAATTCAATAGTACAATTTAATTTCTAGGTACAAATGTTATAAAGTATATCTTGTCATATTTCGTCATAGTTAATCTTCTCATTTTTATCGATGTTAACTGTCACACTAGTCTTCTTTGAAAATTAAAGTAAATGTGTTATCTATACAGCAACTTAAGATCCTTGAACGTATACTCCCAGCTGAATTGCTATATCTATGTAGTGTTTACCTAACGATGGCGTAAAAGCCGAAAACCGGTTAGTAAAAATAATAAATTTGTAGAATATTACACAATTTCTCGTATGTTTCATTCAGAATTATTCTTGTTTTGTTCGTAATCACAGTAATCTGCCGTTTTCCAAATTACATTTCAATCTATGAAAGTGCCAAAGTACCGTTGAAATCTTACGTTCAACTTTAATTTGAAACAACATAGTGATGTTTCGTCTTGAAATAAATGAACTCATGTTTCTTAGTATTCGGTCCATTCATGGCAAAATACCGATCCATTGATGCCATCAATGGACTTACGGTACTTTTAATGTGATTTTCGGTATTTCTCAAAATATTCCCATTGCTTACCAAGATCTATTCAAAGTGCGTGTATGTCAGTTTAGTGTCTAATGCAGATTTTTTTTATCGGTAAACTTGGTTGCATTGGACTTATTACGGTTAATTGTCTGTGTGGTCTGTCGACGGCGTACCTCCTATATCGCTTGATTATAGTAGGTGCGGGACGCGACGGTTTACTGATCACACATCAAGCTCATTAAACGGATAGCAGACATCACGCATCGCTCCCAATTCAGAAGACTCGGAGTAGCCCATGAAATACTCAGATTGTAGTCTGCCATATTGCGAGTATCACACAGTTTTCACGTATTTGAATAAGGGAGAAAAAAATGATGGTCTAGTTTATTTGTTATAGTTCTAGAATTCAGAATGTACGTCGTGTATCCTAGTGGATAGTGATATGAAGACCAGCTAGCTGCACAGAAACATCAAAGGAAGGTGCAGGAGTGTACCTACAGACACAACTGACTACTTTACAATGAGAGATATACGCTGCTATTTGTATGAAGTGGAAATCGTAAGAATCTCAGGACAACACATCAGCTTTTGGTTAACAGCAAAGCCTAAGTTCGAAAGATCTTGATTCGATTCTTAGAGCTCTACACAACTTAATACTATAGTTTATGTACCACAACGATATAGTGCCTCTAAAATTAATTTTTATGTGCCGCTCTTGGTAAAACATAAATCGTTCCTATTATTACATAGTATGGTCTAGCCGTCATGTATGTCAAAGACTATATGTTTTCTGTTATATTAGTTCTTTCAACGACACTGAAATACGTGAAGGATTTCGTGATTTCATTCGTTAAGTAATGATACGAGTCTGTAATTCATTTCACTTTCGTTGAACGAATTATCGAAAGCAGAATACTGCTTCTAGAACCAGAATAAATCTCATCATTGCAATGTGTAAGTCCCATAAACATTTCATATTTCAAAAATATTTTTGTAGTATAGGAAAAAGTAATTTATCCTGTTGTTTCCATAGCAACAACTGTTTTACATTTAAATATCTGATAATTTGAATGTGTATTTAATGATATGTAATACTCGAAAACATTTTACTTTCGTTGTACGAGTCACCGAGAACATATTTTCTGTTAATACAAAAATAAAGATCATCGACTGATTCGAATAGCCTTCCAGTAATCATACTTAATTTTAAACCTGTCTGCAGTGCGGAAACTTCTTGCTTGAGATACTACCAAATATGTACGAATAATGCAGCAGTTGTTATGTAAATATATAATGAATATTCGCAATTAAAAATATTTCCGTGGAAATAACTCTGTGCAAGAACACAAGGCAGAATTGGTTTGTACACCGTACTACCGTTAGTGAAAGTTGAATTATTTGCGCGAGTGCTGCTCTGGCTGTGACGGTGCTCGAGTGCCGGCTCGCTAAACTCACGGCTCGCAGGACACGGCACCGCTTGCATAAGCTTCAATCACTGCAGCTGTCTGGCGCGCGCCAAACTAGCGCTAAAGCACCGCTCACATCGTTTATTGAATAACTGCTCGGCTTTGAGCGCCGGGCGAAACAGTTAAACCACATCATGCGAAGCCCGTATCGGCCGCGAAGTCTACGAACCGCACCGTGTTTCTATATCGACTGCTTTGTACTCCAGTGGTTTTGCTGACGACAAAGTACGTGTCGCCGTTCGCGTTACAGCTTTGCAGCTTCCGTCCTCACGTAACCCCATTTCCTGACGCAGAGGCATGTTGAAATCAAACTGTTTTAAAGGAGAGAGGTGCTATGCGGTATATCGGAGTAGTGACAGTTCCATCGCGTGCCTCGATAATCCAACTAAATGTCTGAGTTTTCATTCTCGATATTCCATGCTGACATTCACAGAATTTGGGATTCTGTCAATAGTTCTGATATTTTAAAAGATAATTCAAAAGTGCAAAAATGTCGAATCTGACTTAAAATAGAGATGACGTGGAGAACGACTAGCAGTGCTTATGGTTGCCTGGCATGTTACACCAATGGAGAGCGATCTGTTTAAGTGTTAATAAAGATACATCTTCTTTAGGTTGTTGCGCCAAGATCGTTGATAAAAATATCTTTATTTTCATTGAAAGATTTCATTGATTTAAATCGCCATCTTCAACATGCTGAAAAATAAGTCACCAAAATGAATCGTCATATTAGATTGAAAGGTAAAATGTGACTATTTCTGACGAAGGTATAAGACAGACATGATTGATTATTCATTTTATATCTCGACGATAAACTTTTTGTTTGATAATTTCTCCTAAGTGAAGATCTTGTAAACCATTCTGAGCCGGCCGCGGTGGCCGAGGGGACTAAGGCGCTTCAGTCACGGTCTGCACGGCCACTACGGTCGGGGGTTCGAATCCCCCCTCGGGCATGGATATTTGTGCCGTCCTTAGTTGTAGCTAGTTCATAAGTAGTTTGTAAGTTTAGGGACTGATGACCCCGTAGTTAAGTCCCATAGACTCTACAAACATTTGAACATTTTTTTTGAACCATTCTGAAGATGATGATTTAATCATTGAAACCGTTCAAGGATAATAAATATATTTTATCAGCAATCTTGGCGTAACAACCTACAGGAAGTGCATTTTTATTAACATTTAAACAGTCGCTCTCCATTGGCGAAACATGCCAGGTAACCAAAAGCACTGTTAGTCGCGGAATCCGAACCATGTGTCGTTTCTGGCCACTTCTCACATCGATGAGAGGTGAAGGATGGATTAAAGCGCAGACTGAAAAAATCCGAGAACTGACCGGGTTTCGAACCCGCTACCCTTCGGTTTCTAGTCGTACTTTACCTTAAGACCACCGGGCCCGATATCTAGTAATAAAATAGTATTGTTATTAGCTGAGTAAAAATAATACTGCATTGAAAACTCCTCACTAGCTGCAAACATCTATGATCCAGTAGTACAAAGATGTTGTATTTATTAAAAACAATATTAAGTCAGTGATTAATTGGTTTTCTGACATAACAATATTTGAACATGTGATATACATACAAGAAGATTGCGACCATTGTAAATAGCTGTAGCAATCTTCGTCGCTTAATTAACATATGGCTTCATTGTTTTGCGTTTCGGTCAGCCCATCATGAGAAATCAAAAGTGCCATAGGTACATATTATACCTGTGACACTTTTGGTGTCTGATTAAACGCCACACGATACTTGTCACATCAAAGAAAATTTTTCACCTATGAGTGACTTGCTAGTTAAGCGACTTTCACGAAACCCTGTCACTTCTGTGTGGCAATTCTGCTATAGTAGCTGAACTACACGAAACGTAGATTTGGCATCCATTCAACATAGCATTCTTGTAAGACCGCGACCCCCCGAGGAAGACTTCGTGACCCCCCCAGCGGGTCGCGACCCACAGGTTGAAAAACACTGATATAATGCAACTACCTGATATGAAGCACACAATGTTCAAATGTTTGTAATCCTTCTTGACCAATCTGCTATGGTCATTAGTTCCCAGACTTACAAACTAATTAATATAACTACACAAAGAGAAACAGACACAGACACTCACCCATACCCGAGGGAGGCTTCGAACCTCCGCAGAGGGTGGCTGCCCAGTCCGTAGCATGATGCCTCAGACAACGCGGCAACTCCCGTGGGGCAAAATAAAGCAGAGATAAATCATTATTCATGCGTTTTATTTACACAGAATCCCTAAACAACGAAAAATGATTGGTCCCTCTGAATTCTAAGGTCCTTTTAATCATTAACAGTAACGATGTTGTTATTACATATAACTCTACGATCGTGGATAATCATGCTAAACAATCAATAAAAACTTCTGTCGTTTGTAAAATTGTATGAAAAGTTTCCAGAGTGACTAACAGTAGAAACATCATTGATAAAAGGGTCCGCTTCAACTGTTTACTTAAAAAAAAAAAGTCGACCGGTTTCGTGACTTAAAGTCGCATCTTCGGGTCAAATACGATTAAAACATAAAACCAGGGGCTCCCAAATAGAAACAACTGTGCCATCTGGCTCTGTCTGGTGGTTTGGTCGACGAGGGCGGTTGTCGCCTTCATGTTATATGTAAGAGTGTTCTGGCAGCTGGGTTGCTGTTGATTGTATTTGGGAGCCCCTGATTTTATGTTTTAAGCGCATTTGACCCGAAGATGCGACTTTAAGTCGCGAAACCGGTCGTCTTTTTTTTAGAAGTGAACAGCTGAAGCAGACCCTTTTATCAATGATGTGTCATCTCAGCTATGAATGTCCGTCAACAAAGGTTTTATAACAGTAGAGAAACACAGACCCATAGGCCGTTTAAGAAAATAAACAATTTTTGGAATGCTTGCTATACACCGGCTCTCTCGCGGTATCGGTAAACGATTTCAAACTATCGATAGCCTAGTGAGAGTTTTAGGCGTTAATGAACGAAATACCGATAAATGAAAGGATTTATATCAGGGATAAACTCCTATGTATATATGCAGTACATATATTTTAAAATGGTAAAATAAACCAACAGAAAAAAGTGCTAGCTATAAAAATTTTGAAGTTGTTCATTATTTCCTAGTGAACTTCAACGATCGCCTGTTAACTCTAGATGCATGACATAGTTTTACCGATTTGCTAACAAAGTCCGTAAAAGTTCTAAGTGATAGTTTTGCAATATGTTCAAATGTTTGTAGAGCTTATGGGACTTAACTAGGGGGTCATCAGTCCCTAAACTTACAAACTACTTTTGAACTAACTAATACTAAGGACGGCACAAATATCCATGCCCGAGGGGGGATTCGAACTCCCGACCGTAGTGGCCGTGCAGGGGCCCTATTCTGTATCTTTTCGGCGCCCCTAAGTTCGGTTCGGTCAGAGAGCGCACCGAGGGGTCGAGTTGTCGAAGTGGTTCCGTTTATTCTGTATGCCTTTCGGTGGCGTTGCAGTCCGTCTTCGTGGTCACCGAAGCGCACGGTGTCGCTGTTGCCAGATCTGCTCGCATCAGCCAATCAGCAGTGACTGACTGCTTCTCTGCGCATGCGCACTGCTGGTGAGCAGGGGGGACGGCAGCTGTGGCCGGCGGTCGCTGCGTTTCCTACCATGAGAGACAGCCCATCAAAATGTAAAAAATGAAAGTCGTGTATTTTATAATTTGGCGACATAACAAGACAGTGTTTTCAGAGAACTACCTACTGAATTTTTTTAAAAAAAATTAATTAAAACATTTTGTCACTGAAAACAGAGAATATTTAAACTTTTATGAAAAGTTTGTTTATTCACGCTACTCTATGTTTATCACACCGTATCTCCTAAACTGAGCGTCGCACAGCAAAATAATTTTATAATTGCCTTCAGTGCTATATGTTGTCGATGTCTGCAAACTTTCCGGCCAATATATTCAGTGATAGTGAAGAAATAACTTAAAATCCCACGTCTGACGCAGAACGTTTACCAAACCAACGTCCAAAATGTAGTAAGTGACAAACTTTTTCCCTTTACATTTTTTGTGGGGGTGTAAGTGAGAAAAAGTTTCGGAAAGTTTTGAATTTATTTTTGCCGTTTGTTGGAAGACGTTAGGTGCTACCGTTTGTCCTAGACGAGAGCAGAATTGTGTGGTTCACTGGCGCGGCGCGAGTACAATGCGCTGGGAGGGAAGACGCGGCGTTAGCAGCAGAGAGAGCGCAGCGCTAGCAGCTTATTTTGGCACTACGGAAGTACATGGAAGTTGCGGGAAAGGAAAAGGATTACATATTAGTGGAGACAGCTCATAGAAGCACAAATTAGTCAATGTTTTTGTACTGAAGAAAGAGCGTACAATATTTTAATAACAAAACAATTGTTTGCCGATGCGGGAAAGCTAAAGGAATTTTTTAGATTCACTCATAATCAGTTTTAGTATTTTCTGTCGTTAATTGGACAAAACCTGAAACGTCATCTTGAATCCAAGTGCTCAGTGGCTGTTAACATATACGGATGATGAAGAGCAGTCGCAAATATTTCTTTACTATCGCAAAATTTGATTCTGGTCGCTGTCAGACTCTCACCAGTGCTTAAAACATAGTTTGAAACGTACAAAAATTTTCAGTCTTCATATTGAAGATTATGTGATCGTCAACATGAAGTCTGAAAACTTTTCTTTGTTTCAAACTGCGTTTCAAGCATTGAGAGTAGTGACACATGAATTATTTGTAACAAGACTAAAAAAGTAAATGAATAAAAATAAAAGTCTACGTTTGTTTCACTCACAGAAATTTCATCTTTTGTTTTATAATAAGAGTGATCCCCAATGTCTAAGAAACTACTGCTGGCGCTCGCTCTTACATGTACATGCTATACAATATTACAGTTCATGCTTCTCTTACACGACTAGAAAAGTGTTCCAAACAAGATGACTGGTGGAAAAAATATTTTGCACCAGGAAGGCTTCGAACCTAAAACACTTACAGTGGGAGCTTGCCGCCTTAACCGCTTTTTTTTAATTTTTTTTATTTGGGGGGGGGTTTCTAAGGGATATTTCCAACTTTATTGTTTCTTCTTAAACTCTTTTATTATTATTTTGTTTTATGTGTAGTATGAACAAAGTAAAACCGTCTTCTCCATGACGAGCTACTGTTGAAATGAAATTAATGAGTAGTAGTAGACAATAGCGTAGACTGGCGATAAAAACAATAAGAAAAGGAAGGAAAAAAATTTTTTTCGGGAAACCGCATTTATTGATAAGAAAAGGAAGGAAAAAAAATATTTTCGGGAAACCGCATTTTCTGCAGATTACTCCACTATGGACGCTGCCAAATTGTCAAAGCATATCTTCTCCTAGCATTGAACAGATACCATTGATCTGTTTGGCCACATTTTTCTTTTTTAATGATTAGAAAACAAGTATGTTTGACATATAAAAGAAACAATAGTAATGATATTACGGGATGATAACAAAATAACTTTTCCATCATACGTGCAGATTTAATGAAAAAAAAAGAGCGGGATAAAGAAATCTTGAAAATTAAGCATCTTCCTTCACATAAGGGTGGTATGGGACTTTACTCGATCGGTGCGTGCCTCGTTGCTGCAGCAGCACCACGTAATTAGTCTGCAATTTCGTACCGTTTGTGGTTTCATGGTTGGCACTTCCCATCAGCAGTCTCATCTGTTCTTCTTCGTAAGACGTCAAAAGTAGTTTGGCACTCCCCAAATTTGTGGTGGGTTGATGAAAACACTTCGTAAATAATTCGCGAAGAGTTTTCGATACCTCGGTGTGCGTTCGAGTACACTGTGTGCGTCTTGTAGATAGTACCAGAAGTCAAGGCATGCCTTCTCTCCTCCGCCGAAGACGTAGACGATTGTCATTGCCTTGATCCATGTGATCGCATGATATTTTGCAGGGGGAAAGTAATTATCGTCCGGACTCAGCAGGCTTCGAGGTTCAATCATTTCCGGTGTGACGCGAAGATAACAGGCGATGATCTTTTGGGTCAGCCTCCAAACGCCGGACGTCGACGCACACGTGAGGCGATGTTCATCGGTGTCCAGGAGCTGGCAGTCAGGACAGAGTGGAGAGTCTATTCGTCCGATACTGTGGAGTCGGTGTCTCGTCGCAAATTTTTTGTTGACGACTTGGTACCAAGTCGAACGCGCTTGTGTGGGCAGGAAAGTGTGGTGTATAGTTTTCCACACCCGTGACCATTGTACAGTTGGATACTTGTCTTCTATAACGTTAAGCGGAACAGCCCGCAGAAGGTTGTGGTAGAAGTCTTTAGCCGTTGGTGGACGTGTTGCGGGGAGACTTGAGATCATATAACTATAGTCGATGATGAAGGTCGACACATGACTGAGCTGTGCTGCGACGTGCGCCACCGGCACTGGCGGAAGTGGAGACGCTGGCATCAGAACCTCCAGTAGCCGACCCCTGAGGGAGGGGTATTGGCTGGTCCATCGTTTCCTCATATTGTTGATGTAGAGGGCGGCTGCCCGTGCTCGGACGTTTACCAGTCCCAATCCTCCACCGCTTAATGGGAGGGTGAGTGCGTCATAACGTACTTTAAATAACTGTCCTAGAGACAGGTAATAGCCGAAGGCCGCCTGTATCCTCTGGCCTATCTGTATGGGTAAGGGGAGAACCTGTGCCACGTGGTTGAGTTTTGATGCCACATAGAGGTTCAGATATTCCACACGTTGCAGGTGATTTAGTTCCCTGAGTAGGTTCTGGCGCACCATTACTCGTATGAGCTGCAGTATCCGCCGGTAGTTTAGCGCGGCGGATCCCCGCACGTCCTTCGTAAATGTGACACCCAAATATTTCAGTTTAGTAACTGTCGGGAGTGGGGCGACAGCGTCGGGTCCGAGACCGCTTCCGATGTCCAAAGCCGCCGACTTGTTGATGTTCAGAAAGCTGCCAGCGGCTTGCCCGTATCTCTCTATCCAACTTAGAACTCTTCGTACTTCACCTGCTGAGCGAACCAGCAGTAGTAGGTCATCGGCGTAAGCCCTGTAGCGAAAAGTGACATCCCTCAATGTGATGCCAGGCAGCTTGTGGTTGAGACCTGCAAGGAGTGGTTCTAGTGCGATCGCATAAAGGTAGGTGGAAAGGGGACAACCTTGTCGTATGGACCTTTTAATGGGTATCGGGCCAACCGTCCTTCCATTGACCTGGACTTTAGAGCTACCGACGATCAAAAGACGCCGCAGAATGTCGATGAAACTCGGAGGAAATCCCATCCGTTCCATCACCCGTAGGAGAAATGTATGTTGTACTCTATCGAACGCCCGTTCAAAATCAATGGAGACGTTCGCCGCTCTTAGGCGGCACGCTGACGCGATCGCTATTAAGTCCCTGCAGTCTCCGGTGGCTTCCCCTCCATGAGACGTCTGTTCTGGGGCAAGAACCATCGGCAACGTCGTCTTAATGCGGCCTGCTAAAAGCCTGGCAAATATCTTGTAATCAGCATTCAACATCGTAAGTGGGCGATAGTCGTTGACTGAACTTCCTGCTTGTTTCTTGTGAATCGGTATGAAAAGTCCTTCGACGAATGAAGGGGGTATGGTGCAGCCTGGTGACATAAGCTCGCGGAACATGGTGACCCAGCGAGGCATCATTAGTTCCCGGAAGGACCGATAGAATTCAACTGGGATTCCATCAGGCCCCGGGAGACTTGTGAATTGCACCCTTGTGTAAGGCGTCCTCCACTTCTTCAGACGTGATGTCCTCTGTTAGTGTTCTTTTTGCGGTGATATCGATTGTTCGTGATACTTCCTGTAATACTATTGCAGTGGCCTCTTCATCTGCAGTCCCTTCCCGGTAAAGATGGTTGTAGTGATTCTCCATGGCTTTCACTATTGTCGCTTGGGTTGTGCAGGTGCGACCTTGATTTGGCTTCGTTTTTGTTGCGTTTCTTGTGATGGAGGTAAGGCGTCAAGGTCCCTAAGCGTCGCGTAGTAGAAATCTAAGGTCTGCTGGTGCCACGCCGCCGTGTCCTTGCCAAACTGCATCAGTGTCCTACGGATTGCCGGTTTAGCGCAGAACAGCCACCATTCCAACGTAGTGGAGTATCGCGAATGGCGCCGTTCGCAGGTGGCCCACGTTGCGGTTACCCTTTCTCGGCAGTCTGGGTCTTGAAGATGTGAGACGTTCAGTTTCCACAAACCGTTACTACGCCAGACGTCTTGGCGATGAAGACGTACCGTGCAGATATACGCGCTATGGTCTGAATGTGCCTGTGGCCACCGTTCAGCGTCCACGACTCCGTTTGTAAGACTTTGAGACACATATATACGATCCAGTCGGCTCGCTGAATGACTGGTAAGAAATGTATATCCAGGTCTTTCGCCATGAACCTTTTCCCATGTATCGCACAACTGAAGATCTTGAACTACCTTACCCAACTCGGGGCAGGGGGTATAGCTGGGGACTTGATCCTTAGGGTGAAGGACGCAGTTAAAGTCACCGGCTAAGACAATGTGTTCGTAGCGACCTAGGAACAGTGGGGCGACCTCTGTAGAGTAGAATCTGGACCTGTCGCGCCTTCGGGAGTTGCCTGACGGTGCATAAACATTGATAAATCGGATGTCAAGGGCGGTCACCGCTATTCCTCGATCATAAGGGAGGTACGTGATGTCAGTAACGGCAATACCGTCACGCACTAAAATCGCCACACCGCTGTCGCCCTGTGTTCCTGCAGAAAAGCGAAGTCAACGTCTGCTGCTCTTATTGTGTCTTTCAGAAGTCGTATCTTAGCTGGGGATCGGATGGTAGTAATGTTCATCGTAGCCAAGCGATAGGCCTGGCTATGAGGTGGTTGGGCGGGGGTATCCATGGCGATGGATGATACGGACGGCCGTCATTAGTGACGGCATCCCCCGCCGGCCGCAAATTTCTTCGTGCTGATCAGACTGAATGGTCTGGCGGGGCCTTTGATGGCCCCAGGTTTGGGTCAAGCTCGGTCATGACTTCGTCTGCCCATGATGTGGACGCAGAAGTCTGTTCATGTTCCATAAGGTCGTGTTGGGTCATAGGGAGGGTTCGCACGGCTTCACAGCCAGCACTGGAACCTTCCAGACGATCAGTGTTCATTTCGGTAGACTGTTGATTGGTTGCCGCCTGTCCCACCGCCTGTTCCTCAGGGGCATGGTCAGTGGCGATGGTGTCAGCCTCGTCGTTGGTGTCCTGCGGTATCGGTTCTTCCCCCTCCTGCGAGTGGGAGCTGCCTTGATCAGACACGTTCTTACGGCGGCGCTTCCGGCGTTGCGGCGAACGCTGCTTTCGTATATGACCTTCCGTGTCGGAAGATGGCACCGAATCACGTCTCGCTGGGATAAATGCTGCGGTGGGTACGATAAGAGATTCGACTACCGCCCTGCTGGTGGTGGGTTCTTCTGTGTTCAGTGGCATCGATGAGGTTGTAGATATCTCTGCCGCAGGCAAGGCTGACGGATCTACCGCACTGGTGTCCAAAGGGCATTGTTCTGGTTCCGTAACGGTTGGTGATTGTGTCTGGACAGACGGGGACTTCGTAAGGGCCGCAGCATAAGTCACTGAAAGGATAGTCGGTATCGGCGTAGGTTCCAATTCTTTCGGTGGCAGTTGTGTGATTCTGCGCTGGGGATATTCGGAACGTAGGTGTCCTTCCGCGCCGCAACCAGAACATGTCTTAGGTTGGCCGTCGTAAAGGATTACTGCTCGGCATCCTCCGATCACTAGGTAGGATGGCACATGCCGACGAAGTTCAATACGAACTTGGCGTACTCAGTTTAGGACTGGGTAGGTCTTGAATTGGGTCCATTTTTCTGCCACGTGTTCGTGCACCGTGCCGTAAGGGCGTAGCGCTGCCACGACGTCTGCCGCCGGTAGTTCGAACGGTAGTTCGAATATTCGTATAGTCCGCAGTCCCAGTCCAGCGTGGTCAACTTCAACGTTGCCGACATTTCCGTCTGGATGGCAGAATCGGAGTCTCGGGTTCATTTCACGAAGAACTTTGTCACAGGTGGCGTCGTTAATAAGTTTTACGAAGACCGTATTACTCAGGATCGAGAAGTGGATGCCGACAATATCGGCAGCCGGGATCTTGGCCTCTTCCCTCAAAAACCGCTCGACGTCAAGCGCTCGTGGTCTAGCAAAGTCGTTCCGGAACGCAAATTTCAGTGTTGATTTCCTGTACTGGTTCGCCATGATCGTGCTACACTACGGCGTCACGCTAGTGCCGGCCGGTGTATGTAAACAAGTGGATTGCGCTCGCGCTGCGGGCAGGGAACACGCCGCGCGTCCGCTTCACTCGGCTGACGAAGCCGTACTGTGTATCGCTAGACCACAGCGTCTACAAGACAGGCCGGTCTTTGTTTCCATTTACTTCTTTGCGGAATGATTATCGGTTATTTATAGTGCTACGAATTTTTGTATGATTTCCACTATCAAACTTCACAAAATTCCTTTCTATTTTAACTTAAACGTTGTAAAAGTGTTTTCTGTAAGTAATAAATACTCAGTTTGTACGGAAAAGTACGGTAAAACACTGCTAAGTACCGTTCAGATACATCGGTAACGTACTTGTGGGCACAACAGAACTTAGGATTGCGGTGAAAGTGGCTCATTTTATGTAGATATTCAATGCGGTGGAGTATCTGGAGTGCATATTTGAGTAATTCTCACGTACAAATACGAAAATTTGCCAAATACGACGCGACAGCTTTGCGAACGGCGAAAACGAAGGCGTCGCCGTATTTGATGGATTTCGTATTTACACTTTCGTAATATGAGAGTTTGCAGGATAAATGAAACGGCGCATTAAAGACATTACCGAGACGCTTATTTTAAAAAGAAGTTTATTTCAATATAGTTTACAAAAGCGCTATTTCGTTATATTAAACTCTAGAATGCTAGCAATTTTAACGAAATATTCTGGTAATATCTGTAGACAGCCTTGAAAATTAACTTTTTAAAGTTACTTATTACTTAAAAACAACAGATGTATCATTATCGGAGTTTAAAACGACACAGCATTGCTAAAATAATAATTTATCTTCGCAATCCAAGCCCACCGAAACGAACCAAACGGCCTCACCGAAACCTCAGCAGCTTTCGGTGCAGCGCTCGAAATTTCTGTGGCCATTTCGGGCGGTACCAGGCTGCAGAAGCGTACAAAATAACCATTTTCACTACCGAACCGAAATTGACGTCACCACCGAGAAAAACACACCGAATCGAACGGTACGAAAGATACAGAATAGGGCCCCAGACCGTGACTGGCGCGCCGCAGTCCCCTCGGCCACCGCGGTCGGCTATGCAATATGTTGCTACCACAAAGCGACTAGCATTCACTGGTATGTTACGAAACTTATGTACTTAAAATGGAAGCAATACTCTATGGCTAAGAAAAGTGGTTATCAACAGACGCCCGATGATCCATAATTTTGTTGTTGTTTCTATCAATAAAATTCTTCTGGGTATGAAACCGCGTCGTCATTTTATAAATTCCACCGACGTTTCGGCCACTGTTGCAGGCGGCCTTCATCAGGGTCTGTGTCTGACTGCTGAATATACGATATCTTGGGATTTATATAGCTGCGGATGAGGGAAAGGAAGGGGGACGTTGGTTTGCCTTTATTGGTGGTTATATTATTGCACGCCATTGGTGGATGATTGGTGTTTTAGAGGCTTGGTTTCCATGTGATTGGGGGTTACATTCTTCCCCCTTATTGGTCAAAATGGACATTTCCGATTGGCTTTTGTATTAAAAGTTGCTATTGGCGGAATGGACCTGAGAGAACGGACTGCGGTTGTGGCGCGCAGTTGTTGACTTGTCGCCTGGCGCAGACGGCGGCGGGCCGGTGCTCTGCGTGTTCGCGGCCGCTATGGTCTCCGGGGCGCCTGCGCGAGTCATTCCGCGCGCGGTGCCGTCACGTAGTGTTGCAACTGCTGGCAGCCAAGACGTCGGCAGCCTGTAGCCATCCTTCCTGTTCATATTGGCGGGACGCTTCGCTATTTCTATAGCCTCTCTAATCTTCCTCCTCGTTGAGAGTGGTTGTTTCGCCAGCACGCGGGCCTCGCTGAAAGATAACCGTTTTCCGCACTGATTGTGATGCTCAGAAACCGCTGACTTTGTGTGCTGTCCAAGCCGTATGTATCTTTCATGTTCTGAAAGCCTCGTGGAGATTGCTCGCCCGGTCTCTCCTATATAAACCAGCCCACACTCGCAGCTTATTTCACACACGCCGGCATTGCTCAGTTTGTCAACTGCGTCCTTAGTTGAACCTAGGACATCCTTGGTCTTATTGGTGCTGCGGAAGACTGGCTTGATGCCTGCCCGTCGTAGAACCTTGCCCACACGCTCAGTGACGCCCTGCACGTAAGGTAATAGGGCGATGCTTTGTGCTTCCTCTTATTCCCCTCTAGTCCTTTCATTCCTCCTGGACATTGTTTTATGAATCTCACCCAGTCCGTAGCCATTAGCCGCAAAGGTGGATCTGAGATGTCGTAGTTCCGCCTGTAGGTGATCGTCATCGCTGATCCTGTGGGCCCTCCTTGTTAGTGTTTGTAGGGCGGATTTCTTCTGCATGGGGTGGTGGTGGGAGGAGGCGTGGAGGTACCTTCCCGTGATGATAGCCTTTCTGTACACCCTGTGGCCGAGTTTACCATCAGACTTTCGGTAGACTTCGACGTCGAGGAAAGGCAGCACCCCATTCTTTTCTACTTCTATTGTGAAATTTATTTTGCTGTGCTGCTGATTGAGATGTTCATGAAAGTTATTTAGCTCCTCTTCCCCATGTGGCCAGATGACGAAAGTGTCATCAACGTAATGCAGCCAGCATGCTGGGCGTAGTGGCGCTGACTGGAGAGCCGTTTCTTCAAATGCTTGCATGAAGATGTCAGCTGCAATCGGAGAATGTGGGGAGCCCATAGCTACACCGTCTGTTTGTTCGTAAAATTCTTCTTTCCACTTGAAGTAAGTGGTCGTCAGGCAGTGTCGAACTAGGTCACAGGTGTCAGGTGCTAAGCGTTCTTCTAATATGTTCATTGTGTCTGACACTGGTACGTTAGTGAATAACGATGTCACATCAAAACTAACCATCAGATCCGTAGCTGATACACTCTTCTCTTTTAAAAGAGCCACGAAATGGGTCGAATCCTTCACATATGTCTCTGTGTGGCTCACTAGATGTCGGAGCTTTGGTACCAGCTCTTTGGCCAGCTTGTACGTGGGTGAATTAATGCTGGCCACTATGGGGCGCAAAGGAAAATCCTTTTTATGGACCTTTGGCACCCCATACATCCTCGGTGCCTGCGGAACTTGTGGGATGAGTCTTCTGGCTGTGTCAAAGGTCATTCTGGTTTGCTTCAGCTGTGCCTGCGTCGATCTGGTTATCTTAGCCGTCGGATCACCCTTAAGTTTCTTGTAGATGGGATCGCCGAGAAAGTTTTCCATTCGTTTATTATAATCTGGTGTGTCCATGACGACAGTGGCGTTGCCTTTGTCTGCCTGTATTACTACTAAGTCAGGATTCTTCTTCAACTCCACTATGGCCTGACGTTCCTCCCTGCTAATGTTTTGTTTTGGTGGCTTCGCCTGAGACAGGATTCGTACCGTTTCTTGTCGGATCTTCTCTGCCTCGGCCTGTGGCAGGTGACGCACCGAAGTCTCAACTGATTCAATAATGTCTTCCTTCGGTACATATTTCGGTGCGGTCGCAGTCAGCAGTCAGACACAGACCCTGATGAAGACCGCCTGCAACAGTGGCCGAAAATTCGGTGGAATTTATAAAATGACGACGCGGTTTCATACCCAGAAGAATTTTATTGATAGTGACAACAGCCGCGGAAGCCTACGTTTGCATTTGTTGTTGTTTCTTAGTTATTTAAATTTTTAATGAAAAACATAAACAAACGTAACTCTCGTACGTAGTAAATGTCGAAATAGCTGTATCAGTTATTGCAATATGTCTGTTTACAAGTTACCATATTTATTAACATAAAGAACGTTTTCGAAAATAATCAAAATGATTAAATGTTTGTTAAGCTTAAGGGACTTAACTGCGGGGTCATCAGTCCCTAAACTTACAAACTACTTATGAACTACCTTATACTGAAGACGACACAAACATCCATGCCCGAGGGGGATTCGAACACCCGACCGTAGCGGCCTTGCAGACTGACTGGCGCGCCGCAGACCGCTCGGCCATTGCGCCCCGCAATAATTAATCAATATTTTTAATAAGATAGACTCGTATACAAATTTCGTACCTTGTACGTTATGCTCTAAGTAGTTTAATATTGATTGTTTCTGATCACTTGTTATAATGTAATGTCATAATTAGGTGACGTTGAACACTATTTTCGTACCATTTTGTCTTTTAACTACATATTGTCGTCGTACAGTCATCGGAGTGTTGGAGTGTGGAAACTTTTGAAAATACAGTCGTGGCGTAGTTATCTGAAATCTATTTTTCCGAAACCTCCATAAATCAGATCCTGAACGCCTTACCCAGTGGAATCGATACATTCACATCAGAATGGAAATGCGGAGACTGCTGTAATGTATCTAGAAATTACCTTTTTATTCCAACAGAACCTTAGACACTATTCATGTTTCCATTAGAAACATGTCACACATGCTATGAAATACTTTAGTTTCCACAAGTCAACTAACCTCTCGTCATTTTCTATATCCCTGTCATATATCAATACTCTTTCTCTCTGAATCAGCTTACCATAAGATAGATAGACTGTACTTTTAAAGTAATAAATTATCCATAACTGCATACATAAACCATTAGTTCCCCATTTTAACATGTGTAAACCCTTCCAAAATCACCATCAACCGACAGAAATTGCGACATAGACAAAACTAAGCGCATACTTCGTGCAATTCTGCTTCCTCCTATTCATAAACGTTTTAATTAAAACAAACCAACGCACCTGTGCGTTCATACTTCTCAATTCATCCAAACAAAATTAGATACTATAATTAATCCCTAGGAAATCCCTCCAAATTCAGATTACCTTTCGTACTTCATACGAATTAATTCGGGACTACTGACCTCCACGCACCCTTTATGTGCGTCCAGCTCCCACATTTCCTTATAAATTCCTTTCGCCAGCTTCAACGTAACACTTCCGTTGTCTCCTGTATTCGGTCATACACAAGACGACACTTACACCAACCTTCATCTATTACTGCTTGAGCAATACGCTGATCTCCAAATAAAAGATCATTCAATTTCACTTATTTCCTCTTCCCTTCTATTTCAACTTCTAATTATTTCTCAACACAGTTAATAGAAGTTTTGAATTTACATAAGAAGTCCGTACCTAATAAGATCTGTTTTACTAAGCCATTTATTACTAAGCATTACACATGCTAACAGTATCCACCACACGTATTTGGTAATTACTTAAGTGTATAATTTACGCTTGTGACTTTCGTATTTCAAAACAAGTTAGCGACCGTGTGCATCAACTAGTTATCAGTCAGTCCAGTACGGTAATTTAATTTCTATAGTGGTTTTTTGTTCTCGCGTGTTCGGTAAATTTCGTTAGTGCTTCTGTTTTTAATAGTTTTATTCTCGCGTATTTCTAGATTTCGTTATTGTTTCTGTTTTCCCTCGTATTTTGTATAAAAAGTTAATTCATCTGTTTTTAAGAGCTTTATTATCTAGTACAATTGGTAAATTTAGTTTGTTTTTCTGTTTTGAAGTGTTTCTTTTTCGCGTGTTTTGGTATATACTGAAAATTTAAGTAACTCAAGAAAGATGACTAGTGACTATGCCTGTTGTGTACGGATTCAGAAGTTAACCACTGTGCGTTGTAAGGTCAATATGGCGTTTCACGGATGATGCTGTAGTGTGATTCGTTAATTTCTCCCGGCCTATTCAATATTAAAAATACTTCCATCGGCTGATATTTCGGCAGGAGACCACCATGCCATTCGCAAGACAATACTGCAGTGAGGAAACAATGTGCAACGTCGATAAATACGTCAGTTTTCAGTGACAACTGAAAAGACAACTCACACTGAGGAAGCTAGCAAACAACGCCATCACTGGAGCAAAAATGAAAAACGTCAGAAATATCGGTAACAAACATCAGTTTTCAACGAGAGAGATGGCATTTATTTTGTCCCTTTGTTTTTTGAAATGTGAAAGAGCGAGAGTCTTCCATCCCTATTCGTATGGCTACCTGCTATACCCGGTCCGCTGAAACATTGCACTTGAAGTTTCGCGTTACGGTGTGTTAAGTTGGCTACACTGCTTTAGCGACGATGCAACACTAGCCTCTATACACACAGCAGACGAAACGGTTTTCAGTTTCATCTCGTAAATGTATGCTGTTGAGCAATAAAAGTGCATATAATAAATTCTTCCTTGAGCAGCAATTAATTACCGGCATATTAATGAAAACCAGAACACAACAATGCATACGTTTTCATTAACGGAGCAAAGCAATATAGAAAACAAGAATTAGATCACGACGGATACGAAATAAACAACAATCAAGATAGTAACTTCTCTCTCTACTTTTTATAATCAGAATGCTTTTCAGTCACCAATTTACGGCGACAATGGTACAATTACATCCAGCTCCCCATCTTCACTGTTGTCGTCACTGCCAAAATCGTCGGCATCACCAACTGTTCATGATCCCTTCCATTGTTTGCGCTGTCCGAATCACTTTTTAAACGTGCTCAACCCCCCCCCCCCCCTCTTTTTTTTCCAAGATGCAGCATCCACATTGGCAACAGCTTCATGCAACAGCTTTTCCACCTCTGTTATTGTGAAAGACTTATTATTCCTTAAATAATTCCTCACGTCACACCATACCAGTTTTATGGGGTTAAAACGGCAGTGAAATGGGGGCAGATTTATTTCATTGTCACGCTGCTCCTTTGCGATTTCGTCTACTGCATATGTGGGTGTAATAGGCTTATTTTGTTTCACGAGCGAATATAAAAGAAGTGTTGACATTGACGTATCTGCAGCATTATTTCTTTCTTATAACCACTGCACATAACTTCTTTCCGATCGTTTGAAGCGAGAATGAACTTCCTGCTCAGAGCATATGCTTCGTTTATTGATACGAAATTGAGAACTTAGAAAACGTCACAAGACAAATGTCTTTTCTATGACATTATCCAATTACTTGAACTCGGAAAGTGAAGTTAAACCACTCACAGGAAAACAAATCGCAGCGAAAAAAGCACACACAACATAAACACGCGATAAACACGATACACAAATTTGTTTACGGTAGCACTGAACAAAGCCGGCAACGCGGGAACTTTGACGTCGTGGCACGTGATCATTGGAAGTATTTAGCGTGCCGTGATTGGATCGTTCCTAGCGACTAGCGCCTCGCGCTTCTTGCTCTTCACTTGTTATTTGTAAACGTCAAGTGCAAAGTTTCAGCGGCCCGGGTATAGTTTTATTTCACTCGCTTCCTTCATAACACAATCCCAATAGCTGGAAGTTCACTCAGAAATTTCCGTTTGTTGTAGCTCCATAGGGTGACCTATTTCTAGGTAGTGTTTGGCAAAAGCCTATTTGTTTGGTTGTTGGGTTGTTGTAAACGTGTGTAACGTTTTTGCTCAATATATCGGTCCCCAACAGTCCTAATTGACCAATCTATGACATGCCACAGCTGTATAGGATACGATAGACACCCGCCTTGCGCAAACCGAGCTCATACTTTACGGGCCCTAAGAGCGCCTTAATTTTAGATGGTGGTCGAACACATAGTTAAAATATATTTATGCAAAATACGGCCAATTTGTTGTGAATGCTGCTAATGTACCTCAGAAAGGCCACTGACTTGAGCGCCATCTCTGTACTATCACCATAGCCAGTTGCACATTTATGAAATAAATCGCAATTTGCGATCAGTTATAGCTTCACTGTACTAGGTATAGATGAAATACCCAAATGCGGCGAATGAAAATTTGTGCCCGTCCGGAATTCGGGCCCGGGATCGCCTGCTTACTGGGCAGACGCGTTGACCACTCCGCCACCGATTAATAAATCGCAATTTGCGATGTCGTCAAAAATATATATAATTGCATACAAGCCGAGACTGGGCTCCTGACGGCAATTGTGTCTCGATACCTCATGGTCTGTTCTCCCTGATACGGGAATACAGTATTGTGGCTGCAAGCATTAGAGAACAAAATGGGCTGTGGTTATAGGAAGGAGACAGCGTGGAGATTTGAGTGTGGCGAGAGACGTGCAGAGAAGAGTCCTCTGCAGTCGGGTTGGTCACTGTGTCCTCGGTGGCGGTGTGGTTAACGCGTCTGCCTAATAAGCAGGAGATCCCGGGTCCGAATCCCGGGAAGGCACAAATTTTCATTCGCCGTACTTGGGTATTTCATCTAAACCTAGTACAGGGAAGCCATAACTGATCGCAAATTGCGACTTATTTCATTAATTTGAACGCTGTAATGTCGTCAAAAATATATACAATAGTTGCACATTTGGTCAAGCGCGCAACGCTCTTTTAATCTGCCTTTCACTATAACCATTCTGGCGAAAAGTTACCTCCAGATGGAACAGCTCAGTTGATAAACTTTCCGGGTGCGAAATGACGCAAGCCCTGTGCACTAACGTACCAAGAATCCTTTCGCGTTGAGCTGGATGGTGACAACTTTAAGCTTGCAGATACAAATCAGTGTGAGTTGGCTTCCTATCAACAGCATGTCTCAAAGTACCATACACGTTCCTCCTCACCAACACATAAAGGAAGGGAAGAGGACCATTTTTTCCACCTCCATAGTGAAACGGATGTTGCGGTATATTGATTTTAGATGTTTGAAAAGTTATTTAATTTCTCACAACCATGAGGTCAAACAACGGAAGTATCTTCTACATATCTAAATAAGCAAGCAGGTTTCAAAAAAATGTTCAAGTGTTTGTATATCTTATGGGACTTAACTACGGGGTCATCAGTCCCTAAACTTACAAACTACTTAAGAACTAACTAAGACTAAGGACGGCACAAATATCCATGCCCGAGGAGGGATTCGAACCCCCGACCGTAGTGGCCGTGCAGACCGTGACTGGAGCGCCTCAGTCCCCTCGGCCACCGCGGCCGGCCAAGCAGGTTTCAACGCCTCTGACTCCAATGCATGTTCTTCAAAGTCGTCCATGAATAAATACGCAATGATAGGCAACAAGGGACTTCGCTTCCCAACTTCCTCTGCCTGTTCTTAGTACTGGTTATTACATAAGAAGAGCCTCTCAACATACATAAGTGTTAAGTGCTGGGTTTATTTAGAAAGAATGATCCTTTACTACGAGGGTCACTTCAAAAGCAATGCTCACTATTTTTTTTAATACAGCTTTAATTCTACATGTTTGAAAGTTTTACAGTGTGTAGATACATCCTTAAGGAATAATATTTTCATTTCTCCACATAATCCCCATCACTCTCAACTGTCTTACGCCATCTTGGAACCAGCGCCTGTATGCCAGCATGGTAAATTTCTGGACCAACACACTGGAGCAACACCGCCTAGAAGACAAGGCCTGACAACTGGCCATGCCTACGTCACACCAAGAGGCGGCGGCTGCCAGTTGACTGGCTGGCCGCTGGGGCACGCCCACCGCCTCGTAGCGGTCGGCCAGTCAGCTTGCGTCCGCCGCCTCTCGGTGTGACGTAGGCACAGCCAGTTGTCAGGCCTTGACTTCTAGGCGGTGTTGATTGGAGCCACTGTTTGGCAGCTTTCATCACGTAACCTGCTTGCCACCGACTAACTGTACTGCGATCTAATATTCATAGAATATATGACATCAACTGCGATTGGGCAAAGCTGAAAATGTGTACCCAGCCGGGATTCGAACCCGGGTCTCCTGCTTTCTAGGCAGTTGCGCTGACCCCTACACCACTGGGGACACAGTAATCACCGCACCTGCAAGGACTACCTAGGCACGCCTCCCGTCAGATACAAATTCCCAGCTTCGCCCTGCCCACAGTACTCAAACTCGTAGTTATGAACTAATTCCCGTAAGAGTAAGGGCTTCAAACTTTCCCACCCCTCCCCACTAACGACAGGATCATTGCCCGTCACCGGCATATTATATATATACATGTGGCGTCTGTTCCGAAAGAATAGACGTCACTTCTGATCCTGCAGTTGTTATTATTTAATATTCATAGAATATATGACATATATGACATCAACTGCGAAGAAACTGCTTAGAAAGCAGGAGACCCGGGTTCGAATCCCGGCTGGGTACACATTTTCAGCTTTGCCCAATCGCAGTTGATGTCATATATTCTATGAATATTAAATAATAACAACTGCAGGATCAGAAGTGACGTCTATTCTTTCGGAACAGACGCCACATGTATATATGTACTGCGATCGACAGCAGCATCTCCATACACCTTTTTCAACCTTTTGTGGATGTTTCCCACTGTCTCGTTTTTACGGCACAGGAATTCAATGACAGCACGTTGCTTCTGACGAACGTCAAGTGTAACAGCCATCTTGAAGACATGTTGTTACGGCGCCACTCACAGGAACAGGTTGAACCAAGTTTGAAAACAAGCGGGAAGGGTGTATCTACACACTGTAAAACGTTCAAACAAATAGAATGAAAACTGTATTAAAAAAAATAATGTGCATTTCTTTTGAAGTAACCCTCGTATAATTACGCAATAGCAGAACGAACACTGGAATCAGTGACTTCCCTAAAATATCTTGATGTAGACATTTGCGATTTGAAATTTAACGACCGTATAAAATTAACCATGGGTAAGGCAGATTCCAGGGTGACATTCATTGAACGAATTCTCTGGAAGTGTAGTCCGTTAACGAAGGAAGTAGCTTACAAAATTATCGTTCGTCCAGTGATTGAGTATTGCTCATCAGTGTGGGATCCGAAGTGGTTGGGGTTAATAGAAGACATAGATAAGATCCAACGGAGAGCAACAAGCTTCATTAGGGCTCATTTAGTAAGCGCCAAAGCTTCGCGGAGGTGATTAGGAAACTCCAGTGGCAGGCGGTTCAAAAGAGACGTTCTGTTCCGCGATACGGGCGTCTGTAAAATTTCCCACAGCACACCATACGTTTCTTGACGAGTCAACCAATATATTGCTTCCTCCTACGTATATCTCTTGAAATGACGACAAGGATAAAATTACAGAGATTAGAGCCCACACGGAGGCATATGGGCAATCGTTATTTTCGCGAACCGCACGCGACTGCAAGAGGAGGCAGTGACATTGGTATGCAAAGTACCCTCCGCCACACACCTTGAGGTGCCTCGTGGACTATGGATGTAGATGTGAATGTCTTATACGTTTCCTAGGTGTATATAACGTAACTTTACCGATTACTTTATTAAAAATTTAAATTCATGTGCCAGGTTGGAATTTCAGCACATAACTCCCTGTCAGTGTGCTGCCATTATCGCTTGACCAACACGCCTTTTACAGGGTGTCCCATTTATCTTGAACACCCAAAATATTTCTGGAACAACAACAGCTATTATAAAACGACTTTAACCGGTACCAATGTAAGGCAGGGGCTTATGAATGTAAATAATTTGAAACATTCTAAAACGAAAGCATATGTGTTTTTACCATAAACTTACGTGTATTTAAAAGGACACCCTACATTATTTTTCAGAAATCTATAGCATGACAAATCACAAACAATGGCATTGATTGCAACGCAATACGCCAATTACATCCCGAGATATTGCGAAGCGAAATTGAAGCTTCAAATACACGAAACGCACGGCTAGCACACGTCCTGACATTCAAGCGAGAACTCAATGATGCTCAGGACGTGCGCTAGCCGCGTGTTTCGCGCATTTCAAGCGTCAACTTGGCTTCGCAATATCGCGGGATGTAATTGGCGTATTGTGATGCAATCAACGTCATTGTTTATTCGATTTATCATACTGTAGATTGCTGATGAAATAATATAGGGTGTCTATTTAAAAATACGTAAGTATGTGTTCAAAAACACATATGCTTTTGTTTTAGAATGTTTCAAAGTATTTACATTCATGAGGCCCTGCCTTGCATTGATACCAGTGAAGGTAGATTTACAATAGCTATTGTTGTACCAGAAATATTTTGGGTGGTTATGATAACCGTGACATCCTGTATACTGCACGACCTGTAAGCTTACCATGAGATCTATCACTGTGCTTCCAATCTTCTTATAGGTTTTTTTATGGTGCTGTCAGACATTCAACTACTCATTCAATTTTAAACAATACAGTTTACAAGGACGAATCAAAAAGTAGATTCCACTACCTCACCACGAGAACACGCTGTGTCTATTGACTGTGGCCAATGTGTAGCGTGGGATCTTAACTGCTGACAAGTTCGATATGGTGACTGATATAGTATCCTGTCATGATATGTGTACACAACGGGCTATGCTCGATGGTGATCAACAGGATGTTCACTCCAATCTGGACGTGAGCACGTGATGAAATTTGTTTTGGCTAAGTGGCTAGATTGAATGGGCATTCGTCATGAAACCGCTATTGAATATCTCTCACGCAAGTGTTCTAAAGTGATTTAAACAATGCAATGCTGGGCACACGGATGCCACTGGCGAATACCGCAAAGGCAGGAAACTGCCAACGTGCTAAAAATTTCGCAATGCGATGTGTTCTCCATGTTCACCTGCACCTTGGAAATCGTAAACTGTTCGTCAGATGGATCCTACGGCTACTCGTCGATGTTGTCAACAGACAACGTTTCCAATCGTCATTGGAAAGGTATTCTGTGGAATACAACGAGTTTCTGCGGCGTGTTATAACAGAGCATGAAACATGGGTCCACCAATTCACCCCAACCCTACGAGATGATGATTTCGCGTGGCATTTTTGGCCGTTAGACCCCAGCTGGGATCTGGTTCGGCCTGCCTGGTGCAAGTCTTTTGGTGACACCACATGGGTGACTTGTGTGTCGATGATGATGAAATGATGATGAAAGTGCAGAAAATCTTCGACCGCGACCGGGGCTCGAACCCGGCCTCCTGTGTTGCAATCTACCACGCTTTCTCTGGAATACAGAGGCGTACAGAACATAGATGGAGTGGTTGTACATCACAAAGAAAGAAGGCCAAGGTCTAACCATCCGCAGCAAAGGTGATGGTGCCACTGTTCTATGACACAGAGTGTGTGGTGTACATGGCATTTATTCCGAAGGCCAAGACAGTCAACTCTGCTTCGTATTTTCAAACGCTGTACCTGTTCCGTAAATCACTTAAAGGAAAGCTGTAGAGAAAATGAGTGCAGGTGTGAGTTTGTTGCACCAGAACGCAACACCGCGCACGGCACACAGAACGTGAAAACTGCTGTAGCTTTTCAAGTTGGGAGTAATACGTTATCCTCCAGCACTTATCAGTTTGGAATGACGAAAGTGGATCTACGTGGACGACGATCCTGGAAACATTGAGGAGATACCCAGGTTTACATGGCGTTGGAGGTGTCTTATACACATCTAAAATAGAAAATTTCATTGCGCGTTCCGAGAAATATTTACAATATTTTGGGGACAATATTAAAATTTGAACTTATATGGTTTTTTCTTATAGCATTGTTCCCTATTATATGTTATTCAATAAATGTCCCTAACTTGCGAGAAGAGATCAAAACTTTTCGGTTCACCAATGATATTGTAATTCTGTCAGTCACAGCCAAGGACCTGGACGGGAAAAAATTGTCCCACCCATTGTACAAAGTACCTTCCCTTCAGCTGAAGTAACATCAATGGACTCAATCACAGTGCTGCTATCACTGGAAATAATCATAGTTACAGAAATGAAAGTGTTGCAGCAACAATTGCATTCTGCTGAACTCTTCATTATTTTCTGAATCTTGTGAACACAACAGTCAACTTTTAAAGAAGTAGGTAGTGTATCACAGTAGCATACAATATACAGGGTGAAGAAAACACGCTGTAACATTCGGAGTTCAGTATAAGATTCCTCTTCCAGACTGAAGGCAGAAGTTTATTTAGCATAAGCAAGTCATGTGCATTTAGAAAACATGTACCAGAACGAGAAGTTGGCATCAAATTCAAGCAAATGGACGTATGGAAAACAGTAAAAGAAGCCAAACGAAGATATTAAGCCTAGCTACATCCTGGATGTAGGTTTTATCTCCCAGCAGTGTACTCAGTGAGCTATAATTGCTGGTACATTAGTGCAGGATGATTCACGCCCTTCTGTACATTCTGATAGTGCTGCCGTATTCACGTTCCTCTGTCCATCTTGATGCAATACATTATAATGGTTTTAGTACCCGAGAATACTAATATGAAGTGTGCGATACCTATCGCAACTAAACCTTTTCTTTATGCATAATCACTAAATTATTCATAAAACATAATACGATACAACACTGTTTAATTGCATCAACAGCAAGGTATTTAATTGGACTTTGATAAAATGCTCCTGTTTATAAAGAAAGGTAAAATTAATATTACGTAATAACGTGGTGTTACTAATCAAATTTCCAACTAACAGTATCTGATGTCCTTTGCAATGTAATGATTTGTTTCCGAAGCTCGGATTACCTTAAAACTGTATAATTACTTTAATTTAGCTATTTTAATTAATGTCAACAAATACAAATACTGCTGTACTTGTAAATTACTTACGATCTTAATTTCCGTTTTCTTTTGATACGAAAATTATGGGTTTTCAGCTGGTTACAACAGAAAAAGGCCTTAGAGGGTAATGACGAAGGTAATAAATAGGCACAGTGATAGGTGGGGTGGGGGGATGGGTGATTGGCAGAGAGGTTAGGGGATGGATGGTAATTTTATTGACTTTATCGATGAAAAAGGCTGAAAAGCAAAGATATACTAAATGAACAGAGGAAAAAACAAAATAAACCTCTCTGACCAATGTTAAAGTTAAAAAAGTATCTCATAACTTAGTTGATTACTGTATATGTAAACATCTTTGGCAAAGCTGTTGCTAATTACGAAAAAATACAAAAGGTTCTTTAATTTAAGTTTTTAATGTAAAATGCTGCATAACACCTAACAGTTAAAGCAACAGTTACGCCAGATGTCAACATTAATTAACGTCCAAACATCGTAGACGTAAATTTCTTAAGAAAATTTATAACAAACAAATTTATGTATATTTTCCTATTGTTTGATATATAATTAATGTAATTCTTATACACGCAGGCGCTTGAGAATGACAAACTGTCGACACAGCTGTAGCAATTTTAAATAAAACATAAGCAGCAATCTGGAACTCTATTACAATATCTTTTTACGACATATATGATGCTGCAGGCCCAACAATTAGGAAAAAAAAGGTAAGATGTTTATTCAATTTTCATCCATAATTAACATTTACGAAGCATTGCCGGTCTCATGATGTTTGTACGCAATGAACTCCCGAAACTACTCGACTGCTCTCAAGAAAATTTTGCACAGTGTGTGTGCCATTTGGTTAAACTTAAAAGGTACGACAGTTTTATCTCAATCGATTAATAACTGTAATATAATTATCTTGCATATTAAATTTTTTATCAAGCTTTGATAAGTATCCAATAACGGGTCCCTGCTTTAACTTTATGTTTGGGCTACTGCGAAAGTGCTTGAATGGCAAGTGAATGGTCATTGGTTAGACACTCACTCGTATCACGGATGTTTTCACTCTGAATTTTAACCTATCCTTCTTCTGTTAACGATGGAACGAGTCTCCAGAAGCCACAGATGATTCAGATTCCACCTGAAAGTGTAGGTCCCCTTTTCCCGGTTGTAACACTGTATTTTTTCTTTTTTATCTTGTAGATCTGTCGTTCGCGGTCGTTCGTTCAGTTCGTTCGTGGTTGTTCGTTGAATAGTTCGCTCAGCTTTTTCATTACAGAGGGCGTCGTGCAGCCCCCTGACCGGGCGCGCTGAGCCACGGCGCCCAGCATGGTATGTTAGGGACATCTGAAGCGACGAAGTGGCGTTCAAAAGAAAGACAACCCGGTCACTCACCCACGAAAAAATTATTATTATATTCTATAAAGGACGTTTCCTTCATGCTACAACTTTTCTCACATTACATATTTTTTTGAAATTTATATATGGCATACCTGCGCTTTTTAAAGTTTTCGCGTAAAAATCAGCGGCTGTGCGATAGTCTCGCTAAAACTCAGAAATCGCTTCACCAACTTGAAAAACATTTAGTTGCTCCCTTTCATACAGGGATGATCTAAAAAAAAAAAAAAGGGTGAACCCGAAGGTACAGCTGAAAAAATGAAATTAGTAATTTTGCATGGGAGCATCGCTACTTCGGATTATATTCGTGTTTCCTGCGCTAGCACACTGCGATAAAATTTTACATTCTTCAGCTTCGAAACAATAAGAATAATAACAATTCACACGGTGCATGGCGAAGGGTACTTTATAACATTCTTCAACACCAATCTACAGTATTATTCCTATATGGATGAACTATTACAGACTGGACTTCAAAAACAAGAGAACCATCACTGTCTACATGTTATTTTGTACTGCGTATGGTGGAGGGTACCTTACCGAGCACCATGAATTTGGCAGTTAATTTTTCATATACACGAGAGGGAGGCATTAAAAGAGAGAGCAGACAGAAGTAGATAGCAGAGAGTTAGGGACGTAATGACAGAGGCAAGGGGAAGATAGTTGGATAGGTGGATAGGGGGGAGTAGAAATAAGAGCAGTAGTTCAGAACAGAGCAGAGGTAGGTAGACAGTGATGAAGAGAAGAGAGCCGCGGTGGAGTAGCCGAGCGCACGGTTGCTCGCTGTCGGAGGTTCGAGTCCTCCCTGGGGCATGGGTGTGTGTGTGTGTTGTCCTTAGGTTAGTTTAACTTAGTTTAAGTAGTTTGTAAGCTACGATCTGATGACCACGCAGTATGGTCCGATAGATTTATAAACATTTTTTGAAGAGAAGAGGTCATGGACAGAGAACTGAATATCGGAATAATTAAGTACCGGAGCAAGTCTGGGTTTGCAGGTAGCTAATACAGTGATAAGCCTAAGAGGACAAACAGGTACGATACAGGAATAGAGATGGAGGACGTGATGCGGAGAGAGATTAAGGAAAGATGTAGGATGTATATCCGATTCTAGTTGACAACTGTGAAGTATTGCCAGGGTCGCGATAGTCGGTACAAAGACTTTTGCTGAAGCTCTCCACGCTACCCTATCCTGTGCAAGCCGGCAGCGTTGGCCGAGGGGACTGAGGCGCTCCAGTCACGGTCTTCACGGCCACTACGGTCGGGGGTTCGAATCCCCCCTCGTGCATGGATATTTGTGCCGTCCTTAGGATTAGCTAGTTCATAAGTAGTTTGTAAGTTTAGGGACTGATGACCCCGTAGTTAAGTCCCATAAGCTATACTAACATTTCAACATTTATCCTGTGCAAACCTCTTCGTCTCTTAATAAGAACGGTAACCTACATCCTTCTGAATCTGTCTATTCTATTCGTCTCTGTCTCTCTCTGCGATTTTACCCCAATTACTTCTTTGCAATGGTAAACTTACGATTCCTTAATGTCTCAAAATGTGTCACACCAATCGATCCCTTCTTTTATCCAAAATATTCCAGAAATCTCTTCTCTCCCCAATTCTGTTTATTTAATATTTATTAGTAACTAAATTTAGTATGTGTCTGTAAGCTTCTACTATCTTTTGGTTTCACGCACATACTGTGCTACACTCCAGACAAATGCTTATTTTGTGTCTCGTTTTCGCCGGTTGTCCTAGGTGTCGGTGGCCGAGTAGAGAGACCGACGCAGGAAAATAGGATGCACGCGTGTGCGGGTACAGAGTCTGAGGTGACCAGCCAGTGGGACAGCAGAAACTAGAAATACTGAGCTAGATTAGTAGAATATATATATTTCGAAGAAATATTACAATATTTATCTTTCATAAGTTTCATGACTGCAGAATGCTGGTACATAGTTTGACTAGGTAGAGGCCTGCCTACTGATGAGTCTTAGTGCCTGTCCTAATCCCAAGTGACCGATCCAGTTCAGTGGTGGCCACGAGCGGAGTTGCAGCAGAGGGCGCTCGTGGCTGACGTCGTAAGAACGCCGCGCCGTGCTTGCATGGCGGCGCGCGGGGAAAGTACGTGGCGCGCACTTCAGACTTGTACGACACCACAGCTTACAGTTTAAAATCTGGTTTCTAAATCTATGTATTACCATTATAAAATCAGTCTGATAGTTTCATGTGTCTCCTGGTCTCTTCCATGTCTACGATCTTATTCTGTTACCGATATTCACTAATCTCCATCTCTAAATGTAAGCTATCCATTTCTCTTTTCAAATTTTCTTCTTAACCCATCCGATTAAATGGATACAGCATTCAGCGCTACAATCCGTAGAATAATTATTTTTTTCTGATGACGCCATCCTCCTGAGTAGTCCCCTCCCGGAGATCCGAAAAGCGGACTATTTTACCCTCGGAACGTTTTATCCAAGAGGACGCCATCATCGTATTTTCATACAATAGAGCTTCATGTCCTCGGGAAAAATATCTACTGTAATTTCCCTTTGCTTTCATTCGTTTGCAGTAACTGCACGGCAAAGCCACGTTAGTTGATGTTACAAGGCGAGCTCAGTAAGTCATGAAGACTGTTGCCCTGCAAGTACTGAGAAGGTTGCTGCCTCGCTTCATATACCAAACGTTTGCCTACCTTCTGCACAGTTACCCCTCCGCTGTGGTTTCACCTACTGTAAGGCTATCTGTATCGCTGAGACACGCAAGACAACCCACCCCGGCATTATTTGTGGTTCATGGGGGTGGATATATATACAGGGCGAGTCAAAAGTCCTTGGGCACCTTCATAAGTTGGAAGATTAAGGGGAAAATTGAAAAGTGATTATGGGAACAGAGGTTCGCTGTGGGGCCGCAACGTTTGGAGTGAATGTCATTCAGCCGGTCGCGGTGGCCGAGGGGACTGAGGCGCTGCAGTCACGGTCTGCACGGCCACTACGGTCGGGGGTTCGAATCACTCCTCGGGCATGGATATTTGTGCCGTCCTTAGTAGTAGGTAGTTCATAAGTAGTTTGTAAGTTTAGGGACTGATGACCCCGTAGTTAAGTCCCATAAGCTATACAAACATTTGAACATTTGAATGTCATTCATGGCCGCCATCTTGAAATCCGCTATTCTGGATTCGAGTCACTTTTGTAATGGGAAAGTGGGGTGTATGACACATCAAATAACTGACGCTTGAGCTCAGGTATTTATTGGTGTAATTTGTTTTTGTCTACGTTGTACAATTTAGAAATTATTAATGTTCAAAGTTAGGAAACATTACACAGGATGGACAACACGTACAACATGTACAACATTTGTTGTAGCAGTCGGTATGAAGGTAATTTTCCAACTTTGAACATTGTTAACTTCCAAATTGTACAAGATAGAGAAAATCAAATTACACCACTAAATTCCTGAGCTCAAGCCAGAGTTATTTGATTCGTCGTACACCGCGCTTCCCATTAAAATAAATAAATAAACTCCCTTGAATCCAAAATGGCGGATTTCAAGATGGCGGCCTTTTTTCCCATCATCACTTTTCAGTTTTCCCTTCACTCTTTCCACTTATGAAAGTTATATTTGAGGGATGAGGGAACAGTGATAGTTGGTACCGCATATACAGGACTTTTTCAGGTAACTATTTCATCTTATTACGGTATGAAATGTGAATAATAATCCGTAGTATATTATAGACCTTAGGAAACATGCTCACTATAGCTGCTCAAATTGGAGAAAAAATTCAGTTAATTGTTCGATTAAAATTGGAATGTATTGTAAGAGACATTTGCCACGTTAAAGGGTCATGTAGTTGATCATCGGTCTCTGTCAGGGAAGGTGTACCAGGAGAGGGTTGTGTAACTGGTAGTGTGATGTATGTATTAGTGGCGTTGATGAGATGACAAGGACCAGCAACTCGCAGATGACCCAGTGACCTCCAGACCCGTCATTGGATATGTTGCGTCCTGCAGACAGGGACAGCGGCGGCCGCGCAGCCCCAGTACCAAGTCTGACAACTGGCCAGAGCTCACTGCCGAGTCGCGCTGTCACCACATGAGCGATCGCGGTCTTGACCTTTACAACAACAGAGTCGCATGCTGCCTGCACCTCTCCCCTTACCGCTACGGGTTGTGTAATGACGTTTTTCACAAATATTCATTTTTACACACACGTGTTTGATGGAAGCACATTTTTAAAAAGTTGTCACTCAACGTTGTAACACAATACGACAATTTGTATTAATTTAGCTATCGTAATGCAGTGTATGGTGTCACTATTTAAGTAGCCATAACTCATTTTTCGCTTAATCAATGCTCTGACTCAGACGTGACATTTCACACAAGCTCTCTTCATTTGGTACTGCTTGAATTTTTTTTTAAACTGTCGAAAATGTACTTAACGTCTTTCCCCTCTCACAAAATGAATTCACTTTTCATCCTTCATTTAAGACACGCCCTGCTTCGGTCACTTGTGTTCAGCATTCTGTCTGTTTTCATACGCAGAATCTTTCCTCGGTTCCAGAGAAAGAAAGAAAAGCAATTGCTTCTACCTTGCAGGTATGTCATCGTGCAGTATGCTACTGTAGGCCTATTTGGATGAGATATTAAAGGGCATGTTGATCACAACTGACTGGACAGATATGCATAATAATTATTTAAGTAAAACAAATTTTTCATGTAATACATTTTTATATGCCACTAAAAAGTGTAAAATAATTTCTACATTACGGATACAGATTCCTAACCTAATGCAAAATGTTATGAAAATTTGTGATTATGAATTTTTAATAGCCGTGAAAACACTTTTAAGATTTATAACGACGAAAGTGTGCCGCATGATAGAAATGATCTCTTCATGCTTCTAATATGTATGGGTCCCAAATTTTTCGTTAAATCTGTTAAGATTATTTTCATGACTATAAGGAGAGAGCTGGGCTAATTAAATCGAGGTGCTATACGAATAAATGCAAGCTTTTTCACAACAACAGCAAAATAGTCACCTTTATGTTAGCTTGTGAACATGTCTATTTCGTTTACTGACTTCAGAAGTTACCACAAGATGTATTTTGTCACGCTGGCCCTTACAGCCCGGCAACACACACAACACTGAAGCGGCACGGGCTACCCCGCACACAGGCGCTCCTCTATAGGCCGCGCGCCGATAAACATCAACAGAGCGGGTTGTTTACCAGCCGCGCAAGCCGCCTCTGCTCCGGCGTCGCGGATCTATTCCTGCCGCGGCAGCAGCACACACACGTGACCAGCCCGTCTGATCACAATTCTGCAGGTAGTATCTCATTGCTGCACACTGGTTGGCCGGAATGGTATATATAAGGACACGCTCCGGCCCTCGCCGGCAGTTCGCTTCGCTTCTCGAATGCTGACTACACTGCTCTCTTGGATAGATTACACTACGACGACCGCTGCCTATACTTGGACTTCGAGAGGACCTTACGTGGGAGTGTTTACGCTGCCAGATTACCGGCGGAGTGAAAACTTGTACTTTTGAGAAGCTCTGTAGAAGTTTGTTTTGTTTTCTGTCCTTTCTCGCAATAGGCGTGAGCCTTGTTTGTCTTGCCTACATTGCAACTTGTGTAACTTCGCTCACGCCTACCCAGCAAAATTACTGCCAGATTGAGAAAGAGACCTTGGCTATCATATTCGCATGCACTAAATGCTATCCATACCTATGTGGAGTCACCTTTCATCTCGTAACAGACCACCAGCCCCTGCCCACACTGTTCTCTCCAAAAGCGCATTTACCAACCAAGGCCTCCCACCGCCTCCAACGATGGGCACTCTTCCTATCCCGTTTTCGATATGTCCTACATTTCCGTTCCTCTTCTCGTTACGCCAACGCGGACGCCCTATTCCGCCTCCCCTGCGGGCCAGATCCACCGTTTGAGAAGGAGTAAATTATGGTGTTCTGTATAAACGAAGATGTCAGACCTGTCAGACGGATTTTCCATCACGGCTGGCCAGGTCGCTGACGCCACGGCACGAGCCGACCTGTCCACGGTCCACAGATACATATGTTCCCGGTGGCCGCTGGCACCGCCTCCACGAGCCTCTGCCGACCTCAAATTCTACTTCGGCATCCGACACCAACTGTCCGTGGTCGACGGAGTGTTCTTCCGCCTCAAGGCCGCCGCCACACCGAGGGTCATCATCCCAGCATCGCACCAGGCCGCGGTCCTCCGGTTGCTCCATGACGGCATTGGCTCGGCGACACGTTTCCTAGCGGGGCCTGACACCGACAGTAAGATCGACGATAAAACAATGCCCCCAATGTTCCCGACATCAACCATCCCGCCCTCAAGTTTTCAAATACTGGCCGCCCACAACCGGTCCGTGGGCGGATTGTTTACCAGCCGCACAAGCCGCCTCTGCTGCGCCGGCGCAGTGGATCTGTTCCTGCCGTGGCAGCAGGAAACACGTGACCAACCCGTATGATCACAATTCTGCAGCTAATATCACATAGCCGCACATTGGTTGGCCGGAGTGGTAAATTTAAGCACGCGCTCCAATCCTCACCGGCAGTTCGCTTCGCTTCTCGCATGCTGACTACACTGCTGTCTCGAATAGATTACGCTACGACGACTGCTGCTTATACTTGGACTTCGAGAGGACCTTACTTCGGAGTGTTTACGCTGCTAGATTACCGGCCAACCGGCGAAGGTGAAAACTTGTGCTTTTGAGAAGCTCTGTAGAAATTTGTTGTTTTCTGTACTTTCTCGTAATAGGCGTAAGCCTTGTTGGTCTTGCCTACATTACAACTTGTGTAACTTCGGACAATAAAGTTATGTTGTGCAAAACTCTGACTTTTGAGTCACAAAATATATTTGAAATGTGGACGGTAAGTGGCTCACAACAGTTCATTGCAAGGATTGTAAATCTAAGCTGTGGTCAGCGCCCCGCACTTACAGCTGTTAAGTCAGTCTTCGTGACCGGAGCCGCTACTTCTCAATCAAGTAGCTCCTCAGTTGGCCTCAGAAGAGTTGAGTGCACCCCGCTTGCCAACAGCACTCGGCAACCCAGACGGTAACCCATCCGGATGCTAACCAAGACAGTGTTTAACTTCGGTGACTTAACGGGAACCGATGTGCCCGCTGTGGCTCGGCCGTTGGTTAGTAAGCTTGTAAATGAGTGCTTCAAAATGCAAATACATTGTACTGAAGTAATAATTTTGTTTTTCTGCTCAAAGAAATACAATTATGAATACTTGAAGCAATGGAACCTGCACTTGCAATTAATTGTGAGATAAGTCACTAGACACTTTGCCGGGAACTGTCCACCTGCTTCCTCGCACCACAAGCGCAGCTAGCCGAATCCTCTCGACTTACTTTTCAGCAAGCCACAAGTATTTCCAGACCGTTTACTCAAGGGCCAATCACAGCTACAGCTTCAAATCTATCTCCCCACCTTTACTTTCTTCCAAACATCTTTCCCGCGAAAAAGAAACTTCTAGAGGCTTCTAGAAAGTTCTAGAACGTTTCGACCGTTTGGCGGTTGAAATCAACTCCCAATCGTAGCCCGCCAGTTTTGTCGCGGAGCAGCATCGGTCGGTTGCGACCTTCCTATCGGTACTCACCAATAAGAATTGGGCAATACATAACTCAGGGTAGTAAAAGGTTTATGTCTCGTTGTTTCTGTTCATAGGGTTGAGTTATGTATGTCAGCTTCTATTCCCTAAACAGCTACCCAATCTGTTTAAACATGATCAAAATTAATCTGTAGTTTAGGCTGTCTATCAATCTGCATATGAAGACGTGAAAATATATCTAAACAAACATAAACCTCTGAATAACCAACAAAATGGATTCTTAGATAAAGAAGTGATTCACTCACGAAGTAATTCTTTATAAATATAGTTTATTTCTCTTTCTGGACATGAAAATGCGGAGGTGGTCCTACTTTATACATCGGTAAATAACTGAACATTTCCCCAACTATTGTTCATGAGAGGCACTATTAGTATCACACGAACTCGAGAGTAAAAGTTCCAAATTATCACTCGTAAAGTAGTGTAGTCCATCGAAAATTTCAGTTCCAAATTAATCCGCTATTAATGTATTTGTTATAAAACACAGTTTATAATCACACGAGTACACGATTTCTGAATTATGACAGTTCCACAGCCATAATACCATGCATAGTTTATCACTTTTCAAGCAGAGACTAAGTTCTTCAGTCACAGTCTCGTAAATTTTCTAAGTCCACACATGCCAATCTCTTCAAATCATAAGTTCGTATCGTAGCTTCAAACTCACCAGCGTCACAAACTTTCAACACCACGTCCAAGTTACGAGTACCTTCCCAAGCGTTCGAAAGCGTGTTCTCTCTGCTCCCAAAATTCTATCCTTCCGCGCATCCTAACGCCTCATCTTTAAAATATAATCTGCCTTCCAAAATATTATACATTTGAATATCGCAGAATTAAATGGTTTGACCACCTCCCTAAAAATTTTGTTTGCATTTAACAAAAAGTATATATTTAACAATACTAAAAAACGGTTGAGACTGAAGCTCTTTGCTCAGTTATCCATCAAGCTTGGCGTCTCACTATTCAACGATAATGCCACCATCGAAATATAGTTACACAATTAATATTTATCATGGCTTTTTATACAAATATATTCAGTTCTTCCCCACAAATACTTATAATCGTATATATATATATATATATATATATATATATATATATATATATATATATTATTTGCTGCATATTAACTATTTTTAGTCGGCCATGAAATATTCAAGTGGTATTTTCTGGGTTCATGTTTTGTGTTTCTGTGGTGCAATCTATGTTCTGACACAAGAATATTATTACCTGAACGAAAAGCAGAACAAGAAAGTAAAACAAAGTTTATTGAAAGAATACGGAAATAACGCGGTACGTCTTTTTAAGATAAGTAGCGTGGTTCAATGCTGCCCATTTGCCTCTTAAACTGTTACTGATAAACACTATGTATCAATAATTGGCCGGCCGCGGTGGCCGAGGAGACTGAGGCCCTCCAGTCACGGTCTGCACGGCCGCTGCGGTCGGGGGTTCGAATCCCCCCTCGGGCATGGATATTTGTGCCGTCTTTAGTATAAGGTAGTTGATAAGTAGTTTGTAAGTTTAGGGACTGATGACCCCGTAGTTAAGTCCCATAAGCTTAACAAACATTTGAACATTTTTGATCAATAATTGTAAATATAAGTCTTATAATATTATTATTGTAGTACTCAAATTTGTCGGCTTTTTATCTGTAAGGGATATTGAAATGGTAGTTACGGTGTTTGATTCTTACAAGTCTCCAGAATCCATTCATATAATTATATTGGCCATATGATCATTCCCTGATTTTATATGGATTTTTAGAATAATGTTTGTGGCTAAATTTTATTTCAGTTTCAATCTGGAATAGACGTCCTCGCCCAGCCAAGAGCGCTTCCAGTTTCCGAACACATTAGGAAAACACTGACCACCTGTATCCCCAAACTGTTAGCTGGCCGGCTGGGGAACCCAACAGCCTGGCAAAACCCGCCTTTCACATGGAAACTATCGAGCTTCCCCCTGTATCTGTAATATCATACGGTCAGTAACCTGTGACCTCGCATGTATGGTGGTGAAATTTCCTGCCGCCTTACAATATGACTAAAAGCACATGAAATGTCGTTTGACATCATTCTTTATGTTTACTCGTTTCAGCAATATAAGCTTTTTATCGAAGATTCCTGATTGTGAGACTACAGTTGCCAAAGTACAAATGAAGACACATAATCATTATTCCATCATCAAGCATCACTCTGTGATTCAGAACAAATTTTCTCCACGAATATATAAGACTCTGTTGCAATATGATGCTGAAGGGTAGATTATGATATTGCCATACATATATTATCATTTGAAAATGTAGTTGATGTGGCTTTTGATACGGTGCTGCTAGAATGCGTAAGTTCAAATGTTTGTATAGTTTATGGGACTTAATTACGGGGTCATCAATCCCTAAACTTACAAACTACTTATCAACTAGCTTATCCTAAGGACGGCACAAATATCCATGCCCGAGGGGGAATTCGAACCCCCAACCGTAGTGGCCGTGCAGACCGTGACTGGAGCGCCTCAGTCCCCTCGGCCACCGCGGCCGGCAATGCGTGAGTGACTTTAACTGCATCATCAGTTTCCTTTATTGACTTTTCTATTATTTAACAGAATGCAAAATAGCTGCCATAATTAGACCACAAAGATTGTTAACTGAACATAATTCTCATGCCAACCACTGGTCTTACATTAAAATAGGAGGATCCTGGGAACACCTGTGGGTCAAAAACCAATGGTTAACACGTCAATCACGTCCAGTTGACAACATACAAGACGTGATAAAATCTGCCGAAATCGGTCGAAAGATAAATATATTTTTAAACGAACTTGGACAAACTGTTTTTTGCGTCCTTTAAAAACAATGATAGAACGCCCACAAAGCCTACACACGCTGTAAAGGAAGTTGAAATAAAAAAAAAAAAGTCACGACCGATTTCGCGTCTTTAGGGACACACCCTCATGATATGTGTACAAGATAAATAAATAAAATGATAGGGTGCTACAAAAATTTCGAGAAGAATTAGATGAATTTTTAAAATATATAATGGTAGGTATACTCACGTAGATGCTATACAAAAACTGTACGGAAACTGCCTTAAGCCATTCCCTAGAGTTCAGAAGTGTAAGGTAAAATGCAGAACGCTCGAAGCTGTAGTTATTGGTTAAATTGGAGAGAGAAGCGTATAAAAGCTTTTCGAAAAGAGAGACAAAGAGACACGTTGAACAAGAACGTAGTGGACCAGTAGTGCGAATCGAGGGGGCTTTTAGCAACACGAACTTCGAGTCCATGGTTAGGGCAGCAGAGGTGCATGACCTAGGGACCACTATATGTCGGTGGACTAGGGCCATGCTCAGTGGAAGAAAGGTAGAAACTACCATGATGAATGAAAAAATAGTAATCAACACCACTAGGGGTTGCCCGCAAGGAGGAGTTCTTACCCCTTTATTGTGGAATCTAGTGGTGAATGATCTCATTGGAGAATTAAACTCTAGGCAGTACTTTTACCAATGATACGCAGATGATCTTGTCATAGTAATACTTGGCAAATTTGCTGACACAGTTAAGAATATGGCACAAGGTGCGTTGGACATTGTGCAGGACTGGCGCAGAAAACAGGATCTGGGGGTTAGTCCTAAGAAGACTGTTGTTGTACCATTCGCAAAAAAGCACATCCAACTTCAAGTTGGAATCTAAAGCTTTTCAATGAAGCGCTACCTGTGAAGGGGACAGTGAAGTATCTAGGGGTTACCCTAGATGAGAAACTGACATGGACCCCTCACATCAGGAATATTTGTTCCAAGGCAAAAGGTTCTCTTGTGAGTACCAGGAGAGCTTGTGGCAAAACTTGGGCCCTGAGCCCCAAGGGTATGCACTGGATATACACCACAGTGATTAGACCCAGGATCACCTATGGGGCGGTCGTGTGGTGGAAGAAGGTAGAACAGCAGGTTGCTGCTAAAGAGCTTGGTAAGGTGCAGAGATTAGCCTGATTAGCCATAACAGGCGGAATTAGCAGCACACCAACTGCTGGGATGGAAACCGTGCTGGATATGCCTCCATTACACCTTTGGGTCAAGATGGAGGCAGCGGCTGGTGCATACAGACTCAAATCTGGCAACAACTGGAACTCTTTGGGATATCCAGAATAACACACTAAAATAGTGAGTGAGGTAAATATAGGAAAGGTTGGGAAAATGCCAGCCGACTGTACTGCTTCAACAAGCCTTTCAATATAACAATTGGAAGTAGGGAGCAGTGGCAGAAAATAGTTCGACACCCTACGAGGGATATTGTCTGGTTCACTGACGGGTCAAAATCGGACCAAGGCGCTGGGGCCAGGGTATACAGGGTGCAGTCAAGACTGGAGGGCGTCATCTCTCTAGGGAAACTGGCCTCAGTATTCCAGGCCGAAATCACTGCCATCAGGGCATGTGTGGAGAAGAATTTGTGTAGGTGCTACAAAAATCGTAGCATCTATATCTATTCAGACAGCCAGGCAGCTCTAAGATCACTGGCAGCTCCTGCAACAAGGTCTAAAATTGTTGCAGAATGTCACAGGGTTCTGGTGGAGCTAGGGGAAAGCAATAGAGTAAACCTATTGTGCGTCCCTGGCCACTCGGGTATCAGTGGCAACTAAAATGCCGACAGATTAGCCAGAATGGGGGCAGAGACTCCATTTATTGGACCGGAACCTGCTCTGACAATCACCAAGGCAATGATCAAATTGGAGCTACGTAACAGACTCAGAAGACAGCACGTAGAATATTGGACCAAAGTCTACCAACAAAAACATGGCAAGGTAATGATGCCAAAGCCATGTTTTAAAAGAAGCTCTGCAATCCTGGGCCTGAACAGGAGAGAGATTAGACTCATGGTTGGATTGCTGACAGGCCATGGGAATTTCAAAAAACACCTACATACAATGAGAATAACAGAAGATGACCCTAAATGTAGGATCTGTGATGACGGTGATGAAACTGAATCACAGACCCGAAGAAATTGTGTCTAATAAAGAACTGGTAAAGGGACTCCTTGCACTGTTGAAGGGCATTGGTTGGCTTTACTAGATGTACAGGGAGCGATACCGCACAATAAACTTAGTTTCGGTGGGGGCAGTGGCGGGTTGGACCAAGACTCTTTTGGATTCCCTGGAAAAATCAAATCAAGGTAAAATGCAGAACGCTCGAAGCTTTAGTTATTGGTTAAATTGGAGAGAGAAGCGTATAAAAGCTTTTCGAAAAGAGAGACAAAGAGACACGTTGAACAAGAACGTAGTGGACCAGTAGTGCGAATCACCGAAATTCAATGGAAGGCTAATCAACAAGAGAGGTTGATAGAGTTCTCTATACAGGAGGCGGTCAAGCGGCAGCGGCGGAGCCAATAGCGACATCCAGTGGCGCGGAAGTCGTTACAGGAGTGGCGCTAGCCTCCCACAAACAGAGGCAGGAAGCTAACTGCTGCTTCGTTACGTAAAATAACGACGATCGCTCAAATTCCACCAACAGTGCAGTATCGCAAATATTAACGAAAAAAGTGTCTCGCAGATTTGGCCCTGTTGGACTAACGCTTGCAGTATGTCAAATTGAAGCGACGGAACATTTCAGAAAAATTCCAACCCTTTACTGTCAGTTAATTACGAGTAGACTCTCTCTCTCTCTCTCTCTCTCTCTCTCTCTCTCTCTTCGAATAGGGCTTCTATGGACCACGATATTCACCATTTCCGTTGAGAGTGCGCTTCGATGTTTTCCCAGGATATATGCGCAGTCTCTGGTTGTGTTTTTTCCAAAACCCCACAATTCCGTAGGAGGCCGACTGTGCAAAACCGGGCAAATTGAAGAGTGCCTCAGCGGCCATTGTGGTGGCAAACTTCCGCGCGAAATTTAAATGTGCGTAAGACTCATTTGATTAGCGTGTGTATTAATTCCAGTTAAGTCGCGAAAACTATGTCTCATTTAAATATATAACTACAAAACAGCTTCAGACTCTTTGAATATACAGCAACTATGGGTTGTGTGTAAATTTATTACACATACAGTGTAGAAATCGGCCAACAGCTTTTCTTCTTCCTAACTAAACCACTTTATAACATTTAGTTTTTATGCGTTCCAAGTGCAGCATATGAACGGAATTTATCGTCAGACACGGGTTTTTGGCACTTTCTCAGTATATTCCACGATGGTGAAACTTTTGTACAAACATTAAATTCGGGAGTTTCACAACACTTTGCGTCTTTGCTTGAGTGCCTGCTGTATTCTCCAATATTTAGATATTTAATACCATCAAAAAATGAAACAGAGCTGCCTGGAACACCTAATGTTAAAAATCCACTGTGAAAATCAAATATCCCATCGGATACATAACCGTAAAATAGCTTCTTACGTTGTGAATACTGTAACCAACCGTTACCAAATTCTTTTAAGAACACGAAGTATGTCATAACTTTTTCTTAACTAAGTGCACATAACATTAGCATTAGGGTATCTTGTATTAATATTAGCATTTTTAATGCTGTAAACCCAATACCTTACAGTAGCGTGAACTGCTCAAAAGTTAGCAACTGTCATCATAGGATTCAACTTCACAATGTGCATCCAGTGTGACTATGTGTCATTCATATATGGAACTACACACAGTTCTGCAAACCACTTTCACTTGTTATACCTATATGTAAGGCAGATGACCTTTAAATTCTGTGTTACAAGTTTGTAATATTAATTTCATAAACAAAAATTCAGACTGCAGTGAGGTATCTGATCTCGTGCCCGCAATAGTCATTTTACACATCATAAAATGAAACTTTTTGAACTTCCTGTACACCAGTGCTGACTAAAGTGCCTCGTTTTTAAGAGCTACCAGTTTTTTAAAAGCCTGTTATTTATGTGATTCAATCCTATATTGTCTTGACTGACAACCTGTTAAGCAAGAGTAACTATCTCTGAACACAAGTGGTAGGGCTACTTGTATTCCTCAGAAATATAAATGGAAAGACAGTATTAGTTCATTAGTTCACCTGTTAATCCAGATAAGACTGAATTTTTTAAATAATGTTTTATTTATTTCTTACAGAAATCTGTTACATAGGACTCATGTAATATACCAAAGCTATTTTGAAGCTTAAAAATTAATTACTATGTGATTAACAGGGTGTCCTATATGTAGGAAGTCAGTCATATAAGTAATCACTTCACCACATATTAATGTTAATTGTAGTTAATTGTAGTTAACAACAGATCAAACACACATTTAAGCAGTCACTTTGTATGACATGTCATAAAACATTTTACATGCAAACACACCTTGTTATGGTTTTTGTGTGGCAGAGCCTGCAGCGAGTTTGTTTGTCTTGGACTATTACCCAGTGTCTATTCTGTCATACCTGGAGTCTTGATGCTCTGTCCTTGATGGTCTGCCTTTAGACTTGCATGCTTGAGCATTTGTTTTGAGGCTGGAAGTTACAATTCGGCGGCGAAATTCAAGATGATCCAGTTTCTTATTACCTTCAAGCCTATGTAATTGCCATGCGTTTTGTTCAGCTGCGTCAATGCAGTGAGCTATCAAACTGAAGTACCATTTTTTCCCTCTGATGGATGTCCTGTAGAGACATATGTTTTGATCAGCTCGATCAACTCCACCCATGTTTTCACTGTAAAGATGAATCATTGGAGGCTATCGATAGTTACGCTTTTCTTCTCACTCTGTGAAAACCGTTTTACGGTGTGTAGCGGCTTCACAGGTATAGAGTTGGAAGCTATTGTGACCACACTATTATCATTCCACCTTGCAACTACTATATTGCTATGCTTGGCACATTTGAAATCAATGGTACCCCGAGGGGATTTCTTCATCTTCTTAGTGTCCAATAGAGTGCATTTTGAGATTCGATTTTCTCTAATTGTCCCTGTAACTTTGACTTCTTTATCACGTAATTCAGTAAGGAGTGGGAATGAAGTGAAATAATTGTCAAAAAATAGGTGATAATATTTCCCCAAACTCAACAAAACATCAGCATACTGAAGAACGACACTTGCTCCTAGGCCCAAGTGTTTGTAGTTCTCTGGTAGCGTAGTGCACGAGCCTTGGTAAGGATCCATCCACACAATGTATCCAGTCTTTGTTGCTCCAGTCCAAATTTTGTAACCATACCGTATTGGTTTTCCTCTCATGAACTGTTTGCACTAATGTTTGCCGAAGTAAGGCACCATTGTTTCATCAACATTATGTTTTTCTTCATGTGGTACATTTTCTTGGAATCGTGTGTTGAGCATGTCAAATAACTGTCTTATATTAGAGTATCTGTCTGACTTATTTAGATTGTCATTGTCACACAAGTGCAAGTTGGACATTATGAATTTGAATCTATCTCGGGAAAGCGCTCCAGCTACAAGATTATTATGAAAATCTGATCTTGTTTCCCAGTACATATTCCGCCTCGGTACTTCAATATAACCGCTAAGTAAAAGTATTGCGATAAATGACCTCATTTCAATTGAAGTTTGCGAGAGTGAAGGTCGGGGTGAGAGTTTAAAATAGGGAAAGATTAATTTTTAAAACTCACAACCACCAACTGCGAACCAAATTCCTAAACATGCAAAAACACTGGAACTGTGATTGCGACTATTTGACTCGTTTTCTAGGGAATGATATCACACGTTCGCAGCTTTCCTTCCCTGCATATGATTAACAGAACAAATTCATAATAAAATCAAGTTCATGAGAGAAAAGGGTGTACTAACTACTATTTTTGAAAACATGTGAAAGTTCACTTTATGTTGTTTATTTCACAATATTAGAACCCTGTGGCTGATACGTCTGTATGTCGACACATTTATCAAATAAAGTTATAGCTCGTGAGCCCCCAGACAAAAATGAATATTTGTCGCAAATTGTTTTCACACCATGTGGCTGTCTCAAACACCGTTTATGTTCGTGCCTATGCGACGACACGTGTTACATTAACAAATCACAGTCACTTTAATTCAATGCGATGCACACCTTGTTCCACCAGCTAAATATTCACAACACACAGTAGCACTCGATTCAACTTGGTGCAGTCTACGACGAGCACCCACACGTGGCGATTGCCACACACAAATCTAAAGTCTCCACCTGGAGATACACATGCCGACTGATGCAGCGTGACGCCGCCCGGCCAGCTACCCCACGTGCTCCCGCCTCGTCACCTCCTGCTCACGCGCGCGTGTGCCAAAAGCTCAACTGCCGGGGTTTTTCCCCTACGTCATCAACTTCCCCATGTGAGCTGTTCTAACCGACGTGCCAACGTACAGCGCTAAGCCAATACATTTCTAAAACTTTACTTAAAATCAAAATAATTACACTATACCTTAAACAAATATCTTCTTACGTTTTTATATTAGTATAAACATCCTTTGTACTATTTATTATAATCGTGCAATTTCTTATATCACAGATAAGTGATTTAACTGAATACTTCAAGATAAAATACACAAGATTAATTGAAAATAAAATGAGAAATAGTTACTATATTATTTTTATAAACAAACATTGCCATGCTGGTTGTGTAACTGTCTTGTATTCATTGGTAATTTATTACTTTTCATTGTCAATTAAACATATTACGCCAGATGTGACTATATCAGCTAATGTATTGTTTATTTATCAACAGGCTATTTTGTAATGAGGGCCTTAAAGGTTCCTAACTGCATCGTATTACTTCAAATGCCAGTAATATTAGAATATTTTATTTCACTGCTCTGCAATGTGCCTGGCACTCGCTATTGTCCTTCTCTCCCCTCACCGGAAACGAACTGGAAAATCCTAAGCTGGAACAAGCCACCAACGTCGGCCTGCTGGCTGGCCTCCCGTCAGCTACAAGCACACAGCAAATCTCAACGTGGAGAATTTCTACCTCTGGCCTAACTATAAATGTTGTCACCCAACTGTGTACATACATTGCTACCATAATTAATAAGATTAAAATTGTGTAACATTTAGTGCATTGGCATGGTCAATGTTTGCAGTGAACTTCATACTGTTTAATTATCAAATGCTATTAATTACCAGTATTTCTATTGGGCGGTAATCTTACAAGTTACATCACCCAGTCTATTGTGTTTGGCAGCATATTGGTTTGTCAATGTGGCAAATATGTCAATAACATCATCATCGAAAAATGACCAGAATATTTGCGACGGATTTCTTTTGTTTGGAACGTAGTGTTGTTGAGGCCATTCATTATTGTACTCTGCAAGATCACAGTGCTCCCAATGATACGTTTTTTTTTCCTTTTTGTACCGCCATTTTCATCCTGTCTGCCTTCCCCTGCCCCTAACGTTTCTCGTCTTGCTCTCGCCCGTCCAGTAATTTCACTTTCAATGACTAGTTCTACTTCGGTTTCAGTTCTCAATTGACTTCCTGGTAAGTTATCTAAATCAGCAATATTTTCATTGCCTGAATCCTCATCAGTCACATCATCACAAGCATTTGTGGGGGAAAAGGCTGTCATCGATATTTGACTGCTGCCATCCACGATGTCATAATTATCTTCATTATTTTCAAGTATTCTCAAAGCTTCATCGAGACTGAAACCCCTACATAAAAGAAATAACAGTAAATTATCATTTGTTCTAAATGAACCCTCCTTATGACTGACGTACTATATGTAGTACGGCAAAACATAACAATCAATAGTGTGGACCATTGTTGATATTACACGATTTTTACAGCAGGGTATAATAAATTACCTTGTTTTTCAGTTGTGGATACAATACTAGTACTTAAAAATAAGTATAATACGTATTACACAAACCTTTCGTAGGCAATGCAATAGCGTTCTGCCATTTTCCCAAGTACAGGTACAGTAACATAGCTTTCCAGTGACAAATACAAACCAGAACTGCAAGGTTTTGATTGTAGGATTCTAAACAAAATTACGTATAGCGTCCTACATATAGGACGTCAGTCAGCGTGAACTGCTCAAAAGTCAGCAACTGTCATCATAGCAACTGTATCCAGTGTGGCTATGTGTCATTCATATATGGAACTACACACAGTTGTGCAAACCACTTTCACTTGTTATACCTATATGTAAGGCAGATGACCTTTAAATTCTGTGTTACAAGTTTGTAATATTAATTTCATAAACAAAAATTCAGACTGCAGTGAGGTATCTGATCTCGTGCCCCCAATAGTCATTTTACACATCATAAAATGAAACGTTTTGAACTTCCTGTACACCAGTGCTGACTAAAGTGCCTCGTTTTTAAGAGCTACCAGTTTTTTAAAAGCCTGTTATTTATGTAATTGAATCCTATATTGTCTTGACTGACAGCCTGGTAAGCAAGAGTAACTATCTCTGAACACAAGTGGTAGGGCTACTTGTATTCCTCAGAAATATAAATGGAAAGACAGTATTAGTTGATTTTGTTCCTTTCTTAAACGGATTTGTGCAGTTAAACGCTGAACAACTCTTCACCATCATGCTTCATGTACAATGCAACAGTCAAACAGTACAGACATGACTATGAATTGGGTATATATACCGCAGTAGCTATATAATATACGATTTATCACCTAACAACATTCGTATGTATCTGACGCTTATCACTATCATTGCTGCCGGCCGGACAGGTTCAAACTGTCCAGCGACAACTGCACCGTTGTTGGGTTTAGTTATGTTTTACAAGGTCATTGGTTTTTACTTTTTCTCAATTCAAATGTTTGTAAATCTATCGGACCAAACTGCGCGGTCATCAGTCCGTAGCTTACAAACTACTTAAACCTAGGTAAACTAACCTAAGGACAACACACACACCCATGCCCCAGGGAGGACTCGAACCTCCACGGCGAGCAACCGCGCGCTCCGCAGAGAGACGTTTTAGACCGCTCGGCTACTTCACCGCGGCTTCCTTTTTCTCCTTCGTGGAGAGGGCACCTGTCTTCTTACGGGCTGGGTTGCCCTGGAACCTCTTGTCATTTAAATTAATTCTGAAGGTTGATCTGTAAATCTTGAAGATCTGTCGACACTTAGTGACGGGGCTGATTTTTAGCTTTGCTTGATTTTTCATATTTTTATTCTGCAAGGTACCTTTTACTATGTCGGGAAGATCATTACATGATGAGTAAAACATAGAGCATATGGTCTGGGGAACATGTATCCCATTGGAAAACTCCGCCCTTATTTCCATCGAAAATCTGATTGGCTCTTACATGTAGTCTCAGTTCGCCGAAACCCTCCAACACTTTTAAAAAATATTTAATATACCGCAATTAATTTGAATATGTCTGCCTGCACAATGTAACTATCTTGTGTTAAGCTATGTTTCTGTTATTTAAAAAGTTATTTATATTTTAGTTTAATAGAAAGATGACAGACTAGCGCCACAATGTAGCCACTGGTGAGGAGTGCTGCTCTTGCCGTCGTCAGTCGCGTAAGGGACCTCATACGCGTAACACGTATCTCAGTCGAGTGCGGCTACCGCGTAAAATGATTTATAATATTGTTAAACGAACGTTTGTGAATTTCTGCTATACAGTTGTGGCTGTCTGTATGGGAACAATGAATAACAAACAAAATTAAAGAAAGTCAATAGGAACCCTAAATTTAATGTGACATTTGTTATTGTTAAAACCTAGCCACTTTACACTACTATTTCAGCCTCGTATCAAGAAACACCACCCCCATGAACCACAGACACTGCCGAGGTGGGGTGGCTTGCGTGCCTCAGCGATGCAGATACGCGTACCGTAGGTGCAACCACAGAGGAGGGGTATCTGTGGAGAGGCCAGACAAACGTGTGGTTCCTGAAGAGGGGCAGCAGCCTTTTCAATAGTTACACGGGAAAGATGATTGACTGAGTTGGCCTTGTAACATCAGCTAACATGGCTTTGCCATGCAGTTACTGGTAACGGCTAAAAGCAAGGGGAAACTACAGTGGTTACTTTTCCCGAGGACTTGCAGCTCTACTGTATGAATATACGATGATGGCGTCTTCTTGGGTAAAATATTCCGGAGGTAAAATAGTCCCCCATTCGGATCTCCGGGCTGGGACTACTCTGGAGGATGTCGTCATCAAGACAAACAAAACAGGCATTCTACGGGTCGTAGCGTGGAATGTTCTAACCCTTAATCGCGTAGGCAAGTTAGAAAATTTGAAAAGAGAAATGGATAGGTTAAAGTTAGATATGGTAGGGATTAGCGAAGTTCGGCGACTAGATGAACATGATTTCTGGTCAGGCGAGTACAGGATTATAAATACAAAATCAGTGGGTGGTAACGCAGGTGTAGGTCTGATAATGAATAAGAAAATAGCAATGCTGGTGAGTTTCTATGAACAGCATAGTGAACGCATTTTCGTAGCAAAGATTGACACGAAGCCAGCACCCACCACAGCAGTGCAAGTTTATATGCAAACTAGCACGGCCGATGAGGAGGATATCGAAGAAATGTACGAGGAGATAAAAGAAACCATTCAGAAACTTATGGGAGACGAAAAAATGATTGGGATGGAGGACTGGAACTCGGTAGTAGGAAAGGGAAGAGAAGGAAATGTAGTAGGTGAACATGGGCTGGGAAAAAGGAATGAAAGAGGAGATCGCTTGGTGGAATTTTGCGCAGAGCACAATTTAATGATCACCAACACTTGGTTCAGACATCATGAAAGAAGGTTGTATATGTGGAAGAGACCAGGAGACTCCGGAAGATACCAGATAGACTTTATAATGGTGAGAAATAGATTTAGAGACCAGGTTTTAAATTGTAAGACATACGCAGGGGCAGATATAGACTCTGACCATAACTTATTGGTTATGAACGGCAGATTAAAACTTAAGAGACTGCAGAAAGGTAGGAGATGGAATCTGAACAAATTGAAGGAACCAGAGGTGATTGCGAATTTCAGAGGGAGCATTAGGCAAGGATTGGCTGAAAGGGGGGAAAGTCATACAGTAGAAGAAGAATGGGTAGCTCTGAGAGATAGGGTAGTGAAGGCAGCAGATGATCATATAGGCAGAAGGACAAGGCCTAATAGAAATCCCTGGATAACCCAGGATATACTGAACGTATTTGATGAGAGGAGAAAATATAAAAATTCAGCAAGTGAAACAGGAAAAAGGGAGTACAAACGTCTGAAAAATTAGATTGACAGGAATTGCAGACTGGCTAAGCAGGAGTGGCTAGAGGACAAATGCAGAACCGTAGAAGAATGCATAAATAAAGGATAGATAGACACTGCCTACTGGAAAATAAAAGAGATATTTGCAGATAAGAAAAGCAGCTGTATGAATATCAAGAACTCAGACTGAAAACCAGTACTAAGGAAAGAGGGGAAAGCTGAACTGTGGAAGGAATATATAGAGAGCCTATACAAAGGAAATAAACTTGAAGGCAGTATTCTAGAAATGGAAGACGAAGTGGAGGAAGATGAGATATAGGTGATTTGATACTGCGAGAAGAATTTGACAGAGCGCTGAAGGATTTGAGTAGAAACAAGGCCCCTGGAGTAGATGATATTTCGTCTGAACTGCTGATATCGTTAGGAGAGCCGGTCATGAAAAAATTGTTCCACCTGGTATGCAAGATGTATGAGACAGGGGAAATACCCTCCGACCCGAAGAAGAATATCACAATTCCAATTCCAAAGAAAGCAAGTTAAGACAAGTGTGAAAATTACAGAACTATCAGTTTAATAAGTCATGGTTGCAAAATACTAACACGAATTATTTATAGACTAATTGAAAAGCTTGTGGAATCCAACCTCGGGGAAGATCAGTTGGGATTTATGAGAAATGTAGGAACACGGAGGAAATACTCACATTACGACTTATCTTAGAAGATAGGCTAAGGAAGGGCAAACCTACATTTTTGGCAATTGTAGATTTGGAGAAAGCTTTTGACAATATCGACTGGAATACACTCTTTCAAATTCTGAAGGTAGCAGGGGTAAAATATAGGGGGCAAAGAGTTATATTCAACTTATACAAAAACCAGACAGCGGTTATTAGAGTCGAAGGGCAAGAAAGGGACGCAAATGTTGGGAGGGAATTAAGACAGGGTTGTAGCCTTTCCCCAATGTTGTTCAATCTGTACATTGAGCAAGCAGTGAAGGAATGGAAGGATAAGTATGGAGAGGGAATTAAAGTTCAGGGAGAAGAAATAAAAAGTTTGCGGTTTGCCGATGACATAGTAATCCTGTCAGAGACCGCAAAGGATCTGGAAGAGCAATTGAATGGAATGGACAATGTCTTGAAAGTAAGATATAAGACGAACATTAACAAGAGTAAAACTAGGGTAATGGAATGGAATGTCAGAAAATCAGGTGACGCTGTAGGAATTAGATTATGTAATGTGACAATACAAGTAGTAGATGAGTTTTGTTATTTGGGTAGCAAGATAACTTCTGATGGCCGAAGTAAAGGAGATATAAAATGCAGAATGGCTATGGGAAGAAAAGCGTTTTAAAGAAGCGAAACTTGTTAACATCCAATATTAATTTAAATGTTAGGGCGTCCTTTCTGAAAGCATTTGGCTGGAGTGTAGCACTGTACGAGAGTGAAACGTGGACGATAAGGAGTTCAGACAAAAAGATGATAGAAGCTTTCGAAATGTGGTGCTATAGACGAATGATGAAAATTAGATGGGTAGATCACGTAACAAATGAGGAGGTGCTTAACCGAATCGGGAAGAGAAGAAGTTTCTGGCGTATCCTGACTAAGAGAAGGTGTAGATTGGTGGGACACATTGTGAGACAACAAGGAATCATCAACTTAGTATTAGAAGGAAGTGTGTGGGATAAAAATCGAAGAGGGAGACCGAGGGATGAATACAGTAAGCAAATTCAAAAGGATGTAGGTTGCCGAACGAATTCTCAGATGAAGAGGCTTGCACAGGAAAGGTCAGCGTGGAGAGCTGCATCAAGCCAGTCTGCGGACTGAAGACCACAACAACAACATCGAGAAACAATGGATCTAGGACCTAAGTACTGCTTCTGCGCACGGGACAACAGCAGCGAAAGAAAATATCAGGTTAGTGAAAAGAAACTCACGTCTTCATACCCTGACGAGGTACGAACAATATGGCCCGTAACATGCAGTGCTTTTTTCTTTCACAAATGAAAACATTGGCACGAAGTATCTTGGTAACAGTAACGAGGGTAGAAAGAAGGGAAATATAAACGTACTCAGACTCAAATAATTTACTTTCTCGAACTGTAAAGACATTAATCCCATCTTTTTCTCCATAATCCCACCGTAACTTGCATTAACGATGGAGATCTAAGCTTTCTCTTCTGCGAGTAGGGCAGAATCTGACTCGTCAATCTGTTGGGATCATCCTCGAAATCTGCCCACAGAAGGCCAAGCGTCTCTTACTAACTACACTCCTGGCCATTACAATTGCTACACCACGAAGATGACGTGCTACAGACGCGAAATTTAACCGACAGGAAGAAGATGCTGTGATATGCAAATGATTGGCTTTTCAGAGCATTCACACAAGGTTGACGCCGGTGGCAAAACCTACAACGTGCTGACACGAGGAAAGTTTCCAACCGATTTCGCATACACAAACAGAAGTTGACTGGCGTTGCCTGGTGAAACGTTGTTGTGATGCCTCGTGTAGGGAGGAGAAACGCGTAGCATTACGATTCCGACTTTGATAAAGTTCGCATTGTAGTCTATCTCGATTGCGGTTTATCGTATCGCGACATTGCTGTTCGCGTTGGTCGCGATCCAATGACTGTTAGCAGAATATGGAATCGGTGGGTTCAGGAGGGTAATAAGGAATGCCTTGCTGGATCCCAAAGGCCTCGAATCACTAGCAGTTGAGATGACAGGCATCTTATCCGCATGGCTGTAACGGATCGTGCAGCCACGTCTCGATCCCTGAGTCAACAGATGGGGACGTTTGTAAGACGACAACCATCTGCACGAACAGTTCGACGACGTTTGCAGCATCAAACGTCTCGGTCACCTCTTATTCGCATCGACGGCAATCTGAACAGTGTCCGTTACATTTCAGGTGTTACGACCCGTGGCTCTACCCTTAATTCGATCCCTGAAAAACCCTACATTTCAGCAGGATAATGCACGGCCGCATGTTGCAGGTCCTTTCTAGATATGGAAAATGTTCGACTGCTGACCTAGCCAGAACATTCTCGCGATCTCTCAGCAATTGAAAACGTCTGGTTAATGGTGGCCGAGCAACTGGCTCGTCACAATACGCCAGTCACTACTCTTGATGAACTGTGGTATTGTGTTGAAGTTGCATGGGCATAAGTACCTGTACACGTCATCCAAGCTTTATTTGACTCAATCCCCAGGCGTATCAAGGCCGTTATTACGGCCAAAGGTGGTTATTCTGGACACTGGTTTCTCAGGATCTATGCACCCAAACTGCGTGAAAATGTTATCACATGTCAGTTCTAGTATATTTGTCCAATGAATACCCGTTTATCATTTGTATTTCTTCTTGGTGTAGCAATCTTAATGGCCAGTAGTGTATATCCGTGACCTTCTCGGTGTAGCGATACAGCTCCTGACTGTGCCGTCTCCTGTATTCACCGCCTTCTAGCACTGTTCCCATTATCTTCCTCAGAATCTTCCTCTCCTTAATTTCCAGTTTCTCATTAACGACTTTCCTGTTTAGGACGAGGCATTCAGAGACGTAGAGGGCATCCTGTCGAATGACAGCATGGTAATGTCTGAGCTTATTATTGAGTGAGAGAGATCTCTTTTTGTTCTTTGTCAAATGACCAGTTTTAGTTTATTTATTCGGGTTGTTAAGCTACCCGTTCTGCCAGATGAAGTACAAGCCACTCTCCTAGGTACACGAACTTGTTAACTTTCTCTCCTTTACCCTCATCTAGATGGAATACTCTGGGGCTCTCACTAATGTTCGTGAGATATTTGGTGTAGGGAAACTTGCGATCCAACTTTAGCCGCCTGAGTATATTAACCTGTTGCGCCGCTATTTCTGTCGAGCTTGCCACAAGTACCAAGTCATCTGCAACAGCCAGACTATCTACGCAGAGGCGTTCCCTCTTGCACCCTAGGTAAATGCTACCCATGATGTTCTGTCTATTCAAGTCCTTCCGCCAGTCTCTAATGACCTTCTCCAATGCACAGCTGAAAAGCAGAAGGGAACGTGTATCACTCTGTCTAACCCCTGTATTGACTTCGGAGCGTTCCGAGCGTGCTACTCTAAATTTCACACGTGACCAAGTGTTTGTTCGATAAAGCTATGGGTCTTTTGATTTTGTCCTAGGTCTAGAAGGATTTGCATGAGGGTATCGCTTTCAATTAATTCATACGCCTTTTTGAAGTTGACACAAGTGGCGACGTACGTTTTTTCTGGTGTCTTAACTTGTGGTAATACTGACTTTAAATTATGAATCTGCTCAATGCGAGAGCTTCTCTTTCTAAAACTAAGTTTATATTCTCCCTGTTAGGGTCCAAGTGAGGTTCGGCTCTATTAAGCAATGCCTTGGAGAACATTTTTAGTTGTGTGGGACTAAGGAGATTCCTCGGTAGATTTTAATATCCGTCAAGTCAACCTTTTAGTGCAGGGCGTGGATCAAAGCAGGTTTCCTGTCACTCAGTAGTATCCACGTCTCCCAGATGTTTTGTAGGATCTCATTCAGCTTGGTGTTTGCATGGTCTCTAGCATGTTGCCATAGCTCAACCACTATTGAGTCTCCTCCAGCAGCCGTTTTATTTTTCAAAGACTGAATAATGTTCCGTGTTTATTATTCTAGTGGAGAGACTGAATTTGGGTCGCGGGCCTTACCTGCGTAGGTGGAATGGGTTTCAGGGGATTCACAGTTGAGAAGTCTCAAAGAATGTGGCAAGAGTATTGCAGTTTTTTTTTTGTATCATTATAGGATAGCTTTCCATCACGTCCTATTAAATGGAACGAAGACTGGGTGGGGTATATTGACCTAGATTGCACCTGAAGCTTCTGTAGAAGTTTCCATTTTTGCGTTATGAATCTAATTTTTGATGGTTTTGAATGTCAAAATTACTTTTCTGTCTTTTTAAGACTATGTCATCATGTGATTAAGTAGGAACCTAAGATTGCATCTTAAATTATTGCATCTGAAACCCGAGTTGTCAAAGAACTCTCCTGTTTCTTAGGAATTTGTCACTATTTTTGATGATTTGGTGAGGCAGGAACCTAATAGCACAGCTTAAATTTTTCTGTCAGGCGTCGACTGCTTCTGCTCCGCTATTGATATAGCATAAGAATAAATAAATAAATAAAATTAAAACACAAAAAACAATGACAAAGTCGGTCGTTCTCGTACCTGACGGCAAGGACTGACGACATACCTATGCGAAACATGTAAGTATGACCTTGGCCCTTTTCTACACTTTCACACGAAAGTATGATCAGAGTAATCTCTATCATTACATGTTTCGTGTCTGCGCCTTTATGAGGACCCTGTTAAGTTAATATCGCTGCTGGAACGTGCTTCGTGAAATTTCGGCCTTCATTGTTACTGGTCATAAGAAAGCAGTATGTTAACCATCCTTTTCGTGACATCAAGTGAAACAAAAGCCGTCGATTTTACATGACGTGAATGGTGGCGATGGCTGCGAGTAGTCAGGCTTCTGCGTTTATAGGACTAATATTAGCGCTATCAGGAAAGAATTACCGTTCCTGAAGTTGTTTTACAAAAAATGTAGAACTATATTTCCTCTTCTAAGCCATCTCAGGGACGTCAGTATGGCTGATACTGACACAGAAGTCAGAGGGATAGAAAAGGGCCGCGGTGGAGTAGCCGAGTGGTCACCGGGCGCCGTGGCTCAGCGCGCCCGGCAGGGGGCTGAACGCCATTTGTAATAAAAAAGCTGAGCCAACCATTCAACGAACAACCACGAACAAACTGAACTAACGACCGCGAACCATAGCTCTACCAGATGAAAATAAAAAAAATAATAATAATAAAATAAAAAGTGGTCTAAAGCGTCTCGCTGCGGAGCGCGCGGTTGCTCGCCGTGGAAGTTCGTGTCCTCCCTGGGGCATGGGTGTGTGTGTTGTCCTTAGGTTAGTTTACCTAGGTTTAAGTAGTTTGTAAGCTACGAACTGATGACCACGCAGTTTGGTCCGATAGATTTACAAACATTAAAGGAATTGAAATGTTACAACAGAAGAAACACCGCTGGACCTAATGGGATACAAATTCGATTTTACATGAAGTATCCGAAGGAATTTGCACCTCTTCTGGTATAAGTGTATCGAAATTTTCTAGTGCAGCGAAGCGTTCCTAAGGATTGGAAAAAGCGCAGTACAGTCCCGTTTCTAAGATGGGTCGTATGTCAAATGTACAGAACTATAGTCCTGTATCTCTGGCGTCGGTCACTTGCAGAATTTTGGAACAGGTTGTATGTTCGAGTAATATGACAATTCTGGAGACTGGAAATTTCATCTGTAGGAATAAACATAGTTTCCGTAAGCAATGATCATATTAAACCAAGCTGAAGATGTTCATTCATGATACCCTGAGGGCAGTAGATATAGGATTCCAGCCCTGCCTTTTTTTTTTTTTACTTCCGCAGGACCTACGATACGGCTCCGCACCCCGAACCACAGTTCTCTGATGATCAAAGTGACAGCATATGGAATATCAGGTCAAATGTGTGACTGGAATGAATAATTTCTAGCTAACTGAACGAGCATGACATTTTAAACAGAGATAAATCTTCCGACGTGAAAGTAACCTCTGGTACGGCGCAGGGGAGTGTTATATTGCCGTTTATTTTCACTAAACTTCATAAATAGCAGACTTCAGACTGAAATTCACTGGACGAATCCTTAGGAAGTGTAGGCCATCAACAAAGGAAGTAGGTTACCAAACACTCGTTCGGCCGACGCTTCAGTATTGCTCATCAGTGAGGGATCCGTACCATTGAGGATTGATAGAAGAGGTAGAGAAGACCAACGGAGAGCAGAACGTTTCGTTACGGGATCAGATAGTAAGAGCGAAAGCTTCACAGAGCAGGTTATGAAACTTCAGTGGCAGACGCTGCAAGAGAGACTCTCTGTATGCGGTACGGGATTCTGTCAAAGTTGCGAAAGCAAGAAGTCAACTAATACACTGTTTTCTCCTACTTATATTTCGCTAAATGACCACAAGAATAAAACTGTAGAGATTAAAGTCCACAAGGAGACATACCGGAAATCGCTTTTTCCGCGAATCATACGCGAATAGAATAGGTAAAGGAAATGACAATGTTCCACAAAGTACCCTCTACCATACACTACAAGGTGGCTTCTGGAATATGGATGTAGATTTAGATGAGCCTAGTTTTCAGTAGAATCTTTTTCATGGCAGCGATGAATTTCTTTGCAATGGAATATCTATCCCTACTGATTCACAAACCCCGTGAAGGTCATGATTCAAACTCCTCCCATGCTTCAGATTAGGAAATTAAGGTTTCAAGTGGTTCACATCTAAAACCATGTATAGAGTCTGGTCCGTAACCACAATAATAAGATTTTGAAAGTCGGTACCAGAAGGCCAGGGCTTTCCGCAGATATGCATAATGGATTGCATTACTGTACTGGCATTGACTTTCTGCAGCTCATACATTTTAAAGAACGCGGGCTTAACCTCCTACCCTGCTAAGAGAATAATTAATATGTTCAAAACATATCGTTCCATAGAGTTTATGGTTTAACCGTGCTAAATTCCACATCGCAAACAAACACTTTCTCCGTAATTCTTCGTATGATTTGTTGGTAAACAGGCTCCATGTAATTTTTCCTTTAAGTACTCGAAAAGTCCAAATGTTTTTAAGCCTATAGGACCTAACTGTTATCGTCATTAGTCCATAGACTTAAAAACTACTTAAACCAACTCACACTGAGGACAACACACATATCCATCCCCGAGGGAGGACTCAAAACTCCGGCGGGAACGGCCGCCCAGTCCGTAGAATGACGCCTTAGACCACGCGGCCATTCAGCGCGGCTTCAAGTACTCTCAAGGGGCATCCCTTGAAGGCTGCATGGTTCACCTCACTGAGTGGAATTCCTGCTTGTGTAAGGGCTGCACACAAATCAACGTTTAACTCTTCAATTTTTGGCTTTTTTAAGAGCTCTATTCAAACGCAGTTTGCTTGCGTGATTTGTTTGCTTGAAGAGTCTGACTTATATGATGCACGTGTGTTTTTTGATGAGATCTTGCAGTTGTTTTCTATCTAACAAAATAGTTGACTTGCAAATAGTACATCCCAAAATAGTTTTATCAGGGTCTATGAAATCTTATTTTAATTCCTGAGTCATAACAATAAATACGGCACTGGAAACCTTTGGAGTGGTAAAATGTATATACTCGCTTCGTAGTGCAACTGTCGCTCACTTGCAGCTCAAAGTCTCTTTTATAACACTGCGGCAATTACCATAATGTTCTCATTCATGCTGGAACTGGATTGTGAGTAATCTAGTAACTTCGAGCAGAACCAAGTCTCAATTCTCGGAACTACGCGTCTACGGTTACTACCGTTCTGCATCACCAGATTTCCGGCTTCACGCGAACAGATGGCGTATGAAACTCACATTTACGAACTTAAGGCTTCTAATTCTGGCGGGGTGGAATGACTTATTGTTAATTACATTATTGAGGGCCAGTTTATCGTATTAAGAAGACAGACGTTTTATGGAACACACAATTATTTTTCATTGATGCAGGTGTGCTTTCAAATCACGAATGGCATTCAATAAAGAAAGGCGCTTTCTATTCGTACGTACACGGGAAGCTGAGGAACGTCAATAGAAAGTTAAGAACATTATATTGATTTTAAATCTTATGGAATAAATTGGAATGAAGCTTAAAAGAGAACAGGGGGAAAAGGGAGTTAAGGCCATGGTTTGTGGGAAAAGGAATAAAAAGCACAAAAAAGGGAAAAAAGTGGGTGAATGGTACGTACCTAAAATGCTATCGCTGTTAATTATATAGTAACTAATGCATTTTAAACGACTTCAAGCAAACACACATTTCATGTTTATTATCATCACAGGACTGCAAAAAATTTTTGCTATATGAGATATTTGACCTCTAATCCTCCCTTGGGCATGGATGTTTGTGCTGTCTTTAGTGAAAGTTAGTGTATAAGTAGTTTGTAAGTTTAGGGACTGATGATGTTGTTGTTGTTGTTGTTGGGTTTTTAAAGGGGACTCAACTGCTGGGTTATCAGTCCCCTGTTCCCTGTTAAGAGTTAACTTCTAAAAGTTTCCTTTTCGTCGCATAGTACCCGAGGTCCAGCGTACTCTGGGCACAGAGAGACAGTCATTGGTAAAATAATGACATGAAACAAAGAACAAAGAACAAGACAGAAGTTGACAAAATAAGCTAAAACAAGGCAGCAGAAGCGTGTGGCTGACTGATCACAAAATAATACAGGATGAGCCAGCCACTCTGCACACTTTAAAATCCTCAATTGAAAATCAAGTCATAAACCGTAAAATAACAGCGGCCTATTGTTCTGGAGGGGTTGAAGCCCGACAGGGCGGGCTTATAGGCCCCACCACTAAATAGACCAATAAAAGCCAGTTGCGCGAATAAAACCTAAAACACGATCGACCATAGAGGCATTGTCAGATAAAATCAATGGAAGCTCAGAAGGCAGTGTAAAAGACTGCCTCAAGTCGGCTAAAAGTAAGCAGTCCACCAGAACGTGGACCACAGTCAATAGGGCGCCACAACGGCAAGTTGGTGGGTCCTCTCGTCGTAGAAGATGGCCGTGCGTCAACCACGTATGTCCAATACGCAGTCTGCAGATGACTACTGACTCCCTACGAGAGGCTCGCAGGGAGGATCGCCAGACGGCCGTGGTGGGCTTGATTATGCGCAGCTTATTTGGTTCAGTCAAGGCAGCCCATTCCGAGGTCCAAATCCCCAGAACCTTACGGGTCAGTTGCTGCCTGAAGTCCTGGTCTTGGAGACCTATCTTTAAGGGTCGTGATGTGGTGGCCTGCTTGGCCAGGCGATCAACCCGTTCGTTACCCGGAATGCCTACGTGGCCGGAGGTCCAAATGAACACCACCGAACGGCCTGACTCGCCCAGAGCGAAAACGGCGTCCTGAATGGACTGAACCAAATGGTGCTGTGGCATAAACTTGTCTAGGGCGATCAAGGCACTCAGGGAGTCACTACAGATAACTATAGACTCCCCGGGGCAGGCACGGAAATGTTTAAGAGCGCGAGAGATAGCCACCAGCTCAGCTGCGAAAACACTAGTCCCACAGGGTAAGGAACGCTGCTCAACATGATCACGGTGAACATAGGCGTACCCAACACGACCGTCCACAAGGGAGCCATCGGTGTATACTACTTCTGCACCACGGAAAGAATCAATGAGTGCCTGGAACTGACGACACAGGACCATTGGCGAAACGGAAGCTTTTGAGTCACCGGACAAGTCTAACCTAAGCTGTAGGCGAGGTACACACCATGGAGGTGTATGGGAAAGGTATCGGAATGTGGTAGGGATAGGAAGGGATGCGATTGAAGAAAGAAGGGAACGAACACGAACCGCAATCGGGAAACCCGACCGTGGACGTCGTCGTGGGGAAGGGAGAACGGCAGCTGGGAACAGAAGCCTGTGATTTGGGTGGTCGGGTGAGGCATGAATACGGGCGACATACGAAGCCAGTAGCTGCTGCCGGCGGATTCGGAGGGGGGGGAACCCCAGCCTCAGCAAGGAGACTTGTCACGGGACTTGTGCGGAAGGCACCTGTCGCTAAACGTACGCCACTATGGTGTATTGGGTCCAAGACACGCAGTGCAGAAGGGGCTGCAGAATCGTATACCAGGCTACCATAATCCAGACGGGATTGGATAAGAGTCCTATACAGTTGCAGGAGAGATGTACGAGCTGCTCCCCAAGTGGTATGGCTTAGGCAACGAAGGACATTCAGGTGGCGCCAACACTTCTTCCGCAGCTGTTGCAGGTGTGGGACCCACGTGAGCCGGGAATCGAATAGCATCCCCAAAAAACGGTGCGTCTGAACGACACAAAGCAAATCCTGACCCAAATACAGCTCAGGGTCTGGGTGTACTGCCCGACGGCGACAGAAGTGCATGACCCGGGTTTTGGCGGCTGAGAACTGGAATCCATGGGTCGTGGCCCAGGACTGAGCTTTTGTGATGGCCCCCTGCAAACGCCTTTCAGCGACACCCATGCCGTGAGAACTGAAATATAGGCAGAAGTCATCGGCATAGAGTGAGGAGGATACGGTTGATCCCACTGCCGCAGCAAGGCCGTCGATAGCGATCAGAAAGAGAGGAACACTAAGGACCGAGCCCTGCGGGACTCCATTCTCCTGTATACGGGGTGAGCTAAGAGAGGTACTGACACGAACTCGGAAAGAGCGAAGCGATAGAAAGTTCTGTATAAATAGCGGGAGGGAGCCCCGCAAGCCCCAACCGTGCAGTGTGGCCAGAATGTGGTGGCGCCAGGTGGTGTCGTAGGCCTTCCTGAGGTCAAAAAAGACGGCAACAAGGTGTTCGCGTCTGCTGAAAGCCGTACGGATGGCCGACTCCAGAGTTACCAGGTTGTCTACAGTGGAGCGGCCTTGGCGGAAGGCCCCCTGTCGTGGGGACAACAGACCCCGACGTTCTAGTATCCACATGAGCCGCCGACTCACCATACGTTCTAAGAGCTTGCACAGAACGTTGGTGAGGCAGATCGTACGGTAGCTATCAGCCACCAGTGGGTCAGCACCAGGTTTCATCACGGGGATGACGATGCTTTCCCGCCATTGTGATGGGAAAGCCCCCTCCGTCCATAGATGGTTGAACAGGGCGAGAAGCTGGTGTTGGGACTCTGCTGAAAGATGGCGAAGGAATCGGCTGTGAATCCGGTCTGGTCCCGGGGTGGTATCTGGGCATGCAGCAAGGGCAGTTTCGAATTCCCACTGACTGAATGGCGCATTGTATGCTTCGTCACGGCGGGTACAGAATGACAGATGCCGCCGTTCTGCCCGCACTTTTAGTGCACGGAAAGCCGCACTGTAAGCTGCAGTTGTGGAGTTGTAAGCGTAATGGTCCGCCATGTGTTCTGCGATAGCAGTGGGGTCTGTGCAAACAGTGCCCTGAATGTTGAAGCTGGGAATTGCTGCTGGTGGATGGTGCCCAAAAAGGCGCCGAACCTGAGACCACACCTGAGATGAGGATGCACGGGAGCCAATGGTGGCGACATACTGCTCCCAACAGTCCCGCTTACTTTGTCGGATGAGCTGTCGAGCTCGGGCCCGGAGCCGTTTAAAGACGATCAGGTTGTCCATGGTGGGATGACGGCGATGGCGCTGGAGCGCCCGTCGACGATCCCGGATAGCCGCGGCGATTTCTGGCGTCCACCAGGGCACGGATCTACGCCGAGGGGAGCCAGAAGTGGTGGGAATAGTTGCCTCAGCGGCTGATACTATGGAACTGGTGACCTGGTGAACCGCCATGTCCACATCAGTTGGTAGTGAAACGGGAACCACAGCGGCTGATGCATAACGTTGCCAGTCAGCTCTACGGAGAGACCATCGAGGATGGTAGCCGGTAGGTTAAAAATGCAGTAGCGACATGAGGATAGGGAAGTGGTCGCTACCGCATAGGTCATCATGGACCTCCCATCGTAAATGGGGAAGCAGGCTCGGACTGGAAACGGAAAGATCTATCGCCGAATACGTGCCTTGCGCCAAGCAAAAGTGAGTGGGGGCGCCATTGTTTAAGAGACAGACGTCTAGCTGTGAGAAAAGTGCCTCCACATCTCTACCGCGACCTGTCGTCTGTGTTCCACCCCACAGTGGGTGGTGGGCATTAAAATCCCCCAATAGGAGGAATGGTGGGGGTAGTTGTGCTATCAATGTAGCGATATCAGCGATAGAGACAGCTGCATCCGGGGGAAGGTAGATAGAGCAGATGGTGAATTCCTGCATCGCCCGGATTCTAACAGCAACTGCCTCCAGAGTCGTGTGGAGAGGCACAGTACACTGGGGACAGTTGCGAGGATGTAGATACAGACCCCTCCTGAGGCTCTGTCGTATGTCACGCGGTTCTTACAATATCCCCGATAGCCACGAAGGGCTGGGGTCCGCTGGGCAGGAAACCACGTTTCCTGCAACGCCAAACAAAACACAGGAAAGCGGAACAACAACTGCTGCAATTCAGCCAGGCGGTTGAAAAAACCACCGCAATTCCACTGAAGGACTACATGATTGCCGACCTGAAAAGCCATATTAAAGTTTAGGATCGGTTTCATCCATCGATACGTCTGCTCCCAGGTGTTCGGGATTGCCAGTGTCTGCAGTCCTGGATTCTGGAGAACGCAGTATTGCGAGATCCTCGGCAGACGCGAGGATCTCAACCTCATCCTCCGAAGTAGAAGATGAGGATGCACGTGGCTTTCGAGCCACCAAAGTCTCCTTCTTCGTTTTCTTCTGTCGTCCCTCTCGCCGGCCCTTCGGTTTATAGGCCTGGGAGGGCTTCTCAGCAGTCGCATCAGGGTTGGAAGAAGAGCGAGAAGCCCTTCTACCAGCAGGTCGGGAACTCTTCAGCCGTTGCTGGGATCCCCACGTTCACTGCGAGAAGCCTCGGAAGGGAGTGTCCCAAGGGACCCCTTCCGAGCGAGAGGAGCCGGAGGAGGCTGTTCCTTCTCCGGCTGGGAGACGGGGACCGATGTCCCCGATGGAGAGGAGGTAATTGCTCCCACAGGTGGTGGTGTGGGAGCAACAGATGAATAGGTGCCCCCACCCATTGAGGGGGCAGTAGAACGTTGTTGGCCCATAGGGCCCATGGACGGAGGGTAAACTGGTGCTGTTGTTCGGGGTAAAGCTGGTGCCGCTGTGACTGCAGCAAAAGATGTTGACATCTTTACCAGATGAAGCCGATCATACTTTTTTCGCGCCTCTGAGTAAGTCAAACGGTCCAGAGTCTTTATCTCCATAATTTTCCTCTCACGATGCAATACTCCACAGTTCGGCGAGCATGGCGGATGGTGTTGCCCACAATTCACACAAACTGGAGGTGGAGTACATGGAGCGTCTGGGTGCGATGGTCGCCCACATTCCCTGCAGTTAGGGCTGGAAGTACAACGGGAGGACATGTGCACGAACTTCCAGCACCTAAAACACCGCATAGGGGGAGGGACATAGGGCTTTACGTCGCACCGGTATACCATCACCTCATCACCTTGACCTTCTCAGGCAGTGTATCGCCTTCGAAGGCCAAGATAAAAGCACCGGTGGCAACCCTCTGGTCTTTAGGTCCCCTGTGCACTCGCCGAACGAAGTGAACCCCACGACGTTCCAAGTATGTTCTCAACTCCTCATCGGTCTGAGAGAGGAGATCTCTATGGTAGATTAAACCCTGGACCATATTGAGGGACTTATGAGGCGTGATACTGACTGGAACATCACCCAGCTTGTCGCAGGCAAGTAATGCCCTCGACTGTGCTGGGGACGCCGTCTGTATCAGCACTGCCCCACTGCGCATTTTCGAAAAGGACTCTATTTCACCAAATTTATCTTCAAGCTGTTCCACGAAAAACTGCGGCTTAGTGGTCATAAATGATTCTCCATCTAAACGCGCACAAACAAGGTATTGTGGCGAATATGGCTCTGATCTATTCCGGGCTTGTCGTTCCTCCGACGGGGTGGCGAGGGAAGGAAACGCCTTAGGGTCATATGTAGATGCGTTGAATTCTGTCTTGCCACGCTTAGAGACGCCGTTTTCGCGACCGGTCACGCTTTTATTTGCTCGTTTCATTGTCGTCCCACGAGCAGCTAGGGAAAAGAGGTCCACCCAGGCAGAGCCCCGCTTGCCTGGGTAAGCCTTGTACAACTGAGGTGCGGCAGGTTCCTCAGAGGTTGCTCGCTAGCGGCTGTTCAACCTCAACAGCCATGCATCTCCTCGGCACGTAGCACACCTTGAGATTGAGGTTTTTTTTATAGAGGTTTGTACCGTCCTCGCGACCCGGGCGATTAAGCCAAGATCCCCGGGCTCTGAAACGTACAACGTTCCACCGTCGCGCCGAACGATGGTCGTTGAAGCACGCACAGAGCTTACGGTGTAGCGGACTGTTGGCGCGACACAGCCCACAGCTCAGGACCCCGGGTACGCCAAGCCCGTACTCAGCAAATTAATGCTGAGCCCCTGAGGGGGGACTGATGACCCCGCAGTTAAGTCCCATAAGCTTAACAAACATTTGAACAATATATTTGTTCCAATTTGGATGGAAGCACGAATGAATCAGTAGCTATTTTGCAAAGTTCTAACCCGACAATAGAAGCGATTTTGTACGCAAACTAAACATTTACGCTCGATTCTGTGCTAAACGAATGTACCCTACCTACAATAGCAGGAGCGGCAATGAAACTGGTTCGCGGACGGCCTATTGGCAAAATCAAATGTTCATATGTATGTTAAGCTTATGGGACTTAACTGCGGGGTCATCAGTCCATAAACTTACAAACTACTTATACACTAATTTACACTAAAGAAAGCACAAACATCCATGACCGAGGGAGGATTGAAACCCCCGACGGGGAACGGCCTCGCACATCGGAGCACAGGGCTCAATGCGCTCGGCCACTCCGCCGCGGCGGCCCGTTGGCCCACGGGCCTTCTCTTTCTCGCACATTCCCAGCACGCCTCTGTGCTGTCTGAACAGGAACTTTGGGGAATAAATTGGAGACCCGCCACTTAGATAGCAGAACCGACGTGCACGGAACTCGAGACCGTCTTCAAAAACAAAACAAATAAAATAATCCAATTTTTGTAGAGCTTATGGGACTTAACTACGGGGTCATCAGTCCCTAAACTTACAAATTACTTATGAACTAGCTTATGCTAAAGGCGGCACAAATGTCCATGCCCCAGGGGGGATTGGAACCCCCGACGGGGAACGGCCTCGCGCATCGTAGCATAGCGCCGCAATGCACTCGGCCGCTCCGCCGCGGCAGACCGCCTTTCATACGAATTTGTTTAATATTATGACATACTAGGAAATTTGAAAAACTGAAACTTTAGATCGTTATGGTATTACACCTTTACTTACTGGTGGTGCAAAAGAAAAAGATAGTTTATCTTTGTTCTGCAACTGCATTGAGCTAGTAATTTAGTGTGAGCCATGTTCCACGTAAAATTCTTTCGTTTTAACTGAGTTTTAGAAAGGGAGGCAAAAACGAAATATAGTGTCTGCAGAATATCGTTAGGGATGGAATAAATTATCAAAACTACATGTGAAAAGAAGGGTTTAACCTCCTCTCGACATCGTCATTACAGACGGAATTACGTATGGAAAAAATTGTACCTAGCACTTCTCTACAGACTGTGTCATGACTACAGCTCTTAAAAATATATATTTGTTATTTTATTTAATTTTTTTTAATTTATTTAATTTATTTAATTGCTAGTGGTACGCTGAAAACGTAGCACAATGTAACTCTTGTACAAACTGTCGGTATACTGAGAGACGAAGGCAGTTTATCAGACTGTTCAAATGTTTGTAAAGTTATGGAATTAACTGCAATGGTCATCGGTCCCTAAACTTAAAAACTACTTAAACTAACTTATTCTATGACCAATACACACACACACTCGAACGTCAGGCGGTGAGCTGTCACGTGAACCGCAGCAAGGCGCATCTATGCACACGACTGTTGAACAGTGGCTATCAGACTGTAATCGCAGGTGATGCCACGTAATCCTCAGTTAATTTCATTAATGAAAAAATTATTTTGTACGCATAAGTTGAGCCAAACATAGATATAAATTTAGCAGGATAATTATTAATACGTGCAAATCCTTCGTAGAAAACCTTTACAGGTTTGGCGTACTATAATTTGTGTTTCAATCGGTAATTACACTGCAAACCTGTCAGTTCTATCTGCAAATGGACAGTGGTACATTCACCTGACACAGCGAAATATGGTCTTGAAAAGTCGTAATAGGGGGTAGCGAGATGCTAGAATCCTAAGAAAGATCTGAAATTCATTCCTGTATTTCGTCCAAAACTGAAATTAATTTTACAACATTTGCATTTTCTTTGGCACCAGTACGCTGTAGGTAATAGGCGGTGGCAGTTGAAAATATCACACCATAAGCCGAGCAGAGCCGACACAGTTCTATCCTCATTTTGCCTGGCCCTTGCCCGCCCATATGGCCCAACGCGGCCAGCATTGCACAATAGGAATAAAACACATCCAGAATATGGAAGAAAGTTTAAACTGTCACATCTGCCGTCAAAGGACAACCGTTTCAAAATCAAGACTTCCCAGCTGTAACAAACAAGCTACCTGACACACATCCACGACATACTAGAACCCTTGAGCGTTCATCTGTAGTTTACTCAAGCGAACACAACCATGTGTGGACAGCCCGGTCGACTGCTGACTCTGTACCCTAGACGCGATGTAGGTGATTCTACCTGTCCATCTCATAAACGGTTTGCTGCGACGTAACATGTTGTACCCGGAAACGACGAGGAGCACAGACATCCGTTCCATCTCTTCCGCCAGTGACGGGATGGAGGTGACGCCGGCAGCAGCTGCTGCAGCAGAACCAGGAAATTGGCTGGCTGCAGCACCTGCCGCTGTGCGTTTACCCCAGCCGACGACGCCGCGTCATCGGTCCAATCACCGATGTATGTGTGGGTGCAGTTTGTACGTCACGTTCCTAAACGTTACTGCAGTCAGGCTGAGCCATTTTCCGTATCTCTGTTCTTGAAACTTCTTGACAGCTAGATTGAACAAAATAATAATTTTTTCATATACCAATGCTCCTTGTATTTGCTTTATTTATATTATACTAAAATTCTGTATCACATTTCTTGTTTTTTTTTTTTTTTTTTTTTTTTTTTTTTTTTTTTTTTTTTTTTTTTTTTTTTTTTTTTTAGTATTTGCACCATATGTAAAAATGTATAGCAATAAAAATTACATATTTACAGATGACACCGAAACACAATTATTTGGAGCACGGTAGTGCTCCCGCTAAGTCAAGCCGTACAATTTTTTTCTCGAAGCCATTCACGACCCTTTCGACAGCCCTTTATCTTCGTTATGGATAAAGCTATAAACCTCAATTTTCGGCGACCTAGATGACCTGCTATAATTATACATAGTCCCAAGTTGTGCTATAATACAATATTAGTTTTCGAATTATTAGTAGTCGAAAATAAACAATTTTTTCACCACACGATCACCAAAATTCCAAAACGTACTTCTAGCAGACACAGAAACTTAAATTCTGTGTTCAGTTAGTATTTACCCTGTAACGGCAGGAAAATATCAGACTGATAAATATAGGTCCCGTTATCTAAAGTCCAGAACAATTAATTTTTGGTGAATAAAATTAAATTTAATTAATAATATTGATATCAGTGTAACGTTAATGATTTCGTAGTAAAGCGATGGGCTCCCATTCCGTAGGTCTCAGCATCGATTCTAGGTGAAAATTTTTACTTTTTCACTGTTCATTTTGGCCCTCTTTCGTTTCATAAAACTAGAAATGGGTTATTTGCAATGACTTTTTGAGTGCTCGAAATTTAATTGAAAATATCACCTTAACCGTTCATCTGAGACGAAAATTGAATACACGCACTTTAGAGGAGAAAATTCTCAACAGCTGTGCTTTCTTCTTTTTTTCCATGTTTAGTATCGTTTCAGAATTCTTATGGTGACTTGTAATGTGTTCACGTATTCTACGAGACGTCCTTCAACTGATCTGCATCAGATTTTACAGACGTATTTGTTGGCTGCCAGCGACAAGAACCTCTCTCTGATGGCTGAACAGAATGCTGATAGAGGACGATACTATGCGCTTTCTCGGCTACTATTCGTCGGATGGAAACAATGTTCAAGTAAAGGCTGTCCAAAATTGACTATCGAGTAACTTTTGTTTTAATTTTTTTCCGATATTTTGGCTCTGAAAGTCGGTATAAGCGCATAAACATGTAATTTATGATATGGCTCTATTCTTTAACTGTAAGTCATTTAACCCTGTAGCTATCATGGCTCTACCTCTGTGGGTAATTAGCGCCCGCGCTTCCTGAACGTGATACTTAATTTGGACGAGAACCTATAACCGGTTGAGCATATAACTTAGTGTAATCAGCCATTATATTGCACAAACCGTCATTGAAAAAACATATAAAACAAGTTATCACGTCACATTGTTTCAGAGACACAACTGTATTATTACTACCACTGAGCAAACATTGATTACGAATTGAACTAGCACGCAAAAATGCACTAGGTATCGTCAGTTGTATCTGATCGAAGTAACTTTCACTAGCTTCAACAAACGAATCTTGAAAACTTTCAGAACTGTCAATGAAATTAACTTCACTTTCTAAAATAAGTTGATCTGTCTGATAAACTACACTGCTCAAAACAATAGCAGAGCAGGTGAGATATCATAGATGATATACATATGATAACGTACTCCCCTTCTTCAGATACCTGGGCATTTATGTGGCAACGTAGCAATGACGGCATCTTGGATGCAGTGACTCAGAATCGGCTTTGGTCGTATAATATTTTGTCATTCTTCAGCATTGGCCTCTGACTACCACTAGCAAGGAAGCGGAATTACTGTCCCAGTCACAGTCTGCTGTTAACACCACAAGGCAAATGCTGTATTCAGAGTGTCCTGTGACTGTTGTCATAGCATGGCAAGCCATTGGATACGACTGCAGGTTCAAAAATGTTCAAATGTTTGTATAACTTTTGGGACTTAACTACGGGGTTATCAGTCCCTAAACTTACAAACTACTTACGAACTAGCTAACACTAAGGACGGCACAAATATCCATGCCCGAGGGGGGATTCGAAGCCCCGACCGTAGTGGCCATGCAGGCTGCAACTGGCGCGCCGCAATCCCCTCGACCACCGCGACCGGCCGACTGCAGGTCATAGCTGATGGTGACTGAGGTAACTATGATGGCACAGTGGTACATCACGGACGTAATGTGTCCTCACGTGTAAACATTAACTAAACGTGATAACGGTAGTCAATCCATGCTACATGCCTTTATGATATGTCTGTGTGACACTAAGGCACTCGCATGGGCATCGAGATATCAAAATTTGTACGAAATAGAATAAATGTGATACCACTTCGAACATGCAGTATATCACAGTATCAATTTCTAGATTATCAAGGACTATTTACAACAGCTGTGGGCCAGATTGGGTCAGGAGAGGATACAACGGATCTGACACCCTAACTGAACCGGTGCCCGTATCCAGGTCAGAGGGAACAGCTTCATGTTGATAAAGAGGCTCATTTTGCTGAGTTGGTTATAAATTTGATTTGGTCTCTGAATCACTGAACCCGCGAAGTTTTGTTCCCTTGTTTAGTGCTGGGTGCTTCACTGTCTTTGCCAAGCAGTGTATATTGCTGACTTTTAAAATTGTAACATTAACTACAGTAGCACACAATACTTTACTACTTGTGTATATCCATGTGGGAATGCTACACATGTTTCTGGAGTCCACACTTAGTCGAATATTCGAAAAATGCTGAGAAAGGATAGGCAATTGCACTCTCGGTTCAAATAAGATCAAGCAAATGAAGCCAGGAAATGTTAGTAGAGATCGCGCTTCTACAAAATGAGCAATGCGCGAAGCATACAATAACTATCACGGCCATACCTTAGCAAAATATCTTGCCGAGGACATCGCATATAAAACGCTTGTACGACCCCGGCTTGAGTATTGCCCAAGTGTTAGGGATCCCCACCAGATCGTTTAAGAGCAGGACATCGAGGCAGTTAAGAGGCGGGCGGCTGGGTTTGTAACAGGTAGATTCTATCAATGCTCGACTGTTACTGAATGCTTCGGCAACTCAAACAGGAGTCGCTGGACAGCAGGGAACGTTATTTAAGATAAACACTGTTGAAGAAATTTACAGTGCCGGAATTTGAGGCGGTCTGCAGAACTATTCTACTGTCGCCAACCTACAATTCGCGTAAAGACCACAAAGGTAAGATCAGAGATATTAGGGCTCGTACGGGTGCATGCCAGCATTCATCTTTCCCTCGTTCTGGTGAGAGCGGAACAAGAAAGCAAGTAACTAGTAGTGGTATTGAGTACCCTCCGCCATGCACCTTTGGGTGGATTGCAGAGTAGGTATGTAGATGTAGAACTAATCCGAGACGTGGCGTGTGCACGAAGAAGAATACGGGGAATAGCCACAAGCATATTATACTGGCGAGGGAATATGATGGAAATGCTGTAAAATCTACTCTGTCACATTCTTGAAGTAAAATAGCGAACAAGTGTATAGGTTCGTATTCTGAAACACAGCTGACTGCAGCCCCGTGGTATAGGTTTCCTATGGTTTAACAAAGGCAAATGCCAGAAGGATTTATTTGAGATGGACACTGCCGAGTTCCTTCTCCATTTTCCTTGTTTATCCCTTACGCTCCGCTTGTAATGACTTTTACGCAGATAGTACGTTATAATGAATGTTTGATTCCTATCCTCAATAAAAGGTACTAATACTTGTTCCGAGAACTCCAAGACCCATCTTGCTAGCCAGAGGCGCTAATTATTTTCAGCTCTCTCGCTATCGTTAGCTTGTAGATAAAAATCACCTGATAGAAAAGTTTTAGAAGTTTCATACAGGTGAGTCATTCTCCTGAATTTTTCCTAGGAAATAATCGGGAAGAATCCTAAAAATACTATATAAAAAGTAAACTGCAGTTATTGTGCCGCACACTACCTAATGAAAGCAGAATATGGACGTAATTGTAGATATGTGTGTGGAAACAACAATCTAAGTAACAGAAATAGTGAGGTAATTATTATACTTTTTTCTAATTTTGCGTACTGATAATTATTTAACGAAATTTATATATGAAACTTCCTGACAGATTAAAATTGTTCCGGAACCAGGACTCGAACCTGGGACCTTTGCCTTTAGCGGGCAAGCGCTCTACCGACTGAGCTGTCCCGACACGACCCACAAAGCCGCCTCACAACTTTACTTCCGCCAGTACCTCGTCTCCTACGGCAGTAGAGCGTTTGCCCGCGAAAGGCAAAGGTTCCAGGTTCGAGTCCCGGTTCCGGGACACAATTTTAATCTGCCAGGAAGTTTCATATCAGCGCACACTCCGCTGCAGAGTTAAAGTTTCATTCTGGAGGTTTATATATTTTTATATTACAGAATGTCATTGAAATAACGTGTCGCCTTCCGGAACGGGGAGGTATGCCGCTTCTATACCTGCCTGGTACACAAGTTCCGCTTCTGTTAAACGATTCGCAAAGATACGTAGACAGTTGGGGTACACACGTTTCCTCCCGTGAGGAGCGGGTGAAGGGTAACTGGTGGCAACCGAAAAGGCATATGGGCACGGCTTAAATTATCCACGCGAAATCCATAGTTATCCACGTCGCCCAGTGCAAGAAAAAGAAAGACTAAGAAATCATGATAATACGTTGTTAACCATGATATCTATTGTTGTGTCTAAATAAATAATCATATTGCAGAACGTGTTTAATAAATTTCGCATTTTCATTACACGTAACATTTAGTTACTACCAGTGCATTATTTATTTGCAGAGAAAGTAATATTTTCCTTACAGATAAGGTTGGAGCACCGTTGGTTACGCAGACTGCGAGGTGCCCCACGTTTGCAGTTCCCATTCACGAGATTTTTCTCACCGAGGCGCCTACAAAGAGCTGAAGGCTGCCAGTCCCGCCTGCAATATGACGGAGACGTTCATTATATGCAGATTCAGTGAAAGAGCCGACGGCCGCGTAATGGGCAGAAGGCAGAAAGTCCCAGGCGACGGGCCGCAGTAACGTGTCCCCACCCTCCATTCCGCACTTGCCCTGAGACACTGAACGATGCTCCATTTATAGCCTCAGTGTAAAGAAAGACGGAACTCTTTTAATCAGAGATTATTCTTCTGTATACGCATAGAAAACGAAACTATCCCAAGGTAAATGAATTATTCGAAAATGTTGAAATGTTTTATAAGCTTATGGGACTTAACTGCGGGATCATCAGTTCATAAACTTACAAACTACTTATAAACAAGTTTAGACCAAAGAAAGCAGAAACATCAATGCCCGAGGGGGTATTTGAACCTCCGATGGGGAACGGCCTCGCGCATCGGAGCATAGCGCCTCAATGCGCTCGGCCACTCCGCCACGGCGGAATTATTCGAATCTGTGTGCTATGCTGTAAAAAAATCTCTCTTTATATATAAACTTTAGCTGTGCGTTGTTGTCGCTAAAACTCAGAAACAGCACTGTATACATAATAATTCTTACGGCGCATGACGGAAGATACCTTACTCCAGACTTTGACATCGTTTGAACGGTCCCATGAAATTTGGCATATGATGGGACAGGAAGAGATTAGCAGAGAGAGGTGAGGTAATGCGAGGGAGATGTTTGGGTGCATAGAGAAGAGAATGATAAATGAGAAGAGGAGATGGAGGATGTGAAAGATGCGGCAGCGCAGGAGGAGGAGTTAGAATAAGCAGGAAAATTATTGTTTAACGCCACATCTACATCGTCGTCATTTGAGGTGCAGCTCACCCTCGAATTGTTGGGGTATGAACAGGAAAGTAAATAGGCGGTGCTCTTTCAAAGCACCTATCCCGCCATTTTCCTAGAGTGATTTATGTAAATCACGGAAAGCCAAAATCTCTATGGCCGGAGGTGAATTTTGTGGCCTGGGGATGTTGATGGAAGAAACTGTAGCTCCAGTCACTCTTTTTATTAGTCTGAGTTAATAAAATATGGAAAAATTAACTTTGACAGAAGCACCGTCTAACATTGTTCCGTAACAGATCACTTATGTAGATCTTCTGCCTCAGGAAGCTACAGACAAAGAAAGTCGGGAGAATCGTTTGAAAAATATATTCAGAAAAGACACACGTTAGAGGTCAGAAATTTTCATAAAAAATGTCTCACTGTATGTAACCCCTAAGCGAAAAACAGAATTGCTGTACGACAAAACGGTGATGCAATGATTGCACATTAAGAGAATAAATATCAGTCCTCAGAATGAGCTCATAGATGAAATAGAACTAACTATGTTTTACGCTAACTACCACAGACACAGGGGATCGGACAAAGGTAACTAACAAGCTACATACCGTTTTGCAGCATCCGAAACTGATGGTGTAAATGGAGCGATAGCACTATCACAACCATCGAAACCCGATACATCACTAGTCAGTCGCAGATGGCTAAGACAGGCTGTTTCTATGGTAATGGGAAGCACTTGCTAATCAATGACGATAAGCTTAGCACGCCATCCTCGCGATGTTATACGTCTGGAAACTCCAACGGAACGGAATTCTGCACGTTATTTAAACACGTGGCCGAAGGATTCCTATGCACTTCCATAGGTTTAGAAAAGGTCCTTTTTGCTATCCTAACAGAGGGATGGAGTTGCGGGTGTTAGTGCTGTTCCTGGCCGCCGGAAGCGGATGATTTTCGGGTTGAGTGTCCTGAACTGCCGCGAAATCCCAAACCGCAGACAACTTGTATCTCTCCGCCACTGAGTGCTTCCAAAGTCTGTTTGAAATAACGCTCAGGAAACAGAACTAGATTTCGCCATTTTGACCGGTTTCTATATCTATTAAATGAGGAATGCAAAGATTGTCTTGTCCCCTCCAATTGATGCTCTTCAATGTAGAAAATATATTGGTAACGTCTGTGCATCTGGGAAAATTAATAATAAACTTCAATGATGCAATGAGGTTTGAAGATTATTAATTAATTATCGGATCATTCTAGGTTTGCTATCACTTTACTCGGAATTTTATTTGGAATTAGAATCTGTGATCAGAAAAGAAGCGTTGTTTGTATAGCTCTCTCTCTCTCTCTCTTTTTTTTTTTTTTTTTTTTTTTTTTTTTTTCTTTTTTTTTTTTTTTCTGAGGACTGTTGTAGACAGATGCTGCGGTCTCGCCTCGTGTCTTTCACGCTTTACCAAGTTACTGTGTAACAATTTTAACTATCGTCCTCCTGTAGTCATATCCTAGTTCATGAATCAAAGGCAACGATGAGTATCCAAGTGATCCTGACTGTCAGGCTACCGGTTACTGCGGAATAAGATAGGACATCTCTGGTGTGGCCACTTTTGTGCTAAATTGACAAACACTATCAAACCCACCAATTAGTTCCTCAACTGTTAGGGACCCTGGGTAACAGACTAGCAAAGTGCCTCCCAGGTATTTCGATCTGATGCTGGCAGCAATCACAGAAAAATGCCTCGGATCTTTGAAGGAGCTGGTGTCCCACTTCTAACTGACAGACCAGGGTCTCGTCGGATGAAAATAATTGGAATGAGATGGGAACTATTAACATTCAACGGTATACTTGGGAAGGCAGGGCAACCAGGGCTATCACTGATTATATAAAAACAGATCAGAAACTCAGGAAGGCAGTCAGCGGATTCCTTGAAGACACTAATCATTATTTAATCTGCAGCCAAATAGGTTTTTGAAGCCAAAACTGCAGAACGTCAGATCCATAAGTAAGAGTATAAGAGTGGATAAACTTCAGGACAAGGAAATCAGCCACAAATACATTACAATGATCTCTCAAAGGTAACACTTTGTTCAGGTAGTCATTTACATTCATTGGAAAAGGAATGGACAAGATACAGGGATACTCTACTATAAGTGGCTAGATAATGTCTTTGGAACAGTAGCGTGTAAATGCGAGAAGAAAAGGGCAGCTGAGTGGAAGGCCTTTAAATGGAAAAGGAAGGCATTTCAAAATTGGATTCATACTAGAACTCATTCAAACAGAGAAACTTATGTTGAAGAAAGATACAGAGCCTGACAGATAATTACAGCATTCAAGCAAAAGTCTTTGGAAATAGGTTGAAAACATTGGGTCAAGCCGTTGCAATAACTTTCTGGAGAGTAATAGCAGTCTTCTAACTGAAAGGAACATGTAATTCATATGTGTTTTGAACAGGTCAAGAAAGCTGCTGGCCGGCCGCTGTGGCCGAGGGGACTGAGGCGCACCATTCACGGTCTGCACGGCCACTAAGGTCGGGGGTTCGAATCCCCCGTCGGGCATGGATATTTGTACCGTCCTTAGTGTAAGTTAGTTCGTAAGTAGTTTGTAAGTTTAGGGACTGATGACCCCGTAGTTAAGTCCCATAAGCTATACAAACATTTGAAACATTTTTTGGAAAGCTGTTGGTGAATCCTGTGAATGGGCTGGGCAGATGGAAGGAATAGTCTGACGAGTTGCTCAGTATAGGTGGAACGTTCAGTAATGTTTCATATTTCGAAGTACAATGGGATAGAAATGATTGTGGAAACAGGATCACATTTGAGCAAGTTGCGAGAATGATCAGTAATGTGCACTGCAATAAAGTGGCTGGAGTAAAAATAAATTAAATCGGAATTCACAAAATATAGTAGAATGTCCGGTTCAAATGTTGAAATAGCGTGGGGGTCGGATTCGAAACGGAAAGGATTGTAACAACTACAGAGGTATTTCTTTAATCAGCGTTCTGGGCAAAATATTCTCAGGTATAGTAGAAAGGAGAGTGCAAGTATTAGCTGAAGACAAGTTGAATGAAAATCAGTTTGGGTTTAGGCCACTTGTCGGCCGTCAGGACCTGATCTTTAGCTTATGGCAGCAAATGGTGAACTGCTATGACTGAAATAGGAAATTGTATTGATCTTTCGGACATCTAGCAAAGGCTTATATCCGTGTCCCAACGAGGACTAAAAGTTTATGGAATAGTAGGCAACCGTCTGCTGGCAATTAAAGGACTTAACTTAGATTGTCAGGTAGCAGTAAAAATTGACAATAAATTGAGTTCATGGTTCAGCGCTGTTTTAGAGCTAAAAGAAGGCTATAACCTGTCACCACTATTGTTCAAATTAATTTCGGATAATATGTTGAAAACGATAGCCTGACATCGTGATAACATAATAAGCAGTGTGGCACATACAAATGACTTAGTAGCGATTGCTGGTTCGATTAAAAAGCTGCAATCTAATACTTCAGAGCTATATAAGAGAGAGAGGGGGTAATAGCGTGCAGCTCAGCATATCTAAAACTAAATTAATATCTTTTGGACTAACAAGGAAAGTACATGGGCTCGAACAAACATAACTGTACGAACGTTTGGTTACAGGATCTCTACGTACACCTCAATGTGCTGATGGGTATCGTTTTTCTGCAAAGCTCTGCAACAATGATCTAGATAGCACTGTAGATGTAATTGCAGACGCCATACGTAATGCAGATGTCTTAACTATAACTTATGTAATAATCATCGTACATGTTCTCTAGCGAATTGTCATCAAAAGCCGTGATGATAGTTGCAACTTTAACCTTCTTCTCGAAAGACTGTTGGTATTCACTGCCACTGCTTCCATCGCCTCTTCCCGCACTTACCGTAGCACTACCCCTTACAATGATTTGTTCGTCATTATGATCCCTATTATTATTATTATGAGTTTGTAACAACAGTATCTAACTTATGCTCATATTTCTGTACCGTAACAGATACGAGAAAGTATGCAAATGATTCATCTCCTACACTAATACCATCTTCACGAAGAAGGGTTCTTCGTAACTTCATCTCAACTAATCGCAATACATAAGCAGGATTGATTAGCAATTGCTGCACCATCTGACGCTTCACCACACAAATAACATCACAAAACGCAACTTCGGAGGCACACTGCACCGTCCCTACTGGCGAACGGACAGGTCAAAGTGCAATGCGGCATGGCACACGCAGAGGCCTCTAACGAACGACTGCAGAGTTTTGCAGATGCGGGAGTATCACTAGTGCAATAAGGGATCTTTACATTATCTCTCATACGATTTTGGTGTATATGCGTTTGTTCGAGTCCAAGTACTTTTCTTGTAAGATTTAAACACGTTGTGTCCCAAATAGGAGGAAGAATGTTAGAACAAGTTGACAGTTCCAGGAAATTGGGATGTATTTTCTCATAGGCTGGCAACATAGTGAAAGAAGTGGTACGAGGGTTGTATTATATCTAATGCAGTGAGCGCTCTACTACGGTCGACTCTTTTCTATAAGAAGGAAGTCGGTACCAAGACTTGATTAGCAGTGTACCTTTCAATCTTTCGACCAACTGTGTTGTATGAGTGTGGAAACTGAGTGGATACAGGTTAACTTATTAACCAGGTTGAGGCTAAGGATATAGGAGTAGCAAGGATTATTGCAGGTACTACTGGATGGAAACAATGGCAGGAGGGAGTTCATAATTAAGAAATCAAAGAAAAACTGTAAATGAACACCATAGAAGAACCAGTTTGAGCATACAGGCTTAGATGGTGTGGTCGTATTATACGTATGGGAAAAGCAAGATTACCTGAGAGATTCATGGGTTCAGCCGTAGAGGGTAAGAGGAGTAAAGTAGACTAAGGAGAAAATACTCGGATTCGATAAAGAATGATGTTGATTCAACGGGGTTAACACCAGACGAAGCATCAATGTTAGCATTGAATAGGGGATCATGGACGAGTATAAGGGATACTATGCCCCAGGCTGATCGCTGAAAGGCATAATCAGTTTTAAATGATCATGATGATGAGGTTAAGAAGCAGTTGAGACATCCATGACTTTATTTCTGTGTCACATAAATTGCAAGGCACAATACAATATTTCCAAATCTAAACTAACTCTCAAACTACGTAAGCTTCATCAGTGAAACACAGAAACACACATACACAAGCACACACACGAGCGCGCGAACAGTCACACACATACATACACACACACGGACACACACACACACACACACACACACACACACACACACACACACACAGTGCCATGTTCACAGTTACCCATAGAACCTTTACTATAATATACACGAAAAATAGTTACGTCAAGTACTGTGTCTGCAACCTGAAACGTGCACACTCAAAACAAATTAAACTTAATGTGTGTACCTTATTGTATTTTTACGTTTGCATTATTTATAAGAAATGCATCAGCAGACAAACTTTGCCACAATTAATTGCCTCTATCGTTTAGTCGTTACTATCTACAACAGTGTGAAATATTTGTGACTAAAATGTCGTGCTAAGCAGACAACTGTTACCCGATCTTAGGCCAATAACTATGAAGCAAAAAAGGTACAAAATGCAGAATTTATATAGGAAGAAAAGCATTTTTGAAGGAGAGAAATTAGTTTGCATTAAAAATTAATTTATTTGTAAGGAAATCTTTTCTGAAGGCATTTGTGTGGAGTGTACCCCTGCAAGGGATGAAACATGAAGGTTAAATTCGTGGACCGCATAAGTATTGAAGTGTTACTGAATTGGGGAGCAAAACTGTTTTATGAAACGTATTGACTAAAAGAAGAGATCACTTGGTAGGACAAATTCTGAGACATAGAGCTATCGCTTGTTTCGTATTGGAGGGCGGTATGTGGGGTAAAAGTCACAAAGGGAGATCAAGAGATGAGTACAGTCAACAGATTCACTCGACGTGGGTTCCGTACTTATTCTGAGATGAAGAGTCTTGCACTGATTAGTTACCTGGAGAGATGCATCAAACCAATATTTTAACTGAAGACCACGACAACGTAAGACTCAATCTTTTCAGGAAGATTACATCTACATAAATACTCTGCAAATCACATCGAAGTGCATGGCAAAGGGGTCATCTAACCGCTTTTATGGTATTTCTCTACCGTTCCATTCTCAAATACCACGTGCGAAAAAGGAACACCTATCTTTCCGCTTTCGATCTGATTTATTTTATTATTATGATCATGTCTCCCTATGCAGGTGGGTGCCAACAAAATATGTTCGCTTCGGAAGAGAAATTTTGTAAAAGAAAATTCGCAAATGAATCTCGCCGTAATGAATAACACCAGTCTTTTAATCATTTCCAAACCAACTCGTCCGTCCATCACATGTGCAACTATCCCCACTATATCGCGACAATACAAAACGAGCTGTCCTCTGAATTTTCTCCGCAATGCGCAGCAGTACCCTCAAATAGGCCAAACAAGTGAAGTGCAGGCAGCTTCTTTAGTAGCACTGTTGCGTCTTCTAAGTCTTCTGCCAATAAAACGTGGCTTTTGGTTCACCTTTCCTAAAATACAGGATGTTTATAAATGAATACCGGGATTTAACGCTTTATAATATATATTAAATGAAACTGTAAATTTATAAATAATATTTCAAATGAAAGGGTAACTAAAGCAGTTTTGTTTGGCACCAGTGTACATGCGCAATGTTTCCGCCGCAATCCGCTACACGGCGATAATAGCAAAGATGACAAGTGAAAGAAAGCGTTTTGTGTTTTGCAGTTTGCAAAGACCGAATTTGTTGTTACTGTGCAAAGTGCGTTCCGGCTGAAGTTCGGTTGTCATCCTGCAAGTATTAATAACATTCGTTATCATCAGTTCCGAGATTGAGGCTGTTTTTGTAAAGGGAAGAGCACGGGCGGCCACGAGTTAGTGAAGAGACTGTTGAGCGAGTGAGAAAGTCGTTCACTCGTAGCCGAAAGAAATCAGTTCGAAAGGTTAGTCGTGAATTACATGTTCCTGGGTCGCCTGTTACCCTTTACAGTTAAGAAAGGCTCTAACGACGACAGACCACGGATTACGTGGCAACTTCGCAAACGACATGTTGTTTCATGACGATAACGATTTTCTGGATTATGTTGTCTTCAGTGATGAACCGACCTTTCACTTTAGTGGACAAGTTAACACTCACTATGTGTGCATCTGGGGCTCAGAAAATCCTCATGAGATGTCCAATACAAACGCAACGAGATTCTCCTAAAGTGACTAAAACTGAAAAAAACGTCAGAAAGGTGGCAATTAAGGAGATAGGACTTGGATAAATTGAAGAAACGTGAAGTTCATGAGGATTTCAGAGGGAGATTTAGGCAACTATTGACACAAATGTGGGAAAATAAAATAGTAGAAGAGGAGTGGATAGTTTTAAGAGATGAAATAGTCAAAGCAGCAGAGGAACATACAAAAAAATCCTTGGATATCACAGGAAATACTGGACTTAATTGATAAAACGAGAAGATGTAAAAATGAAGTAAATGAAGCAGGTAAAATGTAGTACAGACGACTAAGAATTAAGATTAACAGGAAGTGCAAAATGGCTAAGCAGGAGTGGCTAGAAACGAAATGAAAATCTGTAGCAGAATGTATAACTAGGGGCAAAATAGATACCGCCTACAGGAAGATAAAAGAAACATGTGTAGACAAGAAAAATAACTGTACGAATATCAAGAACTCAGACGGAAAATCAGTTCCGAGTAAAGAAGAGAAAGTTGAAAGGTGGAAAGTGTATATAGAGGTCTCTACAAAGGAAATGAACTTCGACAAAATATTGTAGGAAGGGAAGAAGAAGATGAAATAGGAGATACTATATTGAGAGATGAATTTGACAGAACAATGAAAGACATGAGTCGAAACAAGGCCCCTAGAGTAGATGACATTGCCGGCCGCGGTGGCCGAGGAGACTGAAGCGCTCCAGTCACGGTCTGCACGGCCACTACCGTCGGGGGTTCGAATCCCCCCTCGGGCATGGATATTTGTGCCGTCCTTAGTCTTAGTTAGTTCATAAGTAGTTTGTAAGTTTAGGGACTGATGACCCCGTAGTTAAGTCCCATAAGCTTAACAAACATTTGAATCAGTAGATGACATTCCCTCAGAGCTTCTGAAGTCTCTGGGAGATCCAGTCATGACAAAATCTATTTCATCTGGTGTGTAAGATGTATGAGACAGGCGAAATACCCGCAGACTTTAAGAAAAATGTAATAATCGCCATTTCAAAGAAAGCAGGCCCAGACAAATGTGAAAATTACAGAACCATCAGTTAAGGAAAGGCAAAACTACATTTCTTCTGTAGATTTGGAGAAAGCTTTTGACAAAGTTGATTGGAGTACACTCCTTCTAATTCTGAAGTCAGCAGTGGTAAAATATAGGTGCCGTGGCGCGCTCCACTACGAAGCGAAGCCGCTACCACGCATTCGACACCACAGCGCTGTACACCGGCCGTCCACGGCCGCGCAACGAACTTCGGCGACAACAAGCCGCCACGATATGCGCGTGCACTAAGATGGCAGCTCATTGCGCACGAATACCACCCTATTTGCGTGCGCAGATGCCGTCGCGCACCGCAGAATGGTCCGGTGTGCAGCCAACACCACCTAGAAGACAAGGCCTTACAACAGGCCGTGGCTACGTCACACTTAGAGGCCGCGGCCACCACCTCACTGGCTGTTGGCTGGGGCACGCCCACCGCCGCGCAGCGGCCGGCCAGTCAGATGGCGGCCGCGGCCTCTAAGTGTGACGTAGGCACGGCCTGTTGTAAGGCCTTGTCTTCTAGGTGGTGTTGGTGCAGCTCACCTCACGTCACCGCCGGCCAATAAGAAGATGCGCGTGACAAGACCCGCGGGCCAATACCGGGACTCCACCGCGGACGGATACCAGCCACCGGCGGCGTTAAATAGGCCAACGCCACGGCGAATCGTCGTCTTCGACCACCAGTAGCCGGACATCGCAGAACGACGGACCACGGAGCAGCCTCAGCCACCACGTCATTGCCACGCTGCCTGACTGACCTCTGCCCTGGCACATCCGGAACTGCGGCGACTATCGGCGACATAGAGAAGGAACGTAATCTTCACTTACAGCAACTTACATATTCCATCGTACATATCATTCATTCAGAAGTTCTTTTTAATTTGTTTAATCCCGAAGTAATAACTTAATTTATTAGAGTAACCTCAGAAGGAGGAACTGTTTTTTTTTTTTTTTTTTTTTTTTTTTTTTTTTTTTTTTTTTTTGTGAAACCAAATGTATTGTAACTGTAGTGGCCTTGCTCCACAATAAAGTTTGTGTAACACTCAGCGAGTTGTGCTTGAATACAGTAATAGGGAGCGGAAGGCTACTTACAAATTGTACATTTACCAAACAGCTGTTTTTACAGTTGAAGGGTATGAAAGGGACGCAGTTATCGGAAAGGGAGTAAGACAGGGTTGAACCCTTGCTCCAATTTTATTCAATTTGTACATCGAGCAGGCGGTCAAGGATAGCAAGGAAAAATTTGTAATAGGGATTAAAGTTCACAGTGAAGAAATAAAAACATTGCGTTTTGCTGATGACATTGTAATTCTGTCAGAGACAGGAAAGGACGTGGATGAGCAGTGTGTTGAAAGGAGCGTTTAAGATGAACATTAACAACGATGGTGGGTAGATCGTGTAACTAATGAAGAGGTACTGAACTGAATTGCGGAGAAAAGGAATTTTTGGCATACCTTGGCTAAAAGAAGGGATCGATTTGTAGGACATATTCTTAGACGCCAAGAAATCATATATTTAGCATTGGAGGGAAGTGTATGGAGTAAACATCGCAGAGGGAGCCTAGGAAACGAGTATAGTAAGCAGATACAGATGGATGTAGGTAGCCGTTCATATGAGGAGTTGAAGACGCTTGCTCAGGATATAGTAGGTTGGAGAGCTACATCAAACCAGTCTCAGGACTGAAGACCACAACACGTCAAGTGGATACTTGAAGGGACACGTACAGCACGAAACCGTACAGGCTGACCTCGTGTCTTGACTGACAGAGACAGCCGACAGTTAAAAGAGGGTCGTACAGTCTAATTAGCAGGCATCTATCCAGACCATCACACAGGAACTCCAAATTGCATCAGGATCCACTGCAAGTACTATGACAGTTCCGGGTGATTTTCAAGACGATCGAGCACCTGCTTATAATGCACAGTGATTGGCGGAGTGGTTACACAACAACAACATCCTTTTTCTTGATAACACACCGCTGCGACTGTTAAAAATTCTTTACTAAGAACTCACGACCAGTTTAGAAAATTGCATTTGCATCATCAGGAGCTTATTTCATTCAGGTCTTAACCATAATATGTTACTTTGACTCTAAACTAGCTGATCCCCATCATTCTAGAGTTGTAAACAACTTGCCGATAAACCACCAATAAAATCCCTTTTGCGGGGCTCCGTCAACATGTATTAAAAAACCGAATAAAATCCCATACCTAAAACAGTAAATTTTTTTCAGCCAATGGCCTAGATATGATACAAAACATTACACTAAGAACGGTATTCAGCATAAAAGCCGCGTCAGGGGGTAAAAGAAGATTAAAATCTGTTAGCGTCTGGCTCTTTACGTCCGGAGGAGACAGCTGGGGGAGGAGGCGTTGTTGTTGTGTAATGGACTGGCCTGCACAGAGACCTGACTTGAATCCTATGTTGAGATGTAACGCGCATTCCGTGCCAGGACTCACCGACCTACATGGATACCACTCCTCATTACAGCACTCCGTGAGGAATGGGTTGCCAATCGCCAAGAAACATTCCAGCACCTGCGAGAATGAAAGGTGTCTCAAGGTTAAGGGTGGACCAAACCCATATTGAATTCCAGAATTACCGAGAAGATTTGAACTTTTTCAAATGTTCGAATGTTTGTAAAGCTTAAGGGACTTAACTGCGGAGTCATCAGTCCCTAAACTTACAAACTACTTATGAACTAACAAACATCCATACCCCAGGGGGGTTCGAACGGCCTCGCGCATCGGATCCTAGCGCCTCAGTGCGATTGGCCACTCCGCCGTGGCGCAACGAACTTGTAAGTCATTTTCAGCCAGGTGTCCGGATATTTTGATCACACAGTGTATGTAAATGCTGCTTTCTTTATGCAATTTTTAGTTAAGTTCATTAGGACATGTAACAAAAGAATTCAGATCGTTCAAATACTTTTAGCACGGTCATTACGTTTTGTAAGTTGTTACATTCTAATGACCTGTTAGTATAGGAAACACTGCAAGTAACACAATTTTACATGATGTCAAAATTTCACAGTTTTGGAGCACTTTTGAGTATTTCAACAATGACACATTTTGGGTGGATGTTTTATTTTTATAGCATCTAAAGTACTTTATGAAGTGATACTATTAAAGGTTACATTCCTTAAGGAAGGTTTTGGATAAACCCTTTTGAAAATGGTCTAAATGAAATCGACATAGTTGACAACTTTTGTGCATGAGCACAATGGCTGATCTAGGGTCATATTGCGATTGGAGAGGTGAAGTCAGACGGGGAGGTGAGTAAACCACAACTGAGCTAGCTGTGCCGTCTATGACATAACTTTTCATAGTTTTCGTCCTAATCATCTTTAAATTTTGAATTTGATGCTAGCGTCATCTTCGTATTTATGAATTTCCTGCGATTCACCAGCTTGGATTATTTATTTTGCCACCATCCACAGTCATGGAATTATTAAATTTGCCACTATCCACCATTTCTGTGCCGTTTCTAAGCTGCGGCAAGAGCTGCACCAACTCACGACATAAAGTTGAACTACGGCTAGGAATCCCCACTTTCCTTTTATGTGGAGAATTCATTAGTCAAGTAGTAATATTCATTGTAGAGTGTACAAAAGGCTTATCAAATTAAACTAGAATTCCTTTCTTCTCTTTGTTTCAAACATTTCCAGAACTGCAATTAAACTCGCGTGAAATTTCAAACTTCGCTGAACACAGCACTATAAAATCTCACTACAGTCCAACCAATTTAATCTCAACAAAATTGAAATCCCATCCTCCCAACTATTAGCGACAGCAAAAAAGGCTTTGTGTAGAGCTCGCTGAAAATTTCCATTTGTCAGATCTCCGGAAATAGAATGAAATTCCTCGCTTAACGTGCATTGAATCCTCCGTGGCCGCGTCCATACATCAAAATAAATGCACTAACTCTACGGCTGAAGCACCGAGCCATAATTGTATTAGTTCGACAGGAACTCATGTCATTTCAGTAATTTGTATAGTTACAGGTATGTATGTCGCGTAAGATAGCAATATAATTAAAAAAAATACTAGAGGACCGTTAGTGGAATGACAAAAAAGGTGGAAAAATAGAAGTAAAGTTGAATGTTCACGCTTAGCTTTCTTCAGAATTAATAAATGCAAGCGTTCAAAAGCGGAAATGAAAGAGCTTGATCCGCAGTGTTGTTAGGTCAAAAAGAACTGCGTACCTTAATTAGAACCGAAGATATGGTAAAACAAACGATTAAAATTCAGTGCAAGGACAGAAGGACGCCGCATTTGAATAAAAATAAAGGATGGAGAGACTTAAGTTAATTCTGATACTTGATGACAAATCTGCGAATGAATACCTTCCGCTTCGTCCTGACCAGCTGACTTTAGTTTACAGTAATAGCATCCCCATAAGAAACATACAGAAGTAAATCACCTTTCAGTATAGGAAAGGAAGGCGAGAGTTATGTAAATTCTGATACTTGATCACAAATCTGTGGATGAATACCTTTCGTTTGAAACAAAAATGAAGGAAATCGGCCGGGTAGTTTGGTCTGGCCGACTGCCTTTAGTTTTCGTAGATTCTTTTAATATATAAGATGAAAATTCTATTTGAACTGTACCAAAAACCTCATGAGAGAAGCTTACAACATACAAAGAGATGAAACGGAGAAATGTTTGTAGAAATTTCTGGAATACTTTCTGAGAAAAAAAGAATATTAATTATTTTTTGAAAATAAAACTTCAAATTTAATTTAAAAAGTTGAATATATAATGTAATCAAAGTATTTAATATGTATTTTTTTTTCGTGTAAATCGTGGTACAAAATTTCATTGCCATGTCTCCAAAGTTGTGGATTTGGTGCATTTCCTAAATAGTGTGTGTTTTTCATCAACGTCCCCCCTTCAGCAAATGACTTCGGATGCAATACAGAGCATTACGTAAGATGACTGAAAAAGGCGTGAGATAAAATGAAAACTATTAGGGACGAATACTGGCACAGAGATACACTGGCCGCGGCGGAGTTACCGAGCGCATTGCGGCGCTATGCTCCGATGCGCGAGGCTGCTCCCCGTCGCGGTTTCGAAGTCTCCCTCAGGCATGGGTGTTCTTACTATCTTTAGTATAAGTTAGTTTATCAGTAGTTTGTAAGCTAAGGGACTGATGATCCCGCAATTAAGTCCCATAAGCGTAACAAAGAGATGCACTGATGGACTAAGCTATTGAGAGTGTAATTATCCGGCTTCAATAAGGCAGTGACAGTGAAATTTCGTCTTGTGGTTCTAAGGACGTATCTGACGAGGCAGATTCGGAGTCAATAGAGACAGTTCGGACATCAGCAACAGCTCCACTGAGACAGCAGATGAAACAGAATTGTGTGCTAAGATCCAGGTGTTCAGCCTTTACATATGGAGTAAAGTTTTGTGCCTGCTGTTATGCTACATCTCGCCACATAATGTTTTACATGTTAACTGTAGGATTTATTTTCCCACAATGGCTTGTGTAATTGTGTGTCAATATCAAGTGCAGTTTTGCTTTTGTTTGGTCATTATAATTTGCTTTTTGAACCCATACATTCGGTGGTTGACCATACACTTGAGTAGGACTTTGTTCACGAGTAATCGATGAAAAAAGTTACAGTTTTGGGCAAGATTCTTAATCTTTACAACAGAATGTCGGTTTTAGTAGCTAGCAGAACTCAGTGGATATCTCGTCTGCCTAACGTGCAAGAGATACAATGTTCTTTTATTTTTATACTTTTATTGAAATAACTTTGATCCCAAATTTATTGATTATTGCTTTAAATATGATTTTTTATTCATGTTCCTTTTTTCTCATTATTGAAAAACCTTATTTTTGTAAAATTTGAAAACTGCCCACACTTTAGATCAAGAAGCAGACACGCTATCCGGTACGCTACAGCGACTTCGGTGACATACTCTATATAATTGAGTATTCGTAAACAAGCACTTCACCAGCTATTTGAATATTAATATCTTTTCTGTTTTAAGGTTTTCAAGATTTGTGCAAAATTTCGAATGCTTTTTCGTCGCTTATTCATAAAGGAGGGCTCACCAGAGTGAATGACCAACTTGCACTAACGAATAATAATGGTTTCTAAACGTCGATCCTTCCAGTGGGGACTTCTTCCGTGTGTTTACATCATGCGGCGAAATTTATATGTGATTTTAATTCATTACGCTTTACTGTAGAATAATGTATTAACTGCAAATGTATTTAATCAGCTACACTACCGACTCTTTATTACATCGTAAAGCAACAGTTTATATTTAATGCTATTATTTGTAGAAGAATGTATTAAAAACAAATGTATTAGGCATCGCTTCAGTTGTTCAATAGTAACAATGCAGTTCTTTTTAATTTCATACTCTTTCCTGCAGAAGAACACATTAAAAACGAATGTAAGGTCGTTTTGTAAAAGCATTGCTGTTTTGCCTGACCGTAAAGAAAGCACAGTTTTATATTCTTATTTTTCATTTGGATTGTTTATGTGAACTAGAATGTGTTAACAGAAAGTACATTTGTTTTATCGGCTTCAGCTGAGAAACCACGTTACCGGTGCATTGTAATTGAGCGGAGCTATATGGCTCGTGCTTCATTCGAACATTCAATACCAGAACACGTAAACAGTTCGCAGAGCCCTCAACTCAAATCGGCTATTGTAAAGTGAACGGGTAATAAATCTAAGGTAGTTAACTGTTGCGGTTATCAGTCCCTAGGCTTACACACTATTTAAATTAACTTCTGTTGAGGGCAACACCCATACCCATGCCGAGGGGGACTCGATTCTCTGGCGACGCGCTCCGCAGCAAGGCGCCTTAAGAGCTCGCGGCCTCTACTGCGGCTTCACGGCACGTACATTGCATAAATACAGCAAACATTCAAAAGTATTGACTTTTTCTGCGTACCTACCTACACCCGTCGCTCAGACAGTTGCTGTGTCCGAAAGAGGGGAGGTATCACTCATTTCAGAATCACATGGATTTTTCGAAGTGTCTGAGAAACTAGAGGTAATATAAGTTCCCTAACTTTGTCTCCGAGATGACCTTCAATATTCCACGCTTCGTCTGCATCATAAAAGCCCTTCAATCCATTTCGGTGAAATTTTCCAGGCTCTGAATAATTATTTTTCAAGCTTCAACCAAAATAGGCGTTTTGTTTTCACGAGAAATATTTCACTTGTTCCCAAATAAGTTCAATTTCAGTTAAGTGGCACTAGTTATAACTCTTAAGTTGATATTTACAGTCTACGTCATCGATAACTACTCTGGAAATTGTGGCTTATGAAGGGATCGAGTTCTAATAGCTCTACTTTTTTCAGTGTATCCTCGACATTAACTTTGTGTCGTCTTAACCACTTGAATAATGTCTTCTTTTGAGAGGACAGGGTTGGAGCTTCATTCTTTAAAAGTGAGTGGTATGGAACATTGACGGTCATAATTACTGACATATTTTCTAAACTTGGTAGCAACATGTTTTCGAACCAATTTAGAAATGTTTCGCGATTTGTTTCTTCATGGTACTGAGACGTTTTCTTAGCTCCGAATACCGGTTGACAGCCAGAGATAAAGCCACGGAAGGTTCGCGAATGCAACAGAATTATTTTGCCAATTTTTCTAGTGGGGAGTACTATACAAGGCTTTACAGTCCCTTCTCCTTTATCCTTATTCCAAACTTTTGTAACAGCATGATCTGCACTCGCCACCGAAGGTAAGCACTCTCCTACTTGGCTAGCTTATGGATGGGTAGCCATCCGGGTGTGCGGAACGCTGTTGGCAATCGGGTGCACTCAGCCCTTGTGAGGACAACTGAGGATCTACTTGATTGAGAAGTAGCGGCGCGGGTCTGAAAAACCGACACAACGGCCCGGACTGCGGGGCGCTGACCACGTCCCCCTCCATACCGCATCTAGTGACGCCTACAGCCAGAGGATGACACGGCGGTCGGGTGGTCGGTACCCGAAGTGCCCTAGAGGCCTGTGTGGAACGGAGAAAGTGAAAGAATGAAAGATCTTAAATTATATTTGGTTTACTAAATGAAATAACAAACGTGATATAAGAGAAATATTTCTGGTCACATAGTTACTGATTGCCCCGTATCCTGTCTGCTACTGCCGAAAGTAAACTGGCTCTGTCCGAGTAAGTATCGAATTGATGTGTGGTGCCTAGTATCAATTAGAGTGCAACATGACGTTCTTCATCTGGCGTTACCAGACGAGAAGTAGGTACGTTCGTATAGTTCAAAATGTTCAAATGTTTGTAGAACTTATGGGACTTAACTACGGGGTCATCAGTCCCTAAGCTTACAAACTACTTATGAACTAGCTAAGACTAAGGACGGTACGAATATCCATGCCCGAGGGGGGATTCGAACCCCCGACCGTAGTGGCCGTGCAGACCGTGACTGGAGCGCCTCAGTCCCCTCGGCCACCGCGGCCGGCGTTCGTATTGTGATTGGGTTTTAACGTAGATCAATTATAAGCAAGCTTGTGACCCAGAAATTTCCTAATTGACTGGATATCAAGGCATTTCTAGACATCAAATCCTTGCATCCAATTCATTAAGAAATGTCTACAATTTATCAAATTTCTTCGAGAAATACCACGGCAGAGCATGAAAAATTCAGTTATTGCTGTGAATATTGCTACTACCATCTTCAATCCACTGGTGTCGCATAATGTCACTGAAGCGCATTTAATGCTTTTAAATCGTATTTAGAGGAAGTTGCCCAAAAATTGATAATTGCTTAATTCTCTTCTTATTCGTCGATTGCATTAAAACTAAATATCTGATATCGCGAAACATAATTTTACTTCTGCTTAGCAACGGCGCTTGTAAAATGCTAAATCTTTAAATTGTGACAATTCAAGAGCCAAGAATTGGCCAACGTAACCTTGCAGCAGATAAACAGGTAGTTATAAACTCTTTACTACCGGAAAATATGGGATTTATTTATTGGGCTTCATAACAACTTAGTAGCACAGAATGCATGTGTAAACAATGCGTACGCACTGGAGAAGTTAGTATTGCTGTGGCTTCCACTTCTGTATATGCCTGACCTAAGTTGACCGTGTACCAGTTCAACGCCTGATAGTGCAAAATGTTCAAATGTTTGTAAAGCTATGGGACCTAACAGCTGTGGTCATCGGTCCATAAACTTACAAACTACTTAAACTAACTTATACTAAGAACAACACACACACACACACACACACACACACACACACACACACACACACACACACACGCCAGGGGGAGGACTCGAACCTCCGACGGCGATCGGACGTGCGCGCTGCAGCATGGCGCCTCAGTGCGCAGGGCTATTCCGGCGCGGCTGGTAGTGCAAGATCATACTGACATCGTTACACTTCATTTTGTAATCACTCATATAAAAAAAGCGCATAACCTCTCTCCACGAGGTATTTCAATTTGGTTGTTTTTTTACCAACAACCAAAACACGGCTCTAGGGCAAGGCGAAGTAAATAAATAAAATAAAAAACCTATAAAACTGTATTACTTCTATAATAACCCCTTTCTGGTGATTTCAGAAACGAAACCATACAAGGGTCTTTTGGAAGTCATTCCTCTTTCACTTATTCTTTTAATCATATGACCTCAAATATTTGCCTTTCCCACTCCTAATCGTACAATCTTCAAGAAATTTATTTAACGGAAGAAAATGGAATTCAATTATGGTTTGGCGACATCTTTCACGCGGATCCAATTGCTTTTTATGGACATGGCATCGGTAAATTACAGGAGCATTTTTAACCGGTTTCAGATTATATGACTGAATACTAGAAATAGGTAAAAACTTTGATAGAGACGTTTTCCTAAAATTTTAGTATTGGATTGTAAGTTCAATACATATATTTTTGTTACGGAACTGTTAAAATCTTTACCTGCAACGAGACTGGATCCACGAACTGAATAATCCTCCCATTTATAAGTGACAACGCCATCCCAGGGTTAGCGAAGTTACGCAAAAATTTCTTTCTTTCCTGTTTCCTTATTAGTCACTAGAAGACATTAAACACAACGTCAAAGAAGACAGGTGTTCAAATGTCTGTAGCCCTAAGGGAACAATCTACACTGCCCATCGGTTCCAAAACTATTTATGCCACCCTCAAGTAAGATCCAATAACCAGTCGTATCGAGAGACAACGTGACGCAAGCAGATGTTATCTTAAAATGGTTACTAAGCATTTCCGATAGCCTGTTTATATGAAAATACAATGAGAGACGCAGTTCAGTCACTGCCGTAATATTTAATATCATCGTAACATTTACACTTCGGTAATTATGTTGTGAATGTTGTGATATACTAGGGGGTTCCGTAGTTTGAAACAACTGGGAAAGAAACTACACTGGACAAAACAATTGGGGGATCAGTTAAGATAAGCAGGTTCTGATGTACTGTCATCGACAGAATGAACTAAAGTTTTTCAACGTATTTCTGTCGCTTCTACGGAATGGAGACAACCATATTACTGCACCAGAGACAGTGGTAATAACATAAGTTGCAGCACAAGTTGTTGGTGTTCACTTCTTTTTACTCAACCAAACGAATTACACAAGCAGTTGGGTTCTGGGTTCTGATGTGAGCAGGTAGTGCAATGGAACAACATCGTGACTTACCTCAAACTGTGGTATGGAGAGCCATAGGAAGGTTGGAAGAGGGACCGACACAGCAGGCGGTGGTTGCAGCTATTTGAGTGTCCCAGATGGTAATTTTCAGGATATGGAAGTGATTTCACACAACCTAAACCGATAAAAGAAGGCAAGGCCAAGGTCATCTACGGGTAACATTAGTAAGAGATATCCGTATCTCCAGTTAACCTTTTTGTTTCCAGTGTTGTCCTGGACATCAACGTATTAAAAGTTGATTTATACCGTATTGTGTGCATCAATCCTTAAAGCTGCATTTTTGTTGAAGAACAACATGGTTCTAGTACGACATTTTGCCGCTTGGTACGGCGTGTAGCCACTTCTGAGGCATTAATCTGTCCATCTGAGAGGTTGTGTTGTGTTGCCGTCTGTACGTGGCTGAGAGTGTAAGCTTGAATTTGGTTCCTTTTATTTTATTCCAGTAGTGAATTGTCTTGTCTTTAAGGCTTTGGCGAAAATTATGCTAGCATTATTCATCTGGCAGTGTTAACTATCAACAAAATAACGTCCAAGTAATAAAATACCTCGATACAAATGTCTGTGCTGTGCATGAAATACATGACATAAAAAATCAATAGTTCGACCAAAAATTTTTAAACAAATATTTTGATGTTAACTGCACTGTATTAATACGGAATACTCTGTTTTTAATTTTTCCAAAGTTAATGTCATAATGTGGGACTGAAAGGGTTAACAGCCCGTCAAGACAGAAGGCTGCATGCAAATCAGCTGCAACGTACCCTCCATGCAGCAGTAGGACCCGCAATATCAACACAAACAGTCCGAAATCGCCTTCCGGAATGTAGTCTCTACGCAAGGAAGGCCTATAAAACCACGACACCGTGTAGCCCACAGAAACTGGTCGGAGACATATGAGGACTAGAGTCGCAACGAATGGTGCCAGATTCAGTTCACTGATGAGTCAAGCTTTGGTGTTCAGCTGGACAATTGAAGTTCTCTCATCTGGAGAGAATGTGGCCCTCTGAACAATTCTGCGTATGTGTAGGAAAAATAACCATCTCATGATGGTGGACGAATGGTGTGGGCAGGAGTCAGTATAGGCGGACGTGCGGACCTCTATGTCGTTCAGAATAACGCTTTGGTTGCTCATAGGAATAGAGGCGAGATCCTAAGACCTATTGTTGTGCCCTACGCTGGTGCCATACACGATAACGCTTGTCTTCACAGGGCCGCACTGATGGCCAACATTCTTGAAGCTGAGGGAATTGAACGGATTGAGTGACCAGATAGTTCATCAGACTTAAAACCTATTGATAATGTGTGGGATGCACTTTGCAGACGCACTTCAACCAGACCAGCTCCTCCCTAACGGTTTCACAGCTGGACATTCCACTCACCGAAGAATGACCAAGTATCCATCAAGAGCTGATTGATTACCTCATACTGTCCATTCTTCGCAGGTGTGCAACTGTACACGCCGTCTGAGGTCATCACATACCATATTAGAGGGCAATCAAAAGGAATTTTTCACTATTGTGGTAGCCCCGTGGTGCCTCACTCCAAGTAAACGCCTTGTAAGCCTCCAGTAAAGAGCTGAAACAGCAAAATATGGTACTGTATCACACACAAATTACAGTTGTATCTGAATGAAATACGTTACCATGAGTGTATTTTGTATAATATCTCACCTGATCCCCTAATTATTTTGAGCAGCGTGCGGGTGAACTACGCCAACTGCAAGGTGCTATGTAGAAATTGCTTCCTGTTCACGCGGTTCTCTCTTCCTCTCTGTTTTTGGGTGACTGTAAATTAGGAACATTATTCATCACATGCATTTCAATTTTACATACAAAACATCGCACAGCAGTTCAAATGTTTGTATAGCTTATGGGACTTAACTACGGGGTCATCAGTCCCTAAACTTAGAAACTACTTATGAACTAGCTAATCCTAAGGACGGCACAAATATCCATGCCCGAGGGGGGATTCGAACCCACGACCGTAGTGCCCGTGCAGACCGTGACTGGAGCGCCTCAGTCCCCGCGGCCACCGCGGCCGGCACAGTAGTTCCAAGTAGACGATACTTTCCGTTCGTTTGGTTATTACAGAATGAATGACGTTTCTGCTTACCAGTTTCATACTGAAGATATTTTTATTAAAATTGGTAGAACGAGCTTTGACAGCATTGAAAACTTTGTTTTTTATATTACAGATGTTACAAGAAATTCTTCACAATATTAATGGTGTTAGCTAGCAGTCCATTACTGGAAACAATGACATACCACCGCCTAAGAAGGTTAAACAGTTGACTGCTATACCTGTTAGGAAGCACGCCACATTGGAACTGAACATCGAATCACGGCGCCCCTTGTTAACAAGACAATGTGCGGAAAACGTAAGCGCGTAGCAAAAAATGTTCAAATGCTGTAAATCTATCGGACCAAACTGCGTGGTCATCAGTCCGTAGCTTACAAACTACGTAAACCTAGGTAAACTAACCTAAGGACAAACACACACACTCATGCCCCAGGGAAGACTCGAACCTCCACGGGGAGCAAACGCGCGGTCCGCAGCGAGATGCTTTAGACTGCTCGGCTACTCCACCACGGCAGCGCGGAGCCGGGATACACTTCAAACGCGTTACGAAGGACATTCTAAACAATAAGAAGACAGCAACAAATGTAAGGAAACATTGTAACCGTGGAGTAGTAGCTGCCGGTAAAGGAGTTATGCAAAGAAAATGGAGTGGGAGAAAAAGCAGTCTCACGTCTGCCAGAATTTTGAAAATGCCAAAAAGTTTCTAGTGGTATACTCCCCTTTCTAATCCCACTATTTGCCAATGGATCATTGGCAGGACGATCAGCGACGATAACGCAAGCCACGAAAAACGCAAAAAATGCTGAGATAGTGTCGGGAAGTTCGGAGACACAACATGACAAGTGAGACTATCGCTATTGGGAGGGGAATGTATTAGAGACAATACTAAAACGGACTTGGATTAATAATAGAGGAGGAGAAAACAGTAGCGATATGGACTGCCAGGCCTTTGACGAATATAGATATACTTTAACTCGTTAGGAAATTGCAAATTCCGAATTTCCGCGGTGTATTCATGAGAGGTACGTTACCCCGTAAAATGTGGCCAGGCAGAGACTGCGGAATCGTTAATCTACACCAATCGAGTAGTCATGGAACACACTGGACGGCCCACGTGAAAAAAAAAAGACAGGAATATTATAACGTATTTCGATAGTTTCGGTGACCTCAAACCACCTGACGAATTACAAAAGTATTTTACGGTAGATAGTGATGTGTATTACAATTTAATCGCTTCCAGCATTTCAAAACGTATATTTGCTGTCATCTGTGTTTAGTGTTTATTGTGGAGAATGCGAGGATTTGAAGAGCGAAGAGAGCGGCGTTTTAACCGCGACGCCAGCGCACGCGGCTGGGCGGTATGGCCAGCAGAGCGGAATCTCCGTGATTAGCACAACAGGCAGCCCGCGCACTCGCCGTTACGTGTAGAACGAGGAGAAGAAAAAACAAAAGCTCGTTTCGCATAAAATAACAAGCAAAAGTGTTTGTGTGTCTTTTTTCATTCACTACATGTGACACGATGTCATATACACTAACTCTGAAAAGTCGTATTCATCTGCTCTAAAAGCAAACTATTTTCCACCAATTGCCTTATCAGGAAGTGACTGGAGCATTGCACTAGTGAATTTGGAAACATACAACAACGTTACAAACATCACAGAAATCTACATCAAGGTGCATTTAGGGAACGGTGAAATTATAGCAATCCCCGTGAGATCCTGAAACGTTAATTGACGATATTTTTCAATAATAAAACGTTTAGTAAAATGCATTGAGTTGCGTGCTAACATCAACACATTTAAAACGGGAATAAGAATAGCTGAAAACACCACAGTTGAAAACGAATCTATAGGCGCAACACTTGGTTTCCCAGAAAAATCAAACGTTCAAATGTTTAAAAATCAAAGGGACTTAACTACGTTGGTCATCAGTCCCTAGGCTTACAAACTACTTACACTAACTTATGCTAAACACATCACAAATATCCATACCCGAGGGTGGACTCAAATCTCCGATGGCGAGCAGTCTCGCGCTCCGCAACAAGGTGCCTTAGAACGCTCGGATACTTCTCAGTAGCTTCATAGGAACAGCAGATTTTGGAGAAAAAAAAAAACGCCGAAAAGTTTTATGTATCACATTACGTTGTAAATATTCAACCTGTTAGCACCATACGTGAGTAGTGTAATGTGGTAACAAATTCATATCTTAACAATAGATTCGTACATCGAATTTTTCCCTAAAGTTCCTGCGGGTCATAAAATAATCGACATACCTAGTAACGCAATTTTGTGCAGACATTGCATCATTTTGAATGCGCAATTGCAGATCAGAATGAGATACCGGTCGCCGCGGCGGCTTAGCCATGCGCTCTGGGGCGACGTGCTGCGGTGCGCGTGGCCCTTCGCCGTCGGGGGTTCGAGTCCCCCATCGGGCATGTGTGTTTGTGTTGTCCTTCGGTTAGTTTACCTTAGTTTAAGTAGTTTGTAAGCTACGGACTAATAACCAAGCAGTTGAGTCCGATAGATTTACAAACAAACCGGTTGACAAAAATGTACAAATGTTTGTAGAGCTTATGGGAATTAACTACGGGGTCATCAGTCCCTAAACTTACAAACTACTTATGAACTAGCTAAGACTACAGACGGCACAAATATCCATGCCCGAGGGGGGATTCGAACCCAGCCGGCCGCGGTGGCCGAGGTGACTGAGGCGCTCCAGTCACGGTCAGCACGGCCACTACGGTCGGGGGTTCGAATCCCCCCTCGGGCATGGATATTTGTGTCGTCCTAGTTCGTAAGTAGTTCATAAGTAGTTCGTAAGTTTAGGGACTGATGACCCCGTAGTTAAGTCCCATAAGCTTAACGAACATTTGAACATTGAACATTGATTCGAACCCCCGACCGTAGTTGCCGTGCAGACCATGACTGAAGCGCCTCAGTCCCCTCGGCCACCGCGGCCGGCAAACCGGTTGATTTTCGTGGTGATAAAATTGTCATAAGACTGCATTTGAGAAAGTCAAAACATTGAGCGCCATTTAACAATGAGAAGTCAGTTAGATGGTACGTGTTCAAACAGTAAAATGCGGTAATTAAGAATAAAATATCGAAACAAAAGTGTGATTGCACCTGTTCGCGGGAAAAAGTCATCCAGCTACGACTTTCTCATCTCCACAAGTTTAAAACAGCGAGATCTCATTACAAATAGAAATAACAACTCCAGATCGAGGGCCGCGTTATTAGTGAAGAATATTTCTCTCACAAACCATATGCGTCAACAACGATTAACAATAATGACGAAATAAGAATCTTCATTCAAAATCAGGACACTCTGACATTACCTTGCATAAGTTTTCTACAATACTGAAAAATTTGTAAAGAAAGATGGTGCGCCAGTCGTATTATCACGCCTTACGAGAAGCACATTTGCTTTTATGTTCGAAGAAATTCGCTTGGATTTCAGTGCTGTGGAAATCGATAAAACTGGGAACGTCGGCATCACCTCTACGCCTAAAACGTACGCTTCAGCACCGTCCACAGAGCTAAATAGTTTAAAAATGTTGGGTGGTTCTTAGATGATTCAATAAATGACACATTTAGTGTCTGCATGCCACTAAAATTGCTTATGGTTTTCGGAAATACCGGTAATAGAAGAATAATAATGAATGCAAACCAGGAAGTAATTCTAATACGAAGTGCAAGCGATAGTAATTCCTACATAAGGATAGGCGAAGAACAGGCTAAGATCGTGTTGCATAAAGTAGTGTGGAAAGTTGACCACTTCTATAATCTTGCCATTAAGCTTCCGCTCATGGAAGCTTCATGAGTTCCCATTCATGCCACCGTCGTCACGTCATAGCTGGTCAATTGAAACATTCTTACATATGGAGACGCCTTGATTCATTATCTTGGCCCTGCAGACAAATCGAAGAGGAAGTCTACATAATGATTTCAGCGTATTTGATCATTGCAACCTATTCATTGCGAAAGTATTCTTAAATTCTGAATATTATCCATTTGACGTCTTACAAGTGGATTGGAAGAGTAACAGTACGAGTTTTCCATACGATATGTACGTCCGTTTATGTTCAGCGTATTACGACACGAAGATAATGAAATAGGCTGTATGTTGAGTCCGCAAAAATTTATTGCTCTTGGTCCCATCACTGTGATAAACTGTGCTCACCAGAATGAACGTGTGAAAACGGATCCTGTAGACATCTGAATTGAATTTGAGATAGTTGATATTATACCAGAGTTTACAACGGCCTGCGTATTGCTGTTGCACGATCGATTTGTAAGCTATTCTCCACTTACGAGACTTGTACAAAGCGTGATATGAATGTTATTATATAATTAATGAAAAAAAATGAATAAAAACTTCTTTATGGATTGTAAACAAATGTATTTTAATAATTATTATTCCCACCCAAAATTCTACTTACAGTTTGGTGCTCAATGCTGGATTTTCTCTCACCACTGACAGAATGTAGGTAAGTATTGAGAATCGGATCGATAAATTTGTTCAGCTATTCGACGTTCAAAACTGACGCGATCCATTACTGACTATGTAAACTGTGGAGGACCCACAGCAGCTGGGCATCGTGAGATCATTCGAGCGCCCTTGCATGGTAGGATCCGCCATTATTTATTTATTTATTTATTTATTTGTAGTGTCACGTGGTGCCGCAAGACTGACTCCCTTTGGGAGTTTTTCTTGGTGTGTGAAAGGTAAGCATAAGAATGCCGCTTTATTTATTATTTATTTGCACTTTGAGAGGAAACTGGGGCGCACTTTGGGTCCTTAGTTCCTCAGTAGGTGGCTGGTGGCTTGTAGGCTTTATGTGTCATGTTGTTCATTCATTGTGTTTCGGAGACCGATGGCGTGTTGTTTAATGCGTGTATTTTCAAGGTGGGTGCCAGCGTTCTAGTCAGCGGGGGTACCTTATATTTATGCCAACGTTGCGGGCGTATTGTCCCCACCAGGCGGAGTTGCTGTACTTCAAATGTTCAAATGTTTGTATAGTCTATGGGACTTAACTACGGGATCATCAGTCCCTAAACTTACAAACTACTTACGAACTAGGACGGCACAAATATCCATGCCCGAGGGGGGATTCGAACCCCCGACCGTAGTGGCCGTGCAGACCGTGACTGGAGCGCCTTAATCCCCTCGGCCACCGCGGCCGGCTGCTGTACTTCATCCCGAAGTAAGTCGACCTTAGCAAGTAGTTTGGTGGCATAGTCTTCGATCTTATCCTTCAGATAGCGCTCTTGTAGTGTAGCATTAATTTCTCTTGTTTTCGTCCATCTGGCCGCTCCTAATGTCCATCGGAGGCATCTAAGTTGGAGAGACTTGATTTTTGTATCACAAGTTACACCCCATGCTGCACAGCCGTAGAGGAGCTTTGGTTGTACCGTCGACCGCTAAAGCTGGTATTTCGTCTTCGCGTTGAGGTTTTTACTGGTGAATAACGGGATTAGAGCGTTCATCATCTTCAGCGTGTCCTTTTTGCGTTGTTGGGCGTGCAAGGTGAAGGTTAAGGACTTGTCTAACGTTATTCCCAAATATTTTGTAGATGTCGACCACGGGATCGGCTGCCCCAAGACCCTGAATGGGAAGCGGAGAATCGGCAGTCTCTGTTTGGTGAAGAACACGGCTGCAGTCTTCGTTGGGTTGATGGAGATCTTGTTAAATAGTGCCCATTCGTCCATGGCATCTATCTGCTGTTGTGCTCTGGCGAGTACCTGATCAGTGTTGCAGCCAGTTGTGATAAAAGTTGTGTCGTCCGCATACAGGCTGCAGGTAACCAATGGGATCGTCGGTAGGTCATTTATGTACAGGTTGAACAGCAGGGGCGATATTACCGACCCTTGTGGAATTCCTGCCTCTGGAGTCTTCACCGATGATCGTGTTCCGTCAACTGTTACGTAGAAGTTCCTCCCTTTAGGAAACTATCCACGATTTTTATATAGAAATCCGAGAGTGGGGTCTGATAATAGAATCTAGTGATCAGATTATCTCGCCACACTTTGTCATACACCTTTTCAATATCAAAAAAGACGCCGACTGTAGATTGGCGTCGGTTGAAGCGGTGGTGGATATGCTCTGTGATCCTTATAAGTTGTAATTCGGCTGACATCTTCTGCTGAAAACCGAATTGCCGCCATGTTCACGGAGGCAGCTTGTCATCCTTCGTAGTAGCACTCGTCCCAAGATTTTTCCCAGAGTCGGGAGCAAAGTGATGGGCCTATGGTTGCTCGGTATCGCCAAATCTCGTGCAGGCTTGGAGATGGGGATGACCTTCCCTGTTTTACAAGCTGTCGGAAAGTACACTTGCAGCAAGCAGCCATTAATGATGCTGGTTAGCAGCACGACCGCCTTCCGTGGTAGGTGGCGAAGCCCGTTATTGGTGATTTTGTCGGTCCCCGGCGCTGAGCTGTTGGTATTCCTAATGGTTTTAGCAACCTTCCTCGGCGTTGTAAGAGCGGGTTGCTCCCGTATAGGTGTTCGTCTGAACCGTTCAGCGAATTCTCGGATGCCATCTTCATCAACCCGAAACCCGAAGTCGTTCACGGATGTCCTATTGGTCAAGATCTGGAGTTGCCATCTGCTGTACATAGGAGTCCGCAAAGAGTTCTGCTTGTTGGAGCGCATCATATATGAGGCCATTCGGTCCAATGATGGCTCGCTTTGCAGGTGTTTGGTTTCGCAGCCGCTGCACTAGCTTCCATTCGTCCCGAGTTTGGAGCACAAACTGGTTCATTGTTGTCTCCCACGTGCCCTGACGCCATTCGACCACACGTTTGCGTAATTCGCGCGTGAGTCGGACCATTTCGCGTCTGTCTGCTGGATCCCTATACAGCATCCACCTTTTACGCGCCCTGTTCCGTTCGGTCTTCAATTCTTGGAGATGACGTGGGAATGCGTCAAATTGTGGGACCGGCAGCACTGTGACGGTCGCAGCTCTTCGATGGGCTTGTTGGATCTTCGCAGTCAACATCTCTACTGCTGCGTCAATGTCTGCTGTTGAGTTGATCGGCGATGTTGGCCGAATATTGTTATTCAGATATGTCGTGAAATGGTCCCAGTCAACATCTGTGCGACTTATTGGTGGGAGTAACAGTCCTCCTCGGCTTATGATTCCCACCACGGGGAGGTGGTCGGACGATAGATCGTGAATTGTGCGTACTTGCTTATTGGGATCAATTCCTTTGGTAAGTGCTATGTCTACGACATCATCCGTCTGTCCACGGAAGTAGCTGATCCTTGTAGGATGCAGTGGTCCATGGACGATACAGTTGAGGTCTTCTTGCAGGTCAAAAAGGACGAGACCCTTTTGGTTATTTTTCCTCGAATTCCAGGACGAGTGTTTTGCGTTGAGGTCACCCGCTAGTAAAATCTTTGGATATCTGTCAAAGATAGTCAGCAGATCTTCTCTAATTAATGGGCGATCCGGACTGATGTATGCTGCCACCAAGGTTACAGTTTCCACCGCCATGTAGATCGTTATGGCTGTAGCCTCCATGGTTCGTAGTGGCGGCAAGGTTTCCAAATTATGTCGAATATTGTTACTAACAAAGATTGCTGTTCCCCCGCCGGATCTGTCCAATTTGTCCGTTCTGTATGTTTGCATGTTTCGCAGCCGAAATGAGATCTTGTCCGTTAATTTAGTTTCCGTAACCATCGCCAAGTTGATCCTGAATCTAGAAATAAAATCGTTCAGTTCCGTCTTTTTTCGCCTGATTCCGTTTGCGTTCCAATTCAGGAAACGGAGGTGTCGTGTCGGAGGCCGTTGGTCCATTTACGGCGGCACAAACGCTTTGATTATTCCCTCCACAAGGCTGAGGAAGGAGGTGATTTTTTGCTGCAGGGATGTGAGTAATGTTGCAATATCAGTAAGTGCTTGTGAGAATGGCTGCATGATATTCTGTGATGTCAAGTAGCTGGCAGCAGCTCGCGGGGTTGTAGACGTCTCGTCATGATTATGTAAGACATCTGCGTACGTCCGCGCTGTTCGGCGCGCTCTCGGAGGTTGCGGCGTAGAGCTGAAGTCAGTGATCGATTGTGGTGTTGCTTGTGGTTGAGTTTTATCCTTTGTGTGGGGAGCAGTATTTGGTTGAGCAAACACTAGCTTCGGTTGGCTTTGTGGCTGCGTTGGTCGTCGTGATTTTGGCCTTCTGCTTCGGTTTTTTTCGCAGCAGCTCTTGATATTTTTAGCAGCCGCGCCATGAGGCCGGGTGATCGCCGTCACAGTTTGCACATTTTGCTTTTTGTGTGCGAGGGTGCGTGCAGTCTTTGGACGTGTGAAACCCTGCGCAGCGCACACATCTTGATGGTAGCGAGCAGTAGTTTGCAGTATGTTCGAACTTTTGACAGCGTTTGCATTGCAACGGTCCGTCGCGGCTTCTGTAAGTTTCTATCCGCACCCAAGTGTACAATAGGTATTGGATACCGTATATCCTGTCGTTATCTTTAGATTTCGGCAGATTAACGACGAACACTGGCTTCGGTATCAACTCGTTCGTCTCTTCGTTTCGTCCCTTGTATTGAGGAACTTTTGCTTGTGTGAAGCCCTTCTCGTGGAGTGCTCGTGTCACTTCGGCTACTGGAACTGATGCAGGAAGTCGCTTAATCACCACTTTCAACTCTCGTGCTTCTCGTTCCTGATGAGTGAAGAGCGGAATTTGATACTGTTGAAAAAATTTGATCGCTCTCTGATGATCTTCGTGAGAATCCAAATGGTATTTGATTCGATCACCTTGATATATCGCCTTCATCGATCCATGGAGGTGCTGTTTCAGTGTGTTGTTAAGGTGGACGTAGTTTTCAGTATAGTAGATGGTGATTGGCGGCACTTTCCGCTGAGCTGCAGCTGGTGCAGTAGTTTGTTGTTGCGCAGTGGGAGCTGTCACATCTTCCGCTGCTGCATCTCCTTGCGCCGATGTAGACGTGTCAATCGGTGTGTAGCGGTTGTGCGTCTCGACCTCCGCCTTCCTTTTCCGTGGATTTTCCTCCGCCTGAGGAAGTTTGGGGTAACGGCGTTTATATTGCACCGTCACAAAGTCTCCTTCTGTCATGGTGTCTTCGTGTCCTGTTTCCTCCATCTCCTCCTCACTTTGAGAAGATAGGGAGATACCGTCTGTTTCGTGGTGCCGGCCGCGGTGGCCGAGGTGACGGAGGCGCTCCAGTCACGGTCAGCACGGCCACTACGGTCGGGGGTTCGAATCCCCCCTCGGGCATGGATATTTGTGCCGTCCTAGTTCGTAAGTAGTTCATAAGTAGTTTGTAAGTTTAGGGACTGATGACCCCTTAGTTAAGTCCCATAAGCTTAAGAAACATTTGAACATTTTTTTGTTTCGTGCTGTTCCATTACAAAGTCTTCGGTGTGTCGGTTATTCGCCAAGTCGTCGAGTTGCGGCTGAGAAGTGGTTAGCGCAGTCTGTAACTGTCCCAAGTGCTGTACTGCAGCGCTCAGGCACTGCTGTAGCCAGCTGTCCCGGCAGCGCTAGCTGCGCGTTCTGCACTCTCCGACATCGCGCACTCAACTGAGGACCCGCTACCACAGTGCATTTACCAATGGTCACGCTAACGCCTCCACAGTATCGCAGACTCTGAATTTCTTTTTTCGGAGCGGCGTCTACAGCAGAAATTGAAGAGCGTCCCTCTCCTTAGAAGTCAGCACTGAGATGGCGATACTGCAAACGGCAACAAGTGATGTCATTCCAACCACCTGCTACCCTGTTCTTAAGAAAGGAATCGTAAGTGGAACACACAGTGCTTTTTATGGGAGCGTGATCTGCAGCAGAAATTTAAGAGTATCTCTCTATCTTTACATGTCAGCGCTAAGTTCGACGATAATGTAAATGGTAATGTTTGTGTTGTCTTTAGTACAAGGTAGTCTGTAAGTAGTTTGTAAGTTTAGGGACTGATCAAAAATGTTCAAATGTTTGTTAAGCTTATGGAACTTAACTACGGGGTCATCAGTCCCTAAACTTACAAACTACTTATGAACTACTTATGAACTACTTACGAACTAGGACGGCACAAATATCCATGCCCGAGGGGGGATTCGAACTCCCGACCGTAGTGGCCGTGCAGCCTGTGACTGGAGCGTCTCAGCCCCCTCAGCCACTGCGGCCGGCTTAGGGACTGATGACCCCGCAGTTAAATACCATAAGCTTAACAAACGTTTGACATTTTTTGGCGCCTTAGATGTTCACAAAAAATACCAGCTGCGATGGACAACCCCTGGTGAGCACTTCGTCATACCACTGGGCTGGTCCCATATCAGGTTAGAGGATAAGTTACGTGACTGCATATCTGAGTTTCTTATTTAGTTCTACGTGTAGCTCCAATGAGATTTCGTCACCGAAAACGAAAAGACGATTGAATTAGTAATGTTCTTCTTGCTACGCAAATTGCTAGCGATGTTAGCGGAAAGGTGGAGGGGGAACGGCCCGCGGACAAGTACTGCTGGCGCACACGGGCGCCCCTGCTCGCGTAAGCGCATTTGCCCGCTTTTGACTTAGAAGCTGGGTAGGGAGGAGGGAGGGAGCTCACAGGCAGCCGGCCGTGCTGAAAGCTTGACAAGTCACGTGGGAGCGTCTGAGGGAGGGCCCTTTGTGGCAGCGGGCGCACTTAGCACCCACTGACGCCGCTGCTGCAGTCGACAATGCACCACAATGGACAACTCTGCCCCTGCCATAGTCGCCGACGCTGCCCTCCCCTGCACAATACTCTATGCTGCTGCCTCCTCCACGATGTTCACCAACGAGAGATTGCGACATGCTGCCGTCATGACATCCGATGCACCACCAGTCACAGATTTACTCATGTCAAATGTTCAAATGTTTGTAAGGCTTATGGGACTTAACTGCAGGGTCATCAGTCCCTAAAACTTACAAACTACTTATGAACTAGCTTATACTAAAGACGGCACAATCATCCATGCCCGAGGTGGGATTCGAACCTCCGACGGGGAACAGCTTCGCGTATCGCAGCATAGGGCCTCAATGCGCTCGGCCGCTCCGCCGCAGCGCAAATTTACTGACAATGAAAGTACTTGGGCTCGAACAAACACATATACACCAAAATCGTATGAGAGATAATGTAAAGATCCCTTATTGCACTAGCGATACTCCCACATCTGCAAAACTCTGCAGGCCTCTGCGTGTGCCATGCCGCATCGCACTTTGACCTGTCGGTTCTAGGGACTGATGACCCTGTAGTTAAGTCCCATAAGCTTAACAAACATTTGAACATTTGAACCTGTCGGTTCGCCATTAGGGTCGGTGCAGTGTGTCCCCGAAGTTGCGTTTTGTGATGTTATTTGTGTGGTGAAGCGTCAAATAAGGCGGCGATTGCTAATCAATCCTGCTAATGTATTACGATTTGTTGAGATGAAGTTACGAAGAACCCTTCTTCGTGAATATGGTATTAGTGTAGAAGATAAATCATTTGCATGCTTTCTCGTATCTGTTATGGTACAGAAATATGAGCATAAGTTAGATACTGTTGTTACAAACTCATAATAATGATAATAGGGATGATAATGACGAACAACTCATTGCAAGCGCTAGTGCTACGGTAACTGCGGGAAGAGGCGATGGAAGCAGTGGCAGTTAATATCAACAGTCTTTCGGGAACAGCACATTGAGGTGTACGTAGAGATACTGTAACCAAACGTTCGTACAGATATGTTTGTTTGAGCCCATGTACTTTCCTTGTGAGTAAAGTGAGTGCTATACGTCTTGCACTTGTTTCCAGCAATGATTTAATGTCTATGTTGCGTCAACTATTAAAGGCATTCACTGTGCAAAGAGCGAAATGAAAAATTAGATTCAAGATAAGAGAAAAATTCCAAGGTTTTAGATGCTATTACTAATATATTCACAGTAGCCCTTCAGGCGGTGAAGTGGTATCCCTCCACCAATCATTCAGAATAACGGTTGTAATGTCCCTTGAGGCTGTTCCTCATTTAGATAAGTAATAAATTTAATTAATTTGGTAACAGAAATAATACTCCGTCTCCACTAGACGATGGTCTTCTGGTTAGGCAAGCATCGTATGATGAAGTTTCAAAGCAACTAGAATACCAAGCCCTAGCACTGAAGGCACAGAGTGAGTTGATTCACGAAGTTCTCAGGGGAAGCAAGCTGTCAGTTAGTTAAGTTGAAAACAAGGTTGCGGAAGAAGTAGGAGAAGTAACTTCGTTTGCAGACAAAATAGATACGCAAGTCACTAAGTGAGAGGGCGAGGGAGGCAGGCTCTGTCACGTTGGATCACACTAAACAGCTTTATGATAGTGAACAAGGATTCTCATATATGAGGAGCAACTTGCAGAACAAAGACAGAAATATATGAAAAGGTAGCAGCACAGCACAGTACGAACTAGCAGTTTTCTGTGTGACAGCAGGGCCAGATATACCAGCTGACGCTGGACTATCTGGTACGCAGTATTCAGTTAGTCCTGTGAATGGAGTGACCTTGCCAACGAGCTCATTTACCCAGACACCAGAAGTATCCGCCTTACTTGCTAAGTCGAACCCTCAATCCTCGGAACTAGGAGACGTTCTACCCACTAGGAGCTGTAATGAGTTTGAGGTACCCTCCAACACCAAATAATTCCGCATAAGTGGGAGAAACAGCGGAATGAACTCCCGGAAACTCACTGAGCATTTCCTTCAAAATATTCAGGATTTGTTTGAGTCCATGCAAATTAGAAACAACTAATGAGTTGAAACTTCCTGGCAGATTAAAATTGTGTGCCGGAACCGGGACTCGAACCTGGGACCTTTGCCTTTCGCGGAAGTTTCATATCAGCGCACACTCCGCTGCAGAGTGAAGTTTCATTCTGGAAACATCCCTCAGGCTGTGGCTAAGCCATGTCTCCACCATATCCTTTCTTCCAGGAGTGCTAGTCTTGCGTGTTTGCAGGAGAGCTTCTGTGAAGTTTGGAAAGTAGGAGGCGAGGTACTGGCGGAAGTAAAGTTGTGGGGCGGCATCGTGAGTCGTGTCGGGATAGCACAGTCGGTAGTGCGCTTGCCCGCGAAAGGCAAAGGACCCAGGTTCGAGTTCCGGTTCCGGCACACAATTTTAATCTGCCAGGAAGTTTCATATCAGCGCACACTCCGCTGCAGAGTGAAGTTTCATTCTGGGAACTAATGAGTTCGTTCGTTCAGCATTTCAAGTCCAAAGCGAGCTTGCGGTACCACATTAAGGGTCGGCTCCGTTATGACTCCTATGCAACTCAGGTGTGAGTTCCTATCGCGCTCTCTGATGATAGGGCTCTGTTACATACCTGGTAGGGGGTACTTCCCGGAGTTGTTTGTGTGAAGTGTCAGCAGTGCGTCACTTTAGATCCACCTGTGAAGGCTAAGGATTTACCAACGCATGTCCGAGTGGGCGAGACATCAAGTGCTAACGGTGCCGGTAGTTGTTATAGAGCAGTCGGTAGAGGTGTTAGCTTCGTTGAACGATTTTCACGAAGACATGAATCGCCATCACGACGTCAGTGGGAGTAACAGCCTTGGTGGGCGCAGGTAGCAAAACTGTGAAAACAATCGGCGCGGTTCTGTCTCTCAATAAATTGTCTGTGTTACACTGTGAGCCGCTGGCGATACACGCTAGAGTCTGAATAGGGACAGAGTGGCCATGTGTGAGACCGCTTCTGATTGGATGAGAGCCCAGGACGCCTTGTTTTTACCAGATTTGGTGCGCTTTACATTTGGTTGACTAGCTACAGTGTGCGATTCTATACTGTGGTGTGTCTTAAAAGTTTCCTACAGCCGAGCGGTCTGGAGCTCCACATTACGGATCGCGCGGAATCTCGCGTCGGGGGTTCGAATCCTCCTCGGTCGTTGATGTGTGTGTTGTCCTTGGGTTAGTTTAACTTAGTTTAAGTAGTTTGTAAGCTAGGGACTAATAACCTAGCAGTTAAGTCCCATAGAATTACAAACATTTTTTAGCTTCCGACAGTGTTTTCACTGTACCGTTACGTACAGGCTGTATTACGATAGGCACTGCTCCACTTTTTCACGTCTTTTGTCGATTCTATCTACGAAAATTAATGTGTTGTTCGTTGGTCGTTGACGATAACCTTATAATTTCGCGGCAGTTTTTAAGATTACATGTTGGTTTGAAGTGATTTACTGAGTGTAACTAATAATATGTATTTCATAATCATTAAGGGCAGTCAAGAGAAATGCCTTGTTGTTCCTCTGTTGGCTGTAAAATCCAAAGTAAAGATCATTGTATGATGTTCGTGTTCGCAAGGAATGAGGAAATACATGAACAGTGGGCGGTGAAAGTTTACCAAGAAAGCGGGAACCGTAAAGGCGACTTATGGAAACAAACGAATTTTTCCTGACTGTGTGAAGTAAATATTTTCTTCGCCCCGCCTCCCCCCTCCCAGCCCACCCAAAGCAAGAAAGACACTGATCAAATTTAGTAATAAAACTACTGTCTCTGAAATTCCCGCGTGTTGTTGTTGTTGTGTACTGAATTCATAATGTGAACGTCGCGAGTTTGAATCCGGTTAAGTGGTAAATTTTTTAAACAGCATTTTCTGGCATTTTGTTAGTTCATGTTTCTGGTTTTTGACAGGTTGTGCTACAAGGTACGTTTTAACATGGCTGCGGCATCTCCCTCTTGGCTGTGTCTTATTGGCTATTCACAATTTCACAATCCTATAATTGATTACGGGATGTGACGTGGGAAAGGGAGGGGGGCGGACTATTGACTCATTTTAGATATTCAGTTACCTATTCTGAGTCTGTTTCTGCTGTTTCACCAGAGATAGTATTGGTATTTTTCCTATTTGCCGTGATACAGTGTCCCTAAAAGTATCTACATAATGATGTTTTTGGTATTTCCCCAGTGTATAAGATCGACAGCACACTTAAAATGCATTATATCGCGGCGGAAAGTGATAACATTATACTAATTTCAGCTATGGATATTCAGACAGAAAATTCTGAAATAGAATTATTTTCTTTCAGATACAGAAAATGAAATACCTCTCTTTCTTATTAATAAACTGCCCACTGTCAAAATAACCAGAACATTGTAAAATATGGTATTAACATTCGACCGTCATAGAAACTGTTTCATGATATTTATCTGCTTGCAAATTTATTAGGCCTGTATGAACATAGACGAATAGCGTTTCTTTAACCACGTACTGATTAGTAAACTAGAAGATGTGCTTTGGTGTCATAAGTGGAACTGATGCCTTATTTCAATCGTCAAGTGGCTGCACTGCTGCCAGAGGCGCTAGTAAACGCACGTCCCGCGAGCAGTCTGGTAAAAACATGGCGGACACCGGCCAGTTGGCCACTCTCTCCCTATATAGGCACTCTGCACTCTAATACACGCGAGAGGCGAGCGCCCCCTCTCGTGAGAACCCTTCGCAATAGGGTGGTTCAGGGCGAGGGTGTGAGGCAGTTGTCAGCACTGCGGCGGAAGGCGGCTGGCACGCTACTGAAGGACACGCCTTCCAATCCCAACCTGACCTTAGCGTAATTAAGAAACGCAGTTGCTTAACCCTTCCAATCCCACATTATGTAATCAGCTTTGCAAAAATTAAAATTCAGTGTTTCCTGTATTAATACCGTGCTGTAAACATCAAAATATGTGTTATAAAATTTTTGGACGAACGACTTGTTTTGTATGTCATGTATTTCATGCACGACACAGACGTTTGTATCGAGGTATTTTATTACTTGGACGTTATTTTGTTGATAGTTAACACTGGCAGATCAATAATGCTAGCATAATCTTCGCCACAGCACCAAAAACAAGATAATTCACTGCTGAAATAAAATAAAAGGAACCACATTCACGCTCACACTCTCAGCCACGTACAGACGGCAACGCAACACAACCTCCAAGATGGACAGATTAAAGCCTCAGAAGTGGCTACCCGCAGTACCAAGCGCCAATATGTCGTACTAAAAGCTTGTTCAAAAAATGTTCAAATGTTTGTATAGCTTATGGGACTTAACTACGGGGTCATCAGTCCCTAAACTTACAAACTACTTATGAACTAGCTAACACTAAGGACGGCACAAATATCCATGCCCGAGCGGGGATTCGAACCCCCGACCGTAGTGGCCATGCAGACCGTGACTTACGCGCCACGGCCGGCGTACTAGAAGCATGTTGTTCGTCAACAAAAATGCAACTTCAAGGATTGATGCACAAAATACAGTATAAACCAACTTTTAATACTTTCTTGTCCAGGAACAAGACTGGGAATGAAAGCGTTAACGCCCGAGCTAGAGAACATTTTATTTAATGTAAACCATATTCAAGAGTATTTTAGAACAAGACTTTGAGACTATATTTGTAACTTGTAAGTAAAAGAACGAGAATTCTCTGATTCGCATCTGTACCAAACACACTTATCTAATTGCAGATCAAACAGCATCCACAACAACGCCGTCTTAGACGTAAACAAGCCAGGAAAAGTTAGCCACTGTACTAAGGAGAATATGGGGTGAACGAATTTTTATGAAAGCAATGTCACGAATAGCTAAATCGCTATCAATCATGAAAGGCAATTTAGTATTGATTCTCAACCGTCTACCATTTTACCTAACGGAGAAAAAGATATCCAACTTATTCATGCTATATTGCGGCCCTTTCTGAATGAAAAAAGTCCTGGGAACCACTCTTATGTAGTGGCCAATCCTGAAACTAACGTGGAGAAGGGAATTGAAAAATCAATAACATAAAGCCTTTCGTCCATTAGGTATCCCAAACCCTTGTTTGTGTCTACTGTTTAAGAAGAAAATTAAATAGTTTAAGGTGTTCTTCAAGGACTCGTGCATATGGTTTATAGTCATTAAGGAGGGAAAAGTTAATGTTGAGATTTTAGAATAAGAGTAAAACGATTTCTGTGTTACTTGTAAAGTGTAATTGTGTCTTTGTTTACTTTGTTAGGATTAGTCGCTACTATATGGATATAGTAGTTCCGCTATGGACGGATGAGAGAAAAAGGGGGACATGGGAGGAGCCCGCCTCATGGAAAGTGAACGGTTGCGTGGGAGGAAGTGTGTGGTGGTAGTGAGGGCGTGAGTTCCCACGTGTGGGGAGAGTTGGCAAGACTGGAAAAAGAGTAGAAACTGAAACTGTCCCTTTTGTAGCAGGGTGCACTCTGGGAGTGACTGCCTAGGTTCTGGGCGCAAACTATGCTCCAGCAAACCACTCCTGCACAAGTACTTACCGAAGATGTCTCGGTTCGAGAGATTAGGCTGTATCTCTGCCCCTAAAAAACCCGAAGAGTTTTCAGTTGACTCCCAGATCATACTTACTACAAAATCACCCATACGCAGTCATACCACAACACAGTAATTTATCCGTTTAATGTAATCACTAGAATTAGAAACTTTGGCTACAACATATTACTCCAGACTTTGACAACACGGGAAGGGAAGATCGTAAAATGCATGAAAATTGGAATAAGGTCTTAGTACACAGAGAGGTTTCAACAAAGTGTAATAAATACAGTAAAATGGCTACAACACTACCGAATGTCATTATCGCCATTGCCTTTTCCAATTCGTGACCGTTAGCGATTATAAATGTGAAGCACAGGAAAACAAAAAGAAATGACATGGGACTGGCTACTTGTTCGCCCTGAGACTTATTCGTTTGTGTAATAACGTATCAGCTGGAAAATAGGGATGCGAATCCCCAGTAAAAAAGAGAAAAAAAAGCGAAAAACTTATGCTCAAGTTCAAAATTAAATTGAAATTTATTGTGTTGTTAGCTAAAGTTTGATTTTATTGTTTTCTTTGAGAATGGATTGGAATGGATTGATGAGGGGCAATAAGAGACTTTGCATACCAAACAAAATAAAATAAAAAGTTGCCGTCTTTATGAGCTCTTCAGAAGACTGAGTGGTATCAATTGTAAGGCAGGCAACCACCGAAAATAATAACGAGAGTTAAATTTATTGTCATATATTGAATTAAGTCAAAGAGTTTAATTGTTATTTGTGTATAGATCAGTATTAACAATGCTAATGAAATCTTGGGGCTCTGAGAGACGTTCCTCCTGGGCTGAGCCAACAGTTATTCGCTGCTGGCTGTTCAATGAAGCTACTGCCAACAGTTGGTTGCTAAGCGGTAATCTCACTGGGGCCGAACAATGTCTAGGACACTAGAAACTTGCTTCGGTTAAGCCGTGGAGCCGTTTGCCCAGGTAGTTGGAGTTCCGCAACACGGTTTATCTATCCCAGGACAATGCTCTCTGCAAGACACAAATCACTGCCTTTTCACCTGAGAATGAGAGCGACAGAATAAAGATTATGGCCAAAAGGTTCAGTGTTTCACAAGAAAGGGAGAAAAGTCTCCAACTCTATGCAGTATTGTGGAAGGATTATTTTCTTAAGGCATATTCCGGGCCGGCCGCGGTGGCCGAGGGGACTGAGGCGCTCCATTCACGGTCTGCACGGCCACTACGGTCGGGGGTTCGAATACCCCCTCGGGCATGGATATTTGTGCCGTCCTAGTTCGTAAGTAGTTCATAAGTAGTTTGTAAGTTTAGGGACTGATGACCCCGTAGTTAAGTCCCATAAGCTGTACAAACATTTGAACATTTGCATATTCTGGAAGAAGACAGCCGTCACTATTTACGAGATGAAACTTCATAACGAGTATTAAATTTAAATGTAGATTTTGTTGTAACATTGAGGTAGTCATGAAGCATACAATTTGAATTATTTTTTAAATCTATATAACTTCTCTGTTGATATATATATTGAGTCTTTTCCCAGCTGAACTCAAAGGTGTCATTGTGTCACCTTGTCAGGTCTTTATGTCAATGATAGTATACATTAATTAAATAGTTATTAACTTTCTGACTATGGATTTAAATAGTCTGCTGGATTATGAATCGATTTATATGTCATAACGTATGGCCCGGTTAAAATTGTGAAAGTCGATAAAATTATTTAGCATTTATACCACACAAAACTACTTTTCCCCGGCAATTTAATGTCACTGGATTCTTGACTAAACAGAGGACCGTTGTCCCATGGGGTCGGAGTATTTTCTGGGTCCGAAATTAATCACCATTACAAATTCGGAACATGGCAAACAGCCACAAGGGTTGTACTAAAGATTCAAAATGCATAACAATTGCAAGAAAATAAGGAACTCAGGATAACGATATACAGACTGTGACAAAAAATGTTAAAAAACTAAAAAAAAAGTACAAACATTACAATGTTAACATATACTACTGAAGGGGCTTTAAAGTAACACCTGAATCTACAAATTCACAAGCCAGTTAGTATATAGACCCTTAACGTCCCAGGTGCAGTATCACAGACCGCAAGCGCTTATTGTTGGTCAATTGGTAATGGACAGGGGTGGGGGAGGATAATACAGCGTCGTGTAATCGTTGCTTCCAACACCTGCACTGTTTTCCATTATCAGTAGCCACATTAAGGCGAGTCTGAGCAATATTATTATATCTTCTTTCGTGCTAGCGGTCTCAGAGACCGTACCTGGGCCGTTTCGTTATGGATTCAGCACCGAACTCTTACTCTACTGTGCTTGTTAGAGGCCCTCATTTTGACGATACTGTTTTCAAATGGTTTGAAGAGACCCCTTAGGAAATGATGTGAGATCAGACAGTCACTATGACATTCATAGTGAACATAATTCACACTCAGAATAGTGTGAAAGTGAAGAAGAAATTGTTTTGGCACCTGTGAAAGGTAGAACATGCTCCACCTGTGATTCAAATAAATAAATAAATAAAAGAGAGAAAGATGTGTTATGTCTGAAGAAGCCCATCTGCCTTGAATGTTCTACCAAAATTTGCATCGAGTGCAGATATAACATTTGAAAAAAAGACCATTACATGCATAGTAAACAATAAAATATGACACAAAGTAAAATTTAAAGACCAGAGTATTTGACTTTTTACAGTGATAATAAAATAATGTAACGTTAAATCGATTTTCTGCAGTTTTACGTTTGAGTATATATATTTCATAAAATTAATTTTAAAATGTATTCCTTTTACAGATGTTATGTAGACATAAGTAGCCTTTTGCGTAATAAATTGAATTAGTTCACTTAGATAACAATCAGAACTATTTATGATTATTCAGAAATTGCGGTCTGTCAGACCGCACCTGGGACAGAGTGTGACAGAAAAATGACGTGGGAAGCTAAGGGTTAAAAATTAATATAATGAAGTAAATCACAAGCGCCTTAGTATCATCAATAGTCGTTCTTAAGGGGCGAGTAATGTAGTGTGCTGGTAATGATAAGTGCAAGAATTACTTTTCGAGACAACGAATCATGTATGAAGAGAATTATGTTTTGTAGGTAATTTGTACTTAATATTATAGTAATTTAAACATAGAAAGTGTTTTAGTGCATGTTTTCTTGCGTTTCATGTACGGCGCGGAAAGCATCGCACTGTTGCGGCAGTCTTCGCCGTCGCAGCAGAAAAAGAGGTACTGTATCTAGCATCACCGGCGACAATAGCTGACCAGTCGAAGGCTGCCGACGGGAGAAGACGCTGTGCCTTGCTTGCTGTGTCAAAGATATGTAAAAATAAGCAGTGAAAACAGTAGTGTATGTGTATTTGTACAACGAATTGATGTTCAGTTAAAATTGAGATCTGTTCCCGTTGAGATCTGAATTGATCAAATGGTATTGCTGTTACAGAATGTCCACCGATTACGTCAAGTTATGTAGCGTTTAGTAAATTGTGCAATAAAATATGATAAGGTGATTTATTCATCATGTTGGATATCATTATGTGGAATCAATATAATATGGAGATGAAATTACTTTTATTGCTTGTGTGCTTCATGTAAAGGAATGTTTAAGAGTAACGAGGATTCAGCTTAGAAAACAGATTCCAGAAATTTCCTATGTTTCGTAAAACAATATTCTCTCTGGTTGTGAGTGGTAACCTACGAAGCTTGGTCAGTCAAGTAAATCCGACCGTGTTGGAATTTTGAAAGCGTTGTACGAAGTGTAGAATATACATATATACTCACACTTTTTCATTTTGCGGACAAGGGAATGATTTTTAAGATAAAGAATGGAGTGGTTTGATGGGGAGCTTTAAGAACGTGTGGTGAATATCTTTGGGGTGTGTCCTCGGAGTCTTTCGGGACGGCATTCTTCCACAAAATATTCTCAGTTTACAAGCAGCGTCATGTAGGGTAAAATCCTCGAGCCTTTTACAAGAGTGCAGGTACAAGACATCTTGGACCTACTGGCGCAACAATTTTCACCTGAGATCGTCAAGCTGTTCTGCCATACCTTAACGACAACGTACTTTCAGTACCGCAACGAATTTTATGAGATGACGGATGGCACAGCAATGGGATCCCATTTTCTCCAGCTGTGGCAAATTTCTTTATGGAACATTTTCAAGTACAGGCACTTAATCCAGCGAGGTTGCATCCACCTTACTTCCTACGCTTCGTTGACGACACTTTTGTGATATGGCCTATGTCAAGGATACATTGCAGCAGTTCGTAGACCACATGAACGGTATCCATCCTAACATCAAATTCACTGTCGAGATGGAGAAGGATGGTAAGCTCCCATTCTTAGATGTTTTGGCCGAGCAGACAACAGGAGGCCGGCTTGGTCATTCAGTGTATAGGATATCTACACACACTGATCGCTATTTGAACGGAAACAGCTTCCATCATCCTCTACACAAGAAACCTGCCCTGAAGACGCTAGTACACAGGACAAAGGTTATTTCTGACGACGACCATTTGGAGTCTGAATTCCAATATTAGAGGCGTGTTTTCAAGGAAAATGGCTACAGCAAAGGTGAAATTTCTAAAGCTTTCCGTTGCCACCAACGTAAGGAAACTCGTGAAGATTAGATTAGATTAGATTAGTTATTCGTTCCGTAGATCCATGTTGAGGGGATCCTCGTGGATGTGGAACATGTTAAGAAACAAAATTTACAAGTTGAATAATAGATAATACTAATAATATAAATACAGATACATAACCTTATAATATAAATACAGATACATAAATTTTTAATGTTTTTTTTCTGATAATATAATAATGCAAAACTAATACAGTATGAGTATGCATCATTTGGTACAATTTAGAAATTCACTAATGGAGTAGGAGGACTTGGCCACTAGAAACTCTTTTAGGTTCCTCTTAAACTGATCTTTATTTGTAGCTAAATTTTTTATACTTGATGGTAAATTATTGAAAATGTGTGGTCCTGAGTAGTGGACCCCTTTCTGAACTAAACTAAGTGCTTTTAAGTCCTTGTGTAGATCATTTTTATTCCTAGTGTTGTATGTATGAACTGAGCTGTTTGTTGGGAAAAGAGATATATTATTTATGACAAATTTCATTAAGGAATAAATATACTGAGAGGCAGTAGTTAATATACCCAGTTCTTTGAAGAGGCTTCTACACGACGTCCGTGAATTTACTCCACAAATAATACTTATTACACGTTTTTGGACTCTGAAGTCTTTTGACTGACTTGAAGAATTACCCCAAATTATTATACCATATGACATTAGGGAATGAAAGTAAGCAAAGTATGCAAGCTTTGTTATTTTTATGTCTCCTATGTCTGATAACACTCGTATTGAAAATACAGATTTGTTGAGTCGTTTCTGCAGGAATTTAATACTGTCAACCTCTTCTATCTGCTCTTCTTCATACTTAATGCATATGCTGTCAGGAAATCTCTTACATCAACGGACGAGGCCAAGCCAGCAGCATTCCTCCCATTCTGTGAAGCAACGACTAGCAAGACTGGACGCCTCCTGAAGAGACATGGACTGAGACCATTTTTCCGGCCCGCCTCCAAGATTAGAGACATGTTACGTTCAATTAAGGACAGTACAGGTCTGCGTGTTCCGGGTGTATTTGGCGTCCCCTGTGAGTGCGGAAGTATTTACATTGGACAGACTATTAGAACTGTTGCTGAACGTTGTGCAGAACACACTCGGTACATAAAAACAAAGAGAGATTGAGAAGTGAGCCTTGGCAGAACATTGACTAACAAATGGGCATAACATACTATTTGAAAACACGAAAATTCTGGCCTAAACTCATATTATTGGGATTCTGTTATAAAAGAGGCGGCTGAAATTAGATTAAACGGCAACAATTTCAACAGAGACCAGGGATATACACTCAGCAGGACGTGGGGACGGGCCCTGGACGTATAGCGGAGACAGAGGTCTCGCGCTAATTGGGAAGCGAGAGCTACAGGTGCAAATGTGGCGGCGGCGGCACGCTCCACGTGACGTCACGCGGTCACGCGGGCACATCGGCTAGCGCTGTCTGCCCGCGCAGGCGCTCTCCGGCCCTCCAGAAACTTCCAGACGCAGCGCTGCAGCTATGTAAGCAGGATGGCTTGACAACATTTTGCTCCTGATGACGATGGCGGAGCTTGCCATCGAAAGCTCAAGGATTTTATCCGACATGACTCGGCTTGTAAACCGAGAATATTTTATGGAATCTTTGGGATAATATGCAACTTCGCTGCTAGAATGAAACTTTCACTCTGCAGCGGAGTGTGCGCTTAAGTAAAGTTGTGAGGCGGCATCGTGAGTCGTGTCGGGATAGCACAGTCGGTAGTGCGCTTGCCCGCGAAAGGCAAAGGTCCCAGGTTCGAGTCCCGGTTCCGGCACACAAATTTAATCTGCCAGGAAGTTTCATAACAGCGCACACTCCGCTGCACAGTGTAAGTTTCATTCTGGAAACATCCCTTAGGCTGTGGCTAAGCCATGTCTCCACCACATCCTTTCTTCCAGGAGTGCTAGTATTGCATGGTTCGCAGGAGAGCTTCTGTGAAGTTTGGAAAGTAGGAGGCGAGGTAAAGTTGTGAGGCGGCATCGTGAGTCGTGTCGGGATAGCACAGTCGGTAGTGCGCTTGCCCGCGAAAGGCAAAGGTCCCAGGTTCGAGTCCCGGTTCCGGCACACAATTTTAATCTGCCAGGAAGTTTCAACTTCGCTGCTGTTCACGCTCATTAAAAGTGTCTGTATAATACGGAATAAGTATTGGAATTACTTCCCAAGGATAAACTATTCAGTTATTTTTACAACGAGTGCAAGCCAAGCTAGACCATTGTACCGAATTAGGATTGTGTACACATAAACTGACACGTCGTAGATCAGCCTAGAACATAGATTATCTGTCGCCAGTGAAGCAACCCAAATAAACATGACTCCGGCAAAGTAAATAACGTTAATTGGAATTAATATAATCATTAATGAGGAAGAATGTGGGATATATGAGTTACTGCCCGCAATAATCGTGGAAAGAACCTGTAATAACTAAATATCTGCAGACAATGTGTTGTAAACGATTTTGAATATATTCTTTGTAGTCGAAACTGCACTACTATTTCGGTATTCTTATAAACTGGTTAGGAGTACAACGCTTGGCTACGAACCAGTACAGACAAGGTCGTTCCACTGCACACATTCCAAAACCTAATTTTTTCCTGCATTGTTTAAGACCACAATATGTTGAATTAAGAAGTTCCTTCAACCCAAATTCCGTAGTAGTATATAACCTATGTAGAAAGGCGATATTTATGTTTTAAAAATGGAAACCCCAATAATTTTGCTGTTACATCAATTATCGTAAAATTAATTGTAAAACTGATGCCCAACATCTCTAAAGCAAGCTCCCCTAGCTACATCCAAGCCTATCAGGCCTAATAACAGTAGAAATTTTTGCATAAAGAGGGTTTTCAAAGCAGTTTGGCCTAGTCTTTCTCCAGGATGAAATACGTGTTCAAATGTCTGTAAATCTATCGGACCAAACTACGTGGTCATCAGTCCGTAGCCTACAAACTACTTAAACCTAGTAACTAACCTAAGGATAAACACACACACCCATGCCCCAGGGAGGACTCGAACCTCCACGGCGAGCAACCGCGCGCTCCGCAGCGAAATGCTTTAGACCGCTCGGCTACTCCACCGCGGCAGAATGAAATACATGATACAGACATAAAATATAATAAAAAAATGCTAAAGTAACCACCCCTACCTACCTCCAAGCCAAACAGAGATAATATCATTTGAAATCATAGTAGACGGTTTTGATAAGCTACTCCCCACAGGAAAATAAAAGACGTTTTTGTTTGTATCGAATATCACAATGTTAACAGAAATCTATAACCCATCACAATATATATATATATATATATATATATATATATATATATATATATATATAGAGAGAGAGAGAGAGAGAGAGAGAGAGAGAGAGAGAGAGAGAGAGAGAGAGAGAGAGAGAGTCCCATAGAATTTGCTGTAATTAGTAGTGAATAAGAAACGTTTTAATGAGGATATTGACTAACTTAAGCAGGAGAGTAACTACGCTAAACAAGCGCTATCTAGGCAAAATAAGGAATTACATTAAGTGTCTTACTCAGCAGTGAATAAGTTAAGATTAGCAATGTAAAAGGCGACTATTGCCCAATATTAGTGCCACAAGTAAAGCAAGCCGCGGTGGAGTAGCCGAGCGGTCTAAAGCGTCTCGCTACGGAGCGCGCGGTTGCTCGCCGTGAAGGTTAGATTCCTCCCTGGGGCATGGGTGTGTGTGTTATCCTTAGGTTAGTTTATCTAGGTTTAAGTAGTTTGTAAGCTACGGACTGATGACCACACAGTTTGGTCCGATAGATTTAAAAACATTTGAACATTTGAACAAGAAAAGCAAATACACAATTCGTATATTTTAATTACAATGCACAGTTTAAAACCATACAGGACCCTGAATTAACTACCTGTTATAGAAAAAATTCTGGAAGTAAGCTTAAGGAAACTTTGTCTTTTCCGTGAAACCATGGTAAATTGCAATACTGTATTTAAACAACACTGACTGTATTAGGCCTAGCAATGCAAAGGTGTCTATTGCACAATATTAGTATCACAAGTAAAGAAAATCACCAACTAATGTCTTATGTACAATTAACGGTTTAAATCTTACAGGGCCTCAATTAACTACCTGTTGTAGTAAAAATGCATGATGGAGACTTACGGAAACATTGTCTTCTATGCAAAGCCATGGAAAATCGTAATATTACCGTACATTGACGTATATATCCTTAAATGATGTACCCTAATGCTAGTTCCATACCCTATATCGCAATTAAGGTAAAGAAGTGTGCTAAAAAAAATTTTTTTTTGTTCAAGATAAGAACACAACCCAGAAAATACTGACTTGTAACTACATGAAGCACTCGGTATGTAGTCACAGTAGAAGTCCTTGAGGACAACGAAAAACCGATGAAACAAAGGAGCTATGTGTTAGGGACTTCACCAAATAACGCCATATATGAATTTTCGATTAAAGTGATTTATCTCAAATTCAAATGTTTGTTAAGCTTATGGGACTTAACTACGGGGTCATCAGTCCCTAAACTTACAAACTACTTATGAACTACTTACGAACTAGGACGGCACAAATATCCATGCCCGAGGGGGGATTCGAACCCCCGACCGTAGTGGCCGTGCTGACCGTGACTGGAGCGCCTCAGTCACCTCGGCCACCGCGGACGGCAGTGATTTATCTCCACACGACTATATTCTACAGCATAATGATCTGCATGTCTTAAAGCAAATCACCAATGTTTATGCTTAATCAGCCTATGAGCTCTGTGCTGAGAGGAGAGGCATTCGAAATAAATAACAGGACTGCTGTACCAAGAGCATCTTTGTACATTACTATATTTAATACTAATTATTGAAACTGGTAAATTGCACCACATTTAACACAAAAATTAGGACACACATGCGCAATGTTGTGAGTGCATATTTCAGCTGGATATACTTATCATTTCAACAATAGAACATTATAATAGTTAATACTACGTTAGAGTACTACTAATTCTATTACTTAATTGGAAGTGTCGGCATGGCCTTTTTTGATAGGCTAAAGATTTGTATGGACATTTAGGGTTGTTGGATGTTACTGGAAAACTTGGAAAATCTTATTAGAGACATCAATAACTTAAATTATACCGAATAATAGTACAGTGTTTAGAAAGAAAAAAATTCCATGTGCTTACACCCATTACAGAATGTTTTTCGTCAAGACAGTTATGTGATATTCACATAATGTTGCTGCAATATGCTGTAAGTTTAATATTAACTTTAGCCAATGTGTATGTAAAAGCTTTCGCAATTATGTCAGAACACTTTATAAAATGATTACCGACCATCTGGGCTTGCGATTTGACATATAAATTTATTATATATATTTTTTTTACTCATCAACACCACTATTAATCCACGTTGATAAGGCTCACAGCCTTATCACCATGATGTTTTATTTAACACACATATGCACTTCAATTAAATAAAGGCGTTGCCAACAGATAGATGCAAATTTTAACATGTAGCAAACACAGCAGATGGGGAGAGCGATAGGTCTGAGGATGCCACAGCAGCTGCAGCCATGCTTACATGCACCTGAACTTCTATCACCGATAGAAGACACAAATTGTCATTTGCTTTATTTGCGGCATTAATATTGGCAATAGACTACTTTACATTGCTAGGGATAACTCATTCAGAACTGTGTAAAAATTTAAAGCCTTATTTGTCTCTCATCGAAATGGTTTTAATTCACTAATGATTACGGCAATTTCTTTTGTTTTTTCGGGCTGTTACGTCTAGAAGTAGCTATGGAACACTGCGTATATGGGTTTGTGTTATTAGGTTTTCAATATCATAGTGATATTCGATATAAACAATAGCGTCTATTCTCCTCCTGTGGAGAGTAGGTTATCATACGTGTTTAATGTGGTTTCAAATGTTATTATCCCTATTACATCTGGAGATAGCTAGGGGGTGCTTTTTTTAGCATCATTTTATTTTATATTAAAAGCATGAATTTCATCTCGGAGAAAGGCTAGGTCAAACTGCTATGAAAACCTTCTTTTTGCAAAACTTTCTACTGTTTTTTGTCCTACTATGTCTGGATAAGGCTAGGGATTGATTACTTTAGAAATATTAGGCATTAATATTACGACTACTTTGTGCTTTTTGATGTAATATCACAATATATAGAGTTTCCATTTTAAAACATTAGTATTGCCTTTTCTCCATGTATTCTATATTACTACGGCATTTGGGTTGAAGGAATCTCTTAAGATAGCGTTTTACTGGGTCTTACACAACGCAGGAAAAAAATTTATGTGAAAAGGAATGGTACAAACATCGTACTATGCATTATTCTTTGTAGTTTAGGCTAATACATTGATGACAAAGAGTTAGCATCATTATTGGAAATGGTATAATGATATTTAATTAGCGTCACAAATACGAAAAATAATTGAGTGAACCTTGAAACATTCATAGAAAACAGAATAGGATTATTTTTTACATACTGTATGATTAATCTTGAGAGTACACTTTTTCTTGTCAACAATTTATTTTCTACCTTCTTTGTAAAATTTAAAATGTTATTAAGCAAGGAAATTGTATCAGAAAATAACCTTCAGACATTTATAGAGATTAAGTTTTATATTACATAATGTGCAGTTTCGATATATCGATTACAACAATGTCTTTGCTATTGCAGTATGTCTCTCTCTGTTGCACAATGTCTTTCCTATCAGCTGGATGTCTTTCAAACATGTGGACACTGCGTCAGTTTTCTTAATAAATAAATAACACGATACTGTATCTATTCTGGGTTCATACGAAATGTTCCAATCATGACAGGGTAGCCATTTTCCAGACTCTCACGAACCGTTTGTCTGTTTTAGCACTTGAATAGGAGGTCTTTCTCACCATGGCTGATGCACACGGATTGATCTGCATTAACCTGTATCCAAATTAGTCGGCTCTGCGAAGTGAATAGATCTGCCTTGACACGTAACAGTAGACATCAGAAGGAAGACTAAATTTCAATTTACGACAGTAAAAGATTCTTAGATGCTGGTAAACTTAACCAAACCACAATTCCTGTTACAACACAACAATAAAAAATACTTAATCTGGAAAGGGACCTCGCTGGATTGCAAGAGTATGGTATGTAGCAGTATATCAGTGGAAGATGTTTCTACTGATTAATGAATTAATTATGCTAAAATTGAAATACAAGTGAAGTATGGAAAATATTTTTATATAATACGAAAAAGAACACACTGAACATTATATTGCAAAATATTTAACCATTAGATCCAATCCCTTAATCTGTATAACTTTAACAAACAGAGACACACCACGTTAATATTAAATTACTGTCATAAATAATTTATCAAAAAATCTATCATATAACTAGCAGATGTCTGATATTCTGTGCCTGCACTTGAATTTAATGCTGTAACTGAACAGTAAAGGATGTCGCGTTAATGTCAAAAAGCATGTGCTGTTGTTAGTGCTATCAATCTAGGGAAGCTAAACTGAAAAGAAATATTATGCTTGACTAATGCGCACGGCGTACTGATCAAGACTGAGGTTTATCAGTCAGCACTTTTCTACTTGTCTCGATGAAGTCAATACTCACTATCTTTCCCTAGTCAAAATCTAATTGGCATGGTACACTGATTACATAAAATCAGTTCACCAGTGTTCCACTGACTGACGTCCACAGGTGTTAAATATACATTAAGAACTTTCCGCAATGTCTGCTTATCCGCTCAATGAGTGCATTAGTTGCAACAGATGGGTGCAGCTCAAACACTAGGGACTGCGTACGCCTATGTCTCTGCCTCAGAGCTCAACAGGTTCATTTGCACAAGAGCGTTTCCTCAACGAGACACAGCCAGCCGAGAAAAACATCTACTTGTTGCATACATGTTTTAGATGTTTTAGCGTTCATACTCCTGTGCCAGTGCTCACTGCATACCCTGCTCCAGTAGCCAATCAGAAATGCTGTAAGAAATTTTAAAGTTACTCAGCTTTCATGTGGCCAATAAAATAAATCCTTTTACAAGTTCTATGGCGGGGTTAAAAGTGGAGTTACTTGCTGGAAGAAGGAGGTGGGGGCAGTGCTTACACATGACGAGTATCTACATGAGACAGCTGTCGGTCATTAACCCTTGCTTAGTATCATACGTCAAAATGACGGCTACGTTCAAATTGACAGTGAGCTGTGACGTTTTGAGGAACAGTTGATGAACACGTGTACACGAGTAGAGTGTTGATTTGGAATCACACTCGCCGAATTGACGAGTGGTACTAATAAAAGTTCAAAACCCTCTGAAAGACCGGTGTTAGTAGCGAGCGTTAAAACCAGATATTAGTAACGCAGGGGTGAAAGGCCATTACATCCTTGTCGATGCCACACCTGCAGCTAAAATGGTTCCCTTCCACCAGCATTAGTCTTCAATGTAATGTACGAGTAAATTTTCTGTTTACGAATCGGCTCCCAGGTGTTTCACTTGGCTTCGCCGTAGACATTATTTTTAACATGGGCTTGGGAGATATTAATTTGGTCATCTTACGCCAGCCTCTATTGCAAGTTGTATGAGAAACGTAATTATCCCTGCGATTGCAGTAATTACTACGTCCAATTACATAACATTAAGGTGTCAAATGAATCTAGAAAAGGCTTACTTCACGAAGAAGCACTGGCGGCGCATCCTATGTGTTCACTGGTACAGTTGAACGCCCGGAAAAAGAGCTCGTCGTGAAAAAAGTAAATAAATAAAATAAAAGTGTTTTGAAACTATTATTCTTCGTTACATTCTTCTATCAGATCATTTTATATGTACATTCGAAGTATTTTTATCGTCTGAGAAACTTTTTCCGTCGCGGAGACAGCACGTATACGAATCGTAGCGCGGCCGCTTAATATACGCGGCGGTGGCCGCAGCGTTGCAATGCGCATGCGCGGCTGAGGTACAAATTCTCTTCTGAACCCCCTGGAGGCAGCATATGGGTGATCCCTTGGCAGGGAGAGGCGAGGGGAAACGCCGCTTTTAGCATTGTCGTTGGAGATGGTAGAGACACCAGCTCCTAGCTACACGAACCCTGGCGGTTACGCACGAATGGTCCCTGTAAGATTACCGCCCAATATAAATACTGGTAATTAATAGCATTTGATAATTAAATAGTATGAAGTTCACTGCAAACATTGACCATGCCAATGCACCAAATGTCACACAATTTTAATCTTATTAATTATGGTAGCAATGTATGTACACAGTTGGGTGACAACATTTATAGTTAGGCCATAGGTAGAAATTCTCCACGTTGAGATTTGCTGTGTGCTTGTAGCTGACGGAAGGCCAGCGAGCAGGCCGACGTTGGTGGCTTGTTCCAGCTTAGGATTTTCCAGTTCGTTTCCGGTGAGGGGAGAGTGGGACAATGGCGAGTGCCAGGCACAGTGCAGTGCACAGCGTGAAATAAAATATTATAATACTACTGGCATTTGAAGTAATACGTTGCAGTTAGGAACCTTTAAGGATGTCAATACAAAATAGCCTGTTGATAAATAAACAATACATTAGCTGATATAGTCACATGTGGCGTAATATGTTTAATTGACAATGAAAAGTAATAAATTGACAACGAAGACAAGACAGTTACACAACTAGCATGGCAATGTTTGTTTATAGAAATAATATATTAACTATTTCTCATTTTATTTTCAATTAATCTTGTGTATTTTATTTTGAAGTATTCAGTTAAATCACTTATCTGTGACATAAGAAATTGCACGATTATGATAAATAGTACAAAGGATGTTTATACCAATATAAAAACCTAAGAAGAAATTTATTTAATGTGTAGTGTAATTATTTTGATTTTTAGTAAAGTTTTAGAAATGTATTGGCTGAGTGCTGTACGTTGGCATATCGGTTAGAACAGCTCACATGGGGAAGTTTATGATGTAGGGGAAAAAACCCCGGCAGTTTAGTTTTTGGCGCGCGTGGGCAGGAAGTGACGAGGTAGAGAGCACGTGGGGTAGCTGGCCGGGTGGCGTCGCGCTGCATCAGTCAGCATGTGGACCTCGAGGTGGAGGTTATAGATTTGTGTGTGGCATTCTCCACGTGTGGTTGCTCGTCGTAGACTGCACCAAGTTGAATCGAGTGCTACTGTGTGTTTGTGAATATTTAGCCGGTGGAACAAGGTGTGCATCGCATTGAATTAAAGTGACTGTGATTTGTTAATGTAACACGTGTCGTCGCATAGGCATAAACATAAACGGTGTTTGAGACAGCCACATGGTGTGAAAACAATTTGCGACAAATATTCATTTTTTCTGGGCGCTCACGAGCTATAACTTTATTTGATAAATGTGTCGACGTACAGACGTATCAGCCACAGGGTTCTAATATTGTGAAATAAACAACATAAAGTGAACTTTCACATGTTTTCAAAAATAGTAGTTAGTGCACCCTTTTCTCTCATGAACTTGATTTTATTATGAATTTGTTCTGTTAATCATATGCAGGGAAGGAAAGCTGCGAACGTGTGATATCATACCCTAGAAAACGAGTCAAACAGTCGCAATTACAGTTCCAGTGTTTCTGCATGTTTAGGAATTTGGTTCGCAGCTGGTGGTTGTGAGTTTTAAAAATTAAACTTTCTCTGTTTTAAACTCTCACCCCGACCTTTACTCTCGCATCCCGAATCAAGACAATGAAGCTATTGCGCACCTCGCCTTGCGCATGCGTAAATCCTCCATTAAGGCAACATCCGCCCTTCATATTTGTTTTGGAGTATTGAAGATTCATCAAACACACGTCGTATTTGGTAAAATATCTTATAACTATAAATTAAAGACGCATCAACTGTAAAAGCCTTCAGAAGATAATATCATGAATAATAGTGAAGTCACTCCTCTCCACTTAACAAGAATAGCCGTGTGGTTAGCGGCATGGCTGTGCGCTATCGAAGGTAGTGGGTTCGAGACCGACTGCAAGCAATCTTTTTAAACCCAATCTTTTTAACAGGTACGGGAACAATAACTTTTGTATTTTTACTTGCCACATATACTTTGGACGTTTTTGCAAATGTGTCGCGATTTTTAGGGTAAATGACATTTATGCTCTTCGTTGTAACAAATATTTAACTGAAAATATGTGGCGAAGAGCAGCCTTTGGGCATGCGTAATGTTAGGAGGGGGTGCTGCTTACAATGTCACGTGACCCGAAGGTAGCTTGTCTCTTCATCGTAACAGATTCATCTCGTTACAGTCACCTAACAATGTAATCAGTTAATATTCATCTCGAGTATGCAGCCGGATACCGTCAACTAGACACGATATTTCCGCAGACCAACTGGCTGCCATCTTCAGGTGAGAGCGCTAATACACCAACTCGCCGGAAACTGAAACTCAGTTTTCGGCGAGTTAGTGTATTAGCGCTCTCACCTGAAGATGGCAGCCAGTTGGTCTGCCGAAATATCGTGTCTAGTTGACGACGGTATCCGGCTGCATACTCGAGATGAATATTATCAGTTACTACGCCGGGAAAGTCTACGCCAACAATGTAATCAGTCACTTACTGTGTTTTAGTGGTCATGCGCACAATCATATAGAAAACGTTCAGTATCTTTTAGAAACAAAATACTCAGTTTTAAGTTTGGAAGAGAAATGTGAGTTAACGTAGATTGGTAGGCCGACGTCTCATCTTGAGTTGAAGCAAGTGCAAACAAGCCGAAGTAAAACATTCTGCAGACCTTTTAACGAAGCTATATCTAAACGTGTGGGGGGGGGGGGGGGGAGGCACAGAAACATCGACGCCTAGTGGGAGGAGGGCGGGACGGCACCACTATCAAGATCCGACACTGAAAGAAGTGACCCCCAGTCATCTGAAGCTCCAAGCAGCAGCCGCCAATGCAAAGGAGTACTTAGAAATGGGATTAAGGAGTCCATATTGCTTGACGCCTTACAAAGGAATTTACTGCTTTGGAACACCACAGCTTTGTAATCCTTTAACATTAAATGAGATACACTCGAAAACAGATATTTGATTGACATAGTGAAATAGATTAAGATCTATCATATAAACACGACAGCTGATAAACATTACAATTTAAAAATTAGATCATTGTGTTCCACAAACTGTGTAGTATGTAGAAAAAGGAACGAAGATTACGGCTTCATATCTCAGCTAAAACATATTAATTAGAATGGAGCACAAGCTTGGATATTTTGATAAGAATCGGGAAGGAAATCAGCAATGACCTTTTAAAGGAACCATACTGGCATTTGTCTGAAGTGAGATAGGGAAATCACATGTCCCATCTAAAGATGGTAAATTGTACATGATATGTGATAATGATTTACTTTCGAGAATACTGCTTCTCCAAACTGCTTCCTTGGGACTGCCAGTGTGGGAAGATCACCTTTGCGCTTTACTATGTAAAACAAGTTTTAAATGGTTTCTCTCTATGTTGTTGCCAGTTTTGTTGTTTTACAAGAAGTACACTGTATATATTTCTTGCCCCTTTAATCCTGTGATTCTACTCTGAATTTTATGTAATATTTGTAACTGTATATTATTCATAACTGTTTCCTATACAGATACCTGAAGATGTGCAATAATTGCCCGAAACCGGTTGTAAATAAATCTGCAACCTTGCAACTGGTGGTTGTTTACTTTTCCAACCTATTTTAGATTTCATGAACCAAAGATAGGGCAGCTAACATACGAAGGAACGGCACATGGGTGGAAATATGTCTTTGAATCGGGCCTGATGATGTCACTCTCATTTACAGACAAATCGTTAGATTGGGCTATTGCAAATTGTATGTTGCAACAAGTTAACTTGACGCTCATTGTTACTTACGAAATGCTCGATGTCGTCGAGGTAGCATATGTCTCGGCTTTCAGTGACCGCAGTACTGCTTATCATTTGCGGTACAAGTGTGAACTGATAAATTACCTTGACCTCAAATGTTCCTCATATTCGTTTCTCCGCGTTTCAGACAAGAAAAAATGATTTCAATCGAATCATACGTTGCAATAAAAGCAGCAATTAGACAAAGTAGCTTCTGGATAAATTTGTTGCTCGTCATTCTGAGCCATTCTCTTGATGACGTCTCCATATCTTACAGAGTAAAACGTTCCTTTATGCATTCTAGAAATACAATCTGTCGTCTCCCAATCCATTTTTAACTGGTAGTGACTGACGAACATATCATAGATCGTAATACTGAATCCACACCATCTATAGGGAAATGCGGAGTGTAGCTGATGGGCGTAGTTTAAGGCATTGCAGTTTACCAAAATGTGAAATTCCTATACCCAATTCTGTGAAAATATTATCCACAACTTTGAATTACATACGTTTATATTTTGACGTCAATATATTGTCAATGTATGCATCGATCATTTCAGTTCTATCCATGGAAGCAGTAGGTTGCAAATCTTTCAAGCATTTCGTGGAATTCAAAGTCGATTCATTTATTTTCTTGTCTTTAGTTTTCACGCAATTGATTCATTATGAAACAGCATTTCTGAAAAGCTATACATCGTATTATTAGTATTATTGTTATTATCATTATTATTTGTTAAAGCTTGCCGGAAAGCATGATGAAAAGAAAAATAAAGTCTTTGAATTTGCAGGCCTGTATTGTAGTCATTGCACTAGAGTTCGGAAACTCAAGTATTTCATTTAAAACATCAATTAACCTCGGGCCGTTTTCGTGAATGACAGGTACGTTGCTGGAGTTAGGGTTCCATATCGTTTCAGAGTTCGAAGGTATGAGTTCACCGGTAATACTATCCAGGATTGCTAACGATTTGAAAGAACAGCGGAAGAGGTCAGTAATATCCTGAAATGTGGAGGAAAAGAGTGTTATTGGCTTTATACAAGAATAGCTCTGGCTCCAAACTTAATTTCAAGGATATACAAAACAGTGTGTAAAGATAACTTCAGGGACAATTTCACGAACCTCAGCTTTCAGATAATTTAATTCTCCTGGCAGAACGAAAGCACCATGAAAGGATTTGGTCACGAGTTTGTACTTCACATAACAAAATGGATCAATTAGTACTAAGATTCCATAATTATCAGATCCAGTTACAATGTCCCCTGTCTTAAATGAAGTTTCGAATATGAATAATAGCTTAATCTACAATACGTAATCAGTTGTTTAATGTACATCGAGATAAACAACATTATTTCCATTTTAGTAAATATAAATAGTTTCCCACGCATTTCATGTATACATGCCAATGACAACGTTTTTTAATCTTCTGCCTAAATAATATTTTGTTAAGTCCCTTGTTATTTGATCCATTGTCACTCGAAGAATTGCCAGGAAAGTCGAACACTTGCTAAAGATTTAATAAACAATTTTTATTTGCATAACATTTGAAATTGGTATCCATGTTTAATGTTTTTATCATTTTGTAACATGCACCAACGAAAAGTCAATTAACTAGAAAAGGAAATACTGCTGTTAACTAAATGCTGTGTTCAGGTATAAGACATGTTAGAAAGAGAAATATAAAGTATATGCATTTTACGAAGCATAACTTTAACGTTGATGCAAGAAGTCATGTGCTTTTATGACACAGTAGAAACATAGTATCTTAACCATAATCCTCATGACCTAGGTCGTGAATTACCTTTCCCTTTTGTTCCCAATACTTTTCTCTACCATTCTCTCCCACCTGATGAAGGAAGCCTATTCCGAAAGATTGTTCTTCTGTTTTTGCGTCATTTTTTTCTCTTTCTTTGTGTGACTATCGGCGATACAGCACAAAGGTAAGTACTGGCCAGCCAATCTATCTCTTTTGAAGCAAAATTTATCATCTTTATGAAGAATTTCCGTCATTAATCAAACACAGTTCTTTTTTTTCAGTCCGAGCTTTGGCCACCGTGTTGGACACCAAGATAAAATTTCCAAAAGTTTGTAACGCGTAAGGGACTTAACTGCGGGGTCATCAGTCCCTAAACTTACAAACTACTTATGAACTAGCTTATACTAAAGACGGCACAAACATCCCTGCCCAACGGGGGATTCGAACCCCCGACGGGGAACGGCCTCGCGCATCGTAGCATAGCGCCTCAATGCGCTCGGCCGCTCCGCTGCGGCTCATCAAGATACCATTCCATTAAAGCCGTTTGTTATTCTGACGTCGATGTAACTGAGGGTCTGCAAAAATAACATTGATACCTAAAAAAAGGGAGAAGGAGAACAAGCAGTGGCTTTGAAAAACTAACTACAGAATTTTAAATTCATTTTTCAAATAGTCTTGCGATAGAGTAGAATTCAATAATGTAGCAATTTTCATTATGCATTCGGAAAATGTAGAGCTTCGGAAAGTGTGTTCTCTTGTTTAGAATACTACAGAAACAGTTTTGAAGAAGATAATCATACTATCAGCTACACCTTTGGCAAATAATCGTCTAGCTCGTTTAAATTATCTTTCTTTATCACGTGGTTTCGGCATCTGCCATCTTCAAATCTGTAATTAAGACCAAGGGAACACACAAGTTAATTTCTATTTTGAAATTTCCTTTCGAGCTCGTTTGTAGATCCAACACTTTTATGTTCCTTTCGTATTAACTACAGTTCTGATGATGGCAGATGCTAAAATTGTGTAATAAGTAAAGACAGTTTTACCGATATAGACGGTTTCATTCATATAGAGAAAATATGAAACTCGAGTAGTCATATAGGAAATTCGTTTCCTTTCTTATAAGAAAAAAAATGCCAACGAAACTGGTTATTGGCCGCAATTTGAATATTTATTATAAATTTAAAAAATGAAATTAAACTTGTATACTATTATCTGTTTGATTTAATGGCCATATATAACCTTAGAGAGTTCAGCCTCCTTGTTATCGCAAGTGAAAGAGCTAGACGATTAACATCAGTGAAATCATAAACATCTTCGCATGCCAGAAAGCACTCCAGATGGTCCAGTTTCACAAAATACCGACGTGATTAGAACGAGGTTTTATAACTACAAGTATCATAAATTGAACGACTTTCTGTATTTCCTTTGTATTACATAAATATAGTGTATGTTTGTCCGCCGAGAGGTACACATTAAAGCGCACTTTCAAAAGTGTAACCAGCTTCTGATTAGAAGCGACAAAGGGTAATTTGATTTTTCTGTGAGCTTTTATATCAGTATCTAAATTTAGTGTATGCTCGTGAGTGTATTACACTCAGATCGCGTTTAACTAATATTATAGTCTTCCCGTGAGTGAATCGCGATAGTCGTTTGTCTTTCTTTCGATCGTAAGTACATTATGTAGAAGTCAGTAGGTCCACTCTTGCGTTTTTGAAAACCGTGTAGTTTGATAACTTATTTGCGTCGCCTAGACCATTAAATCGCTTTAGTTAGCCTCACTCATGTAATTTAATACCGAAGTTGTGGACTACTGTGTCCCTGTCTAATTTCTTGTTGCAGTTCTCGCTTTTACGTAATTGCCTGTTGTTGAGTCGTATAGCGCGTTTTTATAGTCGTTCATTTTTCTGGGTACTGTAGTCACGTACAAGGACTGTGTTTCTTATGTACGGATGCGAGCTCAGTTGGTGACACTTCGCTCCCAGCTGCAGGCGGTGCTAACATCAGTTGCACAGATGGAGGCTGTAGACTAGAAGCACCGCTGTGGGCTAGTCGTGGTGAAACAACGGAAGGTCAGCTCGCCTGATGTGTTGAACGATCTGCCTGCGGCTGCGGCCAACTCTGTTACTGTTCGCAATGAGACAGTCCAGTGGACAGCGTGCTAGATAGCCCCGCAGGGTGCCCGGGTTCGATTCCCGGTCCGCTCAGAGATTTTCTCCACTAGGGGACTGGGAGCTGAGTTGTCCTCATCATCATTTCATCATCACCAACGCGCAAGTCGCCCAAGTGGCGCAGCAGGCAGGCCGAACATGATCCCATCTGGGGTCTAACGGCCAAAACTGCCACACGATCATCACCATCACCACCAGAGGCCTGTTGGGCCCGCCCCGGCTCGTAGTCGTGCACCGTCAGCCGGTCGAGCCGCATCGGGCCCCGGCGGGCCTAGCCGGTACCCGACTACCCGCCCGCGACAGAGTACGCCTGGGCACCCATCAGCCTCGCTCAGTATTTGCCTACGCAGTCTTTCACCTTCATATTAAATTAATTGATGGTCGTAACAAAGTGACTCATTAAATGAAGCGACAGTACCGTTGTACAACCTTAGAAGGGAACTCTGTGCCGCGGTGGAGTAGCTGAGCGGTCTAAAGCGTCTCGCTGCGGAGCGCGCGGTTGCTCGCCGTGGAGGTTTGAGTCCTCCCTGGGGCATGGGTGTGTGTGTTTGTCCTTAGGTTAGTTTACCTCGGTTTAAGTAGTTTGTAAGCTAAGGATTGATGACCACGCAGCCGGCCGTGGTGGCCGAGGGGTCAGTTGGCCTTGGGCCGTGCTAGCGTGCGCACCTGCGCCGCGCGCCGCTTAACGCTCCGCTCCGGGGTTTGTTTACTTCCGCGTCGCGGTATTTGTGTGTATTGAGTCCCGCATTCACGAACCTCATGGCGCACGCTTACCGCCGTGCGACGATCAAAGTAACGTTTCAGGCTGAACATCCACGACCAAGAGCTTTTGAAATCGAACAGTTCATACGAGAAGATCTTCGTTTGAACCCACAAGACGTGATCGGAATACACTTTTCAATCACGGGAAGCATCGTCTATATCAAGATGACGACAGAAGCGCTATGCACTGAAGTTGTCCAACGACATAACACCGGACTGAAGTTCAAGCACTCTGATGGACACATCGGTGCCGTAACGGTCGATCATGTAGGATTCGGATTACGTACTCTACGGGTGTTTGAGCTCCCGTTTGAAGTACCTCAAGAAACGGTCATTGCAGCCTTCCAACCGTATGGTAACGTCGTTGGTCACCTCGCAGAAAAGTGGCAAACATTTACGACCTACCAGGTATTAAATGGTGTGCGTCAGATACAGATTGAGCTGAAGAAACACGTTCCGTCGTACCTGATGATTGGTGGTGTGCGGGCCATCGTTATGTACGATGGCCAGCCACGAACATGTTCAGGATGTGGCGAGGAAGGCCATGTCCGGTCCGAATGTATGCGCCGACGTTTGGTACAGACACCACTAGGTGAGGTGGCCTCAGCAACAACGGTCACGTCCCTACCCGTCACCTACGCTGCAGTTGCACAGAACCACGTAATACAACTCCAGGCTACGCCTAAACCTACGTTGCCTGTACCCAACGCAGAAGAAAATGCTGACGACACAAGCACAGCACCGCCTCCAGCGCCCTCACCAGAACCGGCAACAATAGAGGCAACTCCGAATGACTCTGCTGGTATCATGGACATCGACCTAAGTGTGGTGCCGACGTCCGCTTTCGTACAGACGGGTGCGGCGATAGAAGAGGAACAACCAAATTCTGATTCAGAACAACACATCCGAAAACAGCGGTCACCTCGGAGGCGTAAGAAACGCCGTCGAACACCCTCCGCTGACGGCCTCCATCAGACGACCTTTTCGGATACCGAACGAATGTCTGACAGTGACGTACCATTTTCCGACCAGCAGCAGGATGATACTGCCACACTGGACAGTCCTACGGTGACGCACCATATCTCAAATCAGGACATACCATCCTTGATGTCAGCACCTAAGAACGACCTTACCCTCACAGCACCGCTTGGAGCATGCGCCTCGTCCGTTACAGACCAACGCCAGCACACGTCATCGACATCCACATCATGGGCCGACGATGTTGGCGAAGGAGCAGATCAGACAGCTAACGTGGCCGAGCGGGTGCATCCCATGGAGGCACCAGATTTGGTACCCAACTAAGAATTGCGGCAACTGTGGGAGACACGGCAAGTCAGCGACTTTCGGGAGCCGCTGCAACGCCTTCTGTAAACCTTGCAAGTGTCCATCCGCAGCAATATCGTATCGCCACGATGAATATGGCCACCATTCGCGCCCCACACAAACTGGCGATGTTTCGAGACACCATCTACTCAAGTGATGTTGATATTGCGCTCCTACAGGAGGTGTTTGTCGCTGATTTTCTCATCCCTACTGGTTACACTGGCTATGTTTCACACGCCTCCGACACCGGCAGCGGCGTCGCCATCCTCCTACGCGATGGCATTCCAGCAGACGACGTCGTTTACCTCCACACTGCTCGGGGAATGGCTCTTACTGTATTTGGAGTGCGTATCATTAACATCTATGCACCATCCGGCTCCAGCCACCGTCGAGACCGCAATACTTTCTTCGCCGAGGATATCACGCCGCTATTTATGGGTCCACAGGATGACTTGGTATTTGGCGGGGATTTCAACTCGACACAAGGGCCCACCGACCAACTGCCACAACATTCACCCTGTGCGGCTCTCTCCGTGGTCATCGACAGACTACAACTCGTTGACACCTGGACAAAGCTCTACGGAACTCGCCCTGGCTTTACGTTTTACACCGCCCATTCCTCGAGCCGCCTGGATCGCATATACCTCACCCGCTCTATCGCAGGTGGAACCCGTCACGCGGAAGTCTGGCCCTTAGCCTTTTCAGATCATGAGGCATATATCTGCGACGTTAGTCTCGTCCGACAGCGTGTGTGGCATAGTCGTGGCCTGTGGAAACTAAACGTGTCTCACCTGACCGCTCCAGACTGTCGACATATCATCGAAAGTGCGTGGGCACAGTGTTTACGCCGTCGTAATGCCTATAACTCCACTCTATCTTGGTGGCTCTCCTGTGCAAAGCCAACGCTGCGTAAGTCGCTGATGAATTACGGCCGGGACATCAAGACATGGCGAAACAACACTTTGAATTTTTATTATTCCATTCTTCGAGAATGTGTGACGATGCCTTTCTCACCAGCCAGGCAGACGATGGTTCACCGTACAAAGGCCCAAATCTCTTTGATAATGCGCCGCCACCTGGAAGGGACTGTTATCCGATCTCGTACAAATGATAGAATAGGTGAAGAACATCCGTCGATGTACCATCTCATCCAGGAAAGACAAAAACGACGCCGGGCTCTGATACACGCCCTGATTGACGCGGAAGGTCACCGGCACGATACCCAATACTCCATCGGTCAGGCGTTTCATGCCCATTTCACAAGACTATATGAAGCTGTTCCGCATTCGCCAGAACTGATTTCAGAAGTCGCACAACTTATTCCAAGTACTCTCCCAGTGGAGGTGGCACGTGAACTCCAGGAAGGCGTGACCACGGATGAAGTACTAGAAGCAATTAAAATGGGGCATAACAATAGGTCTCCTGGGCCCGACGGTATTCCCGTTGAATTTTATAAAAGTTTTGACTATTTGTTAGCACCTACATGGACGACGATCGCTCAAGAACTAATGTCCCCAGCGACTGATGTCCCTAAAACCTTCCTTGAAGGCATAATTATTCCTGTACACAAACCGAACGGGTCATCCAGAATACAAGATTATCGGCCTATAACTCTGCTTAACAGCGATATGAAAATATTTACACGGTTGTTGGCCTCACGACTCAAGAAAGTTGCACGGTACGTCACATCCTGCGACCAGACGTCCTTAGGAGGAGACAACAATATCCATACGGCTCTTTGCCGCTATCGAGACATGATAGCACTTGCCCGATATCAACGACTTCCTGGTGCCCTGGCTTCACTTGACTTTAGCCAGGCCTTCGACCGTGTTGATCACTCCTACTTACAGACAGTTCTCCAGCACATGGGTTTCCCTGGCGACATTATTGCAGTAGTTATGCGCCTTCTGACTGGCGCGACCTCCAAAATCATGTTCAACGGTCGCCTCACCCCACCCGTGGTTATAACACGATCCGTCCGACAAGGCTGCCCACTTTCAACTATATTATACGCCTTTGCTTTAGAACCATTGCTCCAGGGACTACGCCAACGTTTGGAAGGTATGAGTTTACATGGGAACCGATTCTGTTGTACAGCTTACGCCGATGACATCGTCCTTTACCTACGCACTGAGAACGACGTACGGGCAGCCCTGACGTGGGTGGCCACTTATGGCGAGGCATCAGGCAGCTTGCTCAACGTCTCAAAATCCAAGGTCTTGCTCATCGGCGAGGGCCTCCCAGAGAGAAGCATCGCTCCTCTAAGTGTAGCCACAACCGTTAGATGTCTTGGCATAGATTTTTCAGCCGATCTCCGCCGCTCAGCAGCGATCAACGGTCGGCGATTGCTTCAGAGAATCAGGGGAAGTCTGGCAGATCACCGGCTACGATCCCTCGACATAGTTCAACGTACACAATATGTGAACGTCTATCATGCCTCTCGCATACCCCATGTTGCTCAAGTGCTACCGATCCCAACTCTCCTGGCACGGCGTATATTGGCTGCGTTAGGCTCCTACGTCAGCTCCGGATTGATATTCAAAGTGCAATATGACGCCCTTGCACTCCCGCGGGAACGTGGTGGGGTGGGACTAACACATGTGCCGACCAGAGTCACGGCGCTCTACGTCAGCTCACAATTAAAAATCTGGCGATGTTGCCCACAGAGTCTCACCGGTATACTATTCAATGCCTTTGCCCCGGACTCTTTGGTAGCCCCAGTGACGATTGCAGCCATTCCAGTTGCCTTCCATCATATCCGACGATTCTTCTTGGACCTTAGTTATGTGTACAAATCTTTACCACCTGCTCGTTTGTCTCAGACTAAAACAGTATATGATCTGCTACAACAGTGTCGACCATCCAACCCGATCGAAATTAAGCATCCACAGTATGTATGGCGGCATATATGGAAAGCTATTTACGAACGTTTTCTCGAATCAGACGTCCAGTCAACCTGGTATCTCATTGTGAACGGAAAACAAGTAAACCGACATCGCCTGCATCGGATCCATCTCGCCGATTCGCCCCTCTGCATTCACTGCGGAGTGGACGACACAGACGGCCACAGGTTCCACTGTGGTCAGGCGAACGATGTCTGGACGCTCGCTCGGCGAATTTTGGCGTTCCTTACTCGCCAAACACCCGCCCAGATCGACATCAACATGCTCCTATTTCCGGAGGAGACTTTCTACCCCACCACCAAAACACACTCGATAAATTGGATTCGTGGCTACACGATCCGATACCTCTTTGATCCTGGCGAGAAATCAGTACTTGGATACTGGAACTTTCTTAATGAACGACACTGCGTCCTAACCCGTAACCCAAAGTACCAGAAATATTTTTCCAACTTTTTACGGAGTGCCTTTCACGACCCGCCTCGCAGTTGGAACGTCCAAGCGATGAGAAGATAAATCTTAACGCAACCAACCTGAACTGAACAGAACCCACAACGGAACATAATAATCAACGAGAAGACACGTTTGGACGATTTTAAGTATGCCGGCGGCATCACTACGGCGCACCTCTTGTCATATATTACAATATATATATATATATATACATAAAGAAATAAAAAAAATAAAAAAATAAAAAATAAATAAATAAATAAATAAAGAATACAAAAGAGAAGAAGTTTTCCCAGCTTTTTTTTCTTCCATATCTCATGAGTTTTATTTTATTTTATTTTCTTTATTATTATTTTTCTGCTTTCGGTAGCCTATTAGCTTTCCTTGCCCTTTATTAGAATTAGGTTAGTTGAACTGGGACTAGGATAAGGTAGGAGCCAACGCCTGAAGTGGACAAGTTTATTTTTTTTCTAAGGGCAAAAGTGGCGGTGGCAAAAAAAAAAAAAAAAAAAAAAAAAAAAAAAAAAAAAAAAAAAAAAAAAAAAAAAAAGGGGTCTGAGGCGCTCCAGTCACGGTCTTCAACGGCCACTACGGTCGGGGGTTCGAATCCCCCCTCGGGCATGGATATTTGTGCCGTCCTTAGGATAAGCTAGTTGATAAGTAGTTTGTAAGTTTAGAGACTGATGACCCCGTAGTTAAGTCCCATAAACTATACAAACATTTTTGATGACCACGCAGTTTGGTCCGATAGATTTACAAACATTTGAACATTTTTTTGAACTCTGCATCACGGCGGTATGGCCGAGAGCATTGAGACGCTATGTTCCGATGTACCAGGCCGTTCCCCGTGAGGGATTCGAATCCTCCCTCGGGCATGGATGTTTGTGCTGTCTTTAGTATAAGGTAGTTTATAAGTAGTTTGTAAGTTTAGGGACTGATGACCCCGCATTTAAGTCCCATAAGCTTAACAAACATTTGAACGGGAACTATGCATTTTTCCACTGAAACTCTCAGCGGATTGAATGTGTGGTAACAGTCAAATACTGAATTTTAGTGTACGCATCAGTCCACATATCAGCTGTACATGCGCACTCATTATCATCTATATCGTTCAATACTTCAGGCACCATACCCACATGGTATTCGTCTGATGTTTTTTATTTATTTGCTCATTAATTTATTTACTATTCTAGAAACTATTGAAGGGTTGCAAAAGAACGTCTTTAGTACTTGCAGTGGCTTATTGTGCTCCTACCACTGTCTGTGCGATATCTTGAAATGCTTCTCCTGCAACTTTTACACTTTTCTCGAGGACAAAATATTATGGTGAACCTGCATTGTTCCTACTCCTGCTGAAATGAGTATTCAGAGAAGCTTTGCAGGTATTCAGGTGTCGTAAAACGGTACTGGTACTACCATAACGGCAGCCACTTCACTATGCAAAACTTGCAGATTCATTACCATTGTCAGCGATTTGCCTAAAGATTTAAATGGGTGTAGTAACCTCCACGAGTTTCTTGCAAACTTGTTTTGTTTGTTCTAAGATTTTCTACTCCAGGACGTTGATAGGATCTCAGCTGTGCGGTATTGATTTCATACATAATAACGATATCGTATCGAAACCGAAAATCGCTTTCATAATAATAAAACATCGCACTGACGTGTTTTATGGCCCACTTTAGATTTGCCTGTAGTTTTTTGACTTTTTCGGACAAAAAATACGTTAGTAAGACAAAAAACGGCATTTCTAATGTAACTGTAATTGCAAACAAACCGTTCATCTGACACGAAAACTGAATAACCGCATATGTAGAGGAGAAAATTCTCTCCAACTTTCCTCTGTCATATTTTTATCGGAACTCTCACCGTTAGAGAGATATTTGAAAAAATAACGGTGAATTGACACTGCCTCTTGATATTACGTAAGCCAGGCGTTAGGAAATATCACGTGACATTCCTCGCCCAGAACTCTCTCTCTGGCATACGCCATTTTGCTTCCTGTATTTTATGATTTTCTTATTATAACTCACGCGTTGTCGTTTAAAAGCAGCGGCGCACTGAAGAATTAAGAAAAGCACGTCGTTCATAGTACGATATATTATAATCTAGTATCCAAAAATGTCAATTTAGCTGTTTGCAACTGCCAGCAATTGTACGACAATTAATGGACAATGCAGTAGTTGTTCGCTGTGGTGTAGTGGGTAGTGAGTTACGTTGGTTGTGCATGTGGTCGGTAGTTCGTAATCCGCTACTACCATTTTTGTTCGCCTTGGCTCCTAAACGGGTTTCCGGCACTCTTGTTAATTAAATCGATCTATCTTCTGCAATGTTCAGAGTTGTACAGATGTAAAAGTGCTCCCTCAAAAATATGCGTTTGTTCTATTTCGTGAACATGCATTGAAATACGCAACAACGAATTGAAAACTTGTCTCCTATAGCATTTGCATAACAACGGAGAGGATACTGTGATAATAAATATTCTCAACAACGTGCAAACACTGGTACTTTCATATATAAGTGGAGTCCTAGATGTCTGTGGCAACTGTCGTTCCTTAATGAAACGGAAGTGAAGTTTATACATTGCAACAAATTACAGGTCTTCTTTTAAGCTATTATTCACTATTAATATAATATGTTGAAAGTCATTAATTTGAATCAATGCGTCTACTAAAGTGTTTGTCTTTGGCATGGATGCTATGGTCGCTTTTAACGTAGATTATATTACCTATTCTGTAGTTCAGATATGCCTTTGTTCGTGTTACTTTGTTCTGCGCTAAAATAAAGAGCAAATATTCTGTTTCAAACCGTTACTAAATCAAATGTTCAAATGTTTGTAGAGTCTATGGGACTTAACTACGGGGTCATCAGTCCCTAAACTTACAAACTACTTATGAACTACTTACGAACTAGGACGGCACAAATATCCATGCCCGAGGGGGGATTCGAACCCCCGACCGTAGTGGCCGTGCAGAACGTGACTGAAGGGCCTCAGTCCCCTCGGCCACCGCGGCCGGCAAACCGTTACTACGTTTTTTTTACTGCTAAAATAACAAACTGAATAAGTGTGGTAAAATCGAATTCCACAAAGCTCTAGTCTATGATCTATATGCAAAGTCGCTATTATCATTACGTCACTTACAACAGTCATTGTAAAAGCATCTCCCCAGTTCCTATTCATGTGATAAAGAAGTATATGTTTGCAATTCATTTGTTTGTATTTCATGACGTGCTCACAATATAGAACAAATGCACTTTTCAGAGAAAGCGCTATTACCTTTGAACAACTCAGACTCTTGCAGGACATAGTTGTGTTCAACGAACAAAAGTGTGCGAAAACCTTTTAGGAAACAAGATGAAAGAATGCCAGTGGCGGGTTTTTATTATTTTTATTTATCTGTATTTCTTTGTTCTTCAGGTAGATCGATGATTTGCGGTCTTTTGTTCTTCTTTGTTTTGGGTTGTTCGTTGAGAATTTTACATAGTTTTGGCCCACTTTAGGTTACGGTAGTAACACAAAAAGTGGGCCTTTCCGATCGTATTTTGACAGCTCGAAATTTAAATGAAAATAACGCCTTAACCGTTCACCTGACACGGAAACTGAATTCATAAATTAGTAGAGGAGAAATTTCTCTACAAGTTTGCTCTCTTATGGTTTTTTTCCATATCTTGCATAGTTTCACAGATATTGGCAAAAATAATGGCGATTTTGGGATTGTCTGTCCGTAACGTGTTTCCACTTTTTAAGTCGAAACGTTCAACCGATCAGCACCAAATTTTACAGACATAATTGTTGGCCGCCAGAGACCAGTACCTGGCTTTTTCAATTATTTGGGACAAAAACTACGTTAGAAAAAAAAAGCCTTTTGTAATGTAATTTTCATTGATAATAACCGCTCAACGTAGACAAAAATTGAATCACCGAATTTGTAGAGGACAGAGGGCTGCAAATCGCTGGTTTCGCTCGCTCGTACTCGGTCGAGTGCGCAACGCTCGGCGGTGGCGCGCCGAATGTGTACGCTCGCAGCGAGCGTGTTGACACTCGAACCAGGCTGCGTGGGGCGGGGCGGGCAGAGGCCGCACAGCGTGGCGCTGCCGCTGTACTCAGTCGCTACGGCAGCGGCTCTGCGGCTCTGAGGTGTGGGCTGCACCCCCACTAACTAAAGGAACTACTTTAGAATAAAATTAGTTATGCTGTAGACGTGTATTCCTGCACAGTAGCAAGTAACCGCAGTATAATTATACCCCATACCAGACAAAAAGGTTGTTTTCACCAACTAAAACATTTGGAAGTAACGTAAAGGATCCAAAGAGAAACTACGGAACGAACAACGTTTTTATTGCATTGTACAAAACTGAATGTTACCGTACAACAAAGGATTCATTGAAAAGTAACAACATTATCCCCAAACTATTCTTTGGTGGCGTTGTAATTGCAATTGTATGTTTGTATAGTCTATGGGACTTAACTATAATTGCGATTAATTGTTAAAATATCATTGACACGTTGTGGATCGAGTCGAATTGTTCTATCAGATATCAGGTTCCCTGCCGCACTGAAAATGCGATCACTAGCTGCATTTGAGGCGGGCACACAAAATACTCTTTTTGCCAATACAGCTAGCTTAGGAAAGAGAGTACTGTTGCGTTTCCACCATTCAAGCTGATCGTCGTCATCACCATCAATCCGTGCTAAATAAAGGTCCACCTCATTGGTGGATTGCGCCTCCCGCATTTCACAGTCCAGCCATTCCGAAAACATCCACTTCATTCTTTTGGCTGGTGCGCCGCGGTGGAGTAGCCGAGCGGTCTAAAGCACCTCGCTGCGGAGCTCGTGGTTGCTCGCCGTGGAGGTTCGAGTCCTCCCTGGGTCATGGGTGTGTGTGTTTGTCCGTAGGTTAGTTTATCTAGGTTTAAGTAGTTTGTAAGCTACGGACTGATGACCACGCAGTTTGGTTCGATAGATTTACAGACATTTGAACTTTTGGGTGGTGCAACCAGGTGACATTCTTCAGACGGACTTAAATAAATATAACACAGATATCATAAAATGTTCAAATGTTTGTACAGCTTATGGGACTTAACTACGGGGTCATCAGTCCCTAAACTTACAAACTACTTATGAACTAGCTAATACTAAGGACGGCACAAATATCCATGCCCGAGGGGGGATTCGAACCCCCGACCGTAGTGGCCGTGCAGACCGTGACTGAAGCGCCTCAGTCCCCTCGGCCACCGCGGCCGACACACAGATATCACTGAAACAGTTAGTGCACCATAAATTCGTACAACTGTGTAAAGTAAACAATTGGAACAAGAGGATTTAAAATAGGTAGAGAATATATGAGCATTAGACCGGCATATGACCCTGAAGACGGAAGAAAGCGCGGATCCTATATATTGCACAAAAGTTCGGATGAGTTCTTTATTAGATAGAAAAGAAAGACTACAGTGGCAGTGGGGGACATATGAATGGTGCAATTGAAAAGAGTCCCGTTCAGGACATACTCGTAAAAGGTAAAGGGCAGCAACCACGCACAGTGCCAAAATGCTACGGGAATATGTATTAACGGGGTGCAACAGAGAGAGATGCACAAACGTAACATAACGGGTGTACATCAATATCGGAGTATTTAATATCAATATAAAAGACGGACGAAGTATTCCAGAACGTGAGAGTGATAAGAGCAATGGATATAAAATACAATCATTTCCTCGTTAAGACGGCAAGTAACACCTATCACTAAACAGGCAATAACAGCCCACAAAATGGGAACAAGAAAGAAACATGATGGAAAACTCGTTTAGTAAATGATCTTAGCACAGGAACTTTATATTAATCACTCATAATAATCTATATGGTAAAGTAACCTATGGGTACACACTACAAAATGCGAAACTGAATGGCTAGTTCAACTGGATCGAGAGAACAGCTTTCGAAGCACCCGGGAAAGGAAACAATCAAAAGTAATAAAGTAAAGTACGTCATACATTTATCCCTGCTTACCTGGAACCGATATTTCATCACAAATTCGACGCACTGCATTTAACGTCTCATTCCTCTCTGTAACGGACATCGTTTCTAGTTGTCGGAAAGGCGGCCACATAAATGTTGCTATTCTGTGCAACGTCTGAAATTCCAGTTTCTCTTCCATGAGACAGAGACAACGCTCTTTGAGCACTCGTAGCACCTACAGTAACATAAGATAATACGACAGTTGTACCATATCGCTAATTAGCAGTGACATTACTACTGGTGCTTGCAACTTTCTATAATTGACATCCGCTGGACACACTCCGCATAGTAAAGATGAAAACAGGATTGGCAATAAATGAAAGATAAGTACCTCTGTGTCGTCAGGCCCTGCTTTGCAATGACTTTTCAGTTTCTGCAGCCACAACACAAGAAACTGAATTGTAGGGTACTTCTCGCCTTCGAGCACGTCAGTTGTTTCTTTGAATGGCTTGAAAAATGTTACGACCTCATTCGCAGTTTGGTTGTGGTAACCAGTTAGTTTTTCAGAGACGCCCTTTGCCGCAAGTATCTCCATGATTTTATTGTATTGGCTAACTACAGACTGTAGCATTCTAAATAAACTATTCCACCTCGTCTCCGTTTCTTGCTTCAGGCTTGTCTCTAACGCATGCACTCTCCGTTGTTATGCAAATGCTACAGAAGACCAGTTTTCAATTCGTTGTTGCGTATTTCAAGGCATGTTCACGAAATAGAACAAACGCATATTTTTGAGGGAGCACTTTTACATCTTTACAACTCTGAACATTGCAGAAGATAGATCGATTTAATTAACAAGAGTGCCGGAAACCCGTTTAGGAGCCGAGGCGAAAAAAAATGGTAGTAGCGGATTACGAACTACCGACCACATGCACAACCAACGTAACTCACTACCCACTACACCACAGCGAACAACTACTGCATTGTCCATTAATTGTCGTACTATTGCTGGCAGTTGCAAACAGCTAAAATGACATTTTTGGATACTAGATAATAATATATCGTACTATGAACGACATGCTTTTCTTAATTCTTCAGTGCGTCGCTGCTTTGAAACGACAACGCGTGAGCTATAATAAGAAAATCATAAAATACAAGAATCAAGATGGCGTATGCCAGAGAGAGTTCTGGGCGAGGAATGTCACGTGATATTTCTTAACGCCTGGCTTACGTAAAATCAAGAGGCGGTGTCAATTCACCGTTATTTTTTCAAATATCTCTCTAACGGTGATAGTTACGATAAAAATATGACAGAGGAAAGTTGGAGAGCGTTTTCTCCTCTACATATGCGGTTATTCAGTTTTCGTGTCAGATGAACGGTTTGTTTGCAATTACAATTTTATTTGAAATGGCTTTTTTTGGTCTTACTAACGTATTTTTTGTCCGAAAAATTTGAAAAAAGGAAGGTTCTGATCTCTGGCGGCCAAATATTATGTCTCTAAAATTTGGACCGATCTGTTGAACAGTTCGACGTAAAAAGTGGGAAAACTTTACGGACAGACATACAAATAGAAATCTTAAAATCGCCGTTGTTCTGCAAATACCTCTGAAACGGTATAAGATATGAAAAAAATAATAATAGGAGAGCAAAGTTGTAGAAAATTTTCTTCTCTACAAATTTATTTATTAAATTTTCGTGTCAGATGTACGGTTAAGCCGTTATTTTGTTTTAAATTTCGAGCTGTCAAAATGGGATTGCAAAGGTCCACTTGTAGTGTTACTACCTTAACCTATGTGGGGCAAAAACATGCTCGAGGTGCTTGCGCTCTTTTTACTGCTAGAGCTTGCGTTGATCTGTCTGCGTGTTTGCGGCGCGAACGGCTGTTCGCCGTCGGAGGTTCAAAAAAAAAAAAAAAATGTTTGTAGATCTTATGGGACTTAACTACGGGCTCATCAGTCCCTAAACTTACAAACTACTTATGAACTAGCTAACACTAAGGACGGCACAAATATCCATGCCCGAGTTGGGATTCGAACCCCCGACCGTAGTGGCCGTGCAGACCGTGACTGGAGCGCCTCAGTCCCCTCGACCACCGCGGCCGGCGTCGGAGGTTCGAGTCCTCCCTTGGGCATAAGTGTGTGTGTTGTTCTTAGGATAAGTCATTTTAAGTAGTTTGTAAGTTTTGAGACCGATGACCACTGCAATTAGTTCCCACAACGTTACGAACATTTGAATTGCCTGCGCAGAGCTGCATTTCGCCGTTGGCAGCGCTGTGTATTTCGCGAGCCCTGTGAAGGGCTGTGGCGCGACGGTAACCGAACGTACTGCGGGCACAGCGCGGCTGGCTCGCTGTGTACGCGGTGCAATTGTGCGCGACTACCCGCGGTGCGGGCAGTGGAGCGCAGCGGCTGTGGCGGACACTCTACCCATGGTCGCGTGCGAGGCTGCACTACTCCGTTGCAGGCAGCGAAAGACTTCGCTAGCCACAGGGAGGCCTCCCCAGTTCGACTTAAAATACGAGGCGCGTCCAGCAAGTATTTTCCGTTTCAATTTATCTCCGCTGCAGCGCTGCGATTGCAGTTCCGCACATGCGCTGTACACGATGTGTATCAAGGAGAAAAACGTGCGCCATTTGGAGATCGCTGTCAGTTACGTACGCTTTGTTGTGCTTGTTTGAAATGTCGGCGTTGATTGAGAATCCCGCTGCCTGTGAAATCAGGTCGGTGATTCGGTTTCTGGATGCGAGGAAAGTAAAACCAAGTGAAATTTATCGGCAAATTTGCGATGTTTACGGACCAAATGCGATGAGTGATTCTATGGTGAGAAGATGGGTTCGACAGTTCAATGGCGGGTGTAGTGATGTGCACGATGAAGAACGAAGTGGGCGTTCACCTTTGGTTACAGAAGAACTGGTGCACGCGATTGATGACATGATCCAGGAAACCTGTAGGTTTACAATTAGTGCTCTAGCTATGGACTTACCCCAATGACGACGAGCTGAAAGACACTGTTTCCAACTGGTTGAAGACACAGGCGGCAGATTTCTATGAAGAAGGTATACAAAACCTGGTGCCACGCTATGACAAATGCCTGCAAAATTTCGTCAGTTATGTGGAAAAGTAGTTTAAGAGTTGTAAAATTTTGTGCAATAAAAATTTCCTCTGTACCTGTGTACAATTTCATTTTATTACCAAACGGAACTTACTTTCTGGTCGCGCCTCGTAGATTAGACTTGCTCTCTGCGCCGGACAACGTTCCTCAGTCGGATGATGTCCTCTGTTACATCTTAATCTTCAAGATCTGCGCAATCGCAGACGGTGGTATTGCTTGTAGTTGGGAACTCCAACGTTAGGCGGATATTAGGGCCCCTTAAGCCGTCGACACACAGAGCGTAAATCTGAACGAGTGTGGCCAACGTGGCGAGTTTCTGACGTCACAACTTGCGAGCTGCACGTTGAGGAGGATTTCCCAACGTATGGGGCAGTATCAAGCATGCCAGAAATTCATAACGAGTGCCTGAACGTTTACCAATAAGATGGGAGAACGCCACCGACGTTAAACCACCTGACTATCAGGGGAAGGGAGGGCAGCTCTTTTCGGTCGAGGGTTGAAGACGCCATATTGGCCATCAAAACTCGTATTCGATGGGTTTCATATATATGTCTTATTAGTACTTGTCACTTCAGAGCAAGTAAAAGTAACTGAATAAATTAAGGATCTCTCGAAAACCACAAACCACTCATTAAAGTTACTATTTGTTAGAATAACATAAATGGAAACAGCTTATATGGTTAAAGACTTTGTGTACTATGGAAATCTGCGATTTCAAAGCAATGGCGCACCAAAGATCCGCCAAAACGAATTGTTCTTTATATTGTTTGTTGTAATTACGTGTCAGGAAACGACCTATCTACGAGTAATATATTCAACACGTGTAATATTACGTTAGAAAACAGTAACAACGTGGACGCGCGTAGGCGTAGTCTGTATGGTCGCGGAGTGCAACACTGATGCAGTAGCTAGCGATGGTTCGAAACTCTCCAAATGCAAATATTTTTTTTTCTCATATCCGGGTTTACTAATACGTTCAAAGGCTTTCTTATTAAAATGATGTATGATGCTGTATAATATTCCATGTTATGTATATGTAAGTGCCCATCCCTTGAGGGGTGAATTTGTTGGATTCGTTTTACGAACATGACAGTTCGCAACTTACATATAGTAAAACATCCACTTTATTTCTTCAAGTATTGTATTTTACAAGTTCTAAAGAGTCGACTACTGAATAGTAACCGTGATCGAGGAAGAATGACCTTTTTAAGTTTAACTAAAAACCGAGAATGTTGCAATAATTTTTGTGTTATGTGACGGCCTATTCTAATTTTATATCGCACAGTTTGCCATGAAACTTTTAAACGTCACTGCACTTATTGACATAACATGCAGCTATTCTAAAAGTCTTACGTTTGTAGATATTCCGTTGTTACTTATGTAGCCCTATATCACAGGCATAACATGACGAATATATGCGCAAGAGCGGAAATGTGCGTTTTAATAGAGCTAAAGGAGGAATTTTACTCCTTTCATTTCGTGAACAGTGTGATGCCGCCTACAACTGTCGCTTGAGCGTGCTGCGACCGCTTGTAGCTCGTTGAGGCACACGACTCGTACGCACAAGTCGCAGCGTCTCCGATCGTTCAGTCGCACGATGGATTCTGCACGTTGACCCCACGCGTTCAGACACACGCTCCGTGTGCCAACGGCTTTACCGACATGGCAGGTACGGAGCGGAAGAAAGCCAATGTGCACTCCATGTGCTATACACATCGAGTGGAGTCATTCCAGATGTGCAATGGGTCGCCGCGGCAGAATAGCCGTGCGCATTGAGGCGCCTTGCTGCTGTGCGCGCGGCCGTTCGCCGTCGGAGGTTCGCGTCCTCCCTCGGGCATGGTGTTTGTGTTGTCCTTAGTGTAAGTTACTTTACGTTAGTGTAAGTAGTTTGTAAGTCTAGGGACTGATGACGAACGTAGTTAAGTCCCATAGATTTACAAACATTTGAACATTATTTGGAACGGATCCTTCCGGATGTCATGAAGGGTACAGTTGCGGACAACTGCAGTTGGTGGCTTATGTAAATGTGTGTCATTTTAGACCGGATGAGATTCTCTCCGATTTTTAGCGGCTATCTGAAGTTGTAAAGACTGCCCGTCTTGCTTGCAAGATGAAATCAGACCTCACCATCTGCAGCATAGTTGACAGACGAAGAGAAGGTTCAAATTTTTGTAAATCTATGGGACTTAACTACTCTGGTCATCAGTCTCTAGCCTTACAAACTATTTTAACTAACTAAGGACAACAAATACACTTATGCCCGAGGGAGGACTCGAACCTCCGACGGCGAGCAGCGGCACGCTCCGCAGCTAAGCGCCTTGGAATGCTCGGCCACTCTACCGCGGCTGACCAGAAAGACCTTTAGTACAGAAGCGAGTGGAAGGTCTGAATCAGAGGATCGGACAATTCTGAGAACATGTGGGCTTCAGATTCCTCGACTTGGGCCATCGGATGGTGGGGTTTCGGTTTCCTCTGAAGATTAAAGCGGCAATTGGTGTGAAGGAAATAACAACCGACTAGTTTTTGCTATATTGTTTTATTAACCTTGGTCATAGTTTCGATGACTATAAATTTGCCTTCTTCAGAGGACCTATTGAGCATACTACAAGAAAAGTCCTATTATCTACATACGGAATCATTATACAATAGCCATAGAATTACTAATATTACAAAAACAACATACTCAGTGGCGGTATTAGATGGAAACAACACCAGAAAACGCAAGCTTTAAGCTCTTATCATTTTTTAATGCACGTCATACAATGGTATCATCGAATAACATTCTATCTCTCTATCTATCCCTTTGGCCCGTCTCCCGCACATGCGGGGGCGGCACTGGGTTAATAGTTAAAGGGTGGCCGGATTCCCCTTTCTGCTGCCACCTCTTCCCAACCCCCCCCCCCCCCCCCCCCCAGTAGGAAATGTGTACCCCAAATGTCTGCGGATAGTGTTATACGTGTGTGAAAGTGTAAAGCGTTACGAAATGTTTGCGAATCGTGTAATTGAGGCGGGATTTGGGGACCAGCCCGGTATTCACCTAGGTGGATGTGGAAAACCGCCTAAAATCCACATCCAGGCTGGCCGTCACTCCGACCCCTTTCGTTAATCCGCCTGGCCTATTCGAACCGGAGCCGGTATGCCTCTCCTTTCGAAAAGCGTTGCGTTAGACCACACGACTAACCGAGCGGGTCGGTATCATCGATTAAAATAAATACTTAAAAGTGATACACACAATATTAATGACTTCAAACAAAACGAACAAAATTCTCATGTCGTAGGGTCAAGCAAACGCTTAGCGTGATGTATATCGGACAGGTTAGTTTCGATGACTAAGTAAAACGTAGAAACACTAGTAAAAGGTGAATCAGAATAGGTGACACCACAGTGCGAACGAGTGTACTCACAGCCGTACTGAGCATTATGTATCTTGTACACCAAATAAGGCAAAGAAAAGAATAATATCGAAGAACTACAGAAAAAAAGAAAATGAGATTATATAATTTGAGAAAAATAATGTTAACAGTGAATTTCGTAACGGATATGTTTATAAAACATCACAAGGACAAACGTACGAAAGTTTTGCATCGTTTGAAGAAACTGAAGCAAAAGCGAATGCACGACGTAAAACTAATTACGCGGTGTGAACACAGGCTAATTAAGATAACTGACAGTTAAAAAGAGGGGAGTGTGATAGACGGGGAAGAAATCGATAGGAGCTAAGAACGTTCTTTTTTGAAGAAGGGAATTGGGTAATCAAAACGAGGGGAATATTAGTCTACACGGCTAACAATATCAGCTTGAGGCCTTACAGAAACTGTATACAAGCAGTTTAACGATGATCGTTGAAAATATTTCCGTCGCTATTCTCTGGGTGTTTGAAACTTTTTTGTTCTTTTCATAAATTTAATATTCGTCCTTTACCCGCCATGCACAAGTGTGCGTTATCCAGCAAATCCATCGGAGAATCATTAGCAATAGGTAAACATCCAACGAAGGTGGAATTGTGTACGTTATAACCTTTCATTCTAAATAGTTGTTCATTATACTTCACTTTGACTTTTAATGAAATCAGTTGTTTATTTTATATTTATTCGTATCAGAAACATCGCCAAATTATAAATTTCCATATTATGACGTAAAAGAAGGCTTCCGCAGCCGTTGTAATTGTTAATAAATGTGACATCCAGAAGAAGGCCGCTCGCAATAAGTGGCCAAACTTTCGGTGAAATTTTATATATTGACGATGCGGTCCAATACCTAGAAGAATATTATCTCATATTATCACTCTATCAGTCACACCTACGATACTTACAAAGAATGGTGCATTACTTTTTAGATATTATTATTCTAACAGTCATACATGGGACACTAATAAAGAGCACAGCATTAAATTTTGGAAATGAAACTGGGTAGGAATAAAATTACAAGTAAAAAATATATGGAGTGCAGTGCTAAACATATCTGCCCAAAAGAATTTTAATTATACATTATGTACACATCACATACAAATAGCCGGCCGCGGTGGCCGCGGGGACTGAGACACTTCGGTCACGGTCTGCACGGCCACTACGGTCGGGGGTTCGAATCCCCCTTCGGACATGGATATTTGTGCCGTCCTAGTTCGTAAGTAGTTTGTAAGTTTAGGGACTGATAACCCTGTAGTTAAGTCCCATAGACTATACAAACATTTGAACATTTGAAGCTGCACAGAAACGGGCGACGTAAATTGCATTTGACCTCGCTACTATAAGGCTTTCTGTAGTACATTTGACAGGACACAGTTACCAGGAAAACATGTACAGTAGTTTGTGGTATTCCGCATACACAGAGGATAGACTGTATAGAGTATCCTCATTTATGAACAGAGTTTCTTGATCTTGCAGTGTCCATTCTAAGCCTCTTGAGTGCCTACAACGTTCCCCAATTTTCGTCACGTCCTGGTGCTGGTTCCTCTTTAGGTTCCATCCAATGTCGATTTGAGGTCTTCCTCCAAAGGCCCACTCTGGTTTTGGGCTCTTCATAGACTTCCGCTGAACTCAGGAGACTCCGTATTGGTTTTAATCGCTGATGAACCGGTTGACGCTCATGGAGGAGGTGGCTTTGAGGTGCTGTTTGAAACTTGAATACTACAATTTATACGACGATAACATACCTTTAAAATTTATTTTTACTACACAATAGCTCAAGTAATTTTAAATGAGTTACAGTAGATTATAATTGAGTAACTATACTTATATTTTTCATAAATAACTAGCTAAAAGTCCTTATCTGGGAAGTTATTTATTACAAACTTATATTAGAACATCTCCTCTTTTGTATTTTTATCCATCTTATCCACTTCCTTTCTCTGTCCACTCGTCTCTCCTCCTCTACCAGTCACTCTCCTTCTCCTGTTTATAAGTTTATCTTCTCTTTCTCCACCCTAATCACCCGTACCCCAACCCAACATGAAGTTCGTGTTCTTTGCCACAATATTTCATTCACGATACAGATGTTTGGGAGGTGTTTGACCCACAGCGTCACATGCGTACATACGTGTCACATCATTTCATATGCATCTGGCATATTACACACATATTTGAAAACATATTTTACCTTAATCTTTAGCGAATTTCGCCCTGTTGTTCATTTTCACACAACTGAATGTTTATAAGATCATGTTTATTGAACTACTTGTCGTATAACGGCATAATCAGGCATACGAATTCAGTGGTTTATGTGGATCCTCTGTGCACAAGTTTTTGTAAATACAGTTACTAGTAGAGAACTATTAAACTAAAACGTCATACATGATGCGGCATTTTTAAGCATCTAAGTGTTCATGTCGTCATATCCCCTGTGCTATGTATCATGGAAAATATAACTTTGAAATTTTATTCGGCGCTATATGTGGATATCATGCACGAAATACGATTTCAACAGACTTAGTAGTTGAGGAGTAATAAATTGCAATGTTATGAATTTTCATAGTTCTCTACAGAACTTAGCATTTATGATGTCACATCTCCCGTACTATGTATCATATAATGGTAATATTTTGTAGGTACATTAAAAGGTATATTTTAGTGCCGCGGCGGAGTGGCCAAGCGCATTGAGGCGCTATACTACGATGCGCGAGGCGCCTCCCCGTCGGGGGTTCGAATCCCCGCTTGGGGAATGGATGTTTGTGCCATCTGTAGTATAAGGTAGTTCCTAAGTAGTTTGTAACTTTAGGGACTGATGACCCCGCGGTTAAGTCCCTTAAGCTTGAAATACATTTGAACATTTTTTAAAAATATTTTAGTTGTATCTACCAAAGTACTGCCAATACAGTTAATAGTAAAGAAGTGATAAAATGTTATGTCTTGTGTCGCGATTTTACTGTATGGACAGCAACAATGTACAACGTGATAAACATTTACTGCTTTCATCATTTTGTGAGAGGTTTCAGCGAGAAACGTTTGAAATGTGTGAAAAGAAAAGTAAAGTTTGTTGCAAGTCAATCAAACTTCCGATTGTCAAATAATGGATGAATAAAATTTGGGTACTCGCGCGTCGAGGGCTACATTTCTGAGTAATTTCTCAGAATGCTTGTTATCTGAGTTAAAGACGTTAGTTTGTTTACAAACAGATTATATACTAAGATTTTGTGATTAAAAAGTGATCTGTAGTGATCTATAGGTTAACAGAGAGCCGGCCGCGGTGGCCGAGCGGTCTGCGGCGTGCCAGTCACGGTCTGCACGGCCGCTGCGGTCGGAGGTTCGAATCCCCCCTGGGGCATAGATGCTTTTGCCGTCTTTAGTATAAGCTAATTCATAAGTAGTTTGTAAGTTTAGGGACTGATGACCCCGTAGTTAAGTCCCATACTTTTCGTTACAAATTGATGCACAGTGTCGTACTTCATTTCTTTGAATATCCTCCTTCCATTTTAGATATATTTTAGTCTGTATTGTTGATTGCAAAGTTGAGGTTCATACTGATGATATTGAAGATTTGCTCGTAGTTAGGTTCATATTTCTTGAACATTATTTAATTTTTGCGACATTTATATGTATATACTAGCTGTAAACCCGGCGTTGCCCGGTTGTTTATTTATTCTACACTCTCGTAGTCCACCTCCCCTTCCCTCCTCTATCTACATTCATCTCTTTCTTTCCCATGTCTCTGTACGTTTCCACCTTTCCCTTTCTCGGCAATGTTTTTGCGATGAACTTTCTGTCATGTACCACACGAACATGTATGTATCTTGTGACCTTCCTCTCGGTATAAGTGTCGTGTGTGCAAAATTTCATCAATATCGGAGGAAACCTATTCATTTTGTCAAAGTTCGTATATTAAGTACCCTCCACCGAGCAGCGAACGAAATTTTATACAGTGACATTGCTCTTGTTTTTATGGTGAAGTGTGCAAAATTTCATAAATATCGGAACAAAACTATGGATATGTATGCAATAGAAACACAGAGTCACACTGAAAAACGCACTTTGTTGCTCTCAAATTTTCTAGTTTTATTTCATACAACCTGTGTTCTGAGAAAAAAAAAAAGAAAATGGATCTGTGAAATCCGTCGAGCCGTTCTCAAGTTATGGCGCGTCCAACATACTTACGGATCCGTTTTTATCTTGCAAGATAATCTCCCCCATGCACCGTACGGAACTTCAGGTAGACGGTGACTTTCCTTTTGAAGGTCAAGCGTGCAAGGTTTCATGAAGGTCGGAATGAAACTGTAGATTTCGTTAGTCTGTAGAAAAAGTACCCTCCCCCATGCACCTTCATTCCGTCCTATCGTAAATACTTTTTTAGCTAACATCTTCTATCTTTAAAGTACATACCGGCAAAATTTCAGCTTCATAGGTGCAATAGTTTAAAGATTTCGTGTTTCGTCAGTGAGTGAGTGAGTGACCTCTAGCTTTTATATATATAGAGAGATATCTCCTGAATTATGGGTCCTACAAAGACATTATTTACCAGGTTCGTAGAGAGGAATATTAGGAAACTGCCTGCGAAATGTGTTGTAAATTGATTTGCTAGTAAAGACGAAGTAAGCCGGCCGCGGTGGCCGAGGGGACTGAGGCGCTCCAGTCACGGTCTGCACGGCCACTACGGTCGGGGGTTCGAATACCCCCTCGGGCATGGATATTTGTGCCGTCCTTAGTGTCAGCTAGTCCATTAGTAGTTTGTAAGTTTAGGGACTGATGACCCGGTAGTTAAGTCCCATAATCTATACAAGCATTTGAATTTTGACTCATAGCACCTGAACTATATGTCGTAATACGATTTTATTTCGAAGGTACATCCAATGTTGCATATGTGAAACGTTTGCAAAATACGTCGCGAATAGAGTTAGTGGGAAAGACGTAACGAATCAAAACGTCATGCGTGATGTATCGGTTTTTCATTAACGTAATTGTTTATTACTCCATATCTCATGAACTGTGTGTCGTACTATGATAAAATTTCGAACTTACGTTCAGTGGTATGTGTGTATACTGCCTGTAACATTTCTCGCGAATGCAATTAATAGTTTACGAGTAATAAATTGTAACGTCATGACAAATGCTGTAATTTTACTTCACGAACGCCGAAAAAGTAGCAAGCGACAAACTTTTTCCTATCATCATTTTGCTGAGGATGTCAGCGAGAAAAAGTTTCCTAAAGGTTTGAAATTATATTTGAAGTTTGTTGCAAGTTGCTAAGTCCTCTCCTTCTCTAATAGTGGACTGATAAAGTCACACCATCACTGCCGCAATACGGGGAAGTTTTCATTGTTTATGACGTCATATCTCCTGAACTATCGGTCCTATCGCAAACCCCTTTCTTAGCTGACGTCTTATACCAATGAACTACATACCTGCCAAATTTCAGCCTCATAGGTAAAGCAGTTTTCAGGATTTCGTGTTTACATCTACATACATACTCCGCAATTCACCGTAAGGTGCGTGGCGGAGTGTACACTGTACCACTACTAGGCATTTCCTTTCCTATTCCACTCCCAAATTGAACGAGGAAAAAAAGAATGCCTATATGCCTCCGTACGAGCCCTAATTTCTCTTATCTTGTCTTTGTGATCATTACGCGAAATGTAAGTAGGCGGCAGCAAGATCGTACTACACTCAGCTTCAAATTCCGGCCCTCTAAATTTACTTAACAGAAATTCACGAAAAGAACGTCGTCTTTCTTCCAGCGATCCCCAATTGAGTTGCCGGAGCATTTCCGTGACACTCGCGCATAGGCCGAACCTACCGGTAACAAATCTAGCTGCTCGCCTCTGAACCGCCTCTATGTCTTCCTTCAAATCGATCTGCTGCGGGTCCCAAATACTTGAGCAATACTCAAGACGTGGTCGTACAAGCGTTTTATATGCGGTCTCCTTTACAGGTGAAGTACATCTTCCCAAAATTCTCCCAATAAACCGAAGTCGGCTGTCTGCTTTACAACTGTCCTTACATGCTCGTTCCATTTCATATCGCTCTGCAATGTTACGCCTAGATATTTGAACGACGCGAAAGCATCAAGAAGCTCACTACTAATGCTGTATTCGAACATTATAGGATTGTTTTTTCTACTCATGCGCATCACCTTATATTTTTCTACATTGAGAGCTAGCTGCCATTCTTCGCACCAACTAGAAATTTTGTCTAAGTCAACCTGTATGCTATTACAGTCAGTTACAGACGACACCCTCCCATACACCACAGCATCATCAGCAAACAGCCGCAAATTACAACTTACTCTGTCCATCGGATCATTTATATAGATAGAAAATAATAGCGGTCCTATCACACTCCCCTGGGGCACGCCTGACGATACACTCGTCTCTGATGAACACTCGCCGTCGAGAACAACGCACTGCGTTCTATTACTTAGGAAGTCTTCCAGCCAGTCACAAATCTGTCAATTCGTCAATTAGTCAATGAGTGAGTGAGTGAATGAATGTCTGAATGAGTGTAGATAGATATTTCTTTTTAAATAGTGTTTTAATAATAATGATTCATCGGATGAAAATTCTAAAACATTTAATTTGACGTCCTTCCAGAAAGATAGGCAATATTACAAAACTAATCGTGAGTTTGTGAAAAAATCACTTATAAGTCATATGAAGGTAATTTACACCTTTTGAAATAAAAATAATTCCGCGCTATCTGGGTTAAAACTCATTCCTATTTTCTATATTTAATTATATCGCTGCTGTGAATGTTCTTGAAACATGAATACTACCTCCCGTTGGGACGCTGGAATCTGTTAGCCTCTAGACGTCGGGTGAAGGAGGAGTCACAGCTGGCTGGCCTTTGTACCTGATGCGGGGCGACGGCCACCGCCGTATCAGTTATGCCTGCCACGCCTCGGCAGTGAAATGTGTCCTCCGTGATACATCTGCGTGGGCGCGGCCGCTCCGAGTGGCGAGTTCCCCAGATAAGCGACCGGCCGGACCTGCCTTGCTGGGAAACTGCTCCCCGGCACGGACAGTTTTTTGTGGGCGGATAACGCTAATGTAATCAACGCCCCGAGGCTCCCGAAAGACCAATAACCAGGCGGACAGCGGAAGACGGAGCACCTTTATGAATGGAGATTCTTCGTAACTCGTACTTCATCTCGAGACAGTGGCTTATCTTCCCCAGTGAAAGAGTACTCACTGTGTAGGTTAGAATTATTCTCACAAATATGTATCCCCAGATGACACTCTAAGAGACCAAACACAATTATTCAAGAAAATGTGTCTTAGAAAAATCCGCAGTTTCCTTATACATACCAAGCGCAATCAAGATTAAGACATAATACTAATAATAAATACAAATATGTTTCTATTCTCCTGTCCAATGTAAATTGATCCAATCTATGTAATAACTCCGAACAATGCAAATGAGTTAATTAATCTTGATCACTCTAAAGTACAATGGGATGCATCCGTTTATTGACTTTCGATGACATATTGAATATTAACGTTTGTATAGGTCTAATAAATGTAGTGTTCTACTTTCGTAATATTCGCAAATAGTTAGATTTCCAATCATTACTACACTCCATAAATAATCATGCGTATTAACTGTTAAGGTAAGTATAGCGGGTGCACATCTACATGGGATAGTCTGCAAATCACATTTAAGTGCCTGGCAGAGGGTTTATCAAACCACCATTATACTATTTATCTCCCATTCCATTCTCGAATAGCGCGCGGTAAGAAAGAGCACCTGAATCTCTCCGTTCGAGCTCCGATTTCTCGTATTTTATTCTGATGATCATTTCTGCCTATGTAAGTGGCAGTCAACAATATATTTTCGCATTCGGAAGAGGAAATTGGCGATTGGAGTTTCGTAAGTAGCCCACATTTTTCTAGTTTTGGCTTACAACTCGTGAAGGGTGGATTTTTTACGAAAAGTCACTCATATATCTATTAAAGTAGATGAAATATTCTACAATTTAAGCCAAACCGCAGCTCTGTAAGTCCAATAGTTTTCGAGATACTGAACTTCTAAAATTGACTTATTTCTGCAAAAAAAATCAAATTTTTTATTTCAGTCATCTTTCGGCTAGAATATTGGCTCTAATGATCACCCCACAGGGAAAGTCACACACAAAAAAGTTATAGGGCAGTTATTTAGTTTTAATCTAATTACAGATAGAAGTCCTTAGGCCTAATAGGTTTCAAGTTATCGTTAAAAAACTAAAAGTTGGGAAAATGGGATAGTTCAATAAATTGGTCCAGTTGATTAATTTTAAAGAAAACAAAATTTTTATTTACAGGTATTACTCTTATTACATAATGTACATGTAAAAACTTAAGTGGTACGTCTAGGTGAGAGTTGAGGTGGCCGAGGAGAGGGGGGGGGTATCGTCGAAGGAAACGCCTGGTGACTCCTGCAAAAGATTTACACCGCAACATAAATTTATTTGTAGTAATGTAATGCGCTACTTCTCAGTTTTAAAGCTGCAACGAACTAAAATATTATTAAGTAGGTACCTACTCAAATTATCTCCTACCATTCGTTTTAACGAGAATGCCGGGATTTCTTCCTACCTCGCTCGGGCTCCGTTGTTTCTTCCGGCTGTTGGAGCTCTGTAACCAAAGTTCGTTCGTCCAATCTTTGTCTTCCTCTTCCGAATCTGCCGAGACGCTCGGGGTGTTGCAGCATGTCTTGCTCTGGCAGATTCGGCAAAGAACAGAGCACTTGAGCCCTCCTCTTTGGCATGAGCAGGTCCCGTCAACACACCCTTTCCTACATTTGCACGACATGAGAGGGCGCTGGGTCTTGTATTGTGGTGATAGGAGTTATCCCTTGCTGGCTTCTTGTCCAACCCCAGTCAGAGGGCGCTTTCTTGATGCCCAACCACATCTGAACCAGGTCGTATGTTCTGAAGCTTTGTTGGGCCGCTGCTTCTTGGTCTGAGGCTAGACGAGCAAGCTGAACTTTTGCACTCGCAGCAAACCTGAGGAAAAGTTCGTAACGGAGAGGTTGAAGGTTGTCGTCCTCTCCACCACCATATACGACGACCAAGCACTTAGTGGCATGTGGCTTAAGGAATGTGATAGTCACACCGATAAGCTAGGGATTCTTCTCAATTATGCCCATCATTTTTGTTTTTCCCTGCCCGAAAATGGCAGTTACCGTGTCAGAACCAGTGAACGCGTGGAGGAACAGCTCTAATCCAGGAGGGAGTGACATTTGTCCTCGATTGAAGGATTTTGACGAGAACTGTTCAAAACTAGTTCCACCCCTTCCACCTTTTTGGAGAACTATATTCCTTGTATTGGAGCCCAACCCATTGAGGTGGACCAACAAATAGACGTCCTCTCCAGCTATTAGCACGTTTTCATGCTGTCAGCTCTTCTCCAGCGCCGTCCTGACGATAAGGCAGTCAGCGTCGCCGGTAGCTTGCTTGGTCCCCAGTACTTTGCTCTCCATTCCAGAGCGAATAAAGTTGATCAAGCGCTGCTTGTTATTTCCGTTGGAAATAAACTATTTATGAGCCACTTTGATCACAGTACAATCTTGGAATGCCGCGGTGGAGTAGCCGAGCGGTCTAAAGCGCCTCGCTGCGGAGCGCGCGTTTGCTCGCCGTGGAGGTTCGAGTCCTCCCTGGGGCATGGGTGTGTGTGTTTGCCCGTAGGTTAGTTAACATAGGTTTAAGCTGTTTGTAAGCTACGGACTGATGACCACGCAGTTTGGTCCGATAGATTAAAAAACTAAAATTCTTGGAATATCATTTCGCTACATGCAGGTACTGCATAACGGCGTAGATGCTCGGCTGCTTTTGTCATACTACCAGCCCCCTCCTCTAAGCAGCCACCGAACACCACAGCCACATTCCTCCCATAGCGCTTCCACTTGATGGAGTTCATCCCATAGATATTTGGGCAATTTTATCTCCCTCTCGAAATATTCCTTGGAGAATTTTTAACCACAAAAGAAAGAACAATCTCCAATGATGTGTCGCCTTGAATCCGACGCACTTCTCAGCCTTTCCCCACGCGAAGACGATGGTTGAGCAGATGAAACATCTCTTCCTCGCTGGACAGATGTTTTTCACATTACTTTCCACAGTGTACCTCTTTTTGCGTGCATTATGTACGGCCACTTCGTTTAAATTGCACAAAACCTCATGTTCCCTTCAAGCCCACGTTACTGTCTCACTTTTATCAGCGTCTGAATTCGGCGATTTTTTACTGTCACTGTTCCCTCTTCAAGCACTTCCTGACACATGAAACAAACATCCGACGGGGGTAGCTCGGACATATTGTAAAAAACAAAGTACTTAAAACACCACCACGATCGAGATTTTTGTTTGAAACGTTCTTCACAGATCCGAATACGGCCGTTTCTAAGTGCAGACTGGGTGTAGTGAGGAAGACCTCGGAGACAAGAAGTTTGGGAGGGAGGACAGAACACCCGCTGGTTCACCACTCGGAGTTAAGGGCGGGGCGGCGGGGGGTGCCTTCACACAACAGAAGGCCTCGCTACGAACGAAAGTGCTAATACCTTACTGGCTGACCAATACCCACAAACGGAGAGACTTTCGTTGTTTTTAAAGTAGTAGCTACTTTCACAAATACATTGGTACTAGCTGAAACCCCGGCGTTGCCCGTGTATTTATTTATTTATTCCTGCCATTTTTCAGGTATATATTCATTTTTATAAGGACTGTATGTCTGTAAAATCTCTTGGGAATACAATTAGTAGTAAAGAAGTAATACATTAAAACTTAGTGCGTGATGGGACCAGTTTCCATGAACGTTACTGTTTATGTGCTCATATCTCATGAACTACGTGTCGTGCTGTGATACAATTTAGAAGGTAAACTCACCTATATGAGTGTATACTGTCTGTAAAACTTCATGCGGGAACAATGTGTAGTGTAGAAATTAAAAATTGCAAGTCATACCGAGAGTCGTAGTTTTACTCCATAAACAGCGGAAAAGTAGTAAGCGAGAAACTTTTTTCCTTTCATCATTTTACTACGGTTGCCAGCGAGAAAAAGTTTGAAAGGTTTGAAATTATGTTTAAAGTTTGTTGAAAGTCGCTAAGTACTGTCATTCTCATACAGTGTGTTTCGAAAGTCTCGCCGCATTATGTGACATTTTTGCGATTTCTATTGGTTATGACGTAATATCTTTTGAACCATGTGCAATATGTGATTCTTAACCATGCAGAAATTGTTACCTCACGGTAAGGAATGTGTGTAACAAATTAGGTTGAAATCGGTCCAGTGGTTTAGGAGAAAATTAGCTATATTGTCGTTAAATGCAGCAGTTTTTCGTGCATCTTGTTGTTTATGACGTCATATCTCGTGAACTATGTATCGTACGTGATTCTTACACTCACGGCGACCGTCCTCATGGATTGAAGCTTACGCGTACAAAATTTCATAAAGATTGGAAGAAAACTGTAGATTTGTATGCTACACGTACAAATATACGGACACTCTGCTTTATATATTAGAAGATGCACTAACACATAAATTACACCTATTTATATACAATGCGTTAATAATCATCGCTCATGAGTAATTCCTCCTTTTTCTTTAACATATACAGCGTAAGAGGACTGCAATTTGTCTGGGTCAGTTTATTGAATACTTCGATTTTTTTAACGATAACTAGAAATCTATTGGGCCTATGGACTTCGTTCCGTACTTAGATTAAAGCTAAATAACTGCTGAATAACTTTTTTGTATGACTTTCCCCCTAGGACGATCATTAGAGTCAATATTCTAGGCCAAAGATGAATGAAATCGAAAAATTTACTTTTTGCAGAAATAAGTTAATTTTTGAAGTCCAGTATCTCGGAAACTATTGGACTTACAGAGCTGCGGTTGGGCTTAAATTTTAGAATATTTCATCTAAATTAATAGAGGTGTAGAGAATTTTCGTAAAAAAGAAACACTCTTTACAAGTTATAAGCCGAAACCAGGAAAAAGTCCGAAAATTTCGAGGTTTTTGGCTCTTAAAAGTTAAGCTAAAGGATTTCGAAGCTACAAACTTGGTTTAATACTACTCCAATATGTCCTAACAACATACCAAAATTTCAGCTTCCTGCAATTTTTTTGGGCCTAAGGCCATTTTTTTGTCTACGACGACTTGTCTACTAGTCGTCTGTAAGTTACCTAGGCTTTGTTGAGCAGCATAGACACAAAAGCAGTCAGGCAGTCTGTGAAGCATACCTCGTGAGACAGTACAGTCCTTTTGTCACAGGAGGACACCTCCATTGTGAGGATCCTGGTTTAGTGGAATCTAAGTGAACCAGAACCCTGTCACTAAGCACAATTTTTTCTCTGTTTGGAATGCGCTTTCTTGTTCAGATGAACAGAACACTTTTCCTACAAAGGGCAAGTAAGGGTGCTGGAATCTGGGCTGTATTACAGATGAAGCGGAGGTAATAAGAGAACGGGCTGTTCGAGCAATGTGTGGGGTAACTCGCGTCCCTCTTGTCCACCCCTGTTTAGTAACGTGGGAATTCTGACATGGGCTTCTCAATTCATATTTTCTTGAATGGCATTGTCGTTAATAATATTTGGTTTTCCATAAGAGTTAGAAGCTTTTATTTAATTAATATTAAACAGAAAACGAATCTGCACCTCCTTGGCTCTTGTGCAGAAGTGTTTTCAGTATTCATGTGCATCCATTTTTAATAACTTGCCGCAGGAATTCAAAAAGGTTAGTAGTAATCCATAGTAGTAACGAGGCTAAACTGAAAAGTTTCGTCATGGCTCACTCTTTCTATTTTATCAAGAAATTACTGGAAAAGTTAAAAAATTAAGCTGTTTTTGTGTTTTGTAGTTCTTTTTACTGTTAGTTTTACTCTCGAGTGAATTGGATTGTTATACGTTTCATTTTATCACTTACCATTCTTTTGTCACAATGTGATGAGCTAATTAGTTCCGTGTCCAAGAAGAGTTTCTCCTCAGTTCGGTTTCGCGAAACATGATGAATACAAATAATCAAACAATTGAGTGATTCAAACACTGTTTGTATATGACGTTGCATCAAACAGGCTGGGAGAAACTATTTACTACGTGGCCGCTAATTAATTCTAGCCAATTAAACGACATGGCTGCGAGTGCAAAAAATTGTGTGAATATGGTCGTGGGTTGAATACAAGTTTTGATTGAAAGAAAGGATGTTTATAATGCTACTTGTAGGTCATAAATCGGACAAACAACTAACTGTTAACGCATTGGTCTTGCGGACTAGCGCGATGACACGGCATTTTTTCGACTGAATGTAACGGATGATCCAGCGTCCTTTTTTGGAACTGTATAATTATACTGGACAAAGAGCGACTTATTGCTTTCACGAAAACAATTCGCTCCCCTCCCCATCCTCCCGTATTCATTGGTGTTCTAGCTCAGTACCCCATCACTGGATAAACAACAGTTTTTATTCCTTCATTGTGTGATATCAATCATTTGATTTATGAACTCCATAGTGGGAAATGATTGGTGTGGAACACCAGTAATTGCAAGAGCAGTGATCAACAGGGAAGAACAAGGCTGACAATGAAGTTAGCTCTAACCCGCAACTGGGATCGCTCAGCACATGATAGGCCGCTTTACCTGACGGGATGCCCATTACATGTTGCTCAGATTATTTGAAAGAACTACCCCCTTCTTGCAGAAGCGTACTGTAGCGTTGTACCGTAGCACACTAGAGGAGGAGAGCGTTCCTAATGTTTGTCTTTAAGAAGGGTCGTCGATTAAATGAGCAAACCTATACCTCTAACGTCGATCTGTTACTGCACTTTTGGAACACGTTTTATGTTAGAGTATTATGACATTTATGAAAAAAAAAAAAAAAAAAAAAAAAAAAAAAAAAAAAAAAGTTTGTATAGCTTATGGGACTTAACTACGGGCTACGGGTTCATCAGTCCCTAAACTTACAAACTAGTTTATGAACTAGCTTATACTAAAGACGGCATAAACATCCATGCCCGAAGGGGGATTGGAAACCCCGACCGCAGCGGCCGTGCAGACCGTGACTGGCAAGCCTAAGACCACTCGGCTACTGCGGCCGGCTACGAAAGTCAGCTTACGCTATTTGTCCACGTGTCCCACAGTGCAGTAAATGCAGACTTCCATATATATGCGTTGCTTGACTTCCGCGAGACGTGCAATACGGTTGAACACAGTCACATTATGAACAAACTACGAGGACATAGAATATTTGACCAACAGTGATTGGACTATGAGTTTGTGTCAAACAGCATGTAAGTTTCAACGGAAGGAATTTGTCCAATGATTTGTGGCATGTTCCAAGGGAATATTTTGAACTATATATATATATATATATATATATATATATATATATATATATATATATATATATATATTATCTCTTAAAACTGTCGTAAATTCATTGAAGCTTTTCATGAATGACATTATAGAATACCGATAAGTCGAGGCGCTGGGAAACTGTGTTTAGATACAGAAGGATCTGCAACGTATTATATTGCACAGTCAGCAGAAATCTTGATCTGTGAAACGTACCGATGGTGACCTTCTTCCTGTATTGCAAAAAACTATTTTTCTGGCACGTTTTTGCGTCCAAATCAATCTGCGCATGAAGTTAGATAAGTGGACGAAGTCAAAACAACTTCTTAAACCCAGGAATCCAAATCTAGTGTCGAGATGTGATGGTTTAAACTGGAGCTAAATTTAGGGCGTCGTTCATAAATAACGAACCGGAGGTGTTGTCCATGCTTATTTCTAAGTCAGGTTAATTCGTTACTGAGGAGAGGAAGGAATAATGTTGACGAAGGAAAAGAATGATTTCAGCTCCGCTAGGGTATAGAAGTCACTCATTGTTGACAAGTGAAAATGTGATTCCACCAAGGAATCGAACCCAGGTATCTCGCTGCAGCCCAAGGTGACCTTACCCATGTGGCTACTCGTGCTCACGTCCCGTCCTTCTCAAATTCCCAGAAGTCGCACACTAAGGCCGTGGCACCCTCATCGGTCATGCCCTTTTATAGTCGCCAGTTCGGATTCTCCTACGAGGTCGAACGTTATGACCCAATCTGCGATGCTATATATGAACCTAACGCCGTCATCGCGTTGATATACATATACGAGGGTGACTCAGTAAATTAGTCGCAAACTGAGGTAGACACGCCAGTACTGCGTTTACAAGCCTGAAAATTGCTTCACATTTCAGCTGACTCCTCCTTTAAATTGAAACACTCGTCCCCTCGTTCGAGAAGCCTGCAGCTTGGAATTTTTGTGGCAGCGTTTGCAACCTATGAGTAACATTCTTGAGCTGTAACTTTATTTGGTTCCTTAAACTATTGCAACCCACAAAACGGATGTGTCCTGGTGGTAGAGAAATGCCCCTACACAGCGCACAGTACTGGCGTATCTCCCTCAGTTTGCGTCTTATTTACTGCCTCATCCTTGTATATAGAATACCGAAAGAATAGACACCACACCAATCTATGTAATTAAATTCCTTTTGATAAACATGTATCAATAGGGCTAAAATAAATGATCAGCTGAGGCACCATTTGCATACTTGATAGTATTCCGTCAGTTAATTATCATTTTTTTACATCTTTCAATTTCAATAACCTTTCTTTAAGTAATAGTGGTAAGTAAAATAACCACAAAGATAACGTTTATTAAAAGTCTGAAGATGGTCTTGTAAACGGCAAAAGGGTTAACTTAAAAAAATTAAATTATAGAAGATACACATAATTGTGCTTTTAATTCAATATATTGTTTTTCTAACAAAATCCGACGGAAGAATCAATGAAAATGTCCTTATTTGCCTTTAAGTTTGTTTGTGTTACACACTAACAGCTGTAACAAAAGTTGGGTAGATGTTATATGGCATTTTATTGCAATTCGTCTATATTAGCATATCTTAAAATATTTAATGCTACTCCTGAAACATCCTGTATATCACGTGTCATATAATGTAGTGACGCTTGCCGTATCATGTCACGAAACTTTGAGTTGCAGTGCGTAACGCAACATAATGTCATAGTATATCCAGGGCCGTCTTAAGCCATGCAGGGGGCAGTGTTTCGGGGCCCTTAATAAAACTAAATGAATGCATCACAATGGTGTACATTTATTTAGTGACTTGATTGGTTAAAATATTACAAACCAAATACTAATGATTAGTTCCACAAATTAGTCTTTCATTCAAATTAATGATTTCTTTAAAGATTTATACATTTTTTGGAGTATGTCTCTTTCTAATCTGCCACAAAGATTAGGGGACCCTACAAAAAAAACAAAAAAAAAAAAAACAAAAAAAAAACAAAAAAAAACAAAAAAAAAAACAAAAAAAACAGAATTTTCCTTTCAATGAACTTATCATAATGATGTACGTTTGTTTAGTGAATTTATTTTGTTTTAACTGAGAAGGGAAACGAAAATGTTTGCTAACTTTCTCGTATGCTTCTTAATGTCGCTTCAAACAAGAATCCAATGTGTCGATTATAGGCAGAAAAATCTTCTACATGAAATGCTTCTTTAGCACTCAGCTGGACAGTCTCTGACGAATCTTCGGAAAAAGTGATATGCTTCCTGCAAATTCTCGTCCTTTGGGAATTACATTTATAGTCAGCACCTGGATTTTTCTTTTTGGCTGAAGATTCATACTAATCGCATCTACTGCGTGCAGAACTGATGAAATCGGAAATAGATGCAAAATGTTTTGTTGCAAGACTATTGTGACGGTACTACATTGTAAAGTTACATTTGTGTTTCCAGAATGAAACTTCACTCTGTAGCGGAGTGTGCGCTGATATGAAACTTCCTTAGATTAAAATTGCGTGCCGGAACCGGGACTCGAACCTGGGACCTTTGCCTTTCGCGGGCAAGCGCACTACCGAAGTTTGGAAAGTAGGAGACGAGGTACTGGCGGAAGTAAAGTTGTGAGGCGGCATCGTGAGTCGTGTCGGGATAGCACAGTCGGTAGTGCGCTTGCCCGCGAAAGGCAAAGGTCCCAGGTTCGAGTCCCGGTTCCGGCACGCAATTTTAATCTGCCAGGAAGTTTTACATTTGTGTTGTTGATAGTTCTCGAAAGGTCTACCCATATCTCCATTAGGAGAATGGTCTCGAGTTTTGCCATTTTCTTGCAAAGGCTTTGAGCTTCATTTCATGTTTCCATTGGCTGATCACTGTTGCTACTAATTGACTTTGAAGCTTCAAAAATATCATCGTAGCCATTACTCAAAGCGTTAAGAGCGTCAGCACGAGCAGACCATCTGGTTTCAGAGAGGGATTTCAGAACTTTATTTGCACCTAAACATTCTTTCCAAACTTTCAACGATTGTTCGAAGCAGAAGAAAAGGTGGAAAATTTTTGGACAAACTGGAAGTATGCTACTGCTTCAGAAACACATGCAGCAGCCTGAACACCTACTAAATTTAGTGAATGTGTGGCACATGGTACAAAAATAGTAAATTCACATTTTTCTTTCATTCTTGCCTGAAGACTGGAATACTTTGGAGCAATATTTGCTGCATTATCATAGCTCTGGCCGCACCACTCTCTTACTGAAATGCCAAAGCTATCCTAAAACTTCATTACAGTATTTTGTATACTTTGAGCCCTATGCTCCTCCATAGACAAAAATTGCAAAAAATGTCTCAACATACCGAACGATGAAAGTTAGCTGATCAGCATGGGAGAGATCTGGCGAGGAATCCATGCTTATTGAATAGTGTCTGACTGCTTTTAATTAGTTGACAGTCGTCGTTAACACCTTCTGTCTCATTACATTAATAAATTCATTGGAAATATTTGCAGTCAAATATGATGTATTTCCTTTGCCACAATTGTCATACTATCGTATATAATCAACAAGAAAATGAAATTCTAAGCATCCCAAATAATTTCCATTTTTTTCAGACCCCAAAATAATATTTTCTCCCTTGACGCCAAAAATTTCACAACTACAAAATTATTTTAAATATGCTCCTAATATAGTTGACCTCAACATTAAACTGAAAAAGCAATCCAGTATCAACTCTACCAACAATTTTGCTTCTTGAAACATAATTCATCATTGATTCCCTGTGGCTTAAACTGTTCACATGCTCTTTTAATAAATTGTTTATATGCTTCCAATCTTTGTATCCCCTGGAAGAAGTCAAATTATTGCCGACAGTGTCACTGAATAGACGGCAACAATAACAGTACACAGATTTCATGGATGGTGAATACAGAAGCCACTTTCTTCCTACACACTCACTATTCGTCAGTTTGCGAGTGAAAACAGTCCTAGTTAATTTTCTGGTTTTTGTTTTACCACTTACAACAGCAAAATGTGCGGTGGTTTTTGTTTTGGAAAAACTCTGCGCCCTTGTAAATCCAAAAATCACGGACTTCTTCCGTTAAAATTTCATCACAGTACTTACCAGGGTCGTGAGATATGTTTTCTAACATACTTCTGTCCGATGAATGCAAGTGGCTTGAGATGAAAGAAGCATGTTGTGATGTGTATGCAGCTGTCGTCATAACTGGACCTGACGACGTCAGAACACAATTTCATCCTCTATGTTAAACATGGGCACCGTATCTAAGCTTTGAGTTTAGAGATATCTTGAGATGATGAGGTAGATGAATCACTCTGCCTGTTAGTTTCTTCAACACTGAAAAATGAAGTAACTTTAGCTAGTCTGCAGTTTTTTTTCTTTTTTCTGAATCACTTAAGTATATTCTTTTCGACATTGTTGAAAATGTTTAAATGTTTGTAGAGCTTAGGGGAGTTAACTACGGGGTCATCAGTCCATAAACGTACAAACTACTTATGAACTAGCTAATACTAAGGACGGCACAAATATCCATGTCCGAGGGGGGATTGTAACCCCCCTCCTTCCGACAACGTTGAAAGACACTACAAAAATATCAAGAAGTCACTGCAAAGTAAACAGAGTGAATCGCGTAAATCGCGTACAATCAAATAGCGCTTCGAAGCAACCCTATAATGAACTATCGCTTCGTAAGGTAGAATCTCCAACAATGCAGGATTCAATGGGACTGGATGCATTGACCGATGTGTAGTGCCGTCCTAAGCACCGGGCAAGTTCATTGGTTTCTTCGTAGGGGAGGTCGTTGCGATTTTGTCGTCCTTAGCGCGGGCGAGTCCATTACTTTGTTCTAAGGGGAGGCCGCATCAATCTGCTCCAGACCCTTCTAGTTATCGAAGTTCATGTATTTCTGCTTCCTGGTATTAAAGATTTGGATCTGATTTAATGGGCTCTGCCTGAAGAAAAAAAAAATAAATAAATAAAAAGGAAACTGTCATACATAGCGCGTCATTGCTGTCTCCACCAGTTGGTACAGGAAGGTTTCTGGATAACCAGAGACGAGATATTATGTATAACGTAATTAAGTTTATGTTGGAAGATGTAAAAGACAGGAGAAAATAGCATAAAACAGTTCCCTTGATAAAGTTCAAGCTGCTACTTCTGTCATTTGGAACTATAAGAAGAGTAAAGAAAGTGGGAGAAAAAGTAGGAATAAAAAGAAGAGCTCCTACGTTTGTGGAGAGACTGACATGCAACTTCCACATGACAAGCAGCGTCCCACAATGAAGTCACTTCTCTCGGATAAGAGAAAAATACGTCTTTTAAGTGAAGTACCTTCTCCACTAGTTAGATTTCAGGTATGTCAGATCATTTTTAATGCCTGTCTATATACGTTGAAATCTTAGTATAAGTAACAATTCGGTTATTTACCAGATGCGTTCAAAGCAACAAAAAACGGTACTGTGCTTGTGATAACCAAGTCACTTTCCACACCATATATGACACGTTTCGAGACAATTTCTGGATCTTTATAATAAGTGCGAAAAATTAACTTAAAAAAAAGTCATTGGCTAGGAGAAAGAAACGAGTTTATCAGGGCCCCCATCAGGCTGGGGCCCTGGGTCTCTGCCCCCTGTGTCCCTATGGTAGCGACGGTAGTCAGTATATCCCATGATACGTAATAATTTACCATAATTTCAGTGCAGTGTATCTTATCATATCATGTTTAACAAATTAAAACGTCACATCGTCACAGAATAGGGAGCATACAGAACGGAAAGCTGGAGGCGGCGCCTTTGATCTGTATGTTACCAAGCGTTGCGCTCGACGCCATATTGAAAAGCAGTAAACGCGGAACTATAGCCACTTAGTACTTTGGCTGGAAATGGACTTTTCACGAACTGCAGCTAATCTCACCGACTTTTAAGAAAGAAAACGGCTTTTCATTATGCTCTCCTCTATTTTGCGCCCTGTTTTTGCACCTAATTGTAATCCAACTAAAAAAAAAAGTAGGCCTAAATTTATTACAACTACCAAAATGTACGATGGAATCCATGATCGTTTTCTTTGGATCTTATATCCAGATAAATCCCAAGTAACGCGAAGTTATGTTTGGGAAATTAGTTATAAACAAGAAAGTGACTTTACAACTGCCGGGTTTTATTTGACACGAATAAATTTGCGCAAGTCATACTTAGCAGTACAACGTGATTACACAGAAGTAATGACATCTGGGCATATATAAAACTGTTAAATTACACATAAATGAAGGACAGGTAGCAGAAACATAAAACAGCATAACAAATTTACTCTGTACTTGTCATATTGTGACACACATTGTTTCAGTTACAGCAAAGGTAAAAGTATTCATTTTCCTCTTAGTCTTCCTTAATATGCATTCACTACAACATTACACACCATTTGTACCTCACAGATGGGTCACTTTTATCACTTTGAAATTTTTTTTCAATTTTGGTTTTATATTTCAAGTCTCTATTCGTGAACTTCAAGAAATAGAAAATTCTCACTCTGCCACTCTGCCAAAAAGTTTTACTAAATATTGGAGAATATATTTTTCAGTAAATCAGCTATCCTTGAATTCACAGTCCGTTTCTTAGCAATGGAAATAAATATTGCCTTTAAAACATACATATATGTTATATTTTACTTATGGCAGTGATGTAGTTGTGTTTCCATGTTGGAAAAGTCGTATTTGCTTTAGGAGGATAATTAATTTACTGATCGGAGAAGGGCATATAGAAAAATCTGTCAACCATAGAGCAGGAACAGCATAAAATAATTATTCCCCTTAATCTATTTGTTTCAGTATCCGAAGAGCATTCGTTGCCAACATTAGCACACTACACCTCTATTGCCGTAAGTAAAATTTTACCTGCCTAAGCAGCGTAGAACAAGGGGAGGAGGCAGGATGAGTGTCATCGATTTGACTGGTTCAGTAGAGGAGTAATGTTTTAATGTTGGCAACATAATGTTTGTTTTACGAGGACAATTACTTTACCGACAGAGAAAGGTAGATACAAGAAACTGCCAACCATTGAGCAAGAACAGCAAGATTATTCCCCTTATTCCATTAGTTTGAATATCATAACCAGGGGAGGTCGGCAATCGGGACCCGCCGATTTCGCCCAAGTTACGTGTGTAGGAGGTGGGTCTCCACATTTCGTGCCTGAAATATTTCGCCTGAGTGGGCCTTAGGAAAGGAGGAAATACTCTCGAAAGTTTTTCCGATAACACTGTACATGTTATTCAGCGCTCTGTTCGTGAATAAACGACGTAGCGTAAAAATAAATAAATAAATCAGGAAGCTCCTGGGATTGATCCCAGGGTGCCTGTTTCGCAAGTAATTCGGTTGACCATTACGCTACGCCATTAGTCACGAACAGATCGCTAAATAAGATGTACAGTATTATTGGAAAAACTTTCGAGAGCATTTTCTCCTTTTCCTAAGGCCCACTCAGACGAAATATTTCAGGCACATAGGGAGACCAATCTCCTTCTACACACGCAGTTTGGGCGAAATCGGCGGGTCCCGATTGACGACCTTCACTTGTACGAGGATCAACGGTCGTTAACATTAGCACGCTACGCCTCCGTTGCCGTTAGTAAAATTTTACCGTTTGCATCAAATTATGTGAAGGTGAGCAGGTAGATGAGGCTTAACAGTTCCTGAAATATCTCACCTATGTGGGCAACCGGAAAGGAAACTGACGCGCAAAATGTTGAAGTCCCGCTACTTACGCACCATTCTTTGTCTTTCATTTTATAATTATTTCCTGCGACCTTAAACTTATAATTACAAAATATAAATGTATTTCAACATTTCGATGCTGTTGAACTGCTACAGCAACAGCGAGAGTTATCGTCACGAGAAGAAGCAAGGCTACTTTTAATAATTATGCACACATTGCTCTCATTCGAAACTGATAACATTTAACTTTTACCACACGTATAGCGACGTTCACTAACCATTCAACATCTTTTGGGAAGGTGAAGAAGCTTATTTGTATGAGAATTATTGCGGCAATTAGGTGCTGAACACCATCGGCCGCCTTTACTTTTATTGCTGCTCATAATAAAAACGGAACAGCTCCACCTACTGACACACAGTTCTTTCTTTTCATTGCACCAAATACTTGTTTACTTTTATGCGATTCAGGCAGCTAAATTGCACAATTAACAAACAACGACTGCGCATTACCATGCCACAGAGTAGGGAGTGACCACGCGTTTACTGCTTTTCAAGATGGCCGATTCCGCGCATGCGCACTAAATTTTGGACGACAGACTGCAGCGGGAGTTTCATTTCTGTATACTCCTTATTCTGTGACATCGTTATACAGAATTCGCGAGGCCCCTCGCCTTATCGTTATGCTGACTGCAAAGCTGGACTGTATGTCAATACAGCATAACCTGCCAGGGGACGTCGTGCTTCCTATTTTCTGTGTACCGACGTGCAGTCATATAACACACTGAACATTGTTAGATAATGTGGGAAAATATATTACTGCTGATTAATGTATATCTCTTCTTTATCTATTGTGTTTAATAGAATAACGAGATAACTCTATTTAGTATCCACTTCATCATACAAAAATGAATTAGAAATTAAAATAATAACGTTCCATTTTCTGATAGTCAAGAAAAGTCGCCCAAATTGTAAGGAATTAGCAGGGTAATGCGAACTTTTAGCTTCGTAACGGTCTGTGTCGCCCGCCATCCTAAGCTGCCGCCGTCAACCACTGTGGCCCCCGGAATGTTACGACAAGAAGAAACGCTCACTCAAAGGCCAGCTTGACGTTAAAAAAATACATCTTGTATGTTCCTCAGGAGCCACCGTCTGTCTTCCGCAGCCCTCCTCCCAGCAGCCGTAACTCAGACAACAAAACCTTAGGCCATTCGTCGTTGCACTACGATCAGTCGAAATTCACACTGAAGTAGCGTCAGCGAACTAGCTCAATACTATATAAACGTATAAATGGAGGTAGACACAAATAAAAATGCATTCAGTGCAGTCAGTGTTAGCTAGCTTAAAAACACCAAGGCTGGGCACACGTAATCTGAATATCGTTAGTCTCATAGAGAATTAGAAACGTTGTACAATACACAAATTTGATATATTCAAATCTTTAGATTGTTTCAGGCATTGAAATAAATTCAAACGCGAAGTTGAAACTCTCTGCTGGACGGAGTTCGAACCCGGACTAGTCGCTATGAGGGTGCGGTCGCCTTGACCAATTAGGCTATGCAGGCATGCTTACCATTCTGCACCAACTCTCAAAATATTTCACACTACGATTCTGTCGCTCCCTTTCCATTACTTTCTAACTATATTCCACCAAGGTATACAGTGTAAGTGTGTATCCGCACAGAAATTGTTAATTGCTTGTTGAGGACGCAAATATAGATATGGTGTTTTATCGGACATGTACAGTAGAACAGACAGCACTGGTTGGCATTAAAAGCCGTAAATGTACGAAGTCGGAATATTAAAACATCTCACTAATTTTGAACTTCGGCACTGAATTCATTTCAACGCTCTGAAACGGTCGAAATCTTTGAATATTTCCAATTTGTAAACTTCATCTACATCTACATCTACAGGGGGTACTCTGCAAATCACATTTAAGTGGCTGGTAGACGGTTCATCGAACCACCATTATACTATTTATCTCCCATTCCATTCTCAAATAGCGCGCGGGAAGAAAGAACACCTTAATCTCCCCATTCGAGTTCTGATTTATCGTATTTTATCCTGATGATTATTTCTATCTATGTAAGTGGGAGTCAACAACATATTTTCGCATTCGGAGGCAGTTAATGTCAACCAGTCTTGTTATTTCGGCCGTGTTAAGTGCCGACGGAAAATTCTATTAAATTCATAAACTAATCAATAGCAACATGACGTCCCATATTATCCAAACATGTCTGACATCGCTTGGATAATTATCCTTCACGTCGGTACACAGTATCTCGGAAGTGCGTTATGTTCTATTGTTGTTGTTGTGGTCTTCAGTCCGGAGACTGGTTTGATGCAGCTCTCCACAATACCCTATCCTGAGCAAGCCTCTTCATCTCCACAAAAGAACGGCAACCTACATCTGTCTGAATCTGCTTACTGTATCCATCTCTTGGTCTTCCTCTGCGATTTTTACCCCACACACTTCCCTCCAAAGCTAAATTCACAATTCCTTGATGTCTAAGAATGTGTCCTACCAATATATCCCTTCTTTTAGTCAAGGTATGCCAGAAATTTCTTTTCTCTCCAATTCTGTTCAATACCTCCTCATTAGTTACGCGATCCACCCACCTAACCTTCAGCATTCTTCTGTAGCACCATATTTCAAAAGCCTCAATCCTCTTCCTGTCCGCACTGTTTATCGTCCATGTCTCACTCCCATACAAGGCAACACTCCATACAAATGCCTTCAGAAAAGACTTCCTTAGGCTTAATTCAATATTCGATGTTAACAAATTTCTCTTTTTCAAGAACGCTTTTCTACCCATTGCCATTCTGCATTTTATATCCTCTGTACTGCGACAATCATTTGTTATTTTACTGCCCAAATAACAAAACTCATCTACCTCCTTTATTGCTTCGTTTCCCAATCTAATTCCTTCAGCATCACCTGATTTCCTTACACTGCACTCCATTACCCTAGTTTTGCTCTTGTTAATGTTCATCTTATATGCACCTTTCAGCACACTGTTCATTCCCTTCAACTGCTCTTCCAGGTCTTTTGCTGTCTCTGAGAGTATTACAATGTCGTCGGCAAAACGCAATGTTTTTATGTTCATATGTTTGTAAAGCTTATGGGACTTAACTACGGGGTCATCAGTCCCTAAACTTACAAACTACTTATCAACTACTTACGAACTAGTACGGCACAAATATCCATGCCCGAGGGGGATTCGAACCCCCGACCTTAGTGGCTGTGCAGACCGTGACTGAAGCGCCTCAGTCTCCTCGGCCACCGCGGCCTGCGCAATGTTTTTAATTCTTCACCCTGAACTTTAATTCCTTCTCCAAATTTCTCCTTGCTCTCCTTTATAGCTTGCTCAATGTACAAATTGAATAACAATGGAGAAAGACTACAACCCTGTCTTACTCCCTTTCCAACCACTGCATCCCTTTCATGCCCTTCAAGTCTGATAACCGCTGTCTGGTTTTTGTACAAGTTATAAATAACCTTACGTTCCATATATTTTACTCCTGCTTGCTTCAGCACTTGAAAGAGTTTATTCCAATCAACATTGTCAAAAGCCTTCTCCAAATCTACAAAAGCTAGAAATGTAGGTTTGCCTTTTCTTAATCTATCTTCTAGGATAAGCCGTAACGTGAGTATTGCCTCCCGTGTTCCTACATTTCTCCTGAACCCAAACTGATCTTCCCCGAGATCGGCTTCTAACACCTTTTCCATCCTTCTGTATATAATTCGTGTTAATATTTTGCAACCATGACTTATTAAACTGATGGTTCTGTAGTTTTCACACCTGTCTGCACCTGCTTTCTTTGGAATGGGGATTATAACATTTTTCTTAAAGTCTGAGGGTATTTCTCCTGTCTCATACATCTTACGCACCAGGTGAAACAGATTTGTCATGGCTGGTGCTCCCGGAGACTTCAGTAGCTCTGAGGGAATATCATCCACTCCAGGGACCTTGTTTCGACTTAGGTCTTTCAGGGCTCTGTCAAATTCTTCTCTCAATAAGTATCTCCTATTTCATCTTCATCTACATCCTCCTCCCTTCCTACAATATTGTCTCGGAGTTCATTTCCTTTGTAGAGCCCCTCTATATACTCCTTCCACCTTTCAGCTTTCCCTTCTTTGCTGAGAACTGGTTTTCCATCAGTGTCCTTGATATTCATAGAGCTATTTTTCTTATCTCCAAATGTTTCTTTTATTTTCCTGTAGGCTGTTTCTTTTTTTCCCCTATTTATTCATTCTTCTACATCCTTGCATTTGCCTTCTAGCCACTCCTGCTTAGCCATTTTGCACTTCCTGTCAATCTCATTTCTTAGTCGTCTCTACTCCATTTTGCCTGTTTCATTTACTGCATTTTTATATTTTCTCCTTTCATCGATTAAATTTAGTATCTCCTGTGATATCCAAGTATTTTTTGTACGTCTTGCCTTCCTACCTATTTTGTCCTCTGCTACCTTCACTATTTCATCTCTCAATTTTACCCATTCCTCTTCTACTGTTTCATTTTCCCCTGTTTCTGTCAATTGTTGTCTAAAGCTCCTTCTGAAATTCTTAAGAACCTCACGTTCCTTCAATTTATCCAGGTCCCATCTCCTTATTTTCCTACCTTTTTGTAGTTTCTTTAGTTTCAGCCTACAGTTCATAACCAACAAGTTATGGTCAGAGTCTATATCTGCCCCTGGGTATGTCTTACACTGTAGAACCTGATTCCGAAATCTATGTCTTACCATTATAAAATCCATCTGGTATCTTCCGGTGTCTCCTGGTCTCTTCCACGAATACAACCTTCTTTTGTGATTCTTGAACCAGGTGTTTGTTATAACTAAATTATGTTCTGTGCAAAATTCTACCAGGCGGCTTCCTCTTTCATTCCTTTTGCCCAGACCATATTCACCTACTAGCTTCCCTTCCCTTCCTTGTCCTACTACCGAATTCCAGTCTCCCATAACAATTAAGTTTTCCTCTCCCTCAATTGTCTGAATAATTTCCTTTAGCTCCTCATATATTTCTTCGATTTCCTCATCATCGGCAGAGCTAGTTGGCATATAAACCTGTACTACTGCTGTCGGTGTTGGCTTCGTATCTATCTTGACAATGGTAATGCGATCACTGTGCTGGTCATAGTAGTTTACCCGCATTCCTGTTTTCTTATTCATTATCAATCCTACTCCTGTGATACCCCCAATTGATTTTGTATTTATAATCCTGTACTCACCTGACCAGAAATCCTGTTCATCCTGCCACCGAACTTCACTAATCCCCACTATATCTAACTTCAACCTATCCATTCCTACTCGATTATGGGATCTAACATTCCACGCTCCGACCCATAGAATACCAGTATTGTCTTTCCTGATAATCATATCCTCCTGAATAGTCCCCGCCCGGAGATCCGAATGGGGTACTATTTTACCTCCGGAATATTTTACCCGAGAGGATGCCATCATTATATGTTCATACAGTAGAGCTGCATGTCCTCGGGAAAGGTAACAGCTGTAGTTTCTCCTTGCTTTCAGTCGTTCGCAGTAGCTGTGTGGCAAAGCCACATTAGCTGATGATACAAGGCCAGCTTAGTCAATCATCCAGACTGTTGCCCCTGTAACTACTGAAAAGGCTGCTGCCCCTCTTCAGGAACCACACGTTTGTCTGGCCTCTCCACAGATACCCCTCCGCTGTGGTTGCACCTACGGTACGGCTATCTGTATCGCTGAGGCACGCAAGCCGCCCCACCTCGGCAATGTCTGTGGTTCATGGGATTGGTATGTTGTATTAACAGACACTAATCCGTTAATTATATAATGCGTCTAGATGAGACATGGACTAAGAACGTAATAGTAATATCAATTTAATATTTACACAGATAGTATGACAAATTATCAAGCCCGCTTTGCCTTATGATATCCTGACAATATAGGCAAGCAAACTCTGATCATGATCCAATGAAAGACCAAATTTCCACAGACGTGAAACAACAATTACTGACAATGAGGGCGAAATCAATTCATTAATACAAACAGTAGATGAGCTGTGGTCTAATAAGAAAATTACGCCGGCCGCGGTGGCCGAGGGGACTGAGGCGCTCTAGTCACGGTCTGCACAGCCACTACGGTCGGGGCTTCGAATCCCCCCCTCGGGCATGGATATTTGTGCCGTCCTTAGAATTAGTTAGTTCATAAGTAGTTTGTAAGTTTAGGGACTGATGACCCCGTAGTTAAGTCCCATAAACTATACAAACTTTTGAAAATTTTTGAAGAAAATTACAAACTATGAAGCATCATAGCACTATGAATGGATAGCACTCAGCTGCCAGACATTTTGACAATGAAACGTACAGGTCTAATCAAGCTGCCCTATGATCTGTTTACTTGGACACGACAGTGGAGCGAGTGAAAGACATACACAACGGCTATACCCCCAATAATTACAGCTCCACAAAAGCACGACGGTTGACTCATTTAAACACACTTGTTGGATTTGCAAGCTATGTCAAAGGCACTACCTTGAATAAGCATGAGATTTATAAATTTTGGCAATCTAGAAGGGTGCAGGGCGGAAGCGAGGGCTTTTCACTCAAGACACCAGTGGCACAGATGCCGTCAGTAACCAACCGGCAATAGCGCGGCAACGATCCTCGTGCCCAAGAAACGGCCCACTGCAGTTACGGATCACCATGCAAATCCCAGCAGTCATGCAACGGAGCACCTTGCGTCCCTCTTCCTCACGCTACCACCTTGAAATCCAAGTTCCAATCCCCGTCGTCAAAACGTCGTCCTCACGAGCCTCTTCACTCTACATTCGTCGGTCCTTTCCCTCGACCCGATATTACTAAAAAATGTTCAAATGTTTGTTAAGCATATGGGACTTAACTGCGGGGTCATCAGTCCCTAATCTTACAAACTACTTACAAACTCCAGAATGAAACTTTCACTCTGCAGCGGAGTGTGCTCTGATATGAAACTTCCTGGCAGATTAAAATTGTGTTCCAGAACCGGGACTCGAACCTGGGACCTTGCCCGTGAAAGGCAAAGGTCCCAGGTTCGAGTCCCGGTCCCGGCACACAATTTTAATCTGCCAGGAAGTTTCATACTTACAACCTACCTTATACTAAAGACAACACAAACATCCATGCCCGAGAGAGGATTCAAACCCCTGACGGGAAACGGCCTTGCGCATCGGAGCATTGCGCCTCTATGCGTTCGGCCACTCCGCCGCGACGTCGATACTACTGCTGCCTTCAATATTTCTGAATCCTGTTCCGGGCGATCCTCAGGCCCACCCGACGGAGGGGTCCACAACACGACCCTCCCCGGATCACGACCAGCGGTCTCCCCAGAGCCCAGAAACGCTTCCTGGTCCAACTTCAGTGCTGAAAAGATGGAACAATGATGGCTCGCCCACTCCGCTCGCCCTGCAGCACCCGACTCTCAACCTCTTTCCCGCTGTCGCAGAGACTACCTTGCCCGGATGGCTGCGTCCTACTCTACGGCTGCTGGGTTGCAAGTCCTGCTCCAAGAAGACCTCACTGTGGATGGCCTGATAGCGCCAGACTACATTGGTAATCTCTCCTCTCCTCCACGCTCTATCAAGCCAGTTTCTCCAAAAGGAAAAAGGTGTTTTGCCGGTTACAGGTTAACCGTGATTTCCCTAAATCACTCCAGGCAAATGCTGGGATGGTTCCTTTCAAAGGGTATGGCCGATTTCCTTCCACATCCTTACCCAAAGACTTCGAGCGTTTGCTCCGTCTCTAGTGACCAAGCTTTCGACGCTTCCTTCCTTCCCGTGCAGGTTAGCCCCTAAGTTCCGGCAACCTCATAACCGATAAGTATTCCCGGCAGACTAAATCGAAGACGTACCTCAAACTGCGCAAATTCAACTACGGAGCTTAGCATACGATAGCTATTTTAGTGCAGTTGTTTGTCAAGCTTAAGGGACTTAACCCATTTCTTCCCAGTGTTGCGTACACACAACGCAAAATTTAGCCTTACAAAATGCAGTCGAAATGGACTTACTATATAAAACTCACCAAACATGTGTTAAAAGGCATTCACGAGCTCTCTCTACATATGTTAATGTTTCACAATTACCTTAACACTTCATAAAAAGATGCAAGATTTACAAACGTCAGACGATCTACATACACAAGAAATGTCAAGTTCAGCTTCACACAGAGTGTTTTTCAATATTTCATGAGTGATACCATCAATGTAAGCAAGAGTTATCATATAATAGACAATATTGCACAGTTTGTACAAATAGAAGAATGTGATCACAAAAATTAAATTTTTCTATTTTTTTACAAGGAGACAGCACAACAGTATGGATGGTACAAATTACAACACATACTGCCAATTTGTAATATTTGTAATGTTATTTCAATTATTTTAAAGAGAACCTGATGACTAAATATAACACTTTTTCACAATTTCTATTTTTGGGAAGAAATGGGTTAACTGAGGGATCATCAGTCCCTAAACTTAAAAACTACTTATGAACTGCCTTATACTAAAGACAGCACAAACATCCACGCCCGAGGAGAATTCGAACCCCCTACTGGGAACGGCCACGCGTATCGCAGCATAGCGCCTCAATGCGCTCGGCCGCTCCGCCGCGGCAATAGGTATTCCGGGTACGCCAAGGATGACAGCAACAAAAACATATCTAACATGCAGTACTTCCTGCAGGTGGAGTGTGAAGCAAAAAGAGAGCGCTGCAGGACAGCACTGCAGAAAGTATCATAACTCAAGCACTGGATTGGTTGGAGCAGACTGTATCTAGGCACGCAGCCGGCCCCAGCGCTAATTCGCCTTTCTATGCCTATTACTGGAAGACACGCTCCGCGCAAAGATTATCCTCGCTACGCCTCAGGACTCTCTTGTACTTAAACTCTGGATCACAGCTCGGCTTCTCGTGGACTCTGACTCTGGCGGCACTACCGACTTCAAATATTTTTCTGTGTGATGCCTAAAGTAGACCTTGTGCACTCTGACTTTTCGTGTGCCATTCCACGATGCTACGACATCGAGATTATTCTTAACGGCAGTAGGAATTTGGTATCTGTTCTGTTTTAGTATGTCGTCTCTTCAAAATATTATTTTGTGATGACGCGTGTTTGTTACATGAAGTTGTAAGACAAACTTGTGTAAATAAGTTTGTGTTGTGCGAACTCGGGCGTTCTTAAGTCACAGCAGAATTATGCGGTTTCGATAAGGCGCGGAAGTTTTGCTGAGAAACCCTTACAGAGCCTCCATACTGACCCTACCTCTCCCCATGAGATTTCCGTAGGTCAGGAACCCTGGAGTATGATATTCGGGGCCGTCTGTTTGCGTCGGACGAAGAAATGAACGCCTGGGCACAATCATAATTTCGAAGGCAGCTGCTAACATTTTCCTATGGAGGAATTGACCGCTTTTTCCCACAGAGGGATCAATGTGTTAATATTTATAGAGATTAGATTTGAAATAATAAAAACTTTACTTCCTTTTCCCATCTGTCTCGTTTTCATTTGTCTTTCGCATATATTTATTACACGGTAGGAGGTTACTTGTTTCATATTCGTCTAACTAAGCATGTAATGGAGCAAACAATTTATTAGAGGGTGGTAGTTCTCATTTCAAAGACAACATTAGCTCTGAATTGCAATTAAATTCAATAATTTTCCCCTATGTCATTTAATTAATGGTGCTTTTGCTCTTTCTGTGAAACTATGAACTAAAAATCTTTCAACATCGCAATAGATTCTGGATATAGAATTAAATGCAATATATTTGAAACTTTGTGCCGGATCGGTAGTCGAACGCAGTCTCAAAAATGTTCAAATGTTTGTAAATCTAAGGGACTTAAGTACTTTGGTTATCAGTCCCTAGGCTTACAAACTACCTATACTAACTTAAAGTAACTTTTGCTAAGGAAAACACAATCACCCATACCCGAGGGAGGACTCGAACCCCGACGGTGAATGGCCGCGAGCACCGCAGCAGGGTGCCTTAGTACGCACGGCCATTCTGCCGCGGCACAGTTTTCTTGGTCACCTTTTTTCTTCCTTTTGTCCGGGTACTTCGATCCTTTGCGGATGTGGGACCATGTATCGTGTTTGCTCTAGCTTTCACGTTGTGTTCTTTGTTCAGTTTCTTATTACAGAGGGGTGGGTCAACGGCCGCCATAACCCATCAGGTTAGCCGGACACTCTTCTCGTCCAGTCGAAAATCTCCACCTACTTCTCACTAGGAGCGTTTTATCTCCTGGTTATCATTAAGCTTGCTCACAGCTTATTCTGTATTCCCGCAAGGGATCGGACTTAATTGTGCATCTGCACAGAAATTGTCATTTGCCTGTGTGAGGCATACATACAACATGGTGTCTGGTTTTTCGCACAAAGCCGAAAGAACGGTCACCGTAGCTATAGTATTGTAAAACTGTGATAAAGTACGGAAGAACCATCAATATTCAGACTTTGTACATTTCTGGGTGTAGATTTAGTTGCGGTGTATTTTTCTCGGCAATTGGTAGGTGGTTTAATCAAACAACGTGGACGTATGAAAATTAGTGCCAGAGCCGGGAATCGAAACCAGTTGCCCCCCTTACAGGATAGTTGTACTAACTCTTGCACCACCCTGCTACACGGGTATTCCACACCTACTCAAACACACACCCCGTCCGACACAAATTCCCATATGTCTATCTACTTGGCCCATTGTACTCCATATGTTTATGTTGTTTGATTGCAACTCCTACCAGCTGGACAGACGAAAGAACCGCAAGTAAATCTATATTTAGAACAACTGCAGAATCATATGTCCGAAAGGACAGACGCCACAATTCTCTATTGCTGTGAATGTCAACGGCCGTGCTGCATTGGACAGGCTTGTTAGAGCCGTGTCACTGAAGTTAATCGCCGTTGGGCTTACCCATCATGTGGATGGGACATCGCCCGTGTCCACCGTGTGCCGTTGGCAAGCCGGATGCACTCATCGTTAGTGACGTCTGTTAAAAGCTACGTGCTTGAGAAGATATCCGTCGACAGCTACGGGCTGAGGGTGACACGACGGCCGGTCGGAACCGTTGGGATCTCCCGACTTTAGCAGGGACTGGTAACTCGCCTTGACGTTAAACTCTCATGGTTTCGCGCAAGAGTTAAATGTACCTACTTTTACCATCAGAATATTGCCCTCGACTTACAGCTGTTATACATTCAAGCTGTTTTACGGCCTGCATTTCTACCTCTTAATGCAAAAATGCTACTTATTAGAGGCACAAAAGATATCTTCAGTCCATTTCATTCGTATTTTCTTTCAATCCATGGACCCATCATTTAATTACGACTACACTGTGAGACGGAATGCCGCCTGGCGACCTTCTACATCTACATCTACATGGGATACTCTGCAAATCACATTTAAGTGCCTGGCAGAGGGTTCATCGAACCACAATTATACTATTTATCTCCCATTCCATTCTCGAATAGCGCGCGGGAAGAAAGAACACCTGAATCTCTCTGTTCGAGCTCTGATTTCTCTTATTTTATTCTGATGATCATTTCTACCTATGTAAGTGGGATTCAACAATATATTTTCGCATTCGGAGGAGAATGTTGGTGATTGGAGTTTCGCAAGTAGCCCACGCCGCAGTGATAAGCGCCGTTGTTGTAATGATTCCCATCCCAGATCCTGTATCATTTCCGTAACGCTGTCTCCCCTGTATCGTGACAATACGAAACGAGCTGCCCTTCTTTGGACTCTTTCGATGTCCTCCGTCAAACCCACCTGATAAGGATCCCACACTGGGCTGCAATACTCCAAAAATGGACGGACAAGCGCAGTGTATGCAGTGTATGCGACCTTGTACGACAGGATGCAATAATGTGCGTACGAGGGCAAATCGGATAGTAAGTGCCGAAATTTTTTCTGGAAGTACCTCATTGTTTTCATTATATTGTAGTGAACAGTATACCCTTTAAGGTATTTATCGTCAATATTCCCACAAACAGTTTTCAAGTCCCGTCGCCGGCCGCGGTGGCCGAGGAGACTGAGGCGCTCCAGTCACGGTCTGCACGGCCACTACGGTCGGGGGTTCGAATCCCCCCTCGGGCATGAATATTTGTGCCGTCCTTAGTATAAGGTAGTTGATAAGTAGTTTGTAAGTTTAGGGACTGATGACCCCGTAGTTAAGTCCCATAAGCTTAACAAACATTTAACATTTTAACAAGTCCCGTCACAAGATTCTAAATCACTTCTGCATAAAACTGTGCCGAATTGGAGTGTAGGCACTTATTGATCCTCGCTTGAGCTCCTCATCCATTTGAGAGTTCATAAATGGTGAAACGGGGATTCTTTTCGATCACTTCCATCCACTTTGCAAGTTTATCATTCACAACAGACGTTCGTCCACTTATTTCTTCATAGTGAACGCTAGTGTTCAAATGTTCAAATGTTTGTATAGTTTATGGGACTTAACTACTAGACCATACAGAGTGTCCATGATAAAGGTTCCACATTAAAAACGCTACAGATAGAGAAGTATTCCTCAGAATAACATCAAATTAAAACACCATGTTACTGATACAGAACGAAAGGTCATGGAATCGACAACGAAAAAGCTAATCAAAATTTGACTGATAAACGACGTTATAAGCACTCAATATGCATACCACCAGATGCGCAGCACACGACAGTGTGGTCCGGTTGCTTTAGCGATAAATGTCACCAGAATCGTGTAAAGCACAGCAAGCGATACCGAGTAAGACAAAAATACTACGCTGACAGAATTTTTAAAACGGGAATCAGCGTTACCAACGATGAAAAAGCCTTTGACGTTTCATTCCATGAAATTCTACGATCCTCTTTGATTGATTACTCTGTCAGTTACTGGTAGGACAAAATGAAAGACCAAATTTTGTGTACTACCTATAGCGCTTTATTTATTTATTTAGCCGGTTTTCTCTTAAAAGGTCAACTTCTTACATTCACTTTTTTTTATCAAAGAACTGATTTTATTTTACAGCATTGGGACACATGTTATTCGTACCGACTGACATTGAAATAGATTGTCAGATATATTTCATAGTGCTGTGCCAGTAAAACTGAAAAGATCTACATATATATACTATGCATATCGTTCAAGTGCCTTGCAGAGGATTTACCGAATCGCTTTCACAATATTTCTCTACCGCTCCATTCTCCAACAGAGAACAGGAAGAAGGAACACTAAAATTTTTCGGTTTTCGATCTCATTCGTCTTTTTATTATGTTCATGACTCCATATGTAGATAGGAGCTAACAAAATATGTTTGCGTTCGGAGGAAATATTTAGTGAAAGAAATTCCGCAAATAGATCACGCCACAACGAATATTGCCCTTCATTTAATGTTTTCCACCCAACTCGTGCATCGTGATACTTTCTCGCCTATATCGCGATAATAAAAAAGGAGCTGCCATTCTATGAACTTCCTCTATATCTTCCCTCAGTAACACTTCGGGGAGATCCCACAACGGGCAGCCATACTCCAAAATAGATCGGACAGATGTAGATACAATTTATACAGTACATGGGAGTATAAGGAATAAACTACGAATAAACTTTAATTCCAAACTGAAAATATGTTCGTATAAACATTTCAAATAAAATTAGCAATTGTAATAAAATAAATTAGTTGACAGGTCAGCTAAAGAATATTTTGATATGCAGGGAGCAAACGAAAAGTAAGCTATAAATTGGAAAAATGTTCCAAATAACATTTCAAACAAAATTATCATTTCCTATAAATAAATTATTTGACAAAACTGCTACAGAATATATTGAATAGGTGTAACACCTTACAATTGTAAGCCAAGAATGTTTAGTTTGCTTGGGAAACACAAATAAAATAGTGCCGGAAATAAAAATTAGTACATCCTGTTAGAATTTAGCAATTACTTCAAGATTGATTTTTGAAACAGTGAATATGGAGTACATGTAATGATTACATTTTCAGAGCAATAGCTAAAGTGATCCTGAAGTACCAGGTGTCGGAACCTGCTGAAACATCCATATCACTACGTGGTATACCCTCCGTGGCAATGCAGGCGCGGGTGGCAATTGTGGCATCCATGCGATCACACATAATGGCAAATACAGTGTGGTCCATTGATAGTGACCGGGCCAAATATCTCACGAAATAAGAATCAATCGAAAACACTACAAAGAACAAAACTTTTCTAGCTTGAAGGGGAAAAACAGATTGTGCTGTGGTTGGCCCGCCAGATGGCGCTGCCATAGATCAAAAGGATATATACTGCATTTTTAAAAATAAACAGCCACATTTTATTACACATTCGTCTAGTACGTAAATAAATATGAATGCTTTATTTGGCACACTTTTGTCGCTTTGTGATAGATGGCGCTGTAATATTCACAAACAGTTTTCTCCCAATTTTAGACTAAGAGTGGGTAAGAGTGGGTAACAGGTAGGGTTCTTTCTTATTTTTAAATTAAAACACAGAACGTAGGTACGTTTGAACATTTTCGGTTGTTCCAATGTGGTACATGTACTTTTGTAAAATTATCATATATTATGAGAACGCATGCTGTTACTGCGTGATTACCTGTAATTACCTAATGACTTCAACAAATGCTTAAAATGATGTTCTTCAACTTCAATGCATTTGGCAATACGTGTAACGAAATTCCTCTCAACAGCGAGTAGCTCGCCGTTCGTAATATTCTCACATGCATTGACAATGCCCTGACGAATGTTTTCAGGCGTTGTCGGTGAATCACAATAACAAATATCCTTCAATTTTCCGCATAGAAAGAAATCCGGGGATGTAAGATCCGGTGAACTTGCGGGCTATGGTATGGTGCTTCTACGACTAATCCACTTGTTATTAAATATTCCATTTAAGACCGCTTCAACTGCATGCGAGCCATGTGCCGGACATCCATCATGTACATCGCCATTCTGTCGTGCAGTGAAATATCTTGTTGTAAAATCATTGCCATCGATAAAATAGGGGACAATTATCCTTCCTCCCATTATGCCGCATCATACATTAACCCGCCAAGGTCGCTGGTGTTCCACTTGTCGCAGCCATCGTGGATTTTCCGTTGCCCCATAGTGCATATTACGCCGGTTTACGTTACCTCGGTATCTGAATGACGCTTCGTCACTAAACAGTACGCGTGAAAATTATCTGTTATTGTCCCGTAATTTACTATGTGCCCAGTGGCAAAACTGTACACGACGTTCAAAGTCTTCGCCATGCAAATCCTGGTGCATAGAAATATGGTACGGGTGGAAATTTATTTTGATGAAGAATTCTCAACACCGACGTTTTTGAGATTCCCGATTCTCGCTCAATTTGTCTGCTACTGATTTGCGGATTAGCCGCAACTGCAGCTAAAACACTTACTTGGGCATCGTCATTTGTTGCAGGTCGTGGCTGACGTTTCACTTGTGGCTGAACACTTCCTGTCTCTTTAAATAACGTAACTATCCGACGAAAGGTCCGAAAACTTGGATGATATCTTCCAGGATAACGATCAACATACATAGCACAGGCCCGTTGAGCATTTTGTGCACAATAGCCTTACATAAATACTATATCGACTTTTTTTGCGAATGGTAAACGGTCCATTTTAACACGAGTAATGTATCACGATGGAAATACCGTCCGCACTGGCGAAATGTTACGCGATACCACATACTTATTCGTTTGTGACTATTACAGCGAAAAAAGTGTTCCAAATAAAACATTCATATTTATTTACGTACTAGACGAATATGTAATAAAAATGGGGGTACCTACTTTAAAAAATGCAGTTGATATCCGTTTGACCTATTGCAGCGCCATCTAGCGGGACAACCATAGCGCCATCTGTTCTCCCCATTCAAGCTAGAAAAGTTTTGTTCTTTGTAGTCTTTTTGTTTGATGTTTATTTCGTGAGGTATTTGGCCCGGTCACTATCAACGGACCACCCTGTACATCTCAGGAAACGTTATTCCACGCCTGCTCGACCTATTCTCGAAGTTCTGCAAGAGTTGTTGGCTGAAGAGTGGCTCGTGGCAATTGTTGTCCCACCATATTCCACAAGTGCTCGATTGCGCTGATCGTGCTCGCTATGGATGTTGCCGCACGCCGAGTTTCACGTACTGTGTGTGGGTGAGAATTATCCTATTGGAACAGCACATCAACTTCCTATTACAAGAACGGAAAACAGAATGGGTCTCGCATTTTGCACGTAGCGAGCGCTCGCCACCGTTCACTCAACCACCACTAAAAGTGAATGAGAGTTGTAACTTATGACAAAATGTTCAAATGTTTGTAGAGTCTATGGGACTTAACTATAGGGTCATCAGTCCCTAAACTTACAAACTACTTACAACTATGGACGGCACAAATATCCATGCCCGAGGGGGGATTCGAACCCCCGACCGTAGTGGCCGTGCAGACCGTGACTGGAGCGCCTCAGTCCCCTCGGCCACCGCGGCCGGCAACTTATGACAACCAGACCATTACTTATGTGATGTGGCCAGTATAACTTGCGAATGTTTTGGTATAAGAATGTATAACATTCCGTAGGAAACTATAAAGGCTCTTTACAAATCCGTTCCTCGAAGAGTTGCAGCTGTTCTCAAAGCCAATAGTGGTCCCACTCCCTACTAATAAACAAGTATTAAGTCAGTTTTAGGTGAAAATATTGTTTTGCTCGCCCCCTGCCTGTATTGTACCGTTCAGACCTATTTTGAAGATACCATAAAGTCAGAAATAAATTATTTTGTAAAATATTTAAATGAAGGACCTAAATTACTAAATCTTAATAAAGCGTTTTTTATTTCCTTACAAATATAACGCAATTCTAATTTTCTGTCATCATAAAACAGTAATGAAGAAATTGCATAGCCACAGAACTATTTTATTAAAACCAAACAGAAGGCAAGTAATGAAGTCTTGACCCGTAATGTTCTTGGCGCAATACTGTTTTGAATAAGCCTGCGAGTGTGTCACGGCATCAAACCTGAACAGCATAGAATCTGGCCAAATAGTTTCGATGGTGCTTAAGTTTGGACTTTGGTTTGGCCATTCCAATGATTTTACTTTGTGCTGCTTCATACCTGTCTTCACATGTACAGAAGTGTACTTAGTATCGTCGGCAAGCTATGAGGCATATTTCGTCTTCCGTGGGGTATGGTATAGTTCGTTAATATTTCACCATATCTCAGACAATCTATTACACCACAAGAGCACATACACCACCTCGCGAGATACTGCGCCACATCATGGTAATCTTCCATCGTACTTTTTTTATTATTATTTTTTTTAGGGACTTAACTGCTGGGTCATCAGTCCCTAAACTCACAAACTACTTATGAACTAACTCATATTAAATACAACGCAAGCATCCATGCCCGAGGGAGAATTCGAACCTCAGACGCGGGAGGCCACGTGATCCGCAACGTGGTGCTCCAGACCGCTCGGCTACTCCCGCGCGGCCATCGTGGTTCATGGTGGGCTCTTCGTACCTTCTGTAATTCATAGTGTTGTTCGGCCACCAATCGTACAATATAGAGAATAAAATTACGCATGCTTCACTCGACAGAATTTGTCAAGTGTCTTCTGTGCTCCATGGAACATAATTTCTAGCAACATATATTGTCTTCCTATTTTTCGTACTTACAGCTTTTATAGAACGTCGCCTGCCTTTTACCAAATGATTATCAAACACTGCCTTAGGTGAAGTTTTGAAATTAGCCGTCGATTCCCTTCTGATGAACCTTTACTCATTCGGGTCCTAACACTTCGTCCATTGTTCTCCATCGTCCCCCTATTTTTTAGAAAGCGAGCTCATTCAAGCACAAGTTGTTTTGAGATGGCAAAGCTTTTCACAAGTTCGGAGGTCGTGGCTGGCCATCAAAGCTCCAATACTATTTGCGGAGCACTTCGAGTTTTACGCTACGTAGGTGAGCATTATCATGTTGAAACAACACATTACATTCCTGCTAGAAGAAAGTCAAGGGAACATTTTGTACATGCAGAGCGTTGGTCAGCGTTCTCTCCACATACATCGAAGGTGAAACTTAATTGTACCTTATGGCACTCCAGACCATAAGGTATATAGTGAGGCCAGTGTGACTTGCACTCTACGAGTCAGTGCTAGTTAGACCGTTGTACTTGCAAACGACCAATTACGTACAGGCAGAATCCGTTTTCATCGCTGAAGACGACGACCAGGCATTCCATCTACCAAGCGATACACTGCCGGCACTAGCCGAGCCTTGTTGAGTGAGTGGAGACGTGCTGGAGGTATACGCGCCCGTAGTCCCACTGCTGTAACCGACTGGCAACAGTTCGTGTTGGCAATTCTGGGCTCACAAACCCTCGCTGCGGAGCGCGCGGTTACTCGCCGTCGGACGTTCGAGTCCTTCTTGGGGCATAGGTGTGTCTGTTGTAATTAGTTTAAGTAGTTTGCATGTCTAGGTACTGATGAGTATAGCAGTTCGGTCCAATAGGTTTACGATCATGACCTACAAGTAGCATTATAAACATCCTTTCTTTCAATCAAAACTTGTATTCAACCCACGACCATATTCACACAATCTTTTGCACTCGCAGCCATGTCGTTTAATTGGCTAGAACTTAATTAGCGGCCACGTATTAAATAGTTTCTCCCAGCCTGTTTGATGCAACGTCATATAAAAACAGTGTTTGAATCACTCAATTGTTTGATTATTACTGGCAACAGTTCGTGTTGGCAATTCTGGGCTCACAAACCCTCTGGTCTGTGGTAGCTGTAGGATCTACTATAGCTGCCATTACAATATAACACGACGCGGTGGAGTGCCGAGCGTTCTCAGGCGCCTCGCTGCGGAGCGCGCGGTTACTCGCCGTCGGACGTTCGAGTCCTTCTTGGGGCATAGGTGTGTCTGTTGTAATTAGTTTAAGTAGTTTGCATGTCTAGGTACTGATGAGTATAGCAGTTCGGTCCAATAGGTTTACGAGCATTTGAACATTTATAATACGAGAATTCTGGGGGATGCATCTGCTCAAAGGACGTTGAGAACCTCGTCTAAAGGTCTAAGAATGTTGGTGTGACTGTTGCAACTACCATCGTTGTACAACCGACGTGGCACGTCCAACTAGTGTGGCAATACTCCGAAAGGACAATCCCGCCACTAGGAATGCCGCAGTTGACATAGTTTCAAAATCTCTCACAAGGAAAGTACTCGGGCTCGAACAAACACATATACACCAAAATCGTATGAGAGATAATGTAAAGATCCCTTATTGCACTAGTGATACTCCCGCATCTGCAAAACTCTGCAGTCGTCCATTAGAGGCCTCTGCATGTGCCATGCCGCATTGCACTTTGACCAGTCGGTTCCCCAGTAGGGACGGTGAAGTGTGCCTCCGAAGTTGCGTTTTGTGATGTTATTTGTGTGGTGAAGCGTCAGATGGGGCGGCGATTGCTAATCAATGCTGCTAATGTATTGCGAATAGTTGAGATGAAGTTACGAAGAACCCTTCTTCGTGAAGATGGTATTAGTGTAGAAGATGAATCATTTGCATGCTTTCTCGTATCTGTTATGGTACAGAAATATGAGCATAAGTTAGGTACTGTTGTTACAAACTCAAAATAATATTAGGGATGATAATGATGAACAGCTCATTGCAAGCGGTAGTGCTACGGTAAGTGCGGGAAGAGGCGATGGAAGCAGTGGCAGTGAATACCAACAGTCTTTCGGGAAGAAGATTAAAGTTGCAACTATCATCACGGCTTTTGATGACAATTCGCTAGAGTACATGTACGATGATTATTACATACGTTATAGTTAAGATATCTGCATTACGTATGGCGTCTACAATTACATCTACAGTGCTATCTAGAGCATGGTTGCAGAGCTTTGCAGAAAAACGACACCCACCAGCACATTGAGGTGTAAGTAGAGATCCTGTAACCAAACGTTCATACAAATATGTTTGTTCGAGCCCACGTACTTTCCTTGTCAGTTGGTTGAGGGAAGCACGAGTGTGTCTCCCTGGTCTCGTGCCAGTTTATTTCACATGTTGATTTTACATTGATCCTCATGGTAGCAAACATTTACTTTTCAAAGACACACACATACGACGTTGTGGCAGTTGTCAGGACGCTATCTTTTGGAGGAGGACGTTGAAATTATTATCAGAACACCTACTATCCTCCACGTAACATCCACCGTCATTGTATCAAAATCGAAGTCGTCTTTCTAGGAGTATTATTATTATTATTTTCGGGCAGTGTAGTTGAATTGTAAAAGACTATTTAGCGATAATGTAAATTTATACGAGCCGCGTCCAGGAAGTAAGTTCCGCTTAAATTTATCTCCGCTGCAGCGCTGCGATTGCAGTTCCGCACATGTGCTGTAGACAATGTGTATCAAGGAGAAGAACATGCGCCATTTGGAGATCGCTGTCAGTTACGTACGCTTTGTTGTGCTTGTTTGAAATATCGGCGTTGATTGAACATCCCGCCGCCTGTAAAATCAGGTCGGTGATTCGGTTTCTGAATGCGAGGAAAGTGAAACCAAGTGAAATTTATCGGCAAATTTGCGATGTTTACGGACCAATGCGATGAGTGATTCGATGGTGAGGATATGGGTCCGACAGTTCAATGGCGGGCTTGGTGATGTGCACGATGAAGAACGAAGTGCCGGCCGTGGTGGCCGAGAGGACTGAGGCGCTCCAGTCACGGTCTGCACGGCCACTACGGTCGGGGGTTCGAATCCCCCCTCGGGCATGGATATTTGTGCCGTCCTTAGTATAAGGTAGTTGATAAGTGGTTTGTAAGTTTAGGGACTGATGACCCCGTAGTTAAGTCCCATAAGCTTAACAAACATTTGAACATTTTCAAGAACGAAGTGGGCGTCCACCTTTGGTTACAGAAGAACTTTCATCTGTTCTTACATCTCAAGCCGGCCGCGGTGGCCGAGGGGACTGAGGCGCTCCAGTCACCGTCTGTACGGCCACTACGGTCGGGGGTTCGAATCCCCCCTCGGGCATGGATATTTGTGCCGTCCTTAGTCTTACGTAGTTCATAAGTAGTTTGTAAGTTTAGGGACTGATGACCCCGTAGTTAAGTCCCATAAGTTCTACAAACATTTGAACATTTTTACATCTCAAGTCTAGCGGTCATCACTTCACCAATGACGACGAGCTGAAAGAAACTGTTTCCAACTGGTTGGCGACACAGGCGGCAGATTTCTATGAGAATGTATGTTCAAATGTTTGTATAGCTTATGGAACTTAACTAGGGGGTCATCAATCCGTAAACTGACAAACTACTTATGAACTAACTAATACTAAGGACGCCACAAATATCCCTGCCCGAGGCGGGATTCGAACCCCCGACCGTAGTGGCCGTACAGACCGTGACTGGAGCGCCTCAATCCCCTCGGCCACCGCAGCCGGCTATGAGAAGGTATAAAAAAACCTGGTGCTACGCTATGACAAATGCCTGAAAAATTTCCGTAGTTATGTGGAAAAGTAGTTGTAGAATTTTGTGCAATAAAAGTTTCTTCTGTATGTGTGTACAATTTCATTTTATTACTAAACGGAACTTATTTTCTGGACGCGTCTCGTATTTCTGAGCTGTCATAAAATTAAATTTGGTAATGTTTTATTCCCGGGATAAGATTCGTTTATGGCACATCTAATTTGATTTTTATGACGCTCAACAACTGTTCAACTTCCATATTTTTGAGGTGTTTTGTCGCGCAAGGAGCCATCGATTACCTCCGCAAACTTTTCAGGCTAGACATCCAAACGGGGCCGAGATGGATTCTCGGTGTCAAGGTCGCCGGAAATTCCTCCGGCGGCGTCGGGGCGGACGACCTCGGTAAGACGAAGTGAGTTCCTAGAGCGCAACCACACATCCGGATCCATTTCCGAGAAAGCTACCGGAAGGGAATTTCCGATGCGCGGCCTTCGGGCGTTCGAAGGCGGGTCGATGGCTCGAGGAGAGCCAAGGAAAGGTTAGGTTAGGGCGGCGGCGCGAGGCCGTCGGCGTTGTATCGATCAGCAGGGGCAGGCGGCAGGCGGCAGGCGGCACAGCCTCTGGTCGCAGTGTAGCCGTGGCAGCCGGCGCCGTCGCATCGCCACACGTAAGCCCGCCTGCGCTGCTGCTCGCTGCCCACGAGGAAGGCAAGGTCACGCCATTGATCCCCTCCCCCGACATCCGCCCGTGGGCCCACTCCGCGGTGGAGGCTGTCGCGGCCCGTTTCTCTTTGCTAATCGAGCCGTCACGTGTCCCGATTCGAGCTCACTGAGGCCCCTACAGAAATGTCCACACAACACTCTTTCCAGTCGATCTCAAAAAATAATTAAAAAAAAAAAAAAAAAAAAAAATCGGGCGAGAATGAAAGTGGCAACCAGAGCGAGCATAGTACAGCCCGAAGCTTCGTAGTCACGTGTTGTCAACTCCGTGGCAGCAGACCACGTGACACTAATTTTTCTGACCCAATATCCCTGCCTTCCTCGAAGTGCTTCTTTACCAATAGCACACGCGGCGGATGCCTTGGCATTGTAAACAAGCTCTGCTAGTAGAACGCGTTTGCTCCAAATCATTCGCGCTTCATGTAGTTCTTTTAAACAACTTGTTTCACTGTGATAAAATAGAGTGACAAGTCATTGCATCGAGCTCTAGAGTAGTACTTTAAAGTCTGCATAGAACCTAAATTAGTTGACCGTCATCCCGAATATTAGGGGATGACATAAAAGCAAAGAATCCTTTTCATATTGGAACAGCCTCTTGGTCAATCTGCTCAAGCTTAGCACTGCAAAGCTCAGAAATACACGGCAATTTCCCGGACCCGTCCCTTTCCGACAGTCCGGTTATCTGAAGTACCTTAAAACATCTCTATTATCCACTACACACGAAATTACCCCTGTCTAGTAGCTACCAAGTACACGCAAGAGTGCCCACTAGACCGTGTGCTTCACACGACTAGTGCTTCGGTATACGTAATAGTTTAAATGTATGCCGTATTTCTGTTAATCCTTGTGCTGCAGAGTATTGCACAGGATATCTTCTTTCCTAAAAGGAAAAAAAAAAAAAAAAAAAAAAAAAAAAAAAAAAAAAAAAAAAAAAAAAAAAAAACGTGGTAGCGCGCGCCGCGCAAGCCCCGAGCAGGGATGACCTACATCGGCAAAAAGCCGGGTTCAGCGATCGCGACGTACGCACGGAGGGGCGGCACAGGGAAAGGCCGAGGAGGGGTGGCTACCCCCTCCACTGCACGCTCCCCACTCCCCGCCCCCCCCCCCCCACCGCGGGCGACGCGGATGCGATACCAGCCCGCAGCGACCGCGGAAGACCTGTCCTCTCCAACTGCCGTTTAACCTGATAACACCGACATCTCAGAGCAGCCCATTCAGAAATGCTCCCTGTATAGCACCAGGTCAGGCTATTTGATCGAACGGTATTGTCCTCACGAGGGCCGGTTCGTGGCGTTCCGTTTGTCAAAAGCAGGCGCACGGGACGAGCGGCTTGCCAACAACGCCCAACACAGCCGTTCATCTTCAGTCTATAGGCATTATTTGCGTGTCGTTCATTGACTAGTCTATGTGACTTTCTAATTCACTGAAACAATTTGCTGCATACAGTCGCTTGATTCGAACGACGAATTTATGCAACGACATTTCTTGTGGGATTTGAAAATATTAGAGCCCTCTCATAAACTCAAAAGTTGTTAATACGTCGTGTTTTGTAGCTCTTAAATATTCCATGAAACACGTTTTTCTATATTGCACCAAAGCTGCCTTTTTATTGAAATTTTAGCAAGTTTAGGGCTTTCCGTGACCTACACGGATCCAAATATAAACGAATGCGGCTTAAGAAAACGTTAAAAGCCCACAACTACTCAGCATTTCAATAAATGGGCAGCTTTGGTGCAATATAGAAAAACGTGTTTCATGGAATATTTAAGAGCTACAAAACGCGACGTATTATAACTTTTGAGTTTATGAGAGGGCTCTAATATTTTCAAATCCCACAAGGAATCTCGTTGCATAAATTCGTCGTTTGAATCAAGCGACTGTATGCAGCAAATTGTTTCAGTGAATTAGAAAGTCACATAGACTAGTCAATAAACTCTCTTTAACTGTTATATTTTAATCTAACAATAGAGAGCAATGCTTTGAGTTGATCACAGTTCACCCAAAGCTGTTTTCTGAAGTTAATTGGTTTTGTAACAAATAAAAAAATGGCTTGTTTGTTTCTTTGGACTCTCCGTATGGTTATTTCCATCAAGTGCTGGAGAGGGGAAGAAGGAGTAAAGGACAAAGGCAGGCGTCTATTGGTCTGAACATCATCTGACTTACCTTGTTCATTAGCAGTCGTGGACTAATATCGCCTTTTGTCACGCCCTACAAGTTTGTTATTTGATTTTGCTGCTGCTGCTCCTCTTTATAAGATCTTCCTTCACTTTACTTAATATTTGTACTTAATTTAGTAAATTGAGTACTATCGTAAATCAAATTTAATTTCAAGAAGTTACTGTATTGAAACAAAATGTTGGTTTCAGTTTAGTTTTTAGTTTTTAGTTTTAGTTTTTAGTTTTGTCGTTTGACTTACCGTTCTATTGTTTAAATATTATGCCTTGAAAAACTAATGGAAGCATTGCTTCTCAGGTCTTTAGAAGGATACCTGTTGTTCCTCAAGCTCACCTAAAATTTTGTCATGACAGCCCAAGAGAGTGCCCTTTTCCAACATAAAATTCCCATTCCATTGTTTCTCATGAACCTCCAATTGAGTCGGGAGTCTTTTCGTGTCTTGAGAACGATATCAGTCTTGAAAATAGCTTGATAGTTGTACGAGAATAAATAAGTGACTTGACGTGTTTCCACACTAAATTGCCCTACGTTTCATTCAGCTCCCCGATAAAGAAACGTAAATCGACTAATAAAGAGGAGAAAGTAGGGGGAGGTAATTGCGTTCGTTGTGAGTAAATTATACAGGAGTTTTCGCTGGGCTGTGACTGCGTGAAAAGTGGACTGAGCCACGCAGTCAGACAGCACAGATACCGGAATTCCACTGACTACTCTCACATTAACTGATGTAAATTACGGAACACTATTATAAAGTATATTTACGGTTGGAAATTTCACTAATTGTTACTAAGTTTCGCTCTGTTTTTCTGTAATCGACATCACAGGAATAATACATTACATACCAGACATTCATCAGGTCCGGCACACACTTTCCAATGAAGTTTTGAAATGCATTCTTTTTGTTAAAGAATTTTATCTTATTATCATATTTACAAGGAAAAGAGGAAACTAATTTTTCTTACACTGTTATAAAAAGGGATAACATATAGAGGATTCTAAACATTAATTAGTACAGCTGTTAATGCATGCAAGTCGCTACAAATGGAGAAATGTGAATAGTTGAGTTCTCCAGTAGGTGACAGTAAATTCAGTGTTCAATCAAAAATAAGTCGTCAGTAATACAAAACTAGTAACAAAGTTTAGAATGCCGCATAAGACATTTACAAGGAGTGCAGGATTTCGCGCAAATCATCATCGCTTAAAATTTAACCACAAATGTTGTTGTTCAACTGTTTCGTAAACCGTTAAGATTTTCCGTGATTTACCAATGCCAATTGAGGCGAATGTTTGGACATGTCCTTCGAGATGGCCTATTCACTGCTAATGCAGTTCCCAATCAGGAGGTATTCAGGTCTCGAGTCAGACATCGAAAGTGAGGTTTGCCTTGATTTGCCAATGTCGATTAAGGCAAGTGTTGGGATTTGTCGTCTGAGACGGAGAGGACTGATTTTCTTACCCAACATTTTTCTGTCCGTGTTGATACGCGATCTAGAAGGTTTTCCTCGTGTACAGGCGGGCGCTGATAACCTCGCTGTTGAGCGCTCTAAAACACCAATCATCATCATCGTGTACAGGACTTGAAACGTTAATCTTCCCTTTATTCGGTTACCATTATAAATTCATAAATAATTTACAATTTATTGGGCGGTGTTTGAACCTTGATTATCCGAAAAATGAACTAACCATATTTGGTCTGTGCTCAGTATGATGGTGATGCAGAAACGTCAAACTGTCAGACGTAAAACTATAAGACAGGACGTTTCCTATTATGTCAAAGTAGTAAAGTGTTTCACAGTCCTGTGGACGTTTAGTGGAATTTTTTACTAACACGCAATTTACACTATTCTTGGAGATATAAGCGTAAGACATTCAGGCTGGTTACAGGTTTCACTTTTTCACAGTATTCCATGTGACTTTCTTTAACGAACGTGAGCAATAATAGTTTTCGAGCTCGCTAAATGCATTACAACTTGCTAACGCAATTAATCCGATCTGTTATCACCCCAGAAAATCCTGAAAATCTGAAGACTGCTTTCTTTAGAAGTTCTTTTGTATATTCAAAGAAGTGCTGCTAATGCTCTTCTGGTTAAAATACCGTATTTCAGTTTTCAGTTTCCTGGCAACATTTAGCTTCTCTGACACAGGCCGTGGAGTTACTTATATGTAACAAGTGTATTCGTGGTACAATAGGAGAAAACCACTGAGTGTACCGCGGCGGAGTGGCCGAGCGCATTGAGGCGCTATGCTACGATGATGCGCGAGGCCGTTCCCCGTCGGGGGTTCGAATCCCCCCTCGGGCATGGATGTTTGTGCCGTCTTTAGTATAGGCTAGTTCATAAGCAGTTTGTAGGTTTAGGGACTGATGACCTCCGATGTTAAGTCCCATAAGCTCTACAAACAACACCTCTAATTTTTTTTTAGTGGGCATAAGTTAGTGAGGACGATCAATACTACGGAGAATAGAGATTTCTCTGAATATAAACTGACTGAGCAGTCCTATTGATATTACGCTATGAATGACATTCTTTGATTTTACTGTACTAATAGTTTTCAACGGAAGCCTCAAAAGGTCAAGTGCCATAAGACAGGCCTACAGGGAACGTAAGAGAGAAGACAGACGGGTGATCAGCGCTTTTAAAAATATCTCCCTCTCTTTATTTTATTTTCATTGAAGACATTTAATAGCTTAGTCATAACTATCAATCTTGACGGCTAGTGTGGTAAGTAAGAGCAAATGAATTAGCGTGACCTGAATTGGATCTAATGTGGAGGTTCTTGGTTTTATCACTGCGCATTTCGCTGCAGTAGTAAGGAACTTTATGAGTTTTATACGGGCTGTTACTTGATCCCGATTGCCGCTTTCCAACTCTGCTTCCATACTGTACTCCGCATATCCCTTCCACTGCCCAGGAGAACGTACAAGTCGTTAAACATGCATATAAGGAACGAGAGTGTTCTATTTCGAATGAAATGTCTTTCCTTCAACTATGAAATAGGTTACTAAAGTTACGTGATGGTTGCAATACCAATCCAGTTTCTGAGTTATGGCGCGGATAATAATACAACACATGTAGTTTCCTTAGGATTCCGGAATACGCCAAGCTAAAAGCGTGAAGAGTACGATTACAGATCCTCACGTCGGAACAGTCTTCTAAAATTTGCTGGAGATCCAATCACTTCTGAAATTTAGAATACATAAGTTTCAAGTCGACTACTGAACCACCTTATCAGGCTCTATCAAAAGAATCTCATGGAATTTAAAAGTAACTAAAACTGTCAGAAGTTCCAAAAAGTGTTTCTGCAGCTGCCTAATTTACAGATTCCTACTCAGTTAAATGAGTAAAAACACAAATTTATAATATACGTGGTTCTATAATGAATATTCTTTAGATGTTGGAGACTACATAATGCTTGTTCTTCCCTTCATACCGGTGCATCTGGATGGTATGACTTTGTGTTCACAGTTCAAATAAAATAAAATGTTTGTAATTTTATGGGACCAAACTACTGTGGTCGTAAGTCCCTAAGCATACAAACTACTTAAGTTAAACTAACTTAAGGACAATACACACACTCCCATATCCGAGAGAGGACTCGAAACTCCAACACGTCACGTGACGATCCAGACCCCACGACTTTTCCCGCGCGGTTGTTCACAATTTTCTAACTATTCAGTCTATCGCTCAATACAGAAATAAACCATTTTCGGCTGCACACTTCTAATTGCTTCAGTATACGATGCGTGTACATACAGATCGTGAAGACTTTATTTGCCTTGGTGATTTGGCAACTGAGGTCCGGTCCTCCCTGGGGCATGGGTGTGTACTTTGTCCTTAGGTTAGTTTACCTTAGTTTAAGTAGTTAGTAAGCTACGGACTGATGACCACGCAGTTTGGTCCGATAGATTTACAAACATCTGAACATTTTAACCAAGTGCTAAAATGTTATATTTTACTGTACGACGTAGCGTCTATCCATAGTCTGCGTGTAACATTGTAGGTATGCATTTGCGTAGGAAAATAGTTGCTCTATAACGCTGAGACATAGCTTTTAGCAACTCCTTTGCAAAGGAAACATTTTAAGTGGACTCATTTATACTGCTTGTGTTGATCAGATTTTGATTTTTATCAACAGACACTGGAATATTCCCCTTCTCTTAATGAACAAAAAACGTTGCAGTTCAGAAGCATCAAAAGTACAATTATTTGTGCTTCGAGTAGAATTTTGTACTTAAATAAACAGAGGACAGGCGAATGACGCCCCAGCAAGGGCTTGTATGAGAATTTATAGCTATATACATTTCCACGTTGTTAACCGAGATAATACGATAACTGTCATATAAGGGTTGCTTCTTATCTCTCCTACAAATCGATCTTGAAAAGATTATTATTTTTACTTCTCTTCACAATTTGTCTAATATTATACTTGTATTTTTGTCGTCACGAAATCGCGGCACTGCTTACTTACGCACAAAAAACGAGAAGTCCGGGTCGGTATAGACGTAATTACAACAGTCATGGGGTGACTCAACATGATCATCCTACCACGATTCTCGTGTCCATTTTTCAATCCTTCTGAAGGGCCGCTCGTAATTTAAGAAACTCTTAAATTAAGAATTTGCAAAAACCCATGTTTAAAACAAGAATATCTCTCAGTTCGAATGAACATGAAATTATTTATGCACGTGTTTCTGGAGGAATCATGTTCTTCTATAAGTTATGAAAGTATTTTGGAATGACGACAAGATTTATGTCGCAAAAATTAAGAGGATAACATTCTATCCTGTACTACAAGAAGCATAGAGACTTCTGAAAAATGCATACGAAATTCCCGCTGCCTGTTTCATTTAAATGCATACACTACTTTGTGAAAAGGCTTCGTATGGCTGATCTTCCTTTCCTTTATTATACATTCCCAAGACAATATAGTATAGTGGTTAAGTCACTCTCTGATTTCGTTCAGCAAGAGCATGTTTGAAATTCTCATAGTACCATAACCATTCAGTTCACATTTGTTCTCTTAAATTTCCGGCAAAAGTGAAAGTAAGCCCTTTGATAGGTCATGGCTGATTCTTTCCTCTATACTACCATTGCAGCTGCGTCTATATTGACCTTCATTTCGACGCCTTACTAACCTCTGATTTTTGTCATGCTTGAGGTGTAATAAATAAGTCACTGTGTGTTTTGATTTATAGGGGTTGAGTGAAAATATGGAAGTGCCGCAAGAAATGTATGAATGAACATAAATGAAACTGTTAAGCAAGTCTGCAAGTTACGTTGTTGTATTTGACCTTGAACGCCTCTTGCGTAATGTCGTCGATATGTCACAAGTGTCAGTCGTGGTAAGAGAAGTATTCCATGTTATTTGAACGTGGAAGTTGGTGGTACTCTTAGGGTGCGTGCTCTCGTAACAAAGGCAGTCGAAGGTTTTGGTGATTTAGAAAGCTTATATGAAAACTGAAAGAGAATCGACCGAAAAGTCGAAACGCGGACAATAGTGTGTTGAGTAATCATTACGGACTGTCATTACAGAGGACTGTGACGAAAAGTCATTAATGAACAATCGCAAACGTTGTCAGAGACAAACAATACGAAGGGAGCTCCAGAAAGACAGAGCGAGCTGAAACTAAAAAAATCACACATCATTGACACACATCACCATAACAGGAATATGAAATGCTAAAGCCATAAAACCTGTGTCTATGTAACAACTGAATAACTTCACTTGGTCAGATCACTAATGCATATGATATGTTACACATTCTTGAGCAACTTACTGTCTCTTGCAGGGCACAGAGTTTATGAGCAGTCGATGGACGTTATGGTACTTATGTGCTGACGTCAATCTTATGGAACATATCTGAGACACTAGAAAGCAAATTGTGTGCTCTTTTTGAACCCAGGTGCTACAATCTTCCATCCGTTGCGGGTGTCAGTTAAGCGGTCATCAATTACGTTGTGCCTCCAGTCTACTGCAGACCATAGACGACGGGTCACCTTAACCATCAAGAGGCATACAATGAGTGTCAATAAATAAATGAAACACTCTCAGAAGTAGTGATCCAATACTATCCCATTTATGTATACATACATATCACTGGTATATGAGTGATGATGATCGTGTGGCATCATCACTCATATACCAATGATATGTATGTACACATAAATGAGATAGTATTGGATCACTACATACATATATATTTTCAAAGTAAGTAACGACAACTTAAGTAATTATATATTATATATATTATATATATATATATATATATATATATATATATATATATATATATATATATATATAACTTATAAAATAAGAGGTGACGGGAAATCTTAATGCTATAGGTCAACACAAGAAATGTTACACTTTCTGCGGAGCTATGAACGTAGTTTATTGCATCATTTTCCACAGAGTTATAGCACAAAGATATAATTTTTTAAATGGAACAATGGTTTTTTCTATCGTGAATTGGAATCATTGAAACCAGCTGCGTCCAAATCAATTTAAACTACATTCCTATCACTGTTACTTTGGGAGCTACAACCCTTCAAAGTTTCAGGGGCAGATTACCACACGCTGTACATAATACATAGCTAAAAAAAATGTTCAAATGTTTGTAAAGCTTATGGGACTTAACTACGGGGTCATCAGTCCCTAAACTTACAAACAACTTATGAACTACTTACGAACTAGGACGGCACAAATATCCATGCCCGAGGGGGGATTCGAACCCCCGAACGTAGTGACCGTGCTGACCGTGACTGTAGCGTCTCAGTCACCTCGGCCACCGCGGCCGGCAATACATAGCTGTGTAGTGGGTGATGGATGTTATGGCGGTGGGAAGTTGATTTACATGAGATATTCAATTGTGTGTCCATGTTCCTCAATGCATAATGCAATGCGCCGTCGAAAGGATCTGCGGACGAGATGTAACATCGCCGGTGTGACGGAGCGACATGCGTCCTCAATGCGCCGTTTTAGATCATCTGGGGATGTGGGCTCAGTGACATAAACACGATCCTTTAGATATCCCCACAAAAAGAAATCAACTGGTGTTAAATCGGGCGACCTTGCGGTCCATGAATGAGGACCGTGGCATCCCAACCATCTTCCTGCAAACCTGTTGTTTAGTTCTTCCACAACAGCACGCGCAGAATGGGCTGGGTGACCATCCTGCTGCATCCACATATGGACTCTCGTGTGTAGACACACATGTTCAAGGAGGCCACCCAAACTTTCGGCTATAAAAGCGCGATATAACTCACCTGTCAGTGTACCTGGGAAGTAGTGTGGACCGATGATTTCATCCCCAAGGATTTCACACCACACGTTAATAGACCACCTACGTTGACGGTCGACAGGTCGTACCCACCGAGGATTGTCTGCGGCCCAATAGTGCATGTTATGGCGATTCACTGCACCATAATTTGTGAATGTGGACTCATCAGAGAACATAACACTTTGTAAATAGTCCAGCGTGAAATTACGCATGACCCACTCGCAGCATGTCACTCTTGCACGGAAATCGTTCTCATGCAGCTCGTGGTTCAGTGACAGGCTGTACGGGTGAAACCTGTGGCCGTGTAGTATACACCACACAGATATGAGACTGACACCACCGACTGCAGCAACGGCTCGTAAGCTGACATGAGGATCGTGGTGTAGTGCAGGTAAAACAAACACCTCCGTCTCCTCACTTCTTGCAGGTCTTCGTCTGTTACTGCGGCGCATTACCAAGCTGCCTGTTTCCCGAAGTCGTTCGGCACGTAAGAACATAATGGCTGACGGGGCTCTTCGCTTAGGATATCTCACGGCATACGCCGTGGCTGCTTCAGTGGCATCGTGTCGGCACTCGCCGAGCATCAGCAACATGTCAACGTACTCGTTGTTCATGTATGCCATCGTCATCCGATGTCAGTAACTGTGGTGTATTGAGCCCCGGTTGTTTTTGTGGCTCCAACTGTCGGGTATACACGGCCGTGTGCGGCGACAGTCGACAGTCTAACAGCGCATCGAGGAAGCTTCTCGCTCCGTGACACCGGCGACGTTACAACTCGGCCGCATCACAGTTAGAAGGCGCATTGCATTATGCTCAGTGTTTGTGGTATCTGCTACTGAAACTTTGAAGGGTTGTAGCTCCCAAACTAACAGTGATAGGAATGTAGTTTAAATTGATTTGGGCGCAACTGGTTTTAACGAATCCAATGTACGATAGAAAAAACTATTATTCCATTTAAAAAAATTATATCTTTGTGCTGTAACTCTTTGGAAAATGATACAATAAACTATGTTCACAGCTCCGCAGAAAGTGTAACATTTCTTGTGTTGGCCTACCGCATTACAATTTCCCGTCATCTTTTATTTTATAAGTTACAGAGGCAAACACACTTAGTAAAACACCCTGTATATATATAATTGACGTAGACATGTGTCCTATCTGCACCCAAATGATGTCATGTGAGCCGACGAACAACGGCCGCATAATTGCGTCTTCTTCCGGAGCATATCCCTGTATTTTGGAAGATTATCTTAAGTGCGTTCTCAAACTTCTTCTTGGGGTCCACAAAATTACATGTTCTCGCATACTCCGTTTCCATTTATATCATAAACTCTATTAGGTTGTCACCACCGAGTTTATTAAAGACTTAACTAGTATAATGCCAAAGTAGCCACATCACGGTATTTTTTTTTCCATTGCGGGTAGTATTTTTTTTTTCTGGTCCATACAATAGTTTTGTTTCTATAGAGTCCGGCGAGGTCCTGGTTACAAGCGCTATCTGTTGCCTAATCCACTTCCAATGACGGTCGCGGTTTCCGCACGTGAATCTGTGCGGATCAGTGTCCAGTAGATTAGAGGTGAGGCATCGTTCTGTCACTCAGTCCAATCGTATAAAGCCTCTCATTGGTGCTTACGATGTTGTTTATCGTTTTGTACAGCGCTGACTTAACTTTCGAAGGAAGTACGCAGCTGTTAATATTCTGCCAGACTGCTTCCCAGTTGACTCCTCTGTACTTAGATTCTATTTTATTCGTTCCTTCGTGTTTTCTCCTGAATTCCAAAATGTCTCTTGCAGTTAATTTATTGTAATGTTTTAGTCGCTCGCACAGGTATATTCTCTCAAGATAGTACTCCCGGATATGTTTTAATTGAAAACATATTGTTTGGACATTTATCGGTGAAATATAATAAATAATTACTTTACGTAACTTTGTCTTCGCCCTAGCGGTCCACCACTGTAAACCACTATTATAGCTGTTAACTGAGCGTAGACACAGTTCCCGTGCACGATTAAGTTCGTCTTCTAATTCCTTGTCCATTAAAACAGCAGCGTTCAAACACCATTGGCTTCTGTACCAACGAGTTGGTTGTTGGTCTAAATTGATACAGGTAGAAATGCTGCTGTGATCTGAAAAGCTTACAAAAATCAAATGTTCAAATGTTTGTAAAGCTTATGGGACTTAACTACGGGGTCATCAGTCCCTAAACTTACAAACTACTTACGAACTAGGACGGCACAAATATCCATGCCCCAGATTCGAACCCCCGACCGTAGTGGCCGTGCTGACCGTGACTGGAGCGCCTCAGTCACTTCAGCCACCGCGGCCGGCAAAGCTTACAGGAATTGTTTCTGCTTTGAGTACATTGGTCGCTATATTGTCCGACACATAGATTCTATCAATTCTACTGGAGGATGTACTGGTCATATAGGTGAACTGGACCAGTGTCGGGTACTAAATTTCCCAAACGTCCCTCAAATAGAATTGTAAATGGATGTGAAAACACACTTGATCTCTTAGCAACAAATAATCCTGAGCTCATAACGAGCATCAAAGCGGTCACAGGTATTAGTGAACACAGAGTTGTCGTAGCGAAATTGAGTATCGAAAGTCCCAAAGTTACCAAAAATAAACGCAGAGTATATTTGTTTAGGAAAGCAGATGGAAACAAAATACATTGCTTCTTGAAAGACAGCTTCCACTCGTTTCTAACACTAAACGTAGGTGTAGACCATGTGGCTCAAATTCAAAGAAGTGGTATCGACAGCAATTGACAGTTTTATACGAAATAAATTAATAAAAGGAGGCGATTCCCCTTGGTACACAAAACAGGTCAGGACACTGTTGCAAAAGCAAAGGAAAAGGCATACTAAATTTAAACGAACACGAAATCCCCAGGATTTGCGATCGTACTCAGAAGCTCGAAATTTAGCGAGGATTTCAATGCGAGATGCCTACAATATTTATCACAACGAAACTCTTTCTCGTAATTTGACTGAAAACCCAAAGAGATTTTGGTCATATGTTAAATATACTCGGGGCAAATCACAAACAATACCTTCATTACGTGATAGTAATGGCGATCCTGCCGATGACAGCGCTACTAAAGCAGAGTTACTAAACTTAGCTTTTAGAAACTCATTCACCAAAGCACACGAAACCAATATTCCAGATTTCGAATTACGAACAGATTCCGTAATGAGTAACGTAGAAGTAGATATCATCGGAGTAGTGCAGCAACTAGAATCACTTAACAAGAACAAGTTTTCTGGTCCGGATTGTATACTCATTAGATTTCTATCTGATTATGCTGAAGCGATAGCTCCTTACTTAACAGTCATATACAACCGCTCTCTCATAGAAGGATCTGTACCAAAAGATTGGAAAGTTGCACAGGTCACACCTATATTCAAGAAAGGCAGTAGGAGTAACCCACTAAACTACAGGCCTATTTCATTGACGTCAATTTGCAGCAGGGTTTTGGAACATATCCTGTATTCAAATATAATGAATTATCTCGAACAGAACGATCTATTGACCCAAGGTCAACACGGATTTAGAAAATATCGTTCATGCGAAACACAACTAGCTCTTTATTCACACGAAGTGATGGGTGCTATCGACAAAGGTTCGCAAATCGATTCCGTATTTCTTGATTTCCAGAAAGCTTTTGACACCGTACCTCACATACGGCTTTTAATCAAATTGCGTGGTTGTGGTATATCGCCCCAAATTTGCGATTGGATAGGGGATTTCTTGTCAGAGAGGACACAGTTCGTAGTAATCGATGGTAAGGCATCGACTAAAACAGAGGTGATATCGGGCGTTCCACAGGGTAGTGTTATTGGTCCTCTGTTATTCCTTATTTACATAAACGATTTAGGGGAAAATCTAAGTAGCTCTCTTAGGTTGTTTGCAGATGACGCCGTCATTTACCGTCTAGTAAAATCATCTGAAGATCAAAACCAACTGCAGAACGATCTGAATAAGATATCAGTATGGTGTAAAAATTGGCAATTGGCTCTAAATAATGAGAAGTGTGAAGTCGTCCACATGAGTACGAAAACAAATCCGTTAAACTTTGTTTACAACATAAATCAATCAAATGTGAAGGCCGTAAACTCCACAAAATACCTAGGAATTACTATTACTTCAGACCTAAACTGGAAAGATAATATCGTGGGAAAGGCGAACCAGAGACTTCGTTTTATTGACAGAACCCTTAAAAGATGCAACAGAACTACTAAATAAACTGCATAACTGCGCTTGTCCGTCCATTTTTGGAGTATTGCAGCCCAGTGTGGCATCCTTATCAGGTGGGTTTGACGGAGGACGTCGAAAGAGTCCAAAGAAGGGCAGCTCGTTTCGTATTGTCACGATATAGGGGAGACAGCGTTACAGAAATGATACAGGATCTGGGATGGGAATCACTACAACAACCACGCTTATCGCTGCGGCGTGGGCTACCTGCGAAACTCCAATCACCAACATTCTCCTCCGAATGCGAAAATATATATGTTGACTCCCACTTACATAGGTAAAAATGATCATCAGAATAAAATACGAGAAATCAGAGCTCGAACAGAGAGATGCAGGTGTTCTTTCTTCCCGCGCGCTATTCGAGAATGGAATGGGAGATAAATAGTATAATTGTGGTTCGATGAACCCTCTGCCAGGCACTTAAATGTGATTTGCAGAGTATCCCATGTAGATGTAGATGTAGATGCAGAATTTCAGTTCTCTGTCAAGACGGTTCAGCTCGTTGGAATAATTAAAATTGGGAAACTGGTCTTTTCGGTTCAGAACACAATTAAAATCACCCGATAGTATAAGGGTCCTTCCGAAGTAGATAGATTATATCTTCTATAAAAAACCTTGCTTTTTCGGAACTATGCGTATTCCTAGAGGGTGCGTAAAGGTTAATAATTGTGACACCCATTATTCTCATCCCTATTCCTCTTCCAGATTCCATCATTTCTACATCATTTACAGGAATACCGTCTTGTACTAAAATTGCTGTGCCAACATTCATTTCAGGTGCAGAAATAATTAGAACAACATATCCGGGCATTGTAAAATCTGTCATTAAAACCTCTTGCAAGAGAGCAACGTCTGTTGCTGATTCGTAGAGAATTTGTTTTAAAGCTTCGGTTTTAACTTCAGACGTAATCAAGTAGTGAGGCTATCGGAATAAAGCATGCGATGGCCAGCAGCAGCAATAAAATACTACGACAGTATAAAAGAAGAAACGTAAATCTTATTTCTATGATACTTCGTAAATGTCCTTTAGATGCAGAAAATATTTGTAAAAAGACTGAAAAAAAAAACTAATTGAATCCCTCGGCACCGGCACTAATTTTAGAAAATAGGAGAAATCTTTTTCTGGTACTTATTGGGAGACTTATTCTTTCTCTCTCTACGTTTTTATTTTATTTTATTTTTTTATGCCCGCTAAGTGTTGGCTTCAGATGTCAAACGTTCATTACAGGGGGAATTTCCTTGTGAGACGTTTTTCGAATTTTCTTTCAAGGAACCTTTCTGTGACTATTTTATATTTGGCTGCTTTTTATTGCCCCTTGTGGGCTGTTGATTTTATTGCGGTTTGACTCGGCCTGAGTAGCCGTGGTTTCCTTTACACTTCCATTGTTTTCGTCTACCGTGTTCATACTTTGATCATGTGAAGTCTGTAGACCACTTCCGCGTTGCTGTTGACGCTCTTTCGCGACCTGCATCGGTGTGTGTGGCGCGGCGTGTTGCTCGTCTTCTGCCTCGGTCTGCTTGTGCTGCGACACTTCCGGCTCCCGGAGAGCGGCAACTCGTTCGCCGCCGTGTCAGGAACTATTTTATCAGATTCCGTCCCTTTCATTACTTCTATTTCCTTGCCTGTCTCAGGCTGTGGTGTGGTTTCGTCCTCCGAAGGCAGTTCTTCCATTTCTACGCTCCCTGTTCCCTCTCTCTCTTCCGCTTCGCACGGCTTCTACAGGAGAGGAATCTTCATCAGATTGAGCTTCCGTTTTTTCTAGGGGTCTATTCTTGGGTTGCTGCTCACTTTCACTCACAGCAGAACCGCTGTTTGTAACTGGTTTCAAGAGTGGCAACTCCTTTTTAGGTATGGTGACCACATCAGAAATACCTTCCATGGCGATCTTAACAGAAGGGGATTGCTCAGTAGAGACCATAATGCCACTGAGTGTGAGTCGTTGCCGCTGTATTAAATTATTTCTCAAAACAACAGCACGACGTGGGCAGTCCTGTCGGAAGTGTCCAGATTCGCTACAAATTTGACAGGTTTGGTCTTGTCCAGAAGACACAACGTGAGCTTTATAACCTCATACTGTAATATAAGAAGGAATATTAGTTTTAACGCCGCGGTGGAGTAGCCGAGCGGTCTAAAGTACCTCGCTAAGGAGCGCGCGGTTGCTCGCCTTGGAGGTTCGAGTCCTCCCTGGGGCATGGGTGTGTGTGTTTGTCCGTAGGTTAGTTTACCTAGATTTAAGTAGTTTGTAAGCTACGTACTGATGACCACGCAGTTTGGTCCTATAGATTTACAAACATTTGAACATTAGTTTTAACTTCCATTTCTACAGACCGTATTCCATTATAACATAACAATCTATACTTCTTGAACCACCGTTCATTTACAATTGAAATAACGTCCCCATATTTCGAAAGTGCCTCCTTAATCTACAGATTATCAATTTCAATAGGGATATTTAAAACCCTCACAGTTTTATACGTGATATCAGCTTTCCTTACTGAGACTATACTTTTAGATCCATCTCTATATTCAAATTCTACAGCACTACCCCACTTTGTCGACCGTGTTTGTAAACACACAGTGTTGATCAGTGTCTAATTGAGTGGTATATACAGAATCAGAATTAATGCCCATTACCTCAACCAGCCAGTCGTGTACTTCCTGACCAGACGGTTGAACAGGACGAGTTTCCCTCTGGAAAGAGAAAACCAGAGTATTTTTTCGGGCACAATCAGCCATTTTCTTCAGCGGTGTAGAAATCCCGGTGAACACCGAAATCCCGCCAAATGACGAGACGTGCACAAACGAAACACGTAAACACGACTATACAGTACTTCAAATATATGTACGGACACAGAAAGAACAGGAACACTGAACGTAAACAATGTACACCGGGCAGCGCTAACGTATACGGAGCAGCAGCGGGCAGGTCCGATCGCGTTGGCAGCTGAAGCCGAACTAGGCCACTAGGCTACTGAGGCGGACGGTATATGAGTAAACGATTAGATTTACATGGCTCTGTTATGTCGTAGAGTGCCCAAAAGAGAGTATTCGTGATGTCACCGACCTGTTGTGGTGAAGTTGGTACCAGTGAGTCAGTAAAGCAAGACGTTTACGTAGTGTACGAAGTACCAGCGATGTCTGGCACACGCGTTAGACACCATAACCATCAATTAATTGCATTTGAAATCGAATGTTTGTAAAGCTATTGGACCGGACTACAATGGTCATCGTTAGCTAGACTTACAAAATACTTAAAGTAACAGTAAGGACAACACACATCATTCTAAGTAGAAGCTAAGTATTTTGACTTATTTGTGTGTTGAGCAGTGTTAAATTTATATAAACTCGTGCTAGTAACAAGTCGATACTTAACTCTCTACAGTTAGTTATTGATTTGTTAGGATGGATAGGATGTGTGACTGCTGTGAACGGACGCAGGAGGAGCTGGCCGCTGTTTCCGAACAGCTGAACGTTCTGTTGCTGGCCGTGATCAGCCGTCTTCAGCCGTGTTGTGGCAGTTGGGAGTCTGATGCATCGCATGCTATACCCACGGTCCCTGCTGTCCAGACATCTTAACGTGTATCGGATACGGTTGATCCACCCTCTCCGCAAGGTGTGTGGCGGGTTCAGCGGTGTGCGGGTTGCTCAGGACGGAGGATCAATGTAGAGGCTGGCCGTGCTGTATCGCCCATTCTGTCTGTGAGTGTCGTGGCTGCTCCTTCAGTAGGGTCCGAGCAGGCACACGGGGGAGAGGTTTGTTAATGATAGGGAGCTCCGATTTTACGTGGGCGATGGAGCCCCTTAGATAAATAGCGGAAAGGTCGGGGAAGAAAGTATTTACCCCATTTGCTTGCTGGTGTGGGAGGGGGAGGGGGTCCTCATCCGAGATATGGAGGAGGCCCTTCCGGCGGCGATAGAGAGCACTGGGTGCACCGACTGCAAATTGTTGCTCATGTCGGCACCAATGACTCCTGCCGTCTTGGTTCAGCGGTCATGCTCAGTTCATACAGGCGGTTGGCGGAGTTGGTGAAGGCTAAAAGCCTCGCTCGCGGGGTGGAATCTGAGCTAACTATTTGTAGTGCCGCCGGCCGCGGTGGCCGAGAGGACTGCGGCACGCCAGTCACGGTCTGCACGGCCACTACGGTCGGGGATTCGAATCCCCCCTCGGGCATGGATATTTGTGCCGTCCTTAGTATAAGTTAGTTTATAAGTAGTTTGTAAGTTTAGGGACTGATGACCCCGTAGTTAAGTCCCATAAGCTATAAAACATTTGAACATTACGATTTGTAGTGTCGTTTCCAAAACCGATCGCGGTTCTCTGGTTTGGAGCCGAGTGGAAGGTTTAATCCAGAGGCTCAGACGATTCTGCGGAGGTCTGGGGAGCAAATTTCTCGACCTTCGCTATCGTGTGGAGAACTGTAGGGTTCCCCTGAATAGATCAGGCGTGCACTACACGCAGGAAGCGGCTACAAGGGTAGCGGAGTACGTGTGGAGTGCACATGAAGACTTTTTAGATAGATTAGATAGATAGATTATTTATTTGTTCCGTAGATCCATATTGAGGGGATCCTCGTGGATGTGGAACATGTCAAGAAACAAAATTTACAAGTTGAATAACAAATAATATAAATACATACACTTATAATAGAAATACAGATACATAATTTTTTAAGGGTTTTTTTTTTTTTTTTTTTTTTTTTTTTTTTGCTGATAATATAATAATACTAATTTAGTATGAGTGCATGCATCATTTGGTACAATTTAGAAATTCACTAATGGAGTAGAAGGAGTTGGCCACTAGAAAGTCTTTTAGGTTCCTCTTAAACTGATCTTTATTTGTAGCTAAATTTTTTATACTTGATGGTAAATTATTGAAAATGTGTGTTCCTGAGTAGTGGACCCCTTTTTGAACTAAGGTAAGTGCTTTTAAATCCTTGTGTAGATCATTTTTATTTCTAGTATTGTATGTATGAACTGAGCTGTTTGTTGGGAAAAGGGATATATTATTTATGACAAATTTCATTAAGGAATAAATATACTGAGAGGCAGTAGTTAATATACCCAGTTCTTTGAAGAGGCTTCTACAAGACGTCCGTGAATTTACTCCACAAATAATACGTATTACACGTTTTTGGACTCTGAAGACTTTTGACTGACTTGAAGAGTTACCCCAAAATATTATACCATATGACATTAAGGAATGAAAGTAAGCAAAGTATGCAAGCTTTGTTATTTTTATGTCTCCTATGTCTGATAACACTCGTATTGAAAATACAGATTTGTTGAGTCGTTTCTGCAGTTCTGTGGTGTGCTCCTCCCAACTAAGTTTATTATCAAGTTGTAATCCCAGGAATTTAATTCTGTCAACCTCTTCTATCTGCTCTTCTTCATATTTAATGCATATGCTCTCAGGAAATCTCTTACATGTTCTGAACTGCATGTAGTGCGTCTTTTCAAAGTTTAATGACAATGAGTTGGCTTTAAACCATTTATTAATGTTCATGAAAATATCATTAGCAGACTTTTCTATCAATATACTTGACTTACTCTTTATTGCAATACTTGTATCATCTGCAAACAAAACTAACTCTGCTTCTGGTAGTGTAACTGATGAGAGATCATTAATGTACACAAGAAAAAGCAATGGCCCTAAGATGGATCCTTGTGGGACACCACATGTAATTTCTTCCCAACCCGATGATGACTGTTGGCCTAATTCACTAGTCACTTGCAGTGACAGCCTTTGTTTCCTGTTAGTGAGGTACGACTTGAACCATTTTGCAGCATTTCCCGTGACCCCATAGAATTATAATTTACTTAAAAGGATGTTATGGTTCACACAATCAAATGCCTTTGACAAATCACAGAAAATACCTGCTGCTTGCAATTTATTATCTAATGAATTAAGTACATTCTCACTGAAAGTGTAAATAGCCTTCTCGATATCGGAACCTTTCAGAAATCCAAACTGTGTTCTAGACAATATGCCATTTGTGGTTAAGTGGTTGAGAAGCTGCTTGTACATTACCTTTTCTATAATTTTTGAGAATGCTGGCAAAAGTGAAATGGGTCTGTAGTTTGATGGTATCTCTTTATCCCCCTTCTTGAAGAGAGGTTTAATATCTGCATATTTTAGCCAATCAGGAAATGTTCCCGTTATAACAGACTGGTTACACAAATAACTTAAGATTGTGCTAAGTTCACAAGAACACGCTTTAATTAACTTTGTTGATATTTCATCATATCCACTGGAATTCTTTGTTTTTAAAGATTTTATTATGGAAGATATTTCTTGTGGTGAAGTGACTGACATATTCATGTGTGTGAAGTTATTTGTGAATGCTAGTTTCAAATATTCAAGCGCATTATTTACTGACCCAGACAATCCCATACTATCAGTAACGGATATAAAGTAGATTAGAGAATTCCCTCCCCAGGCCCGACAAGACGCCTCCTGAGCCGCGACAAGATAGCAGTAGGCAGAACGCAACAGGGAATGATAATATCAATGTAGTGTTAGTTAACTGCAGGAGAGTCTATAAAAAGGTCCCAGAACTGCTCTCATTAACAAACGGTCACAATGTCCACATAGAACTAGGCACGAAAAGTTGGCTGAAACCAGATATAAACAGTAATGAAATTCTAAATTCAGATTGGCATGTATAACGTAGAGGCAGGCTGTACAGCGAAGAGGGGGGCGTGTTTATAGCGATAAAAAGTGCAATACCATCGAAGGAAATTTAAAGAGATATGAAATGTCAAAAATAATTTGGGTGAAGTTCACGATTAAAGCAGGCTCGAACATTGGATGTTTCTATAGGCTCCTTGGCTCAGCAGCTGTTGTGGCAGAACACCTGAAGGAAAATTTGGAACATATTTCGAGTAGATTTCCCGATCAAGTTATAGTTTTGGAAGGAGATATTAATTTACCGGATATAGACTGAGAGATTCAAATGTTTATAACGGGTGGCAGGGACAAAGAATCCAGTGAAATTGTTTTAAGTGCATTATCTGAAAACTACCTTGAGCAGTTAAGCAGAGAACCGACTCGTGGCGATAACAAATTAGACCTTCGGGTGACAAAAAAATCCGAACAATTCGAAACAACGCAGAACAGGGATCCAGCGATAATAAGCGATTACAGCATCGATTATTTCCGCCGTAAATAGAAATATTAATACATGTAGAAGACTTTTGTGTTTAACAAAAGTGAAAAAAAGCAGATTTCAGAGTACTTGACAGCTCAAGATAGAAATTTTATCTCAATTACAGGTAGTGTTGAGGAACAGTGGACAAAGTTAAAACCATCGTACAGTATGCATCGTACAATATGCAAGATCGAAAGAGATGGAAAGGAGCCACCGTGGTACCACAACCAAGTTAGAAAACTGCTACGGAAGCAAAGGAAACTTCACTGCAAAGATAAACATAGCCAAAACCTTGCAGACAAACAAAAATTACACGAAGTGAAATGTAGCGTGAGGTCTATTCGAGAGGCGTTCAACGAATTCGAAAGTAAAGTTCCATGTACTGACTTGGCTGTAAATCCAAAGAAAGTTTGGTCTTATGTCAAAGCGGTAGGTGGGTCATAACAAAATGTCCAGACATTCTGTGACTGAAACAGAGAATGACGCACTAAAGGCTGAAATACTAAATGTCTTTTTCCAAATCTGTTTCACAGAGGAGGACTGCACTGTAATTCGTTCTCTAGATTGTCGCACAAATGAAAAATGGCAGATATCAAAATAAATGAATGAGGGATAGAAAAACAATTAAAATCACTCAAAATACGAAAGGCCGCTGGACCTGATGGGATACCAGTTCGTTTTTACACAGAATACACGAAGGAACTTGTCCCCCTTCTCTAGAAGAGCGTAGCGTTCCAAAAGAATGATGGCGCAGGTCATCCCCGTTTACAAGAAGGGACGTCGAACAGATGTGGAGAACTATAGGCCTATACCTCTAACGTCGGTCAGTTGTAGAATTTTGGAAGACGTATTATGTTCGAGTATAATGACTTTTCTGGAGACTAGAAATCTACTTTGTAGGAATCAGCATAGGTTTCGAAAAAGGCGATCGTGTGAAACCCAGCTTGCGCTATTCGTCCACGAGACTCAGAGGGCCATAGACACAGGTTCTCAGGTAGATGCTGTGTTTCTTGACTCCCGCAAGGCGTTTGATACAGTTCCCCACAGTCGTTTAATGAACAAAGTAAGAGCATATGGACTATCAGACCAATTGTGTGATTGGATTGAGGAGTTCCTAGATAGCAGAATACAACATGCCATTCTCAATGTAGAGAAGTCTTCCGATATAAGAGTGATGTCAGATGTGCCACAGGGGAGTGTCGTGGGACCAATGCTGTTCATATTATATATTAATGACATTGTGGATAACATCGGAAGATCACTGAGGCTTTTGTATTGAAATGCAGAAGGATCTGCAAAAAATTGACTCATGTTGCAGGGAATGGCAATTGAATTTGAATGTAGACAAGTGTAGTGTGCTACGCATACATAGAAACAAAGACCCTTTATCACTTAGCTACACTATATCAGGGCAGCAACTGGAAGCAGTTAATATCATAAATTATCTGGAGTAGGCATTAGGAGTGATTTCAAATGGAGCGACCATATAAGATTAATCGTCGTTAAATCAGATGCCAGACTGAGATTCATTGGAAGAATCCTAAGGAAATGCAGTCCGAAAACAAAGGAAGTAGGTTACAGTGCACTTGTTCGCCCACTGCTTGAATACTGCTCACCGTTGTGCGATCCGTACCAGGTGGGGTTGATAGAGGAGGTAGAGAAGATCCATCGGAGAGCAGCGCGCTTCGTTACAGGATCATTTGATAATCGTGAAAGCGTCACGAAGATGATCTGTAAACTCCAGTGGAAAACTCTGCAAGAGAGATGCTCTGTAGCTCGGTACGGGCTCTTGTCGCAGTTTCGAAAACATAACTTTACCGAGGAGTCAAGCAGTATATTGCTCCCTGGTACGTATATCTCGCGAATAGATCATTAGGATAAAAAACAGAGAGATTAGTGCCCACACAGTGGCATACCGACAATCTTTCTTTCCGCGAACAATATGAGACTGGAATAGGAGGGAGAACCGCCACACACCGTCAGGTGGCTTGTGAAGTATGGATGTAGATGTAGAGGGAGGACTCGAACCTCCGACGGGGAGCAGCCACGTAATCCGCAACGAGGCTCCTTAGAGCGCTCGGCCATATCACCGCGGATGAATGAATTTTACAGAAGCCGCATAGATGGAATGCGTGAAGCAGGCTGGTTGTATCGACCAATTGTCGGGCATATGGGCCATTCAGATATCATAGTAGCCTGATGTTAGAATCATTGTGTACATGAAGGCACGCAGTCAAGACCTGCAGGTTCAGGTCAACCAAGAAACATCATCCAGAAGGAGGACTGCCATCTAGTGTGCCAATGACCTGTAGGAACATGTATTGATGACCCTATATTATCCTGTGGGATGCCGCACTGTGTCTCGAAGATTCGCATTTGCCGGATTGGGATACTACGCCCCAAGCCATTGACACCAGAACACGAACGCCGGAGTTCGGAATGGTACCGCCCCGAGAATCATGGAAAGAGGACGAATGGTGACGTATCATGTCCAGTGTTGAGTCCAGCTTCTCTGTAACCTGTTACGACCATGTCGTTCTGTTTAGCGGCGTCAAAGGCAGAGTGCACATTCTGATAATATTACAGAAAGACACACAGGTGTGACCAATGGCATCATGGTGTGAGCAGCCACAGGATATACGTTCTTGTCAAATTTAGTCATTCTTGGACAGACATTGATAGCGCCGTGATACGTTACACACATTCTGCGTCTGCATGTCCAACCTCTGACAGCACAGAAACCTGAAGCACTGCTTGAACAAGATAATGCACACTAACACGTAGCACGTGTGTCTATGATCCATCATTGAGCACATGCGGGATGATAGTGAAAGGGGCCTATGCGCCAGTATGAAGCAGCAAGTGGAGGGACAGCTGAAGCAAGTATGAACAAACGTGTCGCAGGAAAGGATCCAAAGATTGTTTTGTTTCATTACAAACCGCATAAGGGCGTAATATAACGGCCAGAGCGGGTGAGACACCCTACTGACCTGGTGCCAACATTACATCTGCTGCTGTCTACAGCCTTTCCTCTTTGATCCAATATCGTAATCAGTTTAATAATTCGCTTGGTCTTCAACCATATGACCGAGCGAGGTGGCGCAGTGGTAACACACTGGACTCGCATTCGGGAGGAAGGTGGTTCAAATCCACCTCCGACCATCTAGAGTTGGGTTTTCCGTGTTTTCCCTAAATCTCTTCAGCCAAATGCCGGGATGGTTCCTTTCAAAGGACACGGCCGATTTCCTTCCCTATCCTTACCCAAACCATCCGAGCGTAAGCTCCGCCTCTAACGACCACGCTGTCGACGGGGCGTTAAACACTAATCTGCCGTCCTTCCTTCTTTCAACCATATGTAGTTCCAATATAATTATCAATTTACAAATGCTTCCTCTTCCATTCATTCCCAACCACTCCTTCTGAGTGTGGCCAATCCTATTTCTATTAGGCAATGTAAAATATACTTCTTTCTCATGTATACGAATGAAAGTGTATTTTCAAATCACTATGCAAACACTCTGCACTATCCTTACCTCTTTCTGCCGTCTTTGCAGTCGCCACAATCTTTGAACCCAACGTTCTGTAAGTAATTATACGTTGAAAAATATTTTCACTTGTATTGCTCCAAATGAAATCATTTGTACGATTAGTAGCACGAATATATCCCATGCTGCTACTGCACAGAAATTCATTCGAATGTGTCGAGAACAGGAACGTAAACGTTAAGATATTAGAGGTACGGTGTGACCATAATATTTCTAGTTTGATAGATTACGTTGTTTCATTTGCGGATACACAAGTGAAAATATTTTTCAACGTATAATGACTTACAGAACGAAGGCTTCAAAGATGGTGGTGACTGCAAATACGGTAGAAAGAGGTATGGATAATACAGAGTGTTTGCATAGTTATACTAGTCTTCTCATTTGTGTATACTCGTTATAAAAGATCTTGTAATCAGTTTTTGACACAAAGAGACAAAGATACAAATTTTTGAGGAAAGTCGAGATATACACACAATATATAAAGTCAACCGGAAACGTGTGGTTAATATCTAAAACCACGTGATGATGTCAAACGACGGTCAATAATTATGGGAGAGACCAATATAAAACATGCTGAAGACAGTGACTGGCCACAGAATGTAGTGAAATCTTCTTTTATTCAATGACTGTCTATAAATTAATACGTAAACTCTTAAAAACCGGGCTGATCTTGATTTTTAAATTACTTAAGACACTTTTGACAGGATCTTTCGTCAGGAAACGTTCAAGAAATATAATCTTAAACCTTACTGCATGTCATCCACTGTAGTGGACGGCTGTTGCTAGTCGCATATCTGTGCATCTTCTTTCGATCTTAGCTCCTAAACACATAACTGAGCTGACAAACTTCAATTTCATACGCGAACGAATTAGCGTGTCAAGACGGTGAGCATGAAGCATAGCGAGTGTTCTGGGAAGAGTATTCCATCAAGTTAACAGAAAAGAGACAAAGTACATTTTCACTAAACACAATAATCCTCTGTATCCAAATTGCTTGGAAAGTGACCATACAAAGAAATTACATCTAGCGGGAAGGTCTCTAAAGATCTCAAGCCTCACTGTGCCCACTACAGAGTAATTACTGTATTTTTCTCTGGAATGGCAAATTTGAATAAATATTTGTATTTTAAGATAACAAATATTGTTCCTTAGCATAAAAAAGACCTATTTCAACTTTTTCTCCTAGTTTTTAATAATTCGTTCATCACAGGGTTAACGAAGTGGTTGTTTTGTGGCACGCATATCACTGTTTCAATCTAGAATTATTTTATGTGATGTCATCATTATTACTAAAACGTAAAATGGAATGTTCAGTTTTCTTTGTGGTCTATGGGCCGCTGCAATCACGTGTGTAATGATATAGAGAAACAACACATCAAAGAGTGTAAGCATCCTTGTTGATTGAAATGTATCGAAAAAAGTGATGAACAGCACACTTTGTGTTTGTCTAATATTTTAAAATTTCATTGTAACAAAACGAAACAGTTGTTCAGTTTTTTCGAAACAAGTCATACAGGCTTTCAATGGTGTAATTTAATTTCAACTCATTAAACGTTGGCCATTTCAGCTGCAAGCACCAAGTCCACGAATGCTTGCTAATTTTTTTGAAACTACTTTTCAGACACAGGAAAGCGTATATTATAGGGAAGTGAGACACAAAGAATTTTGTTCAGTATTTGCAAATTAATGATAAAGGAGAGGAATGAAGAAGGATTAAGAAGTTCAAATGTTCAAATGTTTGTAAATCTATCGGACCAAACTGCGTGGTCATCAGTCCGTAGCTTACAAACTACTTAAACCTAGGTAAACTAACCTAAGGACAAGACACACACCCATGCCCCAGGGAGGACTCGAACTTCCACGGCGAGCAACAGCGCGCCCCGCTGCTAGGTGCTTTAGACCGCTTTTTTTTTTTTTTTTTTTTTTTTTTTTTGCTCTATGTGTAGTTCTTGTCCTTGCTGACGGTGATCGTGTTTGTTCGTTTTGGTTCTACGCGTTCTTTGGCTCAGCTTTTTTATTACAGAGAGCGTTCAGCCCACTGAGCCACGGAACCGGCAGACCGCTCGGCTACTCCACCGCGGCAGTGTGACATTCGTTGATGTTCCTGTCAAACGAAGATGTGCGAAGATGCTTAGGGATTTTCTTTTCTTTTCTTCCTCTTTTGTTTTTTTCTTTTTTCTTTTGTACGCAGCACGACACAATGTTTTAGCCAACGGATATCTTCAATTCGGTGTAATATTTGCCTTAATGCTCACGTCGGTTTTCCCTGGTTGGCATGCCGATTCTGGGCTGTACGGCCTTAAGTAGTTTGTAAGCTACGGACTGATGACCACGCAGTTTGATCCGATAGATTTACAGACATTTGAACATATTTTTGAATGTCACACTAGTCTCTTGTCTTTATGTCCGTGCCTATCGTCCCTCATCTGAATCACCCTGCGTTGCGTATACTCGGCGGCAACACCCTCAAACGGAAAATGTCTGTGGTGTAGATGTTCAACGTACTGATGAGAACTTTCTGGCGCATAACGGCGCTTGTTGTTCATATTTCCGGACAGGGTGAACAGAAGACTTAATGTCCCATTAGCAATTTAATCACACGTCACTATCAGAAATAATCATGTTAATATTCTTCTAAAAGCTTTTACTCATATATCACAGATATCAGTAAATATTAAGATATTCCTTTATAATAATGCTTTTACTTTTTGGCATTTTAAATTGCACTTTCACGTGTACATGGTACTGGGGTCCCGAATCATTTCAGTTAATATTTAGAATATCAGTTTGCTGTCAGATTTACATTGTTATTAAATACCGGAAACACTTTTATATCAATCTTTATTTTAGACTGTAAATGGAAATTCTAAAATTAGATCCTACTTTTTTAAAAGAGCAGGCGATAGATAACGCTACTACTATTAATGAGGATTAAATTTCGTCCTAAATCGGCGTTTGATAGAAAATTGTGACAACGCTACGAAGCTGATAGCTAAACATGTGTTACGAAGTGTTTACAGAATTAGGGTTTTATGTGCGTGCGCTATAACATTACTCTCTGAAATGCTTCGTTAGTCGAACCCGAATTTCTGGAAATACCTTTTGAGTAATGGTCTACTCAATTAATACGTATTTATAAATGTCTAAATAAGATGTTATTTGTGCAGGAGTTGAACATATTGAATACGAAGTAATAATTAATTATGAAGACCTCTACGCCAGCAGTGAGGCTTAAGTAATACTGATAATCATTCATCTTTCCATATAGTTGTTTCCGACTGAGAGTAATGTCATACGGGAACAACGTAAATTTAATGAAGCATAGCTGAAAATACCGTCTACAATAAACTTAGATTCTAAAGATACGATAAAATTGTGTGTTTTACAGCCGACTGGACAACGATTTGTCTGTCTCGCGACCGAGGTACTTTCGAATGAACTTTAACCTTTCACGCTTTTCCATTATCGATTCCAGAGGAACGATTGAAGCGTGTTAGCAATGAAAAGAGAGAGAGAGAAAGAGAGTTCCCCGTGCCTTTATGTACTGACAGTGCAGAATTGCAAACGTTTCTGTCAGTACTAGGTTACAGAGGTCGTGGTAGTTTGTTATTGCATCCTTTCACCTGAGTGAATCGTTTGTGGGACGTGTCACTCTACAGAAGGAAAACATGCCAATTATTTAATTTTGTGAATGAATGAAAACTCGTATACGAACTGTACGAGGATGCTGGAAATAGTGGCCTCACTCTTTCATTTGTGAACCACCGTGATGAAAATATGACCTGGAAGAAACTGTGAGATAGTTCTAAGAACTATGTTTCGGAAGATAAACCCGCAAAAAGCAGTTGCCACATTTAAATACTTGTCTTATCAAAATATGTCCGTGAATGGAAAGATAAAATTATCAGTAAATTTTATATAAAACGTTAATCTCCGTCATGAATCTGCAGGGCTTAGATGTAATAGGCTTTCAGCAGGGTGACATGTGATCAACTGCTGAATTTGTGTTGCATAAATGCACCTTACGTATTTATGGTCATCCGAATTTTTGCGGGTATTGAATACCGGGTTTGGTAGTAAAATTCATCATCTTCAGGTCCCTGGATCCAGAAAACATATCGTTTAACATACTATAAAAACTGTTAAAAGATATGTCCTATTAGATTCTAATTCTCCCCCCCCCTTCCCCCTCCCCGTCCAATGGCATTGTAGCACTTCTATTACAGAATTATTTCTCGTACAACCTGTGTCAGCAACATTACGTAGAGTGACACAAGTATCCACCAAGACAATAATAATATACGGTAAACTGATCTTGGTAGGCTCAATGTCCTACCTTCAGTACTTAATACCGAACAGTAACTTTGAGGTCACTGAGCTGATCACTTGAGGACAATCAGTACAGTTCGCCAGATTGTACTGTGAAATCCATCAGAAGAAAGCTCTGAATTTATAGCTTGATTAGAACAGCACAAAAATCATAATGTGACGTCTTCAATGATACAATTCATAATAACTGGATCACACACCAGTACAATGAAATCCTAATTTTACGAATATGCTACATTTAATGTTTACTGCACATAATGATTTACCTCACAAAACTTGTTCACTTTACATGAGACCTAAAATGGACACTATCAACAACTCCTTGTGTTTTAGGCATCCGAAGCTTTACTCCTGACGTACACTGTTTTTACCGTTTCAATCCGTTCGTGCATTTCTTCACAACTGTTCAGTATTTTTACAGCACATGATTATCACATTTTTCTTTAACTTCTACAGTACTAACATGTATCACGCTGTTGAACTACAAATACCCTTTTATGTGTATGTATATATCTTTCTTCAACACTGGCTTCATATTTGAAATTCATTCCGTGAATATTATACTCATATCAGAAATTAGTAGGATTCATTATTACTTTATTTACACGCATACCTGTGTCTTTACCGGCTTTTTCTAAAGGCTTCGATAGAATTTTGTCTCAATAAGAGTTTTGATCGGAAATAATACTGATGACGCGCCTGAAAGTGAATTACACTTCCATTATGAATGGAATGTAGCGTAATTCATTCATTCATCTTATCGGAAAAACTGCACACAACAAAATATTGCCACGCGGGTGTAGCCGAGCGGTCTGGAGAGCCACGATGTGGATCGCGCGGCCTGCCGTGTCGGAGGTTCAAATCCTTCCTCGGGCATGGATGTTTGTGTTGTCTTTAGTATAAGGTAGTTCATAAGTAGTTTGTAAGTTTAGGGACTGATGACCCCGTAGTTAAGTCCCATAAGACTTACAAAGATTTGAACATTTAACAAACGTAATATGACATTTTTACTAAGTATGATATCCTTTACTGCTGCTTATTAGCTTTATTTATTTACAAATTATAGCTGTTCGCCGTATTTGGCATTAGTAGTAGCCTGCAATAGTTGAAATACATTTTGTGAAAATATTTTTTTGAAAAAAAAAAATAGGGAGTACATTATAGAGTTTTAAATTTATTACTTACATTCCATTTGTTGGTAACACACACACAGCATCTGTACCTCTATATGATTTTTACAGGTACCTTTCTTGGAAAGTCGTTTTTTAAATAATTTTTAATGTAATGACCCTCTTATTTGACAGCTGTTATGATGCTATGTGTTTAAAAAGATCTTACATTTCATTATATCTTTGGTAATGATCTAGCTTCTCTGAGATGATTAATTTAGAATTTTGTGATGTCTTTGAATCCAATGTATTTACAAATGTTTTATACTCTGGATTTTGTGGTGCCTCTAATTATGAAATAGTGTGTCTCTTTGGTTTCTGAGGTATTACTTGCCATTTGGAATTTTGTAATATCTTTGAGTATGAAATGCGTTTTTCTGATGTTTGAGATATGATATGTTAATCGAAATTTTGCGTTATCATACTCAAAGATATTGCACATTCCAAATGGCAAGCAATACCTCATAGACCAAAGGGACACACTATTTCATAATCAGAGACACTACAAAACCCCAGAGTATAAAACATTTGTAAATACATTGACATTGAAAGATATCAAAAAATTCGAAGTTAATCATCTCAGCCGGCCGCGGTGGCCGAGGGGACTGAGGCGCTCCAGTCACGGTCTGCACGGGCACTACGGTCGGGGGTTCGAATCCCCCCTCGGGCATGGATATTTGTGCCGTCCTTAGTCTTAGCTAGTTCATAAGTAGTTTGTAAGCTTAGGGACTGATGACCCCGTAGTTAAGTCCCATAAGTTCTACAAACATTTGAACATTAATCATCTCAGAGAAACTAGATCATTACCAAAGATATAATGAAATATAAGATCTTTGTTAACACATAGCATCATAACAGCTGTCAAATAAGAAAGTCATTACATTAAAAATTATTTGAAAAAAAAAAAACTACTTTCTAAGAAAGGTACCTGTAAAATCATACAGAGGTACAGATGCTGTGTGTGTGTTACCAACAAATGGAATGTAAGTAATAAATTTAAAACTCTATAATGTACTCCCTATTTGTTTCAAAAAAATATTTTCACAAAATTTATTTCAACTATTGCAGACCACTTGGCAATGCCAAATACGGCGAAACAGCTGTAGTTTATAAATAAATAAAGCTAATAAGCAGCAGTAAAGGATATCATACTTATTAAAAATGTCATATTACGATATATTCACTGCTGCAGGCCGATTAATGAAAAAAGTTTTAAGAAACGGATGAAAGCAGTTGTATTTCAACTAATAACTAGGCAAATTATGTATGAAAACCAAGTTGATCAGCATTTATGGACTTCGTACAATGTTGCGAATTTATTTGCTGACTTCTGATTTCTAGTCCGCACTAATAAGATTACGATATTCGCAGAGGGCCCTTTGCAGGCCATCGCGGGAGCGTGGAGCTGAGAAGCGGCGGCGGCGGTGGGCCGGGCGCTTTCAGCAGGTAACAGCGCTGCCAGCCTCATTCAATAGGCTGCCAACTCTGCGTGTAGTTGGCATTGTGGCCATTGCTATACAGGCCGCGCACTCATTGTGCCATCACCCGCCACTGCTCTCCCAGATACGCGACACACGCTAAGCGCGCATCTCCAACAGTTTCGTGCCTCCGCCACAGCCCGCGTCTTAACATTACCGTGTCTGCTTTCGTATCAGTAGGATCAAGTATTTTGCAGCCATCCGAAACGACGATTTCGTTACTAGCATGTTATTCTGCGTTAATTGTTCAGAACTTGACAACATCGGATAGTGGCGAAGACATTCTGCTCACTTACTAGAGAAGAACATTGCCAGTCTCTTTTGGAAAACACGTTTAAGTTTCTAATGGTTTACGACCATCTGACCCTCCCTAATGTTAAAATGCCCGCTCCCAGGACATGAGGACCTGCCATCCCTGCTCCAGATCCGCCCGGCGGATTAATGACGAAGGCCGATTTTGCAGCCAACCTGAATGTGATTTTCAGGAGGTTTTCCATATTCGTCTCGGTGAGTATCGGGTTAATACTGAAGAACCGCCGCAGTTACACGATTCGCACACATTAAGAAAACGCTTATTTATTTATTTATATTTATTACTAGCTGAAAACCCGGCGTTGCCCGGGTATTTATTTATTTATTCAAGCCCCGAGTTAGTACTTTTCCTATCCACTCCCTCTCTGGCCATCTCCTTTTTTCTAAAAACATGTTACATTTATCAGAGAATGTATAAGAAATAAGAAACCACACCTAAAAATCCACTAGTTTCGAATAATCAAATCACGAAATTCAAAAATAGTGATTGTAATAATATTACAAATCGGTCATTTGATGTAATGCGCGAAACGTCCAATCAATTTTTTTTAAAGAGATGTATTAAAAGAAATTTCTTTTATACCGCTTTATTTATTTATTCTTATATTTCCTTATTCGTATGCTTATCCTTACAGAGAAGGAGCTGAAGACATTGTAGCACGCATAGACCAAAGATATGGTCTGTGCCATCACGTTTCGCTGTATGTAACATCCTTGCTATAGAGTCGCGCCGGCCGCGGTGGCCGAGGAGACTAAGGCGCTCCAGTCACGGTCTGCACGGCCACTACGGTCGGGGGTTCGAATCCCCCCTCGGGCATGGATATTTGTGCCGCCCTACTTCGTAAGTAGTTCATAAGTAGTTTGTAAGTTTAGGGACTGATGACCCCGTAGTTAAGTCCCATAAGCTTAACAAATATTTGAACATTTTTGATAGAGTCGCAAACGTCATCGCTGGCCTTCAGTCCGAATTTTTTTATAATTTGACGACTTTCAACCACCATATCTTACACCCCCTTATAGCTATCGGCATGGAACTGCTATGGTGTGCAACGGGAGACTTCGCGCAACAATTACACACAAACAATTCGTTCTGTAGTTTTCGCTGCAGAGCGAAATATTAACACACACACACATGTAGAATTTTATATACACCGATAAATTTCCATCCCAGTATACACCATCCTTTTATCACTATCAACCCTGAAGCAACAATGCAACCAATAATACCATTTTCAAAGAGTAAATATAATTTTCAAAGAATCATTATTGTTCCGCATTTCGCGTTATATTCTTCAAATTACTAAATATCTATCAGATCGCGATAAAACCGTGCCTGAAACCTTCCTCAGATAAAATTAGTAACTGTAAAAATATTTAGGTATCTGCGTCTTGTCGTTCGGACGTGATAAGCGTACACCGAACAGACATTCACATTAATATATATATATATATATACATAAATAGATAACCGATCGCCATAAAACCGTGCCTAAAGCCTTCCCCGGGTAGACATTAGTAACTGTACAAATTTTTAGCTCTTTATGTCTTATGGTTCAGACGTGATAAACATACACCGAACAGACATTCACATTTATAGATATAGACTAGCTATAAGCCCGACGTTGCCCAGATGTTTATTTATCCCACATCCTCTTACCCCCTCTCTCTGCATCGTCCTTTTTTTCCTCCCATCTCTCTGTTCGTTTCCACCTTTCCCTCTCTCGGCAAAGTTTCCGCAAGGTACCCTCTGCCATGTACCATACAAACATTTATGTACCCAGTGATCCTCTTGGTTTAAAGGTCACGTGTGAAAAAATTCATAAAGATTGGAGCAAAACTATGCATTTTGTAAAATTCCGTAAGTTAAGTACCTTCCACCATGCAACGAACGAAATTTTATACAGACAGTGATATTCCTCTTGTTTTTAAGGTAGAGTGTGCAAAATTGTATCAATATCGGAACGTAACTATAGATTTCTATGCATTAGAAAGGCAGGGTCACATTGAAAAACGCACTTTGTTGTTCCCAAATATTCCAGTTTTATTTCATACAACCCTTGACCTGAGAATAAGGAAAACAACAAAAAAGTATTTGTGAAATCGGTCGAGCCGTTCTCAAATCATGACGCGTAATATGACATTTTTAATAAGTATGATATCCTTTACTGCTGCTTATTAGCTTTATTTATTTATACACTACAGCTGTTTCGCCGTATTTAGGGATCCAATTTTATGTTGCAAAGTACCTTACCCCATGCACCGTATGAAACTTAACCTTCGCATCGCACACTGGGGTCCTAGGGACCCAAGCGTAATTTGTATTGGGTATTACAGAGAGTACATTGGCTAAAAGTTTTTGAAACTTAGGTGTATATTAGGATTGTAACACTTCCTACACGTACATGATGTCAACTCAAAACATCCGCATTGTTGTTGCACTACTGTCAAGCTCTAAAGACTGCTGAACGCCTGTGGGGTCTTGATTCCCCCAGTGTTCATTCCGTGTAGCTCATTTATGGTTCACTATATCCGGGAAAAAGGGACACAAAAACCGAAATGTGTTGCCAGGATTGTAAAAGGGCGATCTATGATGAACATAGAGCCATAATTTGTACCAAGTGTGCTCACTGACAATGTAAGTGGTGACTGATATATGAGTTACAGTTTTTGACTTCATTCTAATAATTATTTCCATCTTTCTTATATGTTTTTGCACAAATATGCTGCAATAGTAATTTTGTAAACATCATATGCCAAAATATACTGTAAATATCAAATAAGCCATTATATTGTATTACAATATATTACTTTGTACATTGAAGTTCAGACTCAGGTTGAATTTATATAATATGTTGAAGTGTAACATGTATCAGATTTGTAAATACCATATGTTACTCACTGTAATAACTAAATAAAGTTATTAAGATATTCTGTTGCATTATATACTTTCAAATATAAGAAGGCTAAACATATAGAAATACAAAACATTTTTTATTAATAATACTGTGCACTTTTCATAAATATCATTCGTGACTCATAGTTGTAATAATAAAAAATCACTACGGGTAACTAAATAGTTATTTACAACGTTTCAGATACATAAGACATTCCAATGTATATATTAATGAGCTTGTAACACTTGATATATGATAAAATTTTTCTGGGGTCCAGTAGACCCCAGTGTGCAGTGGAAGGTAATTGAAAACAAGTGTGCGATGCGAGGGTTAAGGTAGACGGTGACCTTCCTCTTGTTTTGAAGCTCCAGCGTGAGAAATTTCGTGAAGATCGGAATGAAACAGTAGATTTCGTGAGCCTGTAGGAGAAGTATGCTTCGCCATGCACCTACCACAAAATACTTTCTTAGCTGACGTTTTCTACCTATAAACTACGTTCCTGTCAAATTTCAGCTTCATAGGTGAAGTGTTTTTCGAGATTTCGTGTTTAGTCAGTGAGTGAGTGAGTGTCCTTTCGGTTTTATATAGATAGAGATTAAGAAAACAGATTGCTTAATTTTGGATGCAAAAGAATTAAGGGAGACTTGCAGACAAAAATAAATATTAACATGCAAATCTTTAATGCTAACTTTATTTGAAAGAAGATCAAGCCTGATGGGACAATTTTACGGCATCTACAACGAAACTGTTGTGAGCGGTAGACTTCTTTTCGTTTCATCATTTTGTGTGGGTGTGGGGGGGGGGGGGAGGCGTCAGTTACAAAACGCTTCATAAACGTCCGAACTTACATTCAAATTTTGTTGCAGGTCCCTAACTACTCCCATTTTTCAATAACTGACGCCTAAATCTGGATATTCTAACACGGTGGCCTCTCATTATTTATGACGTCATATCTCCTGAGCTATGTGTGGTGCTCTTTTGCTTTTGGTTCAGGAACCTTCGTGGGCATATGGTGAACAGTTCACCAAAGTTTCATTGCAATGAAATGAATGGTTTATGATCACATAGAGGACATACATACAAACATTCCGCAAGGAACGAATTGAGAAGAAGGTCTCTATGGTCACGAAACAAGTCAGTACATCACATTGTAACAAAGGAGTAATAACTAATAAAGTGAAACGTATAGCGATGCAATGCACACGACAGGTCTAAATATAAGTAAAAAGAACCAACAACGCCACCCAGAAATTAGCTTAATTTTGTAAATTATTCCAGGAATTCCTCGACAGATTGGAAAGAATCTGGCATGAGAAAACTTTTCAGTGTAGCACTGAAAAAGCGCGGATTACTACTAAGCTTTTTGAATTCATTTGGCAGCTTATTAAAAACGGATGCGGCAGAATATTGGACACCTTTCAGCTCAAGCGTCAAGGAGGTTTGATCCAAATGCTGATTCGATTTCTGTCTTGTATCAGTATTGCTAACAATATTATTGAATACCAAGCTAGTGTAAAACAAAAAATACCTTTTATACTAGATGGCATGTCATTAATATAAATGAGAACAACAGTGGCCCCAGAACAGATACCTGGGGCTCCCCCCACTTTCTGTGCCAAAGTTATATTTAACCTTCAAGAGTGAAGATCATATCTACTGTGAAGATTCCTAAATCATTACATAAATGTCCGTAGGAAGTTCTTGGATGGGCCCCTGGCCGGCCGCGGTGGCCGAGGGGACTTGAGGCGCGCCAGTCGCAGTCTGCACGGCCGCTATGGTCGGGGGTTCGAATCCCCCCTCGGGCATGGATTTTTGTGTCGTCTTTAGTATAAGGTAGTTCATAAGTAGTTTGTAAGTTTAGGGACTGATGACCCCGCAGTTAAGTCCCTTAAGCTTAACAGACATTTGAACATTTTTTGGATGGGCTCCAACAGTTATTCTGAATACACACTTTCGTAGGACGAAAGAACTTATTTACTCAATCACGAATTATCTCATAATATGATGCCATACGAAAGAAGTGAATGAAAATAGGCTTAGTAAGCTAATTTGATGAGATGTTTAGCACCAAGATGTGCAATAATCCAAATGGTATAAGTAGTTGAACTCAAACGTTTCAGAACATCATCGATGTGTTACTTTTTCACCTCAATCTGACATAAATGCACAAATATAAAAATTTGGAATATTCTATCCTAGCTACGGACTATATTTATTAATTGCGTCACACTACCTTACTGGTCATTTGGCCATTAAAATTGCTACACCAAAAAGAAATGAAGATGATAAACGGGTAATCATTGGACAAATATATTATAATAGAACTAACATGTCATTACATTTACATGCAGTTAGGGTGCATAGCTCTTGAGAAATCAGTACCCAGAACAATCACCTCTGGCCGTAATAAGGACCTTAATACGCTTGGGCATTGAGTCAAACAGAGCTTGGATGAAATGTACAGGTACAGATGCCCATGCAGCTTCAACAAGATACCACAGTTCATCAAGAGTAGTAACTGGCGTATTGTGTCGAGCCAGTTGCTCGGCCACCATTGACCAGACGTTTTCAATTGCTGAGTAATCTGGAGAATGTGCTAGTCAGGGCAGCAGTCGAGCTTTTTCCGTATCCAGAAAGGCCCGTACAGAACCTGCAACATGCGATCGTGACTTATCCTGCTAAAATGTACTGTTTCGCAGGGATCGAATGAAGGCTAGAGGCACGGGTCGTAACACATCTGAAATGTAACGGCCACTGTTCAAAGTATCGTCGATGCGAATAAGAGGCGACCAAAACGTGTAACCAATGGCACCCCGTACCATCACGCCGTGTGATACGCCAGTATGGTGATGACGAATATACGCTTCCAATGTGTGTTCAACGCGATATCGCCAAACACGGATGCGACCGTCATGATGCTGTAAACAGAACCTGCATTCATCCGAAAAAAAATGACGTTTTGCCATTCGTGCACCCAGGCCCGTCGTTGCGTACAACATCGCAGGCGCTCCTGTCTCAGATGCAGTGTCAAGGATATTCGCGACCACGGCCTCCGAGCTGGTAGTCCATGCTGCTGCAAACGTCGTCGAACTGTTCGTGCAGGTGTTGTTGTCTTGCAGACGCCCCCATCTGTTGACTCAGGGATCGAGACGTGGCTGCACGATCCGTTACAGCCATGCGAATAAGATGCCTGTCATCTCGACTGCTAGTGATGCGAGGCCCTTGGGATCCAGCACGGCGTTCCGTATTGCCCTCCTGAAACCACCGATTCCATATTCTGCTAACAGTCATTGGATCGCGACCAACGCGAGCAGTAATAACGCGATACGATAAGTCGCTATCACGATAGGCTACAATCTGACCTTTATCAAAGTGGGAAACGTGATGGTACGCATTTCTAATCCTTTCACGAGGCATCACAAAACGTTTCACCAGGCAACGCCTGTCAACCGCTGTTTGTGTATGAAAAATAGGTTGAAAACTTTCCTCATGTCAGCACATTGTAGGTGTCGCCACCGGCGCCAACCTTGTGTGAATGCTCTGAAAAGCTAATCATTTGTATATAACAGTATTTTCTTTCTGTCGGTTAAATTTCGCGTCTGTAGCACGTCATATTCGTGGTGTGGCAATTTTAATGTCCAGGAGAGTATTTATTATACAGAGCTGCAGAGAAATAACAACGCTCATCTAATGCCGCCACTGAAACTAGTATTCGAATTTGCTCCTGTGGGAGCGGCCACGCAGTCTCTGAAGTGAGGTCCCTGGAGAAGTGTCATGTCCAGTAATTCCTTTTATACATCCGAGTCTTGTTTTAGTCTTGAAAGCACGCTTTAATCCACCGCTGGCCAGCTACGCCTAACACGACTTTTCCAGAGCCCCGTTATCCACTGCTTTTCAGGGTTCTTGTAAGGCCTTCACAGCTGCCGTATCGGTCGCGGAACTCGCATAGTCTCCACTGTACTTCACCCTTACAGACAATCCCTTACTTCGCGCCGTTGCCCGTCTCCCACCACGTGGACGAGGGGTTGGCCTTGTGGCAACTAATGATGCTTCCCGATATTATGAAATCACAATACACTTGAAATTATCATAGAAGTTGTCACCTTGCTGTAATCTCAGTTTTCTTGTATCTCCCTCATTGTTACTTCATCTTCAGTAATTGAACTGTATAAGGTTGTAAGAAATTGGCAATCTTGTTAAAGACAACTGGACAGAATTCGAAAATGATGAAAAACCATTATGGGTTTGAACAGGCACAGAATTTTAAAAGGCACACACCATGAGAATGATGGCACTGAAGCAGGTAAAAGTGAAAATAGTGATGCATATTTATGCTTGTAAATATATGCTAATACGTCAAGAATTATATACGGCAAGTTATAATCGGACACTATGACAAGAAACGACTTTGAAATTTGTTGAAGTAATCATAATAATGTATGAAATTTTCTTGGTTTTGAATACGGGAAATATTGCGTAAAACCGAATGTGTTTCTTTTTCTGCAATACAACGCAAATTGTCACGCCTATTGCTTTCCACAATTAGTTCTTAAAACTGGGAGAAAGAATTTGCGTTTGTGTATCGCGCGGACAACTATAACACCTCGCTGGCTTTTGTTTGCTTTGTAGGTGTATTGCCAATTAATAGCTCGCGTCGACAAGAACGAAGCGCAATGTTTGGTTCACCATAACGCAGACAATAGCGATCATCCCATTTCGCATTATCCTGTTTTGGTTAAGAGCGGCATTCCGCTGTGGTTGATGACAACGGAAGGCAGTTACAGGAACAAATACTAGAGGCGCGCAACAGCGTGGTGTTTGTTTAGTGCTGATTGGGCAGCCAATTCAACATTGCGGCCGGCTGCCCAGCTCCGAACTGTGCTCAAGCGTCGTTCATCGATTATATCCCACAGAGGAGTCAACAAAGCGCCTATGAAATTCCATTTTTACGTATATTACTTTGATACGTTTCTTTAAAAGTAGTAAATTAGTAGGTAGATCTTAAATTGTGATTTAGCTGTCAGTTTATCAGACTATTTCTTTACGACTACGACAGTCATTCACAGGAATAATTGCTATATTGTTAGTTAAGTTTTCAAGAATATTTACTCAAAAATATTAAATCTACTTTATGACAGAACACCTGGATTAATAGGCATGACAGAGTAGGAGGTGGAAGTTGTTAAATCAGGTTTTTCTACAGCAATCAGCCGTCACTTGCATTTCAGGCGTTTGGGTTACTATGAGAGGAAGCGTAATACAGCTTCACCGCAGGGTTGCACAGCGTCGACAACAAATCCCTAGGCATCCGGAAGGTTGAATATGAAAGAAACACTGTATTAATTTTGTGAGAAAACGGCCTCCATAATCTGAAATATTGTTCATTGCTTCCTTAGTTCGAAAACCTATAAATGAATTGAGATTCCCTAATATGTTGTATCTCGGCGACTTGGGAATACTTTCAGCCGCCTCTAAAAATTCGCATAAGCAAGTGCCTCTGCAGTTTACTATCAGAAAGAAGTAAATTAAACAGCAGGGGGATATTATAGAAATTCAGAAGTAAATTAATTTGCAAACATCACGTTTGTTTTAAATTTGTTAGGTTGATGAAACTGTGTGTCATATTCACTTCCGAAATATCTTTGTGCTGAACCAAGACTGGCAGTGAGATTTTACACGTTGTCTCATTTTTCGTACTGCAGAATTAAGAAAATAATATTTTCTACTAGCTGAAAACCCGGCGTTGCCCGGGTATTTATTTATTTATGTATTCCTGTCATTTGTCAGGTGTATACGCATTTGTATAAGAGCTGCAAGTCTGTAAAATCTCTTGGGAATACAATTATTAGTAAAGAAGTAATAGATTGAAACTTGGTGCGTGATGGGGCGGTTTTCCATGAACGTTGCTGTTTATGTGCTCATATCTCATAAACTACATGTCGTACTGTGATACAATTTAGAGGGTCTATTCAACTATATATGTGTGTACTGTCTGTAAAATTTCCTGTCGCTACAATTTGTAGTGTTCAAATTATAAATTGTAACGACATACCGAGAGCCGTAGTTTTCAAATGTTCAAAGTTTGTATAGTCTATGGGACTTAAGTACGGGGTCATCAGTCCCTAAACTTACAAACTACTTATGAACTAACTAAGACTAAGGACGGCACAAACATCCATGCCCGAGGGAGGATTCGAACCCCCGACCGTAGTGGCCGTGCAGACCGTGACTGAAGCGCGGCCACCGCGGCCGTCAGCCGTAATTTTAGGCCATAAACAGCGGAAAAGTAGTAAGCGAGAAACTTTTTTCCTTTCATTATTTTAATATGGTTGCCAGCGAGAAAACATTTAGTAAAGGTTTGAAATTATTTTTAAAGTTTGTTGCAAGTCGCTAAGTACTGTCATTCTCATACAGTGTACTTCGAAAGTCTTGCCGCGTTTTATGGCATTTATTGCGATTTCTATTGGTTATGACGTAATATCTTTTGAACCATGTGCCGTATGTGATACTTAACCATGCAGCAATTGTTACCTCACGGTAAGGAATGTGTGTACCAAATTTGGTTGAAATCGGTCCAATGGTTTAGAAGAAAATGAGCAGTATTATCGCAAAATGCAGCAGGTTTTCGCGCATCTCATTGTTTATGACGTCATATCTCGTGAACTATATATCGTATGTGATTCTTACACTTACGGCGACCGTCCTCATGGAATGAAGCTTACGTGTACAAAATTTAATAAAGATTGGAAAAAAACCCTGTAGATTTGAATGCAACACGTACAAATATACGGACACTCTGCTTTATATATTAGATGAAGATATTATTAGAGCAAAATGTTCAAATGTTTGTAAATCTAAGGGACTTAAGTATGCTGGTCATCAGTCCATAGGCTTACAAACTACCTGAAGATGGCCAAGGTGTTGCCGGCCGCGGTGGCCGATCTGTCTGCGGCGCACCGTTCAGCACGGCCACTACAGTCGGAGGTTCGATTCCCCCCCCCCCCCCGGGCTGTCCTTAGTATTAGCTAGTTTCTAAGTAGTTTGTAAGCTTAGGGACATATGACCCCGTCGTTAAGTCCCACAAGTGCTACAAACATTTGAATTTTTGGGCCAAGGGGTTATTGGCCGAAATATCGTGCGAATTTAGCATTGGCATCCGGCTGTACGCCCGACATTATTTTAATCTACTTAAATTAACTTCAAGTAATTTATGCTGAGGACAACACAAACATCTATGCCCGATGGAGGATTCGAGTCCCCGACTGCGAGCAACCGCACACTCCGCAGCAAGGCGCCTTAGAACGCTCGGCCACTCCACCGCGACATATTATTACAAATGAAAGATTTTCATGTCGTATTCTACAATTTTTAGTCATAACGCTTTTCATATTGTCCTCTAGTTCCATAAAGTACAACTTAGGGCATAATACTTAAATGACTTACTTGATAGTCAACAAAATCGATATAAATGCCGCGGTGGAGTTGCCGAGCGTTCTGAGGCGCTTTGCTGCGGAGCGCGCTGTTTCTCACCGTTGCAGGTTCCAGTCTACCCTCGACCATGTGTGTGTGTGTGTGTCTGTGGGTGGGTGGGTGGGTGGGTGGGTGAGTGTTTTGCCCATAGCTTACTTTAACTTGCAAGGAGACCCCATAGGTATCGGATTTTAGAATTTTTTTATATTTATGGTACGTGACGTTAGAACTCAAATAACAATCAGCCAAAGTCATTCGACGCAACTCTCAAAACTTCTCGACAAAATCGACTTTGAAGATTTGCAATTACCTGTAAGTAACAATATTTAAATCAAACGCCGCTTCTATTGCTGTAGTTCAGGTGGTAGCGTTCTGGCTTTGCAGCCATAGGGGCGGTGGTTCAAATCCCGCCGTCACACTTTTTTTTCGTTGTGTTCGATTACTTACACAATTTTAATATCTATGATATTTTTTACGAAAAATGAACGAATTTTTATTTATTCGTACTTTTCTACATTTTATAAAAGTTTGTTAATAATGATTATTTCAAACAACAACACTAAACAAGTTACATATTTACAGTACTGGCTTCACTATTAGTTGACGACAGTTGTCTTTGATTATTCAGTTTCTGAATAGCTACGATGCAGTCTTTGAAAAGTTTACTCCACAACTAGTGGTGGTTTTCCAAGCAGCTAACCTACTCAATCGTCGTTTCAGCTGATAACAAAGTGTTCATCTCTACACACAGATATAAACTGACACAGCACGTGGAATTATAAATCCTAAAATGTTTTATATAACTGAATTTGAAATGGTGTAATTTTTTTTATATCCTCAATGAAGGTACTCCTCGCACAGGAGTTTAATTGGTTGGTTGGTTTTTGTTTGACAACCTTTTATAAAATATAGAAAACTACGAATAAACTAAAATGCGTGCATTTTTCATACAAAATTACCATTAGATATTAAAATGGTTTAAGCATTCTAAAACAACGAAAAAATGTGTTACAGCGATATTCTTACCATCAGCTCTGTGGCTGTGAGGCCAGAACGCTACCACCTGAGCTTCAGCGACAGATGCTGCAACTGTTTTAGCTATTGCTACTTATATATACTTGTAAAACGTGTAAGTCGATTTTCTCGAGAAATTTTTAGAGTTGCGTCGAATGACTTTGAATTCTGAACTGCACGTACCATAAATATTAAAAAAAAAATCTAAAATCCTACACCCATGTGATCTCCTCTTGTTAGTTTAAGTAGTTTGTAAGCGTAGGGACCAATAACGAAAGAAGTTAAGTCTTATAGATTTACAAACATTTTTTTTCTATATAAATAAAAATCGGTTGCCTTATATGTCAAACATCATCACTTGATAACGGCTCATCCGATAAGGATGATTTTTTGTTGTGTGTGTAAGGAAAAATTTTGGGATAAATTGAAAGCGTCTTTTTTGCCTATGGGATATTGTATGAAATCAATATCACTACTTAATGATTCGAAGCATGTATATGCGTAATTCTTTTTTGTTTTGGCCATTATACTCCACGAAAAGTTTTGAGGAAAAACGAAACCGAAACATTTACAAAGGCAAGTCGAAAATTCAGCTGATGTTTGGAAATCTATGGAACTAAACTACTGCGATTATCAGTCCCTAGGCTTACAAACTACTTAAACTAAGTTAAGGACACCACACACACCCATGGCCGAGGGAGAACTCTAACCGCGCCGGCCGCGGTGGCCGAGAGGGCTGAGGCGCTCCAGTCACGCTCTGCACGGCCACTACGGTCGGGGGTTCGAATCCCCCCTCGGGCATGGATATTTGTGCCGTCCTTAGTATTAGCTAGTTTGTAAGTAGTTTGTAAGTTTAGGGACTGATGACCACGTAGTTAAGTCCCATAAGCTATACAAACATTTGAACATTTGAACTCGAACCGCCGACGGCCACTCCACCACAGCACGACAGTTTAAAAGTATTATATGTACGCTCCATCATGACTGGCGATAGGAATAACATACGTAATATATCTCCATGATCTAGATTAAAATGTTTTTTTTTTTTTTCTCGGTGGCGGAGCGTGCACTGATAGAAACTTCTTGGCAGAAAGTTTCATATCAGCGCACACTTCGCTGAGGAGTGAAAATTTCACTATAGAAATATCCGCTAGGCTGTGGCTAAGACACGTCTCCACAATATCCTTTTTTCCACAAGTGAAATTTCTGCAAGGTTCGCAGGAGAACTTCAGTGAAGTTTGTAGGATAGGAGACGAGGTACTGGTGGAACTGGAGATGTGAGTGGGGGCCGTGAATCGTCACTAGGTCGCTCAGTATGATTCCGACGCCGTGGCTCAGCGTGTTCGGAGAGAAGGCGTCCAATTAATATAACCAAAAAAAAAAATTTAATAAGGAAGCAAAACTGAGCCACAAACTGAAAGATCAACACAGAACAAGCAGTACCACGACTGCAAACAAGCGACCTACCCGGAGAATAAAGACGACGTCAGTATTGTGCTTGTCCGTGTACATCAAAATTCCTGGGTTCGAATCTCGATGTGGAACATAGTTTTAATATGCCAGAAATGTTTGTATCACTATGGTATTTGAAAAAAACGTCTGTAGAACTTATGGGACTTAACTACGGGGTCATCAGTCCCTAAGCTTACAAACTACTTATGAACTAGCTAAGACTAAAGACGGAACAAATATCCATGTCCGAGGGGGGATTCGAACCCCCGACCGTAGTGGCCGTGCAGACCGTGACTGAAGCGCCTCAGTGCCCTCGGCCACCGCGGCCGGTATGGTATTTGATACTTTTTTTTTTTCGTAGGGTTCGGAAGTCACCGTATGGTTAATGGGAGAAGGTAACGACTACTATGAAAGTTGGTAGATATTTGTATTTTGTTATAGCCGGAGGGGTGGGGGTTGAAAATGGACTCAAAAAGAGGGACAGGAGGAGAAGATGGACAGAAAGAGGAAGAGAAAGAAGTACGCCGACTCTCATTTGGGGAGGGGGTGGGAGTAGTGCGAGGTTGACAGGGAGGAAAGGAGATACTGGAAAGGCTATAGGAAGAGAGAAAAAGAGGAGGCAGGTAGCGGATTTATATATTTACTTACATTTAATGAAGGAGGAAGAAATCTGTCGTGGTGTTTCAAAGGAATCATCACGGCATTTGCTTGGAGAGATTTTAGGAAATCATGGGCAACCTGAATCTCTATGGCCGCAGGCGGATTTAATCCACAGTCTCCCCTAATGCGAAGAACAAGACGCTAGCTAATGAGTTAATGTCCCGTCGACAGCGTGGTCTTCAAATACGAAGGTAAGATTTGGGGAGGAAATCTTCCGTGTACTTCCGAAGTTCAAAATGTTTGTTAAGCTTAAGGGACTTAACTGCGGGGTCATCAAACTACTTATGAACTACCTTATACTAAAGACGACACAAACATCCATGCCCGAGGGGGGATTCGAACCCTCGACGGGGAACGGCCTCGCGCATCGAAGCATAGCGCCTCAATGCGCTCTGCCGCTCCGCCGCGGGTACTTCCGAAAGAACCATTCCGACATTGGCCTGGAGTGACGTAGGGAAATCACGGAACCTTAACTTGGTTGGCTGGAGGTGGATTTCAATCCCCCCCCCCCCCCACCACCACCTCCAGAATGAGAGTCCTGTGTGTTACTACGCCTCGCTCGGCAGGTAACAGAAAGAGCGGGAAGGAGGAGATGGACGAATTTGGGAATTGTTACTGTGAATTTCACGGATCGTCCTTTATATCAGGAGGAGGGGGGAGTAGATGGACGGAGAGAGAAAAGCAGAGGAGAGAGACCAACAGATAAGTAACACAAGCAAATACCCGGGCGACGCCGAGTTTTCCACTGTTTACAAACAAGTTCGTCACATTTCAGATAATCACTTAAAGCAGTTGCTCTATAAGTTAAGCTTATTCATTTGTTGGACGCCAGGATTATTTTGTTTTGAACTGCTTACAACACAGGAATCGGCAAAATAAAGCCGGAACAATCTTGACATTCTTTTATGGTTGACGTTCTTTTACGGTTGAGGAGTGCGACCGGTAAATAATTTTTTAACAGGTAATAGATAAAGCAGTCAACAATCTGAAGATTTGTTTGAATACCACAGTTCTTTACTGGACCTATTGCCTTCAAATGTTAAAATATTTGTAAGTCTGTGGGAACAAACTACTGTGGTCATCAGTCCGTGGGCTTACAAACTGTAACTGATGACCATAGTAGTTTGCTCCCTTTAAAACGCAAACCTAAGCAAGCTCACAAACTACTTAAACTAACCCGAGGACAATACACGCACACCCATGCCCGAGGAAGGATTAGAGCCACAGTCCGTGAAATGGCGTCTAGAACTGCTCTGGTTTACTGTGCGCCGCCGTTGCCTTCCTCCGACCTCTCAATTGTCTTTCCCAGCCAATTATATGGAGGACCTACAATTTAACGTAGATTCCGAACCAAGGAGCAACTCGGTGTTGTCCACATCAATAACATGGCCAGAGGTGAAAGAAGTGAAAAGTCCTAGGACTGAGCAGAAATCGAACCCACGGCCTTTGGTTTCATAGTCTACCTATTAGAGAGCATTGGAATAAATCTATAGCGAAAGCTTAAAATATGTGCCCAGCCTGTATCCACCTGCTTCTTAGGAAGTCGCGCTTATCGCTATGCAACTGTGGACCCACAAGGAAAGTACATGGGCTCGAACAAACATATCTGTATGAACGTTTGGTTACAGGATCTCTACGTACACCTCAATGTGCTGGTGGGTGTCGTTTTTCTGGAAAGCTCTGCAACCGTGCTCTAGATAGCACTGTAGATGTTAATTGTAGTTGTTGAAAGAAATTCCGCAAATAGATCTCGCCGCAAAGAATAACGCCTTTCTTTTAATAATTTCCACCCCAACTCGTGCATCATTTCCGTGACGATCTCTCCCCTATATTGAATTATACAAAACGAATTGCCCTTCTCTGAACTTTCTCTACAGCGTCCGTCAGTCCCACCTGATGTGAGACCACAGTGCGCAGCAATACTCCAACATAGGACGACAAAGTGTAGTGTACGCAATCCCTTAACACATTTTTATTTGTTATTGCTTTGGCAAAATAATCAACCTTCTTTATTTTCACTTCCAATCTACAAATGTTTACAGTTTTCACATGCAAGCAAAAGCGTTAACCACATTGTAAATATACACCATGTTCAGCACTTAACCATAAATAAAGAATTAAAAAATGAAAACATTCATGTGTAGCTGTAGCAGGACTCTCCGTAAAACCAGGGTTGATCAGAAACGAGTCAAACAAATTTGGAGATATGTTTAGCTCTTACGAAGACAATTACAAGTGGTAAAGTTATTGAATGCTAGAGCATCATTGCCATGTCGTCGTGTGTTTGCTTCCATAGGCCTTGACATTTAATACTTGTGAATTTTAAGAAGATGAGGAAATACTGTAACATGGATTAGTTGTATTACAAACAAGATGCTTATGACGAAGTGAAACAAAGCGTTGTTTAGATGTGGAGGAGGTACAGAATACAGAAAATGTCGATGAACTGCTTCTCTCTGGCCCCGAAAAGGCCACCACAGCAAATGATGATCGCTGCTTACAGATTTCAGCTCGCAGGAACCTCGAGTGGAACGCCACTGTTTTGAATAATGATTTTCGTTCAGCCACAGGAGGTCGTGTTTCGATGAAACAGTACATAATAGGCTGCGTGAAACCCAACTTCACTCCTGACATCCGTGGCGATGTCTAGCTGTCACGCCTTAGACACCATGCAGGGTACTGCAAAATGTGCAAATGTTTGTAAAGTTATTGGACTAACTGCAGCCGGCCGCGGTGGCCGAGGGGACTGAGGCGCTCCGGTCACGGTCTGCACGGCCACTACGGTAGGGGGTTCGAATCATCCCTCGGGCATGGATATTCGTGCCGTCCTTAGTCTTAGGTAGATCATAAGTAGTTTGTAAGCTTAGGGACTGATGACCCCGTAGTTAAGTCCCATAAGTTCTACAAACATTTGAACATTCTTCTTGACTAACTGCAGTGGTCATCGGTCCCTAAACTTCCAAACTACTTAGACTAACCTACCCTAAGAACAGCACACACCCATGCCCGAGGGAGAACTCGAACCTACGACTTGGAACGGCCGCCCCCACCGTAGCAAAGCGCCTTAATGCGCACGGCTATTCCGCTGCGGAAGCGCAGAACAAGTGGGCCCAAGTGCATGCTGACTGGACTTGTCAGATTTACTATCAAGTTCTATTCACAGTTACGAATCGCATCTGCCTTCAACCAGACAATCGGTAGAGACGTTTTTGGGGGCAGCGTGACCAGCCTGAATATTTTAGACACACCGTCTAGGGAGTGCGGTGGTGGTTCCGTGATGTAAAGGGGTGGCATTATGTGTGGACACCGTGCGCCACTGGTGGTAAAAGGCAAGTGGGCGTACGCTACAGGCATAACATCCTGTACAGTGAACCATATCTTCAACATGTCTATGAGGGATACGTTTTAAAGGACGAAAGTTCTCGTGCTTATCGTGCATGTCTTGTGAATATGTTGCTTCATGATGACGACATCGCAAGATTAGAATGGTCAGCGTGTTCTCCTGAAATGAACCCTACCGATCCTGCCTCTGAAACATTGAAAAGGCTGTTTTTGGACGAGACGACCTACAAAACAATTTGAGAGATCTACGCTGAATCTCCATTGAGCAGTGAGGCAATCGGAACCAACAGACCCTTGATGATCTAATGGACAGCATGCCACGAAGAATACAGGCGTGCATCACTGCAAGAGGACTGGTTATCGTGTATTACTGGTGTATGCTGCAATCTGGAACACAAATTCAAAATGTCTAGGTTATTGTCGTATAGCAAGTCAGTTCCTGTTTTCATGCGCAAAAAAGACCACTGAATTGTTGATTTTGTTTATCTGTATTCCATTCTTATGTAAAGGATAAAGTCTTAGAAACGTGGTAATAACAACACTTTTTTGATGTGTATAATTTTTATTTTGTAAATTTTAAGGTTGTATGAAAGAAATGAGACCACAGAAACTTGTAATGGAAAATAACATTTAAAGTTTTGTCAATAACGACTCCGGCATTTTAGCACATTTGCACGATATCGTTAACGATTAAATATTTGAGGCAGATGTGATTCACCAACTAACAAAACGTTAGGTATTCAAAGAGAGCTATTGGTAAATAAGAAATTTTGATATTAATACATAAAGACGTTCAAGGCCAGATTACATTAAACAGATGCTAATAAATACAGCATTGCAGTTGGTATGAAGAGATTACGGACCAAATGCATCTTATACTTATGACCTCATAAGTAACTATAAACAGTCATGATCCGAGGGTGATTTTCCTATATCTGTCGGCAGTCATGGTACTAAACCTAATTCCTAGAACGTAGTGCTATTGGGTGTACATCTGCCGCATGTGCAGGACAGCTCGTTACCATAACACACGCGCTCTGGTGGTTAATGGGTTCTCGGAACACAGGTTCAATCCCGTAATCTCTTTAGCTTACTGTACGGAGCATTGGCAAGGCAACGCTGTATCTGACTCCTGTAGTTAACGCCAGCAGCTGGTCGATAAGAACAATGATCACGGTCTTAATGTCTGTTATATCAATGGGATTTCATCATAATATTCTTTTCCTGAAGAAATCAGCTTGTTTGCTGGAAAGTTTAGTTAGAATTTTATGAAATAAATTTCTACCGCAACATCAACTTTTTACAAATATTTAATTAGCACTACCCGTTACGGCAGCTTTCTGCAAACGTTAGGCGCATTTAACTTAATTGTGTACTGCATTAGTCTCAAGTGTGAAACCTATAAATGTACCTAATGACGACAGGATGCTAGGTAAAATCGGTGAAAAGTGTTTGCTGAATTTGAAATTAAAATTTTACGACACAGTCGCTGTCGTAAAACAGACATTCAATAAAACATGAAAAATTTCAGGTTCGTCGAATTTCAGGTGTGTCTCTAAAGAACAGATACGCCTTTTACGTACTCATCAGAGCTCATCAACGTCAATAGCGGTATTTAGTTAATATCAGACACTCTAGAGAACCAACAAATGATACAATAAAAATCCTATATAGTCTACACACTAGGAAGTCGTGTCAGGTTGTGCAGCAGATACGTTTTAAACTCTCTTTAAAAACGTAGACAAATGGTAACCACCCTGTACAAAGTTGGGGTTCTTTAAGATTTGTTTTGTCTTCTTCTATCAGGTAGGCTCCTCGTTTAAACTCTGCGATCTGATTGGAGAAAATCGTAAGAATGTCATCTATTAAGGGAGAAATGTTCAAATGCTTGTTAATCTAAGGGACCAAGCTGCTGTGGGCATCTGTCCCTGTACTTACAAACTTCTTAAACTAAAGTACTCTAAGGACAAGAAACACAAGCATTCTCGAAGACATAACTCAAACATCCGATGGTAAATATCGCGCAGTCTCTGACATGGCACCTAGAACCCGCACGGTCATTCCGGCGCGGCTATTTCGGATGCTTGTAGTGAGTAAGTTCTTTGTCTTTTTAGAGCGTTTTTCCTCGGCGAGTGCAGTTATTTAGAGTGGTCGAACTTGTGTAAACGAACAGTCTAAGCAAAATTTAATACGAGTATTTGTTTTCTTACCGTATGTTTACTACGTCTTTCAAATGTTGAAATGTTTATAAACGTAAGAGACTTAACTGCTGCTGCTATCAGTCCCTAGGCTTACAAACTACTTACATTAACTTAAAATAACTTATGCTAAGGACAACACACACATAAACATACCCGAAGGAGAACTCGAACCTGCAACGGCGAGCAAGCGCGCGCTCCGCAGCAAGAGGCCTTAGAGTGCTCGGTCACTCCACCGCGACTACTACTTCTTTATATCGGTTTAGATTTCCAGTGAAATCAGTTCTCCCTTTTTTTATTTTTTTTTTATTTGCTCTTCTGCAGGCAAAATAAACAGAATTAAATCCATAGTCGAGCAAAGCTGATTGTCATGCTGTACCTTGATACGCTTAAGTCATTAGTAAATTCGTCTATACACACTATGTGTAATATTTAGTTCCATTATATTCTTTGCTTACGCTACAAGATCGTAAACGCTGTTTCTTATTTTAAATGATTTACTTTTTTCTGCTATAATTGAATTAGTGAATGGTAAAAGGGCGGCAGTATTCCAAGTTTAATAGATTTTCATTTGTTTGCATTTGTTTCGGTTACGACATGGGTAGCAGCATTGCTTTTTTGCTGAAAGGACCGTTGTCCACTGATTTCTGGATGGTTAGCGGTGGATTATAAGTGTGAGTTTTGGAGGTCAGCAACTTAAAAAGGCTGTAGTCCGGCTTCGTTAAGCAGTGACAAACGGTCCAGTCGCTTGTCAGCATGCCAGATAATGATCTAGACCAGTGTTTTTCAACCTGCGGGTCGCGGCCCCCAGGAGGGGGGGGGGGTCACAAAGTCTTGTTCGGGAGGTCGTCGTCACAGGAGGAAGTACTTGCACCTTACAACCATCAGCTAGGAGCATGCCTGAATGCTAGGTGTTCCGAAATGCAAAAACATAGCCTAATAAAAGTGAAATGCATTTTATATCAAAATTGTTATCATCAATTGTCAGTTGAATAGAACAAAGATTGTTTTATAATGAATACATAGTGTTAGCAACGAATAAACGAAAGGCGTGAAAATTGTTTTCAAGTATCAGGGACCAATTAATTAATTTACCTGCAATGCGAAACCCGACATCTAACTTTTTTTTGTCTTACAATTCTTGTAATAGTAGCATGTGTTCCATTCAGAAAAATGGACTAAAATTTATCCTATAATCTACAATACTGTTTTTTATTGTTTTTACGAGAAAGTTATATCAAAAAACAGAAAATTAAATTCGTTGCCTTTGAAATTGCAGACAAAGTTGTGTTATGGTTCGGGGAGGGATTGGAGGGGTTGCCACAATATGTTCTCATTCGTCACAATTAATTCTTGCTGCTGATGCTGTTTCATATTCGCAATTCCGAATACATTTCTTGTGTTTGAGTACATGTTATGAACAATTTGTGTGTGGATGAAATGTTCAAATGTTTGTAGACCTAAGGTACCAAACTACTATGGTCATCGATCAACTACCCTAGCTAACTTATCCTAAGGACAACACACACAAGGAAACCCGAGGGAGGACTCGAGCCTCCGGCGATTGACCCGGTGCGCCGCAACATTACGCTCCAGAGCGCACGGCCATTCCCACGTGGCTTGTGTGTGGATATTAAATAAAACATATGTTTCAAAAGCATACGACGTCTGCTCAGAAAGTTCCGGAACTTCGTTCAGAATTTTTTTTCCACGCTTTCCTTTTACTTATTGTGCACGGTCTCCTTCGAAATAGTCTCCTCTACAACTGCTGCACCGCTTCCAATGCTGTTTTTGCTCCCGGGAGCTGTCTTGCTACCCCTTTTGCTGTATCGAGCCAAGTGCAGTCTGCGTATTTCTATCTCGTCTGTCGTTCCATTCATCGGGATTTTCATCCTCGGAGATAAAAAGAAGTCCGCAGGGGCCAGGTCTGCAGAGTACGGAGGATGAGGATCAGGAACAGGATTCAAAACCTCTTCACAGATTGTGAAGCGATTGTCTTTCTTGTCGTGACTCGGGTGACAAGCTTGGCGGATGTGCGATGCATTCCAAAATGGTATCTCAGGGTTTTATGACATGATCAACTTAAATGTTACATTCTTCTGGAATCTCTCGGACAGCGATTGGCGCGCACAATTTCGTTGACGTTCTCGAAATGAGCATCGGGTGACGTCGACGAGCGTTCTGAAAAAATGGTCGGCTTTAACTTCTGTCCGGCCATTTTTAAACTGCGTGAACAATTCGTAACACAAAGTACGGCTTAATCAGTCATCGTTGTTTTTTTCTTCATCATTTTCCGTGTCTATAGAATGGCAATGGGTAGAAAAGCGTTCTTGAAAAAGAGAAATTTGTCAACATCGTATATTGATTTAAGTTAAGCAAGTCCTTTCTAAAGGCATTTGTGTGGAGTGTTGCCTTCTATGGAAGTGAAACATGGACGATAAACAGTGCGGACAGGAAGAGGTTAGAGACTTTTGAAATGTGGTGCTACAGAAGAGTGCTGAAGATTAGGTGGGTGGATCGCGTAACTAATGAGGAGGTACTGAACAGAATTGGGGAGAAAAAGGAATTTCTGGCATACCTTGACTAAAAAAAAGGGATCGTTTGGTAGGACACGTTCTTAGACATCAAGAAATTGTGAATTTAGCGTTGGACGGAAGTGTGTGGGGTAAAAACCGCAGAGGAAGACCAAGAGATGGATACAGTAAGCATATTCAGACAGATGTATGTTGCGATTCTTATATGGAGTTGAAGAAGCTTGCTCCGGATAGGGTATTGCGGAGGGCTGCATCAAACCAGTCTCTGGACTGAAGACCACAACAACAACATTCAAAGTTTATCTTGATTTTCTCCCAAAATTTAATACATACGCATTACTTCTCTAATTCTAACACTAAACTCCGTCCCACACAAGCCTCTAGGGCCCATCGGGTACCGACCTCACGCCGTGGCATCCTCCGCCCGAAGGCGTCACCTTATGCGGTGTAGATGGGGACGTGGTAAGCGCCCCGAACTACCGGCCGTTGTGTCTGTTTCGAGACACGGAGACGCTACTTGTCAATGAAGCAGCTCCACAATTGGCCTCACAAGGGCTGAGTGCTCCCCGCTTGCCATCAGCACTCGGCAGACCCAGACGGTTACCCGAATGCCGGCCAAGCCCCGACATTGCTTCACTTCGGAGCTGTAACGGGAACCGGTGTATCCACTGTGACGCAACCACCTAGAAATTCACAAACTGTGCTGCACAACGTTGTTCTCAGTACAGCACTGAACATTAACCAACAAACTGGCAATAATGAAACTTCCGTCAGTTACACATCAGACACAGTAGACTTGCGCATAATAGTTCGCGATCGGGAGCGCTCACTTTAGTTCGTTTTTTAGTTCGCCCAGTGACGGATGAGCGGCGTGGTCTGCGCATGCAGGTGGAGGGAGAATTTCCCCCACCTGGCCGCTTCATGCACTTGCTGCTTGAGCCGCTAACGATATCACGCAAACCAAAAGAAACACTTTGTGGATAATTTCTCACGTTTAAGTTAGAGTTATCTCTATATCTTGGCATTATGGTATTTATTACTCAGATATTGCAGAGTGCAGAATACTTCAAAACAGAATGTTGTAGCACTGAACTATGTAATCAGGCAGACGCTCACCTAGAAATGGCTCTCATCAGCAGAAGGCAAACACGTGATTTTTAATTCTGCTGCGCGCCCTCTCGCCATTGCCCGTCTATCTTCGGAAAAGAATTCAACGAACTGAGAAGCGAGATACGTTTTGCATAACAGTTCGCGACCGGTAACGCATGTTTTAGTTCGCGACCAATCTTGCATATTTTAGTTCGCAGCTCGGCCACGAAGTAGGTCGCTCTTTTAGTTCGTCCGCTCTTTTTAGTAAGTCCGCTCTTTTTAGTTCGTCCCCTCTTTATAGTTCGTCCGCTCTTTATATAGTTCGTCCGCTCTTTTTGGCTTTTGCTACCGCTACTAAAAGAGCTCTTTCTTTTGTTATGACAGCTTTTTTATATAATTATAAGTGTTGCGCAAGCGTGTGCTATTACCCGTATTTTTGGGCAATTAGGCATCAAATACTTAAGCAAATAAACCAGTTATTTACACGAATGGGTGATACAATGGTATTCAACTACTTTGCATACAGATTACTCGAAGTAAATATTATTTAGACACTGCTCAATACCTTAGAAAAGAAAATTTGTGGCAGTGAACTATGAAAATACAGCTGAGGTGCATCTTATCTCGAAATGACGGTAACTGGCAGAAAGGAATCGCGCGATTCTGCGCGCTCTCGAGTCCTCTCGCTGTTCCCCGTCAGTCTTCGCAAAAGGAGTGGACGAACTGAGAGGCGAGGGATGTGCGAACTAGTCCGCGTAGTTCGCCTGTGGGAGTGCTCTTCCGAACTAGTTCGTTCGCGAACTACACAAGACTACAACACAGGCGTGTACAAATAAGCCAACCGTATGTCACTCTAACATTCACTTGGCCTAAAATAACAAGTGTTCGAGAAATTTTTGAACAGATCTCGTATACCAGAGACAACCCGAAAATTAGGTTCGTCATTATATTAAAATGGAAAGTTTATTGTCAAAAACAAATGCACCATAATATCATCAACATTACACCTGGCACTTTTTTTGACACAGTCACCGCCGACGCTGTAGCATACGATCAGTTTGTAGAAACCACTGCAGTAAAACTGAGTGCCCTGCGACTGAAGAATTACCGCACACACTACTCCAACGATCACATCTCAGAATACTGTGTCCATAAATTTACGTTGTATGGCGACACTTTGAATGTTCAGTAGCTAACAGGGATGCTTCACGTCACCAGAGCTGGCTTAGTTTCTGGAGTACTAGGTGGCCGTTTCAGTCGGATATTCGAGTCTTCCCTTGGACATGGGTGCGCGTGTTGTCCTTAAGTTAGTTTAAATAGTTTGTAAATCTACGGACCGATGACCAAAGGTTTTCTGAAAATTTGAATATAAATTATGTCAACTCCGACGCTGTACAAAATATATCCATTTACTTCCGCACTTAGCGCTTTCTTAGGTCAGAAGAGAGGATCACAATTTATCTATGTATAGCCCAATAGCACCGGAAAACTCTAACGTCACTGTGGGCAAATCACGAAATGGCGTATCACGTTCTCCATGAATGAAAGACAGACTGTTCCGTGATGTATCACAGTTAATAGGATTATTTGTCACCCCAAATTACTTTTCCCAGTTATCTAGGGTCTAATAGCAACGCTCTTTACACCACCACTGACTCGATGAATGTTTGCCCTGACTATTATATCCCGTTTAATTGACTACATCATTTTGATATAGGAATATGTGGTTCCTTCTTCATCTACATCCGCAACTGCATGTTTATTCGGCAAATCACATGCAGAGGGTTTATCGGACGCTTTCATAATATTTCTTTACCGTTTCCTTCTCTAATAAAACGCTGGAAAAAGAAACTTCAAAATGTTTCCGTTTTAGATCTGAATTTTCTCATTTAATTATGATGATCTTGTCTCCCTATGAACGTGGATGCTAACAAAATATGCTCGCATAGCAGTTGATGAAATAAATTTCACAGATAGATTTGGCAGTGACGAATAATTTCTTTCTTTTAATTATTTTCGTCCCACATCGTAATTCAATTCCGTGACACTTTCCCCTATAATGCGATAATATTAAAAGCTCTGAACTTCTCTAAAGTTTTTCTAAGTTCTCCGTCATTCCCATCTTGTGAGGCCCCGACAATGCGCAGAAATAGTAAAAAATAGGATGGACAAGTGTAGTGTAGGCAGTGTCTTCAATAGAGCTGTTGTATCTTCTAAGTGATCTGGCACTGAAACGTAGCCTCTGCTTCGCCTTCCCCACGACATTTTCAGTGTGATCTTTCCGATTTAAGTCTTTCGTTACTTCCGGTAATTTGATACGATTTTGTACAAACACTCTCTGCGAGGCTCGATGGTCCTTTTCCGCCATTACATCAGCCCTGTCCAGTCTTAGCTTAGCAACTGCAACCTCCTTATTTAAAGTGACAGATTCACCCCTCACTACTTTTAGTTGTTGTTTCTGCATTTCACAGCGTGTCTGGATTTTTCGATAAGATAGTGTACATTAATTGAAAGTTACCGTCTTCCATTCGAACAGCAGCAGCGGGCTTATGTTGTTACTGTAAGGTTCACATTATTTTCCTCGTTAAGTGAGTAATCCTCTGTGCCTATAAGTTCCTTGTAACAGTTTACGCAGTCTATAATACTGCGTAAAGGTGACCCTAAAATTCTGGAACACTCTTCATTGGATTTATCTATGCAAATGTACGTCTTCATGGGCAGTATTTCGTTTTAAAAACACCTTATGTATACTTTCTTCAAAAGAAATGACAATACAGCTAAAAAGTATTCATTTATGTAAAACTATAGCGATAATACATAAGAATAGTTATATTCGGCAGTGTAATGAGCCGCTCGTCTGGCAGTAGTAATTGTAGCTACAGTATAGACTGAGGTTCCAAATTGGACTCCGAAATGTTCAAGAAGTTTTCGTTTATGGGAGGACTGAATTATTTTTCAGCCAGTCTCTCTAGAACCACTTGTTAATTATTTTAAAGGTATGTATCACCTCAGACTTAGAAAGATGCTATTTCTGTAAATAAAATGCCTACTAACCTTTCACTTGCCATGTGCAGACAGTATTCAGGATATACCGAGATTGTCTGGCAGTCAGTATATCTCTGTTTCTTTAGCGTTACCAAGGCTGCAAGTGTAGTATTTACACTACGAAAGCGAACATACTGTGCTAACAACTATTAATGGCGCTGTTTTTACTGAGCGACAGTGCGTAAAACTACCATCTTGTATGTTACATTAAAGGGGCCTCTCTTTTGTAGAACGTCTTTCCTTAATTCAGGTCTAAACTTTTAATAAATTGATGAATAATATACTCTGTAGTTTCGCAGTGTGATTTATTATTTCTATTTTCATTTAGGTCTTTACTTGCTTCTATTGTATCACACAAAGGAAGCACAGTCTCATGACTCGCTCTAGACAACGAAATACGTCGCATAAGAATGGCTTTCAGTGCACGTACTGCTGGAGACACAGAAGAATCTGAAAGGAATCTGGTACAACACGAATAACATGTTTTCCTCAGAAGTTGAGCTCTCGTTTACTTGCAGATTGTTTGCGTATCTACTAGGCTCCGTTGTTTGCCAAAGCGTTCGTTTTATATTCTGGATACTGAAGCATCCCACGTATGCTATTTCTGGAGAAAACAAAGACCGTTATTCTTTTTAACCGGTGTTGTGCGTTCTTTTTCGGCAATCTTCATCTAAATTTTCAGTTACAAATCTTTGTTATAGTCACCGCTTTTTGCTTTCCTCTTTCACTTTCTTGTTACTGGTACTTCTTGAAGTGGCAAAATAATTAATTAATTACAAAAATTATTGCCTCGTTGAGCTTCTCTCAGTTGATTTCCTTAACTTTCCCAGTTATCTACAGGCTATTAAAATATTGGGTAATATTGATCTGCATTTTGACCGTTTCAAGTACGGTAAAATAATTTATTTTATCTTTGTTTTATAGTGCCCAACTCCAAAGCACACTGATTGCGTTACATTCATGTAAGCTTTGGTAACGTACTTTGTACCCTAGCATTGGATGTCCAAAATTTATGATGGAATACTAGGAACCGGCCGCGGTGGCCGAGGGGACTGAGGCGCTCCAGTCACGGTCTGCACGGCCACTACGGTCGGGGGTTCGAATACCCCCTCGGGCATGGATATTTGTGCCGTCCTAGTTCGTGAGTAGTTCATAAGTAGTTTGTAAGTTTAGGGACTGATGACCCCGTAGTTAAGTCCCATAAGCTTAACAAACATTTGAACATATTTTTGTTTTAATTATTGGTTCTTACTTGTATTTGCAAAACTTCAAAGTCAGTTTCCTCAAAATTTTTGAGAATTGCGTCGAATGGCTTAGGTTGGTTGTTTTTGTGTTCTTAACTTCAAGTACCATAAATATAAATAAATTGTAAAGTCCGATACACATGTGGTCTCCATATTGGTCTGACATCCGCTTACCCATAATTTATTTAGTGTGGTCATTCCCCGTCATATCACTTCTTACACTTACTACCAGATATTTTACGGAGTAATTTGTGACGGACCCGGCCCGAACACGGGTTTCCCGCTTTTCTCAGCTGAGAGTTGAAGGCGACCGCTGGCGAAAAAAGGGGAATCCGAGAACGGCACAAATATTAGTGTGTCAAAATATAACCAGCTTTTGAAGGAAGATAAAAGTCAAAATATTTCGCAAGTTTCGAATAAATATCCCATTGTTTATAGGATATATCTGCGGATCCTCACCAACGTTTGTCCTTTAGGAATATATATATAGTACTGTTCTACTAGAGTACAAAATAAATGTAGCACGTCAGACAATAGCCGGCCGCGGTGGCCGAGGAGACTGAGGCGCTCTAGTCACGGCCTGCACGGCCACTACGGTCGGGGGTTCGAATCCCCCCTCGGGCATGGATATTTGTGACGTCCTTAGTCTTAGTTAGTTTATAAGTAGTTTGTAAGTTTAGGGACTGATGACCCCGTAGTTAAGTCCCATAAGCTATACAAACATTTGAACATTTTGAACATCAGACAATAATATCTAGCTGTTTCTAGAATGAAACTTCCACTCTGCAGCGGAGTGGGCGCTGATATGAAACTTCCTGGCAGATTAAAATTGTGTGCCGGAAGCGGGACTCTACCTGGCACCTTTCTTGCATGTTTCGCAGGAGAGCTTCTGTGAAAGTAAGAGGCGAGGTACTGGCGGAAGTAAAGTTGTGAGGAGACATCGTGACTCGTGTTGGGATAGCTCAGTCGGTAGAGAGCTTGCCCGCGAAAGGCAAAGGTCCCAGGTTCGAGTCCCGTTTCCGGAACACAATTTTAATCTTCCAGGTAGTTTCATCTAGCTGTTTGTTGATGGTTTAAATGAGATCTGTTACTAACAGTATAGTAGCACATATTTATGAAAAGCACTTAGGTACCCCTGTTCTACACACACACACACACACATACACACTAAAAGGTCAAGCCATTGTTATTACAACATATAAAATGTTTGTGTTGTTATTGTATAAAACACATCTACGTTAAAATAATATATCAGATACTGGAGGAGTGCAATTATTATACGTGACTGCAGGCTCTTAATTTAATTGCAGTAGTTGTATTTTCAAGTACAAATTGTATTATAACAGTAGAAAACATGTTTCAAGCAATGCCGTAGTATCTGACAGTTTCTCTAACAAGGAGACCACATGGGTATCGGCTTTTAGACTTTCTTGATATTTGTGGTACGTTTAGTTCAGAACGTAAATCACAATCAGCCAAAGCTATTCGAAGCAACTCTCAAAAAATCTCGAGAAAATCGACTTTGAAGTTTTGCAAAGTACACGTAAGTAACAATAATTAAAACAGTTGCAGTACCTGTCGTTGTAGCACAGGTGGTAGCGTTGTGGTGTCACAACCATAAAGTCAGTTGTTCGAATCCAACTGTGACAGATTTTTTTATTATTTTTTTTATTTTAGTTTTTTCTTTTTCGAATTCAGTTTTGTAAACATGTTGGGGTCTTTAATTCCACGTGTTATGTCAGTTGTTGTTTATGTGTATGTAGACGAGCTGAAAACCTTGTCGTCAGGTAAATCGATGGTTGGGAAATCCAATAGTAGCTATGGAAATGACTTTCAAAATCCAGTGTCGTAGCTCTTCACGAACTGAACTATCAAAGACTAACGTCATCAACTAATAGTTAAGCCAATACTTATGTATTATTATTTTTTTTATTGAAGCCATCATTATTAACAACTTTCTATAACATATGGAAAATTAGGAATAAACAAAAATATGTGCACTTTTGGTAAAAATTACCATGAGATATTAAAATTGTGTAAGTATACGAACTCAAAGAAAGAAAGAAAGAAAAATCCATCACGCCAAGACCCGACCGCCACCGACCCAACAGTTGTAAGGCGAGAACGCTTCCAGCTGAGCTACACAGACAGGTGCTGCAAGTTGTTTAATTATTGGTATTTAAGCTCACTTGCAAAACTTCAAAGTCGAATTTCTCGAGAATTTTTTAGAGTTGCGTCGAATGGCTTTGACTGATTGTTATTCGAGTTCTGAACCTCAAGTACCATAAATATCAAAAAACACAAGTTAAATTTTTTACAGTATTGGCTTCATTATTAGTTGAAGACGGTAGTCTTTGGTTGTTCAGTTTAGGAAGAGCTACGACGGTGTTTCTGGAAACTCATGTCCATGGCTACTAATGGCTTTCCAAGCAGCTAACCTACTCAATCATCGTTTTAGGTGACGACAAGGTGCTCTGCTCAACTACAGACACGTAAACAAAACTAACATGTGGAATTAAAGGTCCCAAATAAATACAAAAAATAAATAAATAAATAAATAAAAATAAAAAAGTCACAGCCAGATTCAAAGCATCGACTCTACAGTTGTGAGGGCAGAGCGCTCCGCCCTGAGCTACACCTTCAAACGCTGTAGCAATTTTAATAATTGGTACTTACGTGAACATGCAAAACTTCAAAGTCGATATTCTCGAGAATTTTTGAGAGTTGCGTCGAATGGCTTTGGCTGATTGATATTTAAGTTCTGACCATAAATATAAAGGAATTCTAAAATCCGATATCGCTGTGGTCTCCTTGTAAGGCTCATTGGAAGAATGCTCCAGAAGCATAGTCCATCAACCAAGGAAGTGGCTTACTAAACACTCGTTCTTCCAATACGGGAATATTACACATCAGTGTGGTAACCGTATCAGATAGGACTGATAGTGTATACAGAGAAGATCCAGAGTAAAGTAGCACGCTTCGTTACAGGTCCATTCAGTAAGGGCGAAAGCGCCACCTCTAGTGGCAGACGCTGCAAGAGAGACGTTCTGCATCACGGTGTAGGCTTTTGTCAAAGTCCCGAGAGCTTACGATTCCCAAATAGAGCCAACAAATATTTTGCTTCTCCATGTATAGCTACCGAAGGGACCATGAGAATAAAATTAGAGAGATTAGAGCCCACACGGAGGCATGCCTGAAGACTTTTTTTTCCCCGAAAATCATATGTGACTGCAACAGGGTAAGGAGGAAGGATAATTGATGCACAAAGTACCCCCCCCTCCCGCCACACACCTTGAGGCGGCTTCCGGAGTATGGATGTTGGTAACACTTTCTTATGCGAAAAAAAAATAAAATTAAATGAATGTTGGAAAATATCCTCTATGACACTGTAAAACACGTAATTTTCCTATTCCACGACCCCCCGCTCCTCCCAGAGTCTGATAAGTAATCGACTGCTAATTATCATTATAGTTATCTAAGCAACGATATATTAGAATAGCCAACAAGCGGCATCAGACACTACAGCAATTTCCTGCTACGTGTTATAGTCAAACCACAGATGCTCAGACAAGCCTTGTACCATATGTTACCCATCCAATGCCTTCAGTTACTGGAAAAGAAGTATCCGAAATGGCATCTTCCGTTTTCTAACACAACTGTTTATAATGCTTCTTGCATGGATCCTCGTCACGCATGCCAGACAGCTAATAAAACACGACTAAATAATTTCTTCAGAACGGAAAAAACTCAAAAAAGTTTATAAACCTATTGGACCAAACTACTATGGTCATCAGTCTCTAGACTTATAACTGCTTAAACTAATTACACTAAGAACAAGACACACACCCATTCCCGAGGTAGAACATGAAACTCCGACTCGAACGGCCACCCAGTCCGTAACATGACGTCTTAGAACACGCGGCCATTCCGTGCGACTGAAAACTGAAATGATATGTAGTTGTCCATTCGATTTCGATGGCGTTTCAGCGTCGGTGTGATGGACGCGCCCTTGGGTGTTCTGATGCATCCCGTCGGCACTCGACAATGGCAGCTGCACAATAGACAGCGCGTCTGCCGGAACGGACGTCTGCTACTCTCACCCGATTATTGGAATCGGCTATTCAAAAATTCATGGAACGCATATTTTTCTGCCTCGAAATCATATTTTGCGCTAAAAGTATTAATCTGCACGCGATTCAAGGCCACTCACAGGCTTTTTGTGCTGACATTCCTAACGGAATTTTATTGTCTGCTGCTGTACAATACCACGCGGGACTCAAAACGAGTCCTTGGGACGGACACATACAGATAATATTTTATAATTTTGTTTCATGACTGTCATTTCTCTTGACATTTTCTTTTCTTTGTTCACTAAAATATTTTTTAGAAACTGTAAATTTTAAGTATTGCGTATGATATTAAATTATCAGTGTACCAACAGGCACATACATGACGCAGGGACTGCATTAAAATTCTGATACGTATAAATATCTCTTCTATAGACCTGAAGTCAGATGGCTAATGTTAATTAAGGTAAATAACCTTTGATGTAGTGCTTGGCACCACTGATGGGTAAATATTCAAGTTTATTGTAGTTATATACATTGTAACAGGCCATGTATCATATACGGTACATCTGGTTTTTAACGATATCAAATGATACGCTAGGAAAAATGAGTGTTACTTTGTTTTTGCTTATTGACACGATTGAAATTCTCCTTCATGCCTTAAAACGCAAGAAATACTTGCAAATTGTCATATTAGGTATTTTTGTTGAAAAAAAGGTGGACAAAGGTAAAAAAAAATTTTTTTCATAGTTTTTAAATTATTATATAATATTCTTCTGAAGTATGAAACATTTGAAACAATTTATTTCTGAAGTGAGCAATTATAAGGTAAAAAATAAATATGTATTTCAAAATTTTGCCCTAAACGATTTTTCAATGCAGATAATAGCTTAACATTCTATTTGTTTTATTGGTGACATGGTGTCCCACGCTAGACCTCCGCTGATTTTGGTTGAAAGTGACAGGACAAACATAATGTAAACAATAGTTAAAATACTTCTGTTAAACAAAGTGCAATAAAATTCTGTGTAAATTATTTCTAAACATAAATTAATTTTGTAGAAATGTATTTTCACCATAAAGTAATGAAGAAAAGCCACTAAGGATACTACAGCTGTAGTGAAGCATATTTGGGTGGCGAAAACATATTGTGTACTTGCAGAAGGCGGGCTCACATTTATTTCACTATTATTTCCCCAACACTGTTAGCAAGATGGATACTTCATATCCTCAGCTGATCATTCTGATTTACTTTTTTGTTAGGTTCTTCGAAGTATTTTATTAAAACATTTCCTTTCACGGGGGTACTCAATTAAGCATGTCGGGAAGGTCATAGCTGAGAAGTATACGCAAATAAATCTAGTCCCGCAGTTAAAATTAACGATTTTGAAGCTGTGTGGTGATGGTTGATAATAAACCAAACGTAACAAACATAGTTTATATTTCTGAGTTGCAGTGTTCATAAAATCAGATGGAGTTTATATTTCTAACATGATTCTGGTTTTAGGTTTATGCAACTAGTCCTGAAAATTCGCCTTCTTGTTGTGAAACTTTGACGGGATGCAAATTTCATTAAGTCTGAATCAACAATGGTGGCACTTTCTGTATAGATACGAGTCCCTGATGAGGGCAGATTTATGTCCCTTAACACTCCGAGTGCCAATCACGTCAATTGACGGGATACGGAAATTTCTGTAGAATGCCAATTACGTCATTTGACGTGATCTTTGTTTTCGTGCTTTCAAAAACAGCCTATAGATCTTTTATTTAGTTTCTAAATCGTCCGACTGGTCGCATTCATTGTATGAAACGGGGCAGGTAGAAAGTGGTGTCCGCTCACTCAGTAGGTAAATCAACGGACATGGCTTCATTCACGCAAATTATTCTCCCCGAAAGTACTGAGAGGTGACTATGACAGAGGGGTGACACAGCAACATATCGCAGTGACTCTACAGACTGCGAAGTAGAGAAGTTTTTAGTGGGGCCCTTGGCGTCGGAGTTGTATGTGATTTAGATGCTCTGTGTTCAGTTCTGGATTTATTTCAAAGATCCGGCCGCGGTGGCCGAGGGGACTGAGGCGCTTCAGTCACGGTCTTCACGGCCACTACGATCGGGGGTTCGAATCCCCCCTCGGGGATGGATATTTGTGGCGTCCTTAGTGTTAGGTAGTTCATAAGTAGTTTGTAAGTTTAGGGACTGATGACCCCGTAGTTAAGTCCCATAAGCTATACAAACATTTGAACATATTTCAAAGAGCAGACAATTCTTTACGCCAGACTGAAGATAAAGAAACCAAGTGCAGCTGGGGTTACTCCTGCAAGCAGAATGTCCGGCATTCTAAGGGATGGAAAGGTTTACATGGCCGGCAGTCAAAGTGTTAATGAATAATATTTACATCATCGGCTTGTGTATGTCTCGTGGTGTGTGTAAGGAACAGTAACTAAACAGGTATGCTTCATGTTCTAACATGAGAACATTTCGAATTTTTGCAGTAACTTACATGATGTGCTTGGAGATAAATCCAAAATCACTGGTCTTAAAAACGGATTTGTTGTAGGTATTAATTCAATTATTTAAGGGAAAGACCAGTTCCGCTTCAAGGCGAACCTTCTTCAAATCTGACTGAATCGCTTACAATCACAACTCCTTCAATATCTGCAATTTCACATGCTGCACACAAATTTCATTTCGGATATTGGGTGACATATGCACCCTGGTCCTTCCTCATCGCCTGTTAAAAATTACTCGATAAGTCACTTGAGACAAAAACGTGTAAACACATTTTAAAGATGTGCTTTCAATATTTCGATGACGTACAGTGACGTCTTACGTACTACAAGAAATAACGCGATAAAAGTCCCTAGGCTTACGCATTTAATTTTCTTTAGAAATGAGCAAAACATTTGTCAATGTTTTCTGTACTTTATGAGCATAACGTATCTGTAGAAGTTTGAATTTCAGAACTATGGGGCCACTGAAAGACAGACTTCTTTTGCATGTGCGTTGTGTGTGTGTGTGTGTGTTTGTGTGTGTGTGTGTGTGTAAGTATTCAACACTTCGAGGTACCTGCCTTCCATCAGTAGTTAGTTCATGTTTTCGTTACACATGTTAATGAAAAACTTTGTATTTACTGTTACTTATACAAACAATCAATAAAATCTAATAGCATTTCACGATCTGCCTTTTGCTGGAACCTAATTTATTGCACTGTAGTTCATTCGCTAGCCAAATAATGAGTTCAGAATGAAACCTAACAGAAAGAAAACTTACACGTAGCTGGGCTAAATTTCTTGTTGCACTGTTCGTTATTTCACTAATTACTGAACATATGAAAGTTGGTAACATACATTGTGCATCCCAGAAAAATTCAAGCAATATAGGGGAGAGTGGGGTACATTGAACCACAGGGCACAATGAAGCAGGTGGCATAATTTCAGTAAAAGGTGGCAAATTGTTTTTTTTCTCTGTGCGTATGTCAGCAGTACTACTCTACCGACGTCCATTTGTTTTCTGCAAGATCTATCTCCCGCTGTTCGTTTTCTGCTGGTGTTATATTTCGCTACAGTGAAGTAATTTTCGGAAAATTAAATAGATTAAAATTTGGTGACAAAGGATTCCATGAGGTTCGCAGAAACAATGTATTTATAAGAATATGAATATTGTGTTTAATCATGCATATCTTCAAATATTGACACTGCTCATATATAACTTCAGTTGAGCTTTGTTTGAAATATGTACTGTTGGGGCACATTGAACCAATTTCTCCCGGGGCACGGTGAGCCATGCTTCATTGTGCTCCAAATGATACACCAGAGAAAAATTTGTTACAAGACACAAAAAGTCCCAATAAAAAAGCAAATCAGAATTTTCATGAGCAGGAATCTCATGAAGAAAATAGTGAGGTTCATTATGAAGAGCAATGACAACCTGGATGAGTCTGGTGAATCTGTATACAACTTTGCAAAAGTTGATGAAAGGTGAAGGATGAAGCATTTGTTCCAGCTAGCAACATACTTTACTTGCTTCCACAACCATTTACTGATGGTGTGACAAAGAGACAAAAGATATATTTCAAATTTGGTGTTAGCTTCCAGTCCATTGGTTTTCGGTAATTTCAAGAGAAGACAGACACTCTGTGCCTACAGGTTTAATGATGTATAAGTCGAATATATGTAAACATCAGCTTGAAAATACATTTAAAATTTAATTTGTATGCAAAACATGTTCTTCTAACAATCTGTTTAAAGTGGTTCATTGTACCCCTCATTTGAGGAACTATTAACCATTTACCATTTTTTTTCAAAGACATGTAGCTTGAAACATATTACTCATAGAGCAATCATATAACGCCATTTGTTACTTGATGAATAAACTATAAAAACTGAAAATCACAACTCTGTAATAGAATTATTGGACGAGTAACACAGAGAAATAACTTTTGTGGTTCAATGTGCTCCACTCTCCCCTAATACATAGACAATAATGCAATTCTTAGATCCTTAATGGATTATCCAAGTAAAATGATATTTTGATATCAAGAGCAAGAGAGTGCATGCTAGCATATTTCACTTACGGTATATCAACACATTTCTCTTGAATATTTTTGTTCGCAAGATTGCCATTTTTTGCAAATTTTTTTGGCTATTTATGTTCAGTATAATCCTCTGCAGATGGTAATCAGTACCGAAGCTGGTAGGATATAAATAGAAAACTCTACTGCTGTTGGCATGATAATCAGCTCTATGAAATATTTATCGGTTGTGGACAATCACTTAAAGAAAGCAAAATGTTCAAATGTTTGTAAATCTGTCGGACCAAACTACGTGGTCATCAGTCCGTAGCTTACAAAGTACTTAAACCTAGATAAACTTACATAAGGACAACACACACACCCATGCCCCAGGGAGGACTCGAACCTCCACGGCGAGCAACCGCGCGCTCCGCAACGAGACGCTTTAGACCGCTCGGCTACTCCACCGCGGCACTTAAAGAAAGATTTAATAATATAAGAATAAGTTTATTAGTAGTGGACAATGTTTTTCTCTCGTGTTAAATATGCACAGACACAGAGAAACCCTTCTGACGATAGTCGTGCAGCCCGCAGGAGATGCCGAAGAGCCAACAGTGTGGCGAAGCACCTTCCACAGGAGAGAAAAGCCAGCCTCACTGTATGCCGGAAGCGAGCAATCGATTTATGCCCAGGGGCCGTCATTCGATTAACGCCTTCCTGCGTCTGCAACAGGCATTCCCCAAACCACCGTGAGAGGGAAGGAAAAACGAGAAACGGGCGCTTCCCCGCGAAATGAAGTTATCACCTTAGAGCCGCAGAGTATCCTCATCAGTGCGCGAAAGTTGGCGCGCCAGACACTAACTGGCCAGTTCCCGAGCTCGCCGTCTACCTGCGCGCAGACGTAGTTTATTCTCTGCCACACACACACCACTAGGAAATTGAGAAACACAGCTAACTGACCAACTGACCTCATTTAGATACTGTATTATTAGGCGCTTTATTATAAATAACTGTATACATCGCGAAACGGCAAATGGAATTTTTTCATTCCGTCTTTCGTTGTACGCAGAAAAAATGTTACCCAGACAACTATAACAGCTGAGAAAAACTGCACTGTATACTACGTTACAATACCGACAACCGATTATCAGTAACATTCTAATCCCCAGGAAGTTTGTTAACCTGGAATCAATGCACACATTTCTCTGAAAATTGCAATTACTGAGGATCTGACTATTTAATAGACAGTTCTTGATAAGAACATCTCTACGACTTACACATATTCTAATCTGACCTGTTGTTAGATAAAATTCTTTATATGGTAAACCATCCGGTCTGCGTAGTTGTTACGTTTATGTAAACATTCGTTAGAGGCCGCGGCGGATTAGCCGTGCGTGCTGGAGCGCCGTGTTGCAGTGAGCGCGGCCGTCCGCCGTCGGGGGTTCGAATCCCCCCTCTGGCATGGACGTTGGTGTCGTCTATAGTATAAGGTAGTTCATAAGTAATTTGTAAGTTTAGGGACTGATGACCCTGCAGTTAAGTCCCTAAAGTTTTACAAACATTTGAACTCGTTAGAGATACTGAAAACGTTCTCCCGCCACTTGTGTCACAAACATTGTGGTACTGCACGGCAAATGTCTGCACCTCCAATAGCTCCCAATCATTGAAGAATACTCATTTTACGCTCTTATACTTTTATGGCAACGTCTTATTGTGTGGTGCTATTATGTCGCTATCGTGCAGCTCACTACACGTACCGAACACTTCAACACCCTTGCTGCTACCAGTTACAACCAACTGTCTTTCACTTTTGTAATCTTCTCGGGTTTGCAGTCGGATACTAAAGTCAACTTGACACAATATTTCAGCGGCGCAACTGCCCGCCATCCTCAGGTGAGCTTGCTGATAGACAATCTCGCCGGAACTGAGTTCCCAGTGCAATCGGCGGCTCCTTTCTAAATCGAGGAAGACCCATAGCGCGTGCGCAAGAAGTGACAGTAACTGCCCTCTGGCGCACAAGAAATACAGCGCTCCGGTGGTAGAATCCGGCGAAATCGATAATCGATGATAAAGAAAATTATTATTCAGATTTCTGAAGTACCAACCGTTGTTTTTTAACATCTGATAACCAGGGTTCCAGGATTTACTAAGAAGGTAGCCTTTGTCTCTGTTAATCAGATTGTCAGATAATCGAATCTGTATGGAATCCTTTAAGACACAGTCCCAGTAACGAGATGCTGAAGCAACCATGTGAGTTGCGTTATATAACATTCTATGTCCCTCATCGAGACAATGCTCAGCTACCGCCGACTTCTCGGGCTGGAACAAACGTGTGTGGCGTTGATGTTCAATACATCTGTCCTGAATGGTACGGATAGTCTGACCAATATACGTTTTTCCACATTGTCAGGGAATCTTATATACCCCTGGCTTCCTCAGACCCAAATCATCCTTCACAGATCCGAGAAGTGCTCTCGTCTTTACTGGCGGACGAAAAACACTCTTAATGTCATACTTTTTTTAAAATTCTTCCTATCTTTGATGAAATACTCCCGGCAAAAGGTAGGAAAGCAACTGATTTGTGGGTCTCATTTAATGGTTCAGGTGAAGGATCAACTGTAAAGCACAGCGGATCTGCTTATCTGTGTAGCCATTATGTTGAAACACTACTTTGAGATGATCTAGTTCAAACTTTCTGCATCAGAAATGGCGTAAGCTCTTCTAGCTAATGTCCGAAGAACACCAGTACGTTGGGCCGGAGGATGACAACTCGAGGCATGCAGATAGCGGTCCGTGTGCGTAGGTTTTCGATAAACACTATGTCCCAGTTTCCCATCATCTCTTCTGTAAACCAGAACATCAAGAAACGGAAGCTTTCCCTCCTTCTCAACTTCCATTGTGAACCTGATGTTGGGATGCATGCAATTAAAATGGTCCAAAAGGCGGTTGAGAGCTTCTTCCCCATGAGGCCACACCATAAAAGTATCATCGACGTACCTCCCAAAACAAGTTGGCTTAAGAGACGCCGTCTTCAATGCCGTATCTTCGAAGAAGTCCTCCATAAAAAGATTGGCTACTATGGTGGATAATGGACTCCCCATAGCAACACCGCCAGTTTGTTCATAAAATTTGTCATTAAATAAAAAGTACGTCCATGTAAGTACATGGCGACAAAGCTCAGCTGTTTTCTTGTCCACCTTTTCACCAATCAATTGCAGATATTCTTCCAGAGGAACCCGGGTAAACAACGACACTACGTCAAAACTCACGAGCAAATCAGAAGGACTAAGGCGTAATGATTTCAAACGTTGTATAAAATCCATAGAGTTCAGAATGTGATGTTCATATTTCCCCACGTGTGGGCTAAGAACAGATGCTAAAAGTTTCGCCAAGTTATAAGTAGGAGCGCCCAAATTACTTACAATCGGACGAAGAGGGACCTCTTGCCTGTGTATCTTGAGTAAACCATACAACCTGGGAGGAAGAGCTGCACCAGGATGAAGTTTCTTTTGAACGTCGTCAGATAACGAGCTCTTCTTCAAACGTGAAAGCGTCATACGTTTTATCCGTTCAGTTGGATCCTTTTGCAGTATGCGATGAGCTGAATCGTCAAGTAAACAGTCCATTTTTCGTAGATAATCATCCCGGGAAAGAAGAACTGTGGCATTGCCTTTATGTGCTGGTTAAATAATTAGATCTTGATCTTCTCTAAGAGACCGAATTGCTGCTCTTTCAAGAGGAGAGATGTTACTCCGTGGAGGCGGCGCCCGACGCAACGTATGAGCAACCTCTTGCCTAATTTCCTCCGCCTGATCCTCAGTTAGTTTGGACACTGCTTGTTCGACGGAACAAATAAACTCAGTAAGTGGAACATTCTTGGGTTTGGGGGCAAAGTTCAACCCTTTTTCCAATACCGACAGCATGGCGTCGTCCAATTCTTTATCCGTGAAATTAATAACAGTTCTTCGATTGGTGTTATGCGATATCGAAGGCAGCGAAAGCCGTTGAAATTTGAAAGACTGCTTATTGACTGCGCTTCTATGCGCCCAGTCTGACACAGCCCACGAAGAGCTATCAATGCATTCCCTGTCTTTCATGTGTACGTACAGGGAGAGGTTGCAAAATAAGTGTAGAATATAATATGTCTCCCGACGTCAACGACGTCAGACACCTCTTAAAAACAGACTATAATTGCGAAAGATAGTTATTACTTTTCATTAGTCTGATGGGCCAGCGATGAAGCGCAACAGCCGAGAAAGGACTCTTTTTAAAGACGATTTAACATTACGATTCTATGGGACATGATGCGGAAACTTCCGTTATCCATAACGCCGAAGTCTGGTGCTTATTTCGGCGTGGATGCACACGACGATGGTACTCTTGACCAAAATACAGGGTTAGTTGCAAGCCATATAGTACAATGGTCAAAGTAGGAGACCATATGCCGCGGCGGAGCACATTGAGGCGCTTTGTTCCGATGCGCGAGGCCGTTCCCCGTCGGGGGTTCGAAATGTTCAAATGTTTGTTAAGATTAAGGAACTTATCTGTGGGGTCATCAGTCCCTAAGCTTACAAACTACTTATGAACTACCTTATGCTAAAGACGACACAAACATCCATGCCAGAGGGGGGATTCGAACCCCCGACCATAGCGGCCGTGCAGACTGCGACTGGCGCGCCGCAGACCGCTCGGCCACTGCGGCCAGCGGGGCTTCGAATCCCCTCTCGGGCATGGATGTTTGTGCTATCTTTAGTATAAGTTAGTTAATTCATAGCTAGTTTATAAGTTTAGGGACTGATGACGCCGCAGTTAAGTTCAAAATGTTCAAATGTTTGTAAAGCTTATGGGACTTAACTGCGGGGTCATCAGTCCCTAAACTTACAAACTATTTATGAACTGCCGGCTGCGGTGGCCGAGGAGACTGAGGCGCTTCAGTCATGGTCTGCACGGCCACTAAGGTCGGGGGTTCGAATCCCCCTTCGGGCATGGATATTTGTGCCGTTCTAGTTCGTAAGTAGTTCATAAGTAGTTTGTAAGTTTAGGGACTGATGACCCCGTAGTTAAGTCCCATAAGCTATACAAACATTTGAGCATTTTTGAACATTTATGAACTACCTTATACTAAAGACAGCACAAACATACATGCCCGAGGGGGGATTCGAACCCTCGACGGGGAACGGCCTCTCGCATCGTAGATCGTAGCATAGCGCGTCAATGTGCTCGGCCGCTCCGCCGCGGCCGCAGTTAAGTCCCTTAAGCTTAACAAAAATTTGAACAATTTAGAGCCCATATGAAATTTGTGTTGGGCGGGATTCCGTGCAAGTATGTGCAGCGGATGTGCCTGGGTGATGCAAAGGTTAGCACAACTGCCTAATAAGCACAAGACCCGGGTTCGAGTTCCGGTTTCGGCACATATTTTCATATGTCCAGTTTGTTTGATTCCACCCCTACCAGCAGCTGAAATAAAAATACCCAAACTAAATCTATGTTTAGAACATCTGAAGCATCATATAGCGACGTCTGTTCATTCAGACACATCATAGAGGACAGAAGACACTATTCTTAAATTTGTCAATTTCATTCTTGTAATTACTTTATTATCCATTACTGTCATTAAGTATTTATTAAACTGCTGGAGCATGACTCAGATTGAAATGGATTAAAATAAAGTACAATAAACATGGCGTGTGAGAATCCAGCAAAGGCAGACTCATTTCACTCACAGTGAAAATCTTATGACATACATTCATCCACGAAATTTCCTGGCATATTAAGACAAAAATGAAATTTGGGAGGTAGGAGCCGAGGTACTGGCGGAAGTAAAGCTGTGTGGTCGGAGCTCCAGTCGAGCTAGGTTAGCTATTCCTTCGAGAACTTGTTCGCAACAGGTAAAAGACATGAATCCGAGTCTCAATCCAATATAGACTATTAATCTGCAAGGAAGATTCATATTAACCCACACACCGAAGTAGAGTAAAAATTTAATTCTGTGAACATTCTTCCTTCCCAAACTGTTCTTTGGTCATTTCGCTTGTGTGTAACTAGGATATTCGTTTCTAAAAAGCGTATTTTGTACAGATTCGTGGAATTTATTTTATAACTAATTGCGGGAAATACAGTTTTGTACGCACTTCAGAAATAGAAATTTCTGTTTCATGCCGTCGAAATACATTCAAAGGCGGTTTTTGAAACTTTGTCTGTCAGGTTACGCTTCCCACCTTGACCAAATTCTCAATCTACGCCTCTTACTATAGGGTCTGTCGTGGATTTGTTCCCCTCGATCACAGCTTTACTTGTATTCTTGCAAAGGTACAGGCGTTTTTATGTGAATTTGCACTGAAATTATTACATGCATGTCGAGGCAATTATAAAATTAAGTATATGAGGGAGAGTTGGAAAATAGGTTTCTCCTGTTGACGTGGTCAGAGTTGCGTATGCAACGCCATGATTTTTGCCTGGACGACTTTTTGAGGCTTATGAAGCCGTTTGACAAATGCCTCAATGTACTTGGGAATTAAGTACAAGAATAAAGATATGTCTTATCTTTAATGTGACATTCTGTTTTTTTTTTTTTTCCTTTCATACACAACTCTGCCCAGAGTCGACAGGGGAAACTTATTTTCCAACTACCCCTCGTATATACATAATATTTGTTATTTTTCCCACATTTTGAGTACAGAAGCAAATCAGGACGTCGGAACCCCTGCAGGAATACATATAAAACTCCGAGCAAGTGGAAGAATGGAATGGGAATACTACAATACTAGTTGGTGTTGGCCAGGAAAGGGCGCGTACCCAGATATCCAAAGTGGTTAAGGCTGCTGCTGGCCCGAAGCGGAAAATTCGGGTTCGAACCCCAGTCCGTTAAAATTAAATGTACTTCGACGCCCTGCAACCGTCGTGATTTATGGAAATTTCTATTTCATAACTACATGGCAAATGTTCTTTCGGACCTGTTCCATAAAATTTAGAGAGTATTATCACAAGTCTTCCTGAAAGTTGAAATTGTATATAACATCAATTGTACATAACCTCAAACACTGTCACTATTATCAGTTACACAGTAGTATGCAAAACGGGCTTTCGCATGGTGCTCACTGCCTCAAAAATGAGAATGAAATTTGGACTATGTATAGGAAAAAATACTATAGTAAGTTACAAAAGAAAATTTAAAGATTTACGCAGCGAGATTAACAGAAATGAAACTTAAAATTCAATAATTATACAGGAGTATATGCGAGTTTGATGGTATTCTGCACATTAATAAAGTCAGAACGCTATATGATCGCCAGAGACAGCAGTGCTTGCTCGACAACGTACTCATATGCTGATCACGTTGTTGGTAACAAGTTTTTGTTGTATGGCGTTCCATTCCTGGCCAAGTTCGGTTAACAAATACTGTATCGTCATTGGTGCCCGTGAACGTGCTGCAATACGCCTCTCCAACGCATCCGAACATACTCACCAGTCGATTCATCGAATATCCTCTTGTTTTAAGAGTTACAGCACTTGTCCTAGGCGATGTGGTCACCCACAGCCATTCATGAAGATGATTTCACTAAAATGAACATTGGGAGGAGAGAGTACAGCATCAGAATAATATTGATCAGGGAGTGTGCCGTGTTCACATAATACGTATAATGTCAAGAGCACTGCGACTGAGATGATGATGAGTCCCAGATACTGTGCTTCCTGATTTTGGATGTACTCTCATATGGCTGGAGATGGAAACAGTTCCTGTGCCCAGGAACACGGTAGAATTGGATCGTTTTGGTGGTCGAGGTATTGTGGTGTGGGAAGGCATATTGTTGTAAGGGTTAATGCTCCCCAAATCCTTAAACATAGTACAGATACCAATCAAAGATTTTGGGACACTGTACTCTTTCTCCATGCTCATCTTTTATGGGATGCATTTGGTAAGGACGAAAGTAAAATTAGGCTGTAACGTCCCGCCGATAGCGTGCTCGTGAGAGAAGGAGTACAAGCATTGATTGCTTGGTTAAGGACAGCAAGGATATCTACCGTGCCCTTTGAAAGAACCATCCTGGAATTTGCCTCATGTGAGTTAGGGAAGTTGGAGAAACATTAATCCGTATAACAGGAAGCGGATCTGAGCCACTGTCCTCGTATATACGATCCAGTGTGCTAATCACTGCGCATTGCTCGGTGTGAATTAGCACCAGAATTGATACAATGAATTGTCGGATGTTCTGCCGGATATCAGTTTCGAATTTGCACGATATATCGGATACGTAGGTGGTAGGTGTGGCCTGATACAGGTCTCTGGATGGACCTGGTCCCTTATATATGTCTGCGGCCTTCCCCCTCAACCGACAGCTGTAGCCGCTCCTGTGGTCTGCGCCCGTCAGACACGCCTCTGAGTGCTTCATCTACGGTCTATCGCTCCGTTTGCAGTCCGCGCCCGCTCCCTGCGATCTTCTGGAGCTTTGACGTTCCGCTGCGGCCCTAGGTGCTCTCTCTGCAGTCCGCGCGCACGCAAAACGGAAAGTCAGCGCTCCAGAAGATCGCATCTAGCGATCTTTCTATATGTTTGTTCAAGTCTCATAGCACCAAGTTACTTGTCAGTAACCCATCATGTGAAGGCCCTTTTCGTCCTTAATGTTTTGCACATCAGTTGATATTTCCACTGTACAACATGATTCATGACCTTCTTCCCCATGAAATGTTATCTCATAAGAAGAAATATTACATAGGAACGTTAGGTTATAACAGTTTATTCCGCTTTTAGACAAAAATATAGCATCATATTTAAATGCTGCGACTATTTACGATTTTTGATGAAGAGATATTAATGTATCACTTGACAAACATTAGAGAACAATTTCTGTGTGGAAGTTTTAATTTTGAACGTTCTTTGTGCCTTACACCAAGATAAGATCAAAAAAACTGAGCCGGCCGCAGTGGCCGAGCGGTCTGCGTCGCGCCAATCACGGTCTGCACGGCCACTACGGTCGGAGGTTCGAATCCTCCCTCGGGCATGGGTGTTTGTGTTGTCCTTAGCTGCCTTTGGTCCAAGAAAAGGCCGGTCGCGGTGGCCGAGGGGACTGAGGCGCTCAGTCACGGTCTGCACGGCCACTACGGTCGGGGGTTCGAATCCCCCCTCGGGCATGGATATTTGTGCCGTCCTTAGTTGTAGGTAGTTCATAAGTAGTTTGTAAGTTTAGGGACTGATGACACCGTAGTTAAGTCCCTTAAGCTTAACAAACATTTGAACATTTTCCAAGAAAAGAGGCATAGTTTTATGAAAGTCAAGGATGAGTGACTCTTGACTCGTGCTCAATATGGCACCATTTTTAATGAAGGAGTGTTTGGAATACAATGTGTAGCAATAGAATTTCTATCCAAATTACATTTTTTCAGGTCATTCAAGTGCAATGGAGCTCATAATACTTAGTAGTACAGTCGTAAAATGCTTTAACTACAACTGTGATGGGGGAGTTTATTAGTAGGGGATTTAGGGAGGATTCTGGATGGACGTGAATCCTACCCAGAGGTCATGTCATACCAGGAATGCTGATTTACCTTCAACCATACCCAGAGGTCATTCCCTGAACTCAGGTAATGAAACATTCACAGAATTGAGATAATGCGGGTATCATATTACACAAAAATGCTTAGCTTTTGTCTCCACATCCTCCCCCATCCTACGTCCCCCTTTTTCCAGGGCTTTTTCTAGCTTTTGTCCCAACTCCCACATGCAAATTTTCGATGAGATGACATAAAGGGTATTATATTACCCAATTACGTAGCATCTACATGGACATATGTTGAACCCCAAAATTCTAAGACGAACCCAAATCTATTAAATTTTCCTCCCACTCCCAATCCTAGCTCTAGTATTTCCCACTCCCAATCCTAGCTCTAGTATTATAATATACTATTACAAGAAGACCCTAACCACTTCTAAATTCCCTTTAGAATCCACACATAAATAAATCTTAACACATCCCATAATGTCCATTCTGGTAATCCACCCACCCCCCAATGATGAGTGCCTTTTTAAATAGCCACCATCAGCACCAACTGAGCCATGTACAGAGAGAGAGAGAGAGAGAGAGAGAGAGGGAGTATTCCATGAAGATGCACAACCAGAAAAAAACTATGTATGTTGTGTTCCTTAACAGCTAAGGTTTTTGCACCGTAGACCATAATTTTATACCAAAGTAGATAGCATATCGGATGCTGGGTGGTGTATGAAGTTCAGTGGTTTCTTCTGGCATCATTAGTTTACAATTGACAATACCCTACTATGAGCTTGATGTTAAAATGGTTAATGGAACAATGGTCATTCTATGGGTTCAGCAGGCATGCCTGGAGACACTGCTGTGAACGGTTTACGACTGCTTATCGCATTTATATCACATGTCTTCATGACAGGTTTGGAGAAGGTATGGTGGACAAATGAATTTTTACCTGAATACAGTGTACATAATACTGAGGCCAAGAGTTGTTTCTCAGTGCCAGCATTGTGGGAAAGGAAAGGCATTAGTAAAAACAAACACATGACTGTTGAATTAAATGTTAAGTTGTTGGGAAAATATTGTGATGTGACATTCACTTGCATGATTGCCTGGACGAAATCAGTGACCAAAACACACATTGTTCTTACAAAATTTCTCACAGTGTGTGTGTGTGTGTGTGTTTGTGTGTGTAGAAATTTAACAGAAATTGTAGCAAATGAAAAATTTATAAATACTGCACATTAGTTCTAAGAGGTTGAACATTCTCTACTTCAGTTGTGTAATATAATATCCCTGATGTCATTTCATATAAAATTTGCACAGGGAGGCTGGGAAAAAGTGCTATTTAAATCCTTGGGGAGAGGGTGGAGGGGGAGGTCAGGGTCTAAGTACTATTGTGTAACATGATAACTGTGTTATTGTATCTCAATTGTGGTAATCTTCTGTTTTCTTATCTCAGTTCAGTAAATGTCTCCTGGGTATGGTTCACAGTCAATTAACATTCCTGTAATGATCTCTGGGTAGGGTTGAAGGCCAACTAGAATCCCCCCTACACTTATCATTAATGAAATTCCTTAAGACCTCATAAACTAGTTGTCGCACTATGGTATGATTTCTGAGGTACATTCTGTGGTATGGATGTATACTGGGGAACGCAATAACTGATCTACGAGTAATAAATTGTAACATCAAGCGAAATGCGTTTGTTCAAATGCATGAACAGCGAAAATGTGGCTTCCGATATATTTCTTTCCTTCTTTTATCATTATGATGGGATTTTCAGCGAGAAAAAGTTTCATAAAGGTTTGAAATTATATATAAAGTTTGTTACAAGTAGCTATGTACTCTCATTCTGAGATAACGGCTAAATAAAGTCTCGTTATCTATGCGTTATATGATGCAGTTTTCATTGCTTATGGCGTCATACCTTCTTTATTATTTGTCATTGGATTTTACCCACAGAAAGAAAGTTTGCAGATGTTATAGAATATTTGTACTAGGCTTAGGCTAAATTGGTTCTTATGTTTAGGTGACAATGTGCAACATTGCCACATGATGTGGCAGTTTTTAGAGATTTTCATGGTGATACCATATATCCTGAACCGAACGTAGGTGGTGCTTAACCCCAAGGCGATTGTTGTCTGATAGTAAGGAATATGTGTACCATGTTGGACTAGCAGTGGAAAACACACACACAATATATATATATATATATATATATATATATATATATATATATATATATATATATATATATATATATATAACCGTTCATATGAAATGATGTGAGGAACATAATAAAAATATGTAAACAAATGTGGACCAGAGATAACAATCTTGCTAACACTATTCTTGAAAAGTTAATATCTGACAAATTCCTCGCAGGTTTCATCAAGCACTGGTCATAAACTAGGGAACTTATTCATGTCAGGTGATAGCGAGTTAATTGGTATGTTATGCATGTAACAAATACACATGCTAATCAAGCGGACCATACCGTACTGTTATGCAATGATGAGTTTATATCTAACTTCTCTCAAAACGTATGTAACTTCCATTTTGCTTTGATACTAGATGACTATGACTCTAACTTACAAATGAAGTCATGGAGGGTGAAATAATAGCTGGCCGGCGTTTGAGACGCAATTCTAGTTCTGACAGAACATGTAGAGAGATAAAGTAGTTTTTTAAAACGTAAGACAGGGGGACTGATGACCCCGTAGTTAACTCCCATAAGCTATACAAACATTTGAACATTTTGAACGGAAGACAGGCATTTATATGTTGTCATTCAAAGGAAGCATGGCTTTTGGAAACCAGCAAGCCCAGAAAATGTTTAAAAATGCGCTCCTTTTCAGTCTTAACCACAGTACTACCCACAAAAGCCTCGTCCATCAAGACTGGAGGTGGATGGTATCTCAAAAGTGCAAAACTGGGTAAGGCTGACACCAACACGGCCAAAAACTATGTGCTTTGCAGTAGTTGAAAACCTTCAGTGGGGATGAAAAGCAAAAGGCCAGGCGAACGAGAGTAGCCCATACAATGTGCTCTTCTGATGAAGACTAGTCTCAAACGAAGTTGCTTTGTAACACATTTCCTTCTCAGATTACTACTTGTAAAAAGTTCAAGTACATAACTAGAATTTAACGAATAGAAAAAGGCATTTCAAACGAAAACTCATTAGTGTAATTTGTAATTCATGGTAACGCTTCCTAGTGTGTATTCATGATGCTGGGCAGCAACATTTATCATGTGTCTCAGCTTCTGTCAGCTCTGCAATAAGAGAGTTTTTAACTAATAAAAAGTAGGAAAAACATTCCAATTATGAAAGAGTTTTCTTTGAATGACAAAGAATCTCTCCAACCTTGTGAACAAACATTTCAGCAGAATGAAATTAATGAGAAAAGTGGCACATTTTGAGGCACAGAGAGAATAAAAGTGCGGAGTGAGTGCGCACATGTGGCGTCATCGACTTTGTGTGGAGCGTAATGGCAAGCATGTGAACACAGGAATATTGGCAGCGAGCTGTACACTGTGTGATACAGGACGCTACGCCTCGTCGACATCAAAGACCGCCATATAACAAAAACACCAAGTTTCACCGAAGAATACAGAATTGATTTTTGAATTCAAAGATTGTCGTACCATGCATTGTTTACCAGATTAAGTACATAAGCATTGTTGTTACGCACCCTGTGCACAATGCGATTTCATGGTAAGTGGATAATTTGAATATTTGAAAATCAGGCAATGAAAGCAAGTCAGTATCAGTGATGAAATATCATATAACTAGAACAGCAGTGATGAACTGTGAATCTTCGTACTGTAATTTTTTTTTTCATAACACATGAAGTGGTGTTTGAAAACGGATTGATGATCAACAACCCTGACATTTACTATTATTTGCCCTACATATGATTATTGTCGACCGCTACAAGTTCCTCAAAAGATTCCTTCATTAAGGCACGAGAGAACTGAATGTTCGTTTTGTTGAAAGATGCCACTGTTATACGAAAATTTCATTTTTAGATGTGTTGATTCCGCTAGATAATGATACAGAAATACGTTTTCTTTACTATAGCTACCATAAGTTGAATCCTTAAACGTCTCATTTTAGATTTCAAAGCAATTTCCTTAATTTTCCTCCTTTCATTTGTTAACTTCATTGTATAACCCAGATATATTTTCTTTTTTAAAACACACAAACGACAAGAAAAGACGTAGCTGATTCATATATATACTCCTGGCCATTAAAATTGCTACACCACGAATATGACGTCCTACAGACGCGAAATTTAACAGACAGGAAAAAGATGCTGTTATATGCAAATGATTAGCTTTTCAGAGCAGTCACACAAGGTTGGTGGCGACACCTACAACGTGCTGACATGAGGAAAGTTTCAAACCGATTTCTCATACAGAAACAGCAGTTGACGGGCGTTGCCTGGTGAAACGTGTATGGAGGAGAAATGCATACCATCACGTTTCCTACTTTGATAAAGGTCGGATTGTAGCCTATCGCGATTGCCGTTTATCGTATCGCGACAGTCATTTGACCGCAGTTTTCAAAGTTGTCATTTTTACCAACTTGTCTAAAAAGTCGGCTCCAGCGTCTCAATCTCACAAACGACTGTTCGAAATGAAAATGGTCGAATTATGGAAACGGTAAAGATTTTATATTTTTCAATACAAATTTTGTATCACTCACATGTGAACACATATTGGCCAATACTATGTACTTGGATTGCTTTTAGCACGCGAATCTTAGCATTTAAGCCATAGATACAAATAAAAGTGAATGAAAAAAATTATACATAAAAAACGTAGTCTTCCCACAAGAAATTTCATTTCACTGAATATGATCGATACATAAAAATAGCCAAGGAAATTTATTTACTATGGTTTTCAAGTGGATGAACGTTGAATATTACTAGAAAATAATAAAAAATTGGTACTTTTCTAACATGAAATTTCATTCTTTTACAATTTCCATAATTCGACAGTTTTCATTTCGAGCAGTCGTTTTTGAGACTGAGACGTCGGTGCCGACTTTTTAGGCAAGTTGATAAAAATGACAACTTTGAAAACTGATTGCGGTCAAATGACTGTACAGATTTTGACATGTTAAGTGCGGGCCGTTTATAGTGTTCTCAGAGAGAACACGCGCCAGAGTCTCTCGCCTCCCTTTCCCCCCTCCCTTCTCCATTTAACAACGAACCGCTCACCCGCTCTCCCGCTCTGGCCCAAGGCACTGCGCGCTTGCACGCTTCACTTTGAAAATGTTCAAATCTTTGTACAGCTTATGGGACTTAACTACGGGGTCATCAGTCCCTTTAACTTACAAACTACTTATGAACTAGATAATACTAACGACGGCACAAATATCCATGCCCGAGTGGGGATTCGAACCCCCGACCGTAGTGGCCGTGCAGACCGTGACTGGCACGTCGCAGTCCTCTCGGCCACCGCGGCCAGCCGCTTCACTTTACCAGTCGATTAGTAACATTAGAAAACAACGCAAACTATCCAAGTACTTTTACTTACTAGTATAAGTATTCGCTATTAAGCGCCATGGAGCACATCGCTGTATAATGTAAATTACGTCCACTAGATTTTTCTTAATGAAAAAATATATATTCGGCTCCAGAAGGTTGTAGAGCAACATTACTGGTTTTAAAATCCGTGCAAAAATGTCAGCAACAGTTTTCTTTAACAGTTCTTTCATAACATAAAGACAGAAATAGTTAAAAATGTTCAAATGTTTGTTAAGCTTATGGGACTTTAACTACGGGGTCATCAGTCCCTAAACTTACCAACTACTTATCAACTACCTTATACTAAAGACGGCACAAATATCTATGCCCGAGGGGGGATTCGAACCCCCGATCGTAGTGACCGTGCAGACCGTGGCTGAAGCGCCTCAGTCTCCTCGGCCACTGCGGCCGGCCAGAAATAGGTAGTTGAAGAAAACGAGCCCAAAAAACTTGCAAGTTTTTTAAAGTCATTCTTTGATACTTATAGTTAACAAAATCTAAAAAAATTATTTAATAGTATTATATTACAACTCTTCACCAAGAAAACACATGGAGAACCGTTACTCTAGGTCGATCTCCTGACCAACTGTAGCACAATTTTCTAGGAGCCTCTTTTTTCAAATAAATCGATATATCTCAAACAATACAGAATATTTTTGATTTTTTTCGGAAAGTCTTTTTTGACGTATTTCGTGCCATACTTGTCGTTAATAGTAAGTTTGTAAACGTGAATGTTGTCGAGTTATAAGGAATCTAGTTTCTAATGAATTTTATGTGTTTTTTCGATATAACTCTAAACTTATCAAATCAGTCGATACGGTACATACAAAAAAGCAGTCGATAAGAAATCTTAAGGGCTACAACGTTTTAATTTAACATTTTCCCGACGGAGTTATCGTTTCTTATTTATTTAATAAAAACCGTTTTATTTTATTTTTTTTTCGGACTTCGCGAATTATTTCGCAAATTCCGCCATCTAGGATCGAGTTTCATAAAATAGAAACTCTATTTGAAATTTTATTTCCTACACGCTCATATTTTTTGTTTTCGGGTAATAATTTTTGCAACCACTTCTCCCTAATGCTTGGACTATTTGACGATATGGAGGTGTCCTGGCGGTGGGTGTTTGGGGGTCCCGTACAGCGGGCAGTGGCAGTGGCGAGTGAGTGCACCGCAAACCTGTTTGTGTTTCTCGAGCGTGTGGTAAGCGACAAGCCATGCCATTTGAAGAAATTACCACAGCAATACAAGAAAGGCCAGAGATTTGGCTGTCTAGTCACTGTCACTATAACAACAGATGGGTTGGAAGGAAGTGAAATATCAGTGAAAATATTGATGCTAAGTAAATATTTTATTGTGTCATTCTGTTTTGATAAAATCAATTCACAAACGGGTCTCGCAAATTTCTTGAAACGAATGATAAACCATTATTTTGTTTGCTAAGATCAATATCTTAATGGTTTCTGTGCTGTTTTCAGTCATATTGTAATGTGTGCCAGTATTTCTATAACATTCTCGAATGATGTTATGTAAAAGACTTGCTGTTTTGATTATAAGACACTCATGTTCTACATTTATTTGTAAAGGTGTACCATTCTGAACACAAAACTCGAAATGCACACTTCCGAGCACGAGGAAAGCGTTGATTGACATACTTGCTTTGTTCTTTCAGAGTTCTTTTTAAAAACGGAGGCAATAAATTTGGCTTCAGTGGGTTTAGTTCATCTCGACGAAAACGTATGGCAAAGGACTTATGCATCGAGGCATTTGATATGGTGATGGTATTTTGAGATTTCCGCCATCACTTTGTCTCCACTTTTCACCGCCTCCAATAGCTATCAATTTTATTTACATCAGCAACAGCTTGTAAGACAACGCAGAAATAATTCTTATAACTATTATATAACGATCCTGATTAGTCCGGAAGAACGATTTCACAATGTTTTCCGTCAGTGCCCAAATGTATTTGGGAAATTGCCATAGTCTGCAATAATCACCTGTGATTTTTATCATTTCATATTGAGACGGAGGTGCCATATGTGATTAACGAGTTGTGACCAAATTACTGCACAAGCCTCATACACTGTTGTTACAGTCGTTGTTTCTCCCATGCGAAACCTAAAGGGCAAAGCCGTGAATGCTGCTCATGTACCAAGATATTTGTAAAAAAATAAATGATCCCAATATGCAGTTCTATTTACTTTGAGTTTTTCCTTTCCTTTAGGTGAAGCACTAAAACGATGTAAGCATCTGAAATATCAGTATAGAAACAAACTGTTTGGATCAGAAGACTCTTCAAACAATGCAATGTCATGGCATTACTTTTCATTAATGATGTATAAACTAATGCCAGCTAAGATGTTCAAATGTTTGTTAAGCTTAAGGAACTTAACTACGGGGTCATCAGTCCCTAAACTTACAAACTACTTATGAACTACCTACAACTAAGGACGCCACAAATATCCATGCCCGAGGGGGGATTCGAACCCCGACCGTAGTGGCCGTGCAGACCGTGACTGAAGCACCTCAGACCCCTCGGCCACCGCGGCCGGCGCCAGCTAAGACAACAGGCAATTAAAGTACAGAAATAATACGCAGGACATTGAAAATTCTAGCTCAAATCTCACAGTCACTTATGAAGAGGAAGAAGTTGATGGGTTGTTTCAAACCACAACTCACCCACGAAAAGGAAACGAAAACAGGAATGGAAAAGAAGGAACTTAAGCTGATGGAAATAAACTGAAAATGAAGCAAAAACTGTTTAGTCGTCCTGGTCAGCCTGTGTTGTGTCCTTTCCAGCCTGTCTTTCAGGAAATGTTCCATTCAGGAAGCTCGGGGTGCGTTGGCATCTACAACATTTATATAGATTAGTAATACAAGTTTTATTTACGATTATGTACAAAGTACTCAACTTATAATCTCTGTCTCTTCTCGTTGTGTCGTCTTCTGCAGGATGCCAGCTGCGCTGAGTCCTAGTGACTGCCTAGTTCGGAGCCGAGTTCAGAAGGGCTGGTCCAGACGCATGTCGGTCTAGATACAGCCGCTTGTAGAGGGCGGGCTTCTAGGTTACCCCCTCCAGGATGCGTGGCGCCGGCGTGCGATTGGCTGCCGGTCGTCCGCTGCCTTCTCCACGATCGTTCTCGTGCGTCTGGCGTGTGGCGCTGACTTCACTCCACAACGAAGACAAATTGAAATAAGATGAAGATTACGTGTTTCTCTTGAGTATTTTGACTATGAAAAAATTGTCTACCATACAAAACTCGCGTGTTAGGGGGGAAAATAATGACTGATTGATTGGAACTGTAACTGGGAATCAGACTGGTTTTTCTTCTAACCAGGATAATATCAAAGTCAACCAAATACTTCTTGATCATTAAGACATCACGCATTACATTATGTACTGTGTATGACTAATGTACTAGATGTTAAATGTGGTTGGTTAAATAATGTCAGACTGTTTCGTTTAAATTAAAAAAATTTTGTTACGTTCACTTTTATTTACCTAGTAATAACTACAGTTAACGTTTTTACTCTGGCGATATAGTTGAGTAGTAATTGGTGAAAGGTTTCTCGTGTACTTATGGAATTTATCAAGATATGAGTGTAAACTCTCGTACAGTGCTTTAAATTGTCCAAATAATTCTCTCTGTTTCGTTAGAATATTTGGACATTTCTTTACAATGAATAAAGCGACCTTTAGAAAAGTATTTTCTTCCAGTATGAAGTTAGTTAGCAACGCTCCGATTCCATTGTTTGCCTGGATTCTGCCGAGCTCCACTAGTCACCGCTGAACACGGAACTACTCACAACACTACAGCGTCAGCTGTCGTTCTGCCGTCATCAACCGTGCTGCCGAGGCCAACGAGAAAGACAAACCCGGGCGCATAATCCAGGCGAGGTGATCAGAGTAATACTGAGACAGCGCGACCGCTATCTGGCTGGCTGGTCGCAGGGGCACAGTCCACTGTCTCACAGAGGCCAGCCAGTCACTTAGCGATCGCGCTGGCTCAGCACTATCCTGATCACGTAACCTGACTTATGTGCCCAGGCCTGTCTTTCTCGTTGGCTACTGCGTTCTGCCCGCTGCCCGCCACACCGTACTCAAGACAGGGCAGCGTCTGATCGCGTTCTGACGTTAACGAGCGTGCTGTCCGCTCCCCACAACGCTGCACTCAGGCCGTACGCTGAGTCTACAGCCGCCAAACTGTTCAAATGTTTGTTGAGCCAATGGACTTAACTACGGGGTCATCAGTCCCTAAACTTACAAACTACTTATCAACTAGCTAATACTAAGGACGGCACAATTTCCATGCCCGAGGGAGGATTCGAACCCTCGAACGTAGTGGCCGTGCAGACCATGACTGGCGCGCCTTAGACTTCTTGGCCACCGCGGCCGGCTACAGCCGCCATTATGCCAAGAAAATGTCAGCAAGCGTGTTCTAAAAAATGTTCAAATGTTTTTAAATCTATCGGACCAAACTGCGTGGTCATCAGTCCATAGCTTACAAACTACTTAAACCTAGGTAAGCTAACCTAAGGACAAACAAACACACCCATGCCCCAGGGAGGACTCGAACCTCCACGGCGAGCAACCGCGCGCTCCGCAGCGAGGTGCTTTAGACCGACATTTTTTTTTTTTTTTTTTTTTTTTCCTCTATGGGTAGTTCCGTTCATTGCGGACGCTGATCATGTTTGTTCGTTCTGTTCTTGGCTCAGCTTTTTTACTGCAGAGGGCGACCGCTCGGCTACTCAAATGTTTAAATGTTCAAATGTTTGTTAAGCTTATGGGACTTAACTACGGGGTCATCAGTCCCTAAACTTACAAACTACTTATCAACTACCTTATACTAAGGATATCACAAATATCCATGCCCGAGGGGGGATTCGAACCCCGACCGCAGTGGCCGTGCAGACCGTGACTGGAGCGCCTCAGTCTCCTCGGCCACTGCGGCAAGCGTGTTCTTTAAACAATTAATTTGCTACGTATTGCTCTATGACTGAACAACCACGTTTCCGTATTATTCCGATGTTTACTTACCATCAGCATTGTACTTCGTTACATAGATTTACATCAGCTCAAATGTATAGAGTAAACAAAGCCCTAGCAACATGCCTGTTTATTGTGTACGTTCTAATAAAATACTGAATTCCACCTCCTTGTTTCAAAATAATGTTTGTTTTCTCCTATCTCGGCTAATTTCAGAAGCCACGGGGTGATGATGGAGGCCCATTATTCGTTGTCTACTTACGTACAAACCGTATCACTATCGTTCGTTCACTTTTGATTCGCGCTATGGAAATATCCAAACTCCCAACACAATGTGTCTTTTTCAGTGCCTCTTAGTCCGCGTAATATTTCCTCTCACATGTGACAGAAGTATAAACGATTCCTCTGTGGGCCGGAAATGTATTTTGTAGCTTCCGTACATCAACGCGACTCATGCGTGTCCATTACCGCAGTTGAAGATTGGTGGCAATCAGAGTTGAACAGTTTTCAGTTTACAGGTAGGGGAACACAAGTGAAAACTAGTTAAACTTATACAACAGAATATTGAGGATCGAAACTTTTCATTTACAGGCAGACACAACGAAGTTCCGTAATATGTAGAACGTATACGATATGTTTTAAGGACACGAAAAAACGATAATGAGTTGTATGTTGTACTTCATTCACCAAGCACTGTACGTATGTGACATGGTATTCATCGCGAGATAAAATTTAAGATTTGACACACTTTGAAGCTCCAGTAAGAATTATAACGGCACAAATTAATTTCCGCGGCGGTAATTTTGCATGAGCCACGGTGCCCCGTCTAGACACGTTTCTGTATTTAAGTCCAGCCTTGTGGGCGTGCCAGCGAGGCGCGCCAGCAGCACGGCCTTGGCACGTCGTCTGCCGCATACAACTCACTCATTTTCACTGCACTTTAACCACTCCCAGTTCTCGCTCAAAATTCACACTCGTTGAGCAAAAGCAAGTGAAAGCAGATTGCAATTAAGTATACAAGTTTAGTATACTATTTGTATATTTTAATGAATGTTATATTAGAATTCAGCTTCTAAGTCGACAATATAGCTGGAAATAGGCCTTCGTTTTCAATACACTACTTGTACATCTGAGTTAAGATATACACACTGCCGGCCGCGGTGGCCGAGGTGACTGAGGCGCTCCAGTCACGGTCAGCACGGCCACTGCGGTCGGGGGTTCGAATCCCCCCTCGGGCATGGATGTTTGTGCCGTCCTGGTTCGTAAGTAGTTCATAAGTAGTTTGTAAGTTTAGGGACTGATAACCCCGTAGTTAAGTCCCATAAGCTTAACAAACATTTGAACATTTGAACATATACACAGAGAAAACGTTTTTCCAGTAAAGGAAGGCGATCTTAGTTCAACGTTTCGTCAATATCCAAGTTACGAAAGATCTACTGTTTCCTGAACCGGTAGTGGAATGTAGATGCTTTTGTCAGTGAACTCCTTTAAATAAAAGATTTGGAACCAGCTTCACCACCACCCCTTTACGCTTTGACTTTTCGAATGAAAATTATTTATAAAAGTATTCAATGTTTGTAAACCTAAGGGACCTAACTGCTACGGTCATCGGACCATATACTTGAAAATTACTTACATTACCTGCAATTAAATTACACTAAGGACCACACACAGACACCAATGCCTGAGCGAAGGCTCGAACTTCCGATGCGAGCGGCCGCGCGATCCGTAATTTAGCACCACAGTCCGTACGGTCATTCGCGCGTGGCGAAAATGATTTATAAAGCGGAGTCAAAAGAAAATGATACAGAAAAAAAGTAACTAGACAAGTAAGCTTCTTTTTTCTTTTCTTCTTTGGGTAGTTTAGTCCAGTTCTTTACGGACGTTTGAAGGTGTTAGTTCTATATTGTTCAGTTAGATCTTTGTTCAATTTTTAGTGCAGATGTCGGAGAGCTCTCTGACGGAATCAGGCTTTCCAGACACGCTTCCCACCATTACCAAACTCTCAACGTATCGGACGCTACGATTACAGTAGCTGTTGCCCTTACTTCCTCTTGCTCGCAGCTTTACAGTATTCCCGCAAAGGTTGGGACTTAACTGTGCATCCTCACAGGTAATTTCATTTGCCTGTCACAGCCATAGATCTAATTAAAGACATTTTGTCTGTTCCTTCGGACATATATCTCACTCTCATAAGGACGGTCAGCGCCTTCATGGAAAAATGCCTGACGTTAGCTACGAAAGCATGACAGAACCCAGACGTGGGACTCTTCATTCGAAGTAAACCGACAGTCACGACTTTATTTCTTCAGTGATCCAAAATTATGGAAATCGCCTGGGAAGAGATCGGAACAGTTTGGAGGATGTTTAAGGACTTTCTAGTGAGACTGTTACAGTACCACAACCTTGACATCATGTTAGTAAGCATTGTCCTGCAACAGAATTATGTAGTTTGGACTATGGGGCAGAGTTTTCATAAAACGCTCTCGCCGCGCGGGAGCAGCAGAGCTGTCTGTAGCGCAACGTTACGGATCTCGCGGCCTCTCGCGTCAGGGGTTCGAATCCTTCCTCAGGCGTGGATGTGTTTGTTTTCCTTACGTTAGTTTAGCTTTGTTTAAGTTGTTTGTAAGCTAGGGACTAATAAACAAGCAATTACGTCCCATAGAATTACAAACATTTGAACACTTTTAAAAAGCATTTTTCATGAAGAGACTTACCGCCTTATTTCTCAATGAAAATATTAATGATAATGGCTATGGCGATTACTTTTTACCATCTATATCGTGTTCATTTGATTAATTTTTAAGAGAAAATTTTAACTCTATGCACATGGATCCTTGCATTTTGTATCGCCTGACGCATGACTACTTCATGTCGTACTTAATATATTGCCGGCCGCGGTGGCCGAGGGGACTAAGTCGTTTCAGTCACGGTCTCCACGGCCACTACGGTCGGGGGTTCGAATCCCCCCTCGGGCATGGATATTTGTGCCGTCCTAGTTCGTAAGTAGTTCGTAAGTAGTTCATAAGTAGTTTGTAAGTTTAGGGACTGATGACCCCGTAGTTAAGTCCCGTAAGACTTAATATATTGCAGCCTGTAACTCCAAAGATGAGAGTAAGTCGCATTTCGTGTAAACTTCACTCCATTTCATATCGAAACATCTCCTCAAATGTATGTGTAGTTGTCAAAGTATTTGTAGTTTTAGCATTTATTTTACATTCTAGTAACAAGGGATAACGTTGACCTCGAACAGTCGGATCCGCATGAAACCATTCTTCCAATAACACCCCATCATAAAAATAACAGTGGTCTGTCTCATTTCCATGCCAAACTTTGCTTTCTACCACAAGTGATTTTTAATAAATGTTCAAATGTTTGTTCAGCTTAAGGGACGTAACTTCGGGGTCACCAGTCCATAAACTAACAAACTACGTATGAACTACCTTATACTAGTGACTGTGACTGGCGCGCCGCTGACCGCTCGTCCAATACAGCCGGCGATATTTTAATAGAGAGAAAGTCAGTAACAAGATCTCACTACCATAGGATGGAAATTATACATCATTGTATCATTACATTTTCAATCAATAGTGTCAAAACCCGTTACTTAAATGAATTACAGCAGAGCATAACGAACATATTCTATGTACCTGGTAGCACTGATACTAGACCTCAAAGTGGAGATGAAGGATTTACACTCCTGGCCATTAAAATTGCTACAACACGAAGATGACTTGCTACAGTCGAGAAATTTAACCGACAGGAAGAAGATACTGTGATATGCAAATGATTAGCTTCTCAGAATATTCACACATGGTTAGCGCCGGTGACGACACCTGCAATGTGCTGACGTGAGGAAAGTTTCCAACCGATTTCTCATATACAAAAGCAGTTTGCCTGGTGACACATTGTTGTGATGCCTCGTGTAAGGAGGAGAAATGCGTACCACCACGATTCCGACTTTGATAAAGGTCAGATAGTAGCCTATCGCGATTGCGGTTTATCGTATCGCGACATTGCTTCTCGCATTGGTCGCGATCCAACGAATGTTAGCAGAATATAGTATCGGCGGGTTCAGGAGGGTAATACGGAACGCCGTGCTGAATCCCAACGGCGTCGTATCACTAACAGTCGAGATGACAGTCATCTTACTCCTATGGCTGTAACGGATCGTGCAACCACGTCTCGATCCCTGAGTCAACAGATAGGGACGTTTGCAAGACAACAAACATCTGCACGAATAGTTGGACGACGTTTCCAGCAGCATGGACTATCAGCTCGGAGACCATGGCTGCGGTTACCCTTGACGCTGCATCACAGACAGGAGCGCATGCGATGGTGTACCCAACAACGAACCTGGGTGCACGAATGGCAACACGTCATTTTTACGGAAGAATCCAGTTTCAGTTTACATCATCATGATGATCGCATCCGTGTTTGGCGACATCACGGTGAATGCACATTGGAAGCGTGTATTCGCCGTCACCATAATGGCGTATCACCCAGCATGATGGTATGGGGTGCCATTGGTTACACGTCTGGGTAACCTGTTGTTCGCATTGACGGCACTTTGAACAATGGCCGTTACATTTCAGATGTGTTACGACCCGTAGCTTTACCCTTCATTTGAACATTGTGGAACCTTACATTTCAGCAGGATAATGCACGACCACATGTTGCAGGTCCTGTACTGGCCTTTCTGGATACGGAAAATGTCGACTGCTGCTCTGGCCAGAACGTTCTCCAGGTCTCTCATCAATTGAAAACGTCTGGTCAATGGTGGCCGAGCAACTGGCTCGTCACAATACGCCAGTCACTACTCTTGATGAACTGTGGTATCGTGTTGAAGCTGCATAGCCATCTGTACCTCTACACGCCATACAAGCTCTGTTTGACTCAATGCCCAGGCGTATCAAGGCCGTTATTACGGCAAAAGGTGGTATTTCTGGGTACTGATTTCCCAGGATCTATGTACCCAAAGTGCGTCAAAATGTAATCACATGTCAGATCTAGTATAATATATTTGCCCGTTTATCAGCTGCATTTCTTTGGCCAGTGGTGTAGATGAAGTAGTTGAAACAACGTGAAAGAGAAAAATGTGCACGCTTCATTAACGCCACATTTTTTCATTCAAAATCACTTTTTTATTCAAGCAGTCCAACATCAAACCACACTTATTGAATTTTAAAATGATGGTAAGGATATAAAGATGTTTTAACCGCCTTTCGGCAAGCATATTTGAACTCGGGCTTATCCTTTGTCGCGGACATGTTCAAAAGGGATCGTAGCTTCTTTGGATTCCGGAATTATACCGCGACCCACTGCTGTCTGCAGCCAAATTCTGTTGTCATGTGGTCCTGCGCAAAGGCGTGACGTCACATGTTTTGATTACAGAAGCGCCTTTCGCGGTTCTCGGTTGCCGTCGTCCACTGTTGCTATCGCCTCATGATGGATGACAGGTACACCTCATCTTCAGCAGCGCAATCCACATGTTGTTCAGATTCAGGGAGGAGGATATCGTTAATCTGTACGACATCCGTCTTCCACCACGGTGCGATAACAACAGTGGGCGACGGCAACTTACAACCGCGAATGTCGCGCCAATAGTCAACACAGCCGCGGTGGAGTGACGAGCGTCCCAAGGCGCCTAGCTGCGAAGCGGGCCACTGTTTGCCGTCTGAAGTTCGAGTCCTCCCCTGGGCATGGGTATTTGTGTTGAGCTTCGTATAAGTTACTTTAAGTTAGTGTAGGTAGTTTGTAAGCTCAAAATGTTAAAATGTTTATAAATCTATCAGACCAATCTGCGTGGTCATCAGTCCGTAGCTTAGAACTACTTAAACTAAGGCAAACTAACCTAAGGACAACACACACACGCATGCCCCGTGGAGGACTCGAACCTCCGACGACGAACAACCGCACGGTCCGCAGCGAGGCGCCTCAGACCGCTCGGCTACTCCACCGTGGCAGTTTGTAAGCCTAGGGATTGATGATCAACGTAGTTAAGTCGCTTATATTTACAAACATTTTTAAGCCTAGGAACTGATGACCAGAGTAGTTAATCCCCATAGATTTAGAAACATTTGAACGTTTTTAATCAAAACTTGTGACACTACGAATCCGAGAGCAGCACGCGAATTTGGCTGCAGTCTCTAGCGAACCAGGATGTGATTCAGACGTCCAAAGAAACTACGATCCCTCCTCCCCACTTGAAAACGTCCTTCGTTGCCGAGAACGAAACGTTTGGTTTCAATAATAAAGCCGCACGAACACGCCGCAATAGCCCATAAATTATTAGTAATTTTAGAAAATCAATCGTAAATCATGGAGTGATGTCTACTGGTTTCCTGCAGCTTCAAGCGTTAGAGGTCAAAGACTACCCTTGTAAGCCGCAAACGCAATGAGCTAAAAACTGCGGCAAGAAATAAAAATCGCAATTCCTTCGCAACGAGACTGAGAAGGTATTCACCGCATATTTTTCGTTGAAACGAAACTTGGGCAGCGACTTTAGCTCTCCCCCACTAATACGCCGCAGAGAAATGCCGAGGAATTTTTCGAGCTGAGAGCTGCGCTTGTAGTCGCCGTGCAGCTCCTGGGGCTGCGAGATTGAATTAGGCCGCAATTTTAGCAGGTCCCCAGCGCCGCCTCTCGCCATTAGCACAGGACGATTAATGAGGCCCGACTCTGCTTCCTATAGCCATTTCCTCAGATGAACAAAAATATGAGTTTTATAACGTCAACCTCTAGGAGCGTTTACATCATCACAGCAAGTCGGGGATAGTGTACGGGATGTTTCACGGGGAATAACCATCATTTTAGGAGAATTGCAATTAAAATTTCCATATAACGTGTTCAATTTTTGTTGAACTCGGAGATACAGGCAAGTTCAATTCAGTTTTGTTTCGTGCGTTGGTACATCGGCTATGTGTTGCAGGGCGTAGTTCTCAAATGTCAACAGGAAAGTTTTTATGTTCAAGTTGTGAAATGGTGCTTCAGTTTACATTAAAGTTTTCATTGTGGTTTGTTGGTCAAGTCTACTGCAGTGTATACATGCCGCACGTATTTACGCATGCTAAGTATGCCAAATCGTTTTTGTATATGGTTTTTTTAATGGAAACGCTACTTCTGCTAGTAAAGAATACGGCATACTATTTCCTAACCGCGGGACTCATGTGTTCAATACGTTGCATGATACTGGTCTTCCAGAACACTGCGTATGCACGGGTTCCATGCTCATTCTCCTGCACATTCCAGTCGTTAGGTGATACATCGTTTAAAACTGACATTCCTGAGGAGATATATCGGTAGATATGGGCACGGTCACCGGACCATACGTCTTTCGATTTTTCCCAGTATGGATGGCTGAAAGGCGAAGTCTACAAAGCATATTTCATCGTTCGGGTTGAATAGCGCAGCCCTCAGAAAACAAAGCAAATACGATCTCATAATATTTAAACGTGCGCCTCGGTTGCACAGTGGTAGAGTGCCAAATTACAAATCCAAAGGTCGCGGAATCGATCCCCGCCATATCCTAGGGTTTTCATCTGTCACTTTCCACTTCTTTCACCTCTGGCAGTATTGCTCATGTGAAAAAACCGAGTAGCACCGTGGTTCGGAACCCACGTTAAACTGTTGGCCCCCCTATAACTGGCTGGGTAAGTCAGTTCGAAGTTCGGAGGAAGGCAACGGCATACCACCTCCAAACAGGACCATGCCTAGTAAAGCACTGTTGGTGTTCAAACCAATCTTCGGACTGTTAACTGCTTTACCTTTTTAAAATTTACACGTGGTGTTATCAAATGTTCAAATGTTTGTAGAACTTATGGAACTTAACTACGGGGTCATCAGTCCCTAAGCTTACGAACTACTTAAGACTACGGACGGCACAAATATCCATGCCCGAGTGGGAATTCGAACCTCCGACCGTAGTGGCCGTGCAGACCGTGACTGGAGCGCCTCAGTCCCCTCGGCCACCGCGGCCGGCGTGGTGTTATCAAGAGAAGTCCAAAGTGCATTGAAGTTGGTGGTCACATTTTTGAATATCAACTTTGAACGTCGTTATTTGACTTTGCTTTAAGTTTGTTTGGGTTACATACCAACAGCTGTATCTCTGTACCCTAGACGCATTTTATACCACGTTTGTAACTGCAATCTGTCTATATTACAAAGTCATAAAATATTTACTGTTCCTCCTTAAACACATTGTATTTTTATAGGCTGTTTTCAATAACTCACTATAAAACAGGATGGAAAGTGGTAATATTAATAAAAAGGGTACTTTAATAACTTGAAGAAAATGTATATATGCAGAACGCCAGATCTGAGAAGGTCAGGCCCCTTTTCTCCGAATCATCTCTTTCAATTTCGACTGAGTGGCACAGTACAGCGAAGCACTGATGGTTGCATCATCCAAAAAGTCCAGCAACAAATCTCATAGGGCGTCCCAGAAAACGGTAACACTTTACCTGTAGACGGAGTGCTTCTGAACATCTTTCGAACAGGTTGTGATGGATGTTTCCACTCCATAGCCGTTCAACGCTTCTTCCGTATGCAACGCCCTGATTTCTACCTGGATGGCTTTTTGAAGCTTATAAAGCGGTTTGACAAATGTCGCAATGTACTTAGAAATTATGTAGAAAAATAAAGATATGTCTGATCTGTAACGTCTTATTTAAGTTTTTTCCTTTCATACACCACTGTGCCTACAGTTCACAGGGGAAACTTTTTTCCAACTACCCCTCGTAATAAAACGCCCTATCTTTTAAAGCCCACAAATACTTCTCTGTATATGTCAATAAGCATGTAGCCTACAAGAAATAGAATCACAAAGTATGATTTTCCCTCAGAGGCGCGTATCAGTACACGTCCAAATTAGAAATCAAGAAATAACCTTGGGAGGTCTCTGAACACTTGAAACTCTGGCTAAAATAGTAGTGTATGCGATTACAAAAATTCAGGAAGAGGGTCTTCGTAGCCCCTTCCATATCTCTGATTTTCTGACTACACGTGGTGTCTCCTTTAAGCCGAACGATCAGTCGAATGCGACGCTGAACCATCGCTGTAATTATCCAAAGACAACTCCTTGGTATTATTCAATTTGAAATATTTTAAAGTTTCAAGTTCGCCTTTCTGATTTCACGAGGCCAGGCAGTCAACATTACACATGCACCACCGGCGCTGAATATTAGTTTATTTACCAATAGCCGGCACAGTGGCCAAGCGCATTGAGGCCCTATGCTCCGATGCGCGAGGTCGTTCCCCGTCGGGGGCTCGAATCCCCCCTCGGGCTTGGATGTTCGTGCCGTCTTTAGTATAAGGTGGTTCATAAGTAGTTTGTACGTTTAGGGACTGATGACTCTGCAGTTAAGTCCCTTAAGCTCCACAAACATTTGAACATTTTAATTTACCAATATTTTGGGGATTAACTACTACTGTTAACACTAGAAAAACGTCGTATTTATAGTTGGAGATCGGAATACCTCAGAGAAAAATCAGATTTTAGATGATGTAACGAGGAAACGTTGCCTTGGTACACGGAATTAAGGAGGAACGAGGTCCACAAAAGATCTTCAAAGGAAATACGCTAGTTACTACCAAAACATTGTTCCATTTAAACAAGCAGGGCAAATGTACCTGGAGCTCACCAGACGGCCAATACCGAAATCAAACTGATTATATACTTTGTAATCAGAGGCACACAAGAAGATCTGGAGCTGATTTAGGATCAACGCATGAGCTCTTAATTGCTAAATTATGACAACAAGTGAGGAAATATCCCAAGCTATTTCATCTTACAGATACCACCTTAAGTACATACGTAGTAATTATACACTAGGAGTCCGTAACACATTAATATAGTAGAGTAATAAGACAAAAACCCACAAAAGCGTTGGATGTAGTGTATGCTATTCCAGAGACAAATTAAGCGGATAAGTGCGAGTAGGACGTACGTATCGAGGGTTTTGTACGAATTTAATTAGGCATATAGATACTTGTCCATCTCATGAATAGAGAATACCGGCGATATTAGCGTGTGGAAAATCCATGAGTTTCGAGAACGTTTCGGTAGTAAGTTAATTGGTTTTGATTAATTACCATTTTACTGATTTTGGAGTTAAGCCAGCTGGCAATTGGAGATGTCTTGACTGCGTGTGTTGTCGTCCTTTCTGTCTTCACTGGAAACACCTGACGGAACTCTCCAGAGAACAAAACGCTACAGCCAACCGTCGGGCTATTGCTGTTATTCAAATGGGAATTGTTCCGTGGAAAGTTTCAATGGATATTTTATGGGATATCGGAACCTCATCTCAAACAATGGAAGTACATTTGTAGGCATAGGTTATCAGTGAAAGTTTCTATGCAGATTGAGCCGATGTGGCGCGAAGGTCAGGCGGCAACATGCCTGTCACGTCTAGATGCCGAAGGTAGTATTTTCAAAGCAGAAGAAATTTCACTTTGTGATTACTCAGCCAATTAACACAAAGTATTTGTAAATTATATGTACAAATGTTCCTTATGTATCACTCTATCTAGTACTGAAAATAAAATGAAAATACGTACAGTGGTTCTGTCATTTTTTACTGATTGCAGATGCACAGTAAATTTGTAAATCCGCGCGGGAGTAGCCGCGTGGTCTAAAGCCTCATGCTACGGACTGGGCGGCCGCTCCCGCCGGAATTTCGAGTCCTCCCTCGGGCATGGGTATTCGTTTTGTCCGTAGCATAAGATAGTTTAAGTAGTTTGTAAGCCTATGGACTGATAACCGCTGTAGTTACGTACCTTATATTTACAAACATTTGAACATTTTGAAATTTGTAAAAACAATAATTCTATGTTATCAGTCAATATAGATTACTAGCTTCTACACGCCGCTTTGCTGTAGTGGCTGTCCTTTTAATGTGTTAAAGTCCATCGGAAGTACAATAATTTCGCAACTTTATTCTTAAGTTATGACGACGATCATCAGGGTTAAAGAAAATTTTCTAGTCTTTCGGTTTGAATATAAACCGTGCGTAGAATCACCGTAAATACTGTCCTTTATCGTTATGAAAAATAAGATATTATTAAATACGACAAGAAACTCTTGTTACATCGTGAATCAACCGCTGACTGAAAAAGCTATACGTTGTACAACCTACAATTATGCAGGGTTCAAATGTCATGGAAATCGGTTCGGCAGTGTCAAGAAGTTGTCTTGTGTAAGCATTGTAATCGTTATGGTGAATCGTATAACGTAGAACATATGAACTTTTCAAATATTTTAATAAATGTGACAAATTTCAAACTTCAAAGAGTAAATATATTTCCCAAGGAATGTTCAAGGTTCTCGGAAGCTACAAAAGAAACGTTGAAGCGTCTCGGAAGCTACAAGAGAAACGTTGGTCAACTCGAGTTACATACTTAAAATCAAAAAATATCTTGAGTGACACACTTTCTAAAGTAGCCTATGTTCTTCAGCGTTCAAACTATCTCTATACCCAATTACATAAACGGTTTAGTCATGAAAACGTAACAGACGTAGCTTCTTTCGCATGTATAATATTAGTAAGGATAAAAATGAATATGTGTGTATGTTCCACATCTCCTCCCAAACGCCGCGCGGGAATGGCCACGTGGTCTGCGGCGTTTCACCACAAATTGCGCAACCGCACCCGACGGAGGTTCAAGTCCACCCTCAGTCTCGTGTGTGTGTGTGTGTGTGTGTGTGTGTTCTCTCCTTAGGTTCGTTTAAGCCAGTTTAAGGCCTAGGAAATGATAACCCAAGTATTTAAGCCCTAGAGCTTTATAAACATTTGAACATGGGTAACGAACGGACCTAACGCCAGTGTAATTATAAATTTAAAAAAAAAGGTTCGTTAGTTTCTATGTGAAAACTTAGTATTCGACAAATTTAATGAGTCTACGTCCTTGGTAAGTAGCCAATAAGTTATGATAAGTGGCATACTGTATAATGTGCAGTATCCGCGTTTAACGATTCTAACAATTCATTGTCCTTCAAACAGGCCTGGGTATGTGTGTCGTTCGTTGCGTAAGTTAAAGTAGTATTGAAGTCTAGGGACCGTTGACCTTAGCAGTTTGGTCCCTTAGGTTTACGAACATTTGAACATTTGCTTCTCCTAAAATAATGGACAGATTTCCACCAACCTTGGTACACTTGTTCTACAGAGTCAGACAGCAATCGCTGTGGAAGTAAAAAACACCTACGACACTCACTTTAGGAGATATGGAGTCATACAAAATGAGAAATGTAACAACTGCCTCATTATGCGACGCATTAAACTGCATTCATGCAGTGTTGGTTAATGAGAGCACTTAACGAGTTGCAGAAAACCTTACACATAATTTCAAACCTTTAAGAAATTATTTTGACTGGCAACCCCAATAAAATAACAGAAATGTATAAGGTTATCGCTTGCTACTTTTTCGCTGCACATACAGTAAAACTACGGCATGCGGCATGACGTTACGATTTATCACTTCTACACTTTTAATTGTAATCACGAGACATTTTACAAACAGTATGCACATGTAGCACTGAATATAATCTCAAATTTATATCATAGTGCGATGCATAGTTCATGAGGTATGAGGTCATAAAAAATACGTTTAATGAAAAACTGCCCCATTTATTACGTCTTTGCTATGAAACGTATACGCGACACATTTTTCCGACAGTGCGCACATACACCACTGAACGTACCTTCGAAATTATATTACATAGCCACACGTAGTTAATAAAATATGACGTCATAAACAATGTAATGTAAAAAAAACAGTCACGCAATTTTCTAATAATCCACTCTATGTACCTGAAAAATTATTATAGAACATATTTTTCAGAAGAAATAATGACTGGCCTGGAAGAAAACGAAACACAAATGGGTGGAGAGTGGGGCAGAAGACGTTGCACCGAGGGGGAAGAAGATGGACTAAGATATGAATGTAGCCGCGGTGGCATGACGGAGCGCGCGGTTGCTCCCCGTCGGAGGTTCGAGTTCTCCCTCAGTCTTGCGCGCGCGCGCGCGCGCGCGCGTGTGTGTGTGTGTGTGTGTGTGTGTGTGTGTGTGTGTGTGTGTGTGTGTTCTCTCCTTAAGTTCATTTAAGCCAGTTTAAGGCCTAGGAAATGATAACCCAAGTATTTAAGCCCTAGAGCTTTATAAACATTTGAACATGGGTAACGAACTGACCTAACGCCAGTGTAATTATAAATTTAAAAAAAAGTTCGTTATTTTCTATGTGAAAACTTAGTATTTGACAAATTTAATGAGTCTACGTCCTTGGTAAGTATCCAATAAGTTATGATAAGTGGCATACTGTATAATGTGCAGTATCCGCGTTTAACGATTCTAACAATTCATTGTCCTTCAAACAGGCCTGTAAGTCTGAAGGACTTTGCGTTGTTTAAGCCGTTAATAGCGGACCCTGCACACGTACAAAGCAACGCTTGCGACGGTAAATAAATGTCTCTACCAATGCAGAAATCGTGATGTTGTGCGAGCCCTGTGAAGTAAATGGAGGCTATGGGAGACACACAGAATGTTGGTTACTTGGTTACTGCAAAAAGCGAGAAATGTAGCTTCTATTTCAGATCTGGCACATATTTCCATATGTCACCAACAAATTGCACAGTTGATGCTTATCATAATGAGGCAATACCAGAACGCTGCTATGCTCCGAAGCGTTAGTCCGGAGTTTTACAGCATAGCGATAAGCTTATTTCGGCTCGACGGCTATATACAATTATATAGTGTTACTAGCTTAAACCCGCGGATCCACTCGCCTGTTGGTAGATCAAATCACACGTAAAAATGCACTCGTTTCGAAGAATCCAATCACAAAATTCAACAATAATGATTGAAATAATATCACAGATCGACCACTTGATGTAATGCGCCAAACGTCAAATCGGTGTTTTTTAAAGGGATGTATTAAAAGAAATTTCTTTTTTACTGCTTTATTTATTTAACCATATATTATCTTATGCGTATGCTTATCTTTACAGAGAAAGAGCTGAAGACATTGTAGCACACATAGACCAAAAATATGGTCTGTAGCATCACGTTTCGCTGTATGTAACCTCCTTGCTAAAGAGTCGCAAACGTCATCGCTGGTCTTCAGTCCGAATTTTTTTTATTATTTGACTACTTTCAACCACCATATATTCCACCCCCTTATAGCTATCGGCATGCAACTGCTATGGTGTACAACGGGAGACTTCGGACAACAATTACACACAGACCATTCGTTCGCGTTCTTTAGTTTCCGCTGCAGAGCGAAATATTAACACACACACGCGTAGAATTTTATATACACCGATAACTTTCCATCCCAATATACTCCACCATTTTATAATTATCAATCTTCAAGCATAAAACCATTTTCAAAGTGTAAATATAATTTTCAAAGAGTAATTATTGTTTCGCATTTCGCGTTATATTCTTCAAATTACTAAATATCTATCAGATCGCTATAAAACCGTGCCTAAAACTTTCCTCAGGTATAAATTAGTAACTGTACAAATATTTAAGTCTCTGCGTCTTGCCGTTCGGACGTGATAAGCGTACACCGAACAGGCATTCACATTTATATAGCTGTCCGATAGCCATAAAACCGTGCCTAAAGCCTTCCCCGGGTAGACATTAGTAACTGTACAATTTTTAGCTCTTTATGTCTTGTGGTTCTGACGTGATAAACGTACACCAAACAGACATTCACATTTATAGATATAGATTATTACATACAATTTTAAGGTAAATATTTAATGGATTTTATAGCGGTTTTCAATGACAGTTTCACATAGCTTTTTGGCGTTGTTGTAGTTAAATACTTCTGCGTATTGTATTTGTGGTGCAAATGAAATTATAGTTGTTTCGACACATTTTTTTTCACACAGTTATTTTTGTTGTAGAGCAATATTTCTTGAAATTTTCGTTTCAGTTACGTTTGACAGCTTTACTTGACAGACGCCAACAATATTCTATTACTACAGTTTTATCTATCGATAAATAAGATAAATATGTAACCATATTAAACCAAATTAAAGTATTTACATGTCGGTGACTGGTCAAGTTATTTGAGAGTTATTTTAACTGACTTGAAAAATCGCAGCTGGCCTCCAGGATATTCCATAAACTCATTTCCGCATGAAATGGATGTATCCTGCATTTTCCCGTGTTTCTACGAATGTCAATTATTGAGACATTTTGAATGCGGAAGATTTATTTCATAACGGTCTTTCTTTAAATTAGAAAGTTCAGCTGCACTCAACCTGCACGCGACACAAATCTTTGAAACTACCAGCTATGCCTTCAAAATCAAGTGTTCAAATATTTGTAAACCTACTGGACCGAAGTGCTATGGTCATACGTCCCTAGTCTTACAATCTACTTAAACTAAGGACAACACACGCACCCATACCCGAGGGAGGACTCGAACGTCAGGCGGGAACGGCCGCCCAATCCGTAGCATGACGCCTTTCACCTCGTGGCCATTCCACGCGGTCCACTGCTTTCGCTCGTAAGTTAAACCGACAGCAAAGGATAATTTTCCAATATGGCAAACTCAGTTCTTCACAGTTAATACATTTATCTTCAAATAAGAAATTAGTAATTAATCACAACTGATAAATACGATCAAACTAATCTACACATGTTGTGTACTGTTTTGTGTCTCTCCGTATATTAAATTTCTTTCAGGGGTATAATGTAACTACAATGAGAAACCATTTTGTACTTACCGATTAAAGAGCAGAATCGTGCCTAAGAAAGAGACGGCAGCAGCGCTCTCGTGTGACGTCAGGCAGAGTAGGCCACTATCGTGCCGCTGATTGGCTAGCTGCTAGGGCTTAGTGGCCAACGCCACAGCGGCCAGCGGCCGCGGCCCACTCCGCATGACGTAAAACGAGAGCACCGTAGCCTTTCGCCTACCCTTCCCGTGCTGGTTCTGAGATATGCCGTGCGGCGATCACTTGGTGGTGTGGCGGCCGTCATCATGCAGCCGGGACGGGTAACAAGTTAGAGATGGTCACTGTAGGACCAAACAGTTCTCGAGCGTAAATTCTTCTGACCTGGACACAGCCAAAATATACGAGGGGTTTAACTTAAATAGTCTTGTGGGGACACTAAGTAATGAAATCTATATTACTGGCCATTAAAATTGCTGCACCAAGAAGAAATGCAAATGATAAACGGGTATTCATTGGACAAATATATTATACTAGAACTGACATGTGATTACATTTTCACGCAATTTGGGTGCATAGATCCTGAGAAATCAGTACCCAGAACAATCACCTCTGGCCGTAATAACGACCTTTATACGCCTGGGCATTGAGTCAAACAGAGCTTGGATAGCGTGTACAGGTACAGATGCCCATGCAGCTTCAACACGATACCACAGTTCATCAGGGGTAGTGACTGGTGTATTGTGACGAACCAGTTGCTCGGCCACCATTGACCAGACGTTTTCAATTGGTGAAAGATCTGGAGAATCTGCTGGCCAGGGCAGCAGTCGAACGTTCTCCGTATGCAGAAAGGCCCGTACAGGACATGCAACATGCGGTCGTACATTATCCTTCTGAAATGTAGTGTTTCACAGGGATCGAATGAAGGGTAGAGCCACGGGTCGTAACACATCTGAAATGTAACAGCCACTGTTCAGAGTGCTGTCGATGCGAACAAGAGGTTACCGAGAGCCGGCCGCGAAGGCCGAGGGGACTGCGGCGCGCCAGTCGGGGGTTTAGGGATTGATGACCGATTTCGGGATTGATGACTCCGCAAGTCCCATAAGCTCTACAAACATTTCAACGTTTTTGGTTACCGAGACGTGTAGCCAATGGCACCCCATACCATCACGCCGGGTGATACGCCAGTATGGCGATGACGAATACACGCTTCCAATGTGCGTTCACCGCGATGTCGACAAACACGGATGCGACCATCATGATGTTGTAAACATAACATGGATTCATAAAAATTGTGACGCTTTGCCATTCATGCACCCAGGTTCGCGGTTGCTTACACCATCGGAGACGCTCCTGTCTGGGACGCAGCGTCAAGGGTAACCGCAGCCATGGTCTCCGAGCTGATAGTCCATGTTAATACAAACATCGTCGAACTTTTCGTGGAGTCGGTTGTTGTCTTGAAAACGTCCCCATCTGTTGACTCAGGGATCGAGACGTGGCTGCCCGATCCATTACAGCCATGCGGGTGAGATGCCTGTCATCTCGACTGCTAGTGATACGAGGACGTTGGGATCCAGCATGGCTTTCGGTATTGTCTTCCTGAAACCACCGATTCCATATTCTGCTAACAGTCATTCGATCGCTGCCAACGCGAGCAGCAGTGTTGCGATACGATAAACCGCATTCGCGATAGGCTACAATCCGACCTTGATCAAAGTCGGAAAGGTGGTGGTACGCATTTCTCCCCCTTACACGAGGCATCACAACAACTTTTCACCAGGCAACGCCGGTCAACTGCTATTTGTGTATGAGAAATTGGTTGGAAACTTTCCTCATGTCCCCATGTTGTAGGTGTCGCCACCGGCGCCAATCTTGTTTGAATGCGCTAAAAAGCTATTCATTTGCATATCACAGGATCTTCTTCCCGTCGGTTAAATTTCGCGTCTGTAACGCGTCATTTTCGTGTTGTAACAATTGTAATGGCCAGGAGTGTACTATTGTCGCTGAAAGCACATACCTACCTTACCTCCGAACACCATCAACATAATAGGCTGTGCTAACGGTTTACTATGCCTTCCACATCGCTGGCGACAGGTTCTACACATTGCTACTTTGAAGGACAATAACGGGTGCACACATGTTACGCTTTTGTATCGGTTGTGAATAAATAGCTGCCACTATTTAATATCCAACCGTCGTATTTAACGGAAGGTTCTGTATTCAAGGTGCCTTGCAAAAATGTTCAAATGTTTGTAGAGCTTATGGGACTTAACTACGGGGTCATCAGTCCCTAAACTTACAAACTACTTATGAACTAGCTAACACTAAGGACGGCACAAATATCCATGCCCGAGAGTGGATTCGAGCCCCCGACCATAGTGGCCGTGCAGACCGTGACTGGAGCGCCTCAGTCCCCTCGGCCACCGCGGCCGGCAAGGTGCCTTGCAGTTTTGATATCTATAATAGATGACATTATTACTGTATGTTCACAATAACTTGACGATTCGCACGGTGAATGCTGGGAACGGCTTTGACAGGTCTTCTTGGCTACCGCGAGGAAAGGAGGGGTGGAGGGGAGGCAGCTTTGGCTGCTTGTAGGAGTGCTGGCACCATCAGCTTCGTAATACGAAATCGCAGGCGGCTTTTGCGCAAATACCGTTCACTTAAAAGACGCTAGGAAGTATGTGGTGTCTTGACATGGCCGAGATTTCTACCTACAGTTACGGTATTGTATCTATACGCATTGAAAATAACGGTCCAGGGACTGCCTTTTGGCCCATATTATTACGTAAAGAAGACATGCGAATACAGTACACATAAGCAAACAGCACTGCGGTACGATACTGTTCTATTGTAAGGCAACTGTTACCTCCGCAAGTTCTTTCTAATGGGAACACCCGCACAAAGTAAACCCTCGCAGATTTCGTCAACTTCAAGAAATACTTTACGCAAATGATTGGAAACAATTTACTGCATGAAACGTCCTGCCACAATAAAACCGTGTACCATTGTTTTACAAGATTCGAGTCCCGATCTGGCAAACAGTTTTAATACAGCATTCTTTGCAGCAGAGCGAAAATTCGCCACATTGTCAGTTTGTGGAAGTTTAATTAAAATGTGCAGATGTTTTGTATTCATTGCCAGCAATGGAAAGGAAAATAGCATTAAGAAAACAGGCCTAATCAAAAGCACCTTTGCTACTCCTTTGACATATATAATTGGCAGCACTAGACGAGGAGAAATCAAATGATTTCACCAATTAATTTGGTACACTAGAAAGGAAAATATAATTACGGTGTATAGTTTTTGAATTGACCTGATTTTTAATGCCAATTCAAACGTAAACGCATTACATTTTAATAATAATAAATAAAAATGAATACCGATACTTACGATAGATAGCATTTCTCTATACAGTCATGTAGGCTAATATTTGTACATCAGGAGAGAGATATTCGAAATTTGCATATTAAACACTCAAAGTTTCGATATAAAAGGAGTAATTTTATTTCATTTCATTTCTCAGTGTCCATTCATAAAATCCATATGAATTCCTCTCCATTAATTTCTTCAGCATAACATTTATTTTTTATGTAAGCTTTTCATCATGATTTTCACTCTTTAGTAAGAATACAACAGGTAGCGGCTGCTCACGTTTTAAAGTACGACAGTATAAAATTCCACTATTCTAGCGTGTATCGCGACTGTACCGTAAAAACTTCTGTACAAGAATTATTGATACTTTTGTACAATTACGATCAGAAGTTTATTGAAGTTTACTTGCTGCAGCAACTGCAAGGAGTATAGGATAACAAGTTTTTGTTCCAAAGTAAATACCCTAGCGAATGTTCAGAAAATTTACTTCTAACTTTCAGTGTATACTGTATAGCCTACAACAATACTTCGCGTGCATGCGTTATTGGGCAGCTTAAAGTTGGCTGCGCTCGGACACAAATGAATAGATTTTCTCCACTTGTGGCAACACCAGCGCAATCGTCAAGTTATCGTGGACGGGTAGTACATGTGTGTAACGACTAGACTGCTTTCTTTGCATATATTTCTTCCAGCAGACCGGTTCCGAGCACATGCTCATCGTCAGCGGTCCTGCAGAAGAGACATAAATTAACACAGAATGCATGTTGCATATTCATAAGCTATAGAATATGTAACATACATTCTGTATTAATTTATGTATCTTCTGCTCGACCGCTGTCGATCAGCATGTGCTCGAACCCAGGCTGGTAAAATAAATATTTATAAAGGAAGCAGTTTAGTCATTACATTCATGTAATAATGTCATTTATTAATCACGGATGTTTGTTCTATTACTGGTGAAACATGCGAATGAAATGAACATGTAAAGCAAATCTTTAGTAAACAGTCGACAAAGAAAAATAAAGGAATGATTCTACTGCAGCTTACGACTCTGCGTTTATATTGCTCGACGTTTACCACTAGGCCACGAAGAAATAAAGCAGTGAAACAGTATTATCGAAGAAGGACACAATTATAGAAACTTCCTGGCAGATTAAAGCTGTGTGCCGGACTGGGTTTCAAACCAGCGACCTTTGGCTTCCGCGAGCAAGCGGTCTACCGACTGGCGTAAGTAAAGCTGTTAGGAGCGTGCCGGGACAGCTCAGGCAATAGATCACTTACCCGCGGGAGGCATGAGTTTCGGGTTCGGATTTAGTTCCGGCACACAGTTTCAATTTGCTAGGAAGTTTCAAATCAGCGCACACTCCGCTGCACAGTGATAATATTCTGCACACAATTATTTACAGATTCCTCCGTCTCCTATTCTGTTGGCAGATTTTGTTAACAGGAAGACTTAGAATTCGTACAGGATCTCCGTTTTAGTACTCTCATCGCAGCCTAAATTAAAGAGCACGATTTTTTTCTAACTTCAGAAAGGCCCCTTAGGTAGGATCGTAGACGAAGTTCATCCCAAAACACCACAATTCCAAACTTATGCATTCTCTTCAGTGGTATCGACGTAAACTGAACTTTAAAAACCACAGGCGCAGACATTAGTCCCCTACACTTGGCAAAATATTGTTACGCTGGAGTCATTAAAGAAATTTTGATGTTACTGTTACTGAGAAGCCTACTGAGAGATACTGCGATACAGTGCAATGGATCTGAGACATCTACATGGTTTCGTAAATGTAGCAAAAATTTTGAAGAAAACCACTGTGAATCCAAATATAAAAATCAATGTTTGTCTTTTTGTTCGTATTTTATGCTCGGCCATACCGTAAATCCGATTGCGAAAAAACTTGGTCAACTCATTTCTTTCACTCGCGCGAAAGTTATAAGCCTACTAAACTTTAATTGGTATGGTGCATGGCGGAGGGTCCGTTACAATTAGTCAATTCGTTTCTTACGCCTTTACTCTTAAATGGCTGGTCGCATATGAATGAAATTTGGAAAAAAGGTAGCTTATACACTGATTGATACCTGGGCCCCCTTTCGTAAGCCACCGTATGATGCGTGGCGGAGGGTACCTTACAGTGGATTAATGTAATCGCTGCTCCTGCATGCTGGACAGATTTGAATGAAATTTTAAATTGAGGTAGCATATACCCTGCATTAATACATAGGCTACCATTCATAAGCCACCGTACGGTGCGTGGCGGAGTGTATGTTACAACAAACATCCACTTTTTTGACTCCTCATCATGATAGTTTGCACATATATGTACACTCCTGGCCATTAAAATTGCTACTACACCAAGATGACGTGCTACAGACGCTAAATTAACCGACAGGAAGAAGATGGTGTGATATGACAATGATTAGCTTTCCAGAGCATTTACACCTACAACGTGCTGACATGAGGATAGTTTCCAACTGATTTCTCATACACAAACAGCAGTTGACCGGCGTTGCCTGGTGTAACGTTGTTGTGATGACTTGTGTAAGGTGGAGAAATGCGTACCATCACGTTTCCGACTTTGATAAAGGTCAGATTGTAGCCTATCACGATTACGGTTTATCGTATCACGACATTGCTGCTCGCCTTGGTCGCGATCCAATGAGTGTTAGCAGAATATGGTATCGGTGGGTTCAGGAGGACAATACGGTACGCCGTGCTGGATCCCAACGGCCTCGTATCACTAGCAGTCGAGATGACAGACATCTTATCCGCATGGCTGTAACGGATCGTGCAGCCATGTCTCGATCCCTGAGTCACCAGATGGAGACGTTTCCAAGACAACAACCATCTGCACGTACCATCACGTTTCCGACTTTGATAAAGGTCAGATTGTAGCCTATCACGATTACGGTTTATCGTATCACGACATTGCTGCTCGCCTTGGTCGCGATCCAATGAGTGTTAGCAGAATATGGTATCGGTGGGTTCAGGAAGACAATACGGTACGCCGTGCTGGATCCCAACGGCCTCGTATCACTAGCAGTCGAGATGACAGACATCTTATTCGCATGGCTGTAACGGATCGTTCAGCCACGTCTCGATCCCTGAGTCACCAGATGGAGACGTTTGCAAGACAACAACCATCTGCACGAACAGTTCGACGTCGCCTGCAGCAGCATGGACTATCAGCTCGGAGACCATGGCTGCGGCGACCCTTGACGCTGCGTCACAGACAGAAGCGTCTCCGATGGTGTACGAAACGACGAACCTCGGTGCACAAATGGCAAAACGTCATTTTTTCGGATGAAAGGTTCTGTTTACAGCATCATGATGGTCGCATCCGTGTTTGGCGACATAGCGGTGAACGCACATTGCAAGCGTGTATTCGTCATCGCGATACTAGCATGTTGCAGACCCTGTATGGTCCTTCTGGATACGGAAAATGTCCGACTGCTGCCCTGGCCAGAACATTCTCCAGATCTCTCACCGATTGATAAGGTCTGGTCAATGGTGGCCGAGCAACTGGCTCGTCACAATACGCCAGTCACTACTCTTGATCAACTGTGGTACTGTGTTGAAATTGCATGGGCATGGGTACCTGTACACGCCATCCAAGTTCTGTTTGACTCAATACTCAGGCGTATCAAGGCCGTTATTACGGCCAAAGGTGATTGTTCTGGGTACTGATTTCTCAGGATCTACGCACCCAAATTGCGTGAAAATGTAGTCACATGTCAGTTCTAGTATAATATATTCGCCCAATGAATTCCCGTTTATCATCTGCATTTCTTCTTGGTGTAGCAATTGTAATGGCTAGAAGTGTTTTCATGAAGGAAATTTTTATAATCTAAAACCAGTGAATTTAGTATGGCGAATGATACCTTGCGACTTTCAAACCATTTGACGAAGCACCAAAAAACTTGGGGCATATATTTATATTTTCATATATAGGAGGGAGAGGAGTAGGTGGAGGAGGAGACGGCCAGAACGGGGAGGGAGGAGAATGAAAGAGTGGAGATGATGACAAACAGGTAAAAGGAGATGAACAGAGAGTAGGGGAGGAGGAAATGGACAGAGAAAGGGACCGGAGGAGCCGGGGGTGGGGGGGGGGGGGGAGGAGCAGGTGAACAGATGGAAGGGAACGAAGGAGATAGACTAATAGAAGATTGTTAACCTCTGTGTCCGTATCTATGTTTGTGTGTTTGAATTGCTTACAGATCTACCCTTATGTACCAATATTGATGTAATTTTGCACATTTTACCTTCATAACAAGAGAGAGGTCACTGTCTACATAAAATTTAGTATGGTGTGTGGCGAAGAGTGCTTTACATACAGACATGCACATCAGTCTACATTTTTATTCCAATCTTGAAAAAAATATGCGCGCTTTGACTTCAAAACGAGAGGAACTTAAACAAAGAACGGGGAAGGAAATGAACTAACAAGAGCACGGAATGAATCAATATCCGTACAACGCCAGGTCTTCAGCTAGTATCTAAATAAAAGTATTTAAGGATTTAAATTTAAATTCTTATGACATTAGACAGTATCTGATGGTGAAATCTTAGTTGCTCTTCTGACAAATTTAGGCACTGCTTCAGCTGCTATGCTGACGGGCGTTTACTGCGACAGCAATGCAACAATAGTAACTTGAGCAGACAACTAATTAGCTGGTGTTCACAGCTAAACAAAAGAGATATTGGAAGGTGTGGCCAAAGTATCGATAAAAGCTAAAAGTGACGCTATCTGAGTTCATTAAACACTAATGAGCTCTTCACTGAATCCGCAAAATTACTATCCAGGCCAGACAATAGAATTTTAGCGTCTTTGTTCGAAATAATAAAGAGAAGACTTCACATTATCAGCTTTGGAAGGTTAATTCAAAGTTTGTGGAACAAAGGCAACTACTAAGGTCATCTGTCCCTAGATTTGCACACTACGTAAACTACGTTAGGCTGAGGACAACACACACATACCCCCCCCCCCCCCCACACACACACACACATATATATATATATATATATATATATATATATATATATATATATTCGAGGAAGGACTCGAACCTCGGGCGGGCACCTCAGAACGCGTCGTCATCCTTACGCGGCGACGTTTAGTCCCTAGACTTCTGAAACGGATGGAGTACGAATGTAAAGTTAACGGTTGCGTACCCAAAGTGAAGCCCTTACGGCAGAGGTTTAGGGGCGACCTTCTCATCTTCATCTATATCTACATGGGACACTCTGAAAATCACATTTAAGTGCCTGGTAAAGGGTTCATCCAACCACCCGCAATAACTCTGCCATTATGTCGAATCGAGGGGGTGACGATGCAGTCGCTTCCTAGTCATTGACTCATTCTCTTTGTGAAGCGAGTAGCAATCACGGTATTGGTGACTTATAACGCAGAGGCTGAGTGCACTTTCTTGCTGTAACAATGGCAGGACAAAATGACGCATTGACGGAATCACATAGCTTCCAAACTAGCTTACAGTTTTATGAGGCTCTTGAGGGTTATAGATCCAATTTTAGTGTTGTGACGTATGCATCCTCATATATGACTCATTTGAGACACAGTGATTTCGGTAATCGCGGCGGTACAACATTGTTTCCTTTTATACGACAGGACGCATTTCCTTATGTTTATACGAAATCACGGACTTCCGCATAAGACAGCAATTGGTTTAATGTTCAAAACAGATATATCCTGGCTTCTAAGTACTATAATTATTCCGAAACTACTTATTGGATTTCGAATACTTCTTTTAAGGCGTACGATACTAGCAGCATAAAAAACTAAGTTTATACCTATTTCTACGTAATTTATATAGCTATGACAAGAGACTATACGTCGTTTAGTGAGGGCTGCCTTATAATTCATCTGGGTGAAATCATAATTACGATGTGTTAAACGGTTCCAGAAATATTTGAAATGAACAGCTTAGTTGAATCACCCTGTGTATTCAATGCTGCATTTTACAGAGACAGGCTTCAAATTTAATTCTTACTGGCTGCAAATTAAATTCGAAACACAGAGGTCACTGTTGGTGATAGTAATCTGAAACAGAATAGTTACAGGAACTATTCCGAGTTGAGTCAAATTTTAATAATCAATTATTGAATTCCCTTGGCTAATGAATCGCTTTCTTACTGCAACTAAACTGTTCAGGGCTCATAAAGCAGTATAATATGTAAGTTATCAATGAATAATAAGATCCCAGAATATTCCACAACATCAGTATTAGCTGCTGAGCAAAATAGACCAATGTACGTTACCTGTATTATGTACTTGACACCTGTTACATTTCGCTAACGGGTTGAAGTTCATGCCTAGGGCCCTGAATATGGTAACAATGTAATGCAGAAGCTGGTCCCAAAATAAAAGTGTACAGCTGTTGTTTGTAGAGCTTATGAGACTTAACTACGGGGTCATCAGTCCCTAAACTTACAAACCACTTATGAACTAGCTAATACTAAGGACGGCACAAATATCCTTGCCCGAGGGGGGATTCTAACCCCCGACCGTAGTGGGCGTACAGAACGTGAGTGGCAGACTGGTCGGCCAATTCGGCCGTCTAGGTGAACGCCCTAACATGTCTAACGCGGAAGCGGACGACACTTCCAGAGTGAAAATGTTTCATAGACCACAACCCGAAAGATTCACTAAAAATTACGCTTTCAGTCGTGGAAGACTTTACTACATAGCTGTTGTCATAACCAGCCACTGGTGAGAAATTACAGTCCCAGACGTAAAAATGTTCAAATGTTTGTAAATCTATCGGACCAAACTGCGTGGTCATCAGCCCGTAGCTTACAAACTACTTAAACCTAGGTAAACTAACCTAAGGACAACACACACACCCATGCCCCAGGGAGGACTCGAACCTCCACGGTGAGCAACCGCGCGCTCCGCAGCGAGACGCTTTAGACCGCTCGGCTACTCCACCGCGGCTCCCAGGCGTAGGCCGCGGTAAACAAAAGAGTGGTGTCAACGGAAATCACTGACTGCTGATTGAATGCATGCTACTGTGTTGATGAAGAATCGCGTTGCTGCACTACTACGAATCACCATCGTTGCGAGTGTAGCGGTAGCCTGGGGAAGGGTCACTCTCTGTCGATAGATTGGAGAAGCATGCCAGTGTTTCTCCTCGCATCATTGCGTGGGGAAGCATCGAATACAACACAAGATCACGTCTTGTAGCGACCGAAGGACGTCTGACTACATAACGCCAGGTGACGGACGTCCTGCCTCCACATCCGAGCCAACCGCAGTGACCGAGCGGTCTGCAGCGTGCCAGTCACGGTCTGCACGGACGCTGCGGTCGGGGGGCTCGAATCCCACCTCGAGCATGGATGTTTTTGCCGTCTTTGGTATGAGCTAGTTCATAAGTAGTATGTAGGTTTAGGGACTGATGACTCCGTAGCTGAGTCCCAAAAGCTCTACAAAAATTTGAACATTTCCATATCCGACAATATCGTGGTATCGTTTTTCCACGTAAAACGCCCTAACGTAATGTAACACGTTTCTAAGAACTGTTTGGTGTTGAGGTACTTTTTCTGAGGTTCTCAAATACATCCCCGGCATAGTATGTCTGGGACCAGCATTGATGTCTACTCTGTTGCGGTGCCGGTATGTAGGATATTAACCTGTATATGCCTGCCGGGTCATTAACGACCGACATGGTAGCCTGGGACAGGCAGACCCGCACAACACGTTTGCCAGGCGGGTAGCATCTGGCACTCCACAGGCGCAGGCTTACAGGGTTCACAACGATCAAGTCCATTCACGAAGCACAGCGTCATTAGTTTAACATATTATTCTTGTTGGTCAGGTCAGGAAAATACAGTGCGAATGTGACGTATATTTGCATGACAGATGCTTTTCAGGTTTTTAGGCATATGGTTACTACGTTCCATGTTTCGTATCTAACTTACGTGATTACATAATACATGGTAACTTACAATGAAGGAAGATTGCCACAGTGGAGAGGCCGAGTGCTCAAAAAGGCTCCTTGCTGCGGAGCGCACGGCTGCTCGCCGACGGAGGTTCGAGTCCTCCATTGGGCATGGATGTGTGTATTGTCCTAACTATAAGTTAACATAGTTTATCATTCATAGAATATATGACATCAACTGCGATTGGCCAAAGCTGAAAATGCGCATCCAGCCGGGATTCGAACCAGGGTCTCCTGCTTTCTAGGCAGTTGCGCTGACCCCTACACCACTGGGGACACAGTGATCACCGCACCTCCAAGGACTACCTAAGCACGCCTCCCGTCAGATACAAATTCCCAGCTTCGCCCTGTCCACAGTACTCAAACTCGTGTGGGCAGGGCGAAGCTGGGAATTTGTATCTGACGGGAGGCGTGCTTAGGTAGTCCTTGCAGGTGCGGTGATCACTGTGTCCCCAGTGGTGTAGGGGTCAGCGCAACTGCCTAGAAAGCAGGAAACCCGGGTTCGAATCCCGGCTGGGTACACATTTTCAGCTTTGCCCAATCGCAGTTGATATCATATATTCTATGAATGTTGAATAATAACAACTGCAGGATCAGAAGTGACGTCTTTTCTCTCGGAACAGACGCCACATGTATATATATAACATAGTTTAAATAGTTTGTAGGTCTGGGGACTGATAACCGCAGCAGTTAGGTTCCTTAGATTTAGGAACATTCGAGAGAAAGACTGATTGTGAAATTCTAAATAATAAACATAAATTAGCGTGAAATATGTTTTATTTCGATTGTTTCTGCTCCATAGTAGTGTACAAACATATATGTACATAAAATCACGCCTTTCAGCGCTAACTACAACCAATCACTATTTTAGCTCTAGTATGTGGTCACTAGTAGATCCATATTTGATCATCATAAAAATCAGTGTTACTAAACGTTCTGGATACATACAGGTTGAAGAGAAGTTACTACAGTTGTAGGCCAGCCTGGCTCAGGAGAGGACTACCTTATATGCACATGCGGTGTTCGTCATATCACATTAAAAAACGCCCGTCAGACATAACTACAAATAATCGCTGTTACAGCTCTAGTATGTGCTCACTAATGGATGACATATTTGATCATCTGCATTGAAGCTTGTTGCTTTTAGGTGTAAATTATTTTCTATGTAGTTTTTCTTATTTTTATTAAAAACTTAGACTGCACGCTACGGTAAGTAAGCAGTTGTGAATTACATTAATTACTTCAAAGATTTATTTGTAAGAAGTCCATGCTCTCGCTTTTCTGATTTATAATGCGATTAGCCTTGAGTCTTTAAAGAAAGTGTTGAAAGAATAATCACTCAGTAGTTTAATTAGGGAGACCTCCGCATATGCTAACAGTTTTAGCTTTTTAAGCTAGTCCTCTCAGTATGGCGAGGAATTAAGCAGCAGGACCAGAGTTAGAATCCCGGCTTCGGTACAAATTGTCATATGTCGACGGAGTATCATTGCAGCATCTATGAGGCGCTGATTCAGAAACAATAGTTAAAATCGATATTCATAAGGAATTATTCAAAAGTTTCACGCGTCATACAGTGAAAATATCTAATATATAAAGCAGTGTCCGTATTTTTGTACGTGTTGCATACAAATCTACAGTTTTGTTCCAATCTTCATGAAATTTTGTACACGTAAGCTTCAATCCATGAGGACGGTCGCTGTAAGTATAAGAATCACGTACGATAAATAGTATTTGCGACAATACTGCTCATTTGTTCCTAAACCACTGGGCCGATTTGAAGCAAATTTGATACACACATTCCTTACCGTGAGGTAACAACTGCTGTAGGATGGTTCAGAATATATGACGTCTTAAACAATAGGAATCGCAAAAAATGCTGCATAATGAGCCGATTCTTTATAAATACACTGAATGAGAATGACAGTACTTAGTGACTTGCAAAAAATTCCAAACGCAATTTCAAACTTTTATTAAACTTTTTCTCGCTGACACCCATAGCAAAATGATGAAAGGAAAAAAGTTTCTCGCTTACTACTTTTCCGCTGTTTATGGAGTAAAACTACGGCATTCGCTATGACGTTACAATTCATAATTTGTACACTAAAAATTATAGCAGAAGGAAATTTTACGGGCAGTATACACACATATAGTTGAATGTGCCTTCTAAATTATATCACAGTACGACATGTAACTGAGATATTAGCACATAAACAGTAATGTCCCGTTGTTCATGGACTAACACTACGGCATTCGGTATGACGTTACAATTTATAATTTCTACACTACAAATTGTAGCCGCAGGAAATTTTACAGACAGTATACACACATATACTTGATACTTGAAAGTACCTTCTAAATTGTATCACCGTATGACACGTAGGTCTTGCGATATGAGCACATAAACAGTAACTTTCATGGAAAACTGCCCCATCACGCACCAAGTTTTAGTTTATTATTTCTTTACTACTAATTGCATTCGCAAGAGATTTACAAACATTCAGCCCTTAATAAAAGTTTTTTTGTTTTGTTTTTTTTTTGGGGGGGGGGGGGGCGGGTGAAAAATTTTTCGTGAAAGCCGTAACACGTTTTATTACAAAATTTTTAATTTGTCTGGCGATCCACTTGAATAGACAACATGACCTGGGATTTAACGTCCTGTCGACAATGTGGTCATTAGAGACGGAGTTAACGCTCGATTTTGGGTAAGGATGGGATAGGAAATAGGCAGTGCCCTTTCAAAGGAATCATCTCGGCATTTGCCTGGAGTGATTTAGGAAAATCAAGGAAAACCTAAATCTGGAGGGCCAGAGGTGGGTTTGAACCACTTTCCTCCCGAATGCGAGTCTAGGGTTTAGCAGTGGACCACCTCGCTGCCTCCCACAGTTTGGGAACCACTGCGTGAGCGTATCGAAGTTAAGCAGTGTCGGGCTTGGTTACCAGTTGGATGGGTCACCGTCCGAGTGCTGTTGGCAAGCAGCGTGCAATCGGGCGTTGTGAAGCTCACTGACGAGTTAGCTGATTGAGAAATAGCCGCTTCGGTCAAGAAATTCGGCCAGAAGGCTATGAGTGTGGGCCTTTGCGCAGACGATGTCACGAAGGCCGTTCGGTACCCTTTTTGGACCTTTCGTAGCATGTAGGACAGAGTTCAGTCTATTTTTAGTTTGTTATCTACGATAGTGAATATATGGTAAAAATTGGAACTTGAGGGCCCTGTGCTCACTCGGCAGTTGTAGTACACATTGACACTGTTGCTAATGCATCCGTACGGACTATCACAGTTCGTCTCCCTTATGGTAGTCCTTGTACCAGAAGACCCCCGATTTTGATGCTATCCATGTTACAGATCTAATTTAATTGTTTTGCCCTATACTCACTGGATCTAAATCGATAATCTAGTTCAGCTCAAAGACGTAGGTGGCGTTCACATCTGGGTTTGAGTAGGCGAGTCCACCAAACCTGCCAAATTTTCTTCAAACGGTCAGACCCTATTCGTTGCTCCAGAAAGTCATTTGTCATAATTGGCGTTTTTAAAGAATTACCACAATATGAAAATATTTTTATTGGTCTGAAAATGTTCGAATGTTTGTGAAGCTTATGGGACTTAACTGCGGACTCATCTGTCCCTGAACTTACAAACTACTTATGAACTAGCTTATACTAAAGACAGCACAAACATCCATGGCCGAGGGGGATTCGAACCCCCAACGGGGAACGGTCTTGCGCATCGGAACATAGCGCCTCAACGCGCTCGGCCGCTCCGCCGCGGCTATTGGTCTGAAATCGTTTCATTAAGACCTACGTTCTTTTGCATCTAGAAACAATCAGAAAAGTTTTATCCTGAAGGTCACACTGCTTGCCCCGAATTCCAATGACGCATAAAGAAAAGCAACAAAAATAATTTCTACAGTCGAGAGGGATATCTTTCAGTTTACTTCTACAGTGCGCTTTACATTTTAACAACTATATCTATATCTGCACCACGCAAATAATTTTAATGTGGGTGGCTGAAGATACTTTCCGTACGACAATCCTTTCCTTAAGTCACACTTCCATTTTCGTCGTTAGGCGGCGTGTACGGCAGTGGGTGCAGCAGCGACATGTCCACGTAATTACGCCGGTGTCTGAGGTCGGCCAGCAGCGGCAATCAACGCGAGTTCACGCAAGCGGCGCTATCGCCACACGCCACGCCCTCCCCTATCTCGTGTCACGTGGCGCCGCCCGTGTCTAACGCAGATCCCCACCCCACAGTGTCCGCTTCTGCTGGCATCGCGCCTCTCAAAACATACGTGTATCACCCTGTTCTACTACGACGACAAATCACTACTTTTTCTGGAGTCCCATTGATTTTTTTTCGGCCGCCTACGTTCTCTTAGTCTGGATCTTCCATTTACTTGATTTAAGTGTGTGCGTATATTAGGTTGGAGCAGAGGTTCGTTGCTCTTCTTGTTCATTTAATTATTTATTTTTAATTGCAAAGTTGATATTCCGGATACTATGGCAATCTTCCTCGATTCTCATTTTCAGTTTGTAGATTAGAGTCGAAGGGCATGAAAGGGTCGCAGTGGTTGGGAAGGGATTAAGGCAGGGTTGTTGCCTTTCTGCAGTGTTGTTCAATCTGTACATTGAGCAAGCTGTGAAGGAATGCAAGGAGAAATTTGGAGAGGGAATTAAAGTTCAGGGAGAAGAAATAAAATCTTTGCGGTTTACTGACGACATAGTAATTTTGTCAGAGACAGCAAAGGACCTGGAACAGTAATTAAACGGAATGGCCGAATTAAAGATGATATAAAATGCAAAATGGCTATGAGAAGAAAAGCGTTTCTGAAGAAGCGAAATTTGTTGACATCCAATATTAGTTTAAATGTTAGGAAGTCCTTTTTGAAAGCATTTGTCTGGAGTGAAAGGTGGACGATAAGGGGTTTAGACAATAAGATGATAGAAGATTTCGAAATGTGGTGCTACAGACGTATGATGAAGATTAGATGGGTAGATCACGTATCTAATGAGGAGGTGCTCAACAGAATTGGGGAGAAAAGGAGTTCTGGCATGTCCTTACTAAGAAGAAGGATAGGTTGGTGGGACACATTCTGAGACATCAAGAATCGTCAACTTAGTAGTAGAAGGAAGTGTGTGGGGTAAAAATCGTAGAGGAAGGCCGAGGGACTAATACAGTAAGCAGATTCAAAAGGATGTAGGTTGTCGTACGTATTCTCAGATGACGAGGCTTGCACAGGACAGGGTAGCGTGAAGAGCTGTATCAAACCAGTCTGCGGACTGAAGACAACAAACTGTTGTTCATATTTGAGTTTAAATATTGTCAAAATTCGAATATATGTAAATCTTTGCGCGATGGGCAGAACGGTCTAAGGTGTCTTGCTGCGGAGCGCGCGGTTGCTCGTCGTCGGAGGTTCGAATCCTCCCTCGGGCATGTGTGTGTGTGTGTGTGTGCGTGTGTGTGTGTGTGCGTGTCTGTGTGTGTGTGTGTGTGTGTGTGTGTGTGTGTGTGTGTATTGTCCTTAGGTTAGCTTAACTTCGTTTCAGTAGTTTGTAAGCCTCTGGACTAATAACCAAAGAACTAAAGTCGCACACATTTACAATTATTTGTATTTTTTTTTTTTTCCTTGTAAATCTATGGGACGTAACAATTGTGGTTATCAGTCCCTAGTCTTACAAACTGTTTAAACCAACCTAACGACAACACACACATTCATGCTCGATTGTGGGCTAGAACCTCATACGAGGATCATCCGCGCGCTCTACGGAAAGGCGTTTTAGAGCGCTCGGCCATTCCTCCGCGGCTACATATTATCATTTGGAGTTAGTGAATGGAGCTGTGGACACTATAAAATTGTACGTCAAGTGGATCAATCCGAGCATTTCCTTCATATTCTTCTGTTTGAGTTCAATGCAAGGGCGATAGCAGCGGAGGCAGCCCAAAACATTTCTCGCCAGTAATGGAGATAATGCCATTGGACAAGCAGATTAAGAAAATGGTTTTCCCTTTTTAGAGAAGTCGTTTTGACCCATAGTCCGATTAAAGCTACATGCTGCCGCGCAGGAGTGGCCGAGGGCACTGAAGCGCTATGCTCCGATGTGCGAGGCCGCTCCCCGTCGGGGGTTCGAATCCTCCCTCGGGCATGGATTTTTGTGTCGTTTTTAGTATAAGTAAGTTTAAAAGGAGGTTGTAAGTTTAGGGACTGGTAACCCCGCAGTTAAGTCCCATAAGCTTCACAAACATTTGAACATTTGAAACTACTTGCTAGTTGACAGTTCACGCGCACTACTTTCCTCCAATCAGAGCGCTCAACGTAACGCCCGAACCTTTCCCCGTTGCCGAACTGCCAAAACAACTGTTTTGTTGCCGATTCATAGTTCTGCCCTTTTTTATTTCGCATTTCATCAGTCAATGAAAACTATACAAAAAGAAGATACAGACAACAATGTTAAAATACGAAATCATGCACAGCACTAAGCACGCGCTACTATATCATTTAGTACAAGCCGTGTTTTAATGTCATATAGCCGGCCGCGGTCGCCGAGGGAACTGAGGCGCTTCAGTCCAACACCACCTAGAAGACAAGGCCTTACAACAGGCCGTGCCTACGTCACACTTAGAGGCCGCGGCCGCCACCTCACTGGCTGTTGGCTGGGGCACGCCTACCGCCGCGCAGCGGTCGGCCAGTCAGATGGCGGCCGGGGCCTCTAAGTGTGACGTACGCACGGCCTGTTGTAAGGCCTTGTCTTCTAGGTGGTGTTGTTCAGTCACGGTCTGCACGGCCACTACGGTCGGGGGTTCGAATCCCCTCTCGGGCATGGATATTTGTGCCGTCCTTAGTATTAGCTAGTTCATAAGTAGTTTGTAAGCTTAGGGACTGAAGACCCAGTAGTTAAGTCCCATAAGCTATACAAAAACGTTTGAACGTTTTTGAATGTCACATAAACAAGTTTTATATCACGCAATAAGCTTACATTTAGAAAATCTTGGTATGATTAACGTATTAACAAGCTCTCCGACGGCTGCAATTGAGGGTAGTTAATCAGTATGTAGTTTGACGTAAATTAGAATGTGTTTGCGTAGCGTAGTGATAGTCCTTAAGTTCGTGCGTTCGAGCCGCATTGTATGTGATTCCATTAATTTTTAAATCATAACTACTTTGATTGTTATTTTTATACTTTGAGTGAACTGTTTAAGTTCTAATACCTTGGTGTGATATGCTACACATTAGTTTTGCGTTTTTTATTCGTTCTTATTTTCATTCTATGATATTTTTCGGTTGGAATGTGCTTGTGTCATTACTGACCTGTAATTAAGTGCTAAGCAGGACAGCTGGATTCGTGACACGACAGCTTCTGTAAGCACTAGCCTGTGTGGTGGTATTTTTAGGAAGTCGAAATTTAACATTTTTCTTTAAGCTCTGCGTCTGAAATTTCTCTAAGGTTGGTCATACAAGTAAGCTTTATTCACCGTGAACGAAGAAATTATGATTTTGGTTCTGCTGGAGATGACTGATCGCCGTTTTGTCGGATGCATAGTAAGGTTACAACATGGGATTCAATCTACAGGGTGATATAAAAAGGTACGGCCAAACTTTCAGGAAACATTCCTCACACACAAAGAAAGAAAACATGTTATGTGGACATGTGTCCGGAAACGCTTCATTTCCATGTTAGAGCTCATTTTAGTATTTCTCTTTAAATGTAAATTGAAATAATTCGTGCAGACAATTGTCAAAATACCCAATTGTTTCGTTAGTATGTACTGTGCTTCCTCGATTCCACGTCATCAATACAGATTTTCTGTGAACGTTGGGCAGGAATTGTTGGTGATGTATTGATTGGGTCTCATGTTCTTCCACCTACGCTCACTGGAGCACGTTATCATGATTTCATAAGGGATACTCTCTCTGCCTGTCCTGCTAGAACATGTGCCTTTACAAGTACGACACAACACGTGGTTCATGCACGATGGAGCTCCTTCATATTTCAGTCGATGTGTTCGTACGCTTCTCAACAACAGATTCGGTGACCGATGGATTGGTAGAGGCGGACCAATCCCATGGCCTCCACGCTTTCCTGACCTCAACCCTCTTGACTTTCATTTATGGGGGCATTTGAAAGGTATTGTCTACGCAACTCCGGTACCAAATGTGGAGACTCTTCGTGCTCGTATTGTGGACGGCTGTGATACAATACGCCATTCTCCAGGGCTGCATCAGCGCATCAGGGATTCCATGCGACGGTGGGTGGATGCATGTATCCTCGCTAACGGAGGACATTTTGAACATTTTCTGTAACAAAGTGTTTGAAGTCGCGCTGGTACTTTCTGTTGCTGTGTGTTTCTATTCCATGATTAATGTGATTTGAAGAGAAGTAATAAAATGAGCTTTAACATGGAAACTAAGCGTTTCCGGACACATGTCCACATAACATATTTTCTTTCTTTGTATGTGTGGAATGTTTGCTCAAAGTTTGGCCGTACCTTTTTGTAACACCCTGTATAACTACAAAATGTTTCTTCTGATGTAGTTCAGTTACTAGCTGTCGACGAAGCATTTCGTCTTGTCGCCATTAACTCTTGGCGGCCACTTACAACAATGCCACACGTTACAAAATAATATTGACAGCATTTTTGACGTGACCCTCCCGTGTGTGTGTGTGTGTGTGTGTGTGTGTGTGTAGCTCCTACAGCCGACCGGAAGCTGGCTGCCGACGTGGCAACTATGTGTCGCCACGTGACAGACGCCAACTATCGAGTCATTTTAATCGCACTTTTATGCCCACTGAGACCTTTGTGGTTTTGTGACAATCTTTTTACAGGACTGTAGTGGGGGAGTATCCGAGTGATCTAAGGCGCCTTGCTGCGGATCGCGTCTTTGCTCGCCGTCAGAGGTTCGATTCTTCCCTGGGGCCTGGGTGTGTGTGTTGTCCTCAGGTTGGTTTAAGTTAGATTAAGTAGTTTGTAAGTGTAGGGACTGATGACCATTGCAGTCCGGTCCAATAAGTTTCCAAACATTTGAACACTTTTTACGGGACTGTCCTTTTTTCCGTTGTATATCCCGTTGTCTCACAAAATATTTAACCGGACGCCAAACGTCCCGTTTTTTTATTATCTTTTTTATGTTTTGTATATATTTTTAAGTAAATTTAGATTCATAGACGTGGTTTTTGAACTTTTTCCTGAGTCTCTCTTTGTCTTGAACTCAAAGATGGAATAAAGAAGTTCTATTTTTGTCACGGGATGAGATAATTTGTGAACGCATTCCATTATCATGCTCTGTAACAGTAAATTATGCGTGATCCAAGCGATTCATATCGATTATTTGCTACGGCAGAAATAACAGACTGATGTAGCAATTTTTCGTTACAGAACTTCATAGGGCTATCAACGTTCCATTGTATTTGTAGTTACGAATTGCTGTTCTCTGTTCGATGACATAAATTTGCAGATCAACCGACATGATGTCTTTGGACTGTTAAGGACAGCAATGAGAAGTAAGCGGCTGTGTCAGCACTGTGTTCGCCAAGTGTGCTTTATTGCGCTCCATTGTCTATTGTTGCTGTGTGTGAGACTAACTCCTGCCCATTAGTATTGGTTCTTTCTCTAAAACCAAGAAAGATGAGTTTCCTTTCTTGAAGGAAATCACGAGTACGAAGATAGAATGTACATTGTGACGTTCAGGTTTTTCTATTGTACATGGAGGACGTGCCGATATAATGCAGCTTATGAAGAAAAAGAAGCACTTGTTGACAGCTTCTGCGAATACGTCTTGTAGCATATTTTCCTTTGTAAGTACTAATAAACAACAAGGAGAGAAACGTATCGGTGGAGAAGGAGAGCTGCTTGCATTGCATGCTAAAAACTGTAATCATTCTTTCCGTTCAATGGACTGTGCGGTTCTTCTCATCAGAGACCTATTTAAGAAGAAATTCACGTGTCTAGGACAAAGTGCGAGTTTATTTTAGTGATCGTTTTATCGTCATATGCAGTGAATGAATTTCAGTCAAAACTATTCAGGTGGAGAGGAGAATTTTACGAACAAATGGACGGTGTGGCCATGGGCTTCCGTCTCTCGCCTATTTCAACTGATATTTTGATGGAAGCATTTGACGAAACAGCTCTCCAGTCAGCACCTCTACGCCCAGAATGCTGGTTATTATATTTTTATGACACCTTCGTCATCTGGCCACATGGGGAACAAGAGCAACAGAAGAGTTACCAACTTCTAAATCAACAGCATTGCACAATATAATTCACTATGGAGGTAGAAAGGAACGGAGTGCTGCCCTTCATGGACCTGGATGTCTACCGGAAACCTAACGGAAAAAATTTGGCACAGAGTATTCAGAAAAGCCACCAGCACTGCCAGGTACCTCCATGCATCCTCTCATTGCCACAGCATGCAGAAGAAATACACCCTTCAAACGTTAACGAGGCTTCATAGGGTCAGCGATGCTGAACACCTTAGTATGGAACTACATAATCTCAGCTCCAACTTTGCGACCAATGGCAATTGGATGAGACAGATAAATAAAACTATGTCGACTATCAATGCAGGCAATAGGGAAGAGCAGGGAGAACGAAAACCAGCGCTCTGTTACCATATGTACAAGGAGTCAGGGGCGTGTAGGAAAAACTCTCCATCGGGCAAGCATCAAGCCAATCTACAGAAGCTAGAACAAAAAAAGGGATTTCATTGGCGCTACGAAATATGCAATAGGCAAAGTAAATAATGCTTGTTTATACGAAATCTGTTGCGACTGTAGTTTGGTATATGTAGCTGAGCGGAAAACTAGAATTGCCGAACACGAAAGATACACTACTGGCCATTAAAACTGCTACACCAAGAATAAATGCAAATGATAAACGGGTATTCAAATGTTCAAATGTTTGTAGAGCCTATGGGACATAACTACGGGATCATCAGTCCCTATAAACGGATATTAATTGGACACATATACTAGAACTGACATGTGATTACATTTTCCGCAATTTGGGTGCATAGATCCTGAGAAATCAGTTCCCAGAGCAATCACCTCTGGCCGTAATAACGGTCTTGATACGCCTGGGAATTGAATCAAACAGAGCTTGGATGGCGTGTACAGGTTCAGATGCCCATACAGCTGGCGTATTGTGCCGAGCCATTTGCACGGCAACCATTGACCAGACGTTTTTCAATTGGTGAGAGATCGGGAGAATGTTCCACCAGTGCATCAGTCGAACGTTTTCCGTATCCAGGTAGGCCCGTACAGGACCTACAACATGCGGTAGTGCATTATCCTGCTGAAAAGTAGAGTTTCGCAGGGATCGAATGAAGGGTAGAGCCACGGGTCGTAACATATCTGAAATGTAACGACCACTATTCAAAGTGCAGTCGATGTGATCTAGAGGTGACCGAGACGTGTAACCAATGGCACCCCATACCATTACGCCGGGTGATACGCCAGTATGGCGATGATGAATACAGGCTTCCAATGTGCGTTCACCGCGATCTCGCCAAACACTGATGCGACCATCCTGATGCTGTAAACAGAACCTGGAATCATCCGAAAAAAATGACGTTTTGCCATTCGTGCACCCAGGTTCGTCGATGCGTACACCACTGCCAGCGCTCCTGTCTGTGATGCAGCGTCAAGGGTAACCGCAGCCATGGTCTCCGAGCTGATAGTCCATGCTGCTGCAAACGTCGTCGAACTGTTCGTGCAGATGGTTGTTGTCTTGCAAACGTCCCCATCTGTTGACTCATGGATCGAGACGTGGGTGCGCGAACCAATACAGCCATGCGGATAAGATGCCTGTCATCTCGACTGCTAGTGATACGAGGCCGTTGGAATCCAGTACGGCGTTCCGTATTGCCCTCCTGAACCAACCGATTCCATATTCTGCTAACAGTCATTGGATCGCGACCAACGTGAGCAGCAATGACCCGATACGATAAACCGCATCGCGATAGGCTACAATCCGACCTTTATCAAAGTCGGAAACGTGATGGTACGCATTTTTCCTCCTTACACGAGGCATCACAAGAACGTTTCATCAGGAAATGCCGGTCAATTGCTGTTTGTGTATGAGAAATCGGTTGGAAACTTTCTTCATGTCAGCACGTTGTATGTGTCGCCACCGGTGAATTCAAATGTTCAAATGTTTATAAATCTTAAGGGACTTTACTACGGGGTCATCAGTCCCTAAACTTACAAACTACTTACGAACTAGGACGGCACAAATATCCATGCCCCAGGGGGGGATTCGAACCCCCGACCGTAGTGGCCGTGCAGACCGTGACTGAAGCGCCTCAGTCCTCTCGGCCACCGCGGCCGGCCCACTGGTGAATGCTCTAAAAAGCTAATCATTTGCATATCACAGTATCTTCTTCCTGTCGGTTAAATTTCGCGTCTGTAGCACGTTACTTCGTGGTGTAGCAATTTTAATGGCCAGGAGTGTATATCGGCTTGGACAGCACAAGAAGTCACCAAAGGCAGAACATAAAGTTGAGTGCGGAAAGCTTTTTTTCCATGAAGCCCGTGTGCTAGCGAAACAACCGTTTACTATGAGAAGGAAGGTCAAAAGCTATCGAAATAACCAAGCGACCCGCTAACACGGATACAGAATTCCGGCGCGCTGGCTGCGGGCGGTGGCAACGCTACGAGCAGACAGCGCCCAAAGCTACCCAGCCAGGCGCGAGGAAGACAATTGCGGTGGTAGGTAGACGGGGCGCCACCCAGTACCGTTAATAGCGGCGCGCCACAGCTGCCGTTCATTCCCCCTCGTTGTCTATACTAGCCAATGGCTAGGGACAATGCAAATGCTAATCGTCGACGTCCATTTCCACTAATGAGACGGAATAATGCAACCATCTATGTCAAGAAAAGTGCTTCATATAAACACCAATTCACGACGCCCATTTCCATCAATGACGTGAAATAATGCAAATTCCAATAAAGAATGTCCACCATCCCTTCTCCTCCTCCACAAACTCACAAACACCTACTTGCAGTATTATACGAGGCGCGTCCAGAAAGTAAGTTCCGTTTCAATTTATCTCCGCTGCAGCGCTGCCACTGCAGTTCCGCACATGCGCTGTAGACGATGTGTGTCAAGCAGAAGAACGTGCGCCATTTGGAGATCGCTGTCAGTTACGTACTCTTTGTTGTGCTTGTTTGAAATGTCGGCGTTGATTGAAAATCCCGCCGCCTGTGAAATCAGGTCGGCGATTCGGTTTCTGAATGCGAGCAAAGTGAAACCAAGTGAAATTTATCGACAAATTTGCGATGTTTACGGACCAAATACGATGAGTGATTCGATGGTGATAAGATGGGTCCGACAGTTCAATGGCGGGCGTAGTGATGTGCACGATGAAGAACGAAGTGGGCGTCCACCTTTGGTTACAGAATAACTGGTTCACGCGATTGATGACAAGATCCACGAAAATCGTAGGTTTACAATTAGTGCTCCTTGGCGGTCATCACTTCACCAATGATGACGAACTGAAAGAAACTGTTTCCAACTGGTTGAAGACACAGGCGGCAGATTTCTATGAAGAAGGTATACAAAACCTGGTGCCACGCTATGACAAATGCCTCCAAAATTTCGGCAGTTATGTGGAAAAGTAGTTTAAGAGTTGTAGAATTTTGTGCAATAAAAATTTCTTCTGTATCTGTGTAGATTTCATTTTATTACCAAACGGAACTTACTTTCTGGATGCGCCTCGTATAAGAACCAAGCCTTCATTCATTTAGCAGTTTCAAAAATACTCAGAAGAAGAGCACTTGCAACAGTGGCGGAAACGTCGGGCAAATTTTTAAAGATTGTGAATGCGGTCTCACACTCAGAAATTTTTGTTGATTACGATTTTAGATGACAAACAGCACTTTTAGAATGTCCTGGCAGAACGAGAAAAGTGTTCTCAGGCAATACAGCAATCCAAAGTCGTAGAACAGTGTACTTATTCAGCTAAAGTGCATAAATATCTGATGCTCAACAAATTCAACAAAGTCTCCATGCCATGCGGAATGCTACGGACTGGGCGCAATGCTACGGACTGAGCAGCCGTTCCCGCCGGATGTTCAGGTACTCCTTTGGGCATGGATGAGTGTGTTGTCCTTAGTGTTAGTTAAAGTAGCTTGTAAGTCCAGGCACTGACAACCATAGCAGTTTCGTCCAATAGGTTTACAAAAATTTGTAAATTTGAAAGTTTCCATCTAATATTCACAAAAGCATAGCCACACTAGCTTTAAGATATTCATTGCTTATAAGGTCTCTCAATCACAAACTGGTATATTAAGAAATGATGAAGAGGCAGACATTGAAATATTCCTATCGCTAATGGTACTACTGTCGTTCAATCACCGTCCGCAGCCTCCAATGAATAACGACACCTTGCAAATTTTGACTGAAAGTTTTAGTCACAATGTTCCCTCGCTAACAGCTTGGGATAGACCTTAATTAATTCCTTGCATCGGTTCATGTCGGGTGAGGAACTGCTTTGATTCATAAGACGTGAAATGCGCCGTGGCGGAGTGGCCGAGCGCATTGAGGCGTTATGCTCCGATGCGCGAGACCTTCGAATCCCCCCTCAGGCATGGATTTTTGTGTTGTCTTTAGCATAAGTTAGTTTTTAAGTAGTTTGTAAGTTTAGGGACTGATGACCCCGCAGTTACGTCCCATAAGCTTAACAAATATTTGAACATTTGATTTGAAATGTGCTCCCGTTCCTTCTGCGTAAAGATCTTTTCCCAACAACAATTCTGTTGTCGTTTTCGTGATCACACGTGTTACAGCACTGCTTGCAAGGACCTTCCAGGAGAAAAAGGAACAGAAAAGAAATGTAAAACCTATAAATTCAGAAACTTCATACATAGTATGGTCGTGGGCACGGCCAAATACTATTGCCTTTTCTTGCCACTCTGGCACATTTTCCTGCTTTGACGCACAATGTCCGCGTGAATTCCTGGCTGACAGCCACTGCGTATGCAACGCTGGACCAGGAGACTGGACTGCTGCACCACCTGTAAAGGCTTAACGACTCATTCGTCCGTGTCAACTGGAGTGATTAATTATTTTTAAATACACTATTTTTAAACAAGTAACACATATCTTCGTTATTATTGATTCATTCCCTCTGCACATAAATTAATTTTATACAGACTTTAAGGTAATTATTTTACGCCACAAATCGAAGCTGCAGGAACCTGGTCGAGTTCACACATTCACACTTCTACACCAGTTGAACATTGTATTACTAAATTTTCGTATTAAGTATATATAAAGAAATTCGAATAGAGGTTTCGAGTCCTCCTTCGGGTATGGAGACATGTTGAGCCTGAAGTGAAGTCCAATTGAAGGACTCTCACCAGGACACCGAGACATACAAAATTAATATATTCATTTTAGGACGTTTCCTTGATATTGCAGTGTATTTCATATTACACATCTCTTTCAGTATTGCATGAGGCATAACCGTGTATTTAATTTCTACGGGTATATTATTTTATTATACACGGTTGTTAAGATGATTCATTTGAACACCCCTCGTATAAAAATCAATTTCTGTACGATGGTCTCACTAAAACGAAGAGGTATCTTCACCGATTTGAATTTTTTGTTTGCTTTAATACACGTGTAGTTTAAAAAAGGGAGGGAGGGGAAACACAGATGAACTGGGCTAGCGGAAAAAGCGGAAGGTTATGGGTTCGAAATTCTATGGGATCACGGATGTTTTCTCTCTGAGTTTTAACCAAGTCTTCACCTCCCAACGATGCGAGGAGTCGCCAGAAAAATCAGTGGGAGAATCGAACCTCTGACGTTAGCGGTCTCGGAGTCTCTGACATGGCGCCTAGAATCACTCGGCCATCCTACGCGGCCCCCTCTACACAATGTGATTTAAAATATATGTCGAAATACCCAAGAAAAACTTCTGTTAATAGAGAAACATTAAATATTTGTTACGCGAGATTGAAGTGCTTCGTGTACATTTAATACCACTATTTGTGACAGAAGACAGTTTATTATTTATTTTAAGAAAGTAAAACTAATGAAAGCAACTATGTTAGTATTTCATAAAGTCAACTAAATTATATCTCATCAGCTTGACATTTGCTTTCCTGCATCTAGTGGCATGTAGATATGTCACTTTAGGGTACTCCATATGGTTATTCCTTATAGTAGTTACTGTCCATAGTGATTTGTAACCAAAACCGTAATCGAACGTAGTGTATTTCTCCGCTTGTTTTAAATGCGCATTTCGAAAAATGTAATTGCACTGCCTGACAAAAAGTGTGTGGAATCCAGAACGGCAGGAGGGAACCTCACGGGTTGAAGACGTATATGCAATTATTTCAGTGATTACAGGCCGAATAAAATTCGCAAACAAATTGTCAATATGAGACGTCAATGTTCTTCAAACGCATCGCGAACAGTGGTGGCACGGTAACATGGCGCTTTGTTCCCATGAAATATCCATTGTTGTTTGGGAACATGAAATCAATTAAATGGTTGATAATTGTCTCCTAGCAGTCAAACATAACCATTTCCAGGAAATAATCTTTTGAACTGTGAAACAATCCACAGCATTACGGAGGCACCAACAGATTACACAATGCCTTGTTGAGAACTTCGTCGTCGCGGCGGAACGATCGAGCGCATTGAGGCGCTATGCTACGATGTGCGAGTCCGTTCCCCGTCGGGGGTTCGAATCCCCCCTCGGGCATGGATGTTTCTGCTGTCTTTAGTATAAGCTAGTTCATAAGTAGTTTGTAAGTTTAGGGACTGATGACTTCGCACTTAGGTTCCATAAGCTTTACAAACATTTGAACATTATGACAACTTCCGTCATAGGTTCGGGGGAGTGTGAGCCACACTTGAACCTCACCGTCACCTCTTACCAAATGAAATCGATACCCATCATACCAAGCCACGGTTTGACACTCCAACCGATACGGTCACGAGCCCAGGAGAGGCGCAGCAGCTGATGTCGCGCTGTTAGGAAAGACACTCGAGTCGGTCGTCTGTTGTCATAGCCCATTCACGCGAAAATGCACAACACTGTGGTAATACATGCGTTCGTCGTGCGTTCCGTAATGATTTCTGTAGTGGTTTGGCGCACTGTCGTTTGTCTGTTAGCACCGACAACTCGACACAAACGCCGCTGTTCTCGGTAGTGTAGCGTACGCAGATCTTCCCTGTTGAGATATGATGCGTTTAATCTGTTACTCGCAGCACACTCTTGACCCCGTGGATCTCGGAATAACGTACTCGTTAGCTATTTCCGAAGTGGAATTTCCGATTCGTCTAGCTCCAACTACTTCTCCGCTTTCAAAGTCTGTTAATTCACAACGTACGGCCGTAATCTCGTTTGTGACCTTTCCAGCCCTGGGGCTGCACCGCCTTCTTAATCCTTGATTACTTGACACTACCACCATCTATAAACGTGTATGGCCCTATCTCATGACGTCCGTCACCTGAGTTCAGATTCTCTGCTCGTCTTCCTACAACTCGTTGCATCCTATATTAAATCACTTCAGAATTTAGCACTCCGTTATGGCTTCCGCTACACAGTAACATTGCTTAAAAAAAAAAGACCCGGTAACATGTAACACTTCTGAAATGTTTACAGAATAATTTTCAAACTTGTTAGCCTCTACACAGTTCCACACAGTCGTTTAATGAACAAAGTAAGAGCATATGGTCTATCAGACCAACTGTGTGATTGGATTGAAGAGTTCCTAGATAACAGAACGCAGCATGTCATTCTCAATCGAGAGAAGTCTTCCGACGTTAGGGTGATGTCAGGTGTGTCACAGGGGAGTGTCGTGGGACCGTTGCTATTCACAATATATATAAAAGACCTTGTGGATAACATTGGAAGTTCACTGAAGCTTTTTGCGGATGATGCTGTAGTATATAGAGAGGTTGTAATAATAGGAAACTGTGTTGAGAAGCAGGAGGATCTGCATCGAATTGACGCATGGTGCAGGGAATGGCAATTGATTCTCAATGAAGACAAGTGTAATGTGCTACGAATAGATAGAAAGAAAGATCCTTTATCATTTAGGCACACTATAGCACTTCAGCAACTGGAAGCATTTAATTTTATAAACTATCTAGGAGTGGGAATTAGGAGTGATTTAAAATGGAACGACCATATAAAATTAATCGTCGGTAAAGCAGAAACCAGACTTAGATTCATTGGAAGAATTGGGATCGGTATCTGGTGAGGTTGATAGAGGAGGTAGGGACGATCTAATGGCGAGCAGCGCACTTCGTTACAGGATCATTTGGTAATCGTGAAAGCGTTACGGAGATGATCGTTAAACTCCAGTGGAAGACTCTGCAAAAGAGGCTTTTGTCGAAGTTTCGAGAACATACCTTTACCGAGGAATTTAGCAGTATATTGCTCACTCCTACGTATATCTCGCGAAGAAATCATGAGGATAAAATCAAAGAGTTTAGAACCCACACAGAGACACACCGACAATCTTTCTTTCCGCGAAGAATACGAGACTAAATAGGAGTGAGAACCGACAGTGGTACTAAAGGTACCCTGCGCCCCACAGCCACACACCGTCAGGTGGCTTGCGGAGTATGGATGTAGATGTAGATCTACATCTACATGGGATACTCTGAAAATCACATCTAAGTGCCTGGCCGAGGGTTCATCGAACCACCATTATACTATTTACCTTCCATTCCATTCTCGAATAGCACGCGGGAAGAAAGAACACCTGAATCTCTCCGTTCGAGCTCTGATTTCTCGTATTTTATTTTGATGGTCATTTCTACCTATGTAAGTGGGAGTCAACAATATATTTTCGCATTCGGAGGAGAATGTTAGCGATTGGAGTTTCGTAAGTAGCCCACGCCGCAGCGATAAGCGCCGTTGTTGTAATGATTCCCATCCCAGATCCTGTATCACTTCCGTAACGCTGTCTCCCCTGTATCGTGACAATACGAAACGAGCTGCCCTTGTTTGGACTCTTTCGATGTCCTCCGTCAAACCCACCTGATAAGATCCCACACTGGGCAGCAATACTCCAAATAAGGACGGACAAGCGTGGTGTATGCAGTTTCTTTGGTAGTTCTGTTGCATGTTTTAAGGGTTCTACCAATGAAACGCAATCTCTGGTTCGCCTGTGCCACGACATTATCTACGTGTTCTTTCCAATTTAAGTCTGAAGTAATAGTAATTCCTAGGTATTTTGTGGAGTTTAGGACCTTCACATTTGATTGATTTATCTTGTAAACAAAGATTAACGGATTTCTTTTCGTACTCATGTGGACGACTTCACACTTCTCATTATTTAGAGTCAATTGCCAATTTTTACACCATACTGATATCTTATTTAGATTGTTCTGCAGTTGGTTTTGATCTTCAGATGAGTATACTAGACGGTAAATGTCGACGTCATCTGCAAACAACCTAAGAGAGCTACTTAGATTTTCCCTTAAATCGTTTGTCCGTCAATTTTTGGAGTATTGCTGCCCAGTGTGGGATCCGTATGATGTGGGTTTGACGGAGGACATCGAAAGAGTCCAAAGAAGGGCAGCTCGTTTCGTATTGTTACGATACAGGGGTGACAGCGTTACGGAAATGATACAAGACCTGGGATGATAATCATTGCAAAAATGGCGCTTATCGCAGAGGCGTGGGCTACTTACGAAACTACAATCGCCAACATTCTCCTCCGAATGCGAAAATATATTGTTGAATCCCACTTACATAGGTAGAAATGATCATCAGAATAAAATACGAAAAATCAGTGCCCGAACGGAGAGATTCAGGTGTTCATTCTTCCCGCGCGCTATTCGAGAATGGAATGGGAGGTAAAATAGTATAACGGTGGTTCGATGAACCCTCTGCGAGGCACTTAAATGTGATTTGCAGATTATCCCGTGTAGATGTAGATGTAAATAAGGAACAGCAGAGGACCAGTAACTCTACCCTGTGGAACGCCCGATAACACCTCTGTTTTAGTCGATGCCTTACCATCGATTACTACGAACTGTGTCCTCTCTGACAGGAAATCTCCTATCCAATCGCAAATTTGGGGCGATATACCATAAAAAATGTTTGTAGAACTTATGGGACTTAACTACGGGGTCATCATTCCGTAAGCTTACAAACTACTTTTGAACTAGCTAAGACTAAGGACGGCACAAATAGCCATGCCCGAGGGTGATTCGAACCCCCGACCGTAGTGACCGCGTAGA